>CM077669.1:252551733-253786733 GCA_039707655.1 Elymus sibiricus | reverse complement strand
CTACCGGCAAAGCTCCTGGTGGAAGAACAAAGATATGAGCTCTGGCGAGTATCGTAAGAACTACGGGAAGCGCACGACAGAGTGCAGAATGCCCGTCGAGGACTTACCAGAGACCTTTGCCACCAGGAGCAAGAAACACAAGGTGACCGTTCCCAAGACAAAGCAAGTGGCTGCACGGGAGAACAACAAGGGTGGCACTTTCACCATAGGTGCCACCCTCGACAGTAAATAGGAAAATACACTTGTCGCCTTCCTGCGGGCGAATGTCGATGTGTTTGCCTGGCAACCATCTGACATCCCCGATGTTCCCAGGGAGGTGATTGAGCACCACCTTGCCGTTTGCCCCCATGCGCGCCCCGTCAAGCAGCAGCGAGGGTGACTATGCCCCCACTGCATCCTTCATGGGGCGACCACGACCAACACCCCCGAGGCAGCGCGCCGGGGCGGCACGCGGACGCCACCCACGTGCGCCTTCCCAAGGCAAGCAGTGCCAAGCTCGACAACAACCTCCTGGGGAAGATGGGCGGCGTGCGATGGCGCGAGAGGACGCTCCTCCTGAAAATGTCAGGAGTAAGAGCGTCACCCAGGCCTCGCGCCGCTCGATGTACATAACCGCGGAAGAAGCTCTGGCGCAGGCGCAGCTGTTGCTGAACTTCCCGCCTGCACCGGAGAAGATGGAGGACTAGAGGGCGACCATATAGAGTTTGCTGAGCTTCACGAATCGTGACAAGCCAGAGGGAGCAGGACCGTCGCACGCACGCCAAGCGGCTCCGGGGGGAAGCCACTGGATGCAATGCTGGCGGGGCGCCCATGGTCCAATCACCTCCACAGCAAACCTCTCTCCGAACCATCATACAAGACGAGGTGTCGTACGCCTCACCGGACCCGCAGTGAAACCTAGATCAGCGCCAAATCCTGAAGGATAGGCGCAAGGACGATGCTCGCACGACCATTGAGAGACGACGCGAGACTCACCGTCAATCTAACGGCCGCGCAAAGCCTGCCATCGATGGACCCACGCCGGGGGCGCCTGACAGCCTATCCTACGAGGTAGGATGCCCGTCGTTCACCCATGAGTTGCGGCAAGTTCGCTGGCCTTCTAGTAGGGCCTTCAAACTCGAGTTTCCCGACAAATACGACGGCAAAATCAGTCCCTCAGAGTTCCTCGGCATCAACACCATCGCCGCGCAAGCCGCCGGGGGACAGGACGAGAAGATACTCGCCAACTACTTTCTGTTGGCGCTCAAGCCCAACGTGAGGTGTTGGCTGATGAACTTGCCGGAGGGGTCCATCTCATGTTGGACGGATATGTGCAACCAGTTCGTTGGCGCGTACCATGGGGGCCACCAGCTCCCAGGGCAGCCCAGCGACTTACACGTGCTTTCCCAGAGGGACGACGGACCCTCCACAAATACATCCAGAGGTTCAGCCGCGTGCAGCACAACATTCCAGACATCCACCCCGCCGATGTGATTGTCGTGTTCCACACGAACGTGCGCAATCAGCGGATGCGGGAGGAGATGAGCATCAACAAGGTGCGAGACGTCGCCGAGCTATACGCTTTGGCTGACAAATGCGCGCGCGCTGAAAAGGGAAGGAGAATCCCCGAAGAAGACGCTGGCACGGAGGTCGACTCCGCCGCCGACGACGCGTCAGCTTCCAAGAAGAAAGGTCGGAAGCGCAACAGGAAGCGCAAAGGAAAGGCAGTGATGGCTGTCGAAGGGGGCGGCAATCCTAACTCCACTAAGAAGGCCAAGTCCCAGGGGTCCGGCAAGAACATTGCCGCATGCTCCGGAGACGACGAGGTCGCGGCAGGGGAGATGACGAGCGGGCCGTACTGCAAGATCCACCGCACCAAGAGCCACGACATCAACAGCTGCCGCCAAGTAGAGCAACTTGCCGAGAAGCAGAGGCAAGAGTACAAAAGGCGCGACAAGGAGAAAGGTCAAGACGGTGCGGGTGGCTCCGGGAAGAAAAACAGCGGTGTCCGTGGCGGCCGCCATGGCAAGGCCAAGCAGCAAAGAGAGAAGCCTGCTAGAGGCCAAGGCAACAAATCTGATGATGACGACACGGACGAAGAAGAATCCGAAGACCCAGAGTTCCAGAACGCTGTGGACACCATGTGCATTGATGGAGGCGCATCTTTGCACTCCTCACACCAACAACCCAAGTAGTGGGCCCGTAAGATCAACACGGCAGAACCAGCCGCGAAAGCAAGGAATCCCCTGAAATGGTCCAACACTCCCATCATCTTTGACACTAAGGACCACCCTGACCGCATCACCGCCGTCGGGAGCGTGTCGTTGTTTGTATCACCAACAATACGCAACCTCAAGGTCACCAAGGTGCTGGTCGATAGTGGGGCCTAGCTGAATCTGATTTCGCCAGACTTGATCAAGCGCCTGCAGATCCCTGACTCAGATCACAAGACGACGAGATCAAGGGGTCAACCTGGGAAGATCTCAACCAAAGGGGAAGATAACTCTGCCGGTCATGTTCGGCAACGAGCTCAACTTCAAGACAAAGATGATTGTCTTCGACGTAGCAAAGATGTCGCTTCCGTACAATGGAATCCTGGGCCGACCGGCGCTGGCAAAGTTCATGGCTGCGTCTCACCACGCCTACAATACACTCAAGATGGCAGGGCCGATGACTGTCATCACCATCAAGGCTGACAACAAGAATGCAGTCCTCTACGTAGACAAGCTCTTCCGGGAGGCAGTAGCAGTGTCTGCCGACAAGGCACCCGCTCCTACCGGCAAAGCTCCTGGTGGAAGAACAAAGATATGAGCTCTGGCGAGTATCGTAAGAACTACGGGAAGCGCACGACAGAGTGCAGAATGCCCGTCGAGGACTTACCAGAGACCTTTGCCACCAGGAGCAAGAAACACAAGGTGACCGTTCCCAAGACAAAGCAAGTGGCTGCACGGGAGAACAACAAGGGTGGCACTTTCACCATAGGTGCCACCCTCGACAGTAAATAGGAAAATACACTTGTCGCCTTCCTGCGGGCGAATGTCGATGTGTTTGCCTGGCAACCATCTGACATCCCCGATGTTCCCAGGGAGGTGATTGAGCACCACCTTGCCGTTTGCCCCCATGCGCGCCCCGTCAAGCAGCAGCGAGGGTGACTATGCCCCCACTGCATCCTTCATGGGGCGACCACGACCAACACCCCCGAGGCAGCGCGCCGGGGCGGCACGCGGACGCCACCCACGTGCGCCTTCCCAAGGCAAGCAGTGCCAAGCTCGACAACAACCTCCTGGGGAAGATGGGCGGCGTGCGATGGCGCGAGAGGACGCTCCTCCTGAAAATGTCAGGAGTAAGAGCGTCACCCAGGCCTCGCGCCGCTCGATGTACATAACCGCGGAAGAAGCTCTGGCGCAGGCGCAGCTGTTGCTGAACTTCCCGCCTGCACCGGAGAAGATGGAGGACTAGAGGGCGACCATATAGAGTTTGCTGAGCTTCACGAATCGTGACAAGCCGGAGGGAGCAGGACCGTCGCACGCACGCCAAGCGGCTCCGGGGGGAAGCCACTGGATGCAATGCTGGCGGGGCGCCCATGGTCCAATCACCTCCACAGCAAACCTCTCTCCGAACCATCATACAAGACGAGGTGTCGTACGCCTCGCCGGACCCGCAGTGAAACCTAGATCAGCGCCAAATCCTGAAGGATAGGCGCAAGGACGATGCTCGCACGACCATTGAGAGACGACGCGAGACTCACCGTCAATCTAACGGCCGCGCAAAGCCTGCCATCGATGGACCCACGCCGGGGGCGCCTGACAGCCTATCCTACGAGGTAGGATGCCCGTCGTTCACCCATGAGTTGCGGCAAGTTCGCTGGCCTTCTAGTAGGGCCTTCAAACTCGAGTTTCCCGACAAATACGACGGCAAAATCAGTCCCTCAGAGTTCCTCGGCATCAACACCATCGCCGCGCAAGCCGCCGGGGGACAGGACGAGAAGATACTCGCCAACTACTTTCTGTTGGCGCTCAAGCCCAACGTGAGGTGTTGGCTGATGAACTTGCCGGAGGGGTCCATCTCATGTTGGACGGATATGTGCAACCAGTTCGTTGGCGCGTACCATGGGGGCCACCAGCTCCCAGGGCAGCCCAGCGACTTACACGTGCTTTCCCAGAGGGACGACGGACCCTCCACAAATACATCCAGAGGTTCAGCCGCGTGCAGCACAACATTCCAGACATCCACCCCGCCGATGTGATTGTCGTGTTCCACACGAACGTGCGCAATCAGCGGATGCGGGAGGAGATGAGCATCAACAAGGTGCGAGACGTCGCCGAGCTATACGCTTTGGCTGACAAATGCGCGCGCGCTGAAAAGGGAAGGAGAATCCCCGAAGAAGACGCTGGCACGGAGGTCGACTCCGCCGCCGACGACGCGTCAGCTTCCAAGAAGAAAGGTCGGAAGCGCAACAGGAAGCGCAAAGGAAAGGCAGTGATGGCTGTCGAAGGGGGCGGCAATCCTAACTCCACTAAGAAGGCCAAGTCCCAGGGGTCCGGCAAGAACATTGCCGCATGCTCCGGAGACGACGAGGTCGCGGCAGGGGAGATGACGAGCGGGCCGTACTGCAAGATCCACCGCACCAAGAGCCACGACATCAACAGCTGCTGCCAAGTAGAGCAACTTGCCGAGAAGCAGAGGCAAGAGTACAAAAGGCGCGACAAGGAGAAAGGTCAAGACGGTGCGGGTGGCTCCGGGAAGAAAAACAGCGGTGTCCGTGGCGGCCGCCATGGCAAGGCCAAGCAGCAAAAAGAGAAGCCTGCTAGAGGCCAAGGCAACAAATCTGATGACGACGACACGGACGAAGAAGAATCCGAAGACCCAGAGTTCCAGAACGCTGTGGACACCATGTGCATTGATGGAGGCGCATCTTTGCACTCCTCACACCAACAACCCAAGTAGTGGGCCCGTAAGATCAACACGGCAGAACCAGCCGCGAAAACAAGGAATCCCCTGAAATGGTCCAACACTCCCATCATCTTTGACACTAAGGACCACCCTGACCGCATCACCGCCGTCGGGAGCGTGTCGTTGTTTGTATCACCAACAATACGCAACCTCAAGGTCACCAAGGTGCTGGTCGATAGTGGGGCCTAGCTGAATCTGATTTCGCCAGACTTGATCAAGCGCCTGCAGATCCCTGACTCAGATCACAAGACGACGAGATCAAGGGGTCAACCTGGGAAGATCTCAACCAAAGGGGAAGATAACTCTGCCGGTCATGTTCGGCAACGAGCTCAACTTCAAGACAAAGATGATTGTCTTCGACGTAGCAAAGATGTCGCTTCCGTACAATGGAATCCTGGGCCGACCGGCGCTGGCAAAGTTCATGGCTGCGTCTCACCACGCCTACAATACACTCAAGATGGCAGGGCCGATGACTGTCATCACCATCAAGGCTGACAACAAGAATGCAGTCCTCTACGTAGACAAGCTCTTCCGGGAGGCAGTAGCAGTGTCTGCCGACAAGGCACCCGCTCCTACCGGCAAAGCTCCTGGTGGAAGAACAAAGATATGAGCTCTGGCGAGTATCGTAAGAACTCCGGGAAGCGCACGACAGAGTGCAGAATGCCCGTCGAGGACTTACCAGAGACCTCTGCCACCAGGAGCAAGAAACACAAGGTGACCGTTCCCAAGACAAAGCAAGTGGCTGCACGGGAGAACAACAAGGGTGGCACTTTCACCATAGGTGCCACCCTCGACAGTAAAAAGGAAAATACACTTGTCGCCTTCCTGCGGGCGAATGTCGATGTGTTTGCCTGGCAACCATCTGACATCCCCGATGTTCCCAGGGAGGTGATTGAGCACCACCTTGCCGTTTGCCCCCATGCGCGCCCCTTCAAGCAAAAGGTCCGAAAACAAGCATTAGAGCGCCAAGAGTTCATTGCCGAAGAGATTAAGAAGCTAGAGGCAGCAGGTTTGATCAGAGGCGTGATCCACCCAACTTGGTTGGTAGATCCTGTGGTTGTGCGCAAGGCAAATGGGAAATGGAGGCTTTGCATCGACTTCACCGACGTCAACAAAGCTAGCCCAAAGGACCCATTCCCCTTACCGTGCATTGATCAGATAGTGGACTCAACCGCTGGCTGTGACCTCTTGTCCTTCCTTGACGCATATTCTAGCTACCATCAGATCTTCATGGCCAACGAGGACGAAGAGAAAACATCGTTCATCACCCCGTGCGACGCGTACTGCTTCAGACGCATGTCGTTCGGGTTGAAGAGCACCGGTTTCACATTTGCAAGAGCAGTCCAGATTGGATTAGGCCCACAGCTACACAGGAATGTAGAAGCATAAATGGATGACATAGTGGTCAAAACCAAGAACAAGGACACGCTTGTGCAAGGCCTAGAAGAGACCTTCGCAAACCTGTGCAAGATCAACCTGAAGCTCAACCCTGAGAAGTGCGTCTTCTGAGTCCCCTCCGGCAAGCTCCTTGGGTTCTTCATCTCGCAACGCGGGATTGATGCCAACCCTGCCAAGATCGAGGCAATTGAGGAGCTGGAGGCACCAAAGCGTATCAAGGATGTACGCCATTTGGCGGGCTGCATTGCTGCCCCCAGCAGGTTCATTTCCAAGTCCGCGGAGTGTGCCTTGCCGTTTTTCAAGATTTTGAAGAAAGCGGGCCCAATGACTTGGACCCCGGAAGCAGAGGCAGCACTGCAGGATCTGAAGAAGTACCTATCCTCAATGCCAGTCCTAGTCGCGCCTAAACTAGAGGAACCGTTGCTGCTGTACTTAGCGGCAATGAACCAAGTGGTTAGTGCTGCACTAGTGGCGGAGAGGGAAGCTGAGGGAGATGAGACAGAGGCCCCCGAGCCGGCAGCAGACAAGCCAGAGTCAGATACAGACATGATGCAAGGAGAAAATCAGTAAGTCGTGCGAAAGAATAAGATGGTGCAGCAACAAATGTATTTTGTCAGCTCCCTCCTGCAGAGGGCTAGATCAAGATACTCTGGGATGTAGAAGATGCTTTTCGGCCTCCCTATGGCCTCTCGGAAGCTGTGCCACTACTTCCAAGCACACCACATCACCGTCGTCACCAGGTTTTTGATGCAGCGTATCGTAAGGAATCCAGAGGCGACCGACAGGATCGTCGAGTGGGCATTGGAGCTGACCAGCTTCGACTTAAGCTTCGAGAGTACGGCGACAATCCAGAGCAGGGCCTTGGCGGAGTTCATAGCAGAATGGACGCCAACGCCAGATGAAGAAATACCTGAAACATCACTCCCTGGCAAGGAAGCGCCTCAAGAATGGGTCATGTACCTTGATGGAGCTTTTTTGCTGCAAGGCATCGGTGCCGGAGTGCTACTCATTGCACCCACCGGAGAGCTAATAAAGTATGTGGTCCAGATGCACTTTCCCAGGGAGGAATCAACAAACAACACAACTGAATATGAAGGGCTGCTGGTCTGGTTGAGAGTAGGAGCCGATCTTGGCATCAGAAAGCTGATAGTACGGGGAGATTCACAGCTTGTCGTTCGCCAAGTAATCAAGGATTATCAGAATCCCTTGATGGCAGCTTATGTTGATGAGGTGCGGAGATTGGAGGAGCGATTTGATGGTCTGCAAATGGAGCACGTCCCCCGTGCCGATAATGATATTGCCGATGACCTGTAAAAGAGAGCTGCACAGAAGCTTCCTATGGAACCAAGTACTTTTGTCCTCCGATTGACACAGCCCTTAGTCAACCCTACAACGCGGCGGAGCAGGAAAAGGAAAGTCAGTTCTGGCGACCATCTTCCAGCAGAGCCGTCAATGGCCATCAATAGGGTTGCCGGGAGCGATCACCCGCCTGTCGGGGAACCACAAGCTCCGATAGACCCGAGGCTCTTGGTCATAGAAGCTAGTGTCCCCGCGGCGGAAGAAATGCCCTTGGTCCTTGTCGTCGAGCCACAAACTCCAACATGGGCGCAGCAAATCGTCCAATACCTCCAGACATGAGACCTTCCCGAGGAACAAAAAGAAGCCGAAAGAGTAGCCCGACGGTCACGCATGTACCAATCCCGGACAATACCTTGTACAAGAAGAGTCCGAACGGCGTGAAGCTGAAGTGCATCCCTCTGGAAGAAGGACATCAGCTGTTGGCAGAGAAACACAAGGGGATTTGTGGCTCCCACGTAGGATCACGAGCCCTTGTCGGGAAGGCATTCCGGCAAGGCTTCTACTGGCCCACAACCCTTCAAGATGCCTTGGCGGTGGTTACAACATGTGAAGCATGCCAATATCACGCCAAGTAGATACACCAACCAGCACAAGCCCTTCAAACCGTACCGCTCTCCTGGCCATTATCAGTCTGGGGCCTCGACATCGTCGGCCCCCTCCCCGGTGCTACCGGGGGCTTCAAGTTCTTGTTCGTCGCCATCGAAAAGTTCATGAAGTGGACCGAAGTTGAGCCAGTGAGAAAGGTAACAGTGTAGGCATCAGTAAAGTTTCACAGAGGGATTGTTTGCCGATTTGGGGTCTCGAGTAGGATCATCACCAATAACATTATGCAGTTGACCAGCAACACTTTCAAGCAATACTGTCAAGATATCAGCACCAAGGTCTGCTTCGCCTCGGTTACCCACCCTAGGAGCAACGGGCAAGTAGAGACGGCAAATGCTGAAGTGATGCGGGGCCTCAAGACGAGAACTTTCGAAAAGTTGTGCAAGCACGGAAGGCACTGGATTGATGTGGTGCTGTCAGTTCTTTGTTCGATCAGAACGACGCCTAATCGAGCCACCGGTGAGACACCCTTCTCCCTAGTTTATGGTGCAAAAGCAGTTCTCCCCACGGAATCACGTACGGGTCACCGAGAGTGCAGACCTTTGACAAGGACCAGCAAGAGCGGCTATGGCATGACGATGCCACACTCCTCGAGGAAGATCGTCTCCAGGCCGCACTGTGTGCCACTAGGTACCAGCAGGCCTTGCGCCGCTACCATAGCCGCAAAGTGCATGCCGAGATTGTTAAGGAAGGCGACCTTCTTCTTCGACGGATTCAATCCGCGAAGAGATCAAACAAGTTGACACTAAAGTGGTATGGCCCTTACCGGGTAGTACGAGTACCCAGGCCTAGCGCAGTCCGCCTAGAGACCAAAGATGGCACTCCGGTGCAAAACTCATGGAATACCGAGCATCTTCGAATGTTCTACCCGTGAGGCGTAGTTGCCGGCTCTGCCCGGCAACCCCTTTTGTGAAAGTTAGGCCGAAAGGGCATGTAATCCTTTGTACAAAGCCAGGAGATGACCCTGTGCGTAGTTAATAAAAGCTAATTATTCCGCAACCTTTTGTGAAAGTACATATTTATTTTGTGTATCTTTCATGACATGTTGCATAAGGGGGTTGTTGGACCACCTAGGTCCCTTGCCTACTCTATTTTCTCTTCTTTCTTTTCCTCAAAAGGAGAAGAAACCCCGTCTGCAAGCCTTCCCGGGGGGAGTAACTGTGCGGGCACCTACGGAAGAATTTGGCGGTAGGGGATGCAACGCAAAAAAGCTAAGTTGCACAGTATGCGACGAAAAAAAGGCTAAGTTGCATGACCCCTTCAAAAAAATTCGAGCTTTTTTCCTATTTGTGTGGGAAAGCTTGCGCTCTAAGGGCCCTTGTCAAGTTCGTTGTGCTCTTGGGTGTTGGAAGCATGCCCATCACCTAAGGTTGCCGCGGCGAGGATGGCAGGGTAGCCTTGCCGGAAGCAACGTCTCTATCAGGGTGCTTAGGATTTATCCTTAGAAGCGCTCGAAGGAAGGGCTTATGCATCGGCAAGCGCCCTAGGAGAGCGAGGAAACCCAAAAAACACATGAACGCAAGAATCTTTCGCGGCAGGGAAGTGGACGTTTATAAGACACATAAGCAAGCTTATTGCCATTTTTAAGGCTGCCCAATCTTTTCCCTTCATTTCATTGCAGGGCTGTTGTTGGTTCTTTGGTCAATCAGAACGACGCCAAATCAAGCCACCAGTGAGACACCCTTCTCCCTAGTTTATGGTGCAGAAGCAGTTCTCCCCACGGAATCACGTACGTTTCACCAAGAGTGCAGGCCTTTGACAAGGACCAGCAAGAGCGGCTATGGCATGATGATGCCACACTCCTCGAGGAAGATCGTCTCCAGGACGCACTGTGTGCACTAGGTACCAGCAGGCCTTACGCCGCTACCATAGCCGCAAAGTGCATGCCGAGATTGTTAAGGAAGGCGACCTTCTTCTTCAATGGATTCAGTCCGCGAAGAGATCAAACAAGTTGACACCGAAGTGGGAAGGCGCTTACCGGGTGGTACGAGTCCCCAGGCCTGGTGCAGTCCGTGTGGAGACCCAAGATGGCACTCCGGTGCAAAACTCGTGGAATACCGAGCATCTTCGAAAGTTCTACCCGTGAGGCGCGGTTGCCGGCTTCGCCTGGCAACCCCTTTTGTGCAAGTTAGGCCAAAAGGACATGTAATCCTTTGTACAAAGCCAGGCGATGACCCTGTGCGTAGTTAATAAAAGCTAATTATTCCGCAACCTTTTGTGAAAGTACATATTTATTTTGTGTATCTTTCATGACATGTTGCATAAGCGGGTTGTTGGACCACCTAGGTCCCTTGCCTACTCTATTTTCTCTTCTTTCTTTTCCTCAAAAGGAGAAGGAAGCCCGTGTGCAAGCCTTCCCGGGGGGAGTAACGGTGCGGGAACCTACGGAAGCGTTTGGCGGTAGGGGATGCAACGAGAAAAAGCTAAGTTGCACAACATGCGACGAGAAAAGTCTAAGTTGTTTGACCCCTTCAAAAAATTTCGAGCTTTTTTTCCTGTTTGTGTGGGAAAGCTTGCGCTCTAAGAGCCCTTGTCAAGTTCATTGCGCTCTTGGGTGTTGGAAGCATGCCCATCACCTAAGGTTGCCGCAGCGAGGATGGCAGGGTAGCCTTGCCGGAAGCAACGTCGCTATCAGGGTGCTTAGGATTTATCCTTAGAAGCGCCCGAAGGAAGGGCGTATGCATCGGCAAGCTCCCTAGGAGAGCGAAGAAACCCGAAAAACACAGGAATGCAAGAATCTCTCGCGGCAGGGAATTGGACGTTTATAAGACACATAAGCGAGCTTGTTGCCGTTTTTAAGGCTGCCCAATCTTTTCCGTTCATTTCATTGCAGGGCTGCATTGGGCATAGTTTAAATACAAAAGGAGAACGCCGAGCTCGGCTTAAATACAAAAGGAGGACGCAAATCCCGGCAACGACAGCAATGGTGACGGGACGGAGTACGACTTACTATAACGTCCCCGCCAGCCTCCTAAGGGAAGGATGCCAAGCTCGGCGATGACGGCAACGGGGTCATGACAGAGTACGATTTCCTCTAATGACCCCATCGGCTTCCGGCAGCAGATCTGCCACTACGATGTGGCAGTTGATCCGGAAACGAGGTCTCGTGGATAGAGCCTCGTTCCCGGATCGCTAAAACCCTATCTAGGTCATCGTCACTGTCGTTGGAGGAGTCGTAGTCGCTGCCGCTCGAGCTATCCACGCACCACTCCAAGCGGACGCGGGACGCCCCGAAGATCTTCACGAAGAGGGTGGCGGCGCCGTCGAACTTGAAGTGGAAGAGATGCCCGGGGCCCAGGCCACGGGAGCGGGCAAATGACTTCCACCCTCGCGTCAGGAACATGGTGCTGCTAGCGGAGAGGTCGACAGCCACCCAGGAGGGGCCGTTGCAATAGCCATCCGCCCGTAGCCATAACCCTTGGGTCGGGCTGCCTTCCATGGCCCGAGCAAATGGTTTGGGGAGGCGCAGCCAGCTCCGGGGATGGCGGGGTACCACCACGACAAACTCCAGCACCCCCGTCCCCGCATGGATCCCCGCGTGGGGTTGAGGGAGAGGAGCGCCACTGCGGCCGCCGCCACGGCCGCCACGATTCGGCGGAGCCGTCCGACCACCGCGACCCCCACGGGCCGACGGAGCAGCCTGCCCACGACCCATGGACGATGACTGTGTGCAGGAGCTGGACCCGACTCCCGCCATCGTCACCATGATTCACATCGTACTTTGTGGAGTGCCCCTCGCAGCGCTGCTCGATCCACGAGCATGACCGCGGCCCCTCGCAATCTCGAGGGGAACGCGCTGGGAAAGGTGGCGGAAGGTGAGGGAAGAAGAAGACAATGGGTGAAGGATTGGAGCAGAAGGGCGCGGATGAGTAACGCCCCTCGGTCCTCCCCTCTTTATAGAGACGGGGAAGGGGAAGGGTCAACTCTTCGTGGCCTGGGTCGGACGCGCACTGGCCCTCAGTCAATGCCCACGACCGCCCCTCTCAGCCAATACTAGACTCCGCGTGTGACACGCGTCACGCATGACGCGACGGGGGAGGCAAAGACGCTCAAGCAACGCTGAAGGGCTTGGGAGTCAACTGTTCACTACCAAGCGCGCTATTGGGGCGACCATTTCGCTTCCCCACGCGCAACCCCAGGTGAGAACACGTGGCGCGAAGGAAGCGCCGCTCCTTGTCCAACCCAGTGCGGCTTTTGGGCGCGCCCCTCGAGCGGCTGCCCCGCTCCTCCACTCCCATGACCCGCAGTTACTGCGCCTCGTGGGAAAGGTCCATACAAATCATCATGACCCAAGAGAATTGCGGCCGGTGTGGCTGTGCACTATTTTTGGGCTAGCCCAACAAACATCGCGGACGCATGTGTGGCCCAAGCCCGGGGGCTCCTATCGGTGTACTAAGTAAAGGGGTCCTTAGCACCCTGACTTGTGCACCAGACACCGCAGCCTCCAACCCGGCAAGATCTTGTCGGACAAAAACATTCCTCTAATTGCGACGAGCAAAGAACAAGTAAGCCCGGCAAGACGCCTTGCCAGGGGCTCAAGGACGCGCGCTCCCACCAAAGACACCGCCCGCCAAGCCCTAGCTCCGTATCGCCAGGCTGGTTGTCTACATCGACCAGGTGGCGAGCGGGCAGGCAGATAGGTGAAACCGGCCTGGGGGCGTGGCAGCATGGGGGGATTTACAGCAGCTTTAACCACACATGTCCCATGGCGTTGCAAAAGAATAGAAGGTAGCTGGGCAGACATCACAGAAGGAGATGCAATCCTTGCCGGGAGACGTCGCCAGCTTGACACCTCACGGCGCATTCAATGCGGCTGTCCTAGACCGTCAGGGTTAGGTATTTCCCACTAACACCTCTGCTGACAATCTGGCAAAGGGAAGTATCCACTGTTCACCAGATGTAAAGACCATTTTGCCACTGTGGTAACCCCTTGGTCTATAAAAGGAGGCCCATGGATACCTTTACAAAGGTCGACGCTCTGTTCATTCTACACGTGTAGCTGCACTCCCAAGGCACCTCTCGCCGGGGTTGTTGCGCGCTGTATTATGAACACTCGTAAACCACAAGAACACGGGACGTAGGGTTTTACGCTCCGGCGGACTAAACCTGTCTATATCCCGCGTATGCAGGAATCAGTGATGCTCTTTGCATGTTAGAGACATCCCTGCCTAACCACGAAGGGTCCTTGCCGGTCCCATAGATGGTCGTACCCCGACAAAGCTACCTATGCTATGTATTGGCCTTTACTTGATGTGCATGAATTGTTCTTTTATGACATGCCAATGCATAGGAAGAGAGTTAGACTTCATTTTTACATGATATATATTCATTTGTTCTCATTACTAAATCAAAAATCATTGTTAATTAAAATTGGCTTTGATATACCTTGGGATCTGGGTGGATCAATTGCTTGAGCACTATATGCCTAGCTTAATGGCTTTAAAGAAAGCGCTTCGAGGGAGACAACCCGAGACTTTTAGGGAGTCATTTTATTCTGTTGTGTGCTTTTAAAATAATTAAAAACAACAAAAATAAAGTGGGGAACTTAAAATATTCTCAAAAAGAAAGGTGAAAGTGAGAAAGATGAGCATCATTGGAGTGGGGTACGTCCTTCAACTTTTGTTTATGCCCATGGAAACTTTGTGAATCTTGATTACAACAACTTTTCAAAAAAATAATTACCCCCTTGTACAAATCCATTGTATTATCAAAATAATGTGCCAAGATTTACCGTTAGGATGTTTAAATTGCTTGTTTGATATGTGTTGTGCAAAAACATAAACTTTTGGTGTAATGTTTGAATTTTGAGATTTTACGGCAGCGTGCGGAAATTCTGAAATTTTGACAAAGTTCTGTTATACAATTTTTTTTACTACGTCCTAATTTGTCAAAAACATTTGAGTTACATAATTATATGTTTCATTTGCATCTTTATAGGCTGTCCTGTTTTTCACAGATTGCCATTATAGTCTCTTTGTCTACTTATGTTGGAATTCTTGTTGAGCCCCATTGACTTGGGAGCCATATAATTGTGATAGAATAGAGTACGTAATGTTATATGATAATTATACAATAATTTCATGGAAGGACATGATGGGATTTGATGTTATATGTACTAACCCTTCTAATAAAAGTTCTGTTAAGTTCTGTGTGGATGAAGTGTCCGAAGATCGAGGAGGTATCGATATGAGAAGAATAAGGAGGGGCAACAGTTCAAGCTTGGAGATTCCCAAGGCACCCCAAGTAAATATTCAAGGAGACTCAAGCATCTAATCTTGGGGATGCCCCGGAAGGCATCCCATCTTTCTTCCTCGACAATATCGGTATGTCTCGGTTTATTGTTTTGTTCACATGATATGCATAAATTCTTGGAGCGTCGTGTGCCTTTTACTTTTTCCTTTAGCAATGCACCATGATTGTATGGTAAAGTCCTTGGTTGATATAGAATGCTCAATGAACTTCACTTATATCTTTTGAGTATGGCTTTATAGAATGCTTCGTGTGATTCACTTATATCATTTGAAGTTTGGATGCCTGTTTATCTACATATGGAAAACCGTTATTTGTAGAATGCTCTTTTGCTTCACTTATATTTATTACAACATGGTATTTTGTAGAAAGAAATTAAATTCTCATGCTTCACTTAGAGACTTAACAGGAATTGGTCATTCACATGGTTAGTCATAAAATACTACATAAAACTTGTAGATCACTGAATATGACATGTTTGAAACGTTGCAATAGTTTTGCGATATTAAGATGGTAATACGTGGGGGTGCTAGTGAATGATTGTGGTTTAGTAAGAATATTGGTGTTAAGGTTTGTGATTCCCGAAGCATGCACGTATAGTCTCTAGTTATGCGATGAAGTTGGAACATAATTTATCCTTGATTGAAATCATTTGTGCTCTTATAATCGGGGGCGCACGATGGTTAACTCCTACCAACCTCCTCCCTAGGGCCATGCGAGTAGTACTTTCCTTCGAGAGAGCTAATAGTCTTTATAATAAGTACGTGAGTTCTTTATGACCAATTTGAATCCATGGATATACGCACTCTCATCTTTCCACAATTGCTAGCCTCTTTGGTATCATACATTGCCCATTCTCACCTCAAGGATCGGTGCAACCTTCGCTGGTGCATCCAAACCCCGTGATATGATACGCTCTATCACACATAAGCCACCCTATATATTCCTCAAAACAACCACTATACCTACCTATCATGGCATTTCCATAGCCATTCCGAGATATATTGCCATGCAACTTCCACCGTTCCGTCACATGACTTTTGTGTTCATCATCATATTGATTTGCATGATCATGTAGCTAGCATAGTATTTGTGGCTAATCCACCATTCATCATTACCTACATGTTATGCTAGATCATTGCACATCCTGGTACACTGCGAGAGGAATTCACATAGAGTCATCTTGTATAACTTTATCATTATATCGAGTTGTAAGAAAATAAAAGTGTGATGGTCATCGTTATTAGAGCATTGTCCCACTGAGGAAAGGATGATGGAGACTATGATACCCCCACATGTCGGGATGAGACTCCAGACGAAAAATAAAAAATAGGGGTGGCCAAATGAGCCCACCAAGAAAAAAAAAGAAAAAAAGAAAGAAAGGAAAAAGAAAAAAAGAAAAAAAGAATCAGAGAAAAAGAGAGAAGGGGCAATGCTACTATCCTTTTATCACACTTCTGCTTCAAAGTAGCACCACGTTCTTCATATAGAGAGTCTCCGAGTTGTCACTTTCATATACTAGTGGGAAATTTTCATTATAGAACTTGGCTTTTATATTCCGATGACAGGCTTCCTCAAATGCCTGAGGTCTTCATGACCAAGCAAGTTGGATGCACACCCACTTAGTTTCATTTGAGCTTTCATACAGTTATAGCTCTTAGTGCATCCATTGAATGACAATCCCTACTCCTCGCATTGATATTGATTGACGGGCATCTCCATAGCCCGTTGGTCCTCCTAGTTGATGCGAGACTTTGTTTACACTTTGACTCCTCTTGATCTCTACCATCATATAGTATTCCACCCATATGCTATATCCATGGTTCACACTCATGTATTGAGTGTGGTTGAAAATGCTGAATCGCGTTAGAAGTACGAGTCAATTGCTTGGTTTGACACTAGGGTGCTCATGATTTATACTTTATGCTAGGAATACTAAGCATAACAGGCTATATATGATTTTGTAGGGATGGCGTTCTTTAGCATTGTTATTTTGAAAGACATGATTTTTTGTTGGTCTGCCTCAGTATTGATGTTTGATATCAAACAATAGATTATTGCCTTCAATCACTTATATCTTAATATTCATGCCATGATTAAACATTTGTTCCAGATTATGTTAGGTAGCATTCCACATCAAAAAATATATTTCTATCATATACCTACTCGAGGACGAGCAGGAATTAATCTTGGGGATGCGGATACGTCTCCGTCGTATCAATAATTTTTGATTGTTTCATGCCAATACTCTACAACTTTCCTATACTTTTGGCAACATTTTATAATATTTTTGGGAGTAACATATTGATCCAGTGCCCAGTGCCAGTTCCTATTATTTTTGCATGTTTTGAAGAAAATCTAACGGAATTCAAACACGATAAAAATTTATGAAGATTTATTTTGGAATATATGTGATTTTTAGGAGTCGGAATTAACGAAAGATGGTGCCCGAGGTAGTCCCAAGCGAACAGGGCGCAGTCAGGGGGGTGACCGCACCCTGATGGCTTGGGACTTCCTCATAAGTCGGTTGGGGGCTCTTGTTTCGCCACAAGAAACATAATTTCCCGATAAAAATGCCCTCAAAATTTCATCCCCATCAGAGTTACGGAACTCTGGATATATTTTTTTTGAACACAGTACAGATGCAAGCGCTCATATACACGCGCATACACTCACCCCTATGAACGCACACACGCACACCCTACCCCTATGAGCACCTCCGAAAGACTAGGCCGGCATATCATCTTGAGATTTACGAAGTCACCATAGGCGCCTCGTCGTCGACGGGAACGTCTCCTCCCACTGAAAGCGCATCGCCGGAAATCCTGAAATAAATCCAGGAATAATGCAAGCACCAGGACTTGAACCCTGGTGGGCTGGGGATACCACTGTCCCTCTAACCATCCAACCACAGGTTGGTTTGCGGAACTCCGGATATTAAAGAAACGGTGAAGGGGTCAGAAAACAGACGCGAAACAGAAGAGAAACAGAGTGAGAGATCCAATCTCGGAGGGGCTCCTATCCTCCAGGATCCATGGCGGCCATCGGCCAGAGAGGAAACTCTCATACCATCTAGGGGGAGACCAATGAATAAGAATAAGATGGAGGGGGGCTCTCTCCCCTCTCTCCCGGTGGCGCCAGAACGCCACCACGGCAACCATCATGACGGCGATCTACACTAACAACTTCGCCGACGTCACCACCAACTCTCTCCCCCTATATGCAGCGGTGTAACACCTCTTTTCACTGCAGTAATATCTAATTAAACATTGTGCTTAATGCTATATATTATTACCCAATGATGTGTGTGGGGACCCCGACTCATAAGTCGTGATCACCGAATGCACGTGTACAGTGATCCCAGAGATCAATGCTCACTGAACACATAGAAGCTGAATAACAAGAGTCTTACATCCACATTTAGCGTCATACACAAATAAAGACCATGAAGGTCAAGTCTTACATAGATAGGGCCACAAGGGCCAAACACTTAAACATAACAAGCAGCGGAAATCTTGATCGGAAGCGTGAACCCAAGCCATCTGCCTTAAACCTACAGGCATTCTGACTGGGAAGCGTCTTAGTTCGCATGTTCGTCACCAACAAACTCTTCGCCATATTCCTGCTCTTCCATGCCTGGCCAATTAAATAACCAGTGGCAAGCCAATGTGTACTTTGAATGTACTCGCAAGCAACCCAAGATTTGGAACAAGGTAGAACAATGCATGATATAGCACTAAGTAGGTAAGTTTTTGCAGAAAGCTAATTTTAAGTGCAATGATCTGATCAAGTAACTTGAATAAGCATGCATCAGCTGTTGACAGGTATTCATGTGAACAAACCTCATTTATCATCATAAGCAGGGGTTGAACATTTCATGTTCATCATCATGCCAAGTCATCGGACTTAGCTCAAATATCATCCTCGTCACCAACACACACACACACAACAAATTTAATAAACCTTGGACGTAGCACAAGAGCGGTCATCCAACTTTCCTTGACTGTGGACACGGCTATTTGAATAGTTTTACACTCTGCAGAGGTTGGACACTTTACCCACAAGACTCGGGAAACTTCTGTGTCAAGCCACGACTCGCGATATTGTCCATACTCGAGGTAAGTACCCGAACATTGTCTTTCCCCTGACGATACTAAACAAAGAGTCCACTCGATTGGTACCCAGCCCACATGACGACATCACAAGTAACATCCATGCAGGGACCAACGGTGTGCCCGGTGCCTGTGAAGACAGCGCATGATTGTCCTTACCGGCACGACCCCGTATCGAGAGTGACCACGTCACTCCCGCCACTAGTAATGCGGGCTCTATGCTAGTACCCACCAAACTAATCAACAAAGCCCCGTCCCATAAGGGGTATCGTGGTTGTACATGTAAGGTTGGAATAACGGTCGCAACTTACACAAATCCGTTTTCGAAAACCACACGCACTCACTTGCTCTGGTACACCACTTCTTTATCAAGTGGCTACCTAGCTCATCATCCTCTCCCTCGGGCATTAGTGGCACCCGACGGGGTTTCGAAAAGTCTTTGAAATCATTTTGTTTCCATCACCATGCATATTCCCATCCCACTTGCGTAGCAACTACGAGCAACCTATCTACTCCCACCCGCACAACCCTCATAAGGAGGTAGGGTCATGCACGATGCAAGTATCAACAAGAAAGTATCGGAGGCATCCCACTGAAGGGGATACCACATCACCATGACCATCATCGGAACATAAAGTGCTATATGATATGCATGAAAAGTTTCTTAACATGGTCAAAGGGCTGCTCTCCTGGCTCAACAAAGTCTTCGGGGTCTTCAAAGTCTTCGGGTCCAACTCCCTTGTCAACAACACAATCTATCATCGCGATAAATAACGGTAAAATAAGGATCATCACAAAAACAGAGCACTAAAGTACTACACAAATGTTACTTTATTCTGAAAAATCCTAAAAACTATTCTAAAAATATTTGCCTATGGTTTTGGGGTGAAAAGGTTTTTAAAACCATTTTTAATAGTGGCTTAAAATGCCATAAAAGGGGTTTTAAAATAAAGCAGTACATAAAAGGTTTTCAAAAATTTATACAAGTGGCACTCTAAAATACTACATATTATTAGAAGAATTTAGGTGGAAGAATTATTGGATTTGAAAGAATATTTGGGTTTGTGGAAGTTTTGGGATTCAGAAAGAAAAGAAGAAAAAAAATCAGCTCAGTGCAACTGGGCCAAAAGTGGCTGGCCGAACCGGCCCAGAGAGCGGAGCCGACCCGCGCGAGCCTGGCGCGTGCGCGCGGCCGATTCAAACCTGACTGGTGGGCCAGGCCGGTCAGCAAGAGAGGGGGAGGCGGGAGACCCGGGAGAGGATGACAAGCGGGGCCCGCTTGTCATCTCCTTCCTCGGTCCAGAGGAGATCGAGGGGACTCACCGGTGGCTACAGGACACGGGGAGGGGCGGCAAGCACGGAAATGGGCTCAGGGGCTCGTCGCCATTCCGAGGGAAGTGGAGCTGGTCGCCGGGGCGCCCTGGGTCGCCGGCGACGAGGAAGCAGGGCGGCGGCACTTCGGGAGGGGGAAGCCTCGGTCGCCCTGAGCTGCAAATGGAGGGGGGAAACGAGGGGAAACTATCAGGAGCTCGCGCTAGATCCAAATCGAGTCAGAGCGCGGGCGGGGGAGGCCTCTACCGTGCGGTTGCCGGTGAGCCGAGACGGCGGAGCTCCGGCTCGATCTCGAGCTCGGGGCCTCCTTGGGGTGGATGGACCGAGCGAGGGCTCGATTAGGTGAGGGAGAAGGGGTCCGGAGTGGAGAGAGAGGTCCGGGAGGGGCTATTTATAGCCTCCCCGCAATCCACCGCACGGTGGTGCGTCGGTGAGGTCATAGCCCACGGCACAGATCACGGGGGCGAGCTTGGCCTTGTCTAGGGCGTTCCTGGGAGGGGTCCAGGCGCGAGGGAAGGGAGAGATGGAGCGGAGGTGCGCGCGCATGCGAGTCCCACGATTGGCCGAGATGGGCGGCGTCGGTCATGCGTGCAGGAGGTCGTCGGAGAGAGAAGGAGGAGGGGGACGGCGCCTTGGAGGGTTGCGGACGTCGAGGGCATCTTGGGGGACAGCTTCCCCCATCCCAATGTTGTCGGGGCACCTCGGGATGCTCCTGCTATAGTGCGGACATGCACTGTAGCGCGCTCCAGAGCGTGCCTTTGGCATGCCATGGCAGGCTTGCGTTCTCTGGACGCGTCCCTGCATGTCTCATAGCTCCTGGATGATCTGTAGATGCTCTAGGAGCTAGGAGAAGCTAGGGAGAGTAGAGGTGAGAGGAGGGGGAGGTAAAATGGGTGCTGGTCATGCTGTCTAGAAGGTAAAAATGGGTTTTTACCGCACCAATCCGTGAGCTGAGGCCATGCAAGACTTACTGAAGGTAGAATGCAACAAGGAGGGGTTGTGGTAAAAGTTTCAAGTAAAGGAGAACATCAGAAGGAGGTCAAAACATGTTTTTACCAATCATGCAGAAGGTGTTTGATCAAAGATTGAGCAAGCAAATGGAGTTTGCTTGACCTGGGTTTTAACAGGGTCAAGTGGTGGTTAAAAATAAGATTGATCACCAAGTTTGAGCTGGTTTGAGGAAAGTTGACAATGTAACTTTGTAAATCCCTAGAAATCAACAGAATCTGGTTTCTATAGATCTAGTCATGCTAAGATAATCTCCTTGATGCACCACTTAGTGTAGCATCATTATTTGGGTATTAGAACATGTCCACAAATTTTGGGGTCAAGGGAAGAAACTTCACAATGTAAAGTTGCTCAAATTTGGCTCTGGACAGGAATGGTTTTGGAATATTTTGGTGAAGCAAATAAAGGGGGATTGAGATGAAACTTTGCAAGATCATCACATATGACATGTGTGTCTTTCTGGAATTTTCCTGGAATTTATTGAGAATATTTCTTATAGAAATATTTCAAAAGCTTGATTTGCGCAGAAAGGGTTTTGAGGGGTTTTGCCCATGATTTTGAACATGACCATGTGTTGAAACTCATATATATGGAAAATATATGTCCACTGAGTTTCCCTAAATTTTCTCAAATATTTTTAAAGCATTTAAATAATTTTTCCCTATGAAAAACCATTTCTGGCCTTAAGAAAAAGCCTTTAAATAAAATAGCAACATAATCTTTAAAATTAATATTTGGTGGTTTTGGGAAGTCAATTATATAGTAGGTTCCAAATAAAGTCTTTGGGGAAAAAGGATCCACCCAATTTGAGGACTTGTAGTACAAACCTCAATTCAGGGGCTTTTGAAAACCAAATTTGAATAAATCCTTTTTGGCCAAAATAATATTTGATAAAAAAAGTTTTGGGTACTATTCACATGGCATGACCATTGGGCAAGAAGTTTGGATCAAGGAAGATGAATATGGAGAGGAGTAGAACCTAAGAGTGCCATACACAAACAACCAAACAAGCAAACAAGTAACAATTCAAACAAGCTCAAGCACCCATTTGCTTGCCCTAATAACCATCAAACACCTTCTGCCAGAATGGTAAAACCTTTTTTTGACCTCCTTCTACTGTTCTCCTTGAGTTCAAATTTTTACCACAGCTTACTAGTATTACACTTCACCTCCAATAATTTTCCTTGGCCAAGACTCAATCATTGCAGGGGGTGGAACCTCCATTTTCTTCTCTGGACAACCCATTTATCTCTTTACTTCAACCTCTCTCCTCTCCGTTAGGCTTCCAGAGCATCCAATGCCTCCCAGGGACAATTTTTATCCTTCTAGATTCCCTAGACACTAGTGGCCGCGAGCAAAACGCCGCTGGCATGCCATGGCATGCCAAACGGGCGCTCGAGAGCACGCTATAGTGCCCGACCGCACTGTAGCCGCCGCCCAATCGCTTGCCCCGACTACCTCGAGCCCCTCCCTCTCGCCCGTTGGTCGGCCTCGACGTCCGAGACACGCGGTGCCCCTGTCCCCCTCCTCTCTCCTCCTCCTTCTCCCTCCTCCCGCGCATGCCGATCGCCGCCCAGCTCGGCCAGTGAGCAAGCTCACACGCGTGAGCTCCCCCTCTCTCTCCTTTGCTTCCCTCCCCGTGGATGGACCCCAGAAACACCCCCAGGCAAGCCCCGTGTGCTCCCTCCTCCTCTAGTGACCAGCCCGACCTCGCCGGCGCATGGGTCCGCGATGGATTCATGTCCCGGCTATAAAAAGGCTCCCCGAGCCCCCCTCTCTCCTCCTCTGGCCCTCTCCCACTCTCAATCATCCCCCGCAAGCCCCAATTTGGACTCCCCGAGCACCAGTGCTCGAGATCGACCGAGGCGCCGCCGCGTCGGGGCTCCATTGATCTCGGGTTACCGGCCTGCTCTAGTCCTCCTCTCCCTCTCTCTAGATCCGTAGGGTCCCCCTGATCCTTTTCCCCTTCCTCCCCGTCCATTTTCGGCTGAGGAACAATGCCGGCGACCTCCTCCCGAATACCCTCCACCGCGGCCTCCTCGCCGTCGGCGACTCCGGCCACCCCCGCCGCTCCTTCAACCTCCACGAGAACGGCGGCTGGATGCTGAGTCCATTTCCGCGCTCGCCTTCCGTCACCGTGGACGGAGGTGCCGCCGGTGAGCTCCTGCCCCCTCGGTCCCGAGGAGGGAGAAGGTCCTGACAGGGGGACCCCACCTGTCGGCCTCCTCCTCACCTCTCCGTCTTTCCCTATGCGGCTGACGCCAGGGGCCCGCCTGTCGGGTTTGAACCCAGACGGCGCGCGCGCCCCGGCTCGCCCAGGCCTGGCTCGGCCTCAGGCCGGCACAACTGGGTCTGTTCTGGCCCAGTTGGCTCTGAGGCCTTTTTCTTTTTACTCCAGTTTTCCAAAAATTCCAGTGAATTAAATAAAACTCCAGTGCCAAATATTTTTTCCACCATAATTCCTGTAATATTCTGTAGAATTTAACAGTGCCACTTGTGTAATTTTGTGAAAATGTTTTTGTTAATGATTCTATTAAAACCTAGTTTTTAGTATTTTATTGCCTTTGTTTAAATAGTTTTCAAAATGTTTTTCACAACAAAACCTTAGACAAACATTTTTAGAATAGCTTGTAGTATTTATCAGAGTGGGGTAACATTTTAGAAGTAAAGTTTGTGCTCTGTTTTGTTGTGATGCTTATTATTACCGTTATTTATCACGACGATAGATTGCGCGGTTGACGAGGGAGTTGGACCCGAAGACTTTGAAGACCCCGAAGAGTTTGTTGAGCCAGGCAAGCAGCCCTTTGACCATGTTAAGAAACTTTTCATGCATGTCATATAGCACTTTATGTTCCGATGATGATCATGGTGATGTGGTATCCCCTTCGGTGGGATGCCTCCGATACTTTCTTGTTGATACTTGCATCGTGCATGACCCTACCTCCTTATTAGGGTTGTGCGGGTGGGAGTAGATAGGTTGCTAGTAGTTGCTACACAAGTGGGATGGGAATATGCATGGTGATGGAAACAAAATGATGTCAAACACTTTTCGAAAACCCCGTCGGGTGCCAATAATGCCCGAGGGAGATGATGACGAGCTAGGTAGCCACTTGATAAAGAAGTGGTGTATCGGAACAAGTGAGTGTGTGTGGTTTTCGAAAATGGATAGGTGTAAGTTGCGACCGTTATTCCAACCTTACATGTACAACCACGATACCCCTTATTGGACGGGGCTTTGTTGATTAGTTTGGTGGGTACTAGCATAGAGCCCGCACTACTAGTGGCGGGAGTGACGTGGTCACTCTCGATACGGGGTCGTGCCGGTAAGGACGATCATGCGCTGTCTTCACAGGTACCGAGCACACCGTTGGTCCCTGCATGGATGTTACTTGTGATGTACATCATGTGGGCTGGGTACCAATCAAGTGGAGTCTTTGTTTAGTATCATCAGGGGAAAGACAATGTTCTGGTACTTACCTCGGGTTTGGACAATATCGCGAGTCGTGGCTTGACACGGAAGTTTCCCGAGTCTTGTGGGTAAAGTGTGAAACCTCTGCAGAGTGTAAAACTATTTGAATAGCCGAGTCCACGGTGCGCTCCAGAGTGCGCTACACTGCCCGACCGTACTGTAGCCGCCGCCCAATCGCCTGCCCCGACCACCTCGAGCCCCTCCCTCTTGCCCGTTGGTCGGCCTCGACGTCCGGGACACGTGGCGCCCCTGTCCCCCTCCTCTCTCCTCCTCCTTCTCCCTCCTCCCGCAAGTGTCGAGCGCCGCCCGGCTCGGCCAGTGAGCAAGCTCACACGCGAGAGCTCCCCCTCTCTCTCCTTTAGTTCCCTCGCCCGTGGACCGACCCCAGAAACACCCCCAGGCAAGCTTCGTGTGCTCCCTCCTCCTCTAGTCACCAGCCCGACGTCGCCGGCGCACAGGTCCGCAATGGACTCACGTCCCGGCTATAAAAAGGCTCCCCGAGCCCCCCTCTCTCCTCCTCTGGCCCTCTCCCACTCTCAATCGTCCCCCGCAAGCCCCCAAGACAAGAAGTTCGAATGGACGCCAAAGTGTGAAGAAAGCTTCCAAGAGCTCAAGAAAAGATTGACCACAACCCCAGGTTTGGCCACCCCCGATATTCACAAGGAGTTTGTGATATATTGTGATGCATCGAGAACCGGGCTTGGAGGTGTTCTGATGCAAGAAGGCAGAGTCGTAGCATATCTATCCAGACAGCTACATCCTCACGAAGAGAACTACGCTACTCACGTCCCTTAGTTCGCAGCCGTAGTTCATGCCTTTAAGACATGGCGACATTACCTTCTGGGGAAGCGATGTGAGATATACACAGACCATAAGAGTTTGAAGTATATTTTCACTCAAAAGGAATTAAACATGGGGCAGCAAAGATGGTTGGAGTTGATCAAGGACTATGACCTCATTGTTCAATACCACCCTGGAAAGGCTAATGTGGTAGCTGATGCCTTAAGCAGAAAGGCTTGTTCCTTGAATGCTATGATTAAGGAAAGGCTACCCGCCCTGTATGAAGAACTTGAAAGCTTCGGCTTGGAACTAGTTGCACCTGGATTCCTAGCCAACCTCGAAGCAAATCCTACCTTTATGGATGATATTAAGGAAGCCCAGAAGGGACACGAGAGCATTGAAGGCATCAAGAGGAAGATCAAGGCAGGCAAGGCCCCTGGATTCTCAGTGGATGAACAAGGAGTTGTATGGTTCGGGAATCGCATCTGCGTACCCAACAAAGAAGAGCTCAAGAACTTGATCTTGAAAGAAGCTCATGACACTCCATATTCCATCCATCCTGGAGGAACCAAGATGTACCAAGACCTCAAGACAAGATTCTGGTGGCATGGCATGAAACGGGAGATAGGCACCTTTGTTACTAAGTGTGACATATGCCAGAGAGTTAAAGCTGAGCATCAGCGACCCACTGGACTATTGCAACCTCTCAAAGTGCCTGAATGGAAGTGAGACAAAATCGGGATGGACTTCATCACCGGATTACCAAGGTCAAGCAAGGGACATGATTCTATCTAGGTCATTGTCGATCACCTGACCAATGTAGCCCACTTCATTCCCGTCAAGACGACCTATAATGGGAACCAACTGGCCAACCTCTACATCAACCGGATCGTGAGCCTCCACGGAATTCCTAAGGAGATCGTGTCAGACCGAGGTACCCAGTTTACCTCGAGATTCTGGAATAGATTCCAAGAAGCCTTGGGAACCAAGCTCTCCTTCAGCACTGCTTTTCACCCCCAGACTGGAGGACAGACGGAACGAGTAAACCAGATACTCGAGGACATGCTCCGTGCTTGTGTATTAGCGTATGGAGCCAAGTGGGAAGATTGCTTACCATTCGCCGAGTTCTCCTACAACAATAGCTACCAGTCGAGTCTTCAGATGGCACCATTTGAGGTATTGTACGGACGCAAGTTCCGCACTCCCCTCAATTGGTCGGAAACCGGAGAAGGACTAGTCTTTGGCCCAGACATCCTCCGTGAAGCAGAAGAGCAAGTTCAACTCGTCCGTGAGCGTCTCAAGACTGCCAAGACTAGACAAAAGAGCTACGCTGATTCCCACCGTCGAGACATGAGTTTCCGTGTTGGAGACCATGTTTATCTCCGAGTCACGCCTCTCAAAGGAACCAAGCGTTTCCACGTCAAGGCGAAGCTTGCACCAAGATACATCGGCCCCTTCAAGATCACTGACAGACGAGGAGAAGTTGCTTACCAGCTAGAACTACCTTCCGAGCTATCAGACGTGCACAATGTGTTCCACGTGTCACAACTCCGAAAGTGTCTTCAAGTTCCCAACCGCCCCGACCTCTACAAGGACATCGATCATCAAGCCATCGACCTTCAGCCAGATCTCACTTATCGTGAGAGGCCAGTTCGCATTTTGGATGAAGCTGAACGTTGCACCCGAAGCCGCACCATCAAGTACTTCAAGGTCCAATGGAGCAACCACACTGAAGCAGAAGCAACCTGGTAGCGTGAAGACTATCTTAGATCTGAGTTCCCTTGTCTTTTTAGCGCTTAGCCTAGGAATCTCGGGGACGAGATTCTTGTAAGGGGGGTAGGTCTGTCACACCCTGTGTTTGTATCACTTTGCTATGCTTGGATTTATAAAATTTGGAACCAATTAAAACTTTTTGAGTGCATGTACTTGTTTGATTTGTTTGATGCTTGCTTGCTTGGTTGTATGTGTTTGGCACTTTTAGGTTCTACTCCTCTCCATGTTCATTTTTCCTTGATCCAAAATTCTTGCCCAATGATCCAAAATTCTTGCCCAACTTTGGTGGGTATTAGCATAGAGCCCGCACTACTAGTGGCGGGAGTGACATGGTCACTCTCGATACGGGGTCGTGCCGGTAAGGGCGATCATGCGATGTCTTCACAGGCACCGAGCACACCGTTGGTCCCTGCATGGATGTTACTTGTGATGTACATCATGTGGGCTGGGTACCAATCAAGTGGACTCTTTGTTTAGTATCATCGAGGGAAAGACAATGTTCGGGTACTTACCTCGGGTATGGACAATATCGCGAGTCGTGGCTTGACACAGAAGTTTCCCGAGTCTTGTGGGTAAAGTGTGCAACCTCTGCAGAGTGTAAGACTATTCGAATAGCCGTGTCCACGGTGCGCTCCAGAGCGCGCTACAGTGCCCGACCGCACTGTAGCCGCCGCCCAATCGCTTGCCCCGACCACCTCGAGCCCCTCCGTCTTGCCCGTTGGTCGGCCTCCACGTCTTGGACACGCGGCGCCCCTGTCCCCCTCCTCTCTCCTCCTCCTTCTCCCTCCTCCCGCGCGTGCCGAGCGCCGCCCGGCTCGGCCAGTGAGCAAGCTCACACGCGCGAGCTCCCCCTCTCTCTCCTTTCCTTCCCTCGCCCGTGGACCGACCCCAGAAACACCCCCAGGCTAGCCCCGTGTGCTCCCTCCTCCTCTAGTCACCAGCCCGACGTTGCCGGCGCACGGGTCCACGATGGACTCACGTCCCGGCTATAAAAAGGCTCCCCGAGCCCCCCTCTCTCCTCCTCTGGCCCTCTCCCACTCTCAATCGTCCACCGCAAGCCCCCAAGACAAGAAGTTCGAATGGACGCCAAAGTGTGAAGAAAGCTTCCAAGAGCTCAAGAAGAGATTGACCACAGCCCCAGGTTTGGCCACCCCCGATATTCACAAGGAGTTTGTGATATATTGTGATGCATCGAGAACCGGGCTTGGAGGTGTTCTGATGCAAGAAGGCAGAGTCATAGCATATCTATCCAGACAGCTACGTCCTCACGAAGAGAACTACGCTACTCACGTCCCTTAGTTGGCAGCCGTAGTTCATGCCTTTAAGACATGGCGACATTACCTTCTGGGGAAGCGATGTGAGATATACACAGACGAAAAGAGTTTGAAGTATATTTTCACTCAAAAGGAATTAAACATGGGGCAGCGAAGATGGTTGGAGTTGATCAAGGACTATGACCTCATTGTGCAATACCACCCTGGAAAGGCTAATGTGGTAGCTGATGCCTTAACCAGAAAGGCTTGTTCCTTGAATGCTATGATTAAGGAAAGGCTACCCGCCCTATATGAAGAACTTGAAAGCTTCGGCTTGGAACTAGTTGCACCTGGATTCCTTGCCAACCTCGAAGCAAATCCTACCTTTATAGATGATATTAAGGAAGCCCAGAAGGGACACGAGAGCATTGAAGGCATCAAGAGGAAGATCAAGGCAGGCAAGGCCCCTGGATTCTCAGTGGATGAACAAGGAGTTGTATGGTGCGGGAATCGCATCTGCGTACCCAACAAAGAAGAGCTCAAGAACTTGATCTTGCAAGAAGCTCATGACACTCCATATTCCATCCATCCTGGAGGAACCAAGATGTACCAAGACCTCAAGACAAGATTCTGGTGGCATGGCATGAAACGGGAGATAGGCACCTTTGTTACTAAGTGTGACATATGCCAGAGAGTCAAAGGTGAGCATCAGCGACCCGCTGGACTATTGCAACCTCTCAAACTGCCTGAATGGAAGTGGGACAAAATTGGGATGGACTTCATCACCGGATTACCAAGGTCAAGCAAGGGACATGATTCTATCTAGGTCATTGTCGATCACCTGACCAATGTAGCCCACTTCATTCCCGTCAAGACGACCTATAATGGGAACCAACTGGCCAACCTCTACATCAACCGGATCGTGAGCCTCCACGGAATTCCTAAGGAGATCGTGTCAGACCGAGGTACCCAGTTTACCTCGGGATTCTGGAATAGATTCCAAGAAGCCTTGGGAACCAAGCTCTCCTTCAGCACTGCTTTTCACCCCCAGACTGGAGGACAGACGGAACGAGTAAACCAGATACTCGAGGACATGCTCCGTGCTTGTGTATTAGCGTATGGAGCCAAGTGGGAAGATTGCTTACCATTCGCCGAGTTCTCCTACAACAATAGCTACCAGTCGAGTCTTCAGATGGCACCATTTGAGGTATTGTACGGACGCAAGTTCCGCACTCCGCTCAATTGGTCGGAAACCGGAGAAGGACTAGTCTTTGGCCCAGACATCCTCCGTGAAGCAGAAGAGCAAGTTCAACTCGTCCGTGAGCGTCTCAAGACTGCTAAGACTAGACAAAAGAGCTATGCTGATTCCCACCATCGGGACATGAGTTTCCGTGTTGGAGACCATGTTTATCTCCGAGTCACGCCTCTCAAAGGAACCAAGCGCTTCCACGTCAAGGGGAAGCTTGCACCAAGATACATCGGCCCCTTCAAGATCACTGACAGACGAGGAGAAGTTGCTTACCAGCTAGAACTACCTTCCGAGCTATCAGACGTGCACAATGTGTTCCACGTGTCACAACTCCGAAAGTGTCTTCAAGTTCCCAACCGCCCCGACCTCTACAAGGACATCGATCATCAAGCCATCGACCTTCAGCCAGACCTCACTTATCGTGAGAGGCCAGTTCGCATTTTGGATGAAGCTGAACGTTGCACCCGAAGCCGCACCATCAAGTACTTCAAGGTCCAATGGAGCAACCACACTGAAGCAGAAGCAACCTGGTAGCGTGAAGACTATCTTAGATCTGAGTTCCCTTGTCTTTTTAGCGCTTAGCCTAGGAATCTCGGGGACGAGATTCTTGTAAGGGGGGTAGGTCTGTCACACCCTGTGTTTGTATCACTTTGCTATGCTTGGATTTATAAAATTTGGAACCAATTAAAACTTTTTGAGTGCATGTGCTTGTTTGATTTGTTTGATGCTTGCTTGCTTGGTTGTATGTGTTTGGCAATCTTAGGTTCTACTCCTCTCCATGTTCATTTTTCCTTGATCCAAAATTCTTGCCCAATGATCCAAAATACTTGCCCAACTTTGGTGGGTACTAGCATAGAGCCCGCACTACTAGTGGCGGGAGTGACATGGTCACTCTCGATACGGGGTCGTGCCGGTAAGGACGATCATGCGCTGTCTTCACAGGCACCGAGCACACCGTTGCTCCCTACATGGATGTTACTTGTGATGTACATCATGTGGGCTGGGTACCAATCAAGTGGACTCTTTGTTTAGTATCATCAGGGGAAAGACAATGTTCGCGTACTTACCTCGGGTATGGACAATATCGCGAGTCGTGGCTTGACACGGAAGTTTCCCGAGTCTTGTGGGTAAAGTGTGCAACCTCTGCAGAGTGTAAAACTATTCGAATAGCCGTGTCCACGGTGCGCTCCAGAGCGCGCTACAGTGCCTGACCGCACTGTAGCCGCCGCCCAATCGCTTGCCCCGACCACCTCGAGCCCCTCCGTCTTGCCCGTTGGTCGGCCTCCACGTCCGGGACACGCGGCGCCCCTGTCCCCCTCCTCTCTCCTCCTCCTTCTCCCTCCTCCCGCGCGTGCCGAGCGCCGCCCGGCTCGGCCTGTGAGCAAGCTCACACACGCGAGCTCCCCCTCTCTCTCCTTTCCTTCCCTCGCCCGTGGACCGACCCCAGAAACACCCCCAGGCTAGCCCCGTGTGCTCCCTCCTCCTCTAGTCACCAGCTCGACGTCGCCGGCGCACGGGTCCGTGATGGACTCACGTCCCGACTATAAAAAGGCTCCCCGAGCCCCCCTCTCTCCTCCTCTGGCCCTCTCCCACTCTCAATCGTCCACCGCAAGCCCCCAAGACAAGAAGTTCGAATGGACGCCAAAGTGTGAAGAAAGCTTCCAAGAGCTCAAGAAGAGATTGACCTCAGCCCCAGGTTTGGCCACCCCCGATATTCACAAGGAGTTTGTGATATATTGTGATGCATCGAGAACCGGGCTTGGAGGTGTTCTGATGCAAGAAGGCAGAGTCGTAGCATATCTATCCAGACAGCTACGTCCTCACGAAGAGAACTACGCTACTCACGTCCCTTAGTTGGCAGCCGTAGTTCATGCCTTTAAGACATGGCGACATTACCTTCTGGGGAAGCGATGTGAGATATACACAGACGAAAAGAGTTTGAAGTATATTTTCACTCAAAAGGAATTAAAAATGGGGCAGCGAAGATGGTTGGAGTTGATCAAGGACTATGACCTCATTGTGCAATACCACCCTGAAAAGGCTAATGTGGTAGCTGATGCCTTAACCAGAAAGGCTTGTTCCTTGAATGCTATGATTAAGGAAAGGCTACCCGCCCTATATGAAGAACTTGAAAGCTTCGGCTTGGAACTAGTTGCACCTGGATTCCATGCCAACCTCGAAGCAAATCCTACCTTTATAGATGATATTAAGGAAGCCCAGAAGGGACACGAGAGCATTGAAGACATCAAGAGGAAGATCAAGGCAGGCAAGGCCCCTGGATTCTCGGTGGATGAACAAGGAGTTGTATGGTGCGGGAATCGCATCTGCGTACCCAACAAAGAAGAGCTCAAGAACTTGATCTTGCAAGAAGCTCATGACACTCCATATTCCATCCATCCTGGAGGAACCAAGATGTACCAAGACCTCAAGACAAGATTCTGGTGGCATGGCATGAAACGGGAGATAGGCACCTTTGTTACTAAGTGTGACATATGCCAGAGAGTCAAAGCTGAGCATCAGCGACCCGCTGGACTATTGCAACCTCTCAAACTGCCTGAATGGAAGTGGGACAAAATCGGGATGGACTTCATCACCGGATTACCAAGGTCAAGCAAGGGACATGATTCTATCCAGGTCATTGTCGATCACCTGACCAATGTAGCCCACTTCATTCCCGTCAAGACGACCTATAATGGGAATCAACTGGCCAACCTCTACATCAACCGGATCGTGAGCCTCCACGGAATTCCTAAGGAGATCGTGTCAGACCGAGGTACCCAGTTTACCTCGGGATTCTGGAATAGATTCCAAGAAGCCTTGGGAACCAAGCTCTCCTTCAGCACTGCTTTTCACCCCCAGACTGGAGGACAGACGGAACGAGTAAACCAGGTACTCGAGGACATGCTCCGTGCTTGTGTATTAGCGTATGGAGCCAAGTGGGAAGATTGCTTACCATTCGCCGAGTTCTCCTACAACAATAGCTACCAGTCGAGTCTTCAGATGGCACCATTTGAGGTATTGTACGGACGCAAGTTCCGCACTCCGCTCAATTGGTCGGAAACCGGAGAAGGACTAGTCTTTGGCCCAGACATCCTCCGTGAAGCAGAAGAGCAAGTTCAACTCGTCCGTGAGCGTCTCAAGACTGCCAAGACTAGACAAAAGAGCTACGCTGATTCCCCAGTCGGGACATGAGTTTCCGTGTTGGAGACCATGTTTATCTCCGAGTCACGCCTCTCAAAGGAACCAAGCGTTTCCACGTCAAGGGGAAGCTTGCACCAAGATACATCGGCCCCTTCAAGATCACTGACAGACGAGGAGAAGTTGCTTACCAGCTAGAACTACCTTCCGAGCTATCAGACGTGCACAATGTGTTCCACGTGTCACAACTCCGAAAGTGTCTTCAAGTTCCCAACCGCCCCGACCTCTACAAGGACATCGATCATCAAGCCATCGACCTTCAGCCAGACCTCACTTATCATGAGAGGCCAGTTCGCATTTTGGATGAAGCTGAACGTTGCACCCGAAGCCGCACCATCAAGTACTTCAAGGTCCAATGGAGCAACCACACTGAAGCAGAAGCAACCTGGTAGCGTGAAGACTATCTTAGATCTGAGTTCCCTTGTCTTTTTAGCGCTTAGCCTAGGAATCTCGGGGACGAGATTCTTGTAAGGGGGGTAGGTCTGTCACACCCTGTGTTTGTATCACTTTGCTATGCTTGTATTTATAAAATTTGGAACCAATTAAAACTTTTTGAGTGCATATGCTTGTTTCATTTGTTTGATGCTTGCTTGCTTGGTTGTATGTGTTTGGCACTCTTAGGTTCTACTCCTCTCCATGTTCATTTTTCCTTGATCCCAAATTCTTGCCCAATGATCCAAAATTCTTGCCCAACTTTGGTGGGTACTAGCATAGAGCCCGCACTACTAGTGGCGGGAGTGACATGGTCACTCTCGATACGGGGTCGTGCCGGTAAGGACGATCAAGCGCTGTCTTCACAAGCACCGAGCACACCGTTGGTCCCTGCATGGATGTTACTTGTGATGTACATCATGTGGGCTGGGTACCAATCAAGTGGACTCTTTGTTTAGTATCATCAGGGGAAAGACAATGTTCGGGTACTTACCTCGGGTATGGACAATATCGCGAGTCGTGGCTTGACACGGAAGTTTCCCGAGTCTTGTGGGTAAAGTGTGCAACCTCTGCAGAGTGTAAAACTATTCGAACAGCCGTGTCCACGGTGCGCTCCAGAGCGCGCTACAATACCCGACCGCACTGTAGCCGCCGCCCAATCGCTTGCCCCGACCACCTCGAGCCCCTCCCTCTTGCCCGTTGGTCGGCCTCCACGTCCGGGACACGCGGCGCCCCTGTCCCCCTCCTCTCTCCTCCTCCTTCTCCCTCCTCCCGCGCGTGCCGAGCGCCGCCCGGCTCGGCCAGTGAGCAAGCTCACACGCGCGAGCTCCCCCTCTCTCTCCTTTCCTTCCCTCGCCCGTGGACCGACCCCAGAAACACCCCCAGGCAAGCCCCGTGTGCTCCCTCCTCCTCTAGTCACCAGCCCGACGTCGCCGGCGCATGGGTCCGCGATGGACTCACGTCCCGGCTATAAAAAGGCTCCCCGAGCCCCCCTCTCTCCTCCTCTGGCCCTTTCCCACTCTCAATCGTCCCCCGCAAGCCCCCAAGACAAGAAGTTCGAATGGACGCCAAAGTGTGAAGAAAGCTTCCAAGAGCTCAAGAAGAGATTGACCACAGCCCCAGGTTTGGCCACCCCCGATATTCACAAGGAGTTTGTGATATATCGTGATGCATCGAGAACCGGGCTTGGAGGTGTTCTGATGCAAGAAGGCAGAGTCGTAGCATATCTATCCAGACAGCTACGTCCTCACGAAGAGAACTACGCTACTCACGTCCCTTAGTTGGCAGCCGTAGTTCATGCCTTTAAGACATGGCGACATTACCTTCTGAGGAAGCGATGTGAGATATACACAGACAAAAAGAGTTTGAAGTATATTTTCACTCAAAAGGAATTAAACATGGGGCAGCGAAGATGGTTGGAGTTGATCAAGGACTATGACCTCATTGTTCAATACCACCCTGGAAAGGCTAATGTGGTAGCTGATGCCTTAACCAGAAAGGCTTGTTCCTTGAATGCTATGATTAAGGAAAGGCTACCCGCCCTGTATGAAGAACTTGAAAGCTTTGGCTTGGAACTAGTTGCACCTGGATTCCTAGCCAACCTCGAAGCAAATCCTACCTTTATGGATGATATTAAGGAAGCCCAGAAGGGACACGAGAGCATTGAAGGCATCAAGAGGAAGATCAAGGCAGGCAAGGCCCCAGGATTCTCAGTGGATGAACAAGGAGTTGTATGGTTCGGGAATCGCATCTGCGTACCCAACAAAGAAAAGCTCAAGAACTTGATCTTGCAAGAAGCTCATGACACTCCATATTCCATCCATCCTGGAGGAACCAAGATGTACCAAGACCTCAAGACAAGATTCTGGTGGCATGGCATGAAACGGGAGATAGGCACCTTTGTTACTAAGTGTGACATATGCCAGAGAGTCAAAGATGAGCATCAGCGACCCGCTGGACTATTGCAACCTCTCAAAGTGCCTGAATGGAAGTGGGACAAAATCGGGATGGACTTCATCACCGGATTACCAAGGTCAAGCAAGGGACATGATTCTATCTAGGTCATTGTCGATCACCTGACCAATGTAGCCCACTTCATTCCCGTCAAGACGACCTATAATGGGAACCAACTGGCCAACCTCTACATCAGCCGGATCGTGAGCCTCCACGGAATTCCTAAGGAGATCGTGTCAGACCGAGGTACCCAGTTTACCTCGAGATTCTGGAATAGATTCCAGGAAGCCTTGGGAACCAAGCTCTCCTTCAGCACTGCTTTTCACCCCCAGACTGGAGGACAGACGGAACGAGTAAACCAGATACTCGAGGACATGCTCCGTGCTTGTGTATTAGCGCATGGAGCCAAGTGGGAAGATTGCTTACCATTCGCCGAGTTCTCCTACAACAATAGCTACCAGTCGAGTCTTCAGATGTCACCATTTGAGGTATTGTACGGACGCAAGTTCCGCACTCCCCTCAATTGGTCGGAAACCGGAGAAGGACTAGTCTTTGGCCCAGACCTCCTCCGTGAAGCAGAAGAGCAACTTCAACTCGTCCGTGAGCGTCTCAAGACTGCCAAGACTAGACAAAAGAGCTACACTGATTCCCACCGTCGGGACATGAGTTTCCGTGTTGGAGACCATGTTTATCTCCGAGTCACGCCTCTCAAAGGAACCAAGCATTTCCACGTCAAGGGGAAGCTTGCACCAAGATACATCGGCCCCTTCAAGATCACTGACAGACGAGGAGAAGTTGCTTACGAGCTAGAACTACCTTCCGACCTATCAGACGTGCACAATGTGTTCCACGTGTCACAACTCCGAAAGTGTCTTCAAGTTCCCAACCGCCCCGACCTCTACAAGGACATCGATCATCAAGCCATCGACCTTCAGCCAGACCTCACTTATCGTGAGAGGCCAGTTCGCATTTTGGATGAAGCTGAACGTTGCACCCGAAGCCGCACCATCAAGTACTTCAAGGTCCAATGGAGCAACCACACTGAAGCAGAAGCAACCTGGTAGCGTGAAGACTATCTTAGATCTGAGTTCCCTTGTCTTTTTAGCGCTTAGCCTAGGAATCTCGAGGACGAGATTCTTGAAAGGGGGGTAGGTCTGTCACACCCTGTGTTTGTATCGCTTTGCTATGCTAGGATTTATAAAATTTGGAACCGATTAAAACTTTTTGAGTGCATGTGCTTCTTTCATTTGTTTGATGCTTGCTTGCTTGGTTGTATGTGTTTGGCACTCTTAGGTTCTACTCCTCTCCATGTTCATTTTTCCTTGATCCAAAATTCTTGCCCAATGATCCAAAATTCTTGCCCAACTTTGGTGGGTACTAGCATAGAGCCCGCACTACTAGTGGCGGGAGTGACGTGGTCACTCTCGATACGGGGTCATGCCGGTAAGGACGATCATGCGCTGTCTTCACAGGCACCGAGCACACCGTTGGTCCCTGCATGGATGTTACTTGTGATGTACATCATGTGGGCTGGGTACCAATCGAGTGGACTCTTTCTTTAGTCTCATCAGGGGAAACACAATGTTCGGGTACTTACCTCGGGTATGGACAATATCGCGAGTCGTGGCTTGACACGGAAGTTTCCCGAGTCTTGTGGGTAAAGTGTGTAACCTCTGCAGAGTGTAAAACTATTCGAATAGTCGTGTCCACGGTGCGGTCTAGAGCACGCTACAGTGCCCGACCGCACTGTAGCCGCCGCCCAATCGCTTGCCCCGACCACCTCGAGCCCCTCCCTCTTGCCCGTTGGTCGGCCTCGACGTCCGGGACACGCGGCGCCCCTGTCCCCCTCCTCTCTCTCTCCTCCTCCTTCTCCCTCCTCCCGCGCGTGCCGAGCGCCGCCCGGCTCGGACAGTGAGCAAGCTCACACGCGCGAGCTCCCCCTCTCTCTCATTTCCTTCCCTCGCCCGTGGACCGACCAGAGAAACACCCCCAGGCTAGCCCTGTGTGCTCCCTCCTCCTCTAGTCACCAGCCCAACGTCGCCGGCGCACGGGTCCGCGATGGACTCACGTCCCGGCTATAAAAAGGCTCCCCGAGCCCCCCTCTCTCCTCCTCTGGCCCTCTCCCACTCTCAATCGTCCCCCGCAAGCCCCCAAGACAAGAAATTCGAATGGACGCCAAAGTGTGAAGAAAGCTTCAAAAAGCTCAAGAAGAGATTGACCACAGCCCCAGGTTTGGCCACCCCCGATATTCACAAGGAGTTTGTGATATATTGTGATGCATCGAGAACCGGGCTTGGAGGTGTTCTGATGCAAGAAGGCAGAGTCGTAGTATATCTATCCAGACAGCTACGTCCTCACGAAGAGAACTACGCTACTCACGTCCCTTAGTTGGCAGCCATAGTTCATGCCTTTAAGACATGGCGACATTACCTTCTGGGGAAGCGATGTGAGATATACACAGACAAAAAGAGTTTGAAGTATATTTTCACTCAAAAGGAATTAAACATGGGGCAGCGAAGATGGTTGGAATTGATCAAGGACTATGACCTCATTGTTCAATACCACCCTGGAAAGGCTAATGTGGTAGCTGATGCCTTAACCAGAAAGGCTTGTTCCTTGAATGCTATGATTAAGGAAAGGCTACCCGCCCTGTATGAAGAACTTGAAAGCTTTGGCTTGGAACTAGTTGCACCTGGATTCCTAGCCAACCTCGAAGCAAATCCTACCTTTATGGATGATATTAAGGAAGCCCAGAAGGGACACGAGAGCATTGAAGGCATCAAGAGGATGATCAAGGCAGGCAAGGCCCCAGGATTCTCAGTGGATGAACAAGGAGTTGTATGGTTCGGGAATCGCATATGCGTACCCAACAAAGAAGAGCTCAAGAACTTGATCTTGCAAGAAACTCATGACACTCCATAATCCGTCCATCCTGGAGGAACCAAGATGTACCAAGACCTCAAGACAAGATTCTGGTGGCATGGCATGAAACGGGAGATAGGCACCTTTGTTAGTAAGTGTGAAATATGCCAGAGAGTCAAAGCTGAGTATCAGCGACCCGCTGGACTATTGCAACCTCTCAAAGTGCCTGAATGGAAGTGGGACAAAATCGGGATGGACTTCATCACCGGATTACCAAGGTCAAGCAAGGGACATGATTCTATCTAGGTCATTGTCGATCACCTGACCAATGTAGCCCACTTCTTTCCCGTCAAGACGACCTATAATGGGAACCAACTGGCCAACCTCTACATCAACCGGATCGTGACCCTCCACGGAATTCCTAAGGAGATCGTGTCAGACCGAGGTACCTAGTTTACCTCGAGATTCTGGAATAGATTCCAAGAAGCCTTGGGAACCAAGCTCTCCTTCAGCACTGCTTTTCACCCCCAGACTGGAGGACAGACGGAACGAGTAAACCAGAAACTCGAGGACATGCTCCGTTCTTGTGTATTAGCGTATGGAGCCAAGTGGGAAGATTACTTACCATTCGCCGAGTTCTCCTACAACAATAGCTACCAGTCGAGTCTTCAGATGGCACCATTTGAGGTATTGTACGGACGCAAGTTCTGCACTCCCCTCAATTGGTCGGAAACCGGAGAAGGACTAGTCTTTGGCCCAGACATCCTCCGTGAAGCAGAAGAGCAAGTTCAACTCGTCCGTGAGCGTCTCAAGACTGCCAAGACTAGACAAAAGAGCTACGCTGATTCCCACCATCGAGACATGAGTTTCCGTGTTGGAGACCATGTTTATCTCCGAGTCACGCCTCTCAAAGGAACCAAGCGTTTCCACGTCAAGGGGAAGCTTGCACCAAGATACATCGGCCCCTTCAAGATCACTGACAGACGAGGAGAAGTTGCTTACCAGCTAGAACTACCTTCCGAGCTATCAGACGTGCACAATGTGTTCCACGTGTCACAACTCCGAAAGTGTCTTCAAGTTCCCAACCGCCCCGACCTCTACAAGGACATCGACCATCAAGCCATCGACCTTCAGCCAGACCTCACTTATCGTGAGAGGCCAGTTCGCATTTTGGATGAAGCTGAACGTTGCACCCGAAGCCGCACCATCAAGTACTTCAAGGTCCAATGGAGCAACCACACTGAAGCGGAAGCAACCTGGTAGCATGAAGACTATCTTAGATCTGAGTTCTCTTGTCTTTTTAGCGCTTAGCCTAGGAATCTCGGGGACGAGATTCCTGTAAGGGGGGTAGGTCTGTCACACCCTGTGTTTGTATCACTTTGCTATGCTTGGATTTATAAAATTTGGAACCAATTAAAACTTTTTGAGTGCATGTGCTTGTTTGATTTGTTTGATGCTTGCTTGCTTGGTTGTATATGTTTGGCACTCTTAGGTTCTACTCCTCTCCATGTTCAATTTTCCTTGATCCAAAATTCTTGCCCAATGATCCAAAATCCATGCCCAACTTTCGTGGGTACTAGCATAGAGCCCGCACTACTAGTGGCGGGAGTGATGTGGTCACTCTCGATACGGGGTCGTGCCGGTAAGGACGATCATGCGCTCTCTTCACAGGCACCGAGCACACTGTTGGTCCCTGCATGGATGTTACTTGTGATGTACATCATGTGGGCAGGGTACCAATCGAGTGGACTCTTTGTTTAGTATCATCAGGGGAAAGACAATGTTCGGGTACTTACCTCGGGTATGCACAATATCGCGAGTGGTGGCTTGACACGGAAGTTTCCCGAGTGTTGTGGGTAAAGTGTGCAACCTCTGCAGAGTGTAAAACTATTCGAATAGCCGTGTCCACGGTGCGCTCTAGAGCGCGCTACAGTGCCCGACCTCACTGTAGCTGCCACCCAATCGCTTGCCCCGACCACCTCGAGCCCCTCCCTCTTGCCCGTTGGTCGGCCTCGACGTCCGGGACACGCGGCGCCCCTGTCCCCCTGCTCTCTGCTCCTCCTTCTCCCTCCTCCCGTGCGTGCGGAGCGCCGCCCGGCTCGGGCAGGGAGCAAGCTCACACGCGCGAGCTCCCCCTCTCTCTCCTTTCCTTCCCTCGCCCGTGGACCGACCCCAGAAACACCCCCAGGCAAGCCCCGTGTGCTCCCTCCTCCTCTAGTCACCAGCCCGACGTCGCCGGCGCACGGGTCCGCGATGGACTCACGTCCCGGCTATAAAAAGGCTCCCCGAGCCCCCCTCTCTCCTCCTCTGGCCCTCTCCCACTCTCAATCGTCCCCCGCAAGCCCCCAAGACAAGAAGTTCAAATGGACGCCAAAGTGTGAAGAAAGCTTCCAAGAGCTCAAGAAGAGATTGACCACAGTCCCAGGTTTGGCCACCCCCGATATTCACAAGGAGTTTGTGATATATTGTGATGCATCGAGAACCGGGCATGGAGGTGTTCTGATGCAAGAAGGAAGAGTCGTAGCATATCTATCCAAACAGCTACGTGCTCACGAAGAGAACTACGCTACTCACATCCCTTAGTTGGTATCCTTAGTTCATGCCTTTAAGACATGGCGACATTACCTTCTGGGGAAGCGATGTGAGATATACACAGACCATAAGAGTTTGAAGTATATTTTCACTCAAAAGGAATTAAACATGGGGCAGCAAAGATGGTTGGAGTTGATCAAGGACTATGACCTCATTGTTCAATACCACCCTGGAAAGGCTAATGTGGTAGCTGATGCCTTAAGCAGAAAGGCTTGTTCCTTGAATGCTATGATTAAGGAAAGGCTACCCGCCCTGTATGAAGAACTTGAAAGCTTCGGCTTGGAACTAGTTGCACCTGGATTCCTAGCCAACCTCGAAGCAAATCCTACCTTTATGGATGATATTAAGGAAGCCCAGAAGGGACACGAGAGCATTGAAGGCATCAAGAGGAAGATCAAGGCAGGCAAGGCCCCAGGATTCTCAGTGGTTGAACAAGGAGTTGTATGGTTCGGGAATCGCATCTGTGTACCCAACAAAGAAGAGCTCAAGAACTTGATCTTGCAAGAAGCTCATGACACTCCATATTCCATCCATCTTGGAGGAACCAAGATGTACCAAGACCTCAAGACAAGATTCTGGTGGCATGGCATGAAACGGGAGATAGGCAGCTTTGTTACTAAGTGTGACATATGCCAGAGAGTCAAAGCTGAGCATCAGTGACCCGCTGGACTATTGCAACCTCTCAAAGTGCCTGAATGGAAGTGGGACAAAATCGGGATGGACTTCATCACCGGATTACCAAGGTCAAGCAAGGGACATGATTCTATCTAGGTCATTGTCGATCACCTGACCAATGTAGCCCACTTCATTCCCGTCAAGACGACCTATAATGGGAACCAACTGGCCAACCTCTACATCAACCGGATCGTGAGCCTCCACGGAATTCCTAAGGAGATCGTGTCAGACCGAGGTACCCAGTTTACCTCGAGATTCTGGAATAGATTCCAAGAAGCCTTGGGAACCAAGCTCTCCTTCAGCACTGCTTTTCACCCCCAGACTGGAGGACAGACGGAACGAGTAAACCAGATACTCGAGGACATGCTCCGTGCTTGTGTATTATCGTATGGAGCCAAGTGGGAAGATTGCTTACCATTCGCCGAGTTCTCCTACAACAATAGCTACCAGTCGAGTCTTCAGATGGCACCATTTGAGGTATTGTACGGACGCAAGTTCCGCACTCCCCTCACTTGGTCGGAAACCGGAGAAGGACTAGTCTTTGGCCCAGACATCCTCCGTGAAGCAGAAGAGCAAGTTCAACTCGTCCGTGAGCGTCTCAAGACTGCCAAGACTAGACAAAAGAGCTACGCTGATTCCCACCGTCGAGACATGAGTTTCTGTGTTGGAGACCATGTTTATCTCCGAGTCACGCCTCTCAAAGGAACCAGGCGTTTCCACGTCAAGGGGAAGCTTGCACCAAGATACATCGGCCCCTTCAAGATCACTGACAGACGAGGGGAAGTTGCTTACCAGCTAGAACTACCTTTCGAGCTATCAGACGTGCACAATGTGTTCCACGTGTCACAACTCCGAAAGTGTCTTCAAGTTCCCAACCGCCCCGACCTCTACAAGGACATCGATCATCAAGCCATCGACCTTCAGCCAGACCTCACTTATCGTGAGAGGCCAGTTCGCATTTTGGATGAAGCTGAACGTTGCACCCGAAGCCGCACCATCAAGTAGTTCAAGGTCCAATGGAGCAACCACACTGAAGCGGAAGCAACCTGGTAGCGTGAAGACTATCTTAGATCTGAGTTCCCTTGTCTTTTTAGCGCTTAGCCTAGTAATCTCGGGGACGAGATTCTTGTAAGGGGGGTAGGTCTGTCACACCCTGTGTTTGTATCACTTTGCTATGCTTGGATTTATAAAATTTGGAACCAATTAAAACTTTTTGAGTGCATGTGCTTGTTTGATTTGTTTGATGCTTGCTTGCTTGGTTGTATATGTTTGGCACTCTTATGTTCTACTCCTCTCCATGTTAATTTTTCCTTGATCCAAAATTCTTGCCCAATGATCATGCCATGTGAATAGTACCCAAAAATATTTTTATCAAATATTATTTTGGCCAAAAAGGATTTATTCAAATTAGGTTTTCAAAAGCCCCTGAATTGAGGTTTGTACTACAAGTCCTCAAATTGGGTGGATCCTTTTTCCCCAAAGACTTTATTTGGAACCTACTATTTATATTACTTCCCCAAACCACCAAATATTAATTTTAAAGATTATTTTGCTATTTTTTTTAAAGGCTTTTTCTTAAAGCCAGAAATGGTTTTTCATAAGGAAAAATTATTTAAATGCTTTAAAAATATTTGAGAAAATTTAGGGAAACTCAGTGGACATATATTTTCCATATATATGAGTTTCAACACATGGTCATGTTCAAAATCATGGACAAAACCCCTCAAAACCCTTTCTGTCCAAATCAAGCTTTTGAAATATTTCTATAAGAAATATTCTCAATAAATTCCAGGAAAATTCTAGCAAGTCACATGTCACATATGTGCTGATCTTGCAAAGTTACATCTCAATCCCAATTGTTTTGCTTCACCAAAATATTCCAAAACCATTCCTATCCAGAACCAAATTTGAGCAACTTTACATTGTGAAGTTTCTTCCCTTGACCCCAAACTTTGTGGGCATGCTCTAAACCCCAAATAATGATACTGCACTGTAACAGCCCGAGACCGATGCTCCAGAAGATTTCCCTTTTATTCCGTTGTCATCGTGTGATTCGTTTGGTTATCGCATTCATCATCGCATCATTCGCATCATCTGCTTATCATCGTCACTCGTTTTCGAAAATTTGCATCCGTTCGTAGTTGCCGGTTCTCTCCGTTCGTGTCGTTGACCGTTTTGAGACCAACCACACACGCCCGCGCCCGCGACATCGATAAAATATTGTTTTCAAAAGTGCGTATAAAATATTCTCGGATTGGGTCGAAAGTTGGCGGGCGGTCTTATTATAGCGTAGCTAGACCACCTATGAAATTTCATCGCAATCAGAGTCAGTTTGATACCCGAACGGTCGACCGTAGCGGCACCGTCATCGGTTTATTTGTCGGACGATTTCGATTTATAAAACTCGTGTCACGGGCCTCAATCTTCCCTCTCTCCTCAGCCCACAACCCCTCTCCACAGCCCACCTAGCCCAGCTAACCCCCCTCCGCTTCCGGACCGTCCGATCCCGATCGAACGGCTCGAAAACGGCCTCAAACCCCTAACCCTAGCGCCCCTGCTATAAATAGAAGGCCTCCCGTGCCAGATTTGGCTTCCTAGCCTCCCTCCTCCTTGAAATCCGGGCCCACCACCCTGCCGCCGCCACTTGGCAAGCCAGTGCCGCCGCTAGCTGCCGCTGCCGCGCCCCTATGGCCAACCCATGCCTGCCACGTCGCCCTCCAGCGCCTCCCACCACCGCGGCCCGCCGCAACCCAGATTGGGCCCGCCCCGGGCCGAACCGGGCCACGGCGAGCCCGCGCCGCGCCCGCAGCCGCAGGAGCTTCGCTCCCAAGCCCCTGCGCCCTCACCTCGAGCTCCAGATTGGGAGGAGCCCCGATCCAGAGCCCCGCTCGTCCCGTGCTCGCAGCTCCGCACATCGGCGATCGCCGGACCTCCTCCAGCCCGCCACGCCGGACCTCCGCCGCCAGATAGCCGCGCCCTCGACCTCCGACCTGCCCCGCCGCCGGCCGGATCCGGCCAGATCCGGACCGGGGGAGCCCATTCCCGTCTGTCCCCAGCGTCCCCAAGGCCTCCCGCCGGCCTCCGCGCTCGGATGCGCCGCCGCCGCCCTCCTGAGCGCCGCCATGGCCTCCTGCTCGAGGGAGACGATGCCCCCGCGTGGTTCGGCCAGATGGGCCTCGTCCGCCACTCCGCAGGGGCCCAGCCGCACCTCCGCAATGGCCTCGCCGACCCAGTTAGCCGTGCCACCATCCTGGGCTGAGCCCAGCGAGGTGAGCTGCCCCCCCAGTGTTATTTTTTTTGCCATGTGCGACCTATTCTGTCTTGCGCCCACCAGATTTGGCCCACACGTTATTTTGTTCCTCAAGACGCTTTTCGCATTATCCGATGCATTTCAGTTTTTGCCATGTTTTTAAAATGCTCATAATTAATAACCGTGCACCGGATCCCAATGACTTATATATGGAAATGTGTAGGATTTTGTGTAGAGTGTTTATATCCCACTTTCATCCATATTTAAAAATTGCATAAATATAATCGTGCATCCGAATTAATCAAATCCTATATGTAAAATGTGTAGATTATTTATATCTCTTTGCCATGCATGGTAAAAATATTTCATGTGTTGGTTGCATTTATTTTGCATACATAACTCTGCTAATAGGTTTATGCCATAAACTTGCCTAATTAATTGTGACATATTTTCCTACATGAACCTATGCATATTATATATTATTGTGGGGTAGAAAAATCCATAGAATTTATCTGTGCATTTAGTTATGTCATTTTTGCTAGGATGCCCTTTTGTTTATTTTTGGTGATTTAATCCATGCATATTTTGAAATAGTTGCAAACATGAGATATGCCCTGGGACATGTGTGCTAGGCCCTGGTATTTTTGGTTGCTATAGAAATGCATGTTTAGGTGTTATTTTCTTGTCGCCAACATGCTATGAAATACTGCTGTTTTGAGGGTCCAAAATATTTCTAAGTCTGAAACTGTTATTTTGTTGCCGTGTTGTCATGTGATTTACTATTGATCTAGGAGTCTTTTGTGGTTGCTCCAATGGAGTCTTTTGTTAAGCATGTTATGCTCTATCATGTTGTGCCAATAGTTTGCATGAATAGGTTTAGCATCATAATTAATTCTGTTGTTCAATATGTCAATCTGTTAAAAACTGCTGCATATGTCTACTCTAATTTTCACTAAGTCTGAGAATCTGTTTTCTTCAAAATGCCATATTGTGCTGATGCTAGCCATGATTCTGTGCACAATTAGACCTTGCCACCATGGAATGAATTGTAGTGCATCATGTCTACTACCATGATGTTAAGTTTCATGCCAATATATGACCTGTAGCATATAGTTTTACTTCTGCCAATATACCTCCATGAAAATCTGCTATGCTAAAACCTGTGATTTTCACTAAGTCATAATCGGCTATATTTTGTTGCCATGTTGTGAGCTTCCTACCATGTGATCCATGACTCTTTTGAGTATGTTATGTGAAGATGAAATGAAGTGTGTGTTATATGCTACTGCCCCATGCTTAGTTTGTGCATATTAGAATCTTGTAGCTTGTTGTTTTCATGTGTGCAATATGCTATGTTGCTGTTTTGGGCAGATTTGAACTAAAACTTGTGTTGGTTGTTGTGGTTGAATCGTAGCTCCGTTTTGAACATGCTGCATATGAAACTTGCTTAGATTTTCATTTAGTATCATAATATCTTGCTGCATTCATGTTTTGAAATGTTTGTGGTTGTCATTTTCATGCATTTTGCATTCATGGCATATAATCTTGTGAAGGTCATATCTTTTAGACTGTAGCTCCGTTTGAGATGTTCCAAATATGTAAAACGACTAGAATGACATGTAGAATTGAATGATATACTTTATTTTCCTGTTTAATAAATATAAAACATGATTAGTTCAGATCTGGACCAATTTTGAAATTAACATATGGGGTCGTTTCGGAAATGCTATATGTTGTTTCCGGCCTCATTTAAACTTGCCTATATGTGTAGTTTACTTATGCTCGCCTCTTGCCATGTTTAACAACATTTAATATTGTCGTGTACCTAAACGAGAGTGAACTAAATATTCGAATGTGGAGTTTCGTCAATATGCAACTCGTTGCATATTGAGCTTCACTTAATGTGTAGAAGTTGATTGTTGTGCTTGCCATGTCATGCATAACATGCATCATATTTGAAGTGCATCATGCCATGCATATGTCATGGTGTATCGTGTGTTGATTGTGTTCCCGATTTGCTTCTTCTCGATAGAGTTCCGAAACCACTTCGGAGTGTGAGGATCCGTTCGACTACGTTGGTTCGTCTTCTTCATGGACTCGATCTTCTTCCAAGCGGGATCTCAGGCAAGATGACCCATTTCCCTGGATACCATTACTATCATTGCCATGCTAGTTGTCTCGTTTCTATCACTGTCTCGCTACCTACCACTTGTATGTCAAGCCTCCCAAATGCCATGATAAGCCTCTAACCCCTCCACATCCTAGCAAAACATTGTTTGGCTATGTTACCGCTTGCTCAGCCCTTCTTATAGCGTTGCTAGTTGCAGGTGCAAGATGTTTCTCATGTGAAACATGGATATTTTGTTATATCACAATATTATTGCTATTTAATTTAATTCACTTATATACTTGGTAAAGGGTGGAAGGCTTGGCTTTTTGCTCGGTGTTTTGTTCCACTCTTGCCGCCCTAGTTACTTGTGTACCGGTGTTATGTTCCATAATTGAACGCTCCTAACATGCTCGGGGTTGTTATGGGGACCCCCTTGATTTTTGTTTTAGGATAAAACTTGTATGGCAAGGCCCAACCTTGGTACTATATTTTCTTAACAACCTAATAAAATTTGCATAGGGCATGATCACCCCGTGGATAATTAATCAACAACCCGGGCCAGTGCTCATCATGAGTGTTGGTCCAAAATGGCAGTAGCCGGGGCCACCAACGGGTGTGCCAGCCAGAAACTTAGCCAATCCGGTCGTGTCCTGAGAACGAGATAAGCGGCTCCTATCGGGTTCGTCGACACGTCGGGCGGTCTTGCTGGACTTGTTTAACCTTTCTCGAACGTCTTGTGCGAGGAATTCCGAGAATACTTCGGGCTATCTCGAGGTTGCGGTTTTCCAGTGGAATTGCCTCGGAAGATCATGAGATTCGTGGTCGAGGTTATTCCTGCGGCGTGTGGTTAGTTTGTGATGGATGAGTTGGAGCACTCCTGCAGGGTTAAATCTTTCGGAAAGACGTGCCCGCGGTTACGTGGCAACTTGGAAACTTTGTTTAACACCCGGTCATAGCAAACTTAAAGTATATTCAAATAAAATACACCAACCGTGTGCGTAACCGCGACTGTCTCTTCTCGTGAGTTTCTGATCCGAGAGAGAACATGGTGGGGTTATGTATGATGTAAGTAGGTGTTCAGGATCTCTTAGAGATCATTACTAGATCACGTCCGTTTATGCAACAATCATCCCCCTTATTCTTCTACTCGTAAGTTAGCCACTCAAATAAATGCTTAGTGCTTGCTGTAGCCTCACCACTTAACCATACCTCACCCATTAAGCTTTAATAGTCTTGATACCCTTGGAAATGAGACTGCTGAGTCCCTCTGGCTCACAGATTACTACAACAACAGTTGCAGGTACAGGTAATGCGATGGTTTGACGTGAGCGCGATGCTTGTTTGATTTGGAGTTCTTCTTCTTCTTGTCCATCGATCTAGGATGGGTTCCAGGCCGGCAGCCTGGGATAGCAAGGATGGATGTCATTTTATCGTTTGATTTCGTCCGTAGTCGGACCCTGCTCTTTTGTATGTTGTTTGGATATGTTGATGTATTGATGTGATATTGATGTAGCTTGTGGCGAGTGTAATCCAATTCCATATACTCATGTCTTCTTTACATGTACTTGTAATGATATCCATTCTTGCGAAACGACGAGATGCGCTTCTATCCCTGTTGAGGCCCTCGTGCCAAAATAAGGATAGGATTGCATCTTGGGCGTTACATACACCAAGTGGTGGATATGTGGGAAGTGAAATGCATGCCTAGATCTACAGAAATCTGATTCTGTTGATTTCTAGGGTTTTACAAAGTTACATTGTGAACTTTCTTCAACCAAGCTCAAACTTGGTGATCAACCCTAATTCCAACCACCATTTGACCCTGTCAAATCTTATGGCAAGAAAAGCCCATTTGCATGCCCTAATCACCATCAAACACCTTCTGCCAGAATGGTAAAACCTTTGTTTGACCCCCTTCTACTGTTCTACTTGAGCTCAAATTTTTACCACAGCTACTAGCATTACACTTCACCTCCAGTAATTTTCCTTAGCCAAGACTCAATCATTGCAGGGGGTGGAACCTCCATTTTCTTCTCTGGACAGCCACTTTCTCTCTTTCCTTCAACCTCTCTCCTTTCCCTTAGGCCTTCCAGAGCATCCAATGCCTCCCAGGGACTATTTTTATCCCTCTAGATTCCCTAGACACTAGTGGCCTGATACATCTCCAACGTATCTAAATTTTTTGCTTGTTCCATGCTGTTATTTTATCATTCTTGGATGTTTTACAATCACTTTACTACAATTTTATACTATTTTTGGGACTAACCTATTAACCTAGAGCCTAGTGCTAGTTTCTATTTTTTTCGTGTTTTTGAGTTTTACAGAAAAGGAATATCAAACGGAGTCCAAACGGAATAAAAATCTACGGTGATTTTTTATGGACCAGAAGAAGCCCAGGGAGCATTGGAGTTGGGCCAGAAGAGCCACGAGGCCACCACAAGCCTGGGGGGCGCCCCCCCCCCTAGGGCGCGCCCCCCTGGCTTGTCGTCACCTCGTGGCCCCCCTGGACTTGTTTTCGCCGCCAAAAATTCCTATAAATACCAAAACCCCCAGAAAGAAACCTAGATCGGGAGTTCCGCAGCCGCAAGCTTCCAGAGCCACGAAAAACCAATCGGGAGCCCGTTCTGGCACCCTGTCGGAGGGGGAAACCATCACCGGAGGCCATCTTCATCATCCCGGCGGTCTCCATGACGAGGAGGGAGTAGTTCACCCTCGGGGCTAAGGGTATGTACCAGTAGCTATGTGTTTGATCTCTCTCTCTCGTGTTCTTGAGATGACACGATCTTGATGTACCGCGAGCTTTATTGATATAGATGAATCATATGGAGTTTTCCCCTCTCTATCTTCTTGTGATGAATTGAGTTTTCCCTTTGAAGTTTAATTATCGATTGAGTCTTTAAGGATTTGAGAACACTTGATGTATGTCTTGCGATGGGATATCCGTGGTGACAATCGGATGTTCTATTGATCCACTTGATGTATGTTTTGGTGATCAACTTGTGGGTTCCGAGACCTTGGGAATCTATGCATAGGGGTTGGCACATGTTTTCGACTTGACTCTCCGGTAGAAACTTTGGGGCACTCTTTGAAGTTCTTTGTGTTGGATTGAACATGATGAATCTGAAATTGTGTGATGCATATCGTATAATCAAGCCCATGGGTACTTGTGGTGACATTTGAGTATCTAGGTGACATTAGGGTTTTGGTTGATGTGTATCTTAAGATGTTATTTTAGTACGAACTCTAGGGCTGTTCGTGACACTTATAGGGATAGCTCATAAGATTGATCGGAAAAGATAACTTTGAGGTGGTTTCGTACCCTACAATAATTTCTTCGTTTGTTCTCCGCTATTTGTGACTTTGGAGTGAACTCTTTGTCGCACGTGAGGGGTTTACATATGATTCAACTATGTTAGTATTGTTGAGACAACTTGCACTAGTGAAAGTATGAACCCTAGGCCTTGTTTTCAAGCATTGCAATACCGTTTTTGCTCACTTTTGTTACTTGCTACCTTGCTGTTTTTATATTTTCAGATTACAAAAACCTATATCTACCATCCATATTACACTTGTATCACCATCTCTTCACCGAACTAGTGCACCTATACAATTTACCATTGTATTGGGTGTGTTGGGGACACAAGAGACTCTTTGTTATTTGGTTGCAGGGTTGTTTGAGAGAGACCATCTTGATCCTACGCCTCCCACATATTGATAAACCTTAGGTCATCCACTTGAGGGAAATTTGCTACTGTCCGACAAAACTCTGCGCTTGGAGGCCCAACACGAGTCTACAAGAAGAAGGTTGCGTAGTAGACATCAAGCTCTTTTCTGGCGCCGTTGCCGGGGAGGTGAGTGCTTCAAGGTATATCTTTAGATCTTGCAAATGAATCTTTTAGTTTCTTGTTTTTCACTAGTTTGGTTTTATAAAAGAAAACTACAAAAAAAATAGAATTGAGGTTGCCTCATATGCTTCATCTTTTTAATGTCTTTCGTGAAAATGATGGAATGGAAAATTGTGCTCAAGTGTTAGAAGAAGAAGTTATTAAAATGTTCGGCACTAAATCTTTGAGTGATGAGCATGATTGCAATGTTGTTAGTATGAATTCTTTGAATATGCATAGTACTAATGATGATTGCACTAGTCATGATAAAAAGATTTCTTATAAGCATGTCAATTTTTGTGGAGTGCATAGAGTTTGTGAAGACATGCCTAAAAGGGAAGATAGATTTTGTAAGAGGCATAAGTATTTAGAAACTAAATGGTTGCAAGAGAGGCTATATGTTTGTGCTGAAAGACTTAATATTTCTCGCCGTCCTTGTGAACTTTGCAATGAAAGTGGTCATTTTAATTTCCAATGTGAATTATTTCTTGATCGAATTGTGTCCAAAAATTGTGATAACCTCATTACCCTTGAGCATCATAATGAACTTAGTCTATTTTTGGGGTATGAAGAAATGAAACATAAAACTAAGGATGTTCCAGCTTGGGTTCTCATGAAAATGATTGATTTTGATCTAAATGAAATCTATATGTATTGTGTGGTAAATTGCATTGAGAATCCTTATATTGCCAATTACTTAAAGACAAGAAAAAAAATAGAAAATGAAGAGAATACTAATGAAGGGGAAGAGGTTTCCCAATATCCTCCTATTTTTTCTTATGATGAATCAGGTAACAAGGAGGAGCTTTTTATTCAACCAACCTCTTCAAAAAGAAGCTTGGAGGAATTAAATAAACCCACACATAATGTGGTGAAGAAGAAGAAAAGAAGGAAAAGTAAAGGTAAAGAGGTATCTCTCCCAAATAATGTTGCTCCCATTATTGATAGGCCTCATGAGAATGAATCAAAAATAGTTGTGGAAGATGATACACTTGAGGATGATTTTGTTATGCCTATTGCTTGTTGTGATAATTATGATTGGGAAGATAATGATACTTCTTATAATCTTGAAAATATTTATGGCACCAACTTGGAGGATGATGATAATAATTGCTATACTATTGGTGCTATCCATACTATTAATGATGAGAGTGATTATGTTTATGACATACAAGGCCACAAGCTTTGGGATGCTATGTTTGATGAAAATGACATGTTTGAGAATTTATTTGCTGCAATTAATGTTTGTCCCAAGCTTGGGGATGCTATGCTTAATGAAGATGATCTTTTTATTCCCCCTACTTTGAATGATAAAATTTGTTATAATGATTGCATGCCTCCTACTTATGATGACTATTGTGATGATACTTATGCGATGAAAAAGAGTGATGATTACTATTATGATACTTGTCATAATTATGAATATCCTTTTACTGAATATTACTCTTTTAATGTGGAACCAATTTGTAGTATTCAATTCTTTTATGATACTCCCACTATTAGTCATGAGAAGAAATTTTCTTGTGTGGAGAGTAGTAAAATTTCTATGCTTGTAGATCATGAAAAGAATGCTTTATGTGATAGTTATGTTGTGAAATTCCTTCATGATGCTACTAAAAATTATTATGAGAGAGGAACATATGCTTGTAGTAATTGCAATAATATCAAGTTTCCTCTCTATGTGTTCAAAGTTTTGAAGTTATGCTTGTTTTGCCTTTCTATGCTAGTTGATTCTTGTTCCCATAAATTGTTTTCTCACAAAATCCCTATGCATAGGAAGTGGGTTAGACTTAAACGTGCTAGTCATATGCTTCATGATGCTCTCGTGCATGTTTCAATTACTATTCTTATATGAGCATCATTGAAATCATCATGCCTAGCTAAAAGGCATTAAAGAAAAGCGCTTGTTGGGAGACAACCCAACACTTTTACTTTCTGTTTTTGTGTGTTCACATGATTAAGCTACTGTATTAATCATGTTTTGTGTCTTTTATTTCAATAAAGTGACAAGTAAAGCCTTTGGGATAGTGTGGATGATAGTTGACTTGATTCTGTGCAAAAACAGAAACTTTTGCTCTCAGTCCAGGAATTTTGTAAATTCACTGGAACATGATTTTGATCTGAAATTTTTACACAGTCCTGATATACAAATTCTTCAGGTTGTCCTAATTTGTGAGAATTTTTAGAGATAGGGAAGTATGGATATACTACAGATCTTCACAGATTGTTCTGTTTTTGACAGATTCTGTTTTGCATGCATAGTTTGCTTGTTTTAGTGTTCTCATAGATTATATTGAGTGATATAAATTATGGGAGTGATATAATACAGTAGGTATCATGTGGGAACAATTATGAATCTTGTCTTGACAGTACCTAAGTGAATGATTTATCTTTACTACACTAACCCATCTCACGAAGTTCCGTTAAGTTTTGTGTGATTAAAATTTTCAAGTTTTGGGTGAGACACCGATATGAGGAGAATAAGGAGTGAAAAGAATCTAAGCTTGGGGATGCCCAAGGCACCCCCAAGGTAATATCCAAGGAAGACTCAAGCGCCTAAGCTTGGGGATGCCCCGGAAGGCATCCCCTCTTTCGCCTTCAACACTATCGGTATATCTTACTTAGAGCTATATATTTATTCGTCACATAATATGAGTTTTGCTTGGAGCGTCATTATATTTTGTTATTTTATGTTAGGTCTTATTTATAATCTTGTTTTTCAATAAAAAGTTCCAAGAATTGCCTTTAGGATGCTTGAATTGCATGTTTGATGTGTGCTGTGTATAAACAGAAACTTTTGCTGTAGTGTTTGAATTTTTCTATTTTACTGGAACGTGGAAAGTTTCTGAAATTTTTACACAGTGTTGTCATATAAATTTTATAGCATGTCCTAAATTTTCATAATTGTTTGAGTTACAGAAGTACACTGTTTTCATAAATTGCTACAGACTGTTCTGTTTGGACAGATTACTGTCATAGCTTTGTTATCTACTTATCCTCTAGTTTCCATAGCCTATATTGGTAGATATAAATTGTGGAAATGATAGTAAACAGTAGATGATGTTTTAAAATTATTATGCAACTTGTCTTGGCAGTACATAAAGAGTTGATTTGTTCTTATGTGTACTAACCTATCTCACGAGTTCTTTTCAAGTTTTGTGTGGAAGATGTTTTTGAGAATAGGTGAAACCATGATATGAGAGGATTGAACGAGATAAAAAGCTCAATCTTGGGGATGCCCATGGCACCCCAAGTAAATATTTCAAGAAGTCTCAAGCATCTAAGCTTGGGGATGCTACGCATCCCACCTCTCTTCATCAGCAATTATCGGTTAGCCTATGTTGAGCCTAAATTTTTATTCGTTCACATGGTGCGTGCTTTTCTTGGAGTGCTATTTTTCTTTTGCTTGCTGTTTAATAAATTGCTTAAGATCTGAAAATGTTTATTGATAGAGAGAGAGAGAGTCCTCACATAGCTACTTAATTGTTTGACTACTCATTGATCTTCACTTATATCTTTTGAGAGTAGCTTGTCATTTCCTCTCGTGCTTCACTTATACCTTTTTGAGGGATGTAACCTTTATGCTCATGTGCTTCACTTAAATTTGTTTGAGCTTGCCAAAAAGCAATGGAAACATATGAAAGTAGTCCCAAAGTGATAGATATCCAAGGAGGATAAATTAAAATTTTCATGAAGATCATTGGACAAATTAAACTTGATTCCTTGTAATAGTTTTTGAAACATGATGATAGTAATATGTGAGTCATGTTAGGGAGTAATTATGTTTAGTAGGAATATTGGTGTTAAGGTTTGTGATTCCCTATGCAAGTACGAAAGTCAATAGTTATGCAATGAAGTTACATCCTACTTGTGGTGCATTATTCGGTGTTAGTTATGTTCAATGCTCACTTATGTGAATTTTCGTTTCTTGGTTTGGTAGCTTCCCAATCTATTTGCTAGCCTCTATTTGTACTAAGTAGAAATACTACTTGTGCATCCAAAATCCTTAAACCAAGTTTTGCCTTATGAGTCCACCATACCTACCTATATGCGGTATTTCCATGCCATTCCAAGCAAATTTGTATGTGCCATCTCTAAATTTTCAAAATAATTTTTTTCTTTTGTGTGCCCGTACCGCTCATGAAACGGTGGGGAGTATCCAATATTTTTCCATGCTAGGTGTGTTATTCTCACGATATGTGTTGATTCACTATCATTCACGAGAAAGTGGCTGGTATTCGGGATGCCCAGTTCCATGCTCAAAAATCAAATCAAAATATAATGAAACAAAACTTCCCCAGGATTGTTGTGTGTGTGGACGGTACCCGTGGATTCGGCTCGCCGTGGAGTGTGATTGATTGGTGGAGGGGGAGTAAAAAATTTACCATTCTATTTGGGAACCGCCTATAATGTATCTAGCATGGAAAGTATTGTTAGCCACTTTGTCGTTTTCGTTGATAGGAAAAGCATGCCACTCAAAATATTTTTATCTCTCAATTTAAATCTTGAGCTCTGGCACCTCTACAAATCCCTACTTCCCTCTGCGAAGGGCCTATCTATTTACTTTATGCAATTTTTATTTTTGCTTTGAGTCTCCATCTTCTCTATTTGAGTGTGTTTCATGAATGGATCAATGATTGAGCATGATGGGCTAGGGATAACTTTCTTTAGTGTTGATATTTTGAAAGACATGGTTGCTTGTTGACATGCTTGAGTATTGAAGTCATTATGTTAAAACTAGACTATTGCTTTGAATCATTTACTAGTCCAAATGTCCATGCTATACAAAGAAGATAAGAATATGATGAACATCTTAGGCAGCATTCCACATCAAAAATTCTGTTTTTATCATTTACCTACTCGAGGACGAGTAGGCATTAAGCTTGGGGATGCTGATACGTCTCCAACGTATCTATAATTTTTGCTTGTTCCATGCTGTTATATTATCATTCTTGGATGTTTTACAATCACTTTACTACAATTTTATACTATTTTTGGGACTAACCTATTAACCTAGAGCCTAGTGCCAGTTTCTATTTTTTCGTGTTTTTGAGTTTTACAGAAAAGGAATATCAAACGGAGTCCAAACGGAATAAAAATCTACGGTGATTTTTTATGGACCAGGAGAAGCCCAGGGAGCATTGGAGTTGGGCCAGAAGAGCCACGAGGCCACCATAAGCCTGAGCGGCATGCCCCCCCCTAGGGCGCGCCCCCTGGCTTATCGTCGCCTCGTGGCCCCCCTGGACTTGTTTCTGCCGCCAAAAATTACTATAAATACCAAAACCCCCAGAAAGAAACCTAGATTGGGAGTTCCGCCGCCGCAAGCCTCCAGAGCCACAAAAAACCAATCGGGAGCCCGTTCCGGCACCCTGCCGGAGGGGGAAACCATCACCGGAGGCCATCTTCATCATCCCGGCGGTCTCCATGACAAGGAGGGAGTAGTTCACCCTTGGGGCTGAGGGTATGTACCAGTAGCTATGTGTTTGATCTCTCTCTCTCTCTCTCTCTCTCTCTCGTGTTCTTGAGGTGACACGATCTTGATGTACCGCGATCTTTATTGATATAGATGAATCATATGGAGTTTCCCCTCTCTATCTTCTTGTGATGAATTGAGTTTTCCCTTTGAAGTTTAATTATCGGATTGAGTCTTTAAGGATTTGAGAACACTTGATGTATGTCTTGCGATGGTATATCCGTGGTGACAATGGGATGTTCTTTTGATCCACTTGATGTATGTTTTGGTGATCAACTTGTGGGTTCCGTGACCTTGGGAATCTATGCATAGGGGTTGGCACATGTTTTCGTCTTGACTCTCCGGTAGAAACTTTGGGGCACTCTTTGAAGTTCTTGGTGTTGGATTGAACATGATGAATCTGAAATTGTGTGATGCATATCGTATAATCAAGCCCATGGGTACTTGTGGTGACATTGGAGTATCTAGGTGACATTAGGGTTTTGGTTGATGTGTATCTTAAGGTTTTATTTTAGTACGAACTCTAGGGATGTTCGTGACACTTATAGGGATAGCTCATAAGATTGATCGGAAAAGATAACTTTGAGGTGGTTTCATACCCTACAATAATTTCATCGTTTGTTCTCCGCTATTTGTGACTTTGGAGTGAACTCTTTGTCGCACGTGAGGGATTTACATATGATTCAACTATGTTAGTATTGTTGAGAGTGTTGGGGAACGTTGCATGGGAAACAAAAAATTTCCTACGCACACACAAGATCTATCCATGGAGATGAGCATCTACGAGAGGGAGAGTGGATCTACATACCCTTGTACATCGCTAAGCAGAAGCGTTGAGAAACGCGGTTGATGTAGTTGAACGTCTTCGCGATCCAAATCACTAGCCGTCCCGCGATCTGATCACGATCCGTCCCGCGATCCAATCACGATCCATCCCGCGATCCAATCACGGTCCTTCCGATCTAGCGCTGAATGGACGGCACCTCCGCGTTCAGCACACGTACAACTCGATTACGATCTCCACTTCCTTGATCCAGCAAGCGAGGGTGGAGAGGTAGCTGAGTTCTCCAGTAGCACAACAGCGTGGTGGCGGTGGTGGTGGAGCTGATCCGGCAGAGCTTCGCTAAGCTATACCGAACAGATCTAGAGGAGAACAGATCTAGAGGAAGAAGAGGGCATCACGTGGCAATTAGGGTTAGGGGCTGCCCTCAAAATCCCTCAATATATATAGGAGGAAGGGGAGAGGAGGCAGCCTTGGCCCCTCCTCCAAGGAGGTTCGGCCGAAACCAATAAGGGAGGAGTCCACCTCCCACAAGGGAGGTGGAATCCTAATAGGACTCCTTCCTATTTTGGCCCTTTTTGCCTTTTCCTTTATCCTCTTCGCATGGGCCTTTAGTGGCTGGCTTGCCCAGCCCACTAGGGGCTGGTGCACCACTTCTAAGGCCCATGTAGCCCCCGGGAGTGGGTGGCCCCCTCCCGATGGTCCCCAGGAACCCATTCGTCACTACCGGTACACTACCGGAAATGCCCGAAACTTTTCCAGAGACCAACACGGGACTTCCTATATATCAATCTTTACCTCCGGACCATTCCGGAGCTCCTCATGACGTCCGGGATCTCATCCAGGACTCCGAACAACCTTAGGTCACCACCATACATAACTCTATACTACTGAAACATCACCGAACCTTAAGTGTGCAGACCCTGCGGGTTCGAGAACTATGTAGACATGACCGAGACACCTCTACGGTCAATAACCAATCGCGGGACCTGGATGCCCATATTGGTTCCTACATATTCTATGAAGATCTTTATCGGTTGAACCTGTATGTCAAGGATTCAGTTAATCCCGTATGCTGTTCCCTTTGTTCTTCGGTATGTTACTTGCCCGAGATTCGATCGTCGGTATCTCTATACCTAGTTCAATCTCGTTACCGGCAAGTCTCTTTACTCGTTCCGTAATACAAGATCCCGTGACTAACTCCTTAGTCACATTGCTTGCAAGCTTCTTGTGATGTTGTATTACCGAGTGGGCCCAGAGATACCTCTCCGTCATACGGAGTGACAAATCCCAGTCTCGATCCATGCCAACCCAACAGACACTCTTGGAGATACCTGTAGAGCACCTTTATAGTCACCCAGTTACGTTGTGACGTTTGATACACACAAGGCATTCCTCCGGTGTCCGAGAGTTGCATGTTCTCATGGTCGTAGGAACAGATACTTGACATGGATAAAGCAGTAGCAATAAACTGACATGATCAACTGCTATGCTTATGGTTGGGTCTTGTCCATCACATCATTCTCCTAACTGACACGATCAACTGCAATAAACTCATGTCTATGGTCAGGAAACCTTGACCATCTTTGATCAACGAGCTAGTCTACTAGAGGCATACTAGGGACACATTGTTGTCTATGTACCCACACATGTATTTAGTTTCCAATCAATACAATTCTAGCATGGATAATAAACAATTATCATGAACTAGGAAATATAATAATAACCAATTTATAATTGCCTCTAGGGCATATTTCCAACAGTCTCCCACTTGCACTAGAGTCAATAATCTAGCTCACATCACCATGTAATTAACACTTATATCACCATGTGATTAACACTTATATCATCATGTGATTAACACCCAATAAGTTCTGGGGTTTGATCATGTTTTGCTTGTGAGAGAGGTTTTAGTCAACGGATCTGTAACATTCAGATCCGTGTGCACTTTGCAACTCTCTATACTGTAGATGTTGCTACCACGCTTCACTTGGAGCTATTCCAAATGGCTACCCCACTATACGTATCCGGATTTCTACTCCGAGTCGTCCGGATTGGTGTTAAAGCTTGCATCGACGTAACTCTTTACGGCGAACTTTTTATCACGTCCATAATCGAGAAATGTCTCCTTAGTCCTCTAGTTACTAAGGATAATTTTGACCGCTGTCCAGTGATCCACTCCTGGATCACTCTTGCACCCCCTTGTCTGACATGGGGCAAGGCACACATTAAGTGCGGTACACAGCATGGCATACTACACAGAGCCTATGGATAAAGCATAGGGGACGACCTTCGTCCTTTCTCTTTCTTCTGCCGTGGTCGAGCTTTGAGTCTCACTCAACTCCACACCTTACAAATCAGGCAAGAACTCTTTCTTTGACTGATCCATTTTGAACTCTTTCAAAATCTTGTCAAGGTATGTACTCATTGAAAGTTTTATCAGACGTCTTGATCTATCTCTATAGATCCTGATGCCCAATATTTAAGCAGCTTCATTCCAGGTATTCCTCTGAAAAACTCCTTTCAAACAACCCTTTACGCTTTCCAGAAATTCTACATCATTTCCGATCAACAATATGTCATCCACATATACTTATCAGAAATTCTATAGTGCTCCCACTCACTTTATTGTAAATACAAGTTTCTCATAAACTTTGTATAAACCCAAAAACTTTGATCACCTCATCAAAGTGTATATTCCAACTCCGAGATGCTCGCTCCAGTCCATAGAAGGATTGCTGGAGCTTGCATACATTTTAGCATCCTTAGGACTGACAAAACCTTCCGGTTGTATCACATACAACCTTTCCTCACGGATACCGTTTAAGGAAATGATGTTTTGACATCCATCTGCCAGATTTCATAAATGAAAAATGCAGCAACTGCTAACATAATTCCAACAGACTTTTAACATCGCTACGGGTGAGAAAGTCTCATCGTAGTCAACTCCTTGAACTTGTCGGAAACTTCTTTGCGATAAGTCGAGCTTTATAAATGGTGACATTTACCATCAGCGTCTGTCTTCTTCTTAAAGGTCCATTTGTACTCAACGGCCTGCCGTTTAACGGGCAAGTCTACCAAAGTCCATACTTGGTTTTCATACATGGATCCTTTCTCGGATTTCATGGCTCCTAGCCATTTGTTGGAATCCGGGCCCATCATCGCTTCTCCATAGCTCGTAGGTTCATTGTTGTCCAACAACATGACCTCTAAGACGGGGTTGCTGTACCACTCAGTAGCAGTACACGTCCTTGTCGACCTACGAGGTTCGATAGTAACTTGATCCAAAGCTTCATGATCATCATCATTAACTTCCTCTTCAACTAACGTAGGCTCCTCAGAAACAACTTTCTGCGATGCGCTATTCTCTGGTTGAAACAAAGGTTCAACAACCTCATCAAGTTCTATCTTCCTCCCACTTAATTCTTTCGAGAGAAACTCTTTCTCGAGAAAGGACCCGTTTCAGCAACAAACACTTTGTGCTTGGATCTAAGATAGAAGGTTTACCCAACTGTTATGTTAGGGTATTCTATGAAGATGCATTTGTCCCCTTTGGGTTCGAGCTCATTAGGTGAAAATCCTTTTTCACATAAGCGTCGCAGCCCCAAACATTAAGAAATGATAGCTTAGGTTTCCGCCAAACCAAAATTCATATGGTGTCCTCTCAACGGACTTAGATGGTGCCCCTTTTAAAGTGAATGTAGTTGTCTCTAATGCATAATCCCAAAGCGATAGTGGCAGATCGATAAGAGACATCATAGTACGCACCATATCCAATAGAGAACGACTACGACGTTCGGACACACCATCACACTATGGTGTTCCAGGTGGCGTGAGTTGTGAAACATCTTCCACATTGTCTTAAGTTGTATACCAAACTCGTAACTCAGATATTCACCTCCACAATCATATCGTAGACATTTTATCTTCTTGTCACGATGATCTCAAACTTCACTTTGAATTTTCTTGAACTTTTCAAACGATTCAGACTTGTGTTTCATTAAGTAAATATACCCATATCTACTCAAATCATTAGTGAAGGTAAGAAAATAGCGATATCCACCGCACGCTTCAACACTCTTTGGACCGCATAAATCAACATGTATCACTTCCAATAAGTCAGTTGCCCGCTCCATCTAACCGGAAAACGAGGTCTTAGTCATCTTGCCCATGAGGCATGGTCCGCATGTCTCAACTGATTCGAAATCGAATGAGTCCAAAGATCCATCAGCATGGAGTTTCTTCATGCGCTCTACACCAATATGACACTTAGCGGCAGTGCCACAAGTATGTGGTACTATCATTATTAACTTTGTATCTTTTGGCATTAATATTATGAACATGTGTATCACTACGATCAAGATTCAATAAACCATTCTCATTGGGTGCATGACCATTGAAGGTATTATTCATGTAAACAGAATAACCATTATTCTCTAACTTGAATGAATAACCGTATTGCAACAAACATGATCTAATCACGTTCATGCTCAACGCAAACACCAAATAACATTTATTTAGGTTCATCACTAATCCCGAAGGTAGAGAGAGCGAGCGATGGTGATCACATCAACCTTGGAAACACTTCCAACACTCATCGTCACCTCACCCTTAGCTAGCCTCCGTTTATTCCGTAGCTTTTATTTCGAGTTACTAACATTTAGCAACCGAACCAGTATCCAATACCCAGGTGCTACTAGGAGTACTAGTAAGGTACACATCAATAACACGTATATCAAATATACTTCTGTCGACGTTGCCAGCCTTCTTATCTACCAAGTATCTAGGGTTGTTTCCGCTTCAGCGACCGTTCTCCTCATAGAAGCACTTAGTCTCGGGTTTGGGTTCAACCTTGGGTTTCTTCACTCGAGCATCAACTGACTTGCCATCCATGAAGTTTCCCTCCTTGCCCTTGCCCTTGCCCTTCTCGAAACTAGTGGTTTTACTAACCATCAACACTTGATGCTCCTTCTTGATTTCTACCTTCGCGGTGTCAAACATCGCGAATAGCTCAGTGATCATTATTTCCATCCCTGGCATTTTATAGTTCATCACGAAGCTCTAGTAGCTTAGTGACAGTGACTTGGAGAACTATATCAATCACTATCTTATCTGGAAGATCAACTCCGACTCGATTCAAGCGATTGTAGCACCCAGACAATCTGAGCACATGCTCACCGATTGAGCTATTCTCCTTCATCTTGTAGGCAAAGAATCTTGTTGGAGGTCTCATACCTCTCAACACGGGCACGAGCCTGAGATCCCAATTTCAGCTCTTAGAACATCTCATATGTTCCATGACGTTCAAAATGTTTTGGAGCCTCAATTCTAAGTCGTAATGCATGACGCACTGAACTATCAAGTAGTCATCAAAACGTGCCTGTCAGATGTTCACAACATCTACAGACGACGCTTGAGGGGGTAGCACACCGAGCGGTGCATTAAGGACATAAGCCTTCTGTGCAGCAATGAGGACAATCCTCAGATCACGGACCCAGTCCGCATTATTACTACCATCATCTTTCAACTCTATTTCTCTAGGAACATATAAAAAATCACAGGGGAGCTACAGCGCGAGCTAGTGATGTACATCATAATTTGCAAAGACATTTTGACTATGTCGATGATAATGAGTTCAATTAATCATATTACTTAAGAACTCCCACTCAAATTGACATCCCTCCGGTCATCCGAGTGTCACATGATCCAAATTCACCAACCCAAGTCCGATCATCACGTGAGATGAGGTGGTTTCAATGGTGAACATCTCCATGTTGATCAAATCTACTATATGACTCATGTTCGACCTTTCGGTCTCTTGTGTTCCGAGGCCATGTCTGTACATGCTAGGCTCGTCAAGTTTAACCCGAGTGTTCCGCTCGTGCAACACTCGCTTGCACCTGTTGTATGTGAACGTAGAGTCTATCACACCCGATCATCACGTGGTGCTTCGAAACGACGAACTTTCGCAACGGTGCACACTCGGGGAGAACACAATTTTATCTTGAAATTTAAGTGAGGGGTCACCTTATAATGCTACCGTCGTCCTAAGGAAAACAAGGTGCATAAAAGGATTAACATCACATGCAAATCATAAGTGACATGATATGGCCATGAACTTGTGCTTTTCGATCTCCATCTTCAAAGCACCGACATGATCTCCATCGTCACCGGCATGACACCATGATCTCCATCATCTTGATCTCCATCAACATGTCGCCATGAGGTTGTCACGCCAACTGTTGCGTTTACGACTATTGCTAACTCATAGCGATAAAGTAAAGCAAAATGGTGCAAATAAATTAAAGACAACCCTATGGCTCCTGCCGGTTGCCATACTCATCGACATGCAAGTCGATATTTAACTATTACAACATGATCATCTCATACATCAAATATATATCACATCATGTCTTTGGCCATATCACATCACAACATACCCTGCAAAAAAAAGTTAGACGTCCTCTAATTGTTGTTGCATGTTTTACGTGGCTGCTATGGGTATCTAGCAAGAACGATTCTTACCTACGCAAAACCACAACGGTGATACACAAATTGCTATTCAACCTTCTACAAGGACCGCCTCAATCAAATCCGATCCAACTAAAGTGGGAGAGACAGACACCCGCCAGCCATCTTTATGCAACAAGTTGCATGTTAGCGATGGAATCGGTCTCTCGTAAGCGTACGAGTAAGGTTGGTCCGAGCCGCTTCATCCCACAATACCGCTGAACCAAGAAAAGACTAAGGGAGGAAGCAATCTGAATATCAACGCCCACAAATTCCTTTGTGTTCTACTCAAGATCTCATATACGCATAGACCTTGCTCTGATACCACTGTTGGGGAACGTTGCATGGGAAACAAAAAAAATTCCTACGCACACGCAAGATCTATCCATGGAGATGAGCATCTACGAGAGGGAGAGTGGATCTACATACCCTTGTAGATCGCTAAGCGGAAGCGTTGAGAAACGCGGTTAATGTAGTCGAACGTCTTTGCGATCCAAATCGCTAGCCGTCCCGCGATTCGATCACGATCCGTCCCGCGATCCAATCATGATCCATCCCGCGATGCAATCACGGTCCTTCCGATCTAGCGCTGAATGGACGGCACCTCCGCGTTCAGCACACGTACAGCTCGATGACGATCTCCACCTCCTTGATCCAGCAAGCGAGTGTGGAGAGGTAGATGAGTTCTTCGGCAGCACAACGGCATGGTGGCGGTGGTGGTGTAGCTGATCCGGCAGAGCTTCGCTAAGCTATACCGAACAAATCTGGAGGAGAACAGATCTAGAGGAAGAAGAGGGCAGCACGTGGCAATTAGGGTTAGGGGCTGCCCTCAAAATCCCTCAATATATATAGGAGGAAGGGGAGAGGAGGCAGCCTTGGCCCCTCCTCCAAGGACGTTCAGCCGAAACCAATAAGGGAGGAGTCCACCTCCCACAAGGGAGGTGGAATCCTAATAGGACTCCTTCCTATTTTGGCCCTTTTTGCCTTTTCCTTTATCCTCTTCGCATGGGCTTTTAGTGGCTGGCTTGCCCAGCCCACTAGGGGCTGGTGCACCACTTCTAAGGCCCATGTAGCCCCCGGGAGTGGGTGGCCCCCTCCCGATGGTCCCCAGGAACCCATTCGTCACTACTGGTACACTACCGGAAATGCCCGAAACTTTTCCAGAGACCAACACGGGACTTCCTATATATCAATCTTTACCTCCGGACCATTCCGGAGCTCCTCGTGACGTCCGGGCTCTCATCTGGGACTCCGAACAACCTTAGGTCACCACCATACATAACTCTATACTACTGAAACGTCACCGAACCTTAAGTGTGCAGACCCTGCGGGTTCGAGAACTATGTAGACATGACCGAGACACCTCTACGGTCAATAACCAATAGCGGGACCTGGATGCCCATATTGGTTCCTACATATTCTATGAAGATCTTTATCGGTTGAACCTCTATGTCAAGGATTCAGTTAATCCCATATGCTGTTCCCTTTGTTCTTCGGTATGTTACTTGCCCGAGATTCGATCGTCGGTATCTTTATACCTAGTTCAATCTCGTTACCGGCAAGTCTCTTTACTCGTTCCATAATACAAGATCCCATGACTAACTCCTTAGTCACATTGCTTGCAAGCTTCTTGTGATGTTGTATTACCGAGTGGGCCCAGAGATACCTCTCCGTCATACAGAGTGACAAATCCCAGTCTCGATCCATGCCAACCCAACAGACACTCTTGGAGATACCTGTAGAGCACTTTTATAGTCACCCAGTTACGTTGTGACGTTTGATACACACAAGGCATTCCTCTGGTGTCTGGGAGTTGCATGATCTCATGGTCGTAGGAACAGATACTTGACATGGATAAAGCAGTAGCAATAAACTGACACGATCAACTGCTATGCTTATGGTTGGGTCTTGTCCATCACATCATTCTCCTAATGATGTGATCCCGTTATCAAATGACAACTCATGTCTATGGTCAGGAAACCTTGACCATCTTTGATCAACGAGCTAGTCTACTAGAGGCATGATAGGGACACATTGTTGTCTATGTACCCACACATGTATTTAGTTTCCAATCAATACAATTCTAGCACGGATAATAAACAATTATCATGAACTAGGAAATATAATAATAACCAATTTATTATTGCCTCTAGGGCATGTTTCCAATAGAGAGAACTTGCACTAGTGAAAGTATGAACCCTAGGCCTTGTTCTCAAGCATTGCAATACCGTTTTTGCTCACTTTTGTTACTTGCTACCTTGCTATTTTTATATTTTCAGATTACAAAAACCTATATCTACCATCCATATTACACTTGTATCACCATCTCTACGCCAAACTAGTGCACCTATACAATTTACCATTGTATTGGGTGTGTTGGGGACACAAGAGACTCTTTGTTATTTGGTTGCAGGGTTGTTTGAGAGAGACCATCTTCATCCTACGCCTCCCACGGATTGATAAACCTTAGGTCATCCACTTGAGGGAAATTTGCTACTGTCCTACAAAACTCTGCGCTTGGAGGCCCAACACGAGTCTACAAGAAGAAGGTTGCGTAGTAGACATCATGGCCGCGAGCAAAACGTTGCTGGCATGCCATGGCATGCCAAACGGGCGCTCCAGAGCGCGCTACAGTGCCCGACCGCACTGTAGCCACCGCCCAATCGCTTGCCCTGACCACCTTGAGCCCCCCCCCTCTCGCCCGTTGGTCAGCCTCGACGTCTGGGACACGCGGCGCCCCTGTCCCCCTCCTTTCTCCTCCTCCTTCTCCCTCCTCCCGCGCGTGTCGAGCGCCATCCGGCTCGGCCAGTGAGCAAGCTCACACGCGTGAGCTACCCCTCTCTCTCCTTTGCTTCCCTCGCCCGTGGACCGACCCCAGAAACACCCCCAGGCAAGCCCCGTGTGCTCCCTCTTCCTCTAGTGACCAACCCGACCTCGCCGGCGCACGGGTCAGTGATGGACTCATGTCCCGGCTATAAAAAGGCTCCCCGAGCCCCCCTCTCTCCTCCTCTGGCCCTCTCCCACTCTCAATCGTCCCCCGCAAGCCCCCATTTGGACTCCCCGAGCACCAGTGCTCGAGATAGACCGAGGCGCCACCACGTCGGGGCTCCGTCGATCTCGGGTTACCGGCCTGCTCTAGTCCTCCTCTCCCTCTCTCTAGGGCCGTAGGGTCCCCCTGACCCTTTTCCCCTTCCTCCCTGTCCATTTTCAGCTGAGGAACAACGCCGGCGACCTCCTCCCGAATCCCCTCCGCCGCGGCCTCCTCGCCGCCGGTGACTCCGGCCACCCCGCCGCTCCTTCGACCTCCAGGAGAACGGCGGCTGGACGCCGAGTCCATTCCCGCGCTCGCCGCCGTGGACGGAGCTGCCGCCGGTGAGCTCCTCCCCCCTCGGTCCCGAGGTGGGAGAAGGTCCTGACAGGGGGACCCCACCTATCGGCCTCCTCCTCACCTCTCCCTCTCTCCCTGTGCGGCTGACGCTAGGGGGCCGCCTGTCGGGTTTGAACCCAGATGACGCGCACGCCCCGGCTCGCCCAGGCCTGGCTCGGCCTCAGGCCGGCCCAACTAGGTCTGTTCTTGCCCAGTTGGCTCTGATGCCTTTTTATTTTTCTTTTTACTCCAGTTTTCCAAAAATTCCAGTGAATTAAATAAAACTCCAGTGCCATTTTCCACCATAATTCCTGTAATATTCTGTAGAATTTAACAGTGCCACTTGTGTAATTTTGTGAAAATGTTTTATGTAACGATTCTGTTAAAACCTAGTTTTTAGTATTTTATTGCCTCTGTTTCGTATTTTATGTAATGATTCTATTAAACTCACTGTACACGTGCATTCGGTGATCACGTCTTATGAGTCGGGGTCCCCACAAAGCTGGTATTAGAGCCATCCCTACTGTAGGAAGCCCTTTGTTAGCATGGACGTTAGTTAGGATAAAACTGTTTTCAAAACTACACCTAGCACCTATGCTTAGGAGTTTCTGCACTTAATACCTCTTCTAGTCTTCTCACAGCACTATACTGACCCTCCTCCCTTCAAACCTTGTAGATGGACATCGTACCTGAAGCCCTCCTAGCATCCGGTTTTCCCCTACTCCTTGAGGATAGCCTGGAGAAGTGCCAGTATCACCGACCACCCATTTTCCTCTATCACGAGCACTGGGTCGATGCCGTCACGAAGGAGTACCACGTCGATGTGGTCGTGAAGGCAAACGACTCCCCGACTAGTTGGTTCTTTGAAGGACCACAGATGGAGACCCTGGCACTCGCAGTCGAGACAGCTGCACAGAAGGCACTCATCCACCTTCGAGGCATCATCCCCGAGATCGCTGACGAGCCGGCTACTCGCTACCTACCCTTCAGAAAGGATGATCTTGGCGAGAGTTGGACGTTGATTCCATCCAAGGAGGATGGCACACCACTCAGGTTCCAGACCTACTTCAGCCTCTCTGCCGGTAGTCTAGTTCACAACCTGATTAAGGAGTCCGTGAAGCTTCGTGAGGAACTTCACCACACCCGAGAGCTACTTCGTCAAGCCAAGACGAAGCCAGACAAGATCAAGAAGGATGGAGCCCCCGAGGGACGACCAGCTGTCGATTACCAAGGAGGAGTACCCCCAGCTAGAGATGCACCCACACGTCGTCATCGCATGAGTGCGAAGGAGTATCGTGAGCTCTTCACTGACCCACCGACGAAGAGTCATCGGGATGGACCTCCTCGTTCTCCGAGCCCTTCGACCGGAGACGATGCCCGTACGGATGATGATCAGGAGGAAGACCCAGAGGAGCGTGACTACGAGACCGAGCACTCCACCACCTGAGTCCGAGAACCCCTAGGGTAGGATCAGTCATGTACCCCTTATGCAAAGTCGAGTCCGTGTAATGGTTCATATGAAACCATGTGTGCTTGTAGTTTGCTTTTGTTGTTTGTGTTCCGATGCAAGTCGCGCTTTTGCCTTAGCAACTTGTAAGCGGCTCCATCTTCTATCTTTGTCGGATTTCGGGCTCTGCAAAACCTTCAAGGTTCGAACACAGGGGCATGTGCGAAGATCCCCTGCAGCCTCACCCTACTAGGCTCGCTACTCGATGGTTACTACGGCAAACTCGCACGATGACGAGGAAGAAGATGAACATGGTGGCTTACCCAGGTTCAGGCCGCTGCGAAGCGTAATACCCTACTCCTGCTTTGGTGGATTGCCTCTCAGGGAGGTGTGGTGGATGAACTAGTACAGAGGTGAGGAGCCTCGGGAGGGCGCTCGAGTGGTGTTCTTGGCTCTCTGCCTTGTCTGTCGTCCCCCGCTACGGTGCAACCTAGCCTCTATATATAGCAGTGGCCCCGGGTCCTCTTCCCTTATCGCAATGGCGGGAAGGGATCCCACAACGGCCAAATTTGAAGGGGGACAGGAGTACATCCCCGCCCTGTCCAAAGGTGGTCTTCGCCTGCAAAGTAGTTGTCGATGATGCAGAGGTGGGCTCGGCGATGGCATCCGCCCTGCGGGGCTCATGGTCGTGCTCTTGTTGCACCGGAATGGAAACCTTGGGAGGTGCTTTGGGAACCCGCGTACGTCCCTGCTCCCTTTGCACCAAAGGGGAAACTGCACCGCCTGGCGCGCTGGCGCCCGCCTGTCCTTCCTTGCATCATCCTTGACTCCTGAAGCCGGGTTCCGCATAGAGATCTCCGCCGCTCCGGAGGGGCCCTGAGGAGTCCCACCCCTTGCTAATCTTGGTGCTTTCTCCCTTGCGAGCCTGGGGTCCTCGCGAGGGCCTTGTCTTGAGTGAAGTCGCGCCAGGCCGTGCTTGGCTGACGAGGTGGGCCATGCCCTGGGCCGCAGGCAGGCAGGTCTAGGTACCCCCGTTCCCAGAATGCCGACAGTAGCCCCCGGGCCCAAGGCGCGCTCGAGCTGGCTTCTAGGCGAAGCCTTTGGGGACGGCCCGAAGCGCCGCTGGCCCTAAACGCCTGCGGGCCAGGCTTTACATGCGTAGAGCGCCTGGGGGACGACACCTCTACTCCCGAGGACGTCGAGGACCCCCGGTCAAACGGAGTTGACGCCTACGCGCCGCACCGGTCATCATTACCTTTCTTTGAATGCGGCTGTTCCCCCGGCCTTCTCTCCTTGGGCCGCGCGCATGTGACCCTTCAGAAGCGGCACGCCTCCCGGGATGCGAGGGGGCGCCGGTTGGCCCTTGGTTGTATATAAGCAGGCGAGGGCGAAAGAGCCCTCAACACATCTTTGTCTTTTTCGCCTCCCAATCTCCAAGCCGCCGCTTTCCCGGTCATGGCTTCAGTGAGGAAGTTCTCCGCCGCCGAGAAAGGGAAGGTCTCCGAGGAGAGCCCTGCCTCACCGCTGCCCAGGAGGGGCCGCGGTTGTCCCCGGAAGCATGCCACGACGCCGGCGATGGTTCCCCGTGGGCGCGGTCATGCTCCAACGCGGCCCGGGGTTACCATCGGCGGCCGCGGTGGGGCTCCGTCCAGCGCGGGCGGCCGCTGTAGTCGAGGTGGTGGCGCCCGCGGTGGGAGGGCGGCGGTGGCCACCCGGCCGCCACGCCCGTAGCTCCATTCGGCCGACACGGCCCATGAGTTCGTGGTGTGGGCGGAGAGGCCGGAGGCCGCTTGGTTACAACTCCCGCGCTTCTTTGCGGGGGCACTGCCGGCCAGGGGGCCTGCTGGCCTATGGCTATAGGCCGACGGCTGCTGTAGTGCGGCATCGTGGGTGGAGGTCGAGGTCACCCCGGGGGTTACGTGTACCTGAACCGCGGGTGTCAGACGTTTGCCCGCGCCCGTGGCCTGGAGGGGAGGCACACCCTTCACTTCAAGTACGACGGGGTGGCGACGCTCTTCGTCAAGATCTTCGGGGGAGAGGGCGAGCGCCTGGGGTGCAGCCCGGAAGACGATGGTCGCGGCGATCTTGGAGATGAGCTTGCCCTTCACGACGGGCGCCGCGCCTCCAGCAGCAGCGACACCCACTCCGAGGGGATCCCGAGCAACAGCAGCGACAGCAGCTATGACGCGCCACCGCGCCGGCGTGCCCGGACCTTTGGGGGTAGCCAGCCGCCGCGGCGTCGCTCCTCTGCTCCAGAAGCGTCCGTGCCGGCGCGCCTCCACGGGCCCGTGAAGGAAGAGGAGGACACCGACTGAGCGCTGGTGCGCCGACGCCGAGGCTCCCGGAGTGGCAGCCCCCGTGGGGGCTTTCTCACTTTCTTTCTCCTCCTCTTCTCCTGCTCCTGCAATCAAAGAACCAAGGGAGGCCCTGCGGGCGTGTAATGAATTTGGGCACTTGCCTCTTTTTATCAGCACTTCTGTCATGTGTCCTGGCCTTTGTGTCATTGTTAGTTGAGACCGCCTTCTGGTTGTGATTAGGGTACTTAGCTTGACATGCTCGCGGTAGGCTCCAGGGTCGGGGAGGCGTGGCTATGGCACTTGGGGAGTCCTGACGTCCTGTGGACTTCTTCTTCTTACGAGTGAGGCAGGTTGGGAGCCCTTTCGGCACTCTGTGTCTGCAGGCCCCAGTCCCGCACATTTCACGACCACCGTAATGCACGACCGGATCACCAGGACGCACTTACGAGATGAGGCCTCGACACCCTTGATGCCGACCGGATCACCTGGACGACATCAATGGGCAAGTGGCTATATGACCGGTAAGGCTCCTGAGGCGTGCTGCTCAGGAGCCCCCTTTGACACTCAAGCGTCTCCCCAAAGAAAATTTTTGTTTCCTGCCCCGGGAGGGGCGGGCCTCCCGAGGCTCCGAGATGGCGCATCGGGCCATGAGTGGAGCCCCCGAGCGAGTATGAAGCGCCATGCGCCTGCTGACTCATCCGGGAGTACCACGCGAGGATCCGGGCGCCAAGGCCTTGGCGAGGTGCGAGCACCGTGCCCCCCCAGCCCCCGCTTGTGGGGTGCGAGGGGGAGGGGAGCAGGCGAGTGCTCGACCTGAAGAGAGAAAACCCAAGAAAGGAAATGGCGATGAAAACAAATCCCTGACCCATTTCTTTAAAACATGATTTGGAAAAAAAACCTGAGTTTTGTTCCAGAAAAGTTGGCAAATCCAAACATGAGAAGAGCAAATAACAGCCGCGTCCGGCACCTAGACTAGTCTTCATCTTCATCTTCCCCTAGTGTTGAGTGTAGGGCATCCACGTTGCATGGGCATAGCCATTGGAGGGCAGTGTTGTCCGCCAGCGCGGAGCTGTGGCTTCCACATTGCGTGGGAAGGAACCCCTTCGCGTCCTCGGGGGGCTCCGAGCGTATACAGCCCACTCATTTTTACGTGAGACTGTCACGGGTAGAACTTCCGGAGGTGCTAGATGTTCCAGGCATTCTGGATGGGGACCCCATCCTGAGTCTCCAGGCGCACGGCGCCAGGCCTGGAGACATGAGCGACCTTGAACGGGCCCTCCCACATGGGCGAGAGCTTGTGCAAGCCCTCCCTGGAGAGAACCCGCCTCAGGACGAGGTCTCCGACTTCGAGGGTCCTGGAGCGGATGTTATGGAAGTGGTAGCGCCGTAGCGCCTGCTGGTACCTCGCAGCTCGGAGCGAGGCCCGGCGACGTGCCTCCTCCCCGAGCACGAGGTCCGTTCCTCGCGCGGCATCCTGACGCTCCTCATTGAATGCGAAGACCCGCGGGGACCGGTGCTTGACCTCGTGGGGGAGGACAGCTTCAGCTCCGTAGACGAGGAAGAACGGGGTCTCGCCGGTGGGCTTAGTCACGGTGGTGCGGATGGACCACAATACGGGCTGGAGCTCATCGACCCAACCCCTGCCGCAAGCTTCCAGCTTCTTCTTGAAGCCCCTTGCCTTGAGGCCTCGCAGGACCTCCGCGTTGGCGCGCTCCGCCTGGCCGTTGCTTCATGGGTGGGCTACCGAGGAGTAGCATATCTGCGTTCCAAGGTTAGCGCAATAGGTCTTGAAGAGGTTACTTGTGAACTGCGAACCATTGTCGGTGATGATGCGGTTGGGGACGCCGAATCGGCTTACGAGGCCCTTGATGAACTTGACGGCCGATCCAGCTGGGATGGTGCGCACGGGCTCCACCTCCGCCCACTTGGTGAACTTGTCGATGGCGACGTAGAGGTAGCGGTACCCGCCTGCTGCCCGTGGGAAGGGACCCAGTATGTCCAGCCCCTAGACCGCAAAGGGCCAGGAGAGCGGGATGGTCTGGAGGCCCTGGGTGGGCTGGTGAATATATATGGCATGGAACTGGCAGGCCTCGCAAGACCGGACCAGCTCGATGGCGTCGTTAAGCGCCGAGGGCCAGTAGGAGCCTGATCGGAACGCCTTCCCTGCAAGGGTGCGCGACGAGGAGTGGTGCCCGCAGTCCCCTCCATGGATGTTTGCCAGCAGCTCGCACCCCTGCTCCTTGGAGATGCATCGCAGCGCGACGTCGTTCGGGCGCCTGCGGTACAAGTCGTCGTCCTGCAAGCAGTAGGCCGTGGCCTGACGTGCTACGCGCTCTGCGTCTTCCTCCTTTTCCGGTAGCGTGCCGTGAAGTAGGTACGCCCTGAACTCCTGCATCCAGTCTTCGGCATGAGGCTCCAGTGCCAGGAGTAGTCAGGCTCCTGAGGCCTGGCCACAGTCCGGAGCCCCCAAGGGCGGCGCTGGGGGGAGCTCCTCACTTCGTGGCACCAGGTCCTCAGTGGGTGGCGCCACTGAGGGTTTGAAGAGACGCTCCTCGAAGACGCCCGGCTCCTTGTTCGCGCTACGCGGGATGTGCTGCAATTCCAAGCCCTGAAAACATTTTTTGATCTTACGTACCTCTTCCAAGTACACATCCATGTGCTCGTCCGTGGGTGTATACTCTTTTTGGAGAATTTGACGAGGAGCTGGGAATCGCCCATGATGGTGAGGCACCGAACCCCCAAGGCCGCCGCCGCCTTGAGGCCGGCGATGAGGCCCTCGTACTCCGCGATGTTGTTGGAGATCTTCTCTCCATGGTGGAAACAGAGCTGCTCAGCGTAACGGAGCTTGTCTCCTGCCGGGGAAGTGAGCACGACCCCAGCCCCTGCTCCCATGCGCGTGCAGGCTCCGTCGAAATGCATGATCCAACCCGCAGGTGTCTCATCGCCAGGGGTGAGGGACTGGCTTCCGTCCAGCCCCCGGTCAGGGGCGTCCGTCCACTCTGCAACGAAGTCTGCTAGGGATGCCCCTTTGATGACCCTGGTCGTGCTGAACTCTATGTTGAAGGCCTGCAGCTCGATGTTCCATTCGGTGACTCTTCCCGCCGCGTTGGGGTTGCGCAGGACCTTCTCCAAGGGGTATGCAGAGACGACCTTGATGGGATGTCCCTGGAAGTAGTGGTGCAGTTTCCTTGAAGCGACAAGAAGCGCTAGGAGGAGCTTCTATTGCATGGGGTAGCGTGAGCGCGCATCTCGTAGCACTGTACTGACGTAGTACACCGGGTGTTCGACGAGGGTGAGGTCTCCTACGGTGTCCCGCCCCGTGGCGGGCCCAAGAGGCTTGGATGCCTCGTGGGCCGTCGGGGCGGCCGGGGCCTCATGAGGGTTGAGCGCTTCAGGGGCCGTCAGAGCGGCTGGGGCCTCAGGAGCTCCGACTAGGGGAAAAGCGGGCTCCCTGGGATCCTGCGAGCCCCCTTGTTCCGTGCTTGGGGGCCCGCCGGCGCCCGTCGATGTGGCGCGTGCGTCGGCTCTTTCCTCCCTGACCGCCACCAAAGCAGCACTGGTGGAGTGGGGGTGGAAGCCAGGTACAGCAGTAGGGGCTCCCGAGGGCGAGGCGCCACCATCACCGGCGGGCTCGTGAGGTACTGCTTGAGTTCCTTGAAGGCTGCGTCCGCCTCCGGGGTCCATTCGAAGGGGCCCTACTCTTGCTTTGGTGGATTGCCTCTCAGGGAGGTGTGGTGGATGAACTAGTACAGTGGTGAGGAGGCTCGCGAGGGCGCTCGAGTGGTGTTCTTGGCTCTCTGCCTTGTCTGTCGTCCCTCTCTACGGTGCAGCCTAGCCTCTATATATAGCAGTGGCCCCGGGTCCTCTTCCCTTATCGCAATGGAGGGAAGGGATCCCACAATGGCCAAATTTGAAGGGGGACAGGAGTACATCCCCGCCCTGTCCAAAGGTGGTCTTCGCCTGCAAAGTAGCTGTCGATGATGCAGAGGTGGGCTCGGCGATGACATCCGCCCTGCGGGGCTCGTGGTCGTGGTCTTGTTGCACCGGAATGGAAACCTTGGGAGGCTCTTTGGGAACCCGCGTACGTCCCTGCTCCCTTTGCACCAAAGGGGAAACTGCACCGCCTGGCGCGCTGGCGCCCGCCTGTCCTTCCTTGCGTCATCCTTGACTCCTGAAGCCGGGTTCTGCATAGGGATCTCCGCCGCTCCGGAGGGGGCCTGAGGAGGCCCACCCCCTGCTGATCTTGGTGCTGTTCTCCCTCGCGAGCCTGGGGTCCTCGCGAGGGCCTTGTCTTGAGTGAAGTCGCGCCAGGCCGTGCTTGACTGACGAGGTGGGCCATGCCCTAGGCCGCAGGCAGGCAGGTCTGGGTACCCCCGTTCCCTGAATGCCGACAATCTTATCTTGATATAAGTGTTGGTCTTTCGACCTTTGTTTTAGCACACTTGCACTATATCAACCCCCTTAGGCGCGCTTTCTCCATCATTTCTTTTCCTCTCGTCTATCCCAGTTATTTGACTTGGCTGCTCCAAACAGGATGGTGACTGCAACCCGCAACATTTTCTTCACCAACCCTGAAGCCGGCAACTCCAGCCAGCAATAGGGAGCGGGTGGGACTACTCAGGCTGGAGGACACCAGGAGCAGCCACAAGACGACATTCCCCCGCCACCACCTCCACCGGAGAACATGAGCATAGCTCAGTTTCTCCAAGTTCTCCGGGAGGAACGCCAAGCCAACACTGTTGCTATCCAGCAGATGGCCCAAGTCCTTGTGAACAACCAGCAGCAAGGCAGGAACGGCAATGGCCGTTCCACTCTGTCTGAGTTCATGAGGAATTCGCCCACAACCTTCACCGAGACTGCTGAACCACTGGATGCCGATGACTGGATTTGCACCATCGAGGACCTCCTTGCACTGGTCAATTGCAATGAGGATCGTGAGAAGGTGTTGTATGCCTCTCACTGCCTCGGAGGTACCACTAGAGCTTGGTGGGATGGATTCAAGGTCATGCAAGGCGATCGTGTGATCACCTGGGATAACTTCAAAGAAGGATTCCGCACCGCCCACATTCCTTCTGGGATCATGGCTATCAAGGAGAGAATTCCGAGCGCTGAAGCAAGGAAGTGGCTCTATCAAGTAGTACATGCAGAAGTTCAACCTGCTGTCAAGGTATGCACCTGAAGATGTCAACACGGAGGCTTCTAAGATGGAACGCTTCATGGAAGGACTCCAGCAGACCCTGCAGTATCATCTCATCGTCTGCGACTGTCGGACCTTCTTCGACCTGGTGAACAAGGCCCTCATGCTTGAAGACAAGCGTTGTGCCATAGACAACACACGCAAGCGCAAGATGATCAGCAAGGGTAGTTCCAGCAACCAGAAGCCTCGCCCCTGGCAGCCAGCCCCAGCCAAGCCAACCTATCAGCCGCAGCAAGCTAGACCCCCTGCACCTCGTCCGAGCTACCAGCCTCAGCAGTATGCCAATCCCAGGCCAGCTTACAACAACCCCAACAATAACAACTACAACAACAACAACAACAACCCTGGACAAGTCACTTGCTTTGGGTGTGGTCAGCCAGGACACATCTCTAGGCAGTGCCCCAACAAGAAGGCAGATGCACCGCGCCCCAATGCGCCAAATCAAGGTCAAGGCCGTGGAGCGCCACCAAGGAACCCAGTTCCCCGCAACCATCCCAACAATGGCAGGGGTCGTGTGAATCACGTCGCCGCTGAGGAAGGCCAGGAAGACCCGGACATCATACTGGGTACGTTCCTCGTCAACTCAACCCCAGCAACCATACTATTTGATTGTGGAGCTTCGCATTCTTTTGTCACTCAAAAGTTTGCACTAGAGAGTGGTATGAAGCCTACACCCCTGGGTAGTCGTATGTTGATACAAACCCCGGGATCAGTTATGAAGTCCGGGATAGGTTGTAAAGGAGTTGAGATTAACATCAACAGGGTAGACTTCCTAGCAGACCTTATCATCCTGAAGTCGGAAGGCTTGGATGTGATCCTAAGCATGGACTGGTTAACCAAGCACCAAGGCTTGTCAGACTGTGCCAAGAGGATTGTTACCATAACCAATAGCCAAGGAGTGGAAGTCAAGTATGTTCCCAACCCGGCCCCCACTCAAGCCCCTTAGGTTAATTGTCAGTCGGGAATTGAGTTGGATCAAGTGCCAGTGGTATGTGAATACCCGGATGTATTTCCTGATGAGCTGCCCGGAATGCCTCCTGACCGCGACATTGAGTTCATCATTGAGCTAATGCCCGGAGCAGGACCCATCTATAAGAAGCCTTATAGGATGGGATCCGAAGAGTTGGCTGAATTGAAGAAGCAACTGGCAGAACAGCTCAGAAAAGGATTCATTCGCCCTAGTGCCTCTCCTTGGGGATCACCTGTTCTATTTGTGTCAAAGAGGGACGAAACTATTCGACTCTGTGTTGATTACCGTTCTCTCAATGAAGTCACAATAAAGAACAAGTACCCACTTCCTAAGATTGAAGACCTGTTCGATCAGCTGAATGGAGCGAAGGTGTTTTCCAAGATCGACCTTAGGTCAGGGTACTACCAGTTGAAGATCAGGCCCCAAGACATTCCGAAGACAGCGTTTGTAACCCGGTATGGCCTGTATGAATACACGGTCATGTCATTTGGGTTAACCAATGCCCCAGCCTACTTCATGTACCTCATGAACAAAGTCTTCATGGAGTACTTGGACAAGTTTGTTGTCGTGTTCATTGATGACATACTCGTCTTCTCCAAGTCTGAAGAAGAGCATGAACAACACTTGAGATTGGTCCTAGACCAGCTTCGAGAGCACCAGCTTTATGCCAAATTCAGCAAGTGTGAATTCTGGCTGCATGAAGTTGGATTCTTGGGTCATGTGTTGACTACAGAAGGATTGTCAGTGGATCCTGCCAAGATTGAAGCCATGACTGAATGGCAATCCCCAACCAATGTGAAGGAAGTTAGAAGCTTCCTCGGACTCGCGGGATATTACCGCAAGTTCGTCGAAGGATTTTCGAACATTGCCCGACCCATGACTCAGCTTTTGAAGAAAGACAAGAAGTTCGAATGGACGCCAAAGTGTGAAGAAAGCTTCCAAGAGCTCAAGAAGAGATTGACCACAGCCCCAGTTTTGGCCACCCCCGATATTCACAAGGAGTTTGTGATATATTGTGATGCATCGAGAACCGGGCTTGGAGGTGTTTTGATGAAAGAAGGCAGAGTCATAGCATATCTATCCAAACATCTACGTCCTCACGAAGAGAACTACGCTACTCAAGACCTTGAGTTGGCAGCCGTAGTTCATGCCTTGAAGACATGGCAACATTACCTTATGGGGAAGCGATGTGAGATATACACAGACCATAAGAGTTTGAAGTATATTTTCACCCAAAAAGAATTGAACATGAGGCAGCGAAGATGGTTGGAGTTGATCAAGGACTATGACCTCAGTGTTCAATACCACCCTGGAAAGGCTAACGTGGTAGCTGATGCCTTAAGCAGAAAGGCTTGTTCCTTGAATGCCATGATAAAGGAAAGGCTACCCGCCCTGTATGAAGAACTTGAAAGCATCGGCTTGGAACTTGTTGCACCTGGATTCCTAGCCAACCTCGAAGCAAAGCCTACCTTGATGGATGGTATTAAGGAAGCCCAGAAGGGACGCGAGAGCATTGAAGGCATCAAGAGGAAGATCAAGGCAGGCAAGGCCCCAGGATTCTCAGTGGATGAACAAGGAGTTGCATGGTTCGGGAAGCGCATCTGCGTACCCAACAAAGGGGAACTCGAGAACTTGATCTTGCAAGAAGCTCATGACACTCCATATTCCATCCACCCTAGAGGAACCAAGATGTACCAAGACCTCAAGGCAAGATTCTGGTGGCATGGCATGAAACGGGAGATAGGCACCTTTGTTGCTAAGTGTGACATCTGCCAGAGAGTCAAAGCTGAGTATCAGCGATCCGCTGGACTATTGCAACCTCTCAAAGTGCCTGAATGGAAGTGGGACAAAGTCGGGATGGACTTCATCACAGGATTACCTAGGTCAAGCAAAGGATATGATTCCATCTGGGTCATTGTCGATCACCTGACCAAGGTAGCCCACTTCATTCCCGTCAAGACGGCCTATAATGGGAACCAACTGGCCATCCTCTACATCAACCGGATCGTGAGCCTCCACGGAATTCCTAAGGAGATCGTGTCAGACCGAGGTACCCAGTTTACCTCGAGATTCTGGAATAGATTCCAAGAAGCCTTGGGAGCCAAGCTCTCCTTTAGCACTGCTTTTCACCCCCAGACTGGAGGAAAGACGGAACGAGTAAACCAGATACTCGAGGACATGTTCCGTGCTTGTGTATTGGCGTATGGAGCCAAGTGGGAAGATTGCTTACCATTCGCCGAGTTCTCCTACAACAACAGCTACCAGTCGAGTCTTCAGATGGACGGATGCAAGTGCCGCACTCCCCTCAATTGGTCGGAAACCGGAGAAGGACTAGTCTTTGGCCCAGACATCCTCCGCGAAGCAGAAGAGCAAGTTCAACTCGTCTGAGAGTGTCTCAAGACCGCCAAGACCAGACAAAAGAGCTACGCTGATTCCCACCGTCGAGACATGAGTTTTCGTGTTGGAGACCATGTTTATCTCCGAGTCACGCCTCTCAAAGGAACCAAGCGTTTCCATGTCAAGGGGAAGCTTGCACCAAGATACATCGGCCCCTTCAAGATCACTGACAGACGAGGAGAAGTTGCTTACCAGCTGGAACTACCATCCGAGCTATCAGACGTGCACAATCTGTTCCACGTGTCACAACTCCGAAAGTGTCTTCAAGTTCCCAACCGCCCTGACCTCTACAAGGACATCGATCATCAAGCCATCGACCTTCAGCCAGAACTCACTTATCGTGAGAGGCCAGTTCGCATTTTGGATGAAGTTGAACGTTGCACCTGAAGCCACACCATCAAGTACTTCAAGGTCCAATGGAGCAACCACACTGAAGTAGAAGCAACATGGGAGCGGGAAGACAATCTTAGATCTGAATTCCCTTATCTTTTTAGCGCTTAGCCTAGGAATCTCGGGGACGAGATTCTTGCAAGGGGGGTAGGTCTGTCACACCCTGTGTTGTATCACTTTGCTATGCTTGGATTTACAAAATTTGGAACCAATTAAAAACTTTTCAGTGCTTGAGCTTGTTTGAATTGTTACTTGTTTGCTTGTTTGGTTGTTTGTGTATGGCACTCTTAGGTTCTACTCCTCTCCATATTCATCTTCCTTGATCCAAACTTCTTGCCCAATGATCATGCCATGTGAATAGTACCCAAAACTATTTTTATCAAATATTATTTTGGCCAAAAATGATTTATTCAAATTAGGTTTTCAAAAGCCCCTGAATTGAGGTTTGTACTACAAGTCCTCAAATTGGGTGGATCCTTTTTCCGCAAAGACTTTATTTGGAACCTACTATATAAATGACTTCCCAAAACCACCAAATATTAATTTTAAAGATTATTTTGCTATTTTATTTAAAGGCTTTTTATTAAGGCTAGAAATGGTTTTTCATAGGGAAAAATTATTTAAATGCTTTAAAAATATTTGAGAAAATTTAGGGAAACTCAGTGGACATATATTTTCCATATATATGAGTTTCAACACATGGTCATGTTCAAAATCATGGGCAAAACCCCTCAAAACCCTTTCTACCCAAATCAAGCTTTTCAAATATTTCTATAAGAAATATTCTCAATAAATTCCAGGAAAATTCCAGCAAGACACATGCCATATGTGATGATATTGCAAAGTTTCATCTCAATCCCCCTTTATTTGCTTCACCTAAATATTCCAAAACCATTCCTGTCCAGAGCCAAATTTGAGCAACTTTTCATTGTGAAGTTTCTTCCCTTGACCCCAAAATTTGTGGACATGTTCTAATCCCCAAATAATGATGCTACACTAAGTGGTGCATCAAGGAGATTAGCTTAGCATGACTAGATCTACAGAAACCAGATTCTGTTGATTTCTAAGGATTTACAAAGTGTCATTGTCAACATTGCTCAAACCAGCTCAAACTTGGTGATCAACCTTATTTTAAACACCACTTGACCCTGTTAAAACCCAGGTCAAGAAAACTCCATTTGCTTGCCCAATCTTTGATCAAACACCTTCTGCATGATTGGTAAAAACATGTTTTGACCTCCTTCTGATGTTCTCCTTTACTTGAAACTTTTACCACAACCCCTCCTTGTTGCATTCTACCTTCAGTAAGTCTTGCATGGCCTCAGCTCACTGATTGGTGGGGTAAAAACCCATTTTTACCTTCTGGACAGCATGACTTGCACCCATTTTACCTCCCCCTCCTCTCACCTCTACTCTCCCTAGCTTATCCTAGCTCCTAGAGCATCTACAGATCATCCAGGAGCTATGAGACATGCAGGGGCGCGTCCAGAGGACGCAAGCCTACCATGGCATGCCAAAGGCACGCTCTGGAGCGCGCTACAGTGCATGTCCGCACTGTAGGAGGAGCATCCCGAGGCGCCCCGATAGCATTGGGATGGGGGAAGCTGTCCCCCGAGATGCCCTCGACGTCCGCAACCCTCCAAGGCGCCGTCCCCCTCCTCCTTCTCTCTCCGACGACCTCCCGCACGCATGACCGATGCCGCCCAGCTCGGCCAATCATGGGACTCGCACGCGCGCGCACCTCCGCTCCATCTCTCCCTTCCCTCGCGCCTGGACCCCTCCCAGGAATGCCCTAGACAATCCCAAGCTCGCCCCCATGCTCTGTGCCGTGGGCTATGACCTCACCGACGCACCATCGTGCGGTGGACCGCGGGGAGGCTATAAATAGCCCCTCTCGGACCTCTCTCTCCCCTCCGGACCTCTCTCTCCCCTCCGGACCCCTTCTGCCTCACCTAATCGAGCCCTCGCTTAGTCCATCCAACCCAAGGAGGCCGCGAGCTCGAGATCGAGCCAGAGCTCCGCCGTCTCGGCTCGCCGGCAACCGCATGGTAGAGGCCTCCCTCGCCCGCGCTCTGACTCGATTTGGATCCAGCGCGAGCTCCTGACTGTTTCCCCTCATTTCCCCCTCCATTTGCAGCTCAGGGCGACCGAGGCTTCCCCCTCCCGAAGCGCCGGCGCCCTGCTTCCTCGTCGCCGACGACCCACGGCGCCCCGGCGACCAGCTCCACTTCCCTCGGAACGGCGACGAGCCCCTGAGCCCATTTCCGTGCTCGCCGCCCCTCCCCGTGCCATGTAGCCGCCAGTGAGTCCCCTCGATCTCCTCTGGACAGAGGAAGGAGATGACAAGCGGGCCCCGCTTGTCATCCTCTCCCGGGTCTCCCGCCTCCCCCTCTCTCGCTGACCGGCCTGGCCCACTGGTCAGGTTTGAATCGGCCGCGCGCGCGCGCCAGGCTCGCACGGGTCGGCTCCGCTCTCTGGGCCGGTTCGGCCAGCCACTTTTGGCCCAGTTGCACTGAGTCGATTTTCTTTTTTTCTTCTTTTCTTTCTGAATCCCAAAAATTCCACAGACACAAATATTCTTTTAAATCCAATAATTCTTCCACCTAAATTCTTGTAATAATATGTAGTATTTTAGAGTGCCACTTGTATAAATTTTTGAAAACCTTTTATGTACTGCTTTATTTTAAAAAACCCTTTTTGGCATTTTTAGCCACTGTTAAAAATGGTTTTAAAAACCTTTTTCACCCCAAGTTCTTAGGCAAATATTTTTAGAATAGTTTTTAGGATTTTTCAGAATAAAGTAACATTTTTGTAGTAGCTTTAGTGCTCTGTTTTTGTGATGACCCTTATTTTACCGTTATTTATCGCGACGATAGATTGCGTTGTTGTCGAGGGAGTTGGACCCAAAGACTTTGAAGACCCCGAAGACTTTGTTGAGACAGTCAAGCAGCCCTTTGACCATGTTAAGAAACTTTTCATGCATGTCATATAGCACTTTATGTTCCGATGATGATCATGGTGATGTGGTATCCCCTTCGGTGGGATGCCTCCGATACTTTCTTGTTGATACTTGCATCGTGCATGACCCTACCTCCTTATGAGGGTTGTGTGGGTGGGAGTAGATAGGTTGCTAGTAGTTGCTACGCAAGTGGGATGGGAATATGCATGGTGATGGAAACAAAATGATTTCAAAGACTTTTTGAAAACCCCGTCGGGTGCCACTAATGCCCGAGGGAGAGGATGATGAGCTAGGTAGCCACTTGATAAAGAAGTGGTGTACCGAAGCAAGTGAGTGTGTGTGGTTTTCGAAAACAGATTGGTGTAAGTTGCGACCGTTATTCCAACCTTACATGTACAACCACGATACCCCTTATGGGACGGGGCTTTGTTGATTACTTTGGTGGGTACTAGTATAGAGCCCGCATTACTAGTGGCGGGAGTGACGTGGTCACTCTCGATACGGGGTCGTGCTGGTAAGGACGATCATGCGCTGTCTTCACAGGCACCGGGCAGACCGTTGGTCCCCGCATGGATGTTACTTGTGATGTACATCATGTGGGTTGGGTACCAATCAAGTGGACTCTTTGTTTAGTATCGTCAGGGGAAAGACAATGTTCGGGTACTTACCTCGGGTATGGACAATATCGCGAGTCATGGCTTGACACGAAAATTTCCCGAGTCTTGTGGGTAAAGTGTGCAACCTCTGTAGAGTGTAAAACTATTCGAATAGTCGTGTCCATGGTCAAGGACAGTTGGATGACCGCTCTTGTGCTACGTCCAAGGTTTATTAAATTTGGTGTGTGTGTGTGTGTGTGTGTGTGTGTGTGTGTGTTGGTGAGGAGGATGATACTTGAGCTAAGTGCGATGACTTGGCATGATGATGAACATGAAATGTTCAACCCCTGCTTATGATGATAAATGAGACTTGTTCACATCAATACCTGTCAACAGCTGATGCATGCTTATTCAAGTTACTTGATCATATCATTGCACTTAAAATTAGCTTTCTGCAAAAACTTACCTACTTAGTGCTATATCATGCATTGTTGTACCTTGTTCCAAAACTTGGGTTGCTTGCGAGTACATTCAAAGTACTCATTGGCTTGCCACTAGTTATTTAATTGGCCAAGCATGGAAGAGCAGGAATATGGTGAAGAGTTTGTTGGTGACGAACATGCGAACTAGGACACTTCCCAGTCAAAATGCCTGTAGGTTTCAGGCAGATGGTATGGGTTCACGCTTCCGATGAAGATTTCCGCTGATTGTTATGTTTAAGTGTTTGGCCCTTGCGGCCCTATCTATGTAAGACTTGACCTTCATGGTCTTTATTTGTGTAAGATGCTAAATGTGGATGTAAGACTCTTGTTATTTGGCTTCTGTGTGTTCAGTGAGCATTGATCTTTGGGATCACTGTACACGTGCATTCGGTGATCACGACTTATGAGTCGGGGTCCCCACAATGTGTGGCTATCCTATGATGTTTGAATATATTTCTTTTGCCCTATGGGTTGATTGATGATCGTGATTGGTTTGAGTTGTATGTTTTAGTTTGGTGTTGTCCTATGGTGCCCGCCGTGTCATGCAAGCGTGCGGGATTACTGTTGTATGGTGTTTCAATATGTTCATGATTCGCTTAAATTGGGTGGCTAGAGTGACTGAAGCTTACACCCGAGTAAGGGGGTTGTTTACATTTGGAATTAAAGGGGACTGGTTATTTAATGCTATGGTAGGGTTTTACCTTAATGATCTTTAGTAGTTGCGACATTTTCTAGAGTTCCAATCATAAGTGCATATGATCCACGTACGAAAAATATGTTAGCTCATGCCTCTCCCTCATATAAAACTGCAATAATGATTACCAGTCTAGTTATCGATTGCCTAGGGACAAATCTTTCTCTTGTGTTAAAAAAGCTTTCTGTTAAACAACTAACTTAATTAATCTTTATCTAAACAACACCTAACTTGTATTTCACATTCTTTATTATCTCGTAAAACCTATCTTATTACACCTAAGTTTTCTTCCCGCAAAGTAGTCTATTTCTTGTACTAGGTAAAGTGAACATTGTTGCACGTTGATAACCCACAAGTGTAGGGGATTGTTTGTATCCTTTGTCGATAAGTAAGATTGTCGAACCCAACGAGGAGCTAAAGATAGAATTAATATTCTCTCAAGTTCTATCGACCATCTCTACAACTCTACGCACGCTAACACTTACTTTACCTAGAACAAGTATGACACTATTTTGCGAGAATAAAAACTAAAAGTACTTTGCGAGAATAAAACTACGGATAATTTGCAAGATAATAAAAGCTAGTTGTTTAGTAGAAATATTTTTGTAACACAAGAGAAAGATTGTCCATAGGCAATTGAATATAACATGAAAGATAATTATCATATGCAATGAGGGAGAGGCATACGCTAACATACTTTCCGTACTTGGATCACATGCACTTACGATTGGACATCTAGCAAGCATCCACAACTACTAAAGATCATTAAGGTAAAACCCAACCATAGCATTAACACATCAAGTCCTCTTTACTCTCGTATGCAACAACCCCCTTACTCGGGTGTAAGCTTCTGTCACTCTAGCCACCCACTATAAGCGAATCATGAACATATTGCAACACCCTCCAGCGAGAATCCCTCACGTGTGCGCGGCACGGAAGGCACCTTAGGATAGCACCATATTATCATACAACTCATATCAATCACACCATACCATAATTAACACGTAGGACAAAAGAAATCTACTCAAACATCATAGGATAGCCACACATCATTAGATAATAATATATATCATTAATCACAATGTTTAAGTAGAGATTACAGTGGGGAAAAGAGGAGTTACACCGCTGCATAGAGGGGGAGAGAGTTGGTGGTAACGGTGTCAAAGTTGTTGGTGTAGATCACCATCACGATGGTTGCCCCGGCGGCATTTCGGCGCCACCGGGAGAGAGGGGGAGAGAGCCCCCCTCATTCTTATTCTTCTTCCTTGGTCTCCCCCCTAGATGGGAGGAGAGTTTCCCCTCTGGTCCATGGCTGCCATGGCTCCCAGAGGGTAGGAGCCCTTCCGAGATTGGATATATCTCACTGTTTCTCTTCTGTTTTCGTGATTGTTTTTACCCCTTCATCGTTTCTTAAATATTTGGAGATTCGTAACTCTGATTGGGCTGAAATTTTGAGGGGATTTTTATCTCAAAATTATCTTTCTTGCTGTGAAAGAAGGGCCCCAACTGACTTACGGTGTGGTCCCAAGCCATCAGGGCGCGACCGCTCCCTATTGGCTTGGGAGCACCTCGGGCACCTTTTTGCGTTGATTCTTCTTCCCAAAATTCACATATGTTCCAAAAAATCTCCGTAAATTTTTATCATGTTTGGACTCCATTGGATTTTCTACAAAACATGCAAAAACAATAGGAATTGGCACTGGGCACTGGATCAGTAAGTTACTCCCAAAAATATTATATAATGTTGCCAAAAGTATATGAAAGTTGTAGAGTATTGGCATGAAACAATCAAAAATTATAGATACGACGGAGACGTGTCAACATCCCCAAGCTTAATTTCTGCTCGTCCTCGAGTAGGTAAATGATAAAAAGATAATTTCTGATGTGGTATGGTACCTAACATAATCTTGAACAAATGGCTAATCATGGCATGAACATTAAGATACAAGTGATTCAAGGCAATAGTCTATCATTTGACATAAAGACATCCATACTCACGTTTACTAGCAAAATGTCCTTTCAAAATAACAATGCTAAATAATGCTATCCCTACAATATCATATAGCCTGTCATGCTTAGTCTTCCTAGCATAAAGTATAAATCATGAACACCCCGGTGTCAAACCAAGCAATTGACTCGTACTTCTAACACGCTTCAGCATTTTCAACTCCCATGCAATACATGAGCGTGATCCATATATATAGCACATAGGTGGAATAGAGTATGGTGGTAGATATCAAAGGAGTCAAAGTGGAAAGAAAGGCTCGCTTCAACTTGGCGGATCAACGGGCTATGGATATGCCCATCAATCGATATCAATGCGAGGAGTAGGGATTGCCATGCAACGGATGCACTAAGAGCTATAGGTTTATGAAAGCTCAACTGAAACTAAGTGGGTGTGCATCCAACTTGCTTGCTCATGAAGACCTCGGGCATTTGAGTAAGCCCATCATCAGAATATACAAGCCAAGTTCTATAATGAAAAATTCCCACTAGTATATGAAAATGACAAATCAGGAGACTCTCTATATGAAGAACATGGTGCTACTTTGAAGCACAAGTGTGGTAAAGGATAATAGCAAGTCCCTTCTTTCTTTTTCACTCATTCATTTTTTTTCCTTTTTTTGTTTTCTTTTTTGTTCTTTTTTTATTTTCTCTTTTCTTTTATTTTCTCTTTTTCCTTCTTGTTTTCTTATCGTGGGCTCATTTGGCCTCCCCCATTTTGATCGTTTTCGTCCGGAGTCTCATCCCGACTTGTGGGGAATAATAGTCTCCATCATCCTTTCCTCACCGGGACAATGCTCTAATAATGATGATAATCACACCTTTATTTACTTACAACTCGATAAAATGATAAAGCTATACAAGATGACCCTATATGAATGCCTCTGGCAGTGTACCAGGATGTGCAATGATCTAGCGTAGCAAAGATATCAAAAAACAGACAAGCCATGGAAATACAATGCTAACTATCTTACAATCATGCAAAGCAATATGACAATGAATGCTCAAGTCATGTATATGATTATGATGGAAGTTGCATGGCAATATATCTCGTAATGGCTATGGAAATGCCATGATAGGTAGGTATGGTGGCTGCTTTGAGGAAGATGTAAGGTGGCTTATGTGTGATAGAGCATATCATATCACGAGGTTTGGATGCACCGGTGAAGGGTGCACCAATCCTCATGGTGAGAATGGGCAATGCACAGTACCGAAGAGGCTAGCAATATATGGTAAGGTGAGTGTGCGTATATCCATGGTCTCACATTAGTCATAAATAACTCATATCCTTATTGTCAAAATTTTATTAGATCTCTCTAAGCAAAGTACTACTCGCATGCCCCTAGGGAGGAGGTTGGTAGGAGTTAACCATCGCGCGCCCCGGATTAAACAGCCCAAAGGATTTCAATCCATGATAATATATGCTCCAACTTCATCGCACAGCTAGAGACTATACGTGCATGCTTCGGGAATCACAAACCTGGACACCAATATTATAAATAATCCACAATAATCCACTAGTGCACCCACATATTACTATCTTAATGTTGCAAAAATATTGCAGGGAATCAAACATATCATATTTAGTGATCTACAAGTTTTATGTAGGATTTTATGACAAACCATGTGAATGACCAATTCCCGTTGACTCTCTAAATAGGTATAAGTGAATCATGAAAGTTTAATTTCTTTCTACAAAAGACCACACTCTAATAAATATAAGTGAAGGAGAAGAGCATTCTACAAATAACGGCTTTCTATATGTAGAGAAACATGCATCCAACTTCAAATGATATAAGTGAAGCACATGAAGCATTCTATAAAGCCATACTCAAAATATATAAGTAAGTGCAAAGAGCATTCTATAATCAACCATGGAATTTCCCATACCATCACGGTGCAATGCTAAAAGAAAAATAAAAGGCACACGATGCTCCAAGAATTTACCCATATCATGTGAACAAAACAAAAACCGAGACATCTCGATAATTGTTGAAGAAGAAAGATGGAATTCCTTTCGGGGCATCCCCAAGCTTAGACGCTTGAGTCTGCTTGAATATTTACTTTTGGTGCCTTGGGCATCCCCAAGCTTGAACTCTTTCCTCTCCTTATTCTTATCATATCGATACCTTCTCGATCTTTGAACTCTTCATCCACACAAAACTTAACAAAAACCTCATGAGATCTGTTAGTATAATAGTTAAATCAAAAACTTTAGGTACTGATATAAATTGATTCATATTTTATTATTGCATAAGGTACTATATTCTAATTTCTCCATGGCTTATACCCCCCGATATAGTCCATAGCATCATCAAAACAAGAAAATTATGCAAGCAAAAATAGAATCTGTCTAAAACAGAACAGTCTGTAATGATCTGCTCAAACACCATACTTCCGTAACTGCAAAAATTCTGAAAAATTAGGAAGTAATAAAACATTTGCATAACAGTACTATGTAAAAATTTCAGAATTTTTGCACGCTCCAGTAAAATATGAAAATACAAAGAATACAAAAAAAAATTCTGTTTTTCAACAACAGATATCAAACAAGCAATTCAAACATCCAAAAGGTAAATCTTGGCACATTATTTTATAATACAAAGGATTTGTACAAGGGGGTAATTATTTTTGTTGAAAAGTTGTTGTAATATGGATTCACAAAGTTTCCATGGTGTCGGGCCACTGGGAGAGGGGGTACCCAGTCCCGTCTGCCTGAGGCCCATGTCACGATGTGAGGCCTGGGCCCGGTGTAGCCCGCCCAAAGGACGTCACAAAGAGGGCCTTCATGGGCCCCCGTCTCATGAGGCAACTGGCCGGAGGCACCTCCGCGACACCCTCGCGAGAGCGATTCCCGGGGTGCCTCCCGGGGGCCTTGCGGGGTGCACAGGTCAAAGGCGGTTCGATGGGGTCACTCGGCCCGTCCGGTTCCGAGGGCAGTGCGCACCCTGCCAAGCGTCGTCCCGAGCTGCACTAGGGGGCTACAGCAGGAAGACTTTCCTCTTTGGTGCTAAGGGAGCACGGCCAGCCTGCCGGTTCCCAATGCAATCCCCAAAGGTTTCCTGTTTGGTGTTACGCGGCCAACGTTGGGAGCTCGCCAAGACGGAGGTCATCCCCGAGCCCACCAGCATGTCACGAAGGGAGGCTTTTGCATGCAAAGACTACTTTTGTCAGGATAAGCTACAGCCTTGTCCCCCTTCAAACAAGCATTTGTGGCAACCCTTCCCACCTGATATTTTGGGGGGAAGAGGACTGAAGCCAGGATAAAAGGGAGGGAGGTAGCAATGATAGAACAGAGACCCCCGACTGTATTCATTTTCACCCTCCAACCAATTCAGACAGACAGGAGTAGGGTTTTACACCGCAAGGTGGCCCGAACCTGGGTTAATCGCCATGTTCATTGTTCTTCCTCCCAAGCTCAAGCACGCCGGAGCACCACCGTAGGTTAGCGAGAGAGAGAAAGGTTGGAGAGGTGGCACGCCCTAGAGTTTGCACCTGTGCTCGGGTTAGTCCCAGCAGCACTGAAAACCCCAAGAGACCGTGCTCTGGCTCGCGGGTTACCCCCGTGCACGTCACCCCACTAAGGCCCTTGGTGCCTAGTTTCCTCACGCAACGCCCAGGCGCAAACTGGCAAGCATGAGTTCTCTCCAAAGCCTCGCCTTCGCGGGCATCGTTACTCTTGCAGGACGCTCGCATGTCAAGGAGGGGTTCTTGAGCATCGCGCCTCAGAAGCCTTCACTAGTTCCCGAAGCCCCTCACCTCCTGGCCTTTTCTAGGCACCGCGACCTCACAACCCAGTGACGGCTGAGGTATGCACGGGATTGGGCCCTGCCGACGCAGAGCATAAAGGCAAGCCATAGGAAAACCAAGCATGAAAGGGAAGCCCGCTGGTCACAGACAGTCATTACAAGCTTATGATGTTCAGTACATTAAAACCATCGTCTTACACAGCCACAAGGCAAATTCAGTCTCGCAGTACAACGAAAGAAGTATCAGCACCGTCACCGCCGTCGTCACAGTTGTCGCAGGTGAACTTCCCAAGCAGCATGCTCACAGGGCCCTCCACGGATACCTCCACGCGATCGTGGGATTCTTCGGGGATGGGGCCTATCACCTCGCTGAAGTTGAAGTTCGGGTCATGGAGGAGAAGGTGGATGAAGACTCGGGTCGCTGCCACGGAGAACAGGTCTCGGCATTCCTTATCTAGGAAGCCGTCCACCTTCCGCGCCGTGTCCTCAAGCTCCCCCACGAGCCTAGCAGAAAGCTCGGCGAAGCCGGCATCAGCGGAGGCGAGAGGAGCATCGAAACCCCCCTGCACAAGGAGTGGAAGAGCGTGCGAGCCCTGAGCTCGAGAGAAGGAAAGGCAGTGCGATCTGCTACTACCTTCGCGATGGCATCGGCCTGAATCTTCTTCTCCCTAGCGTCCAGCGTGGCGTTCGCCTTGGAGACGCGCTTCGCATGGGATTCCTGAGCTTCGGTCACCTCGCGCTGCAGCACCTCTAGGGGCTCGCGCTTTGTGGCTTGCTTGTCTGCCACCCTCGTCGGGTTGGCATCCCGATCGGCGAGCTACGCTTCACTGGTCTTGAGACCGTCTTCCCGCTGCTGGTGCCGTTGCGCCTGCGCGTCCTGCTTGCCTCGGAGCATCTTCAAGTTGGCCTCCGCTTCTTCGCTGCGCTTGGTGGCCTCTGCCTTCTCAGCAAGGGCGCCCTTGCGGGCCGCCTTTGCCTCAGCGGCATCCTTCTCATTCTCCGCGAGGGCAGTGGAGAGCCGCTGTAGCCAGGCGATGAGCACGAGGCGCTCCCCAGTAAGGCGCGCTTCGGCATCTCGGGAGGCTCCCACAAACCAGTCGAGTGTGGCCCGAGCATCGAATAAGGCCACCTGCCTGAGCAGGGCGCGGTGGTTCACGAGCGCAAGAGCTGGGCGGAGCGTCGGCTCCTCAGCGCTGGTCATCGCCTCAACCAAAGGGGTCCCAGTGTTCTCCGCTTGGGGCACCGGGGGCTCCTGCTTTTCCTCCGCGGCCGGCCCCCGCGGCGCGTCAAGCGAGGCCACCACACTGGCTCCATCGGCCCCCGAAGTGGGCTCGTTTCGAGGTGCCCCTTGGAGGCCCCCTGTGTCGTGCCCTGCCACGGGAGTGGGACACCTGAGGATGGTCGCGGCGCCAGCTCCAGCTCCGTAGGCTGGGGCACTGCGGCTACGACACGAGGCGCCGGGGGCTGGTCCCCCACTGCCTCGGCGATCAGTCCCCATGCTGTGCAGAGGAGGAGCTAGGCGTCGCTGCAGCTCCCGTGCGCCCAGGTGTGGTGCCGGCCCCGGTGCAGGGCGCCCCCGCGTCCTCCAAGATTGCGGCCAAGCATCGACGTCGCCTTCGGAGCGGATGTTACCTTAGCCCTAACGTCTGTCTTCTTATTCTTCCCGTCGCCGCCGCCCCGGTGCCTGCGTGGACGAAGAGTTAACATAAGCAAGCAATTCGCGGGCGCGAGGTGTAAGCGCAAGCTCGAGCACTCACTCGTCCCCAGCAACACATCTCCTTTTCTTCTCGGCGGTGGACGGCGCGGCCTTGCCGCCTTCGGGCACTTCCCTGGCGATGCCTGAAGGGCGTTCAGTGCGGTCGTTGGAGGATCCAGTCGGGTTCCTCCCCTTACCGAGGGCCTGGAGAGTCCCTTGTGAGGGCGCAATTGCCCCAGGAGCGCCAGCCACCTCGCTAGCAAGGACCCCGGCTACTGGAGCCTGGGGGCTGGAGGAGTGGGCTCCATTTGCCCCGGCCAGGTCGGAGGTCCGAGGAGGCATCGCATGGGGAAGCTCCTCGTCCCCGAAGCCGCGTAGAGACTGGCGGTGGCCGGGCGGTGGCCCCCGGCCGGCCTCCTCCTCCTCCTCCATCGCCTCCGAGCCTTCGCTGTCACTGTCTCCGGCGAAGAACGACACCTCAACGGGGGAACTCCCCCATTGACCCCTCGCTGCTGCTCGGCACGAGCCCCCATTCGTTAAAGGGAGGCATAAGAGCGACCAGATCCGCTCGGTCGTCCTGGCCATATATCGGGCCCGCGTCCTCAGGAGGATCGTGGGGATGAAGCCAAGCAGGGCTGTCACGGCCCCTTCAAACTCGAGTTGTGTTAGGCCGGTCGGGTGCAGCCTCATTTGGTCCCTCGTGCCCTCATACTCCCACATGGGCCGCGAGTGCGCCTGGAGCGGCGCGATGTGCTGCCCCGGGAATTCCTTAACAATTATCACCCCCGACAACTGGGTGTTCCCATGCGAGGTAATCCGCTCCAGGACAGGCCTTGCCGTCGGGTCGGTGAGCGCCGCATGGCTCCATCCGGAGTGCTGCACGGGAGGGGCAGAAGGGATCCTCAGGAGCGGGTGGACTTGCAGGGCGTCCAAGTAGACCCAGCACTGCCGTTAGCCCTCCACCTTCTTCCCAGCCTTCAGGCGAATGCTGACGCGCTTGACGTCAACAAAGGAGACGCACGCCGAGAGCTGGTCCTGGGCAGTGAACCGTAGGCTAAAGAAATGCCGGAAGAGCGAGGGCCTCACGCCCACAAAGGCTTTGCAGTAAAAGGCAAAGATGGACAGGAGGAGGATGGAGTTGAGTTGGAGGTGCAGAGTGTGTATCTGATAATGGGTGAGGATGGCGTAGAAGAACTCGGAGAACGGCGGGACCAACCCGACGCAAACGCTAAGGAGGAAGAAGGCGTAGGCAGACGCCCCCAGGCCGATCCGCGCCACCGCACCGGGGAAGATGACGGTCGTCTTCCCCTCATTCCGGTCGCCCGCTATCAGCGGGCGCGCCGGGTCCAGGTCTTCTTCCTTGGTGACAGAGGAGCGCAGGAGAGCTGCCCCGATTTCTAGGGGGCCCGCGGCCGGAGCCATGGCCTTCACCGTCTTCCTGCTCGGGGCCATCCAAGCGTTGGAGTGGCGAGCGTCATGGGGAGAAGAGCACTTCTCCTGAGATCGGATCTGGTGGAGTTCCGAGCGGTGAATGGAGGAATACTGAGACGGACGCCAGGCAAGGAGAGGTAATGATGGCCCCGTGCCACGAGCTGGCTTTATGCCAGCTTGGGCAGTTGCCGAGGCATCGCGTGAAGGTGGGGGCACCCCGCGCCCCAGCGTACGCCACGCGTCGCGACTGGCTCGCAGGCAGTTGGAGCCCACACCGCTTCGCCCCTCTAGCTGGCAGAGTCGTGCGCGCTACAGGCTCGGGGGTTACTGTCGGGTCACTGGGATAGGGGGTACCTAGGCCCGTCTGCCTGAGGCCCATGTCACGATGCGAGGCCTGGGCCTAGTGCAGCCCGCCCAGAGGACGTCGCGAAGAGGGCCTTCATGGGTCCCCGCCTCATGAGGCAACTGGCCGGAGGCAGCCCCGCTAGCCACCGGAGACACCCTAGTGAGGGCGATTCCCCGGGGTTAACCCCGGGGGCCTTGCGGGGTGCATAGGTCAAAGGCCGTTCGACGGGGTCGCGCAGCCCGTCGTGTTCCGAGGGCAGTGCGCGCCCTGACAAGCGTCGTCCTGAGCTGCAATAGGGGGCGACAGCACAAAGACTTTCCTCTTTGGTGCTAAGGGAGGATGGCCAGCTTGCCGGTTCCCAATGCAGTCCCCAAAGGTTTCCCGTTTGGTGTTAGGCGGCCAAGGCTGGAAACTCGCCAGGACGGAGGTCATCCCTGAGCCCACCAGCACGTCACGAAGGGAGGCTTTTGCAGGCGAAGACTACTTTTGTCAGGATAAGCTACAACCTTGTCCCCCTTCAAACGGTCACTTGTGGCGACCCTTCCCGCCTGATATTTTCAGGGGAAAAGGACCAAAGCTAGGATAAAAGGGAGGGAGGTAGCAACGATAGAACAGAGACCCCCGACTGTATTCATTTCACCCTCCAACCAATTCAGATAGGCAGGAGTAGGGATTTACACCCAAGGTGGCCCGAACCTGGGTAGATTGCCATGTTCATTGTTCTTCCTCCCAAGCTCAAGCACGCCGGAGCACCGCCGTAGGTTAGCGAGAGAGAGCGAGGTTAGAGAGGCGGCGCACCCTAGAGTTTGAACATCTCTTGGGTCCCCGGAGCCCCGATTCCGACACATGGTTATGAACAAAAGTTCAAGGACGTCCCTCACTTCAACGGTGCTCGTCTTTCTCACTTTCACTTTCCTTTTTGAAAAGGTTTAAGTTGCCCACTTTATTTTTTTGTTTTTAATTATTTTAAAAGCACACAACAGAATAAAATGACTCTCTAAAACTTTTGGGTTGTCTCCCTTGCAGCGCTTTCTTTAAAGCCATTAAGCTAGGCATATAGTGCTCAAGTAATTGATCCACCCGGATCCCAAGGTGATGCAGAGCATCCTATAGTCATCCCCATGTACACTCCGACTACTCCCCCAGCACCAAATGCCATTGGACATTAGGTGAACTCGCTCCTAAGTCTCTCTTCTTTCAATTCACTCAAGACATGGATGCTATCTCAAGCGGAGACACTATGCATGCTTAGGTACTACTAAGGTGACCTCGGGACACCCGAAGTGAAGGCCAAGCAGCCACAAACACGGACGACAAAGATAATCAAGTGGAGGTGCGCGAAGTCTACAACGGCCAGACATCCGTCCCATGGCCCGGACATCCGGCGCTTGAAGACCTAGCCACTGCCAAGGCAGGGCCGGCCAAGCTACAGGGCCCGGACATCCGGCCCCAGCCCGGACATTCAGCCATGCCCCGGAAATCCGGCCTCTGCCCCGGAAGTCTGGCCCAGAGATGCCAGAACCGAGCAGAATCCAAGCGGCCGAGCCCAGGACATCCGGCCCTCCTAGCCTGGACATTCGGCCCGACATGAAGCCCCGGACATTCGACCCCCTGGCCTGGACATCCGGCCCCTGTTCGGCAAACGCGGGAAGATCATTTTACCCCCCATCTTACCCCCCCATCTTGCCTTGTACTAATAATATACCACCTCCTCCTCTTTTCTAGGCTTAGCAAAGGTTTAGCTCATGTTTAGTTGAGCTTTTGTTCCTTCCAGTTCCTCCTCCCATGGAGATAAACACCTCAATGTGAGAATATCCAAGTAAATGCCAAGGTCCCTTTCGAGGGAAGATCCTCCAGGATTCCAAGGCCCCATCTCCCCATGGGATTTGGGATGACCTCTACCATGGATCCTTCTTTCCCTTCGTTGTTCTTGTACCTTGTGGATCTGGTGTGTTTTTTAGTCTAGTGGATGTGTGATTGGACTTGTTCTTGAGTGTTCCTATTGTGATTTCTCCCCGTTCTTCCCTGTTTTCTTCATGGAATCCCCCTCCAATTCATGAAAGATCGACACCTACGGGTTTGCCCCATATCAACTTGGTATCGGAGCCACGTTTCTGATGAATTTGGAGTCCTCACCTTCGTTTTCTAGCCTAATTTTGTGTGTTTTTGTCCAAATTCGAAAATCCCCACCAAAAATAGCCTCACCAATTTTCTTGCAATTTGTTGGTTCTTGTGCTATTTTGTTGATTTTGATCCATGGAATTCGTGTTTGGCAAGTAGATCTAGCTTTCCCACCATGAAATCCACCCCAATTTTTAATTTTCCCCATCAATTTTGACCCCCGAGATCAAAAATTTATGCCCAAATCGTGATCTGGACATCAGGACCCGGATATGGAAGGAACAATAATTCTCATATGCCATTCCATGATCTCCATGATTTCGAAATGCATTGTTTTGGATGTTGTCCATACTCTCCGCATTATGCTTCCGCTATTGCACATGAGCAGACCCCCATAGTTTCCTCATACATGTTTGGAGATTTTGTTCCATCCCATCCATTGCATGAGCCCAATAATTGTGTGCATCACCCCATGCTTAAAACTGCTCCATATGATTATGATGATGCATCTCATATGCCATGCCATGACAATGATTATAGATCACATGATTGCATACATTGCATGCACGATACGCATACCCTGCATAACAATGCTCTTAATTCAAGTGATGCACTACATATTTCTAGTCTCCATTATGCTATACATAATAACAAACCTTTCATGATGGATGACATGTTCCTATATCATGCATCTCACTTATTTGAGCATTGGATATTTTGTGCTAATGAACACATGCACATGCACATCCTAACGGATGATGTGTACATATACCACGCGCACATAATTTTCCCTTTGCCTTTGTTATGTGTAGGTACTCATGATTACTCGTCAACCTCACAATCCCATGAGTTGACGAAAAGTGCTCTTGAGAGCACTGATGCTGTGGGATCATTGGAATGTGTCTCCAACCATTCCCCTCGCGCAAGGACTACGCACACCTCTTCTACTTGGTTCTCACACGACTATGGGCTATATACCACTTGTTATCTTATGCCCATGTTCTCGTGTTCACTTTGCATGTTATGCCTCATTCTATGCTTTTGCCATGCGATTGTGACCCTTGCTTGCATTTACTCACGATTCACCATTCTACTACTACTATGTGTATTTGCATGCTTTGTGCGATCCATACTATTATTGCTTCTTGTGTTGGGAGAGTCATGATGTTCCATTGCTATTTACATCGGACTTCTTGCCAATACAATGATAATGCTTTGCTCATATCTCATTTTCATGCTTGTGATATGTCATGTGCATTATGTATGCCCACAATTTCATGCATGACATGATTGCCATGATTACATCTAGTATGTTGCATCTTCGCACTACTAGTTCCCATGCCTTGATTACTATGATCACTTGCCTTGTTGCGTCACCCATGTTATATACTTGCTATTTTTTTTGGGTTGATGACATACATGGCCATGCCTCTCACATGATTAGTGTTGATCATTGTCTCTTGTCTCCTTTACTTGCATCTTGTAGTGAGTGCACCCATGCTATGCTTATTGATGATCTTGGAGACTTAGACATATTACTTGTGATGCATGCTCCTTTGATTGCGCTTCATATATTTTGTTGTGCTCACATCATATGCTTACATACCATGTCGCATTTTCTTGTCCCTTCTTATGATAAGAATGACGATGGCACTTGTTGGGTATCTCACCACACGATTGATAGGTTTTGCATTCGTGCTCACCTCATTTGTTTTTCCTAGTGTTTGTCGTCTTCTTTCGTTTTGAAGGCTTTGAAAGGTGGTGCCATCATGAGACATATTGGATATGTGAAGGCACACATGATGAGTGACAACAAGAGCTTTGAGAACCTTACTACGGTGAGCTTTTCCTTTTGGGTCATTTTCCCATGCACTTATTGAATGGGCCACATTTCAATTGTTGTTTCGTCCTTGTTGTTTACATGATACATCTCATGGATGGAGAAGCACCATATCTTGTGCGTACGAGTAGCCTTGGGAACATTCTCATGCATTTGGAAATTTGCATCAACACTTTCACATTTGTTATCCAATATGCTCAATGGAAACATTCTTTCCCCAACAAATTTGCTCAATATGAATGGATTGACTCTCATTATGAATGGCTTCATGCATATGAGCTTGTGCACTTTCTTAGAATTTTTTTTTGTGATTTACCTTGATGGACTATTTATACATGATGCTCTTTTTGTCCTACATCAATTGCATGATAACACAATCATTTTGAGCCATATTTGCCATGTTCATGCTATTGATAAACCTTCGCTATATGACATTATTTTGCACAATGGTCGCATTAGTCGCATATATAAAACCGTTGTGTGCACAAAAATGAATTTGCTCCCATGAATGCTTTACATTCCATTCTCTATCATTCTAGTAAGCTTCATGATACTTCTCTCGAACATTCTTTCCGGACGAACTCATGCTTAATTGATGGACACCTTGTGTGTGCTAACCAATTGTCGGTGCACTAGGACAGGGGTATCCAGTGCCCCTGACTTATGCACTGGCGGTAGTAGCAAAACCCATCGATGCAAGTTACCACACTGCCAAGCGAGCATTCAAGAACTAGACCACGGCAGCAACGACCTGCAGAAAGCCAAGCAAACGCCAGCAAGACTATTGCAATAGCCCAGGAGGGGCCCAAAGCACGCCAGCCACGTCCCCGGAGCCTGCCGGGGACAGAGGCGCGCACATCTCAAGAAGACCCGGCAAGCCATCCCTCGGCAGGTGCGAGCTAACCAGCCACCGCTCCACCGCATCACGACGCCAGTCACTTATCGATGTAGTGTCGAGCCCCGAAGCGGCTAAGTGGCTCTCGCTAAGCACGTGGCGATGCACCGGAACACAGATTATACCTAGTTGACCCGTCCAGTGGCGTGTCAAAACACTAAGCAACAACCAGCCAAGCAGTGGCAAGAGCTTGCCGAGAATGCATCCCCGAGCGCCACCTAGTCTAGCAATCATGGTATTTTGTCCTAAATGCCAGAGTTAGGTATGATAGCTCTATTACCTATCTAATCGCCAGATAAAGACTATTTTGCCACTATGGTTGCCCCTTGCACTATAAAAGGAGGCCCAAGGCAACCTAGCTCAGGATTCGGAACTTTGGACACTTGTACTCATGTAGTAGCTATCCCCGACAGCAACCCTTGCCGGGATTGAGCATTGCACGTTCTTCGTGTTCCTCTGATCAATCCACCAAAAGCAGGAGTAGGGTTTTACGCTTCATAGCGGCCCGAACCTTGGTAAAAATGCCAGCGTCCCGATCGTCGCGTTGCTTCATGCTCTCCGCTCTTTGTGCAACGTGACCCCCTTGCCGAACAACAAAGGGGCCTCTGGAACCGTAGGTGATCGTGTGCATCCATGCCCCGACATCTTTGGCGCGCCAGGTAGGGGGCACGTTATTTGCGTGAACCCGAGTTCGTGAGCAGCGAGTCGATCTTCATCATCATCTTCTTCATCCAAGTCTCCCAAGAAGAAGTCCGGCGTGACAGTGCATCCTTCCACTTCAAAGGCCCCCTCGCATGCGGCCGCGGGCGCCGTTGGCACTACGGCGGCTGCGAGTGAGGCGGGCGCCGTGGGTGACACGGCTGGCGGAGGCGGTGCAGCCGTCGTGTCTCCCGCGACCGAAGTTGGAGCAAGGAACGCCGGAGAGGAGCAACAGTAGCAACATCCTGGCGAGCACGCCCCTGGTGCCGTGCGCAGAGGAAACAACCAGTCTCCAGCTCCCCGTCGTGCGGATGGCCGTGGCCTTCACGGCGACGTTCAATCCGGAGCGAGCCATGATCCCCCGTCTGCGCCCATCACGAGCGCGGCTACTGGGCACACACCTCGTCCAGAACAAGACGGAGCGCCGAGCGGAGCCGCGATCCTGCAGGCTCGGCTTCCCCCACAACAGACAGCCCCGGCGAGCGGCACACGACGACAGGGACACGGCGACGCCCCTCTTGGCTCCACCAGGAGTCGGGCGACATCACGGTCCGCCTTTTTCGCCATGCCGGACACGGCATAGGAAGCGATGGCGCGAGCCTAGCTGTTGCTAAACTTCCCGCCGGCGGCCAATAAGATGGATGAATGGAGAGCTACCATCCAGAGCTTGATATCCTTCATCGAAGCCAACAAATCTCAGCATGCAGGGCCATAGCGACAAACGCGTACGGCTACGGCGGCCCGGGCCGGCAATCGTGTCGAGGGGGCCACACCAACGGTGCAGTCCCCTCCACGACAACAAACCCAGGAGCAGCCGCGGCGAGCTTCACATGTTGACGAGTTCGACGAAGCATCCATGGCCTCATCTAGCCCACGCGATCGCCGGGACCAGCGGCGTATCCAGGAGGATCGACGGAAAGAAGACGCGCGCATCACCATCGAGCGGCATAGAGAAGCACACCGTCAGTCTGACAGGCGCAATGGCCCAGGTGCTGGTGACCTCGCGCCCAGTGCTGGCGGGTACCTGCCTTACGAGGTTGGGTGCCCTGCCTTCACTCGCGAGCTGCGGCAGGTCCGCTGGCCATCGGCCCGAGCTTTCAAACCAGAGCTGACGGAGAAGTTTGATGGAAAGCTAAACCCGGCAGAGTTCTTGGGCATTTACACGATAGCCGTTCAAGCTACCGGAGGAACAAGTGAGAAGGTGCTCTCCAACTACTTCCCTTTGGCACTCAAGCCAAACGTGTGGTCGTGGTTGATGCACCTGCCGGAGAACTCCATTTCATCATGGGCTGACTTATGCAACGAGTTCGTTGGCGCCTTCACAGGCGACCACCAGGAGCTAGGGCAGCCCAGCAACCTGCAAGTCCTTCCGCAAAAAGAGGGAGAGACTCTGCGGAAGTACATTCGGAGATTCAGTCGAGTGCACCACAACATCCCAGAGATACACCCCGCTGCCGTGATTGCCGCGTTCCATTCGAACGTGCGCAACAGGAGGATGCGGGCCAAGATGAATGTCAGACTCCCCAAGATCGTCAACGAGCTATACATGTTGGCGGACAAGTGTGCTCGTGTTGAGGAAGGAAGGCGATTACCCAGAGAGGAGGCTGGCGTCAAAGTCGATTCAGACGACGACGACGATGCCCCCGTCCCGAAGGGGAAGAGCAGGAAGCGCAACAAGAAGCATAAAGGAAAAGCAGTGTTGGCCGTTGAGGGCTCCGATGACCTCAGTACTGGCAAGAAGGCCAAAGCCGAGGCCCCCGACAAGGGAGCTGCCGCGTGCGCTCATTGCCGGGAGGCTGCTGCCGCTGAGAAAACTGGGAAGTCCGATGGGCCGTACTGCAAAATCCACCGCACTAAAGTCCATGATCTCCAAGAGCGCCGCCAAGTTGAGCAGCTTGTCGAGAAGTAGAAGGCCGAGTACGAGAAGCGTGACAAAGAGAAGAACCAAGATGGTACTGCCGGGAAGGGCCGTGGCGGCAGAAGAGGCCGTCGCGGCAAGGCCCCGCAGCAGAAGGAAAGGCCAGCCAGAGGCCGTGAGAAGAAATAAACAGAGGACATGAGTGAGGATGAGGATGGCGAGGAGGATTCCAGTGATCGAAAGTTCCAGAGGGCAACTGAAGCCATGTGTGTTGATGGGGGTGCGTCATTGCATTCCTCTCACCGCCGGCTTAAACAGTGGGCGCATGAGGTCAACGCCGTGGAGCCAACTGCAAAGTCCAGAAAGCCACTCAAATGGTCCCGAACGCCTATCATCTTTGATGAAGAGGACCATCCTGATCGCACCTCTGCGGTCGGATGTTTGCCGTTGTTGGTCTCCCCAACAATCTGCAACCTCAAGGTCACCAAGATGCTAGTTGACGGCAGGGCGGGATTGAACCTAATCTCCCCAAAGGTGGTTGAAAGGCTGCACATCCCTGACGGAGAGCTCAGAGCCACGGGTACATTCCAAGGAGTTAACCCCGGCAGGTGCCGACCTAAGGGAAAGATCACCTTGCTTGTGACGTTTGGCGGGGAGCTGAACTATCGGACTGGGAAAGTGGTGTTTGACATGGTTGAGCTCCCCCTGCCTTACAACGGGATTCTTGGTCGCCCAGCCCTGGCAAAGTTTATGGCAGCGTCTCACTATGCTTACAACACTTTGAAGATGCCAGGCCCTATTGGAATCATCTCCATCCCATCCGACAAGAAGGACGCGGTCATATGCGTGGACAAGATGTATCGGGACGTGGTAGCAGCTGAGGCTGGAGAACTCCCAGCACCTGCCAATGAATCAAAGAAAGTAAAGAAGCCTAGCATGAACACCGGCAAGGACTCCAGGAAGCGCGCCTCTTTGGAGTGCGCTGCAGCTGATGATGACCTTAAGGATAGTTCTGCTAGCAAGAGGACCAAGGTCACCTATCCTGAGACGAAGAAGATCCCGGCAGGACTGGATGGCACTGGTGGTACGTTCACCATCAGCGCCACCCTCACTGACAAATAGGAAAGCGCGCTCGTTGCCTTCCAGTGGGCGAATGTCGATGTGTTTGCTTGGCAACCATCTGACATCCCCGGTGTTCCCAGGGAGGTAATTGAGCACCACCCTTGTTGTTTGTCCCCATGCCAGGCCTGTCAAGCAAAAGGTTAGGAAGCAAGCCTTCGAGCGGCAGCAGTTCATTGCCGAAGAGATCAAGAAACTTGAAGCAGCTGGTTTGGTCAGAGGAGTGTTGCAGCCGACTTGGCTAGCCAACCCGGTAGTGGTGCGCAAGGCGAATGGGAAATGGATGCTCTGCATAGATTTCACTGACCTGAACAAGGCATGCCCGAAGGACCCTTTCCCTTTGCCGCGCATCGACCAGATTGTTGATTCCACTTCCGGGTGTGACTTGTTTTCCTTCTTGGACGCTTACTCCGGATACCACCAGATTTCCATGGCTAAGGAAGATGAGGAAAAGACCGTGTTCATAACTCCGTGCGGCACGTACTACTTTGTACGGATGCCCTTCGGGTTAAAGAGCACTGGTTCTACCTTTGCCAGAGCCGTACAGACTGGATTTGGACCATAGTTGCACAGAAATGTGGAAGCTTACATGGATGATATAGTCGTCAAGACCAAGGATGAAGCAACTCTAATACAAGACTTGGAAGAAACTTTTGCAAACTTGCGCAAGATCAACCTGAAGCTCAACCCTGAGAAGTGTGTGTTTGGCGTCCCATCCGGCAAGCTACTTGGGTTCTTTGTATCTCAGCGAGGAATAGACGCAAATCCCGACAAGATCAAGGCAATTGAGCAGATTCAAGCACCCAAGACCGTCAAGGACATCAAACGTTTGACCGGATGCGTCGCCGCGCTAAGTAGGTTTATCTCCAAATCCGCAGAGCGCGCCCTGCCGTTCTTCAAAATCCCGAAGAAGGCAGGCCCGATAAAATGGACCCCGGAAGTAGAAGCAGCACTGCAGGATCTGAAAACTTACATTTCTTCCGCTCCCACGTTGGTCGCTCCTAAACCACAAGAGTCGTTGCTGCTATACTTGGCGGCAACAAATCAAGTGGTTAGTGCAGCGCTGGTGGCGCAACGAGAAGCAGATGAAGGTGCGGCCGCTGCGGCTGATGCTGTCGGGGACAAAACTAAAGCTTCCACGGTAGGACCCAATGCAGAGCCATGAGAACTTCAGCAAGTTAGCAAAGACAGTTCCAACGAAGTGGCAAAGAGAAAAGTGTTACAGCGGCCGGTGTACTTTGTCAGCTCCTTATTGCAGGGGGCTAGGTCGAGGTACTCTGGAGTGCAAAAGCTAATCTTCTGCCTCATAATGGCATCGAGGAAGCTGTGTCACTACTTCCAAGCCCACGAGATCACAGTTGTCACTCGCTTTCTGCTGCAGCGCATATTGAGGAACCACGAGGCCACTGGCAGGATAGTTGAGTGGGCACTTGAGCTGTCAAGTTTCGGATTGAAGTATGAGAGCACTTCCACAATCCAGAGCAGGGCGCTGGCGGAGTTCATCCCTGAATGGACGCCCACGCCAGATGAAGAAGTTCCAGAAACAATCCTCCCCGGTAAGGAAGCACGTAAAGAATGGATCATATACTTTGACGAGGCTTTCTAGCTCCAGGGCGCCAGAGCAGGCGTGCTCCTCATCGCCCCCACTGGAGAGCACCTCAAGTATGTGGTTCAGATGCACTTTCTCTGGGAGGAAGCCACCAACAACACCGCCGAGTATGAAAGGCTCCTTGCCGGACTCAGAATCGTAGTAGAATTGGGAATCAAGAAACTGATCGTCCGAGGAAACTCTCAGCTCATGGTAAAGCAAGACAACAAGGATTATCAGAGCCCGTTGATGGAAGCATACGTGGAAGAAGTGAGGAAACTGGAGGAGCGCTTTAACGGATTACAAACAGAGCACATGCTGTGTGTGGAAAACAGTATTGCTGACCATCTGTCAAAGTGCGCTGCGCAAAAGCTCCCTGTGGAACCAGGAACCTTTATCCTTCGCCTCACTCAACCATCAGTATCCCCATCAACGATGGCCAGGAAAAGAAGAAAGCTAAGCTCCGGCAAGCATTTCCCGGTAGAGCTTCCCGAAGCCGCTGGTAGAGAAGCTGCCGGGGACAATCTTGTTTCGCCTGATGAGAAGCTCACTCGTGCGGAACCCCAGGTTCTCGTGGTCGAGACAAGCGCTCCCACAGACAAGGAGATGCCTTTAGTCCTAGTTGTCGAGCCCCAGGCTCCAACTTGGGCACAACATATAGTCCGGTTCCTTCAAACAGGAGAACTTCCCGAAGAGCAAGAAGAGGCCGAAAAAGTAGCCCGTCAGTCAAGTATGTACCATTTTGTCGATGACATTCTGTACAGAAAAAGACCCAACGGCGTGAAATTGAAGTGCATTTGCCGGGAGGATGGACAAAAGTTGTTGGCGGAGATTCACGAAGGTGTATGTGGGTCTCACATCGGATCAAGAGCCCTTGCCGGGAAAGCCTTCCAGCAGGGTTTCTATTGGACCACTGCCCTCCAAGATGCAACTGATATGGTCACCAAGTGTGAAGCCTGCCAGTTCCATTCCAAGGACATCCATCAACCAGCACAAGCTCTCCAGACGATCCCTTTGTCCTGGCCCTTCTCGGTCTGGGGGCTCGATATTTTGGGCCCCTTCCCCCGCGCTGTCGGAGGCTTTAAGTTCTTGTTCGTAGCGATCGACAAGTGCACAAAGTGGCCTAAGGTAGAGCTAGTGAGGAAGGTGACTGCGCAGTCAGCTATCAAGTTCATGAAAGGACTAGTGTGCCATTTTGGAGTGCCCAACAGGGTGATCACCGACAACGGCACCCAGTTCACGAGCCGCGCCTTCATGCAATACGTCCAAAGCCTTGGAAGCAAGGTCTCCTTCACCTCTGTTGCCCATCCAAGAAGCAACAGGCAAGTCGAGAAGATGAATGCTGAAGTGCTGCGAGGTCTCAAGACAAGGACTTTCGATAGGCTGCGGAGGAGCGGCAAGCGCTGGATAGATGAGCTGCCAGTGGTTCTTTGGTCCCTCAGAACGACACCGAATGGCGCAACCGGCCAGACGCCCTTCTTCCTAGTGTATAGGGTGGAAGTTGTACTCCCCACAGAACTCATATATGGGTCGCCTCGAGTACTTGCCTACGATGAAGTAGAGCAAGAGCAGCTACGGCATGACGATGTCGTGCTCCTCGAGGAAGATCATCTCCGGGCTGCTGTGCGTGCTGCATGCTACCAGGAAGCCCTGCGCCGCTATCATAGCCGCAGGGTCCATGCCCAGAGCCTTGAGGAAGGCGACCTTGTCCTTAGGCGCGTTCAGTCCGCCAAGGGTACCAACAAGTTGACGCCGAAGTGGGAAGGCCCTTACCGGGTAGCACGAGTCATCAGACCTGGCGCAGTCCATCTGGAGACCGAAGATGGCACCAAGGTGGTTAAATCATGGAATATTGAGCATCTTCGTAAGTTCTACCCGTAAGGCGCGGCTGCCGGGCCCACTCCCCGGCAGCCACCTTTTGTACAAGATTTTCCGAAGTTGCATCTAACCCTTTGTACAAAGCCAGGCGCAGACCCTGTGCAACAATAATAAAGATAGGCATTGCATCATATCATTGCATTGCATGTTCATTATGCATTATTATGATTACGATGTCATTGCCTCTTAAATTTTAGAGATTTGCTAGAGTACTTGTTAAACCTATAATCCTTGTTGCCGTACACTCTCCTCCAAGGATAGAGGCCTCTTGCCGTGCGTGTTTTGCCACCAGGAAAACATAGAAGGAGGACAAAGGAACAAGGATGGTGGCCCAGCGTACTCCAGAAAGGGATACTGCCTAAAAAGAGATAAATCTAATCGCATAACCCAAGTTTTATAATTGTTACCTCCCTTAAAGGAAATCCTTGCTCTCTTTTCGAACGTGTTCGGTGGAGTCCCCCACGTGGTGAAAACCCTTGTCGGGACGAGCCGTCCCCCAGTTCCTGATACTTATCAGCTCTGTGGAACCACGCCGATACCGACAAGGAACCCTGCCAAAGAACAACGCCAACTTGCTGCCGGGGGCTCGCTCCCCTTTTGGCACTTGTGGTTAATAGTGACCCGACAGGCGGTTCCGTGCGGCAAGGACAAACACACTAACGTAGTAGAAACAAAAAGAGAAAAGGATAGTACTCAGGGAAGAGAAATAACATTCATTCATTTGTTGATATAAGATGGATCAAGATACATTGAAGAGCTCTTTCCTAATAGATCTTTATTTGACTTTCTCCCCTAGGAGCAAGTCACAAAAAGAAAAAGGGCGAAAGGGGGACCTAAGCAGAAGCCCAGCCTGACCCCTCCAAGGCCGTCGGGGAACGGCTCGGCGGGACCACCGGCACGGAAGACGAAGACGAGGTCCTCGAGCCTGCCAGGGTCCAACTGAGAAGGAGAGGCGGCGCCCAAGTCAAGAACCCCCGGCAAATCACTCTGTCGGGGGGAGGGGGAGGAGCTCGATGACGGTGATGGTGCGGCCGATGATCAGCTGGAGCCCAGGTTATCGTACTCCGACTTGACGGCCTGGATCTCGCTATCGCCATCTTCACTGACACTGTCCTCCTCGTCGCTATCACTCGAGGAGGAGCTTTCGTCACCACTCGAGCTCTCTTCCCAGCAGCCGAGACGAGTGCCCGAACGCCCATAGATCTTGACGGAGAGCGTGTCGGCCTCCAACAGCTTGAAGCTGAGGACGTACCCGCCCATGAAGTTGTCGGCGCGTGCAAAGGTCTTCCACCCATGCTTGAAGAACATAACGCGTGGCGTCGGGAACTCGACGTCGACCCGCGTAGTGCCGTTACAGCAGCCATGCACGCGTAACCACATCGCGTGCGGCTTGTCAACCTCCATCACCCTGGCGAAGGGACGGGGGAGCCGCAAGCGGCTACGAGGAGGACCGCGCAGCCCGATGACGAACTCCAACACCGTGCTTTCAGTATGCTCCGCCGCTAAGGAGGGAGCCGCCACCGGAGGAGGGTCGGGGACGGCGCTCCGCCTCCCCCGACCACGAGCCCCGCGCTGGCCTTGGCCTCTTCTAGCACTCCCGCCGCGCGCCCTGGAGCCACCTCCCGTCGCCGCGGCTGATGTAGTGGCATGATCCCGAAGGGAAGCCCTTGTCGCCCCAGCAGAAGCTGTGAGTCGTCCTCTCCCCCGCGTCATGGCGAGAGCTAGCGCATCCAAAGACGAACCAGAAGTGAAGGATGAGCAGTGTGAACTTGGGAGTAAGGAGGAGATGGAGATGGATGAGCATCGCCACCGTGACTCTGCTAATTTATAGGGGAGAGCACGGGGGCTGGCTCTCTCCTACTCCTGAGCGGCCGCCCATCTCCACCAATCCCATTACCCATGACTGACGAGCGAAAAGGTAACCGCCCCATTGATCCAATCCATGGCGCTGCGGTTTCGGCCGCGATCAGGCCTTTAAGTCACAAGCGCCCGCCGCGAGCTCCCCGCTATGCATGCAGCGCACGTGGCGGAAACGACCTGAAGTGGTGGGACAATGTTGACTAGTAAATTGGCGGTTACTCCCTTACATTGCACGCCTATGCATAAATTTCGGACCTGACCCAACGGCACTAGGCAAGCGCGTGTGGGCCAGACCTGAGGGCTCCTGTCGGTGCACTAGGATAGGGGTATCCAGTGCCCCTGACTTATGCACAAGCGGTAGTAGCAAAACCCATCGATGCAAGTTACCACACCGCCAAGCGAGCATTCAAGAATGAGACCCCAGTAGCAACGACCTGCAGAAGGCCAAGCAGACGCCGGCAAGACTATTGAAACGGCCCAGGAGGGGCCCAAAGCACGCCAGCCACGTCCCCGTAGCTTGCCGGGGACAGAGGCGCACACATCTCAGGAAGACCCGGCAAGCCATCCCTCCGCAGGCGCGAGGTAACCAGCCACCGCTTCATCACATCACGATGCCAGTCACTTATCGATGTGGTGTCGAGCCCCCAGGCGGCTAAGTGGCTCTCGCTAAGCACGTGGCGATGCACCGGAAGACAGATTATACCCAGTTGACACCCATCCAGTGGCGTGTCAAGACACTAAGCAACGACCAGCCGTGACGACGCACCGGAAGACAGATTATACCCAGTTGACACCCGTCCAGTGGGGTGTCAAGACACTAAGCAACGACCTGCCAAGCGGTGGCAAGAGCTTGCCGGGAATGCATTCCCGAGTGCCACCTAGTCTAGCAATCATGGTATTTTTCCCTAAATGCCAGAGTTAGGTATCATAGCTCTGTTAGCTATCTAATCTCCAGATAAAGACTATTTTGCCACTGTGGTTGCCCCTTGCACTATAAAAGGAGGCCCAAGGCAACCTAGCTCAGGATTCAGAACTTTGGACACTTGTACTCACGTAGTAGCTCTCCCCGTCAACAACCCTTGCCGGGATTGAGCGCTGCGCGTTCTTCGTGTTCCTCTAATCAATCCACCAAATGCAGGAGTAGGGTTTTACGCTTCACAGCGGCCCGAACCTGCGTAAAAATGCCAGCGTCCCGTTCGTCGCGCTGCTTCATGGTCTCTGCTCTTTGTGCAATGTGACCCCCCTTGCCGAACCGCAAAGGGGCCTCTGGTCCCGTAGGTGATCCTGTGCATCCGTGCCCCGACACCAATGTATTTGCAAGTGTACTTTGTGTTTGCTCGTTTTGCATGTACACAATCTCGGAGTCATCTTGGAGTACTTTAGACGCACCATGACTTCCACTCTGTCCAACTACAAGTCTGTCCATGACTACCGTTTCCATGGTGATGAGGGTTTTGATCCGGGGACGGATCTTTCCCAAGGGGGAGAGATGATGCGGAGCATCCTACGGTCATCCCCATGTACACTCCGACTACTCCCTAAGCACCAAGTGCCATTGGACATAAGGTGAACTCGCTCCTAAGACCCTCTTCTTTCAATTCACTCGAGACATGGATGCTACCTCAAGCGGAGACACTATGCATGCTTAGTTACCACGAAGGTGACCTCGGGACACCGGGAGTGAAGGCCAAGCACCCACGAAGATCATCGAGTGGAGGCGCGCAAAGTGTACAGCGGCCGTACATCCGGCCCATGGCCCGAACATCGGTGCCTGAAGACCCATCCAGTGCCAAGGTAGGTCTGGCCAAGCTACAGGTCCCGGACATCCGGCCATGCCCTGGAAATCCGGCCTCCGCCCCAGAAATCCGGCCCAGAGACGCCAGAACCGAGCAGAATCCCAGCGGCTGAGCCCCGGACATCCGGCCCTCCTGGCCCGGACTTCCGGCCCGACAAGAAGCCACGGACATCCGCCCCCTGGGCCCGGACATCCGGCCCTCCTGGCCCGGACTTCCGGCCCGACAAGAAGCCACGGACGTTCGCCCCCTGGGCCCGGACATCCGGCCCCTGTGCGGAAGATGTGGCCAAGAGGCCATGCATCCCCCTCTCTTACCCCCCATCTTGCCTTGTACTATAAATAGACCACCTCCTCCTCTTTTCTAGGGTTAGCAAAGTTTTAGCTCATGTTTACTTGAGCTTTTGCTCCTTCCACTTCCTCCTCCCATGGAGGTGAACAGCTCTATGTGATAAAATCCAAGTGGATGCCAAGGCCCCTTTCGAGGGAAGATCCTCCAGGATTCCAAGGCCCCATCTCCCCATGGGATTTGGGATGAACTCTACCATTTATCATTCTTTCCCTTTGTTTTTCTTGTACCTTTTGGATCTTGTGTGGTTTTGAGTCTAGTGGATGTGTGACTGGGCTTGTTCTTGAGTGTTCCTCTTGTGATTTCTCCTCGTTCTTCCCCGTGTTCTTCATGGAATCCCCCTCCAATTCATGAAAGATCGACACCTACGGGTTTGCCCCCGTATCACAAGGTATATCAAAGCCAATTTTAATTAACAATGATTTGTAATTTATTACTGAGCACAAAGTAATATAGACTGTAACAACAAAGTCTAACTCTCTTCCTATGCATTAGCATGTCATAAGAGAACAATTCATGCACATCAAGTAAAGGCCAATACATAGCATAGGTAGTTTCTTGCAATTTTATCATGTTGGAAACGTAGAGAGGTGAAGATTCAGTTCCACTCTCAAAATAATTGCAAGTAGGATCCGCAAGCACATGCATATTATATCCATAAAAATCATCATGTGTAGGTGCAATAGCAACTATTTCTTGCTTGACATAAGAAACTATAGCAAGTTCATCTCCATAAGCATAATTCATATTGGCATCATTGCCACAAGCATAGAAAGCATCAAGTTCATCAAAAAGGGATATTTCAAACGACTCCAAGGGATCATAGCAGTCATCATTCGGTAAACACGAAAAATTAAACAATGTATGAGTTGAAGAGTTACTCTCATTACAAGGTGGGCACGGGTAATCAATCCGCTCTTCCTCCTTTTGTTCTTCGCTCTCCTCCTCATATTTTTCATCTAATGAGCTCACAGTTTCAGCCATATCTTATTCCATAGATTCCTGCAAAATATTAGTCTCTTCCAAGGCAGTAGACATTCTCTCAATAAATTCTTTAACATAAGCATTAGAAGCATAGTTTTCATCGACATATTTAAGTATGGCAAAAAAATTAGATTTGTAAAGAATAGAATCATGCTTTTAAATCAAAGAAGCAATTTCATATGCACCCTTAAAAGAAACAATTTCTTCAATTTGTTCAATATCATAATAACTATAGACATCCTTGGCATACGAAGATATTATTTCATTATCGTTAAACACACATTGGTAGGGAAGGTGTTTTTAGTGTCTTCAGAACAATAAGTAAAATCATGTATTTCGCATAAATTCGAAGCATATCAGTTCAAACAATTAATTTGATGCCCCAAGAGTTTCCCTTTTTGAGATAAGTTGTATCGCACAAAATAAGCATGCTCATCTAATGCCTTTCCCTCAACTAAGCTAGTTGTGTTTTCAACACGAGCACGAAAGGATCGAAGATGATACAAGTAGAAAGCTTCAGCAGTACGGAACACTAGTGGTTCCTCAACTTTTGGGGTAGCAAGTACAACCATTTTTTGGTATTTTGCATTTTCTACCCATAACTAAAGCTAGAAAACAAGAACTGAAACTAAATTACTTAGAGATAAAGCAAACGAGCACACACGAGAATATCAACCCCACGCTATTGCTCCCCGGCAACGGCACCAGAAAAAGGTCTTGATAACCCACAAGTGTAGGGGATCGTTTGTAGCCTTCTTCGATAAGTAAGAGTGTCCAACCCAACGAGGAGCTAAAGGTAGAATTAATATTCTCTGAAGTTCTATCGACCAGCGATACAACTCTACGCATGCTAACGCTTACTTTACCTAGAACAAGTATGAAACTATTTTGCGAGAATAAAACTAGAAGCGCTTTGCGAGAATAAAACTACGGATAATTTGCAAGATAATAAAAGCTAGTTGTTTAGTAGAAAGCTTTTTGTAACACAAGAGAAATATTGTCCATAGGCAATTGAATATAACACGATAGATACTTATTGTATGCAATGAGTGAGAGGCATATGCTAACATACTTTCCGTACTTGGATCACATGCACTTATGATTGGAACTCTAGAAAGCAAACGCAACTACTAAAGATCATTAAGGTCAAACCAAATCATGGCATTAACACATCAAGTCCTCTTTACACCCAAATGCAACAACTTCCTTACTCGGGTGTAAGCTTCTGTCACTCTAGCAACCCACTGTAAGAGAATCATGAACGTATTGCAACACCCTCCAGCAGGAATCCCTCACGTGTGCACGGCATGGAAGGCACCCTAGGACAACACCATATTATCATACAACTCATATCAATCACATCATACCACAATTAACCCGTATGACAAAAGAAATCTACTCAAACATCATAGGATAGGCACACATCATTGGATAATAATATATAGCATTAAGCACCATGTTTAAGTAGATATTACAGCTGGGAAAAGAGGAGTTACACCGCTACATAGAGGGGGAGAGTGTTGGTGATGACAGCGGCGAAGTTGTTGGTGTTGATTGCCGTCATGATGGTTGCCCCGGTGCCGTTCCGGCGCCACCAGGAGAGAGGGGGAGAGAACCCCCTCCTTATTCTTCTTCCTTTGTCTCCCCCTAGATGGGAGGAGAGTTTCCCCTCTGGTCCATGGCCGCCACGGCTCCCGGAGGGTGGGAGCCCCTCCGAGGTTGGATCTATCTCTCTGTTTCTCTTCTATTTCGCAACTGTTTTGTGACCCCTTCATCGTTTCTTAAATATCTGGTGATCCATAACTCCGATTGGGCTGAAATTTTGATGGGATTTTATCTGGAAATTATATTTCTTGGGGCGAAAGAAGGGCCCCAACTGACTTACAGGGTGGTCCCAAGCCATCAGGGCGCGGCCACCCCCTGTCCACGCCCTGTTGTCTTGGGAGCACCTCAGGCACCGTGTTGCTATGATTCTTCTTCCCAAAATTCACATATATTCCAAAAAATCTCTATAGATTTTTATCGTGTTTGGACTCCGTTGGATTTTCTACAAAGCATGCAAAAACAATAGGAACTGGCACTAGACACTGGATCAGTAAGCTAGTCCCAAAAATATTATATAATGTTGCCAAAAGTATATGAAAGTTGTAGAGTATTGGCATGAACCAATCATAAATTATAGATACGGCGCAGACATATCACGCATAGAATTGTATCGGTGGTCGATAGAACATGAGAGAATATTAATTCTACCTTTAGCTCCTCATTGGGTTCGACACTTACTTATCAAAAAAGGTTACAAACGATCCCCTGCACTTGTGGGTTATCAGCCGCCTAGAAGCTACCAGTGGAACCAGGGAGTTTTGTGATCCATCTGCCTCAACCTTCTATTGTGCCATCAATGCGGCAGTCTAAGAAGCGAAAAGTTAACTCCGATGACTATTTTTCGGCAGCTCCCAGAAGCCGCCGGTAATAAGGTTGCCAGAAATAGTGCAACGCCTATCGGTGAGGAACAAGCTCCGACACGGCCGGAGGCCCTTGCCGTTGAAGCAAGTGTTCCTGCGGCAGAAGAAATGCCTTTACTCCCTGTTGTCGATCCACAAGCTCCATCATGGGCGCAGGGGATCGTCCAATTCCTTCAAGCAGGAGAACTTCCCGAAGAGCAAGAATAAGCTAAGAAAGTAGCCCGAAAGTAAGCTATGTATCAATTTGTGCACAACATTTTGCATAGAAAGCGACCAAACAGAGTGAAATTGAAGTCTATCTGTCAGGAAGATGGACAAAAGGTGTTCGCAGAGATACATGAAGGAATGTGCGGTTCCCATATCGGGTCCCATGCTATTGTCGGCAAGGCATTCCGGCAAGGTTTCTACTGGCCGACATCCCTTCTAGACGCAGTGGCTGTGGTGACAAGATGTGAAGCATGTCAATTCCACGCCAAGCAAATACATCAACCAACTCAAGCCCTCCAAGCAATACCTCTTTCATGGTCCTTCTCGGTCTAGGGGCTCGACATTGTCGGCCCTTTCCCCCGTGCTACCGGGGCTTCAAATTCCCGCTAGAATATGAAAGTGACATAAAAAACTCTTTATATGAAGAACATGGTGCTACTTTGAAGCACAAGTGTGGTAAAGGATAGTAGCATTGCCCCTTCTCTCAACTTATTTTTTTCTTTATCATACCTCTCATAGTCTAGAACCTCATCCTCATTCTTTGGAGGAATCATTAGGCTCCATCATCCATTATTTTTTCTCACTGGGACAATGCTCTTAAAATGATGATCCTCACACTTTTATTTACTTACAACTCAAGAAAACCTAGAATACTATATGACTCTATATGAATGCCTCTCACAGTGTACCAGGATGTGCGACGATCTAGCGTAACATGTATTACAATGATGAACAGAGGCTTTGCCACAAATATCTGTCATCTCTATATGATCATCCAAAGCAATATGACGATGAACACACATGTCATGAAACGGGACGGCGGAAGTTGCATTGCAATATAACTCACAATGGCTGGAAATACGATGAAAGATAGGTATGATGGCTGTTTTGAGGAAGATATAAGGAGGCTTACGTGTGATAGAACGTATCATATCATGGGGTTTGGATTCATCGGCGACGTTTTCACCAACTCTCAAGGTGAGAAAGGGGAATGCACGACACCAAAGAGGCTAGAAAATTGCGGAAAGGTGCTAATGCGTATAGTCCATGAACTCACATTAGTCATAAAGAACTCAAATAATTATTGTGGAAGTTTTATTAGCTCTCTCGCAGCAAAGTACTACCAACGTTCCCCTAGGGAGGAGGTTGGGAGGAGTTAACCATTGGGTGCCCCGAACTCAAGCAACACAAGGATTTCAACAAGGATTAAAAGTGCTCCAACATCCTCGTCCTGCCATGACCGACACTTAAATGACTAGTTAAAAACAAGCTTTAATATTGATATCTTTATTAAACAATGATCATGAATCTATTACCTTTCATATTACTATGTCAATATAATCAAACCACACAGGCCATATTAAGTGATCTACGTGCAAGTTCTTATTATATCTCTCTTATATACCTATCATTTGCTGACTAAACATATAATCCATGCAAATTACCACTTCCTATTTTAGAGACTCCCAAAAATATTTTAGTGAAGCATGAGAGTGCTATTGATTCTACAAAATACAATTCCCGCCGTGCTCTAAAGATATATGTGAAGCACGTGAGCATAATTGCATTAAGTCAAATGATATAAGCGAAGCATAATGAATATTGGGTTGCCTCCCAACAAGCGCTATTGGGTACCCTCCAAGCATATTGATCATTGATGCTATTACATGGATGATGGATTAGAGGTGAAGGTGGTACTTTCTTTTTAGCATTTCCATGTAAGCTTCCTAATTCTCGGTCGGGAAACTACACATTAATTCTTGATTCTGGAGAACTTTATCTGTTAGAGGATGCTCATAATTCGTATCATAACGATCAAAGATACCTCTATCTTCTTGAATCATGTAGTCAAACTCATTCGGGAAGATAATCGTAGCAAGTTTTTTTTCCTTAGGATCACTAAAGTTTTGTAACTTGAAGAATAATCCTTGCAAGTTGGGGTGAGTATGAATAAATTTCCTTTCAAGTACAAATAAACAAGCACGATATATTTGGTATTTTTGTTTTTTATAAAATTGAAAATAAAAGCAAGTAAAAAGTGTAGCAAGTAAATGATAATGTAAGTGAAGGGACTTGTGGTTGTTTGATGATACATCTCCTGCAACGGTGCTAGAAATCCTTCTGCTACTTTGTGTAGATGCGTTGGGTTTTTCCCTCGAGAGGAAGGAATGGATGTAGTAAAGTAGCACTACGTATTTCCCCCAGTGAGAACCAAAGTTTATCGAACCAATAGGAGGATCACACAAACACCTGTCAACATTACCTACACACAGGAACAAAATACTTGCACCCAACGCGGTCAACAGGGTTGTCAATCCTCTTGTACTGGTTAATTGCAAGGATCAAATACGATAGTGGTAGATGCATAAATAATAAATAAAATAAAATAAAGTTAAATAATTGCAGAAAGGTAATTGGAGTTTTAGTAAATATATTTTATAGACCCCGGGGCCATAGTTTTCACTAGAGGCATCTCTCTCAAGAACATAGCATACGGTGGGTAGACGAATTACTGTTGGCAATTGATAGAAAAGCGCATAGTTATGACGTTATTCACGCCATGATCACGTGCATAGACATTACGTCTGTGACAAGTAGACCGAAACGGTTCTGCATCTACTACTATTACTCCACCAATCGACCGCTAGCCAGCATGTATCTATGATATTATGTTCATGACAAATAGAGTAACGCTTTAAGCAAGATGACATAATATAGACAAAGTAGGACAAGCAATATGTTTAAACCCCTTCATTTTATCCCTAGTGACAACAATACAAATATGTGCGTCACTACCCCTTCGATCATGAGGTGAGGAAACCGCAAGATTAAACCCACTACTATGCACCACTCCCTTTGTTGATCTACTCATCTACTTGGCCAAAGCAAACTCATAGATAGGAAAGCATAAATAGCTATAACAATCACACATAATAAAGTTCAGATTTGACTCAATTACTTTCAATGAATAATCTGATCATAAACGCACAATTCATCGGATCCCTATATAAACACTGCAAAAGAGGAATACATTTGATAGTTCTCCGAGGAGAACATCTAGCTAATCACTATGGACCCGTAGGGCTGTGGTGGACTACTCACACATCATCATTCTTGAGGATATACCCCACGGTATGACCCGGCCCAGATGAGACCTGGTGATCCAGGGCGGCTCATAAGTGGACTCATTATGTGGGCCGTAGCTAACCAAGAGGTTCAGGGCAAAGAAGGCGACTTAGAGGAGCAGTCCGGCTCAAGCCCAGTACTTGGCGGGACAGCTTACGGAGGAAGTCATAAGGAATCTCCTTTACTTGAGAGACAAGATAAGTAGGACATAGACTAGGTCATGGGTTGTACTACGACTCGGACTCTATTGTAACCTCAGGGCCTCAATCTATATATAGAGGGGAGCCCCTGAGGTAGAAAGACTAAGGAAGAAATCCTCAAGAGCTAGGTGAGCGATTCCGCACCCTTGTAAACGAGATCATCATCAATAACACACAAAGCATTACGTAGTCTTTTACCTCTATCAGAGAGGCCGAACCTGGGTAAACCCTCGTCTCTCGTTCTGGATTAACCCCATCCAAGCGACCACCTAGTTGTGATGGCTCCTAGACTTAGTCCTCTCGCTAGGACATCTGCCATGACAAAACCATTAGAGTTGGCGCCCATCGTGGGGCCTGCGCACGGTGGTGTTGAGTTCTTGGATTTAGCTTTCCCAGTGATCGAGGGATACGCGATCGGCCGGATGACTAAGATTTGTTGCGACAAGCTCTACATTGACGATGCAGGCTGGGGCCCTGAGGCCGACTCAATTGAGTATGGGTACCGGGTCCCCTCTGGCAAGATCCATGTCTTCATCGGCAAAATCAGCGAAACAGGACCCGAGCTAGACATCTATACCGACATCGTCGAGCCGGCTCAGTGCACATGACCCAGACGGGCTCAACCAGCCGGAATCATGTGTTCATCGGCTTCACTTAAGGAGTTGACCTTGCGGCCAATTCCGTGACTGGCTTGGAGACCCTCGTCTACTCCATTGGTGAGTCCTCGGCTAGATCAACCGAGTCGATCCTACCGCTCTTCTATGGTAGGCTTGGGGGCTACTCTGGCGATGAGGCTGCTCAAGAGTCCTACGAGTCGCCTTGACAAGTCGCCGTCTTCATGGCAGGGACATCGGCTCCCTCAACTCCATGGCGGCCGGTGCGGCAGACGGGACCGACCCTTTGACGTCGGCTACGAGCACGGCCGGCTGAAGCAAATCGCTGGCTAAAGCTATGGCCGACTTGATGGCCGCCATGACAATATTCCTGGTAACACAAGTAACCACGGAGAATCAGGCAGAATGTAACACAGAGATGACCAAACTCCATTAGGAGATGGCTAAGGTTTAGGAGGAAATCGACGCTGAGAATATTCGTATGGAGGAGGTGCAGGCTAGCATCCACAACGAGATCAAACGCACGAAGGCAGAAGCCTTGCAACTAAGTCTTCATCGGGATGCTTCAGAGGCAGTTCATCAGAGGAGACATACAACCTGCCTGCCCCCTAACTACGAGCCTACACGCCTGTTCAACACGCCACAACGTACACCTGGGGCCGAGCAGCCGCTGTTGGACAAGCCCACCCGCCACTGGCTCAGTCGCTGCCTCATCGTTTCCAGACACCGGCGGGTCATTTTCCAATCCTGTGGATAATATGCTGGCGGCGGCTCATAACCTTGAAGCACTCTCGATCACGGGAAACACCTCAATTGAGATAGAGGCCAGGAACACCATCGAGATGTTGAGAATTGCAGTCACCCAACACGCGCAGTACTCCTATAGTCGAGACATGGTTCATTCTACCTCTTATCCAAGTCACAACAGGAGTCAACGCATGGAGTCCCCTGTGGTCTCTAGCAGTAGACGCATGCAGCGTGCCCAGAATTCCCCAGTCCGGCGAGTAGCATCAGACGCGCAGGCCATCGTCGATGCAGCTCGGGCCATGCAAGAGGCAGAAGTGACAGCTGCAATGAAGGTTCAAGTATCACCCTCCACACCCCAGCCAGTTTCCTCCGGGACAGGTCTAAGCACCAGACCTATCGGAATGTCATGTTTCGTACTGGCTTTACGCAATGAGCGTATGCCCAAGGACTTCAAAGGCCCTCACAAGGTTCCAAACTACAAGGCTGATCTTGAGCCTGCTGCATGGATAGAGAGTTATGAGATAGCCATGGACATGCTGGATGTCAGTGATGTAGTCTGTGCCAAGTACTTGACAATGATGTTGGAGGGACTGGCCCATAGATTCTTCGGGTCGACATCCCTTTGCTGGTCTTCCGCACCAGAAGTTGTCGGGTCATTTTGTGCCGGCTCATCCTGCTCGGTCTGGAGGTCCTCTGGCATCCACTCAATATTTGACAAAGCTTTGAAATTTGAGTCCTCATGGATGATAGAGGATGAGTCGACGTCAGGAGCAAAGTTTTGCTTACGGCATAGCGGAGTCAGCGTAAACGGCTTGTACTCCGACGGGTTGATGCGCTTGTTCTCTTTAGTGTAGTCGACTTGATACTTTGATAAGTCAAGCTCTTCAGAGAGTTGAGTCTCTAGCATCCAGGTATCTTTTACATATTGAGTGTAATCCTCATGCGTAAATTCTGAGCCGTCAACTTTGAACTCTGGAAAGCCAGCCTGCATCTCAGCCGGCTCCATCTCAGGCACATAAGCTTTCGCACGAGCAAACGCCATGTTGGCTCCAGCACGAGCCGCCGATTTCTTCAACTCCTGGATCTGTTGAGGGATTGTTGATAAGCCATTGAGCAAATCCTTGACACAAACTGAGGGTGTTCCGGCGGTTTTCGCTGCTGTTATTGAATAAGCACATCCTGTGTACAACTGCTCCAGGAATGTACATATTGCCCTCAACTTTACTATGGGCAATTGCACACCAATATTGCTTCTTCTACCTGTGCAAAGGATAGGCATGTCAGTAAGCCGATCAACAAACTTAACCCGGATTATGAATACGGTGACATTATAACTTACCAAAGATAGCCTGAGTCATGTTGGTGATATGGCACTTTAAAGTATTCAACTCTATTGTCATTGGGCCAAGTTGTTTTTTCGTTTCTTCGGCACGTCTTTGCAAGATGGCCTTCTCCTTCTCAAAATCCGCCTTGGTCTTCTGCAAGACGTCAGTTGATTGGCATCAGGATTTCTAGAGATCAGCCGCCATGTTTTCTGCTCTTTTCTTGAGCTCTTTTTCTAGCTTCAGCCTCTTCTGCAAGCAGGCGACGGACGACTCAGCCTCATCCAACATCTCCTGCATATTATAAAGTATCATATAAATTACAAAGCCTTGAGCCACCATAGGCAGAAGACCGGGTACTTGGGGGCTACAACAGCCAAAATTTGCTATATTATCAAGTCATGTGCAGTTGCAAGCACTCTACATGACACTTAGGGGCTAATGCAAGTCACCTTTTTCTAACTTATGAGAAGACCCGACTATCTCAAGAAGATGAGCCGGCCCTTGGGGTCTACAGGTCATGTTTCTAAAGTCTGGTGATTACAATATCATTGAAAGACCCGGCTATCGCAAGAAGATGAGCCGGCCCTTGGGGGCCACAAGTATTCTTTTTACAAATCCATGATGGGTACAAATGCCTTAAAGCACCGATTCGTTATTCTCATAACGAACCAGTCCTTGGGGGCTACGGTTCATTCTCAAAATTACGTATTATTTTCTAAAGACCTGGATCAGTACTTATTTTACTGAGTCGGCCCTTGGGGGCTACAAGAGTATGCATGACAAGGAAAAGGATGAGTATTTCATACCTCATATTTGCATTTGAGCATATTGGTAAGGCTCACTTCAGCATCCCGGCACTTAGTCATCCGGGTCAAGTACTCTTGGTGCAAATCATTAACACCAAACTTGTCAAAGCTAGGGAGCTCTAGCTTGGCTTTCCCTTTAGACAAAATTACTGACTCACGCTTGGCTACAATTTTAGCCAAGGTAGTTAAAGTTTCTGGAGACTTATAAGTCTCTCCAACAATATTTACTTCTACGTCATCCATTTTATATACCTCATGTACAAGGCTGGAGACGCGAGCAGGACTTGGCGGGTTAGCATACTGAGTCGACTCATCAATATTGGCCTGCTCTTTTGCATGGAATGGCTCTTCCATAGTTACCGGCTCCTCAGCATCAACTAACTCATTTTCATGAGCCAGCGCATCACCAAGGTCCGGGTTATCTTTGACAAAAGGATCAACTTGGGCTTCTGAGTTGATCGGCGGGTCTTGAGCATTAGGGCCTGCTGCGGTGGAAGATGACCCACCAAGCTTCTTCTTTGCAATGGCTTGGGTTGTGCAGTCATGAAAGTTAACATCAGATTAAAGAAGCAATTGTGATGATAAAGTAAAAGTGTGGTTCAAAGATACTTACCCGTGCTTAATTGTGAAAGCAGGGAGCTGAGTTGCGGTCGACTCCCCAAAAGAAGGCGACTTTTCTGATACTTTGAATAAGAAGGATTAAGTGGTTGTTTAAAAAGACCGGCTCGCGGACGAGATGGAGTTGGGCCATGAGGCACCTCAATTCGTTGCTTGCGGGTGGCCGGCTCATGTGATAAGGCGGTAGATAACTCCTTGGAGCTGCTCCGGGTCTTGCGTTTCGATGTACCAGCTTGTTGAGTTTTATTCAAAAGAAATATTGGGTCTAAATGAGCGTCTGGATTTTAAAACGGAACTTGTCTGATGGCTCGTCTCGTCCTCTTTGGGACATATGTTTCTCATGAGTTGGGTGAGATTGAAATTACCTCGACATTGCTTGCTCGGCTGGTTTCGTTGCTATCCTGGCAAGAAGTAGTGTCAGCAAGTTCGATAAAAAGATGGCCAAGTGAGTCAAGCTCTACCTCTAAATCCTCTCCAGTAGCCACCTCACCAGCCAGCTCGTCTGCTTACTCAACCCGAGGAGGAGCAGGACTGGGCTCTAGCTTTCCACCAATCAGAGGTTTCCTACATGCATGATAAGCCGGTAGTTTAAGTACAAAAAATGAGACAAGTTATGGGAAACAAATATGAGCAAGTTTATGAATGCTTACTGGAGGAATTGGGTTCTTCAAACAAAAGGGAGCTAGCCGAGTCAAATTACACTTCTCTTTAGGGTCAGCTAGCAGCTTCTTTGAGGCCTTATTGACATCATCTTCAGACAAATTGGCTTGAGTAAAACCTTGCGCGTCAGCCGGCTCGCCATTATAGTTACACATTAAGTCGCCCCTCAAGCTAAGGGGCTGAATCCGCCAGCTTAACTAGCACCGGGTCAGATCGATCCCGGTGAGCCAATGAGCTGTTAAAGCTCTTACCTTTAAACATAAAGTCGCCATCTGTTTCCTTTCTTTGTCGGTTGGCCAACCCAGAAAGACAATAGTAGCATTGAGTCACTCCAGTCTATAACCCGCGAGGGGATTCTGGCCTTGTCGAGCAGCGTTCTCGCAATAGAACCAGGTTTTGTTCCAACCCTTGGGATGACTCGCCAATTTGTCTTAGCACTATTCTTCCCCTTTTGAACTGAAATTCCACCAAGTTCTACGTTGGATCCATCTTTGATCTCAGTCTGATGGTAGAAGAATTCCGGAAGAGAGTGCAGTTGGTTCTATCTGAAGATATACTTCACAAAGAACTTGAAACTCACAGAGGTTGGTTATTGAGTTGGGGTCGATATCTTGTGGCCACAGGTTGAAGAAATGGAGCACGTCTTCGAAAAACTTTGACCCGGGCAGTCAGAAGCCTCTATGCAGATGATCTGTAAAGATAATGACTTCCCCCTGTTGAGATTGGGGGGAAGATTCTTCTCCAGGTGCTCGCCAGCTGATCTCTTCTTGAGACGGTAGAAGACCCTGACTCACGAGATTGTCCAGTGTGAGCGTTGACACCTGGGACCTAACCCAGCCAATGACTTTGTTGTTTTTCAGAGTCATTGATTTCTCACAAGGATCAACTACAAGATGAAAGTAAAAATAAATAAGCCAGCAAGATACGTTCATGTGGGATAAGCCGACATCCTCATAAAAGACATCCGGGTCATGCGAGTGGTAAACTGGAAAAAGAGCATGCCGTATACATGTCTCTAAGTCGTCACTATCAAAGAAAAAAATGGACCTTGTATGCTAAGGTAGATCTATGAGCCGGCCGACTTGAGATGGTATTTTATGGAGATTTCAGAAGTTTTGCTAAATATTGAATGGACTGAAACTGAATTTGGACTACTATTGCATGGATTTTCTGACAAGCATGCGAATTGGATGAGTCTACATTACTAGATGAGCCGGCACAATGATGATTTGACAAGCGATAAAATGAGCCGACGTCTACATGAGCCAGCTAGTAGTAAGCAAAAGGTTAAAGACTTGGTAGTTTTTACAGTGACAAACAGTTTCCTCCCTAAATAGGAGAGTGGACAGATCTAATGACTATAGAAAAAGAAGAATAAAAGCCCTAAGAATTTGCGGAAGCACCCGAAGTGAAGCATTCCCAAAATCTTATGGGTATATTGTTATGGATCTATAGTATTATGGGTATGCGGCAGAGGCAAAACTAAGCATTATTAACAAGAGGCCCCGGGGGCAATTAGATCTACAACTAAAGTTTGATAGGAATCTATGAACTCCAATGAACTATTAAGAACACCGAAAACCTAGATGGGGGGAATGGGACTCACCAAATCCAAGAAGAACAGGATTTTCGGAGTATTGTGCTCCCAAAGAGGGCCGCGTCCGATGCAGGTAGACTCCGGCGGCGATGACAACAAATATGTCTCCTTTCGCGAAGATGAATTCCAGCGAGCTCGGGCGTCGTTTCGGAGGCGAGAGGAAAAATACGAGGTTAAAGGTGCAAGGGGGGGCTAGTGGTCTATTTATAAGGGAAGAATACCCGAAGCGGCGCAGTGGAAACACGAACCATCGTAGTAATTTTGGCTACAAAGACACCTCGATTCCCACACTTAACCATATTTGACATCTGTGTAAAAAGATTCGCCATGATGACATGTGAACGTCAGAGGATAGCAAGATGATGCCACGGTGGTGATAGATGAAAGGAAGCTAATTCCTGAAAGAGAGAAAATGATCCGACATAGCATTGACCCGGACGGACTTTCAGAGACAATGTTTGGAGGGAGGAGGAAATGCTGGCTCATAAGTTAGATCCAAGCTCTAAACTTCATGTTTTAGTTTCTTTGTTTCAGGATGGAGTTTAACATGGATAAATCTAAGCTAAACCAGGGGCTAATGTTGGGAATATATGCCACGGTATGACCCAGCCCATATGAGACCTGGCGATCCAGGGCGGCTCATAAGTGGACTCGTTATGTGGGATGTAGCTAACCAAGAGGTTCATGGCCCAGAAGGCGACTTAGAGGAGGAGGCCGGCTCAAGCCCAGTACTTGGCAGGCCGGCTTACGAAGGACGTTGTAAGGAATCTCTTTTACTTGAGAGACAAGATAAGTAGGACATAGACTAGGTCACGGGTTGTACTACGACCCGGACTCTATTGTAACCTCAGGGCCTCTATCTATATAAAAAGGGGAGCCCCTGAGGTAGAAAGACTAAGGAAGAAATCCTTAAGAGCTAGGTGAGCGATTCTGCACCCTTGTAATCGAGATCATCATCATCAATAACACACAAAGCAGGACGTAGTCTTTTACCTCCATCGGAAGGGCCGAACATGGGTAAACCCTCGTCTCTCGTTCCCGATCAACCCCATCCAAGCGACCACCTAGTTGTGATGGCTCCTAGACTTAGTCCTCTCGCTAGGACTTCTGCCATGACAAAACCATGACAATCGTGGAGGCAGCAAAGTTGATGAAGATAGACATTGCGATTGATTCCCCTTCTGGCAGAGTACCAGCGGAGGCCTCCAGGTGAGAACGCGTAAGAACAATGGCTTGTGACGGCGGATTTTTTTTCGGGACACCTCCTGGTGGTTTTGGGATTTAAGGGAATTTATAGAAGTGGAATTAGATCAAGCGGGTCTACGAGGGCCCCACAAGCTCACACGGCGCGCCCCCGGGGCAGGCCGTCTGAGCTTGTGGCCCTCTCTGCGGCGTCTGGTCTCCCCCCGATGCTCCTAGGGTCCCTTCTTATCCAGAAAAAATCATCGTAAAGTTACATTCCAATTGGACTTTGTTTGGTATTGGTTTCCTGCAAAACAAAAAAAAGGCAAAAAAACAGGGACTTGCACTAGATTAATATGTTAGTTCCCAAAAATGTAGAAATAGGGGAAGGGCGGGTAGCATTTTCAAATGCCAGTTTGCATGAGACAGTTTTTGTGTGGCCCCCCACTTTTAGGCTGTTCTTCCATTCTGCCTTTGTCTTGCTCTAAGCTACTTGACTTCCTTCATGGCCTCTGAAGCATATAAGATTGATAATATAACAGCATGAAACAAGAAAAAATTGTAGGGATGTTGGAGACGTATCAACCGCTCATAGAATGGAACACGCGTTATCTTGCGTTTGCTCTCACATGTGGGATCACAATTGAGCAATCGACCATAGCCATACTCCCACATCCCCGTGCTTCGGCTGAGTTACCAAAAGAGAGAGACGAGCGATAGTACTAGAGCAGTGTTGTACACACTTCATTGCATGGACGATCCCTGCACAACCGAGGAGATCAGTTCATCAATGCATGTGACCAGAGTCCAACAGACGGTTGGATTGGCTATCGTCTACCTATCATGCAGGTTGTGTCATACTAACATACGGGTTGTAGTTTTGTTGAGAAATCTAAAAAAAAGTTGGAGCACTAGGTATAGTACCATACCAATAAAATTTGTATCCATTTTTGGTGTGAATACAAATCTACTCCACTGAGCCTAGGCATCTAGGGCAACCTTTCCCCTCCATGCTTCACCCGTGAGTCCGTGGATTCAACCCTCCGCTCTTCCCACCACTTTGTCGACCGGTGGAGGGGAGGGAATTGTCATGCCCAATATGCAGTCCTATCCTCGCGGAAACTTAGAAGTCTGAACAAGGATAGAAGCGCATATTGGGGACGCTTTAACAAGGTGGATATTGTGAAACATACATATACTGAAGATAAGAGTATACAAGATATGGCTTACACTCGCCACAAGCTACAACATGAATATTTCAATACATCAATACATAGCAATCATCATACAGAAGAGCGGGATCCGACTACAGATGAAATCAAACGAAAAAGAAGACAACGACCACCCTGCTAATCCCACGTTGCCAACCTGTAACCCATCCTATGATCAAAGAAGAAGAAGAACGCCAAAAAGAACATGCATAGCTCTCACATGAAAGCATTGCACTACCTGTACCTGCACGTGTTGTTGTAGTAATCTGTGAGCCACGGGGACTCAACAATCTCATTACCAAGGGTATCAAGAATATCAAAACTTCAAGGGTGAGGAATGGTTAAGTGGTGAGGTTGCAACAACACTAAGCACTTTTTATCTGGCTCACTTACGAGTACAAGATTAAGAAGAGTGTTCTACGCATAAACGGACGTGAACTAGTTATGACCAGTAAGTGATCCTGAACACCTACTTATGAGTCAAACATAACCCCACCGAGTTCTCTTCCCGAACTCCCTCGAACAGAGACGATTGCGGTTACACACATGGTTGGTGTATTTTAATTGAGTTTATTTCAAGTTCTCTATAACCGGGTATTATAAAGTTTCCAAATTTCCACATAACTGCGGGCACAGCTTTCCGAAAGATTTAACCCTACACGGGTGGTCCAACTCGTCCATCACAAATTAACCACATGCTGCGTTGAAAGACCTCGACCGCGGGACAACCCGAAGTGTCCTTGGAACTCCGGTGCACAAGACATTCCCCAAAGGTAAAACAAATCCAGCAAGACCTCCCGGCGTGCCGACAAATCCCAATTGGAGCCGCACGTATCTCGTTCTCAGGGCACATCGGATGGGCAAGACATCGGGCTTGGATGAGACCCCGGATGCCCAGGGGTCGCGAAACATCGCCTAGTTTGGACCAGCACCATCAACACTACCCCCTGTATTATGTAGATTAAATCAATGCATAGCGGTAGCTTCCTATGTATTAATAAACTTGTTCAGTATTATTATGTTGGGAAATTTTTAAAATCAACGTTGGGCCTTGATGCATGAGTTTTATCCTAAAACGAATTATCAAGGGGGTCCCCATAACAACCCCAAGCATGTTAGAGCACTCAATATGGAACGTAACACCGATAATCAGAAACTAAGATGGCAAGAGTGGAACAAAACACCAAGCAAAAGGCCTAGCCTTCCACTCTTTACCAAGTGTATATGTGCATTAAATATAATAAGCAAGATATTGTTATAACCCATGACTTGCATGTCCCAACATGGAACAAATTGCACCTACAACTAGCAACGTTGTAAGAGGCCTGAGCAAGCGGTAACATAGCCAAACAATGGTTTGCTGGGAATGTGGAGGTTAGAGGCTTATCATGGCATTTTGGGAGGCTTGACAAACAAGTGGTAGGTAGCGAGACATAGTGATAGAAACGAGACAACTAGCATAGCAAAGATAGTAGTGATATCCAAGGTAATGATAATCTTGCCTATAATCCCACTTGGAAGAAGATCAAATCAATGAAGTAAACGAACAGGCGTTGTCGAACAAATCCTCACACCGAAACGTTATCAGAACTCTAGCGAGAAGAAGTGAAACCGGCAAGAAGCAAACAACACACTGTAAACAAACACGCATAATCATGGCATGATGTCCAAACAAGGATGATGCACGTCCGGTTTAATTATGCATGGCATGGCAAAGCACAATAGACAACTACTACACACTAAGTGAAGTTCAATATGCAACTTGCACATTGAAAACTCCACATTTGAATTATTTAGTTCACTCGTTTAGGTATCCAACAAGCTTAAATGTTATTTATCATGGCAAGAGGTGAAGCATAAATAACTACACTACCTAGGCATTTTAATGAGATCGGAAACAACCCATATGCAAATTTCGAATCTGGTACTGTTCAGACTAAACACAATTTTAGTGTTGTTAAAGAGCAAAAAAAGTGTACCATTTTATTCTACACGTTTTTCTAGTCAAGTTACATATATAGTTCATTTAATTCGGAGCTACAATTATTTAGTTATGGAATAACCCGTTTTAGCATGATGTTTATGCAAATTTAATCGAACAACAATTCTGAACTCTTTTTTATCATGGGTGAATGTTGGATATTGTGAAACTACATGAAATTCTACCCATTTTACATATATGACATGTCGTATTACGATGCATGGTTATTTAGTTATTAGCATTTCAAAACTATGGCATTTTCTGTAATTTTCCGAAATTGGCGCCGGCGTACCCAACCCAAACCCGGCGCGTTGGGGGGCGCTGGGAGAAACCTTTTTTTGCTTGAAAATGGACGGGCCCGCCGAGTCAGCGACCGAGAGGCGCTTCGTCGTCCTCATCGCATCGGTTTCCTGTGGGGAATCAATGCGAAGGCTGCCCGCCGGTCAGCCTTCCATTGATGCCTCATGGGCGGCGCAGTCAGAGCGGGCGACGCGCGTCCACACATCTCCCTCCACGCGGCCGCACGCTGCCACCCGCTCGCCGCTATAAAAGCTGCCCCTCCTCGCCGGTGGCTGGACACTCCTCGCCACACCCTCTCTCCCACTTGTACGTCTCCAACTTATCTATAATTTTTGCTTGTTCCATGCTGTTATATTATCATTCTTGGATGTTTTACAATCACTTTATAGCACTTTTATATCATTTTTTGGGACTAACCTATTGACATAGCTCCAAAGTGCCAGTTGTTGTTTTTGCTTGTTTTTTACTTCGTGGAATATCAGTACCAAATGGAGTCTAATCGCGACGAAACTTTTTGCAGATTTTTTGGGCCAGAAGACACCCAGTGGGCAAAATAAGTGCCGAAGAAGAAGGCCGAGGAGGTGATACGTCTCCAACGTATCTACTTTTCCTCACCCTTTTGCCCTTGTTTTGGACTCTAATTTGCATGATTTGAATGGAACTAACCCGGACTCACGTTGTTTTCAGCAGAACTACCATGGTGTTGTTTTTGTGCAGAAATAAAAGTTCTCGGAATGGAACAAAACTTTTTGGAGAATTATTTCAGAATATATGTGAATTATTGGAGCCAAAATCCACCGAAGAGGGGGGACAGGGTGGCCACCACCCACTAGGGCGCGCCAGGCCCCCTGGGCGCGCCCTGGTGGGTTGTGCCCACCTCGGGGCCCCACTGACCCTAATTCTGCCACTATAAATTCCTATTCTCGGAGAGAAAAATCAAAGAGAAAGTTTCATCGCGTTTTACGATACAGAGCTGCTGCCACCTCCTGTTCTTCATCGGGAGGCTAGATCTGGAGCTCGTTTGGGGCTCCGGAGAGGGGAATCTTCGGTCTTCGTCATCACCAACATCTCTCCATCGCCAATTCCATGATGCTCCCCACCGGGAGTGAGTAATTCTTTCGTAGGCTTGCTGGTCGGTGAGGAGTTGGATGAGATTCATCATGTAATCGAGTTAGTTTTGTTAGGGATTGATCCCTAGTATCCATTATGTTCTGAGATTGATGTTGCTATGACTTTGCTATGCCTGATGCTTGTCAGTAGGGCCCGAGTGCCATGATTTCAGATATGAACCGTTTATGTTATCATCTCTATATCTATGTTCTTGATCCGATCTTGCCTAGTCATATGCACCTATTACGTGTTATGATCCGTCAACCCCATAGTGACAATATTTGGGACACTTCGCGGTGATGATCGTAGTCTGAGGAGTTCATGTATTCACCATGTGTTAATGCTTTTTTCCGGTTCTCTATTAAAAGGAGGCCTTAATATCCCTTAGTTTCCTTATGGACCCCGCTGCCACGGGAGGGTAGGACAAAAGATGCCATGCAAGTTCTTTTCCATCAGCACGTATGACTATTTATGGAATACATGCCTACATTATATTGATGAACTGGAGATAGTTATGTATCGCCCTAGGTTATGACTATTACATGACGAATATCAGCCAACCAGTCACCGATCCAGTGCCTACGAGCTTTCCACTTATTGTTCTTGCTAAGTTACTATTGTTGCTGCTGCTGCTGTTCCAACTATTACAAAACTATTGCTACTATTGTTGCCGCTACTATTACTGTCACTACTGCTATCAAACTACCATATTACTGTGCTACTGATCGCTCTGCTGCAGATATTTAATCTCCAGGTGTGGTTGAATTGACAACTCAACTGCTAATACTCTCAAGTATTCTTTGGCTCCCCTTGTGTCGAATCTATAAATTTGCTTTGAATACTCTACCCTCGAAAACTGTTGCGATCCCCTATAGTTGTGGGTTATCAAGACCTTTTTCTGGCGCCGTTGCCGGGGAGCATAGCAATATTTGTTGAGTCACTTGGGATTTATATCAATTTATCACTATGAAGAATCTTAAGGATCCAAAGACTAAGATTTTTCCCTCTAAGACGAGGGGAGGTAAGGAACTGCCATCTAGCTCTGCACTTGATTCACCTACTGTTATGAGTAAGCTTGCAACACCACCACATACTAGTAACCCTGATATGTCGCAAGTTATTGATGATGATACCTCTGCTATGAATTATGATATTGATGATGCTAGTACCATGCTTGATGATAATGTGCCACTAGGAGAATTTCTTGATGAACAAATTGCTAGAGCTAAAGAGAATGAAACTACTGAAATTGATGAGATTGCTGAAAATGATGATGAACATGAAACACCTACTAGTCCTAGGTCTCCAAAGTTTGAAATGCCTAAGATACCAGAAGGTTATGTTATGGACGAAGAGATAACTAGAGAAATTATTTCTTGCAAGGATAGAAATGATCTTAAGAAATTGCTACGCAAGTATAAGGAAAAGACTTTGAATGCTAGAATGAAATGTGATCCTAAGTTTGCTACTTCACCTATCTTTGTTACCGATAAGGATTATGAATTCTCTGTCGACCCAGAGTTAATTACTTTGGTTGAATCTGATCCTTTCCATGGCTATGAAACTGAAACTGTAGTGGCACACCTTACTAAGCTGAATGATATAGCCACCCTCTTTTGCTCATGATGAGAAGGTTCACTACTATTATATCCTTAAGTTATTTCCGTTCTCATTAAAGGGTGACGCTAAGACATGGTACAATACTCTTACTCCTGGTTGTGTGCGTAGTCCCCAGGATATGATTTACTACTTCTCTGAAAAATATTTTCCTGCTCATAAGAAACAAGCTGCCTTACAGGAAATATTTAACTTTGTGCAAATTGAAGAAGAGAGTCTCCCACAAGCTTGGGGGAGGCTTCTCCAATTGCTTAATGCTTTGCTTGATCATCCTCTCAAGAAAAATTGAAATACTTGACATCTTTTATAATGGACTAACCGATGCTTCTAGGGACTTCCTAGATAGTTGTGTTGGTTGTGTTTTCAGGGAACGAACTGTTGAACAAGCTGAGGAATTATTGAATAATATATTGAAAAATTATGATGATTGGACTCTTCCTGAACCACCGCCTAAACCCACTCCGAAGAAGAGGGGTATCTTATTTCTCAGTCCTGAAGATATGCAAGAGGCAAACAAATCCATGAAGGAAAAAGGTATTAAAGCTGAGGATGTTAAGAATTTGCCACCTATTGAAGAAATACATGGCCTTGACACACCACCACCTCCACAGGTGGTAGAGGTAAATTCTTTATTAAAGTTTAATGAAAGTGACATTCCTCACAATAAACATCCTAGTCAATGCTTATATGAGTTTGACAACTATATTATGAAGCAAGATCATTTCAATGCCCATGTTGTGAAACAATTGAAATACAATTCCGATATGATTGCTCGCTTGAGTGACTTGCTATTTAGAATCAGTAACGATGTTAGAGGTGTAGGAAAATGGTTCAAACTCAACTAGAACAAGTTGCTAAGTCTCAAAAAGAATTGCTTGATGAAATGAATAATAATATGCATGATTTTGCTGCTAGAGTAGTAACTAGAGGAGGTAGAATGACCCAAGAACAACTTCATCCTGAGGGTCATCCTAAAAGAATTGAACAAGATTCTCAGAGAAATAATCTTGATGCATCTAGTCCTTCTGAGAAGAAAAAGAAAAATGGTAGGAATTTGCATACCTCTAGTGAACCTGAGACACAAAAACCTCCTGATAGTAATGATGTCTCTATTTTTGATGCTGAAACTCAGTCTGGTAGTGAACATTCACCTAGTGATAATAAAAATGATAATGATGATGTTCACGATGATGCTCAACCTAGTAATGATAAAGAACCAGACAATGATGTTGAAATAAAGCCTGCTCCTGATCTTGATAACCCACACCCTAAAAATAAACGGTATGATAAAAGAGACTTTGTGGCTAGGAAACATGGAAAAGAAAGAGAGCCATGGGTTCAGAAACCCATGCCATTCCCACCTAAGCCATCTAAGAAAAAGGATGATGAAGAATTTGAGAGCTTTGCTGAAATGATTAGGCCAGTCTTTTTGCGTACCCGCTTAAGTGATATTTTGAAGATGGCCCCTTATGCAAAGTATATGAAAGACATCATCACATATAAAAGAAAGATACCTGAAGCTGAAATCTCCACCATGCTTACTAATTATTCTTTTAAGGATGGAGTACCTAAAAAACTCAGAGATCCTGGAATACCAACTATACCTTGCTCCATTAAGAGAAACTATGTCAAAACTGCTTTGTGTGACTTAGGAGCCGGTGTTAGTGTTATGCCTTTCTCCTTATGTAAAAGACTTGATTTGAATAAACTCACATCTACTGAGATATCATTGCAAATGGCTGACAAATCAACTGCCATACCTATCGGTATCTGTGAGGACGTGCCCGTTGTTGTTGCAAATGTTACTATCTTAACGGACTTTGTTATTCTTGAGATGCCCGAGGACGACAACATGTCGATTATCCTTGGTAGACCCTTTTTGAATACTGCAAGGGCTGTTATTGATTGCAATAAAAGCAAATTCACTTTTCATATCAATGGTAATGAGCATATGGTGCACTTTCCGAAGAAACAATTCCAAGTGAATGGTATAAATGTTATTGAGGAATCTCCGACCATTACTATTGGAAGTTTTCAATTACCTCTCCCTACTACCAAAAAGAAATATGATATACTTATTGTTCGGGATATGCATATCCCCATTGAGGTAACTTAGTGTTTTACGAAAGTTCTTCGGTTTCATGCTAATCAGAAGTGGTTGTTAATAAGACTTGATCAACCTTATTAATGAATCATTTTTGAGAGGTATGACGTCGATGAATCTAGTAAGCACAACTCTCTGCTCCCACCTTTTATTTTCTGTTTTAGTTAGTCAAATAAAATAAAATGTCATGTTTATCCTGTTTTCTGTTTTCCCGTGCAATAAAAAATGACCCAAAAATAAAAGTTCTCCGAATGCCCTGAAAATTTAACATGATGTTTTTCCGAATATTTATGAATTTCTGGTGCAAATAATACCAGAGGGGGGTGCACCTGGTGCCCACAAGACACTAGGGTGCGCTAGCACCCCCAGGCGCGCCATGGTGGGTTGTGTCTCCCACGTGGGCCCCCTCACTTATCTCTTTAGCGCACTTCATCACCTACCTCCAGAAAAAAAATCACCACAGCCACCATTTTCGTGTTCTTGCTCTCAAACCCGCGGATTTTGATCTCTTTGCTCGAAGCTCCATTTCTGAAACTGTTTGGAGGGATTGCTACTTGGTATGTGACTCCGCCATTGCTCCAATTAGTTTTTGTTTTAGTGGGTTATTTTTAGAGTAATTATCTACTCTTGGTGCTGCTGTAGATGAGCTTGCATGTTGAATTCTTACAGTTCTAAGTAGTTTGAATGCTCAATATGGCCTCTATGCATGCTTGGGAGTAGTTGCTAACAATCTTACAAAGTTTTGTTGACAAATTTTTGTGGAATTTTTTTTTCAGAATTTTTATAGGAATAAAAATGCAAATCTTTAGGAAGTTCTCCTCCAAGAAAAATGCCAAGGGAGTCATTGGGGAATCATCGGACAATGACGTTCACACCCCAAGAAAGGTGGAGGTGCGGCCGTGTGAATGGCCGCATGATGCCTTCATGGAGGAGGCCGGGTTCCATCATGAGTTCGCTCAGTTTGTTGCAAACGCTGGGTTAATCGAGTTCCTCGCAGCTAAGTGTGACCAATATCACATCCTTACAAATTCCTTTGTGCAAAGCTTTCATTATCTAGGGAGAAACAACCCTCCTGAAGTGCAGTTTAATCTTTATGCTGAAACTTACACATTGCCGCTAACTAACTTCAGCAACATATGCTTGATTCCTTCTGATGGGGATTTGAGAGAACCTAGGCCATCTGAGTTTGAGGATTTTCTCCTCACGTTAACCATGGGTGAGGATAGAGGCGTGTCTAGCGCCACTACGACCACTTTGCAGTTTCCCTCAGTACATTATTTCGCCTTGGTCATCGCTAAGTGTTTAACCGCTAGGGAGAAGGTCGGCGCACTCGGTGTCCCTGACCTTGCTATTTTACGTCGTGCACTTTATGATGATCACACCTTTACTATGGGGGCTATTATTGCTCGACGCATACATCTTAACAGAACTAAGGGAAATATACATGGTGGTATTTATGCTACTCGTCTAGCGAGCCACTTTAGAGTCCAGTTTCGCCCACATGATTATCTCTTATCTCGAGTTTACCTTGATCACAAGTCACTGCAGGCTCACCAATTCCTAGATGTAACCGATTATCCCCGTGACATTCATTATAACCTAGTATTTAGCAAGGAAACATGTCAAATTATTCCGTTGTCTGCACCTACTTTGTTTGATTCTATTGCTAGGAACGGATACAGGATCATGCCAGATGACATTATAGCTTACAGGAACGACCTAGCAGCTGCTGAGGAGGAGTCCCAGGGGTGGGATGCTCAGGTGCCGCCTCCGCCTCACTACGACTTAGGACCGGACGGCTACTACGGATGGTGATTACCAAGCTAGGCCAAAAGCCTAAGCTTGGGGGAGTACGTATTTCCACCGACATTACATTCATGTTCACACATTTCATTCCAGTTGTCGGTGTTCACACTTTTTCATTGTAATATCCATGCTGGATTTGTTTTCTCGCTTTCTTCTTGTGTGTTTGAAAAACTTTGAGAAAATCCAAAAAATATTTCCTACTTCTTTTTAACTTTTCTTTCTAGCTTAGTTTAGTTGTATCATCAAAAGAAAACCCAAAAAGATTTATCGCTTCTTCTTTTACTTGTTGGGAGCTTTCCCGTGTAAATAGTTTTTCTCGTTTTAGTTTTTCCTCTTTAATTTGCTTTCCTCAAGAAAAACCAAAAACTCCAAAAATATTTTAGTGTGTTTCTCTGGAATTCTTTTCTTTTTACTTGAGTCGTACCTGGGAGAAGACCACGATGAAATTGTTGAGTGGCTCTCATCTGCATTATTGTTTATCTAACAAAAAGCCCATATTACTTTGTCTTCTCCTCTTGAATAAAATGTTTGCAGATTCCAGCTTAGTCCACGGCACTCTTGCACTATTATTATTTTCTTATCATTCGGTCAGGCAAGTGAAAGGCAATAATGATGACATTTGATAAATTGACTGTGGCAGAGAAAAGCGGGTATGAACTCAACTTGTTTTTGTTTTTGTAAATATGTTTAACCTAGTATCCCTTGATTCAAATCATTATGATCAAACATGTTTGCAATGACCATTAGAGATTATAGTTGTTCATGCCATGCTTAAGTAGCTAGGAGTGGATAATGATTTATCTTGGGTGTCAACATGCATTAAAATGGTTGTGATGCAGTATGATGATATGGTATCCTCCTCTGAATGTTTCAAGTGGCTTGACTTGGCACATGTTCACGCATGTAGTTGAATCAAAACCAACATAGCCTTCATGATATTTATGTTCATGGTGTCCATATCCTACTCATGCTAGTATTCAATGTTGATTATATGTAATGCATGTTCATGACCGTTTTCGCTCTCTAGCTGGCCGCTTCTCAATCTAATTGCTAGCCTTCGCCTGTACTAAGCGGGAATACTGCTTGTGCATCAAAACCCTTAAACCAAGTTATGCCAGATGAGTCCACTATATCTACCTATATGCGGTATTACCCTGCCGTTCCAAGTAAATTTGCATGTGCCACCTCTAAAACTTCAAATGAACATCTGTTTTGTGTGACTGGACCACTCATGGAGCGACAGGGGGCGGTCAGTATGTTCCATGCTAAGCGGGTTATTCTCATGATGAGTGTTTATTCACTTGTCCTTACATAAGAGGGGCGGTAACAGGGATTCCCAGTCCCTAAATCAAAAATCAAAAATAATTAAACAAAACTCCCCGAGGAATGTTGTTGGTTTGGACGGTACCCGTGGATGCGGCCAGCCATGGAGTGTGATTGTTGGTGGAGGGGGAGTAAACCTTTACTTTTATTGCTTGGGAACCGCCGCTAATTTGTTTAGCATGGAAGATATTGGTATCTCTTGGTCGTGACGTTGACAGGAAGGGTATACCTCCCAAAATTATATCTATCTCTGTTTTAAACTTTGAGCTCTGGCACCGCTGCAAATCCATGCTTCCCTCTGCAAAGGGACTATCTATTTACTTTTATGTTGAGTCATCACCTTCTCAAATAAGCGCCAGACCAGAGAGCACTATTGTCATCCTCATGCATTGTGTATAGTTGATGTTGGGTGCAGCATGACTGGATCTTTTCTACCATGAATTACAATGTTTAGTCGCTGCTTGAACTTTGGAGGTGCTCTGCATTTATGTTTTGCGGTCTCAGAAAGGGCTAGCGAGATACCACTATTGTCATATTGTATCATGATTGTTTTGACGACGTGTTGACGCTTGAGATATCTTATTATTGCTCGCTAGTTGCTTATGTTATTGATATGAATATAATTTCTAAGAGTTATTGTTGACATGGTTAGTCATAATCTTTGCTGAAAACCTGGGTACTACTTAAGCATATATATGTAAACAAGAACAAAAGAATTCATAAAAGTTTTTCTTCATCACTTTCAGTTTGTCAACTGAATTGCTTGAGGACAAGCAAAGGTTTAAGCTTGGGGGAGTTGATACGTCTCCAACGTATCTACTTTTCCTCACACTTTTGCCCTTGTTTTGGACTCTAATTTGCATGATTTGAATGGAACTAACCCGGACTGACGCTGTTTTCAGCAGAACTACCATGGTGTTGTTTTTGTGCAGAAATAAAAGTTCTCGGAATGGAACGAAACTTTTTGGAGAATTATTTCAGAATATATGTGAATTATTGGAGAAAAAATCTACCGAAGAGGGGGGCCAGGGTGGCCAGCACCCACCAGGGCGCGCCAAGCCCCGTGGGCGCGCCCTGGTGGGTTGTGCCCACCTCGTGGCCCCAGTGACCCTAATTCCGCCACTATAAATTCCTATTCTCGGAGAAAAAAATCAGAGAGAAAGTTTCATCACGTTTTATGATACGGAGCCGCCACCACCTCCTGTTCTTCATCAGGAGGCCAGATATGGAGCCCGTTTGGGGCTCCGGAGAGGGGAATCTTCGGTCTTCGTCATCACCAACCTCTCTCCATCGCCAATTCCATGATGCTCCCCACCAGGAGTGAGTAATTCCTTCGTAGGCTTGCTGGTCGGTGAGGAGTTGGATGAGATTCATCATGTAATCGAGTTAGTTTTGTTAGGGCTTGATCCCTAGTATCCATTATGTTCTGAGATTGATGTTGCTATGACTTTGCTATGCCTAATGCTTGTCACTAGGGCCCGAGTCCCATGATTTCAGATCTGAACCGTTTATGTTATCATCTCTATATCTATGTTCTTGATCCGATCTTGCCTAGTCATAGGCACCTATTACGTGTTATGATCCGTCAACCCCATAGTGACAATATTTGGGACACTTCGCGGTGATGGCCGTAGTTTGAGGAGTTCATGTATTCGCCATGTGTTAATGCTTTGTTCCGGTTCTGTACTAAAAGGAGGCCTTAATATCCCTTAGTTTCCTTATGGACCCCGCTGCCACGGGAGGGTAGTACAAAAGATGTCATGCAAGTTCTTTTCCATAAGCACGTATGACTATTTACGAAATACATGCCTACATTATATTGATGAACTGGAGCTAGTTCTGTATCGCCCTAGGTTATGACTGTTACATGACGAATATCATCCAACGAGTCACCGATCCAGGGCCTATGAGCTTTCCACTTATTGTTCTTGCTAAGTTACTATTGCTGCTGCTGATGTTCCAACTATTACAAAACTATTGCTACTACTGTTACAGCTATTGTTACTGTCACTACTGCTATCAAACTACCATATTACTGTGCTACTAATCGCTCTTCTGTAGATATTTAATCTCCAGGTGTGGTTGAATTGACAATTCAACTGCTAATAATCTCAAGTATTATTTGGCTCCCCTTGTGTCGAATCTATAAATTTGGGTTGAATACTCTACCCTCAAAAACTGTTGTGATCCCCTATACTTGTGGGTTATCAGGAGGGCACAAGGCCCCCTGGCACGCCCTGGTGGGTTGTGCCCACCTCGGGACACCTCTCCGCCGCCTCTTATGCCTACAGAAAACCCTAGGGGAGTCGACGAAAAGCAGATCTAGCCGGTGCAAGTTCCAGAGCCTCAAGATCCAATCTAACACCATCACGGATGATGCGTGAGTAGGTGCACCATTGCCTACGGGTCCGTAGGAAGTAGCTAGATGGCTCTCTCTCTCTCTCTCTCTCTCTTTCGATTCTCAATACAATGGTCTCTTGGAGATTTATTTGATGTAAACTTTTGTGGTGTGTTTGTTGGGATCCGATGAATTTTGAGTTCATGATCAGTTTCTATCCATGAATATTATTTGAATCTTCTTTGATCTCTTATATGCATGATTACTTATAGCCTCGTATTTCTTCTTCGAATCTTTGGTTTAGATACGCCAACTAGATCGATTTTTCTTGCCATGGGAAGAGGTGCTTTGTGATGGGTTCGATCTTGCGGTGTCCTTTCCCGGTGACAGAAGGGGCAGCAAGGCACGCATGTATCGTTGCCGTTAAGGATAACAAGATGGGTTCTATTCCTACATGAATAGATCTTGTCTACATCATGTCATCGTTCTTATTGCATTACTCTGTTTTTCCATGAACTTAATACACTAGATGCATGCTGGATAGCGGTCGATGTGTGGAGTAATAGTGCTAGATGCAGGCAGGAGTCGGTCTAGCTATCTTGGACGTGATGCCTATATAATGATCATCGCCTTGGATATCGTCATGATTATTTGATCTTCTATCAATTGCCCAACAGTAATTTGTTCACCCACCGTGTGCTATACTCATGTCAGAAGCCACTAGTGAAACCTACGGCCCCCGGCTCTACTTTTCCAACATATTGCTTTCTGATCTATATTTTTGCCTCTTTGTTTTCAGATCTACTAAACCAAAAACCCAAAAATATATTGTTGCACTTTTTATTTGCCTTTTTTATTTTGTGTTCTTGAGAGATCTATCTCTCCTACCTATCATATCCTAATCTATCTTTTTACCGTAGAGAGATTGACAACCTCTCTTTCGCGTCAGGTTGCAAGTATTTTTGTTATTTGTGTGCAGGTGCTGCTTATTGGGTGGTGGTGATCCTCATACTGGTTCGATAACCTTGATTTCATAACTGAGGGAAATACTTACCGTCGATGGGCTGCATCATCCTTTCCTCTTTGGGGAAATACCGACGCAGTTTCAAGCCACATCAAAGGAATTTATGGCGCCTTTGCCGGGGAGGAAGCGGTCTCTTCTCCGTGTCAATCTCAGGCGTCGAGGAGACTCCATCATCATCTACCAGGTTCCTAATCACAAACCTCATCTCCTTGCAATTACATTATTTGCCTCTTGTTTTCCTCTCCCCCACTTCACCAATTTGCCGTTTTATTCGCCCTCTTTTTCCTTTGCCTTTTTCTCGTCAGATCTCTTGCCTTGCCATTATGGCTAGTTCTTCTTTTATTGCGTTGTGACACCCGGATAATCAAGCTACATTAATTCCCTGCTAATGATGCCACATCACCTCGGTTACTGTTGATAAACTCGCGTTGGTTCGAAACCGATTCAAATTCAAATTCAAAATCAAGTCAAATAATTAAAGTTTTCAAATGTCAAAACTAAAGTGTTCGAAATGTGGCAAATACTCTCTGGTTAATTATCATGTAGAAACCACACTTTTATAAAGTTATTAAATGCTCTAAAATAATTGAAATAGTATTTGAAAATAATTAATAATTACTGTTATTTAAAATAATAATTGCAAACTAGTTAAAATAATGTGTGGACATTTTCTTACAGTGGGTTAAATTACAATACTAATTTAGGTCTAATTTGTATCATTTATTAAAACTCATTTTGTATTAAAACATTAGCAAATCTGAAACTAAAAAAATATAAAACAAAAACAAAAACAAAAAAATGAATAAAAGGAAAAGCCGCTCCCCCGGCCCAAACCTCACCCCTGGGGGGATAACACCACCCCACCCCCCACCGACACCCCACTGCCCCCACTTCCCCTCACCTCGCTCCCTCTCCTCCTCCCCCCGATCCCGATCTGGATCGGGGCGAGCTGCCGGCGCCCCGACCGTGCCTCCTCGCCGGCGCCCCCGCGCCGCCACCACCGCCTCGCCTCGGGCCTCCTCTTCCCCGTCGCCTCCCCCCCGTCGCCCGACGCCGCCTGCCGCCGTCCGTCGCCGCCTCCGTCGCCCTCCTTCCTGCCGGCCCCCTCGACCCCCGTCGCCCCACCGCGCAACCACCGTCATCGGCCTCCGCCCGTCGCACCACCTCGCGCCCGCTGCCCCCCCTACGGCCGATGTGAGGCCTCCCCTCTCCTCCCTCCCCTCCGCCTCTTCCCTACCCCCGGTCCGCCTCCGCCCCGCACCCCCCCACCCGCTTGTTGTCGCCGCGCCTGGCTCCGGCCACCGCTCGCCGCCCGCGCCGCGCTGCGCCCCCCCCCCCCCACCGCTACCGCTCCTGCGGCCGCCCCTCCCGCCGCCGACCCCTTGCTGTGGCCGCCGCTGCCGCCGGCCATGACCACAGTCGCGGCCGTGCGGGCGTGTGTGTGTGTTGTGTGTGTGTGACCGGTGGGCCACTGACAAGTGGGCCCACCCCCAGGACGTTTTAATTAAATAAATAAGAATATATATATAAATAAATAATAATAATAATAATAATAATAATAATAATTAATTAATTAATTAATTAGGTATTAAGGATTAATTAGTTTAGTTAATTAACTCTGTTAGAATGACATGTGGGGCCCAGCCCCATTAACAACAAATTAAACCTGTTGATTTAATTCTGTTAAGTAATTAACCTAAGCAGTGTATGACATGTGGACCCCACCTGCTAATTAATCTGATATTAGATTAAATTAAAACTGGATTAACACCGTGTCAATGACATATGGGACCCACTGGTCAGTTTGACCAGTCAACTGTGACTGCTGACTGCTGAGATCAGCATGACATCATACTGATGTCATAATTGAATTATTGAATTAAATTAAATCTGTTTATTTCAGAATATTAATAAAACTTTAAAAATTAATATAAAATAATCCGTAACTCGGATGAAAAAGTTTTGACATGAAAGTTGCTCAGAATAATTCCACGAATCCGACTACGCTGTCTGTTAGTCTGTCACATGCCTCTAGCATAGCAAACATGGAACTTTTCCATTGGTTTCATCTGTCCGGTAAAAGCCAGAGACCCGGGAAATATCATCAGATATTCTTCCGATTCGTCTGCGACATATAGTACTGCATTAGTGCATGCCTAGCTCTGCTTATTGACATGTCATGCATCGTGATGCATTTGTCTGCTTTATATTTATTGTTTCTTCCCCCCTCTTCTTACCGGTAGACCCCAAGACCGACGCTGCTGCCGGGTACGACTACGCCGTTAACAATCAGCCTTTTGCCGCAGAGCAGCAAGGCAAGCAACCCCCCTTGAGCATTCCGATATCGCCCATTTCTTTCCCTCTCATTCTTGCATTAGATTTTGCTACTGTATTAGCTAGCTCCTATTTCTGATGCATAGCCTGTTTTTGATAAACTGCTACCATACCTGCATTCATATCAAATGCGTAGTATAGGTTGATCAATGAATCCCCTGTGACCCCCCTTAGTCCCAGTTGCCCCTGCTTCTTCATCGACGACCCGACGACTCGAAGACTCGAAGACTCGGTCAACCGACCGACAAGCCTGGCACCCTCACATCACCGCACACCCCTTAGTTATACGACTCTGCAGCGCTATTATCGAGTACCGGGGGTGACACCTCGTGAAGTACTCATGATGCTAGCTCTGTAGTGCAGCTAGTCGGTCGTGGTTATCGAGGGTGATTCCTCCTTCACCACTCCCGACGATGACTCTGTCGTGCAACCCCTCAAGTGTGGGACCCTCGAGGGTGATTCCTCTAAGTCCACCTTGACGGTTTCATCGAGCGGGACCCTTTGAGGGTGATTCCTCAGGTTCCGTCTTGATGTTTTATACACACAGTTAATATGACCTGGTTACAGAAACATGTTGATGATGGGTCGGCCCTGAGGGGTACCCACGGTTTGATGTTGATGAGGCATGGACGGGCAGGAGAGGCCCTTGCCACACATCCTCGAGGCGGGGCGACGGACCGCACTTCATGGGTCGCGCTTTCCCCGCATTAATAAAATGCTAATGGGTTGGGTATTAAATCTGAGTTGGTCGTTGGCCTTATTGCGCACCAAACCATCACGTGGGAAAGTTATGGGCACTCAGCGTCGTTGTATCAGCCGAAGCTCTTCGGACGTCAGCAATGGAGCGGCGCGCGCCGGATTGGACTGGACGGTACAGCTCTTGGACTGGAGTGTGCTAGGTCTGCTTCCGGCCGCCCACGCATCGTGCAGGAGCGCAGAGGGCAAGTGGGCCCATGACCCCTTTGTGCTTAGGATTTAGACCGGCAGGCTAGCCTCTTCGTTGAGCCTAGGTGGGGCGACGACGTGCTGTTATCCCGAGGCCGGGCATGACCCAGGAAAGTGTGTCCGGCCGGAGGTGATTAGTCGTGTTGGAGATGCAGTGCACCCCTGCAGGGAAGATTAATCTATTCGAATAGCCGTGTCCACAGTAACAGGACGGCTTGGAGTTGTACCTTGACCTTATACAACTATAATTGTGATTTAAATTTGAGATGAATTGTGGCTCCGAGATGGCTTCCTCGCAGGGAGTCGAGGAAGAATCTCTGGGCCTAGTTACATAATAAAATTGCTACAATGATATGACTATATATGAGATACCAGTCTACTCTCTTCTAATGCTGCAAGATGCTGAAGATTCTAGTCTTCGATAGGACTAGGCCTTCTCCTCATTCTTGCTTTCTGCAGTCAGTCCAGATATAACCCCATTCCTTGATACTGATGCATACTTAGCATAGTTCTGATGTCAGTCTTGCGAGTACTTCGGATGAGTACTCACCACTGCTTTGCTTTCTCTTTCCCCCTCGATACGATTCTGCGTTCAGACAATGTAGCCCAGGAGATGAAGTACGCCGGAGACGACTACTACACCACCGCTGGAGCCTACTACTATACTGGAGAGTGTCGACGCTCAGGAGTAGTTAGGAGGTTCCCAGGCAGGAGGCCTCGCCTCTTTCGATCCGCTGCTTATGTTTGTGTTAGCCTTCTTAAGGCAAAACTTGTTTAACTTATGTCTGTACTCAGGTATTATTTGCTTCCGCTGACTCGTGCTTGTTGAGCTTTGTATTCGAGCCCTCGAGGCCCCTGGCTTGTAATATGAAGCTGTATGACTTTAATTTGTGTCTAGTGTTGTGTTGTGATATCAATCAGTGAGCCCCTAATCTTGGTCGTATGCATTGTGTGTATGATTAGCGTACCGTCGAAATCGGGGGCGTCACAAGTTGGTATCAGAGCCAGGTTGCCTGTAGGTAGCCCCCTTTCCAACTCCTTGGCCGAAGTTGAGTCTAGTACTTGAAAAACTTTTACTAACATTGTTGTGTGGCTTACGGACCCACATCTCAATCGGGTGGTATTAGGACCTTTTATTCCTCGTCTATACTCTGGGTTCTGATCTCTCTTCTCTTTTGGGTTAAAGATTTTATTAACTCTAACTCTAGGTTTTCGTGACTACTTCCCCCGGAGAGCCCCTCATTCCAGATGATGGCTTGATTCATCAGAAGACTCTGAAGATACTCTCTGATGTTCTCCCGAGAACTTGTGCTGATCGATTTTGCGATTCCCTTCCATCGCCAACCCCTGCGGATAAGTCCTCATCATTATCGAGGATTCGTTTGTCCCCAGTTGTTCTTGTCTTTCACAAAATTGTTCGAAACGCTATCCGGTCTTCCGAAATCCTGACCAGCCTATTGCTCTTGACTTTTCTCACCTGCTTACATGGTGGTTAATTCCATATGTCAAGCAATATCCATTAAAATCCTCTGTGATTTTCATTTGATTTTATTGATTCAACCTATGTGTGGATGCACGCAGCCATCAGTTGTTTCTCATAGATTATCTTTCCGGCTCAGACCTCTTTCCAAACCTGAGTTGGTTCTCGACAAATCAACTTTGATTGAATATCCATCTAAGTCCATTCAACTTACTTGTATTTGATCGGAGCATCTGATTTTGATACACCAACCTGGAAATCATAATTCCTTTGGTATTTAAGTATCTATATCATTCAGATAAACTCTAATCTGATGCCTTGCTTTCTTTCTTCCACTGATTGAGTTCCGATACTCATATCAGATCCCTTTGTGGGATGCCAAACCATTGTTGGGCTATTATCCGACAACATCCTTCACATTCAAAATCCTTGTGAGTTCTTCCCCTCATACATGATGCCATTGGTAAATTGTGTCTTCTCCCTCTGTTAAGTTGTATCCTATGCTTTTGTCAGCCATGCTCTTTTGTCAAGCATGTGTTAATTACTCTTGAAGCTGGTGCTATATGTTCCTAAGATGCCCCGATGGGTTGAACCTATGCCTTCCTTAATTCGTGTGAACGCAAGAGTTTTCACGAGTCCTACTCTTCTGGTGTTTTGCCGGATAATCTTCCAAAGCTACAACCTGATTTGGTACTTTACAACCATGGTTCCGACCATGACTGTTCTTCCTTGATCCCATTTTTAGACCAGTTTAAGAACTTGTCTTCTACAGATCAATACATCGGTCCAAGCTTTAATTCTGGTCTACATCCGAGTATTACCCCTGGTATCTCGACAAAATCATGGAGCTACATAACTTCTTTTAAGCTCCTCACCAGCTATGTTCTCCTTCACTGATTCCAGTTTCCTCGTGTTCTGAGTTGTTGGACACTCAAGGACACTGATATCTGAATCGAGTATGCATTGCGATTCAACAACTCTTAGTAATCTTCTTTGCTTATGAGTTAGTACTCGATCATGTCTTTCCAAGCTGTTAGACCTACATCATTATCGTCATGCTAGAGCTTGACCATGCGATCTCTGTCCTTCATCCCTGAAGCACCATTCCAACAGTGCATTAAGCTTACATCGAGCTTTCAATGTCATGTTGGTTGCCTTGAAAGCTATTTCGATTTTGAGCTAGCACCCTCATCTGTAGTTCCGACATCTTTTCGCTTCACCATTTCTTTGCTTGATGTCGTCGCTGATCGATTACATCTTCATGAGACTTCTCGACAAATGTGCCGTGATCCTCATCAGCATTCTGGGCTCTTCCAGGATATCAATTAGATTCATGATAAGAAGTAGCATCCTTGCCTTGGTAATTGGTATTGTCTTTGACGACACCTTTGCCTTCCTTCCAAATGAAGACTTGGTCTTATATTGGTTGAGCCTTAAATTCCTTGCTAGCCATCTTGTGTTATGTTCTATCTTGGGGTATTACCATCTTTTTGGGTGCGCCTTTTTGGTTAACGTTTATTGGTGAATGTTTCCCTCGAGTATATCTCAATATATCATCTGGTTTCGCCAATGCTAACACTTTGTCCTGCTATCACTTTGTTCACTCAATCGTGGAAATCCATCTTTGTGGAAATCTCAACGAATTGTTGCTGAGCCCATCAGCCACATCCTCAACTCCCTCGTGGTTCATGATGAACATTTAAGCTAGTGTTGGAAACCTTGAAAGCATTATCTTTGTGCCTAGTTCATGAAGAATATGTTTGATAAAAGAAGTGTTTTTCTATAAGTTCACGTGCATTTTTGCCACCGTGCTTATGGGAAAAAAATTGTCTCGCTTCCTCTGGAATCGTTCCAATTCATTCAGGCATGTGCGAAGTATTCTATGGTTTGATAGATTTGCTACTTTCACTCCATATGTATTTCCTAACACGCCAGGCCACCGATTGATTTGATTTGTCCTAGTCCAGACTTACACATAGAACTTTGATATCCTCTATGATGGTCCCCAATCAGGACTTGATTGCCCTCCATTCTAGAAACTTCCATGTGGGCACGAATGTCTTGACCTTGTGTTCAGATGTCTTGTAGTCTGGCTAATGATTCAAGTCTTGCTTCTGTCGTTCATTCCGTGATTCTTGCAACACCATCTCGTAGGTCTGTGTTGCATCCTTTTCTCCTTAGGCCTTCTTTGTCTGAAGTATCCTGACACCAACCATATCTGAATCTCGGACAGATATGATGGTTGGAACATTATCAAGAATTATAACTTTGGTCTTTATTACTCGGTAAGGTGATGTTGTAGCTAGCACACCTGGCCGGATGACCTATTGTTATAATGCTTTGTTCAGCTAGGGTTGCCATTCTTCCACGGGGGAATTGTATGACTTAATTTTATAAGTTGTTCCGAATAGATCCTTTTTGTTCCCAAACTCCGGCCCTTACCTGGTAACCATGTCGATGCTACCTCGAAGCATGACTGTGGTATTCCGAATTTCATCAAGGACATTGGGGGCATAATGCTAAATGTTCCTTGATCAATTTTCCTAACACCGTCGTATGGGTAAACTTCATAAATTCCTTGCCCTTTGTCTTAATGGTTACCTACACGGAGCCTTGTCATGATTATCTCGCTCTGCTTGCTCTTGGAAAGGATATACACCTAATGCTCGTGTATACACATTTTCCTTTCCATTGGTCTGTTTAATGTGATAAATCACATTTTCCTTTCCATTGGTCTGTTTAACCTTTCTTGAGATTTATTTGATCTGAGCAGTGATAATGCCCTGCTTAGGTAAACACCTCGGTGTACAACTCTGTCAGTAAGACCCTGTTACTATTGTTGTTAACATTCCGGTAACCGCCGGTGGACGAGAACTTTGCCTATTGGCCCGCCTCGTTTCAACGAGCAGGAAGATGGTTCTCTTCGTCCCCCGCCCTTGGTACCGAAGTTGTTGCCGACATAATTGACAGGTTTTCCTCCGACATGTCTTGCTACCATGACCGTGCAAGATGTCACCGCTCTCCATCTTTTAACCCACATGTGGGCCCATAACCCATAGTTCCACAGGATCGAAACCTGACTCTCATGTACATCTTTGATTTCAAAGTATCCTTTGCGCTTGGCTTCGTTTGTAATTCTCGAGCCACCGTCCAAGGGATGATCTTTTCGAATATCAGACGCGATATTTATTCTCGTTGCTCTGAACTTCCCCCCCTTTTTCTTCATCTGATCAGGCATCGAATGGTTGCCAACCCGTTGAAACTTTTGTACCATAGCTTTTGCTCTAAATGAATTCCCTGACTGAGTTCACCATCAGATGCCCAGCTTTGTTTAGATACGTTCTTCCAGAGTTTTCCCCCTTATCGCGTTCGTAGGGCGATGGAGATCCCGAAGAAAGGATGACGACTTGATCATGATGACCTGAAGCAGCGGAATCCAGACGTCAATATAATGGATTGACTCCTTCGAGAAGGGCAACCAAGACCGAGAAGAACCGTTAGAATTTTGCAACCAGAACTTTCCCCCCCTTACTCCACCGCTTAAATCTTGGGACGAGATTTCTTGTAGTGGAGGAGAATTGTGACACCCGGATAATCAAGCTACAGTAATTCCCTGCTAATGATGCCACATCACCTCGGTTACTGTTGGTAAACTCGCGTTGGTTTGAAACCGATTCAAATTCAAATTCAAAATCAAGTCAAATAATTAAAGTTTTCAAATGTCAAAACTAAAGTGTTCGAAATGTGGAAAATACTCTCTGGTTAATTATCATGTAGAAACCACACTTTTATAAAGTTTTTAAATGCTCTAAAATAATTGAAACAGTACTTGAAACTAATTAATAATTACTGTTATTTAAAATAATAATTGCAAACTAGTTAAAATAATGTGTGGACATTTTCTTACAGTGGGTTAAATTACAATACTAATTTAGGTGTAATTTGTATCATTTATTAAAACATTAGCAAATCTGAAACTAAAAAAATATAAAAGAAAAACAAAAGCAAAAAATGAATAAAAGGAAAAGCCACCCCCCCCCCCCCGGCCTAACTGGGCCGCCGGCCCAGCAGGCCGGCCCAAACCTCACCCCTGGGGGGATAACACCACCCCACCCCCCCACCGACACCCCACTGCCCCCACTTCCCCTCACCTCGCTCCCTCTCCTCCTCCCCCCGATCCCGATCTGGATCGGGGCGAGCTGCCGGCGCCCGCGCGCCGCCGCCACCGCCTCGCCTCGGGCCTCCTCTTCCCCGTCGCCTCCCCACCGTCGCCCGACGCCGCCTGCCGCCGACCGTCGCCGCCTCCGTCGCCCTCCTTCCCGCCGGCCCCCTCGACCCCCGTCGCCCCGCCGCGCAACCGCCGTCATCGGCCTCCGCCCCGTCGCACCACCTCGCGCCCGCTGCCCCCCTACGGCCGCCGTGAGGCCTCCCCTCTCCTCCCTCCCCTCCTCCTCTTCCCTCCCCCCCCCGGTTGGCCTCCGCCCCGCACCCCCCCACCCGCTTGCCGTCGCCGCGCCTGGCTCCGGCCACCGCTCGCCGCCCGCGCCGCGCTGCGCCCCCACCACCGCTGCCGCTCCCGCGGCCGCCCCTCCCGCCGCCGACCCCTTGCTGTGGCCGCCGCTGCCGCCGGCCATGACCACAGCCGCGGCCGTGCGGGCGTGTGTGTGTGTGTTGTGTGTGTGTGTGACCGGTGGGCCACTGACAAGTGGGCCCACCCCCAGGACGTTTTAATTAAAAAAATACGAAAATATGTATATATAAATAAATAATAATAATAAAATAATAATAAATAATAATTAATTAATTAATTAATTAATTAGGTATTAAGGATTAATTAGTTTAGTTAATTAACTCTGTTAGAATGACATGTGGGGCCCAGCCCCATTAACAACAAATTAAACCTGTTGATTTAATTCTGTTAATTAATTAACCTAAGCAGTGTATGACATGTGGACCCCACCTGCTAATTAATCTGATATTAGATTAAATTAAAACTGGATTAACACCGTGTCAATGACATATGGGACCCACTGGTCAGTTTGACCAGTCAACTATGACTGTTGACTGCTGATGTCAGCATGACATCATGCTGATGTCATAATTGAATTAAATTAAATCTGTTTATTTCAGAATATTAATAAAACTTTAAAAATTAATATAAAATAATCCGTAACTCGGATGAAAAAGTTTTGAACATGAAAGTTGCTCAGAATAATTCCACGAATCCGACTACGCTGTCTGTTAGTCTGTCACATGCCTCTAGCATAGCAAACATGGAACTTTTCCATCGGTTTCATCTGTCCGGTAAAAGCCAGAGACCCGGGAAATATCATCAGATATTCTTCCGATTCGTCTGCGACATATAGTACTGCGTTAGTGCATGCCTAGCTCTGCTTATTGTCATGCCATGCATCGTGATGCATTTGTCTGCTTTATATTTATTGTTTCTTCCCCCCTCTTCTTACCGGTAGACCCCGAGACCGACGCTGCTGCCGGGTACGACTACGCCGTTAACTATCAGCCTTTTGCCGCAGAGCAGCAAGGCAAGCAACCCCCCTTGAGCATTCCGATATCACCCATTTCTTTCCCTCTCATTCTTGCATTAGATTTTGCTACGGTATTAGCTAGCTCCTATTTCTGATGCATAGCCTGTTTTTGATAAACTGCTACCATACCTGCATTCATATCAAATGCGTAGTATAGGTTGATCAATGATTCCCCTGTGACCCCCCTTAGTCCCAGTTGCCCCTGCTTCTTCATCGACGACCCGACGACTCGAAGACTCGGTCAACCGACCGACAAGCCTGGCCCCCTCACATCACCGCACACCCCTTAGTTGTATGACTCTGCAGCGCTATTATCGAGTACCGGGGGTGACACCTCGTGAAGTACTCATGATGCTAGCTCTGTAGTGCAGCTAGTCGGTCGTGGTTATCGAAGGTGATTCCTCCTTCACCACTCCCGACGATGACTCTGTCGTGCAACCCCTCAAGTGTGGGACCCTCGAGGGTGATTCCTCTAAGTCCACCTTGACGGTTTCATCGAGCGGGACCCTTTGAGGGTGATTCCTCAGGTTCCGTCTTGATGTTTTATACACACAGTTACTATGACCTGGTTACAGAAACATGTTGATGATGGGTCGGCCCTGAGGGGTACCCACGGTTTGATGTTGATGAGGCGTGGACGGGCAGGAGAGGCCCTTGTCACACATCCTCGAGGCGGGGCGACGGACCGCACTTCATGGGTCGCACTTTCCCCGCATTAATAAAATGCTAATGGGTTGGGTATTTAATCTGAGTTGGTCGTTGGCCTTATTGCGCACCAAACCATCACGTGGGAAAGTTATGGGCACTCAGCGTCGTTGTATCAGCCGAAGCTCTTCGGACGTCAGCAATGGAGCGGCGCGCGCCGGATTGGACTGGACGGTACAGCTCTTGGACTGGAGTGTGCTAGGTCTGCTTCCGACCGCCCACGCATCGTGCAGGAGCGCAGAGGGCAAGTGGGCCCACGACCCCTTTGTGCTTAGGACTTAGACCGGCGGGCTGCCCTCTTCGTTGAGCCTAGGTGGGGCGACGACGTGCTGCTATCCCGAGGCCGGGCATGACCCAGGAAAGTGTGGCCGGCCGGATGTGATCAGGCGTGTTGGAGATGCGGTGCACCCCTGCAGGGAAGATTAATCTATTCGAATAGCCGTGTCCACGGTAACAGGACGGCTTGGAGTTGTACCTTGACCTTATACAACTATAATTGTGATTTAAATTTGAGATGAATTGTGGCTCCGAGATTGCTTCCTCGCAGGGAGTCGAGGAAGAATCTCTGGGCGTGGTTACTTAATAAAATTGCTATAATAATATGACTATATATGAGATACCAGTCTACTCTCTTCTAATGCTGCAAGATGCTGAAGATGCTAGTCTTCGATAGGACTAGGCCTTCCCCTCATTCTTGCTTTCTGTAGTCAGTCCAGATATAACCCCATTCCTTGATACTGATGCATACTTAGCATAGTTCTGATGTCAGTCTTGCGAGTACTTCGGATGAGTACTCACCGCTGCTTTGCTTTCTCTTTCCCCCTCGATACGATTCTGCATTCAGACGATGGAGCCCAGGAGATGAAGTATGCTGGAGACGACGACTACACCACCGCTGGAGCCTACTACTATACTGGAGAGTGCCGACGCTCAGGAGTAGTTAGGAGGTTCCCAGGCAGGAGGCCTCGCCTCTTTCGATCCGCTGCTTATGTTTGTGTTAGCCTTCTTAAGGCAAAACTTGTTTAACTTATGTCTGTACTCAGATATTATTTGCTTCCGCTGACTCGTGCTTGTCGAGCTTTGTATTCGAGCCCTCGAGGCCCCTGGCTTGTAATATGAAGCTGTATGACTTTAATTTGTGTCTAGTGTTGTGTTGTGATATCAATCAGTGAGTCCCTAATCTTGGTCGTACGCATTGTGTGTATGATTAGCGTACGGTCGAAATCGGGGGCGTCACATGCGTGTACTCCCAATAACGAAGTTCTTAATTTTAAGCAAAGGGGAGGGAAGAACCTAAAAGATGCTTGGTATAGGATTTGCAATGCTCATAATATATCTATCCATAAGCAATCTACCGTTGTTCTTCTTCGCAGTTTTTATGTTGGCATCACCACTTGGTATAGATTCGTCCTTGATACGATTACCGGTGGGAATTTCTTGATGTGTCCATCTTTGGATGCCTTTAATGCTTTGGGAAGTTTAGTGGGATCACCACCTCTTATGATCAATGAAACAACTTTAACTCTCGAACACGTTATGGAAAGATTAGATGCTATTGAAAAGGAGATGATTACCAAAGAACATCTTGAAGATTTGGATAGAAAATGCATAATCTTGCTAATGAAATTTGGGCTAAGGTGGGAGATGCCTTTAAATTGCTAAAGGCAAAAGAAACCATAGTTAACGAAAGGGTAGAAGAGAGTCCTTACCGGAATGACAAGTTGGAAGAGATTTTTAGTAATTTGGGTTCGGCTTTTTCTTCTATCAAAACTATTGAAAAAACTCCCATAAAAATTTGCAAAACCTCGCAAATCACTAAGAACAAAGTTGCTACACCTAGTGGCCACAAGGGAGATCTTAAAATGATTAGTATTCATCCCGACTTTGTTGAAATAGTAAGAGACCCGATTTACAAAAATGAATTCTTTGGTCTTTTTCCTAGAAGTGCTGTCATTGAGAGCATGCATGCTAAATCTTTGAAGAAATCTAGTTGTGTGATTGAAGAGTTGAAAACCAAATATGACAATACTTGAATCTATGCGTTATGCCTAGCTAGGGGCGTAAAACGATAGCGCTTGTTGGGAGGCAACCCAATGAATATATTTTTTTCCTTTTTCCTTTCTGTTTTTGAGTGTTGACACAATTATTCCTCTGTTATGATTGTGTTTTCATGGTTTATTTATTATTTGTGCCAAGTAGAGCCTTTAGGATGATTCATAAGATGAGTAGAAGCGATGCTGAATCTGAAACAGAAACTTTGCGTCCAGTATTTGAATTTTCATTTTTTACTGGAACGTGATCTTGAGATGAAATTTTAACACAGTGTTTCTATACAAATTCATTACGTTGTCCTAATTTTTCATAATTTGTAGAGTTACATAAGTATGGTTATAGTACATATTACTACAGACTGTTCTGTTTAAGACAATTCTGTTTTCGTTAAATTGTGTGCTTGTTTTGATGAATCTATGGGTTATATTGAAGGGTATGAGCCATGGTAAAGTTAAAATACAGTAGGTATAATGCAATAACAAAATATGAATGGGTTTGCAACAGCACCTAAGGTAGTGATTTGCCTTATTATACTAACGGATCTCACGAAGATTTTGTTGAGTTTTGTGTGATTGAAGTTTTCAAGTTTTGGGTGAGATCACGATGGATGAAGGAATAAGGAGTGAAAAGAGCCTAAGCTTGGGGATGCTACAGCACCCCCAAGATGTATCCAAATAGAAACAAGCAACTAATCTTGGGGATGCCCCCGAGTGGCATCCCCTCTTTCTTCTAATGACCATCGATATTTTACTTGGAGCTATATTTTTATTCGTCACATATCATGAGTTTTGCTTGGAGCGTCTTGTATCATTTGAGTCTTTGCTTGCTTTGCTTGTTATTTTGTCACTTGTATCCTTGCTGGACACACCTATTTGGGAGAGCCAAAATTATGCTATGATTTGTTAGAATTTCTCTCTATGCTTCACTTAAACTTTTTTGAGCTATAGAATTGCTCTAGTGCTTCACTTATATCTTTTTGAGCACGGTGTGCTTGGAATTTTTTGTAGAAATACTCTCATGCTTCACTCAGATTAATTTGAGATTTAGTAAATTTTGAAGAAATCCTCTCATGCTTCACTTATACCTTTTTGAGAGAAGAAATCTTTATGCTCATGTGCTTCACTTAGATTTGTTTGAGCTTTTCAAAAAGCAATGGCAATATATGAAACTAGTCCCAAAGTGATAGATATCCAAGGAGGATATAATAAAAACTTTCATGAAGATCATTGGACAAATTAAACTTAATTCCTTGTAATAGTTTGGAAACATGATGATAGTAATATGTTAGTCATGTTAATGAGTAATTATGCTTTAGTAGGAATATTGGTGTTAAGGTTTGTGATTCCCTATGCAAGTACGAAAGTCAATAGTTATGCAATGAAATTACATCCTACTTATGGTGCATTATTCGGTGTTAGTTATGTTCAATGCTCGCTTATGTGAATTTTCGTTTCTTGGTTTGGTTGCTTCTCAATCTATTTGCTAGCCTCCATTTGTACTAAGTAGAAATACTACTTGTGCATCCAAAATCCTTAAAGCAAGTTTTGCCTTATGAGTCCACCATGCCTACCTATATGCAGTATTTCCATGCCGTTCCAAGCAAATTTGTATGTGCCATCTCTAAATTTTCAAAATAAATTTTCTCTTTTGTGTGCTCGTACCGCTCATGAAACGGTAGGGAGTGTCCAATATTTTTCCATGCTAGATGTGTTATTCTCAAGATGAGTGTTTATTCACTTGTCATTGCACGAGAGTGCGGCGGTAATAGGGATGCCCATTCCCGAAATGAAAAAGAAAAAAAATATTTACTTTATGTTGTCAAATAATAAATTCCTTGGAAAGTGTTGGTATGGAAGGCAACCGTGGATACGGCCCGCCATGGAATGTGAAAGAATGGTGGAAAAAGGAATAAACTTTATTTTCTGTTTGGGAACCGCCTATGATATATCTAGCATGGAAAGTATTGTGAGCTACTTTGTCGTTTTCGTTGACAGGAAAGGCATGCCACCCAAAATATTTTTTCTCTCTCAATTTAAAACTTTGAGCTCTGGCACCTCTACAAATCCCTACTTCCCTCTGCGAAGGGCCTATCTATTTACTTTATGCAATTTTAATTTTTTACTTTGAGTCTCCATCTTCTCTTATAAAGCACCAACTAGGGGGCACTATGATCGTACTTGAGCATTGGGTATAGCTAATATTTGAGTATGTTTCATGGACTGATCAATGATTGAGCATGATGGGCTAGTGATAACTTTCTTTAATGTTGATATTTTGAAAAACATGGTTGCTTGTTGGCATGCTTGAGTATCGAAGTCATTATGTTAAAACTAGACTATTGCTTTGAATCATCTAAAAGTCCAAATGTCCATGCTACAAAGAAAAGAATATGAGATGAACATGTTAGGCAGCATTCCACATCAAAAATTCTCCTTTTTATCATTTACCTACTCGAGGATGAGTAGGAATTAAGCTTGGGGATGTTGATACGTCTCTAACGTATCTATAATTTTTTCTTGTTCCATGCTGTTATATTATCATTCTTGGATGTTTTACAATCACTTATAGCAATTTTATATCATTTTTTGGGACTAACCTATTGACATAGTGCCAAAGTGCCAGTTGCTGTTTTTGCTTGTTTTTTACTTCGGAGAATATCAGTACCAAACGGAGTCCAATCGCGACGAAACTTTTTGGAGATTTTTTTTGGGCCAGAAGAAACACAGTGGGCCAAAAAGTGTCGGAGAAGAAGGCCGAGGAGGGCACAAGACACTAGGGCGCGCCCAAGGCCCCCTGGCGCGCCCTGGTGGGTTGTGCCCACCTCGGGACGCCTCTCCACCGCCTCTGATGCCTATAAATACCCAAATATTCAGAAAACCCTAGGGGAGTCGACGAAAAACACATCCAGCTGCCGCAAGTTCCAGAGCCTCAAGATCCAATCTAACACCATCACGGAGGGTTTCATCTTCTTCATAGGTGCCTCTCCGATGATACGTGAGTAGTCCACCATAGACCTACGGGTCCGTAGGAAGTAGCTAGATGGCTCTCTCTCTCTCTCTCTATCTTTTGATTCTCAATACAACGGTCTCTTGGAGATCTATTTGATGTAAACTTTTGCGGTGTGTTTGTTAGGATCCGATGAATTTTGAATTCATGATCAGTTTCAATCCATGAATATTAATTGAGTCTTCTTTGAACTCTTATATGCATGATTACTTATAGCCTCGTATTTCTTCTTCGAATATTTGGTTTAGTTAGGCCAACTAGATCGATTTTTCTTGCAATGGGAAGAGGTGCTTTGTGATGGGTTCGATCTTGGGGTGTCCTTTCCCAGTGACAGAAGGGGCATTAAGGCACGCATGTATGAAAGCACATTTGCTCCCTTGGTGGTTTTGGTAATTTATAACAACATATAAGTCATTGAACTAATGTTTTCCATCAAGTATATTTCAGGAAATGCTCAATGATAGGATTGGCAAAAGGATTGTGGAGATTGTAGAATACCCCAAGATGCAAGGAAATAGGTTGGCAAAGCTTCAAGGAAGAGGACTCTACATTTTACATTTGTGAGAAATCACTTTGAGTCCATAGGAAAGCCAATACTATTAAAAGAGGGTAAGGTTTTGTTGGTGAACAAAATGCTCATACGTGCACAAGTGATAGTCACCAAAAACACCCACAAACTCTCCCACCAAAGTCTGTCCAAAGCCATATACTCAACATCGGTGCAACCAACATTTCCATCCCGGTGCCACCGATTCTCAACCATAGACAGACTCAGCCAAACCCTAGCCACTTCGATGCAACCGATTCCATACCGGTGCCACCAAGTTTAGGTTGCCAACTTTCTGTTACGCAAATTCACAATATCGGTACCACCGAGATTGTTGGATCGGCGTCACCGAGATTGGGAATCTGACCGTTGGTCACCTTATCGGTGCAACCGAGTTTCCTATATCGGTCTCACCGAGATTCAAAAGTTGCCACCTTTTGGTCACTTCGGTACCACCGAGATTAACACATCGGTGTCACCGAGTTGGTCATTTTGTGTGTAACGGTTGGATTTTTGGGGATGCCTATATATACCCCTCCACCACCACCTACTCGAGAGAGAAGCACTCAGAACTATTCCATACTTGCCCCATCCAGTTTTCTGAGAGAGAACCACCTATCCTTGTGTTGAGGTCAAGATCTTCCACTCCAACCATATGGATCTTGATTTCTAGCCTCCCCATGTTGCTTTCCACCAATCCCATCTCTTCCACCAAGCCAAATCTCTGAGAGAGTGATTGTGTGTTGAGGAGTCTATCATCTTGAAGCACAAGAGCAAGGAGTTCATCGTCATTACCGAGCCTATTACCTTTTGGAGGGTGGTGCCTCCTAGATTGGTTAGGTGTCGCTTGGGAGCCTCCTACTTCGTGTTGTGGAGTGAACCAAGAAGTTTGTACGGGCAAGGAGATCGCCTACTTCGTGAAGATCTACCCATAGTGAGGCTAGTCCTTCGTGGACGCAAGCCGTTATGGAATAGTCAAGGTTGCTACTTCGTGGACCCTTATGGGTGGAGCCCTCCGTGGACTCTCGCGACCGTTACCCTCCGTGGGTTGAAGACTCCATAAACGTGGATGTATGATAGCACCACCTATCGGAACCACGGGAAAAATCATCGTGTCTACAATTGCGTTTGATCTTCCTACCCTATCCTTTCTACTCATGCTTGTTGTTACTTTCCGCTGCTATACTCTTAGACTTGCATGTGTAGGGTGTACTTGACTTTCCATGAAATGCTAAAATTGCCAAATCTAAAATTTGGGAAAAGGCAAAACTTTTATTTGGTCAAGTAGTCTAATCACCCCCCCCCCCTCTAGACATACGTTCGGTCCTACAAGTGGTATCAGAGCTTTGGTCTCCATTGCATTGGTCTCACAACCTAGGAGAGTATGGCGTCTAGTGAGGGAAGTTATCACCGTAGAGGTCCGTACTTTGATGGCACTAATTTTGCTAGTTGGAAGCACAAAATGAAAATGCATTTTCTTGGTCATAACCCCGCCGTTTGGGCTTTTTTTCCTGTTGGCTTGCAAGGTGAATTCTTTGGTGATGGAAAGGAACCGGATCGTGAAGCGACCGCAGATGAATTGAAGATGTTGCAATACAACGCTCAAGCATGCGACATTCTATTCAACTGTCTATGCCCAGAAGAATTCAACAAAATCAGCCGTCTTGAGAATGCAAAAGAGATTTGGGATACTTTGGTTGATATGCACGAAGGAACCGAGTCCGTGAGAGAATCCAAGTTGGATGTTCTTCAAGGTCAGCTTGACAAGTTCAAGATGAAGGATGGTGAAGGAGTCGCTGAGATGTACTCTAGGCTAGCTCTCATCACCAATGAGATTGCCGGCTTAGGAAGCGAAGAGATGACCGACATATTCATCATCAAGAAGATACTTAGAGCTTTGGATGAGAGATACGACACCGTGTGCACATTGATCCAAATGATGCCCAACTACAAAGATCTCAAGCCTACGGAAGTCATTGGAAGGATTGTTGCTCATGAGATGACACTCAAAGACAAAGAAGAGCTTCACCACAAGTCTAGCGGTGCTTACAAAGCCACAAGTGATGCTCCCGCAACTTCAAGCAACAACCTTGTCACCAATGAAGAGATAAGCCTCATGGTCAAGAAATTCAACAAGTTCTACAAGAATAGAGGCAAAGAAAGAAGCTCCAACTCAAGATATGATGAGAAGCGTTCGTCAAGTCGTGACCGCAATTGCTACAATTGTGGGAAGCCCGGACACTACTCCAATGAGTGCACGGCTCCCTACAAACAAAGAGAAGAGTCACCTCGAAGACGAAGCTCAAGGAATGAATCACCTCAAAGAGAGAGAAGGAGTAGAGATGATCGTTATGAACGAAGACCCTCAAGGAGAAATAGAGATTCGGAGAAGAAGGACAAGTACACCAAGAGCTATACAAGAAGAAAACATCAAGCTCATGTTGGTGAATGGGTTTCCGGCTCCGACTCCGACAACAACTCCGAGAGAAGCTATCACTCCGACTCCAACTATAGCCAAGATGATGGTGTTGCCGGAATTGCTCTAGTGACTACCAACTCCTATGATCTATTTGATTCACCAAACCAAGGGAGTGGAAGTTGCTTCATGGCTAAAGGCCCCAAGGTATCACACCCCGAGTATCTTGATTTTGATAGTGATGAAGATGACTTGCTTTGTGATGATGACTTGCTATTTGATAAAACTAGTGATGTTAGTCAAAATGAACTTGATAATTCTCATGCTAGTCAAGATAAGTCAATTGATGATGATAAGATGAAAATAGAAGAACTAACTAAAGAACTAAAAACTCTTAAGTTAGCTCACGAATCTACTCTTGAAGATCATAGAGAGCTTGTGAGAACTCATGAGAAGCTACGCTTCGAGAAGCTCAACTTGGAGCAAGAGCATGAGTTTCTTAAAGCTATCAATGACGATCTCCGAAAGAAGACTTCATCTTATCTAGCCAAACGACTACTCTTGTCTACATTCATGCCTCAAGTTAAAACTAAGCAATCTAGTAACAAAGGCAAGAAAGGTTCTTCATCTAGTAGCAACAATAAAAATGCAAAACCCAATGATGTTGCTTCTAGTAGTTCTATTGATTCCACTAATGATGTTTCTCTTAGCCAAGTTACACTTGAGCAAGAAAATGCTTTATTGAAAGGAATTATAGAGAAAGGTATCTACAAGAGTCTTGCCGGGTGTAAGCAATTTGAGGAAATTGTACGCAAGCACGGAGGATACCGGAAGAATCGTGGTGTTGGCTATTTCAACGCAAATGGAGTTGAATGGGAAGAAGGTCAATATCCCGAGCCCAAGTTTGTTCCTCAAAAGGAGAAGTATGAAAATACTCTTCCCAAGGGGACAAACACTCAAGATGATCTTCCACCACAAGACCACAAGCTCAAGGGCAAGAACAAGCTTCAAGAGGACACTGACTCATATGAAGATGAATCCCTAGCTATGGTGGAGTGGGTTCCCAAGGCTACTTCAAGGTCAACTTCTACAAAGGCTACAACAACACCAAGGATCCCCATCAACTTGATGTGGGTCCCCAAGAAGAAGAACTAGATAGTTCTTGAGGGGTGGCTCCGCCAATGAAATTCACTCACATTCATTATTGGCAAGAATTATTTGCAATCAACATCAACTCTATGCAATAGTTCAAGGAGTCACACATTCCCTCAAAGGTAAGCAAGGGACAAGGTAATCAACAAATCAATGGACATCATTACACATGCTTTGCACTCCATGTCCATAGATATCCTTGTATTTGTCTCTTGTGTGTTGGGACTAACCCATGTAGGTGAGAAGAGTAAGGAAACAACAAGGATGCTCCCAACTCTTGGTGATCTTCATCAACCTTGAGCATCCACCACTACCTCACCAACATGAAGTCTTCTTCGACAAAACCCAAGGTTAGTCTATCCCTCTTATGGGGGGATGTCACATCAAGGAGGAGCTTTACTCTAAGACTTGAGTAAAAGCATCTCTTAGTATGTGACAATATTAAATGCTTTATGTAAAAGTGGTAACCCCACTTGTGCTTAAACGATGAGTATGACCTATGATCAAGTATTCTTACTTGGCTCCTAAGTCAATATACTCATATATAGATGACTTCGTCATCGCCAAAGTGCTTGTTAGATGCTTGTATGTTTGTGCATGTTTGCCATGATTTCATTTGACATCTCTTTGTGTGAGCATATTGGTCTGCATTTATTTTCTCATTCGAGGACATCCAATTGTTGCTATTTGGCTCTTGATTTTCTCTTTCGCCAATTGGATGGACAAGAATGCCTAGGACCACTCTTTAGCTATCTATGCTTTCTCACCTCATATTCCATTCATGCTGCATCACAAAATTTGAACAAGTACTTTTCGATCCCTCTGTGTGTGGAGCACTGGAGTTCCGTATCGACAAGGACTGACCATTAAAACCTCCCAAGTGCATCTCGGTGGAACCAACCCACAATTCTCGGTCACACCGAATCCCTTGGGTTGATCTGGTTTTCAATCTCGGTACTACCGATTCCATATTCTCGGTTACACCGAGTTTCCCTGTCAGCTGACAGTTGAGGAACTCTGTGACACTGAAAATTTAGAACCGGTATCACCGACAGTGAAGGGTATATAAGATGTGGTCCCGACGGTTCGAAATTCCAATCTTCAATCGTCGCGCCCCAAACCCTAAGCTGCCGCAAAAGGACCCCCTGGTCATCGCCTTGCCTCCCCGTGTGTCTTCGCCGCTGGGAATCCTCGCCGTCGACGGGCATCTTCGCCGCCGTCGCCGCCGTAGCGGATCCGTCACCGAGCTAGGGTACGGATTCGATCTTTCTTGCGCTCCCCATATGATTCTTGCGCAATAAAGTTGATTTTCTCTATAAGCCACAGTTTGCACATCTTTCTATCCACGAGAAAACTCCGTAGATTAGAGAACCATCGATTTTCTAGGGTTTGCCTTCCGCCCGATGGAACTCGGTAGAACCGAAGTGAACTAATCGGTATCACCGATTTGCCTGTCTGTGTTGCTGAGAACTGTCTCGGTGAAACCGAGTACTTCCATTTGGTCTCACCGAAAGGAGTGCCAAGTTTCTATTAATGAGATAGTCAGTCTCGGTAGCACCGAAAACTTTGCTTCGGCTGTACCGATTTTCATTTGACAGAATGTAAAACTTTGAAAATATTTTGTTCAAACTTTCAAAAACCAGCCACATTTTGTGATGACTTATCCTTTTCTGCTCCTCTATACTCTATTCACAGGGTCAGTATGTCAAGTGCTGAGGACAGTGAGAACAACTTCAGAGAGCAGAGTGTTGAATTGGATTCTGGCACTAGTCCTGAGTCTAGTTCATCTTCAGATCCAGGCACTCCCAGTTCCCATGGGTTGCCCATGGCTGCTACAAGGGCTAGGAAGAAGCTGAATTCAGATGAGGAGGATTCAGACTTCGTTCCAGAAGAGGTTCTTGCTAAGAAGCAAGAGAAGGCTGCCAAGAAAGCTGCAAATGTAGCTACCTCTTCAAGGAGAGCTGTCAGGAAAGAGTATGCTAGCTCTGAGGCTATGAGAGCACCTGAGGGTGCTAGGGCAAAAATGGCTCTTCACCTTGAGTCTCCCCCAAAGAAATCTATGCCTAAGAAGGCAGGGGAGAAGAAGAGAGCTAGAAAGAGGATAGTCTATGTCACTGGCAGGCAGACCTCCATGTTTGAGGATCCTGAGGAGGCTGCTGCTGCTGAGGAGGAGGAAGAACATGTTGAGAAGGCCCTTCCCAAGAAGAAAAAGAAGCTTATGTCTGATGCTATGCCAAAGACTGGCACTTCCAAGAGCACCAAGTCTGCCCCCAGAGTTGAGGCTGAGAAGCCCAAGAGGACTTCCAGGCAAATTCCAGCATCTGAGAAGAACAAAGGGACTTCTGCCTTAATGCCACACCTTCCAGTACATAATGCCAGCTACCCACTTGCTGAGGATATGAAGAAGAGGAAGCATTCTGGTTTGAGGGCTTGGAGAGCTGCTGATCCATATGCCCAAAGGAGAAAGACAGCTGTGGACTACAGATTTTACACCAAAGAGCAACAGGATTTCTATGAGAGTGTGCTTTTTGACAAAAGTCCAGCTGTGAGTGATATGAGGTATGTGGACTGGAAATTCATCAAGGAGAATGAAGACTATTTTCCAAGTGTCCAAGACAATTTCCACTGCATTGGTTTGGATGAGTTTGTTGGCAGAGAGTTCACAGCTTGGAATGATGAGATGATCATGCAATTCTACTCCACTGCACATTTCTATGGAGATGGTAGAATTGTATGGATGACAGAAGGAGCTAGATATGAGTCCATTGTTGAGGAGTGGGCTGCCATCTTAGGAGTTCCAGAAGTTCAGGATGGAGATTTGGATGTCTACTCAGAATCCAAGGAGAGCCACAATGCTATGGCTAACATGTATAAAGAGATCCCTGCTGCTAACGTGAAGTCTCACAGGCTAGGATCTATTTACTTTCTTCAGGCTGGCCTCCGCACCATGAACACCATTCTGAGGCATACCTTAATGCCCAAGTCAGGAGATGACAAGATGATCCGAGGCTACTCCATCAACATGCTAATTCATCTTGACAGACACACCAGGATTAGAGTCATGGACTTAATTGTTGAGACAGTTAAGAGGGTTGCTGCTGATCAGAAGCGCTCTTGCTGCTATGCACCCTATATCCAGATGCTTATCAACTCTAAGTTGGAGAAGCACATATTTGCTCTAGACCATCCCCACTTGCCCCTATAGCCAGATCTCGAGGACAACATTGTGGTGATGAACCCGGATCATCCCACTTCAGCTGCAGCACAGGCAGAAGCAGAGGCAGCTGGAGCCACTAGTGCTCAGGTCCCTAGATCCAGGAACGAGCAAATGGATCTTTTGATCTCATCAGTACAGGGCATGCAGAAGGACATTAAGGGGATTCTGGACAACCAGAACAGTCTTGTGAGGATCTTCGAGAACAGGATCAAGACCCTTAATGATAAGGTGGATGGGCTGACCAAGACAGTCAATGAGCTCAAGAAGGAAGTTGACTCAGTGCCTCTTCCTCAGACTTCTTCAGATGATGATGATGATGAGGATGGATCACCTCTCAGGCCAGGCACACAGTTTACTACTCAGGCTAGATCAGCCACCGTGCCAGCTCCAGACTTGAGGCCCTCTTCATCAGCTCCTGCTACTGTCACCTCAGCTCCTGCTCCATCAGCTTCAGTTCCTCCTGTTGCCACTCCGACTCCATCCACGACATCTGCAGAGATCTTCGCCGACGCTGTTCTCTCGACTCCTTCATCAACAACCGGAGGAGATAAGCCCAAGAACGCTTAGATATATGCCTTTGAACTTTTTGGTAACTTGTTGCCAAAGGGGGAGAAGTGTATATAGATCTTTAGGCTTCGAGTGAGAGAGCGTTTGGTTTTTATTGCCTATCGTTTTTCAAAAACAATTGGTCTTTTGGTTGCTTGTGTTAAACCTTTGTGTGTTTTGATCGTACACTTTATGTGTGTTATGCTACTATTTCCTATCATCTTAATGCTTTTGAGATGATCATTATCTTTGTCTGGTTGTGTTGTGCTATGCTGTTCACTCTTATTATTATCTCACACCACCAAGATGTATGTGACATGGAAGAAGTGCCCCATGTACCTAATCGATTGTGCATTTGCATTCAAACGCAAATTCAAAATAATGCACAAATTTAGGGGGAGCTCTTGCTTATCACATACTTCTCAAAGCGACGATTATATTCACTGATTATATCATATGTCAAAGCTTTGATCTATATGTTGTTATCAATTACCAAAAAGGGGGAGATTGAAAGCACATTTGCTCCCTTGGTGGTTTTGGTAATTTATAACAACATATAAGTCATTGAACTAATGTTTTCCATCAAGTATATTTCAGGAAATGCTCAATGATAGGATTGGCAAAAGGATTGTGGAGATTGTAGAATACCCCAAGATGCAAGGAAATAGGTTGGCAAAGCTTCAAGGAAGAGGACTCTACATTTTACATTTGTGAGAAATCACTTTGAGTCCATAGGAAAGCCAATACTATTAAAAGGGGGTAAGGTTTTGTTGGTGAACAAAATGCTCATACGTGCATAAGTGATAGTCACCAAAAACACCCACAAACTCTCCCACCAAAGTATGTCCAAAGCCATATACTCAACATCGGTGCAACCAACATTTCCATCCCGGTGCCACCGATTCTCAACCATAGACAGACTCAGCCAAACCCTAGCCACTTCGGTGCAACCGATTCCATACCGGTGCCACCGAGTTTAGGTTGCCAACTTTCTGTTACACAAATTCACAATATCGGTACCACCGAGATTGTTGGATCGGCGTCACTGAGATTGGGAATCTGACCGTTGGTCACCTTATCGGTGCAACCGAGTTTCCTATATCGGTCTCACCGAGATTCAAAAGTTGCCACCTTTTGGTCACTTCGGTACCACCGAGATTAACACATCGGTGTCACCGAGTTGGTCATTTTGTGTGTAACGGTTGGATTTTTGGGGATGGCTATATATACCCCTCCACCACCACCTACTCGAGAGAGAAGCACTCAGAACTATTCCATACTTGCCCCATCCAGTTTTCTGAGAGAGAACCACCTATCCTTGTGTTGAGGTCAAGATCTTCCACTCCAACCATATGGATCTTTATTTCTAGCCTCCCCATGTTGCTTTCCACCAATCCCATCTCTTCCACCAAGCCAAATCTGTGAGAGAGTGATTGTGTGTTGAGGAGTCTATCATCTTGAAGCACAAGAGCAAGGAGTTCATCGTCATTACCGAGCCTATTACCTTTTGGAGGGTGGTGCCTCCTAGATTGGTTAGGTGTCGCTTGGGAGCCTCCTACTTCGTGTTGTGGAGTGAACCAAGAAGTTTGTACGGGCAAGGAGATCGCCTACTTCGTGAAGATCTACCCATAGTGAGGCTAGTCCTTCGTGGATGGAAGCCGTTATGGAATAGTCAAGGTTGCTACTTCGTGGACCCTTATGGGTGGAGCCCTCCGTGGACTCTCGCGACCATTACCCTCCGTGGGTTGAAGACTCCATAAACGTGGATGTACGATAGCACCACCTATCGGAACCACGGGAAAAATCATCGTGTCTACAATTGCGTTTGATCTTCCTACCCTATCCTTTCTACTCATGCTTGTTGTTACTTTCCGCTGCTATACTCTTAGACTTGCATGTCTAGGGTGTACTTGACTTGCCATGAAATGCTAAAATTGCCAACTCTAAAATTTGGGAAAAGGCAAAACTTTTATTTGGTCAAGTAGTCTAATCACCGCCCCTCTAGACATACTTTCGGTCCTACAATGTATCATTGCCATTAAGGATAACAAGATGGGGTCTATTCCTACATGAATAGATCTTGTCTACATCATGTCATCGTTCTTATTGCATTACTCCGTTTTTCCATGAACTTAATACACTAGATGCATGCTGGATAGTGATCGATGTGTGGAGTAATAGTGGTAGATGCAGGCAGGAGTCGGTCTACTTATCTTGTACGTGATGCCTATATAATGATCATCGCCTTGGATATCGTCATGATTATTTGATCTTCTATCAATTGCCCAACAGTAATTTGTTCACCCACCGTGTGCTATACTCATGAGAGAAGCCACTAGTGAAACCTACGACCCCCGGGTCTACTTTTCCAACATATTGCTTTCCGATCTATCTTTTTGCCTCTTTGTTTTCAGATCTACTAAACCAAAAACCCAAAAATATATTGCTGCGCTTTTTATTTGCCCTTTTTATTTTGTGTTCTTGAGAGATCTATCTCTCCTATCTATCATATCGTAATCTATGTTTTCACCGTAGAGAGATTGACAACCTCTCTTTCGCGTGGGTTGCAAGTATTTGTTATTTGTGTGCGGGGGCTGCTTATCCGGTGGTGGTGATCCTCCTATTGGTTCGATAACCTTGGTTTCATAACTGAGGGAAATACTTACCGTCGCTGTGCTGCATCATCCCTTCCTCTTTGGGGAAATACCGACGCAGACTCAAGCCACGTCACCCACTCTCGCCACCGACGCCCTCTGTCCCTCTCTCTCTTCTCTGGTGACCTTCTCTCCCGATGGCTGAGCGCTTCCCAGGCGATGGCATGGTGGCCAACGGCTTCGGCCGCCACCACCTACACGAGGATGAGGCTCGCCTCCTCTACGAGGCTGAGTACCCCGCGCCGCCCGACATGCGGGTGCCGGGCTCATGAAGGCTCAGCGCCGGCGGGGTCCCGGTGCCTCCGGTGCCCAGCGGTGCCGAGCGGCGTGCCGAGATCGCCAGGATCCGGTCGTCTCTGTCGGAGACGGCGCGCCAACAGCCTTGGTAAGCCCCGGACAGCCACAACTTGTGGACGGCGTACTTCGAGCGCCGCCACGAGGAGCAGCTCGCCTCCATGAACGACGTTCCGCCCAGCCGCGCTCGCCAGAACTCCGAGGGGCGGCGGCGATGTTGGGGCGTCCCTGGCCACACCCTCGAAGCCATTCTCGAGCACATCGAGGGCGGCAACACGTCGCGTGTCGACTACCCCACGCCGTCCATCTCGCGCCGGAGCGGCTCGTCCTGGCAGCCGAGGCACATGGACGAGACATCGTTATCATCGTCCGGCTCCCACTCCTTCGGCGCACGGACCCTGCTCGTTGACATGAAGGCCGAGCCCGGAAAGACGCCGCTCCGGCGCAGTGGGCGCAGTGGTGGTGGTGGCATCACCATCAACGAGGGCTGCCGCCGCCAGCCTTCCCCCCCTCCCCGTGGCCACCTCCGCCTTGTCAGGCCAAAGACCGGGCCTGACGCGGCGGCGACGCCGGACGCCATCAAGCAGGAACACCTCACCATGGCCGCCGACGATGAGACCGCCCTCAAATGGGCGCGCGATGACTATGTCCGCGAGGATATGGAGCGTCAGCAGCGCGCCCTCGAGGAGGGTGGCGTCGTCATCCTCGACAGCGACGAATAGGAGGCGCCCGGGCCATCCAACCCCGAGCTGCTTCGCCACGGCGACCCAGGGCAGGGTTGCAGCAGGGACGGCGGCGGCGTGCAGGACGGCAACGACGACGGCGATGACGACGACGACGATGGCGACTACACCACGTTCTACAGGCTCCTCGGCATGTAGAAGACGGCGGTGCGGCGGCGGCGGCGTATCGGCGACGTAGTTTTAGTTTTTTTAGTTATGTTTTATGTTTTTATCATTTTTGTACAAACATCGTATGAATCGCCCGAACTTTGCCCGAATTTGGCCAAAATGTGCCATAATTTTGTGTTCAAAAAGCGGTGTGGGGGCGGCGTGGTGGTGCGACTGGGAACCAGACCCACCCCACGCCGATTTTTTCGCCGGTTGACCACCAAGCGGCGCTATTTCTGCCCCTGGGGGCACCGAACGGCTGGAGATGCTTAACAAACAAGAGCAGTAGCAACGAGCAGGTCGGGAGGTGCACGGAGGCTTGGAACAAAGTCCGGTCAGGTCGTCGGCTCCAGATCCGGCGGGCTCAAGGTGGTTTCTTGGGTGGAGATGTCGATCCATGCGTCCAAGGCGAGTTTGAGCTCCTGTATGCGCAAGAGAAAAATTGAGAAGATAAAAATTGAGGGGAGACAGGAGAAGAGGGAAATGGAAGGAGCAGGGCGGCATGGGGTCCTACCAGCTTCGGTTGCTTGCAGCGGTTGTGAGGTGGTGGAGCTCCGGCGCGGCTCCGGCAGCTGGCGCAAGGCTGCGCTGTTCCTGATCCACCTTGGATGAAGGCAGGGGAGGAGGGGACGAGGAGCTCGGGTGTTGCGTCCATGCGGGGCTGCGGGGTGGAGCTGCTGTGAGCGCGGGTCTCTACAAACGACGAACGCGTCCAGGAGGATCTGATGGATGGGCTTTAGGGGATTTGCTTGGTGGGGAAAACAGAGGAGGTGCAGATTAGAACGATGGGGATCCCGAGGGAGGATGGGATTCGTGGCGTGCGATGGGACACACTGCCTAGATTCTAGGGTTTGTCTAGATTTGTGTAGTGGTTCATCTGCTATAAATAGCAGGTGGACTAGAGGGGTTTTTGGGACAATATGGGTCATCTAATTTTGATCGGAAGGTCTGGGTTGGAGGGATAAGCAAGGTGGCTCTAGTGTAGAGAGCAATGGGCTAGATAAGAGAGAGAAATCGGGCAGCCCGACAACAAGTTTTGAAATACCAAAAATTTCCGATGTTTTTACCTGGCGGTAGTGACACTATAGTTGCTCGTTGGGGTATCAAATGAACTCCGAATGCAACAAAATTTGGCAGGCGGTCTACCTACAATATAAAAGGACATCACGCCAACTTTCACCCCATTCCTAGAACGTTTTATTCCCACTAAGAAAATACTATTTTAATGATGTCGTGGGCGCGTGCGAGTGTGTTTGGTCTCCAAACGGTCAACAATGAGGACGGGAGATCCGACAACTACGAACGAATGCAAGTTTTCGAGAACAACAACAACGGGGTGCTGAGGGAATGCGAATGATGCGATGATGCATGTGCCAAACAAATAAATCACCCGATGATAACAAAATGTATTGAAGGCATCTGGAGCGTCGGTCTCGGGGTATTACATGAATCCTGACGCATCCTCTCCTGTTATTAGTTTACATTGGTGAGGTTAGTCCTCTCATGCGTAACGCTTAGACGGATGTCGCCGCTTCTTCTACGAGTTTGTCTTTCGGGCTCTGATCCTCCTTGATTTCGTTCTTCTAGACATAGTCGATGGAACTCCAGCGTATATTCTTACCGTCTCCTTTGGGGCAGTGAGGTTAAGGTTTCTTGTCATGCGTCGAAATTTGGTGTCATGTGCTTTGGATCAATGCGAGGATTAAACAACGATAACTCCTTACCTCCAGGGTGCTGGTCATTAGTGGCACATGCATGAAGACTACCGACTGCCATCAAGAAGATCAAGCTGGTTACATTTGGACATGGGCGCCATCAATTGACATTTTTCTACTAATTTATCTTTTGAGCTTTGATTTTCGTCAAGTTTGTCCGTCGATACGCAGTGGATGAAGCTCTAACGTAGATTCATGATGTTTCCTTGGGGCGGTGAGGTTAGGGTTTCTTGTCATGTGGCGAAATTTGCTGTTATATTAATTAGGTGCTTCATAATTGCTGAGGACAACCACACTCTTCAAATCTTCTGGCCTTGGATCACTTTGGCTTGGCAAGCGAGTTCTCCTGATCAACGATGTTCAGATCCAAAGTCCACATATGCACTTAATCCTGAAGGGTCGCCGCAGAAATATGAACTGTCAGTTTCACAACTCACACCTTTTACTGAGCCGCCACCGCTTAAAAGTCGGTCTGGGATAGTCATGATGAGTAAAATCGTGCCTCGAGGTAGTCGCCTTATTGGCCCGTCCCGCTGAAGCAGAGATTGTGCCCCGTATTTTAGGGGATATCATCAAAAAGATTTGTTTCGACCAAAGCAGGTTTAATGATGACACGGAACATGGTGATTTGAATGACGCGGTATGAGGGTTGTTGGTCTTTCACCCTGCAATAAGAACACAGGGGATAACCCACTTCTTTTACCACACCTCGCTTCCCTGTGCCATAGCCAGTATCGTCAAGAGCTCCAGCGTCGAGATCCCCTTTCTCATATTTCTTCCATCCGCACTCGATCCTTTGCCATGACCGACAAGGGCAAACGGGTTGCCTCCACTGTCATGGTAGGCACCATTCTAGAGTTGAAGACCGCCAGCTACCTCCCCGAGCAGGCCGATTCTCGGGTGCTAGAGCCCAGACAGGTCATCCCAACACCCAAGCTAGGGTAGAGGGTAATCTTCATTCTGCACCTCATCTGAGGTGTGGGTTTCCCCCTCCACCCATTCGTAAGGGTCCCCCTTTTCTTCTGTGGGCTGGATTTTCATCATCTGGCCTCGAACTCCATCCTCCACATCGTCGCCTTCATTACGATGTGCCAGGCCTTCCATTGCATGGAGTCCCACTTTGGCCTCTGGCTGAAGCTCTACTGCACAAAGCCGAAGAGTAGCAGCTCCGAGCTTGCTGATTGTGGTAGGGCCATGGTTAGTGAAATTCAGAATATAGTCTGGCCCAAGGTCGTCTTCATCGAGACCATCAAGGTCTGGCAAAAGGAGTGGTTTTATATCACCGAAACCCTCTCCAAAGGCTAGGCCAAGGTCCCCCCTTTAACTCCTGCCTTCCAGAGAAGCTAGTCTCCTGGAAAGAGAAGGGCCTCGATTGAGGGAACCTGGATGTTGGGGATATACCCCACGGGTATGACCCGCCCAACATGTGACCCGGAACTGTCGGACGGCCCATGAGGAAGATTCCTACTAGAAGCATAAGGCCCAGAAGGCGGCTCGTGTTAAGGCTAGCTCATGGGACGTCACGTGGCACGCCGGCTCATCAGAGAAGACAGGGATATTCCTTTACTTGAGAAGCATGATGAGTAGGTAGATTTAGGTTGGGTCACGGGTTGTACTTCGACCAGGACTGCATTGTACTCTCGGGGCCTCGACCTGTACATAAAGGAGAGCCCCCGAGGTAGAAAGGTGAAGTAAGAAGAAACCCTCGAGAGCTAGGTTAGCGATTCCGCACCCTTGTAATCGAGATCGTCATCAAAATACACAAAAGCAGGATGTAGGCTTTTACCTCCATCGGAGGGGCCGAACCTGGGTAAACTCGTCTCTCATTCCCGATCAACCCTTCAAGTCGCCACCTAGTTGCGATGGCCTCACACCTAAGTTCTCGCACGAGGACATCTGCTGTGACAAAACCATGACAGTTGGCACCCACCATGGGGCTATCGCACGATGGAGTTTAGTTCTTGGAGGGAGCCCTTCTAGGGTTCGGGAGATAGATGGTTGGCTTGAAGACCAACAGCCGCCGTGGTAAGCTCTACATCGACGACTTGGATTGGGGCCCCGAGGCCGACTCAATCGAGTACGGGCACCGGGTCCCCTTCGGGAAGATCCACGTCTTCATCTGCAAGATCAGCGCGGCAGGACCCGATCCGGACATCTGCACTGACATCATCGAGCCGGCTCGGCGCGCTCAAATCGGCCGGCGTCAAGCCGGCCGGCACCATGTATTTGTCAGCTTTACTTAAGGACTCGATTATGCTGATGGAGCAGCGGTCAATGGAGACCCTCCCGTCAACTCCGATGGCGAGTCTTTCATGGGGATACCGAGTCGATCTGTCCACTTTTGGACGATAGGATCGGGGGCTACTCAGGAGACGAGGCCACCAGGGAATCCCATGAGTCGTCGTGCCAAGTCTCCGTCTTCATGGCAGGAACGGCGGCGGCTCATGTCACAGCAACGACTGGAGCGACAACCGTAGCCGCCCCAGTCTCTGGAATAGCCGGGTCGAGCAAATCCCCGGCTCGGGCCATGGTGGATCTGATGGCAGAGATGACGAAGCTACTAGAGACGCAAGTAACCATGGAAAATCAGGACGAACACAATGCAACGCTAACCACATTCCACGGGCAGATGGCCAAGATCCAGGAGGAGATCGATGCTGAGAACGTTCACATGGCGGAATTACAGACTCACATCCACGATGAGGCAGAACGCTTGAAAGCGAAAGCATGAAGACTAGGCCAACGTGAAAACGCCTCCGATGCGGTCCATCAGAGGAGATATCAGAGCTGGCTTCCCCTCAACCTGGAGTCTCAATGTCTGTTTGACATGCCCCATCCCACTCTAGCAGTTGGCCAGCCACGTCCGGACCAGCCACACGAGCCGCCGCATCAGCCGCCGGCTCAATCACCACCTCAGCGATTCCAGACTCTGCCGGGTAATTACTCTAACCCGTGGATAATATGTTGGCATCAACTCGCAACTTGGAGGCACTTCCTATCTAGGGAAATTCCCCGGTCGAGGTAGAGGCGAGAAACGCCATTGAGATACTGAAGACTACGGTGACCCAGTATGCGCAGTACTCTTACAGTAGTGATCAGATGCACTCAACGCCATACGCGAGCCGTAGCAAGAGCCGGCACGTGGAATCCCCGGCAGTTCCCAACAGCGGGCCCAGGCAGTGTGCCCAAAACTCTCATGTTCGGCCAGCTTTGTCAAATGCATAGGCGGTGGTCGACGTGGCCCTTGCCATGCGACAAGCGAAGGCTGAGGTGGCGGTCGCAAGGGCGGGTCAGCAACCTCCCTCTAATCCCCAGCCAGCAACCATGGGGGCTGGAATCAGCAGCAGGATGATTGGGATCCCTTGCTTATCCCCGGCCCTCCGCAGTGAGTGTATTAAGGGGCCTCGCAAAGTGCCCAATTATACAGGAGATCTCGAGCCAGCTGAATGGATCGAAAGCTATGAATTAGCGATGGATATGCTTGCTGTCAGCGATGCTGTATGCGCAAAATACTTGACCATGATGTTGGAGGGGCCGGCTCGAATGTGGTTGAAGAATCTCCCCCCAATTCCATCAATACTTGGGCAGAGTTAAAGGAACATTTTATCAAGATTTTTCAAGGAACTTGTAAACGCCCAATGACAATCATGAATCTTCAGCAATGCATCGAGCGCACGGACGAGTCTGCTCATCATTGGACTCGTCAGGTTGTAGAGATCATCCACTCCTCGGACAGCATCACAGCTGTTCAATCCATCTTAATTTTGGAGAAGAATTGCCACTTCCAGCCACTCGTTCAGAAGCTCAGGCGTCTAAAGCAAAAGGTGCAAGATATGGGAGATTTGATGGACGTTATCACCAGGTATGCTGAGTCAGACAACACAAATGACCCCGGCTCTGACAAGGACAAAACTTGCAAGAACAAGAATAATGATGGAGGCAAGGTTCATCACCAGAACCATGGTCACAATGGGAATCCAGGAAATCAAGGCAATAATGGTAAACGAAAGAGGGCTGAGGGTGGGTCTGATTTCGTTGCTAATACCAATACTAGTTTTAAGAACCAGCGTCGTAATAATCGCCCTAGCAGGCTTACAATGGGAATAAACAACACAACTATGAGGAAGCACTCAAGGCGCATTGTCCCAAACATAGCTTTCCAGATAAATAAGCCACTCATTCATGGGAAAACTGCTACATCATGCAGGAATTTCGCAATCAAGCTTTTCAGAGTCATCAAGGAGGTAATGGTGGTGGCCATCCGGGTTAGAATTGCCCTGGTGGATCACATGGCGGTTCATCTGGTGGTTTTTCAGGATCAGGTTCTCATGGCCAAGGTGGCTCAGGAGCTGGTTTCCAACATGGATAACAACAATGGGCAGCGTTCAGGTCCAGGTAATCAACATCACAACAATCAAGCCGGGTTTCAGAGCAACCCTAAGCAGTTGAACAGTGGGCAGTATCACGTGTTCACTACCAACACTTGTAGACGTGATCATAAGCTAAAACAACGGGCTATACAAATGATCGAGCCAGCTGTGCCAAGGTATCTAAACTGGTCCGAGCAGTCAATCACTTGGACTAAGGAAGATCATCCTCCCCGGGTTGACAACCCAGGTGATCTGGCTTTAGTAGTGGCACCTCAAGTTGGTGCTTATACTCTATCCAAGGTCCTCATGGATGGAGGCAACAATATCAATATCTTATATTATGAGACCTTCCGGCGAATGAATCTTCCCGAGAGTAAATTGCAGCCTTCAACCACAGTGTTCCACGGGATCGTTCCCGGAAAATCAGCTTATCCAATTGTGCGGGTCAAACTCGACGTCGCTTTCGGCTCGGAATATAATTTCAGATGTGAGTCCCTGACCTTTGAAGTGGTAAAGATCAAGAGGCCTTACCACGCCCTTTTTGTACGGCCTGCTTATGCTCGGTTTATGGCCCGACCTTGCTACGTTTATCTCAAACTCAAGATGCCCGGCTTGAATGACACCATTACTATGGATGGAAGCCGGAAAATGGCTGAGGAGTGTGAGGAAGGGGATGCAGCTTATGCTGAGTCTACGTGTGCCGCAGAGGAATTGAAGCTTTACACAGCCAATGTTGAGCCGGCAGACATGACCCCCCTCAAGAAGCCCACCACTGAGTCGGATTCTCCGATGAAGTTCAAGCCGGCCGAGGACACAAAGCAAATTGACTTCACCCCGAGCGACTCATCTCATAAGTTCACCATTGGGACAGGCCTAGATCCCAAATAGGAAAGCACGCTCATCGAGTTCATCCGTGAGAATCGGGACATGTTTGCATGGAAACCTTCTAACATGCCTGGAGTACCGAGAGAACTCGTTGAGCACCACCTTAATGTGGATCCAAAGATGAAACCAGTTAGGCAATACCTCCGTCGTTTTAATGGGGAGATACGCAAGGCTATTGGAGAAGAGGTGGCCCGGCTCCTAGCTGCCGGGTTCATTGTTGAAGTTTTTCATCCTGAGTGGTTGCCAAATCCGGTGCTTGTTGTGAAGAAGAATGGATCTTGCTGTATGTGTGTTGATTACACAGATCTCAACAAAGCTTGCCCCAAGGATCCTTTTGCTCTCCCCCGCATCGATCAGATCATTGATTCCACAGCTGGATGTGAGCGTTTATGTTTCTTGGATGCATACTCTGGCTATCATCAGATTAAGATGGTTGTTGAGGACCAAGATAAGACGGCTTTCATCACTCCCTTTGGCGCTTTCTACTATGTGACTATGCCCTTTGGGCTTAAGAGCACGGGGGCTACTTATCAACGGTGCGTTCAGAACTGTCTTCACCCACAGATTGGACGCAATGTTCACGCCTATGTCAATGATATCGTGGTCAAATCTCAGAAAAAGTAGACGCTTTTGGATGACCTCAAGGAGACATTTGATAATCTTCAGGTGTACCGGATGAAGCTCAACCCGGCCAAGTGTGTTTTTGGTGTTCCTCCAGGAAAATTACTGGGTTTTCTGGTCTCTGAGTGTGGCATTGAAGCTAACCCAGATAAGATCAAAGTAGTGACATCGCTTGCTAAGCCAGCCAATATCAATCAAGTTCAACGCATGGTTGGTCGCATCGCAGTGTTAAGCCGGTTTATAAATCGCTTGGGAGAAAAGGCGATTCCTCTCTATCAACTATTGAAAAAGACAGATGATTTCATCTGGACCGATGTAGCCAACTGAAAGTGCTAGTTATCGACTAGAGGGGGGTGAATAGGCGATTTTTATGAAAGGCTTCAAAACAATGAATGTATTCGAAGTATGAGGAAGCGATACAGGATCAGGTAGGGATAGTAATCAATGTTCTAGTCAAGGCATGCAATGCAGTGAAGACATACAGGCTAGTTAAGCATTATCATCATGCACACTAAGATGAGTCGAAGACAAACTTAGATAGAATGAAGATAAACAACAGATATGAATGTCTTTAGGATAAGTCTTCAAACAATGAGCAAGCAAAGGCTTCAAGATACAGAACAGGAATGTAAGAAAGTGAAGGATAGAACCAGTTGCTTGACGAAGACAAGGATTTGTTGGACTAGGTCCAGTTGCTGTGACAACTGTACGTCTGGTTAGGGAGGCTGAGATTGAACTCAGAAGACCTCATCTGCACCTTATTCCCCTTGAGCCGAGGTCACTTAGACAGCGCCCAATCACTTTGGTAAGTCTTCAGGGGAGACTTCCGAAACCCGTACAAACTTGGTCACCCGGCAGTCCACAATGATTCTTGGACACTCTAGACCCAAACGCCTAACCGTCTGGAAGATCACAGTCTTCAAGTGTAATAAGTCTTCAGTTCTCTCAGAACAGAATGACTTCGGTGATGCTCAAACACACTAGCTCTAGGTGTTTAGGTGTATCTTCGCAGGATGTTTCTCTCTCAATGTCTTCGAGGTGGGTTGCTCCAAAACGACAACAGCCATATCTCTCTCTGAGCAGCCACCTTCTTATGGTGGAGGGGGTGGGCTATTTATAGCCAGCGGGCAACCCGAACTGATATGACCGAAATGACCCTGGGTCAATGGCCAACTGACACGTATCACAACGGTCGGATTTCAAACACACGCAGCATCTTTACTTGGGCTACAAGTAAAGCTGACTCAACCAACTCTGGAAGAGATTTCCTCTCATTGTCTTCGCTCGAAGAAATATGTATGGGTTGAGCATCATGTCAGCATCTGACTTCGATCACATCGACCCCACTTAACAGTACGGTGGTTCCTATGACTCAGGAAGGAAGAAACAAAACTACCAAAAGACTTCGTCTTCGCATTTCATTGTCTTTGGACGAATATCTTCGCATACCACCAATGGCTTCAACCGTCATCAATGTCTTCGGACATTTTTGGGGGTCGTCTTCGACGGCTAAACCGAAACTCCAGGGACTTCTATCTGTGTTAACCTGTGAACTCTCACAAAACACATTAGTCCCTCAACCACGTTTGTCTTCAATACTCCAAAACCAACAAAGGGTGGCACTAGATGCACTTACAATCTCCCCCTTTTTGGTGATTGATGACAAACTGGTTGAAGTTTTCAACGGGGATAAATATATGTGAAGATAAGGTTTTGAAGATTTTGATTACAAGATATAGAGAGCTCCCCCTGAAGATCTGCACATGAGAATTTTGCTTTGAATGCAAGTGCACATGGCAGGTTGTGGTTTGTGGAGATCTCCCCCTATATCTTGTAATACAATCACTATGCATTAACAGATATGTCGAAGATAATGAAATGCACAATGAAAAATGGGCATCTGCAAAATGACCTTAAGCGCATGAAAATAACTTGAGGAAGCGCCAAAGAGTACGGTAAACATAAATCGCAGACGTCCATGAGGACTTATGTTTTACAACCCAAAACAACAAATGTTCAGAAACGAGAGTTGTAAACTTAGCAAAATATAACACCCAGCCCATAGTAGTAGACCCATTTGAGGACTATCATCCAATGCTTCTCCCCTTTGTCATTGAATGACCAAAAATGGAGGAAAACATTGAAAAACTACACGTTTCCAGTAGGTGTCGATGAAGACGGTGTAGTGGAGTCTTGGGGTGCTGGTGCAGTTGAGCTTGGTGCAGTGTCACGATGCCGAGTCAATGGAGGCAGGGAGGTGGCAGCATCAGCTTCATCTGCAAGCCTGACGTTGGCGGAGGGAGCTGAAGAGGAGAAATCACTGTCTTCGAGGGATGGATTCTTGCGCGATTTTTCCGCACTGGGAGGTGGTGCACCAAATCTGTAGCGAGGGTGAAATCCATCTTCTCGAAGCTCGTCCTCAGGAGCCAGCATAGTCAGAGTCCTTCATGAGCGGCGACTGGTTTCATAAGCCACAAATGTATTTTTGGTGGCGAGGTTACGAACATGATTGACATCTTGCATCATGGAATGCATCTGGCGCCGAGTCCATTCATGGTGCCTATCTTGCCTTTGGATCAGTGAAATAAGAAGTTCACGATCAGTGAGTGCAGGTTCTCTTCTTGGCAGGCGTTGGCGAGGCAGAGTACTGGCAGTGGCGTTAGTATTGGTAGCACCGGATCATGGTTGACGAAGAGCACCAATAAGTCTTGCCCTTGATGGATCAGAGGGAATGTGAAGACCCTCAATATCAGCAGTGCCACTAGTGCCTTCGACAATTGGATTCTTGCTCTTGGATGGATACAGATCTGCTGGCACAACTTCAATATCTGGAAGATAAACGCCATGGTTGCGAGCAGAGGAAAGAAACCTGGTGTTGGTTCTGTACTTGATGAAGCGCATGATCCATGGAGCATATATCTTCGGCTCGAGGACATTGAAACCATTGGCAGCAAGGTTTCGAAGGAATAAGTCTTGAAGATTGAACCTGATGCCATACACAATGTTGTAGAGCAATGTCTTCAGAGGCCCTTCAATCTTGTGAGATGTGTTGTGTCCTTTGATTGACCAAATGGTGTGCCAAAGAATGTGATAGAGAGTCCGGGGCAAATATTGAAGATCATCCGTGAAAAATGAAGTGGGCAATTCTGCATCTCGAGCCAACGGTTGCATCATTGTGAGCATCTCAGTCATGTTGGGTTCTCGCATTTGGAATAGGCTTCGAGTGGCAGCCATATAGGCTTCAGAGCAAGGATCCAAGTCTTCACCAGACGCGGAAAGTGGTGTTGCAGGAAAGAATTCTAGTGGTGAAGTAGTGACATGTTCATCCCGTATCATGAAGTCCATCTGCCAAGTGTTCATATCACGACCGAAGCCAGAGATGTGGAGAGTTGCGTAGAACTGGAGGATGCGTTCCTCATTCCAGTCTTCATGATCAGTGCAGAAAGGCAGTAGACCCACATCTCGAAGACAATCCAGTGCTTGATCAAAACAGGGAAGACCTTTCATAGCTTCAAAGCTGAGATGTTTGTGGGGAAAGATCATGTTCTGACCATAGAGCACACACATGTAGTACTGACGTTGTGGAGCACTCCAGAATCTGTCAGACTGTATTCTTTCACACTTGTATGGATTGCGATCGGAGTCAAAGAAGGTGTTGTTCAACCTGAACCTTTCCAACTCGAAGACCAAGGGTCTTGCAGGGCCAGACTGACGAAGACTTGGAAGACATGGCATGGGGTTCATGACATTGGGGCGTCGATCAAGGTGGAACTCATACTATGGTCCCATTCTTGGTGGTGCAACAAGGCGAGGCCATCTTGTAGGAACCATCTCTCCTTCCCGATTGCGAGCCATCACAATGTTTTCTTTATTGTCTTCAGTGGATGGAGTGGCTGGGACAGGAGATCCATGAGGGGATGGGGCATTGGCTTCGCCCATGGTGGCATCGGCAGTAATGTTAGCGGCCATGCCTTCTGGTGCAGATTGGCTAGGAGGAACATCTTCAATCCTCAGCTCTTCTTCGACTGGTGTAGTCGGTGAAATATGTACTTGATCTTCAGGAATAGGAGACATAAGAGCGCGAGGTCCTCGACGAAGATGTTTTAGTGGTGAAGTGCTGGTGGCGGTTTCAATCTCCAGAGGAGCAAACGGAGATTCTGGTGAGGTTGACACTGGTGGAAAGAAAGGAGGTGATGGTGTACCGGGCTCAGCTTCAGGTACGTCTGGCCGGAGAGGAGTCCCAATGTCCACAAATTCACTAGTTGGTTGTGGGGAGGAATCCATTGGGGCATCCACGTGTGGTACATGTTCTGGCTCAGCATTGTCTTCAGCAGCTGCAGTGTCTTCAGCAGCTGGAATATCTTCAGGGCTCTAAGTCTCTGTGAAAGCAGACTCATGCAGAACAACCCGTCTTTCCATGTTTTCCGATGCGGGAGGAGCCACTGAGATTGGCTTCATGAGCAGGGGCTCTTGTTGAGGAGCGGGGGTTGATGACGGAGCAGTCGGGGGAACAGGTTCTTGCGTCGGCTCCGAAGACTTGGATTTTCTTGTCTTCAACCTGTTCGGAGGTTGGGATTTAGAGGCAGCAACCTTGCGCTTCTTGGCTTCAGCTTCGGCCTTCTTGGTCTTCTTGCTATCAGCAGCAGAGGAAGACGGAGGTGCACGAGGGCCAGAGAAGCCAGCCGGAAACTCAATGCCACGGCGCACAGACGGTGTGGGAGTAGGCACATCCGAAGACATCGAGGCTTACCTGGAGCGTGCAATGATTTCGGGAGCAAGAGCAGGCTGACCAAGAGCTTTTCTTTTCAGCATGTCATTGTGAGCTTGGACCACAATCGTTGTCTTTCTCTTTAGGCGCGCTAGGGCACCTTTGACAGCTTCACACTTCCTCTCAAATTCAGCTTTGAGATCTGCCATCATCAGTTGATATCCCTGAATCTGAGGAGCTAAGAGTCTGTGCACATTCTGCTTGAACAGCTCCTTTTCATGGCTAATCTTGGCCTTCATCTGTTTGGCTTTCTGAGCCACAGTCAGTTCCTCATTCACCAGCCCTTGGAAGGTGACACTTAGTCCAATTGGAAGATGGAGGGCATCAATGGTGAGAGAGGGATCTGCGAACCATTCATCAATGAAGTGTTCAAAGATGATAGGATGAATGAGAGGTATGTCTTCGAGCAGCTTGGCTTCCTCTTCTTTCTACTGGATGAGCCTAACTAAGGCTTCATCGTCGAACTCGTCGTCAGATAGTTCAATCATATTTGCGGCGACCATTAATGACAGAGTGGGCTTCGGACCTCTAGAGGCAATAGCTTTCCTTTTCATTCACCTATGAAGGCGATCTTCTTCCTCAGGCTCTTCTGGATTAACAGAGGGAGAGCGCGAAGCTTGAGGTGAGGGGACAGACGGCTTGGGAGGCTTTGAAGCCTTGGGCTTTGAAGCCAGTGACTTCTTCAGAGCCTTCGGCCTAGGGGCAGGTGGATGCTCTTCATCATCTTCATCAGAGTCGGACTGTGTATGATCTGGGCAGCCAAGAATGCTTGATGGATGAGGATTGCTAGGCATTGGGGGCCTGAACATGCACAGATAGAACCCCTCATTGATGGCTTCTGCCTTAGTCTTCGGATGAAGATTCCTGTAGACAATGTCCGTCCATGGTGCTTTTTCAGCACACTTCTCAGCATACTCCTTAGTCACAAAGTGGTAATTGAACCACTCCTCACTCCAATATCTTCGAATCCATTGGATTCGGTTCTTGCGCTGACGGTAAGTTTCCCCTTCATTTGACTTGTATTGCTCATATAGATCTGGAGGAAGATCTTTAGCTGTATTCTTTCGACTCTGCTTCCCTCCCTTCTTGACTAGTTTATCATCTGCCATTGGCTTCGACAAAGGCTTCACAGGGGTGCGCAGATAAGAACAAGTACCAGGCGATTCCAGATGTATCTGCAAGTAGTCTGCAAACGAATTTAGACTATGAGATCCAAGCGATTCTGCTGCGGACCTGTACCTGTGAAAGAGTTAGATACGCGAGGGAAGAGGAGAGGTCATATGCATTCTCAGAAGATTTGGAAGATAGCACAGTGTTTAGAAGACATTGACCTTTTACCGAAGAAATTCACTTTTATAGCACATGTGGTGATTTCAGATTTGTACAAGTCCAAGGATTCGTACAAGTGAGGAATCAAACCAATCTTCAGACCAAAAAGTGAAAGTATTGGGCAAAATAGAGATCTAGATCTAGACGCGGTTGAGTGGAAAGTGAAGAAACAACAACCGACTATTTTCAGTAGAAATTTCAGATCAAAACAAGCGGTAAAAATAACTTTTTATTTATCGAAATGAAGAACGCGATGAACAGCTTGACGAGGCGGAGAGGCCAAGATGTTCAATCTGCCTCAGCCTAACTTGGTGGAGACAGTCTAGCTACGGCGGCGGCGTGAAGGAGATGTACGCGGCCGGCGTGAATACGTCGTCGGAGAAGGTGTGGCAGCTAAGCACTTCGTCTCCGGCGGCGATGGAATCCAGCGACGGCGCTTGGGTTTGAGCACGTGGGTGGCGGAGGAAGATGAAAGTATTAATGGAAGGGGGTAACTTTTATTTATAGGGGGTGAAAACATCCGAACCGGTTGGACGGATATGCCCCTGACTCCTCGGTTTAACAGGACATGTGGCATACATGCAACCCACCTAACAACCCACTACCATAATCGAAGCGGTGGCGCGGGAGATGTTTCTAATAACACGGAGACAGTTGAGATTTGAGAATTAAATATGTGGTTGATTTGTCTTCAACTGACAAGGACACAGTGAAGACAGTCAACACGTGTCAATATAGAATGCATATGACTGGCTTAGAACAGACTTGGACGAAGTAAGAATGGAAGAGAATGTCAGGTCCGATCACATTTGCCTAGGAAAAAGTTGACGACATAGCTATAGGACAAATGCTGTATAGGACAAAGCTCTAATCCAAATGAAGATCTGCAAATAGTTTTCAACTGGAACACACGTGCAAACAAATTTTTTGTTCTGAAGACATTCAGCTCCTAAAGACATGTGAAGAAGATGAGATAAAAAGCAATGTCTTCGAGTTTGGTTGGTGGCGTTACCCACCGTATAAGAATGTTTGACTCAGACACGACGCACAATTATCGTGGCGCTCCGAGGTCATATTCTTCGTTAATGTATTCACACTCAGATTGTAAGTCTTCATGAATTGAAGACATACGTTGCATCGTGTGTTCTGCATCAAAGTCATCAAGATGCATAAGCGTTAGGATGTGTTCCCATTCAAAGGACATTCGAGGATTCTAAGATATTTAGCTCACACCGCAACTTGCAAAACCTCTTCTCATCCAAAGGCTTCGTGAAGATATCTGCCAGCTGATCTTCAGTGTCTGCGTGCTTGATGTTGATGTCGCCCTTCATCACGTGATCCTGAAGAAAATGATGTCGTATCTGAATGTGCTTTGTCTTCGAATCCTGTACCGGGTTGTAGGAGATCTTGATTGCACTCTCATTGTCGCAGTAGAGAGGTACATGATTCAGGTTGATGCCGCAGTCCTTGGGAGTCTGCTTCATCCAGAGAAGCTGAGTACAACATGCTCCAGCAGCAATGTATTCGGTTTCGGCAGTGGAGAGTGAAACACAGTTTGACTTCTTGGAAGACCAACATACAAGAGATCGTCCAAGAAAGTGACAAGTGCCTGATGTCGACTTGCGATCAACTCGGTCGCCAGCGAAGTCAGAATCTGAATAGCCAATCAGCTCAAACTTTGAACCCTTTGGATACCATAATCCTAGCGTTGGGGTGTGAGCTAGATATCTAAGTATTCGCTTCACAGCAAGGTGATGCTACTCCTTTGGTGCCGCTTGAAATCGGGCGCACATGCAAACGCTAAGCATTATATCTGGCCTAGATGCAGATAAGTACAATAAAGACCCAATCATGGAGCGATATACCTTCTGATTGAAATCTTTACCATTTTCGTCAGTGCAGAGGTGACCATTGGTAGGCATAGGCGTCTTGTAGCCTTTGGCTTCATTCATGCCGAACTTCTTGAGGCAATCTTTAAGGTATTTCTCCTGAGATATGAAGATGCCATTGGGTTGTTGTCGAATCTGAAGCGCTAGGAAGAATTTCAGTTATCCCATCATCGACATTTCATACTTTTCTTGCATCATATAAGCAAACTCATCACTGTATTTGTTGTTAGTACAGCCGAAGATAATGTCGTCCACATATATTTGGCATACAAACAATTCATCATCATATGATTTAGTGAAGAGAGTGGGATCGAGTGAACCAGATTTGAAGCCTTTCTTCTTGAGAAATTCCTTGAGTGTGTCATACCAAGCTCTTGGTGCTTGCTTGAGGCCATAGAGTGCCTTGTTGAGCTTGAAGACTTTGTCAGGATGCTTTGGATCTTCAAACCCTAGTGGTTGAGCAACATATACTTCTTCCTCAATCTTACCATTGAGGAATGCACTTTTGACATCCATTTAATACAAGCATATGTCATGATGGTTAGCATAAGCAAGCAGTATACGAATGGCTTCGAGTCTAGCAACAGGTGCAAAGGTTTCACCGAAGTCAATACCCTCGACCTGTGTGTAACCTTGGGCTCTGGCCTTGTTTCTGACGACTTGGCCGGACTCATCTTGCTTGTTGCAGAAGATCCACTTGGTACCGATGATGTTGTGCTTCCTTGGATCAGGACGCTTTACGAGCTCCCACACATTGTTCAGCTCGAAATGGTGAAGCTCTTCCTGCATGGCTTGAATCCATTCTGATTCCTTGAAAGCTTCATCTACTTTGGTGGGCTCTGTGATGGATACAAAAGCAAAGTGCCCACAAAATTTAGCCAATTGAGTAGCTCTTGAGCGAGTAAGTGGAGCTGGTGCATTTATGCTGTCAAGCATTCTCTCAATTTGGACTTCATTAGCCACACGTGGATGAGCAGGGCGAAGACTTTGTTCTGGCTACTGAGCATTGTCTTCATCAGTAGCATTGTCTTCAGGTTCAGCATTGTCTTCGCGCTGAGTGGATGGGGGAATGATGAACTCTTCAATCACGGATTCTTCAGGCACAATTTCTCCAGTGCCCATCAGTCTAATAGCTTCATCAGGAGGTAATTCATCTAGCACAGGAGGCAGGTGCTCTCTTTGCGAGGCATTAGTTTCAACGAATCGCACATCTACAGTTTCAACAACCTTGTTGTGAAAGATGTTGAAGACTCTGTAGGTGTGCGAATCCTTTCCATAACCAAGCATGAAACCCTCATGTGCTTTCGGTGCAAATTTAGAAGTGTGATGTGGATCCCTTATCCAGCATCTTGCACCGAAGACTTTGAAATAACTTACATTGGGTTTCTTACCGGTGAGAAGCTCATAAGACGTTTTCTTGAAGAACTTGTGAAGATATACCCTGTTGATGATATGGCATGCAGTGTCAATGGCTTTAGGCCATAGGTTTCGTGGTGTCTTGTATTCATCAAGCATGGTGCGATCCATCTCAATAAGAGTCCTATTCTTGCGCTCCACGACGCCATTCTGCTGAGGAGTATATGGAGCAGAGAACTCATGAGTGATGCCAAGAGTATCAAGATAGGTGTCCAGGCCTGTGTTCTTGAATTCAGTGCCATTGTCACTCCTGATGTGCTTGATCTTGTTGTTGTAGTTGTTCATACACCTATTTGCAAAGCGCCTGAAGACATCCTGCACTTCAGTCTTATAGAGTATGATATGCACCCAGGTGAATCGAGAATAGTCATCAACAATTACGAAGCCATATAGAGTTGCAGTGGTAGAGAAAGTGGATTAATGAGTAGGGCCAAATAAGCCCATGTGGAGCAGCTCAAAGGGATGAGAGGTCGTCATAATTGTCTTCGAGGGATGTTTGGCTCTAGTCATCTTCCCGGCTTCACATGCGCCACAGAGGTGATCCTTCTTGAACTTGACACCCTCGATGCCAATGATTAGCTTCTTCTTGGTGAGTGTGTGCAAGTTCCTCATCCCAGCATGTCCTAGCCTTCTATGCCAAAGCCAGCACTCCAAAGCTTTTGCTAGAAGACATGAGGCAACCTGTGGTCCTGCAGAGAAGTCTACCATGTACAAGTCACCTCTTCGAAAACCTTCGAAGACTTTGGTTTTGTTAGAGGCCATTAGTACCACACATCGAAATTTGCCAAATATGACTAGCATATCTAAGTCACAGAGCATTGAGACAGACATCAAGTTGTAACAAAGGGATTCGACAAGCATGATATTTTCCATGTGCCGGTCCCTTGAGATAGCAACTCTACCTAGCCCCAATACTTTGTTGCTGCTCTTGTCAGCAAAGACAATGTGATCTTTTGTTGGAGGTCGAAGAGTTTGCTCCATCAATAGGCTTCGATCACCAGTCATATGACTTGTGCATCCACTCTCCATAATCCATTCATTGGCATTGGATTTGTCTTCCTGCATTGAGAATTAGTCGAGTTCACCAAAGCATGTAGGAGTAACATGCTAAGATGAAGATATAGCAATAGACAGTGGTAAGTATTCTGAACAAGGTATGCATTAGTTTTCTTGCGTTCAGACAAGAATGTTTTTGGGTCTCCAGAGATGATCTTCGGGATAGGCTTCTTCCTATGTGGAGACCCGATGCTGCATAGAAGATATTAGTTCTTCTTAACCACCCACATGCGAAGGGGTGGCTTAGAAGCAATGAGACGTAAGGCAGCATCGGAGAATTTAGGCAAAGATGCCCTAATAGTTCATTTCACAGGAGGGTTAGTGTACTCAAATGAATAAGCAGAGAAATTCTTGGTTGGATGAACATAGCGGTTCATGCCATTGTGTACATATTCATGAGTCATCTGAGTCTTTTCCTGCGAAACAGAATGGTTAGAGCCACCATATGAAGACTTATGTCTTCTCGAAGACATTGATCTAGAGTTTGTCTTCTTCTTGGAAGATGTTGTCAAGACATTCACATGAAGCTTCTCAAGAAGACATTTGGGAACCCAGATCTTCTTCATAGGAGAACCATTCCTGCAGTTAGTACCAATAAACCTGGCAAATACTTCACCATTTTGGCATTTGAACAGTTTATAGTTGGAATCAAAGGATTCATCAATAATGAGAGGATTCACACAGTTAAAGCCTGATAATGTGGAAGGATCAACTGAAGGACCTTTTGCAGCAACCCATGTGGTTTTGGGATATTGCTCAGGTGTCTAGTAGGATCCATCAACATTGAGGTTTCTTTCGAAACCCACATCCTCTTTCCTAGGGTTTTTGTTCAGTATTGTCTTCTTCAGGACATCACAAAGAATCTGATGTCCTTTCAGACTCTTGTACATGCCAGTTTCAAGCAATGTCTTCAACTTGTCATTGTCGTCAGTGATAGCACTGGCTTCCTCAGGTGAGGGGTTAGGTGCCACAGATACAGTTGAAGATAAAGCATTTTCAGAAGCATTTGAACATTCAGCAGTTGAATCATTAGCTTCACGGGCAATACACTTTAAGCATGGAGCATCAAATTCATCCTGAGCGGTACTGATCTGCTCTGCTAGGAGTGAGTCGTTTTCCTTCCGCAGGTCATCATGTGCTTCCCTCAACTTTTCAAGATCAATCTTTTTCTGAAGATATTCAAGAGAAAGCTTCTCATGATCAGTTGAGAGGGCATCATGACGACTTTGGAGATCCTCAAACCTTGAACGAAGCCTATGCATGTCTTCAGCCATAGCTTCGTTCAGACTCATCTCTTCGCGTAACAGGTCATCGCTTGTTTCTAATGTAGTTTGCATTTTCTCCATGGGATGTTGTTGCTTGGTGGCAATTTTTACAAGTTTAGCATAGCTAGGTTTCATGTCATCATCAGATTCAGCTTCAGATTCAGAGTCATGACGTGAGGATTTTGAGGATACCTTGGAGGCTTTTGCCATGAAGCAGTAAGGAGGAGTAGCATCATCATCACTGGCTTCGGTGTTGAAGAAGGAACCATTGTCTTCGGGTTCGAAGACAGAGGTGGAGAGATATGCTGAAGCCATTGTTAGTCCAGCTACTTCAGCATCAGATTCCTCCTCGGATGCTTCCTCAGCTTCAGAACCGGATTCAGACTGTGAATCCATCTCCTTTCCAATGAAGGCATGTGCCTTGCGAGATGAACTCTTCTTGTATGATGAAGACTTTGCATACTTCTTCTTCTTCTTGTCGTCGGAGTCATAGTCCTTGTTCTTCTTCTTGGATTCCTTCTCCCATCGAGGACAATCAGCAATGAAATGGCCAACTTTCTTGCACTTGTGACAGGTTTGCTTCTTGCTGTCTTTTGAAGACATTTCACCAGACCTCTTGGAATCATGCCTTGAAGATTTTGCGTAGTGTTTTGACTTGGCAAACTTTCAGAATTTCCTAACAAGCAGAGCGAGTTCTTTTCCAAAGTCTTCAGCACCATCAGAACTGCATTCAGAGTTGTCTTCGGATGACGATGCAGCCTTGGCCTTCAGGGCACGAGAATGACTGTAACTGGGACCGTAGATATCCCTCTTCTCAGCTTTTTGGAACTCATGTGTGTTCAATCTCTCAAGGATATCAGCGGGATCCAAACTCTTGAAGTCAGGACGCTCTTGGATCATGAGTGCGAGAGTATCAAAGGAACTGTCGAGTGATCTGAGTAGCTTCTTCACGACTTCATGTTTGGTGATATCAGTGGCGCCAAGTGCATTCAGCTCATTTGAGATGTCGGTGAGTCGATCAAATGTGAGCTGAACGTTTTCGTTGTCGAGTCTCTTGAAGCGGTTGAACAGGTTGCGAAACACATCAACACGGGAGTCTCTTTGAGATGAGACGCCTTCATTCACTTTCGACAGACATTCCCAGATTTGCTTAGCAGTGTTAAGTGCACTCACACGGCCATACTGTCCTTTGGTCAGATGACCACAAATGATGTTCTTGGCGGTGGAGTCCAGTTGTGCGAACCTCTTAACATCAGTAGCAGTAACACCTTCGCCAACTTTGGGAATGCCCGCCATGACGACATACCATAGGTCGTTGTCAATGGCTTTGAGATGCATGCGCATCTTGTTCTTCCAGTAGGGGTAGTCAGTGCCATCGAAGACAGGGCACGCAGCGGAGACCTTGATTATCCCTGTAGTCGACATAGCTAAAACTCCACGGTGGTTAAACCGAAACACAGAACATGGGAGTACCTTGCTCTGATACCAATTGAAAGTGCTAGTTATAAACTAGAGGGGGGTGAATAGGCGATTTTTATGAAAGGCTTCAAAACAATGAATGTATTCGAAGTATGCGGAAGCGATACATGATCAGGTAGGGATAGTAATCAACGATCTAGTCAAGGCATGCAATGCAGTGAAGACATACATGCAAGTTAAGCATTATCATCATGCACACTAAGATGAGTCGAAGACAAACTTAGATAGAATGAAGATAAACAGCAGATATGAATGTCTTCAGGATAAGTCTTCAAACAATGAGCAAGTAAAGGCTTCATGATACAGAACAAGAATGTAAGAAAGTGAAGGATAGAACCAGTTGCTTGACGAAGACAAGGATTTGTTGGACTAGTTCCAGTTGTTGTGACAACTGTACGTCTGGTTAGGGAGGCTGAGATTGAATTCAGAAGACCTCGTCTTCACCTTATTCCCATTGAGCCGAAGTCACTTAGACAGCGCCCAATCACTCTGGTAAGTCTTCAGGGGAGACCTCCAAAACCCGTACAAACTTTGTCACCCGGCAGTCCAAAATGACTCTTGGACGCTCTAGACCCAGACGCCTAACCATCTGGAAGATCACAGTCTTCAAGTGTAATAAGTCTTCAGTTCTCTCATAACAGAATGACTTCGGTGATGCTCAAACACACTAGCTCTAGGTGTTTAGGTGTATTCTCGCAAGATGTTTCTCTCTCAATGTCTTCGAGGTGGGTTGCTCCAAAACGACAACAGTCGTATCTCTCTCTGAGTAGCCACCTTCTTATGGTGGAGGGGGTGGGCTATTTATAGCCAGCGGGCAAACCGATCTGATATGACCGAAATGACCCTGGGTCAATGGCCAACTGACATGTGTCACAACGGTCGGATTTCAAACACACGCGGCAGCTTTACTTGGGATACAAGTAAAGCTGACTCAACCAACTCTGGAAGAGATTTCCTCTCATTGTCTTCTCTCGAAGACATAGGTATGGGTTGAGCATCTCGTCAGCATCTGACTTCGATCACATCGACCCCACTTAACAGTACGGTGGTTCCTATGACTCAGGAAGGAAGAAACAAAACTACCAAAAGACTTTGTCTTCGCGTTTCATTGTCTTCGGACGAATATCTTCGCATACCACCAATGGCTTCAACAGTCATCAATGTCTTCAGACATTTTTGGGGGTCATCTTCGACGGCTAAACCGAAACTCCAGGGACTTCTATCTGTGTTAACCTGTGAACTCTCACAAAACACATTAGTCCCCCAACCACGTTTGTCTTCAATACTCCAAAACCAACAAAGGGTGGCACTAGATGCACTTACACCAACAAAGTTGTTGAGGCGCTTAAAAGACAGTTGGCTGAGCCGCCCGTCTTAGCCGGCCCGAGTGACAAAGAGCCTACACTCCTATACATTGCAGCCAACTGTAAAGAAGTAAGTGTTGTAGTTGTCGTCGAGCGCAAAGAGGCAGGAAAGGAATACCCAGTACAGCGACCTGTCTATTTTGTCAGTGAAGTTCTGACTCTGTCCAAATAGCAGTATGTCACACCATGTGTTGTACCACTTTGCTATGCTATGGTTTATAAAATTTGGACCCATTTAAAACTTTTGCTTACTTTAAAACTTTTGCTTACTTGTGATGATTGACTTGAGTGCTTTTTGCTTGAATGCTTGATAGTGTTTTAATTCACAAGAATTCTTCTTCTCTCCATACTCATCTCCAAATTCCCTGCCCAATGACCATGCCATGTGTATAGGACTAAAAACTATTTTTATCAATTATTATTTTGGCCAAAAAGAATTTATTCAATTTAGGTTTTCAAAAACCCCTGAATTGATGTTTGTACTACAAGTCCTCAAATTAGGATGAATACTTTTCCCCAAAGACTTTATTTTGAACCTACTATATATATGACTTCCCAAAACCGTCAAATATTATTTTACTATTTTAGTTAAAGGCTTTTTCTTAAGGCCAGAAATGGTCTTTCATAGGGAAAAATTATTTTTATGCTTTCAAAATATTTGAGAAAATTTAGGAAAACTCAGTGGACACATACTTTCCATATATATGAGTTTCAACACATGGTCATGTTCAAAATATTGGACAAAACCCTCCAAAACCCTTCTTGTCTATTTCAAGCTTTTGAAATATTTCTATAAGAAGTATTCTCAAATAAATCCAGGAAAATTCTAGAAAGTCACATATGCCCAATGTGATGATCTTGCCAAGTTTCATCCCAATCCAAATTATTTTGGTTCACCAAAATATGCTAAAACCATTCCTGTCCAGATCCAAATTTAAGCAACTCTACATTGCCAACTGTCTCCTATTGATCTCAAACTTTGTGGACATGCCCTAATCCCTAAATAATGACACTACACAAATTGTGCATTAAGGAGATTAGCTTAGGATGAATAGATCTACAGAAACATGATTCTGTTAATTTCTAGGGTTTACAAAGTTTACATTGTCAACTTTCCTCAAATGAGCTCAAACCTTGTGACCCACCTTATTTTTACCCACCATCCAGTCCTTTTCAATCTCACAGTAAGTGGGTACAACTACCTTGCCCAAACACTGATCAAACACCTTCTGGTAACTTCCCAAAGTTACATTTTCACCCATCTACCTTACTCTCCTTGGCCTCAATTTTTCACCACAGTCACTCCTATACCACTCCTACCTCCAGTAAGGTTTGCATGGCTCAACTCAATGATTGAGTGGGGTAAAACCCCAATTACACCTCCTGGACAACAATTTTTCCCCTCCCTCAAGCTTCCTTCTATCCTAAGGACCCCCCAGAGCATCCAAGGCCTTCCATGGATTGTTTACTCTCCATGGCATGCCAAAACGGCGCTATGGAGTGTGCTACAGTGCACTCCCACACTGTAGCTGCCCCCAATCCCTGCTCCCGACCGCCTAGGGCCTCCCCCTCATGTTTCCCAAGGCCGTCTAGGCATCCGGGACACGCCACTTGGTCGGCCCCCTCCCATTACTCTCTCCGGGGAACCCCAGCCGCGCGTGCCAACGCCACCCGAACCGGCCAGTGGGCGGCCTCACACGCGCGATGCCCAGGGCCTTGCCTGCTCTCTCTTCTCTCTTACCGCGGGTCTAGACCCATCCCAGGAATGCCCCGTACACCCCCTGGCTCGCTCCCATGCCCTATGGCCTCGGCCTCGTCCTCACCGGCGCGCGGGCGCACGGTGCACCATCGAACCGCTATAAAAAGGGCCCCCATGCCCTCATTTTGCCTCTGACCGCCCTAGCCCCTTCCCAAACGAACCCCAGTAGCAACCGTGCATCCGCCAAGGCATCCGGAGCTCGGGATCGAGCCGGGTGTTGCCGCCTCTGGTCGCCGGCGTTCGCACGGTGAGAGGCCTCCTCCGGTCCCGTTTCCTCTCCCTGTGAACATCTCGCTCCCCCTGATGTGGTTCCCTCTTCCTCCCTCTCGTTTCCAGCAAGGGAACGTCCCCAGCGACCTCCACCGAACCTTCTCCGCCGTGGGTACTCGTCGCCGGTGAGCCACTGCACCCCGGCGCCTCCCTCCACCTCAAACCGAGCAGCGGGACTCCAAGGAACTCATCGGCGTCGTCCTTTTGCCTCGCTATCGGCCGCAGTGATGCCGGTGAGCCCACTCTGCTCATTGCCCCGAGGAAGGAGATGACAGGTGGGCTCCACCTGTCATACTCCCTCCCTCCTCTCTCTCGCTGCCAGGCCGGGCCTGCCGGCAGGTTTAAATAAAACCTACCGCGCGCATACCCCTTCGCCCCGGGCCGAATCCCCTGGGACGGCTCTGGTCTCCCTGTTTTGGCCCATGATGAATAGTGGTGGTTTTCCTTTTTCTTTTCAGAGGACTTTTAATAATTCCTCTAGCTGGGATAAAAATACAAATTTCATGATTCAAATTTCTAAAAACTTGTAATATTATGTAGTATTTAGTAATGACACTTGTGCACTTTTTGAAAATAGTTTCATGTAGTGGTTTTATTTAAAACCTAGTTTTGAATAATTAAAACCACTGTTAAAATAGTTTTCAAAAGTTTTTACACTTCAAAACCAGAAACTAATATTTTTAGTTTTAGGTGTAGGATTTTACAGAGTGGTGTGACATTTTTTAATTGAATTATTTTCTATGTTTTTGTCGTGTTCTTATTTTTGCCCGTTAATATTGTGACGATAGATTGCGTTGTTGACGAGGTAGTTGGACCAGAAGACTTTGAAGACCCCGAGAACTTTGTTGAGCCAGGCAAGCAACCCTTGACCATGTTCAAAGAAACCATTTTTATTGCATGGCATATAGCACTTTAATTTTGATATGTTGATCCTAATGTTATGGTGACAACCTTTATGGGTTGCCTCCGATACTTTTTCCGTTGATACTTGCATGACATGACTCTACCTTCTACCTAGAGTTGTGTGGGTGGGAAATAGGTAGGTTGCGAACTAGTTGCTACCCAAATGGGATGGGAATATGCATGATGTCGGAGAGGAAATGATTTCAAAGGCTTTTCAAAAACACCTCCGGGTGCCACTAATGCCCGAGGGAGATGATGATCATCTTGGTAACCATTTGATAAACAAGTGGTGTACCGAGCAAATTGTGTGGGTGTGTGTGTTTTCGAAAAAGGAGAGATTTAAGATCTGCTGACCGTGCCAACCTTGCATGTACAACCACGATACCCCTAATGGTACGGGGCTTTGTTGATTACTTTGGTTGATGCTCGCAGAGAGCCTGCATTACTAGTGGCGAGAGTGGCGTGGTCACTCTCGATACGAGCTCGTACCGGAATGGACGATCATGGGCTGTTTTCACAGACACCGGGCACACCGTTGCGTGCCCTCATGGATGATACGTGTGATGTATATCATGAGGGATGTCACCAATGAGTGGACTCTTTATTTAGTATCGCCATGGGAAAGGCATTGTTCGGGTACTTACCTCGGGTATGAACAATACCGCGAGTCGTGGCTTGACATGGGAGTTTCCCGAGTCTTGTGGGTAAAGTGTGCTACCTCTGTAGAGTGTAAAACTATTCGAATAGCCATGTCCACGGTCATGGACAGTTGGTGGTCCTTCTTAAACTACGTCCGACGTTTTCACAAACTTGTTGTGTGTGAGTGTGTGTGGGAGAAAGATGGAATACTTGAGTTAAGTCGGATGACTTGACATGATGATTGAACATGAGATGTTCAGACCTTGTTTATATTGATATACGTAACCTGTTCATACGAATACTTGTATCCTCATGATGCATGCTCTTTAAAAGTTGATTGATCATGTCATTGCACTCAAAAACTAGCTTTCCGCAACTTACCTACTTAGTGCCGTATCATGCATTGTTATACCTTGTTCCAAAACGTGGGTTGCTTGTGAGTACATTCAAAGTACTCATTGGCTTGCCACTGGTTATTTAATAGGCTAGGCATGGAAGAGCAGGAATATGGTGAAGAATTCGTTAGTGACGAACATGTGAATTAGGACGCTTCCCAGTCAGATTGCATGTAGGGTTAAGGCAGATGGCATGGGTCTACGCTATCTTTCAAGATTTCTGCTACGAGTTTATGTTTGTTATTTGGCCTTCATGGCCCTATCTATGTAAGACTTGACCTCGATGGTCTTTATTTGTGTAAGACGGTATGTATGGATGTAAGACTCTTGTTATCCAGATTCTGTGTGTTTAGTGAGCATTGATCCCTGGGATCACTGTAAACGTGCATTCGGTGATCACGACTTATGAGTCGGGGTCCCCGCAGAGCTGGTATTAGAGCCATCCTGACTGTAGGAAGCCTTAGTTCGCATGGACGTTAGTTAGGATAAAACCCCTTTCAAAAACTACATCTAGTGTCTATATTTAGGAGTTTCTACACTTCTTACCTCTCCTAGTCTCATTTCAAACATTACTGGCACCTCTCCCTAAAACCTTGTAGATGGTCGTCGTGCCCGAAGCCCTACTAGCATTCGGCTTTCCCCTACTCCTTGAGGATAGCCTAGAGAAGTGCCAGTTTCGCCGACCAAGCATTTTCCTCTACCACGAGCACTGGGTCGATGCCGTCACAAAGAAGTACCACGTTGATGTGGTCATGAAGGCAAACGACTCCCCGACTAGTTGGTTCTTTGAAGGACCACAGATGGAGACCCTGGTGCTCGTAGTCGAGACGGCTGCACGCAAGGCACTTATCCACCTTCGAGACATCATTCCGTCCAAGGAGGATGGGATACCACTAAGGTTCCAGACCTACTTCAGCCTCTTCGCCCACAGTCTGGCTAACAACCTGATTAAGGAGACCATGAAGCTCCGCGAGGAACTTCACCACACCCGAGAGCTACTCCGTCAAGCCAAGATGAGGCCAGACAAGATCAAGAAGGATGGAGCCCTGAGGGACGACCAGCTATCGCTCACAGAGGAGGAGTACCCCCAGCTAGAGATGCACCCACACGTCGTCGTCGGATGAGTGCGAAGGAGTACCGTGCGCTCTTCACCGACCCACCGGCGAAGCGTCTTTGGTATGGACCTCCTCGTTCTTAGACTACCTTGACTGGAGACAACGCCCATATGGATGATGATCAGGAGGAAGACCCAGAGGAGCGTGAGTACGAGACCGAGCACTCCACCACTTGAGTCCGAGAACCCCTAGGGTAGGATCAGTCATGTACCCCTCATGCAAAGTCAAGTCCGTGTGATGGTTCATATGAAACCATGTGTGCTTGTTGTTTGTTTATGTTGTTTGTGTTCCGATGCAAGTCGCGCGTTTGCCTTAGGCAACATGTAAGTGACTCCATCATCTATCTTATCTTAATGTTATGAGTTTGGTCATTCGACCTTTGATCACACTTTCACTGTACCAACCCCCTTAGGCACGCTTTCTCTATTGTTGCTTTCCATCTCATCTATCCCAGTTGTTTGACTTGGCTGCTCCAAGCAGGATGGTGACTACAACCTGCAACAGCTCCTTCACCAACCCTGAAGCCAGCAAATCCAGCCAGCGATAGGGAGCTGGTGGGACTGCTCAGGCTGGAGAGCACCAGGAGCAGCCACATGGCGACATTCCCCCACCACCACCTCCACCGGAGAACATGACCATAGCGCAGTTTCTCCAAGTTCTCCGGGAGGAACGCCAACCCAACACTACCACTATCCAGCAGATGGCTCAAGTCCTTGTGAACAACCAGCAGCAAGGCAGGAACGGCAATGGCCGCTCCACTCTGTGTGAGTTCATGAGGAATTCGCCCCCAACCTTCACTGAGAATGTTGAACCTCTGGATGTCGATGACTGGATCCGCACCATCGAGGACCTCCTTGCACTGGTCAACTGCAATGAGGATCGTGAGAAGGTGCTTTATGCCTCTCACTGCCTCGAAGATACCGCCAGAGCTTGGTGGGATGGATTCAAGGTCATGCAAGGCGACCGTGTGATCACCTGGGCTGACTTCAAGGAAGGATTCCGCACCGCTCACATTCCTTCCAGGATCATGGCTATCAAGAAGAGAGAATTCCGAGCGCTGAAGCAAGGAAGTGTCTCTGTCAAGGAGTACATGCAGAAGTTCAACCTCCTGTCGAGGTATGCCCCGAAGATGTCAGCACTGAGGCCGCTAAGATGGAACGCTTCATGGAAGGACTCCAGCAAGCCCTGCAGTATCAGCTCATCGTCTGCGACTGCCAGACCTTCTTTGACCTAGTGAACAAGGCTCTCATGCTCGAAGACAAGTGTCGTGCCATGGAAGACACTCGCAAGCGCAAGATGATCAGCAAGGGTATTTCCAGCTACCAGAAGCCTCACTCATGGCAGCCAGCCCCAGCCAAACCAACCTATCAACCTCAGCAGGCCAGACCCCCTGCACCTCGTCCGAGCTACCAGCCTCAGGAGTATGCTAATCCCAGGCCAACTTACAACAACCCCAATAACAACAATGGCGGCAGGAACAACAACAACTCTGGTCAAATCACATGCTTTGGATGTGGTCAACCTGGACACATCTCTAAGTTGTGCCCCAACAAGAAGCCAGATGCACCGCGCCCCAATGCGCCGAACCAAGGTCAAGGCCGTGGAGCGCCACCAAGGAACCAAGCTCCCTGCAACCAGCCCAACAATGGCAAGGGTCGTGTGAATCACGTCACCGCAGAGGAAGCCCAGGAAGACCCGGCCGTCATACTGGGTACGTTCCTCGTCAACTCAACTCCAACAACCGTTCTGTTTGATTGTGGAGCTTCGCATTCTTTTGCCACCCAAAAGTTTGCACTAGAGAGTGGTATGAAGCCTACACCCCTGGGTAGTCATATGTTCGTACAAACCCCGGGATCGGTTATGAGAACCAAGATAGGATGTAAAGGAGTTGGGATTGTCATCAATGGAGTAGAATTCCTAGCAGACCTTATCATCTTGAAGCCGCAAGGCTTGGATGCGATCCTAGGCATGGACTGGTTAACCAAACACCAAGGCTTGTTAGACTGTGCCAGGAGGACTATTACCATGACCAATAGCCAAGGAGTTGAAGTCAAGTATGACCCTACCTCCGCTCAATTCCCTTAGGTTAATTGTCTGTCGGGAATTGAGTTGGATCAAGTACCAGTGGTATGTGTCCCGACGAGCTGCCCGGAATGCCTCCTGACCGTGACATTGAGTTCATTATTGAGCTAATGTGCGGGGCAGGACCCATCTATAAGAAGCCCTATAGAATGGGATCCACAGAGTTGGCTGAGTTGAAGGAGCAACTGGCTGAGCAGCTCAGAAAAGGATTTATTCACCCTAGTGCCTCCCCGTGGGGATCACCTTTTCTATTTGTGTCCAAGAGGGACGGAACTATCCGACTCTGTGTCGATTACCGTTCTCTCAATGAGGTCACAATAAAGAACAAGTACCCACTTCCCAAGATTGAAGACCTGTTCGATCAACTAAATGGTGCCAAGGTGTTTTCCAAGATTGATCTCAGGTCCGGGTACTACCAGTTGAAGATCAGACCCCAAGACATCCCGAAGACGGCATGTGTGACCCGGTATGGCCTGTATGAATACACGGTCATGTCATTTGGGTTGACCAATGCCCCAGCTTACTTCATGTCCCTCATCAACAAAGTCTTCATGGAGTATTTGGACAAGTTTGTTGTTGTCTTCATCGATGACATACTCGTCTTCTCCAAGTCTGAAGAAGAGCATGCGCAATACTTGAGATTGGTCCTAGACAAGCTTCGAGAGCACTAGCTTTATGCCAAATTCAGCAAGTGCAAATTCTAGCTGCATGAAGTTGGATTCTTGGGTCATGTGTTGACTGCAGGAGGATTGTCAGTGGATCCTGCCAAGATCGAAGCCGTGACTGAATGGCAATCCCCAAGCAATGTGAACGAAGTCAGAAGCTTCCTCGGACTCGCGGGGTATTACCGCAAGTTCGTCGAAGGATTCTCGAGCATTGTCTAACCCATGACTCAGCTCTTGAAGAAGGACAAGAAGTTAGAATGGACGCCGAAGTGCGAAGAAAGCTTCCAAGAGCTCAAGAGGAGATTGACAACAGCCCCAGTTCTGCCCACCCCCGATATACACAAGGAGTTTGAGATATATTTTGATGCATCAAGAACCGGGCTTGGTGGCGTTCTGATGCAAGAAGGCAGAGTCGTAGCATATCTATCCAGACAGCTACGTCCTCATGAGGAGAACTACGCTACCCACGATCTTGAGTTGGCAGCTGTAGTTCATGCCTTGAAGACATGGCGACATTACCTTCTGGGAAAGCGATGTGAGATATACACATACCACAAGAGTTTGAAGTATATTTTCACCCAAAGGGAGTTCAACGTGAAGCAACAAACATGGTTAGAGTTGATCAAGGATTATGACCTCAGTGTTCAATACCACCTTAAGCAGAAAGGCTTGTGCCTTGAATGCTATGATTAAGGAAAGGCTACCCGCCTTGTATGAAGAGATTGAAAGCTTTTTCTCGGAACTAGTTGCACCTGGTTTCCTAGCTAACCTCGAAGCAACGCCTACCTTGATGGATGATATTAAGGAAGCTCAGAAGGATCATGACAACATAGAAGGCATCAAGAGGAAGATTAAGAAAGGCAAGGCCCCAGGATTCTTAGTAGATGAGCAAGGAGTTGTATGGTTTGGGACTCGCATGTTTGTTCCCAACAAAGTTGAGCTCAAGAATTTGATCTTGCGATAAGCCCATGACACTCCCTATTCCATCCATCCTGGAGGAACCAAGATGTACTAAGACCTCAAAGCAAGATTCTGGTGGCATGGCATGAAAAGGGAGATAGCCACTTTCGTCGCAAAGTGTGACATATTTCAAAGAGTCAAAGCTGAGCATCAACGACCCGTTGGATTGTTACAACCTCTCAAGGTGCCTGAATGGAAGTGGGACAAAGTTGAGATGGACTTCATCACCGGTTTTCCCAGGTCAAGCAAGGGACATGATTCCATTTGGGTTATCGTCGACCACCTGACCAAGGTAGCCCACTTCATTCCCGTCATAACCACCTATGATGGAAACAAGCTAGCCAGCCTTTACATCGAGCGCATTGTGAGCCTCCACGGAGTTCCAAAGGAGATTGTGTCAAACCGAGGAACCCAGTTTACCTCGAGGTTCTGGAAGTAGTTTCAAGAAGCAATGGGGACCAAGGTTTCCTTTAGCACTGCTTTTCACCCCCAGACAGGCAGACAGACGGAACGAGTAAATTAGATACTCGAGGACATGCTTCGTGCTTGTGTTTTAGCATATGGAGCCAAATGGGTAGATTGCCTACCATTCGCTGAATTCTCCTACAACAACAGCTACCAGTCCAGTCTCCAGATGGTAGCATTTGAGGTGTTGTATGGACGCAAGTGCCGCACTCCCCTCAATTGGTCAAAGACAAGAGAAGGACTAGTCTTTGGACCCAAAATTCTCCGTGAAGCCGAAGAGCAATTTCAACTAGTTAGAGAGCGTCTGGAGACCGCCAAGTCAAGACAGAAGAGCTACGCCGACTCTCACCGCCGAGAAGTGAACTTCTACGTCGGAGACAACATATATCTCCGAGTCACGCCTCTCAAAGGAACCAAGCATTTCCACGTCAAGGGAAATCTTACACCAAGATACATAGGCCCCTTCAAGATTGCCGCAAAGTGAGGAGAAGTTGACTACCAGCTAGAGCTACAATTCGAGCTATCCGATGTGCACAACGTTTTCCATGTGTCACAACTCCGGAAGTGTCTCCAAGTTCCCAACCGCCCCGACCTCCACAAGGACATCGACCATCAAGGCATCGACCTTCAGCCAGACCTCACTTATCGTGAGAGGCCAGTTCGCATTTTAGACGAAGCCGAGTGTTGCACCCGAAGCCGCACCATCAAGTACTTCAAGGTCCAATGGAGCAAACACACTGAAGCAGAAGCAACCTGGGAGCGTGAAGACTACCTTAGATCAGGGTTTCCTTATCTTTTTAGCACTTAGCCTAGGAATCTCAGGGATGAGATTCTTGTAAGGGGGTAAGTCTGTCACACCATGTGTTGAACCACTTTGCTATGCTATGGTTTATAAAATTTGGACCCTTTAAAACTTTTGCTTACTTTCAAACTTTTGCTTACTTGTGATGGTTGACTTGAATGCTTTTTGCTTGAATGCTTCATAGTGTTTTAATTCACAAGAATTCTTCTTCTCTCCATACTCATCTGCTTGGTCCAAATTCCCTGCCCAATGATCATGCCATGTGTATAGGAATAAAAACTATTTTTATCAAATATTATTTTGGCCAAAAATAATTTATTCAATTTAGGTTTTCAAAAACCCCTGAATTGAGGTTTGTACTACAAGTCCTCAAATTATGATGAATACTTTTCCCCAAAGACTTTATTTGGAACCTACTATATATATGACTTCCCAAAACCATCAAATATTATTTTTAAAGATTATTTAACTATTTTATTTAAAGGCTTTTTCTTAAGGCCAGCAATGGTCTTTCATAGGGAAAAATTATTTTATGCTTTCAAAATATTTGAGAAAATTTAGGAAAACTCAATGGGCATATATTTTCCATATATATGAGTTTCAACACATGGTCATGTTCAAAATATTGGACAAAACCCTCCAAAACTCGTTCTGTCTATTTCAAGCTTTTGAAATATTTCTATAAAAAATATTCTCAAATAAATCCAGGAAAATTCTAGCAAGTCATCTATGCCCAATGTGATGATCTTGCAAGTTTCATCCCAATCCAAATTATTTTGGTTCACCAAAATATCCCAAAACCATTCCTGTCCAGATCCAAATTTAAGCAACTCTACATTGCCAACTGTCTCCTATTGATCTCAAACTTTGTGGACATGCCCTAATCCCTAAATAATGACACTACACCAAATTGTGCATTAAGGAGATTAGCTTAGCATGACTAGATCTACAGAAACCTGATTCTGTTACAGAAACCTGATTCTGTTAATTTCTAGGGTTTACAAAGTTTACATTGTCAACTTTCCTCAAATGAGCTCAAACCTTGTGACCCACCTTATTTTTACCCACCATTCAGTCCTGTTAAATCTCATAGTAAGTGGGTACAGCTACCTTGCCCAAACACTGATCAAACACCTTCTGGTAACTTCCCAAAGTTACATTTTCACCCATCTACCTTACTCTCCTTGGCCTCAATTTTTTTAACACACTCACTCCTATACCTCTTCTACCTCTAGTAAGGTTTGCATGGCTCAGCACAATGATTGAGTGGGGTAAAACCTCAATTACCCCTCCTGGACAGCAATTTTTCTCCTCCCTCAAGATTCCTTCTGTCCTAAGGACCCCCAGAGCATCTTGGTTTGGCGCATTGGGGCGCGGTGCATCTGGCTTCTTGTTGGGGCACAACTTAGAGATGTGTCCAGGTTGACCACATCCAAAGCATGTGATCTGACCAGAGTTATTGTTGTTCCTACCGCCATTGTTGTTATTGGGGTTGTTCTAAGCTGGCCTGGGATTGGCATACTGCTGAGGCTGGTAGCTCGGACGAGGTGCAGGGGGTCTAGCTTGCTGAGGCTGATAGGTTGGCTTGGCTGGGGTTGGCTTCCAGGGGCGAGGCTTCTGGTTGCTAGAACTACCCTTGTCTTCAAGCATGAGGGCCTTATTCACCAGGTCGAAGAAGGTCCGGCAGTCGCAAACAATGAGTTGATACTGCAGGGCTTGCTGGAGTCCTTCCCTGAAGCGTTCCATCTTAGAGGCCTCAGTGCTGACATCTTCAGGGGCATACCTCGATAGCAGGTTGAAATTCTGCATGTTACTCCTTAACAGAGCCACTTCCTTGCTTCAGCGCTCGGAATTCCCGCTTCTTGATAGCCATGATTCCCGAAGGAATGTGGGCCGTGTGGAATCCTTCCTTTAAGTCAGCCGAGGTGATCACACGGTCATCTTGCATGACCTTGAATCCATCCCACCAAGCTCTGGTGGTACCTCCGAGGCAGTGAGAGGATAAAGCACCTTCTCACGATCCTCGTTGCAGTTGACCAGTGCAAGGAGGTCCTCGATGGTGCGGATCCAGTCATCGGCATCCAGGGGTTTAGCAGTCTCGGTGAAGGTTGGGGGCGAATTCCTCATGAATTCTGACAGAGTGGAGCGGCCATTGCCGTTCCTGCCTTGCTGCTGGTTGTTCACAAGGACTTGGGCCATCTGCTGGATAGCGGTGCTACTTCTTGAGCTTGCGTTGGTTTTCCCTTGAAGAGGAAAGGGTGATGCAGCAAAGTAGATAAGTATTTCCCTCAGTTTTGAGAACCAAGGTATCAATACAGTAGGAGGTACAAGCAAGGCCCCAATCTATGCACCTGCACAAACAATCAAACACTTGCACCCAACGCTATAAAGGGGTTGTCAATCCCTTCATGGTCACTTGCAAGGATGAGATCCGATAGAGATAGATATAAAAGATTACTAAAAGTAAAACTAAATAAAAGTAAATAAAATTGCAGCAAGGTATTTTTGGTATTTTTGGTTTATAGATCTGAAAATATAATATGGAAAATAGACCCGGGGGCCATAGGTTTCACTAGAGGCTTCTCTCTTGAAGGAAAATAATACGGTGGGTGAACAAATTACTGTCGAGCAATTGATAGAAAAGCGCATAGTTATGACGATATCCAAGGCAATGATTATGCATATAGGCATCACATCCGTATCAAGTAGACCGAAACGATTCTGCATCTACTACTATTACTCCACACATCGACCGACTCCTGCCTGCATCTAGAGTATTAAGTTCATGAAGAACAAAGTAACGCATTAAGTAAGATGACATGATGTAGAGGGATAAACTCAAGCAATATGATGAAAACCCCATCTTTTGGTCCTTGATGGAAACAATACAAATACGTGCCTCGCTACCCCTACTTTGTCACTGGGTGAGGACACCGCAAGATTGAACCCAAAACTAAGCACTTCTCCCATTGCAAGAATTACCAATCTAGTTGGCCAAACCAAACCAATAACTCGAAGAGACTTACAAAGATATGAAATCATGCATATAAGAATTCAGAGAAGATTCAAATAATATTCATAGATAATCTGATCATAAACCCACAATTCATCGGATCTCGACAAACACACCGCAAAAGAGTATTACATCGGATAGATCTCCATGAAGATCAAGGAGAACATGGTATTGAAGAACATAGAGAGAGAAGAAGCCATCTAGCTACTAGCTATGGACCCGAAGGTCTGAGGTAAACTACTCACGCATCATCGGAAGGGCAATGGTGTTGATGTAGAGGCCCTCCGTGATCGAATCCCCCTCCGGTATATTGCCGGAAAAGGCCCCAAGATGGGATCTCACGGGAACAGAGGCTTGCGGCGGCGGAAAAGTATTTTCATGGCTCTCTTTGGTATTTGGGGAATATTTCTGAATTTATAGGCGAAGAGTTAGGGTTGGAGGAGCTACGGGGGGCCCACAAGCCAGGGGGGTGCCCCCCCCCCCAGGGGCGTGCCCTGGTGGCTTGTGCCCCACCCGTAGGTCTTCTGGCCTCTTCTCGAAGCCTCCTGGGTTCCTTCTGGTCCAAGAAAAATCAGCGTAGAATTTTATTCCGTTTGGATTCCGTTTGATATTCCTTTTCTGCAATACTCAAAAACAAGGAAAAAACAGAAACTGGCACCGGGCACTAGGTTAATAGGTTAGTCCCAAAAATAATATAAAATAGCATATTAATGCATATAAAACATCCAAAACAGATAATATAATTGCATGGAGCAATCAAAAATTATAGATACGTTGGAGACGTATCAGCATCCCCAAGCTTAATTCCTGCTCGTCCTCGAGTTGGTAAATGATAAGAACAGAATTTTTGATGTGGAATGCTACCTAACATATTTATCCATGTAATATTATTTATTGTGGCATGAATGTTCAGATCCATAAGATTCAAAACAAAAATTTAATGTTGACATAAAAACAATAATACTTCAAGCATACTAACAAAGCAATCGTGTCTTTTCAAAATAACATGGCCAAAGAAAGTTATCCCTACAAAATCATAAGGTCTTGCTATGCTCCATCTTCCCCACACAAAGTATTTAAATCATGCACAACCCCGATGACAAGTCAAGCAATTGTTTCACACTTTTTAAGTTCTCAAACTTTTTCAACTTTCACGCAATACATGAGCGTGAGCCATGGATATAGCACTATAGGTGGAATAGAATATGGTGGAGGTTGTGAGGAAAAGGAGAAGATAGTCTCACATCAACTAGGCGTATCAACGGGCTATGGAGATGCCCATCAATAGATATCAATGTGAGTGAGTAGGGATTGCCATGCAACGGATGCACTAGAGCTATAAGTGTATGAAAGCTCAAAAAGAAACTAAGTGGGTGTGCATCCGACTCGCTTGCTCACGAAGACCTAGGGAAATTTGAGGAAGCCCATCGTTGGAATATACAAGCCAAGTTATTTAATGAAAAATTCCCACTAGTATATGAAAGTGACAAAATAGGAGACTCTCTATCATGAAGATCATGGTGCTACTTTGAAGCACAAGTGTGGAAAAAAGATAGTAGCATTGTCCCTTCTCTCTTTTCTCTCATTTTCCATCATCCTTTCCTCACATGGGACAATGCTCTAATAATGATGACCATCACACTTTTATTTACTTACAACTCAAGAATTACAACTCAATACTTAGAACAAAACATGACTCTATATGAATGCCTCCGGCGGTGTACCGGGATGTGCAACGATCTAGCATAGCAAATGACATTAATGAAAACATCACGCTAGCTGTCTTACGATCATGCAAAGCAATATGACAATGATGGTGCGTGCCATGATAAACGGAACAGTGGAAGTTGCATGGCAATATATCTCGGAATGGCTATGGAAATGCCATAATAGGTAGGTATGGTGGCTGTTTTGAGGAAGGGTATATGGTGGGTTTAATGCACCGGCGAAAGTTGCGCGGTACTAGAGAGGCTAGCAAAGGTGGAAGGGTGAGAGTGCGTGTAATCCATGGACTCACATTAGTCATAAAGAACTCACATACTTATTGCAAAAGTCTATTAGTTATCGAAGCAAAGTATTAGACGCATGCTCCTAGGGGAGAGGTTGGTAGGAGTTAACCATCGCGCGCTCCCGACCCTCACACAAAGGATGACAATCAATAAACAAATCATGGTCCGACTTCGTTACATAACGGTTCACCATACGTGCATGCTACGGGAATCACAAACTTTTAACTCAAGTATTTCTACCAATCCACAATTACTCACTAGCATGACTCTAATATCACCCTCTTTATATCTCAAAACTATATGCAAGGAATCAAACTTCTCATAGTATTCAATGCACTTTATATGAAAGTTTTTATTATATCCATCTTGGATGCCCATTATATTAGGACTAAATTCATAACCTAAACCAATTACCATGCTGTTTAAAGACTCTCAAAATAATATAAGTGAGGTACGAGAGTTCAATTATTTCTATAAAATAAAACAGCACCATGCTCTAAAAAGATATAAGTGAAGCACTAGAGCAAAATTGCCTAGCTCAAAAGATATAAGTGAAGCACATAGAGTATTCTAATAAATTCACGATTCATGCGTGTCTCTCTCAAAAGATGTGTGCATCAAGGATGATTGTGGAAAACTAAAAAAGCAAAGACTCATATCATACAAGACGCTCCAAGCAAAACACATATCATGTGGTGAATAAAAATATAGCCTCAAGTAAATTTACCGATGGATTGAAGACGAAAGAGGGGATGCCTTCCGGGGCATCCCCAAGCTTAGGCTCTTTGGTATCCTTGAATATTCCTTGGGGTGCCTTGGGCATCCCCAAGCTTAGGCTCTTGCCACTCCTTATTCCATAGTCCATCAAATCTTTACCCAAAACTTGAAAACTTCACAACACAAAACTCAACAGAAAACTAGTGATATCCGTTAGTATAAGAAAAATAAATCACCACTTTAGGTACTGTTGTGAACTCATTATTTATTTATATTGGTGTAATATCTACTGTATTCCAACTTCTCCATGGTTCATACCCCCCGATACAACCCATAGATACATCAAAATAAGCAAACAACACAAAGAAAACAGAATCTGTCAAAAACAGAACAGTCTGTAGCAATCTGGAAACTTCGAATACTTCTGTAACTCCAAAAAATCTGAAAATTTAGGAAAATCTGGGAAATTTGTATATCAATCTTGTTTAAAAATTTCAGACTCATTCGACGCTCTGGTGAATTTATAAAATTCCTGGACTGAGCGCAAAAGTTTCTGTTTTTCAGCAAGATCAAATCAACAATCACCGTAAACCATCCCAAAGGTCTTACTTGGCTCAAACACTAATTAAAACACTAAAACACAATTAATACATAGGTAATAATGTGTAATTTATTCAATAACAGAAACAAAACAAAAAACATAAAAATAAAATTGGGTTGCCTCCCAACAAGCGCTATTGTTTAACGCCCCTAGCTAGGCATAACGCAATAGATCTAGGTATTATCATCTTTGGTGTGCAATCCATAAGTAGCTCTCATAATAGATTCATAAGGTAATTTAATTTTCTTTCTAGGAAAGTGTTCCATGCCTTTCCTTAACTGAAATTGGAATCTAATGTTTCCTTCTTTCATATCAATAATTGCACCGATCGTTCTAAGGAAAGGTCTACCAAGAATAATAGGACATGTAGGATTGCAATCTATATCAAGAACAATGAAATCTACGGGCACATAATTCCTATTTGCAACAATAAAAACATCATTAATCCTTCCCATAGGTTTCTTAATAGTGGAATCCGCTAGATGCAAATTTAAAGAACAATCATCAAGTTCATGGAAACCTAGCACATCGCATAAAGTTTTTGGAATCGTGGAAACGCTAGCACCCAAATCACACAAAGCATGGAACTCATAATCTTTAATTTTAATCTTAATAGTAGATTCCCACTCATCATAAAGCTTTCTAGGTATATAAACTTCCAACTCAAGTTTTTCTTCAAAAGATTTCATCATAGCATCAACAATATGTTTAGTAAAAGCTTTATTTTGATTATAAGCATGCGGAGAATTCAACATGGATTGCAACAAGGAGATACAATCAATCAAAGAACAACTATCATAATTAAAGTCCTTGAAATCCAAAAGAGTGGGTTCATTGCTATTTAAAGTTTTGACCTCTTCAATCCCACTTTTATCAATTTTAGCATTAAGATCTATAAACTCCGAATCATTGAGACGACTTTTAACTAAAGTTGACTTATCTCCAGCCCCATCTTTATCAAGATTTATATTGGAAAACAAAGATTCAATAGGAGTCGCATCAATCACTTTAAGATCTTCATCATTATTATCAATAGAAGTTCTCATAGCTTTTAAAGACTCATTAATATCACGCTTGGGTGGAGTAGATCTAATTTTCAAAGAATCAATCTCAAGCGAAATTCTATCAACGTTCCTAGCCAAATCATCAATCTTGAGCAATTTTTCTTCAATCGTAGCATTGAAAATCTTTTGCGAACTAATAAATTCTTTAATATTATTCTCAAGATCAGAGGGCATCTTACTATAATTTCCATAAAAATTGTTGTAGGAATTACCATAATTATTAGAGGAATTACTAGGAAACGGCCTAGGGTTGAAATTGCCTCTATACGCGTTATTACCAAAATTGTTCCTACCAACAAAATTCACATCCATAGATTCATTATTATTTCCAATCAAAGAAGACAAAGGCATATCATTAGGATCAATAGGAGCACTCTTGCTAGCAAACAATTTCATTAATTCATCCATCTTTCCACTCAAAGTATTTATTTCTTCAATAGCATGCACTTTTTTACTAGTAGGAGATCTTTCGGTATGCCATTGAGAGTAATTTGCCATAATATTATCTAGGAGTTTAGTAGCTTCTCCTAATATGATTTCCATAAAAGTACCACCCGTGGCGGAATCTAAAAGATTTCTAGATGCAAAATTCAATCCTGCATAAAAATTTTGTATAATCATCCAGAAGCTCAAACCATGTGCGGGGCAATTTCTAATCATTAATTTCATCCTCTCCCAAGATTGTGCAACATGCTCATGATCAAGTTGCTTAAAATTCATTATATCGTCCCTAAGGGAGATGATCTTAGCGGGCGGAAAGTACTTGGAAATAAAAGCATCTTTACACTTATTCCATGAATCAATACTATTTTTAGGCAAAGATGTAAACCAAGTTTTAGCACGATCTCGTAGTGAGAACGGAAATAGCTTCAATTTGACAATATCATTATCCACATCTTTCTTCTTTTGCATATCACACAACTCAACGAAAGTATTTAGATGGGATGCGGCATCTTCACTAGGAAGGCCGGAAAATTGTTCTTTCATAACAAGATTAAGCAAAGCGGCATTAATTTCATAAGATTCCGCACTAGTGGCGGGAGCAATCAGAGTACTAATAAAGTCATTATTATTAGTATTGGAGAAGTCACACAACTTGGTATTCTCTTGAGTCATCGTGACAAAGCAAGAAATCTAGCACACAAGCAAACAAAAAGCAAACGGAAAGACGAACGGAAGAAGGGCGAATAAAAAGGCAAATCTTTTTGGTTTTTTCTGAAATTCGTTTTAGAAGTGGGGGAGAGGAAAACGAGAGGCAAATGGCAAATAATGTAAATGCAAGAGATGAGTTTGTGATGGGTACTTGGTAGGCTTGATGTAGATCCCTCCGGCAACCACGCCAGAAATTGGCAAGTTGACGGGAGAGTTCTTGTCTTGACTTGCTATGTATCCTCCCCGGCAACGGCACCAGAAATCCTTCTTTCTACTTCTTGAGCTTGCGTTGGTTTTCCCTTGAAGAGGAAAGGGTGATGCAGCAAAGTAGATAAGTATTTCTCTCAGTTTTGAGAACCAAGGTATCAATACAGTAGGAGGTACAAGCAAGGCCCCAATCTATGCACCTGCACAAACAATCAAACACTGGTACCCAACGCTATAAAGGGGTTGTCAATCCCTTCACGGTCACTTGCAAGGATGAGATCCGATAGAGATAGATATAAAAGATTACTAAAAGTAAAACTAAATAAAAGTAAATAAAATTGCAGCAAGGTATTTTTGGTATTTTTGGTTTATAGATCTGAAAATATAATATGGAAAATAGACCCGGGGGCCATAGGTTCACTAGAGGCTTCTCTCTTGAAGGAAAATAATACGGTGGGTGAACAAATTACTGTCGAGCAATTGATAGAAAAGCGCATAGTTATGACGATATCCAAGGCAATGATTATGCATATAGGCATCACGTCCGTATCAAGTAGACCGAAACGATTCTGCATCTACTACTATTACTCCACACATCGACCGACTCCTGCCTGCATCTAGAGTATTAAGTTCATGAAGAACAGAGTAACGCATTAAGTAAGATGACATGATGTAGAGGGATAAACTCAAGCAATATGATGAAAACCCCATCTTTTTATCCTTGATGGCAACAATACAAATACGTGCCTCACTACCCCTACTTTGTCACTAGGTGAGGACACCGCAAGATTGAACCCAAAACTAAGCACTTCTCCCATTGCAAGAATTACCAATCTAGTTGGCCAAACCAAACCAATAACTCGAAGAGACTTACAAAGATATGAAATCATGCATATAAGAATTCAGAGAAGATTCAAATAATATTAATAGATAAAGTGATCATAAACCCAAAATTCATCGGATCTCGACAAACACACCGCAAAAGAGTATTACATCGGATAGATCTCCATGAAGATCATGGAGAACATGGTATTGAAGAACATAGAGAGAGAAGAAGCCATCTAGCTACTAGCTATGGACCCGAAGGTCCGAGGTAAACTACTCACGCATCATCGGAAGGGCAATGGTGTTGATGTAGAGGCCCTCCGTGATCGAATCCCGCTCCGGTAGATTGCCGGAAAAGGCCCCAAGATGGGATCTCACGGGAACAGAGGCTTGCGGCGGCGGAAAAGTATTTTCGTGGCTCTCTTTGGTATTGGGGGAATATTTCTGAATTTATAGGCGAAGAGTTAGGGTTGGAGGAGCTACGGGGGGCCCACAAGCCAGGGGGTGCCCCCCCAGGGGCGTGCCCTGGTGGCTTGTGGCCCACCCGTAGGTCTTCTGGACTCTTCTCGAAGCCTCCTGGGTTCCTTCTGGTCCAAGAAAAATTAGCGTAGAATTTTATTCCGTTTGGACTCCGTTTGATATTCCTTTTCTGCAATACTCAAAAACAAGGAAAAAACAGAAACTGGCACTGGGCACTAGGTTAATAGGTTAGTCCCAAAAATAATATAAAATAGCATATTAATGCATATAAAACATCCAAAATAGATAATATAATAGCATGGAACAATAAAAAATTATAGATACATTGGGGACGTATCAAGCGGCAGTGTTGGCTTGGCGTTCCTCTTGGAGAACTTGGAGAAACTAAGCTATGGTCATGTTCTCCGGTGGAGGTGGTGGCGGGGGAATATCGCCATGTGGCTGCTCCTAGTGCTCTCCAGCCTGAGCAGTCCCACCAGCTCCCTGTTGCTGGCTGGAGTTGCCAGCTTCAGGGTTGGTGAAGGAGCTATTGCGGGTTGCAGTCACCATCCTGTTTGGAGTAGCCAAGTCAAACAAATGGGATAGATGAGATGGAAAGCAGCAATAGAGAAAGCGCGCCTAAGGGGGTTGGTACGGTGCAAGTGTGATAAATCAAGAGTCGAAAGACCAAACACATTATATTAAGATAAGATAGATGATGGAGTCGCTTACATGTCGCCTAAGGCAAAAAGCGCAACTTGCATCGGAGCACAAATAACAAAACAAACAACAAGCACACATGGTTTCACATGAACCATTACATTAAGATGAGGGGTACATGACTGATCCTACCCTGGGGGTTCTCGGACTCAAGTGGTGGAGTGTTCGGTCTCGTACTCATGCTCCTCTGGATCTTCCTCCTCATCATCATCCGTACGGGCGTCGTCTCCGGTTGAGGGGTCGGAGAATGAGGAGGTCCATGCCGACGATGCTTCGTCGGTGGGTCGATGAAGAGCGCACGATAATCCTTCGCACTCATGCGACGACGACGTGTGGTTGCATCTCTAGCTAGGGGTACTCCTCCTCTGTAAGCGGTAGCTAGCCGCCCCTCGGGGGCTCCATCCTTCTTGATCTTGTCTGGCCTCATCTTGGCTTGACAGAGCAGCTCTCGGGTGTGGTGAAGTTCCTTGCGGAGCTTCACGGACTCCTTAATCAGGTTGTGAGCCAGACTGTCAGCGGAGAGGCTGAAGTAGGTCTGGAACCTGAGTGGCATCCCATCATCCTTGGATGGAATCAATGTCCAACTCTCGCCATTCTCATCCTTCTTGAAAGGTAGGTGGTGAGTGGCTGGCTCGTCGGCCATCTCTGGAATGATGTCTCAAAGGTGGATAAGTGCCTTGCGTGCAGCCGTCTCGACTGCGAGCGCCAGGGTCTCCATATGTGGTCCCTCAGAGAACCAACTAGTCGGGGAGTCGTTTGCCTTCACGACCATATCAACATGGTACTCTTTCGTGATGGCATCGACCCAGTGCTCGTGGTAGAGGAATACGGGTGGTCGGCGATACTGGCACTTCTCCAGGCTATCCTTAAGGAGTAGGGGAAAGTTGGATGCTAGGAGGTCTTCGGGTACGACGGCCATCTACAAAGGTTTAAGGGGAAAGAGGAGTCAGTAGAGTGTTGAGAGAAGACTAGAAGAGATAAGAAGTGCAGAAACTCCTAAGTATATGCACTAGGTATAGTTTTTAAAATGGTTTTATCCTAACTAACGCCCATGCTAACTAAGGCTTCCTACAGCCAGGATGGCTCTGATACCATCTCTGTGGGGACCCCGACTCATAAGTCGTGATCACCGAATGCACGTGTACAGTGATCCCAGAGATCAATGCTCACTGAACACACAGAAGCTGAATATCAAGAGTCTTACATCCATACATACCGTCTTACACAAATAAAGACCATCAAGGTCAAGTCTTACATAGATAGGGCATGAAGGCCAAATAGCAAACATAAACTCGCAGCGGAAATCATGAAAGATAGCGTAGACCCATGCCATCTGCCTTAACCCTACAGGCATTCTGACTGGGAAGCGTCCTAATTCGCATGTTCGTCACCAACGAATTCTTCAACATATTCCTGCTCTTCCATGCTTGGCCAATTAAATAACCAGTGGCAAGTCAATGAGTACTTTGAATGTACTCACAAGCAACCCATGTTTTGGAACAAGGTATGACAATGCATGATATAGCACTAAGTAGGTAAGTTGCGGAAACCTAATTTTTGACTGCAATGACATGATCAATCAACTTGTAAGAGCATGCGTCATGAGGTTACAAGTGTCCATATGAACAGGTTACAGATATCAATATAAACAAGGTCTGAACATCTCATGTTCAATCATCATGTCAAGTCATCCGACTTAACTCAAGTATTCCTACTCCACACACTCATGCCAAGTTTGTGAAAACATCGGACGTAGTTTAAGCAGCACCACCCAACTGTCCTTGACCGTGGACATGGCTATTCGAATTGTTTTACACTCTGCAGAGGTTGCACACTTTACCCACAAGACTTGGGAAACTTCCTTGTCAAGCCACGACTCGCGGTATTGTTCATACCCGAGGTAAGTACCCAAACAATGCCTTTCCCCTGACAATACTAACAAAGAGTCCACTCATTGGTGCCATCCCTCATGATGTACATCACAAGTATCATCCACGAGGGCATGCAACGGTGTGCCCATTGTCTGTGAAAACAGCCCATGATCGTCCTTTCCGGTACGACCCCGTATCGAGACTGACCACGTCACTCCCCCCACTAGTAATGTAGGCTCTCTGCTAGTACCCACCAGGGTAATCAACAAAGCCCCGTCCCATAAGGGGTATCGTGGTTGTACATGTAAGGTTGGGACGGTCGACAAATCTGAAATCTAATCCATTTTCGAAACACACACACTCACTTGCCTCGGTACACCACTTCTTTACAAGTGGTTACCTAACTCAACACCATCTCCCTCGGGCATTAGTGGCACCCGACGGGGTTTTCGAGAAGTCTTTGAAATACTTTGCTTCCCATACCATGCATAATCACGTGCCACTTGCGTAGCAACTACTTAGCATCATAACTACTTCCCACCCGCACAACTCTAAGTAGAAAGTAGATTCATGTCATGCAAGTATCAATGGGTAAAAGCATCAGAGGCAACCCATAAAGGTGGTCACCACAATATCATGATCATCATATCAAAAGTAAAGTGCTATATGCCATTCAATAAAAATGGTTTCTTTAAAAATGGTCAAGCGGCTGCTTGCCTGGCTCAACAAAGTCCTCGAGGTCTTCAAAGTTTTCTGCTCCAACTCCTTCGTCGACAACGCAATCTATCGTCGCAAATTTAACGGGCAAAAATAAGAGCATGGCAAAAACTGGGAAAATAATTCACTCCTAAAAATGTCAAACCACTTCTGTAAAATACTAGGTTAAATACTAGAAATGCTAAAAATACTAGCTTCTAGTTTTGATGTTTAAAAAGTGGTGAAAAGCATTTTAACAGAATCTAAAAGTGCTTTAAAAGGGGTTTTAAAATAAAACAATACATAAAATGTTTTCAAACATTGGCACAAGTGGCATCATTAAATAGCACATAATATTACAAGATTTGTGGAGTTGGGATCACTGGATTTGGATTTTTATTTAATTGTGTGGAATTTGTGGAAGTTTACTAGAAAAAGAAAAAGGGAAAGGTGGCACTGTGCCCTAGGACTTTAGTGGCCGGACGAGCCGGCCTAGGCGACCTGAGGCGCGCACGCTCGTCAGGTTTGAACCTGACGGGCGGGCCCCGGTGGCCAGAGAGAGAGAGGGGGCGGGAGTATGACAGGCGGGGCCCGCCTGTCATCTCCCTCCTCATGGCAGGGGGGCTCAAGAGCTCACCACCGGTGATGTGGGGCTTGAGGGAAGGAGCTGATGGCTCCGTTGGCTTCGGGATGGAGTCGCCGATCGAGGGCTGCCGGAGTTGGTTGTCGGGGGTGCCCGAGCCACCGGCGACGATGAGGTGGGGCGGCGGCGCTTCAGACCAAGCTTGATCCCAGCGCCCTGAGCTGCAAATGAAGTGGGAAGGAGGGGGAATGGGGTCAGGGAGCCGCGGAGGTTCAAGATCGGGCGAGAGAAGAAGCAGAGGAGGCCTACATCGGGCGGACGATGGTGGACCCAACGCAGCGGACTCGAGCTCGATCTCGAGCTCGGAAGCTCCTGGGCTCAAGTGGAGGGTGTCGGGGGCGATTAGGCACGAGAGGGAGCTATAAGAGGGGAGAAGGCTCCGGGAGGCCCTTAAATAGGAGGGGCGCGAGCTCACCACGGACCCGTGCGCCAGCGGGGTTTCTACCGAGGCTGGAGGTCACGGGAGAAGGCAAGGATGTGCCAGGGGTGTTCGTGGACGTCGTCCATGTCCAGAGGGAGGGAGAGGTGGAGCGGACCGGGGCCAGGGGCATTGCACGTGCGAGACAGAGGGTTGGCCGAACCGGCGGCGCTCGAGCACGCGTGGGAGAGAGTGAGAGGAAGAGGGAGGAGGGGACACGAGGGGGAGGCCCAAGGCTTTCGGTAGAGGCGATTAGGGGGCGGCTACAGTGCGGCTGGGCAATGTAGCGCGCTGCAGAGCATGCATTTTGCATGCCATGGCATGCAGCACGTGCTCCAGGCGTGTCCCACCTTGTCCACTAGCATTTGGGGGGTCTAGAGATGCTCCTTGGATACCTTAGGGAGGAAGGAGAGGGGTAGAAGTGAAACAAGGGGTAGAAATGGTGTTGGACTTGGATGTCCAGAGGTAGAAATGAGGGTTTTAGCCCACCAATCATTGCCCTGTTGAGGAGAGGGAGGTACTGGGGGTAGAAGGTAATTCTAGCAAGCTGTGGTAGAAATTTGGGGGCAAGGAGAACAAGTAAGAAACTGAAAACAGTCACTTTTGGAATTGACCAGAAGGTGTTTGATGGTTGTTTGGGCAAGAAAATCTTACCCACTCTTTGTGAGAATTGACAGGGTCAAAAGGTAGTCAAAAACAAGGTTGCTAACAAGGTTTGAGATAATTTGAAGAAAGTTTACAATGTAAATGTTGTAAACCCTAGAAATAAGAAGAAACGGATTTGTTTAGATATATCCATGCAAATCTATTCTCCTTAATGCACCACTTGGTGTCATGGCATTATTTGTGCATTAGAGCATGTCCACAAAGTTTGAGGTCAATAGGAGACAGTTGGCAATGTAGAGTTGCTAAAATTTGTCTCTGTACAGGAATGGTTTTGGGATATTTTAGTGAATATATACATTTAGGATTGGAATGAAACTTATCAAGATCATCACATATGGCATGTGTGACTTGCCTGAATTTTCTTGGATTTTTTTGAGAATATTTCTTTTAGAAATATTTCAAAAGCTTGAAATAGGCAGAAAGGGTTTTGGAGGGTTTTGTCCAATATTTTGAACATGACCATGTAATGAAACTCATATACATGGAAAATATATGTCCACTGAGTTTCCCTAAATTTTCTCAAATATTTTGGATGCATAAAAATAATTTTTCTTTAAGAATGACCATTTCTGGTTTTAGGAAAAGCCTTTAAATAAAATATGAAAATAATCTCTAAAATTAATATTTGGTGGTTGTGGGAAGTCTTATATATATTAGGTTCCAAATAAAGTCTTTGGGGTAAAATAATCCACCCAATTTGAGGACTTGCAGTTCAATCCTCCACACAGGGGTTTTTGAAAACCTTATTTTAATAAATCCTTTTTGGCCAAAATAATATTTGATAAAAATAGTTTTAGGTCCTATACACATGGCATGATCATTGGGCAGAGGTTTTAGAGCAAGTAGAAGAGTAGTGGAGAGGAGCAGAATCTTTGAGAGATAAAACACAAACAGACATCCAAGCAAATAGCACTCAAGTCAATCATTATAAGAAAGCAAAAGTTTTAAATAGGTCCAAATTTTATAAAACCATTGCATAGCAAAGTGGTACAACACAGGGTGCGACACACATGGAAACAACTTGCACCTTTAACTAGCAACGCTATATGAAGGGTTGAGCAAGCGGTAACATAGTCAAACAATGGTTTGTTGGGATGTGGAGGGGGTTAGAGGCTTTTCATGGAATGTTGGGAGGCTTGACATACAAGTGGTAGGTAACGATACATAACGATAGAAGCGAGACAACTAGCATAGCAATGATAGTAGTGGTATCCGGGGAAATGTTCATCTTGCCTGAGATCCCGCATGGAAGAAGAACAAATCCGTGAAGTAGACGAACGGGACGTAGTCGAACGAATCCTCACAATCCGACACGCTTTCAGAACTCTAGCAAGCAGAAGCAAATCCGGAAACAAACAAATGACATGGTAAACACCACAACATAGTCATGACGTGATGCACAAACAAATATGATGCATGTCCGGTTTAAATATGCAAGGCATGGCAAGATGCAACAATCAAACACTACAAATTAAATGAAGTTCAATATACAACGAGTTGCATATTGACGAAACTCCAGATTCGAATTATTTAGTTCACTCTCGTTTAGGTACTCATCAATATTAAATGTTGTTTAACATGGGTGGTCATGGCATAAGGTGAAGATGGAATTAAAGCAATTTTAAATGGAGAAGGAGAACATACATATAACAAAATAATAACCCTCCATATTGCGAGAAATGCGGTTAATGTTGTTTAACAAAACAATCATTGTAAATGTTGTCCATCATGGCAAGAGGTGAAGCATACACAACTACATCATCTAGGCATTTTAAATGAGTCCGGAAGCAACATATAGCATTTTCGAAACGACCCCACATGCAAATTTATAAATTGCTAAAGATCTGTCCTAATCATTTTTATTTTGTTAAACAGGAAACCTAAGTTCATCGTGTGTTTCTACACATTTTTCTAGCCAAGTTTCATATGTGGAACATTTTGATCGGAGCTACGGTTATTTAGTTATGACATAAACCATTCTTAACATGCCATCTACAAAAATTAATGCAAACAACAAGTTTAAACATTTTATGATGTATGAAAGTTACAAATTATTAATCTACACAAATTTCTGAGCATTTTTCATATATAAATTACTTTAATCCGATGCACGGTTTGTGAGATATTAAATGCATGATCTCTAGGGGTTTTCCGCAAATCAGTTTTCTCTGGATAATTAGCAAAATTCGTTGGACGGGAATAAATACTAATGGGCTGAATCTATGCAGACATGGACCGAGCAGAGCTAAGCGCGGGATAAAATTATCACACACATGGCGTCTTATAGGGGATGTCGGGCAGAGGCTCACCGGAGTGGGCCTAGCCCATGATGGTGAGGAGGTGGCTGGGCTTGGCACTAGCCGGGCTTGGAGATGTTGCTGGTCCGATCAACGCAGGCGAGCTGGGCCTTGGGAGGTCGCGGCCATGGCGACCGATGCGCGCATGAGAGGAGGCAGCGGGTCGAGCGGTTCCTGCTGGAACCCGATGCAGTCAGACGTCTGCGACGGCGTGACGGCAGAGGAAGTCCGGCGGACTTGGAACACTCCGGTTGCATAGAAACGAGCGAGGGACGATGGGAGGCAATGGATCCGGTCGCTGACCACTGGATTGGGTTGAGGGCGAGCTCCGACGGCGGGACTTGGAACTCCATGGCCATGGCGGTCCTATTCTCGCGGCTGGTGTTCAAAGAGAGAGAAAGAGGGGTCAGAGAGGGAGGAAGAGAAAGATGGTGAAGGAAGGAGGCATAGGAGGGCCGACGGGGCTCATCTTCTCGGGGTTGATAGTCGGAGCTGCGGCCGGCGAGCTGGTCTTGGTACTTGAGGACAAGCTCGAGCATGGGGCGAGGTGGATCTGGTGGCTCGGGCAACTCAAGGCTGGAGGAGCTCCTGGACAGCACGGTGGACGGCTCTGGTGGCTTGCGGGCGCTGCAGGAGGGAGGCGCAGGGTTGGCCGGACTTGAGGCTCAGGACGCGGGGCTCCAGCGGCTCACGGTCGCCAGTGGCGGCTGGCTCCGGTGGTGGTCGCTGGCAGGGGTGACGCGGCTTCGTTCACTCGATGCAGATCAGGATCGAGGAGGTTGCGGGAGCAGGGGAGCTGCAGGGCTGCGGGCGCACCCTGGGCGGTTGGATCTGAGATCCGGCGGTCCAGATCGGGTGGGGTTTGGCTATGGCTGGTTGGTGCGGGATGGATCCAGAGGAAGGCAGGGAGAGAAGTGGCGGCGGGGAGGGACAAAGCTCCTAGATTTTAGGGTTGTCCAAAAATGGACTAGGTTTGGACTATATATAGCAAGTGGGCTAGGTTTAGGGCCATTTGGACCCTCCGATTTAGATCGGACGGTCGATATAAATAGGTTAGGGAGTCCAATTGAAAAACGGATGATGGTTTGGGGCATTACGTAGATGATCCGGACCCATAGGTCATGACCGTACGTTCCGGGTTCGGGGAAGCTATCGGGGGCGCGCGAGGGGTCTGTGCTGTAGGACCGAAAGTATGTCTAGAGGTGGGGGTGATTAGACTACTTGACCAAATAAAAATCTAGCCTTTTCCCAATTTTTAGTGTTGGCAGAGTTTAGCATTCATAGCAAGTCAAGCACACCCTACACATGCATGTCTAAGAGTATAGCAGCGGAAAGCAACAACAAGCATATGTAGTAAAGGAAGGGTAGGAGGATCAAACGCAATTTGTAGACACGATGATTTTTCCCGTGGTTCCGATAGGTGGTGCTATCGTACGTCCACATTTATGGAGTCTTCAACCCACGGAGGGTAATGGTCGCGAGAGTCCACGGAGGGCTCCACCCACGAAGGGTCCACGAAGTAGCAACCTTGACTATTCCATAACGGCTTCCGTCCACGAAGGACTAGCCTCACTATGGGTAGATCTTCACGAAGTAGGCGATCTCCTTGCCCTTACAAACTTCTTGGTTCAACTCCACAACATGAAGTAGGAGGCTCCCAAGCGACACCTAACCAATCTAGGAGGCACCACCCTCCAAAAGGTAATAGGCTCGGCTATGTCGATGAACTCCTTGCTCTTGTGCTTCAAGATGATAGACTCCTCAACACACAATCACTCTCTCATAGATTTGGCTTGGTGGAAGAGATGGTATTGGTGGACAGCAACTTGGGGAGGCTAGAGATCAAGATTCATATGGTTGGAATGGAATGGCATGATCTCAACACATGAGTAGGTGGCTCTCTCTCAGAAAATATGATGGGGCAAGTATGGAGTAGTTCTGAGTGCTTCTCTTTCGAGTAGGAGGTGGTGAAGGGGTATATATAGGCATCTCCAAAAATCCAACCGTTACACCTAAAGTGACCAACTCGGTGACACCGATGTGTGAATCTCGATGGTACCGAGTTGCTCCAAAGGTAGCAACTTTTGAATCTCGGTGAGACCGATATATAAATCTCGGTTGCACCGATAAGGTGACCAACAGTCAGATTGCCAAACTCGGTGACGCCGATTCAACAAACTCGGTCGGACCAATTTTGTGAAATTGGGTAACAGAAAGTTGGCAACCCAAACTCGGTGGCACCGAAGCAGAATCGGTTGCAGCGAAAGGTTGGGGTTTGGCTTAGGTCTGTCTGAGTATGGGAATCGGTGGCACCGAGTGGAAAGTGTTGTTTGCACCGATTTTGGATATTTGACTTTGGACAGGCTTTTGTGGAAGAGCTTGTGGGTGTTTTTGGTGACTATCACTTGTGCACGTATGAGCATTTTGTTCACCAACAATACCTTACCCCCTTTTAATAGTATTGGCTTTCCTATGGACTCAAAGTGATTTCTCACAAATGTAAAATGTAGAGTCCTCTTGCTTGAAGCTTTGCCAATCCATTTCCTTGCATCTTGGGGTATTTCCACAATCTCCACAATCCTTTTGCCAATCCTATCATTGAACTTTTCCTGAAATATGCTTAGTGGAAACATTAGTTCAATGACTTATATGTTGTTATTAATTACCAAAACCACCAAGGGAGCAAATGTGCTTTCAATCTCCCCCTTTTTGGTAATTGATGACAACATATAGATCAAAGCTTCGACAATGATATAATCAATGAATATAATCGTCGCTTTGAGAAGTATGTGATAAGCAAGAGCTCCCCCTAAATTTGTGCATTATTTTGAAATTTGCGTTTGAATGCAAATGCACAATCGATTAGGTACATGGCGCACTTCTTCCGTGTCACATACATCTTGGTGGTGTGCGAGAATAATTAGAATGAGCAACATAGCACAACACAATCAAGCAAGGGTGAATGATCATCTCATAAGCATTAAGATGATAGGAAATAGTAGCAGCACACATTAAGCGTATGATCAAACACCACATAGTTCAACACACACAAACGAACCAAAAGATCAAATGTTTTGAAAAAGCGATAAAAACCAAACGCTCTCTCACTCGAAGCCTAAAGATCTATATAGACTTCTCCCCCTTTGGCAACAAGTTACCAAAAAGTTCAAAGATTTATAGCTAAACGTTCTTGGGCTGATCTCCTTCGGTTGTTGTTGAAGGAGTCGAGAGAACTGCGTCGGCGAAGATATCGGCTGATGTCATGGATGGAGTTGGTGTAGCAACGGGAGGCACTGGAGGAGCTGATGGAGCTGAGGTGACAGTAGCAGGTGCTGATGAAGAAGGCCTCAATTCTGGAGCTGGCACTGTGGCTGATCTGGCCTGGGTGGTGAAGTGTGTGCCTGGCCTGAGAGGAGAGTCATCCTCATCATCATCATCATCATCATCATCATCATCATCATCTGTAGATCGAGGAAGAGGCACAAAGTCAACTTCCTTCTTGAGCTCATTAACTGTCTTGGTCAGCCCATCCACCTTGTCATTAAGGGTCTTGATCCTGTTCTCAAAGATCCTGACAAGACTATTCTGGTTCTCCAGTATGTCCTTGATGTCCTGCTGCATGTGCTTGAGCTGCAGCTGATGTGGGATGTTCTAGGTCCATCACCACAACGTTGTCCTCTAAATCTGGCTGTAGGGGCAAATGGGGTCTGTCCAGAGCAAAGATGTGCTTCTCCAGCTTGGAGTTGATGAGCATCTGAATGTAGGGTGCATAGCAGCAAGAGCGCTTCTGATCAGCAGCAACCCTCTTCACTGTCTCCACAATCAGATCCATTACTCTTATCCCGGTGTGTCTATCAAGATGGATCAGCATGTTGATTGAATGGCCTCGAATCATCTTCTCATCTCCTGACTTGGGCATCAATGTATGCCTCAATATGGTGTTCATGGTACGGAGGCCAGCCTGGAGGAAGTAAATAGATCCTAACTTGTGAGATTTCAAGTTAGCAGCAGGGATAGCATTGTACATATCCTTCATAGCATCATGGCTCTCCTTGGATTCAGAGTGGACATCCAAGTCACCATCCTGCACCTCTGGGAGTCCTAAGATGGCAGCCCATTCCTCAACAGTAGACTCGTATCTTGCTCCTTCTGTCATCCATACAATTCTACCATCTCCATAGAAGTGAGCAGTGGAGTAGAATTGCATGATCATCTCGTCGTTCCATGCAGTGAATTCTTTGCCAACAAACTCATCTAGGCCAATGCAATGAAAGTTGTCTTGGACATTTGGAAAGTAATCTTCATTAGCCTTGATACACTTCCAGTCAATGTATCTCATATCACTGACAGCTGGACTCTTGTCAAGCAAGATTGTCTCATAGAAATCTTGTTGTTCCTTGGTGTAGAACCTATAATCCACAGCTGTTTTTCTCCTTTGGGCATATGGATCAATAGCTCTCCATGCCCTCAAACCAGAATCCTTCATCTTCTTCATGTCTTCAGCAAGTGGATGGCTAGCATTGTGCTCAGGAAGGTGTGGTCTAAGCTTCATCAAAGCAGTCATGGCATCCTCATCCTCATCTCTAGAGGTAGTTCCTTTGTTCTTCTCAGAAGCTGGAATCTGTCTGGATGACCTCTTGGACTTTTCAGCAGCAGCCTTCTTGGGGACAGACTTGGTGCTCTTGGAGGGACCTTGCTTTGGCATAGCATCTGCCAAAAGCTTCTTTTGCTTCTTCTTGGGAGGTGCCTTGACAACATGCTCTTCCTCCTCCTCCTCAGCAGCAGCACCAGCAGTCTCCTCTGGGTCCTCAAACATAGAGGTTTGCCTGCCAACAACATGGATGATCCTTTTCCTGGACTTCTTCTCTCCTGCCTTCTTAGGCATTGACCTCCTTGGGGGCTCAATGGTCATGGTAGCCCTAGCACTCTCAGGTGCCCTCATAGCCTCTGGAGAGGCATATGTCTTGCTGACAGTTCTCCTGGAAAAGGTGGCTTCATTAGCAGACTTCTTAGCAGCTTTGTCTTGCTTCTTGGCAAGAACTTCCTCTAGCACAAAATCTGAATCCTCCTCATCTGAATTCAGCTTCTTCCTGGCCCTTGTAGCAGCCTTGGGCAACCCATGAGAACTGGGGGTGCCTGGATCTGAAGAGGAACTAGACTCAGGACTAGTGCCTGAATCCAAATCAACACTCTACTCTCTGAAGTTGTTCTCACTGTCCTCAGCCTCTGACATGTCTGACCCTGTGAATAGTGTGTAGAAGAGTAGAAGCAGATAAGTCATCACAAAATGCAGCTATTTTTGAAAGTTTGAACAGAAAAATCTTAGATGTAGTTCACAGCAAAAAAGGATTTTGGTGTCACCGAGTCAAAATTTTCGGTGCTGCCGAGACTCACAATACTCTTAACAGAAACTTGGCAGCAGTTTCGGTGGGACCGAAAACTACCACTCGGTTTCACCGAGTACTGTCCTCAGTAGCACAAAAATAAAATCGGTGGAACCGATTTTTTCTGACTTGGTATCACCGAGATGCGATTTTGCGGGCAACTAAACCTAAAATTTTTCGATTCGCTAATCTAACGAGATTTCCAGTGGATGGAGAGCTTTGCGCATGGTGGATTATCGATGGAATAAGCTTCAGTGCGCAAGATTTGGATGGGGAGCGCAAAGAAGGGTCGGATCCATACCCTAACTCGGCGACGGATCCGCTACGGTGGAGACGATGGAGAGGATTTCATCGGCGGCGGCGATTCCCAGCGGCGGAGAAGCTCGGGGAAACAAAGGCGATGACCAGGGGTCACGAATTGGCAGCGTAGGGTTTTGGAGGGGCGACGGTTTGAAGAAATTTTCAAAGGTCGGGTCCACCTCTTATATACCCTCGGCTGTCGGTGACACCGATTCTAAATTTTCGGTGTCACCGAGTTCCTCAACTGCTAGCTGACAGGGAAACTCGGTGTAACCAAGAATATGGTATCGGTGGTACTGAGATTGAAAACCAGATCAACCCTAGGCATTCGGTGAGACCGAGAATTTTGGGTTGGTTCCACCGAGATGCACTTGGGAGGTTTTAATGGTCAGTCCTTTGTCGATACGGAACTCCGAGTGCTCCTCACACAGAGGGATCGAAAAGTACTTGTTCAAATTTTGTGATGCAGCATGAATAGAATATGAGGTGAGAAAGCATAGATAGCTAGAGAGTGGTCCTAGGCATTCTTGTCCATCCAATTGGCAAAAGAGAAAACAAAAGCCAAATAGCAACAATTGGATGTCCTTGAATGGATAAATAAATGCAGACCAACATGCTCACACAATAAGATGTCAAATGAAATCATGGCAAACATGCACATACATACTAGCATCTATCAAGCACTTTGGCGATGACGGAGTCATCTATATATGAGTGTATTGACTTAGGAGCCGAGTAAGAATACTTGATCATAGGTCATACTCATCGTTTAAGCACAAGTGGGGTTACCACTTTTACATAAAGCATTTAATGTTGTCACATACTAAGAGATGCTTTGACTCAAGTCTTAGAGTAAAGCTCCCCCTTGATGTGACATCCCCCCATAGGAGGGATAAACTAACCTTGGGTTTTGTCGATGAAGACTTCATGTTGGTGAGGTAGTGGTGGATGCTCAAAGTTGATGAAGATCACCAAGAGTTGGGAGCATCCTTGTTGTTTCCTTACTCTTCTCACCTACATGGGTTAGTCCCAACACACAAGAGACAGATACAAGGATATCTATGGACATGGAGTGCAAAGCATGTGTGATGATGTCCATCGATTTGTTGATTACCTTGTGCCTTGCTTACCTTTGAGGGAATGTGTGACTCCTTGAACTATTGCATAGAGTTGATGTTGATTGCAAATAGTTCTTGCCAATAATGAATGTGAGTGAATTTCATTGGCGGAGTCATCCCTCAAGAACTCTCTAGTTCTTCTTCTTGGGGACCCACATCAACTTGATGGGGATCCTTGGTGTTGAAGTAGGCTTTGTAGAAGTTGAGCTTGAAGTAGCCTTGGGAACCCACTCCACCAAAGCTAGGGATTCATCTTCATATGAGTCAATGTCCTCTTGAAGCTTGTTCTTGCCCTTGAGCTTGTGGTCTTGTGGTGGAAGGTCATCTTGAGTGTTTGTTCCCTTGTGAAGAGTATTTTCATACTTCTCCTTTTGAGGAACAAACTTGGGCTTGGGGTATTGACTTTGTTCCCATTCAACTCCATTAGCGCTGAAGTAGCCAATGCCATGGTTCTTCCGTTATCCTCCGTGCTTGCGTACAATTTCCTCAAATTGCTTACACCCGGCAAGACTCTTGTAGATATATTTCTCTATAATTCCTTTCAATAAAGCATTTTCTTGCTCAAGTGTAACTTGGCTAAGAGAATCATCATTAGTGGAATCAATAGAACTACTAGAAGCAACATCATTAGGTTTGACATTTTTATTGTTGCTACTAGATGAAGAACTTTTCTTGCCTTTGTTACTAGTTTGTCTAGATTTAACTTGTGGCATGAATGTAGACAAGAGTAGTCGTTTGGCTAGATAAGATGAAATCTTCTTTCGGAGATCGTCATTGATAGATTTAAGAAACTCATGCTCTTGCTCCAAGTTGAGCTTCTCGAAGCATAGCTTCTCATGAGTTCTTACAAGCTCTCTATGATCTTCTAGAGTAGATTCATGAGCTAACTTAAGAGTGTTTAGTTCTTTAGTTAGTTGTTCTATTTTCATCTTATCATCATCAAATGACTTATCTTGACTAGCATGAGAATTATCAAGTTCATTTTGACTAACATCACTAGTTTCATCAAAGAGCAAGTCATCATCACAAAATAAATCATCTTCATCACTATTGAAATCAAGATACTCGGGGTGTGATACCTTGGGGCCTTTAGTCATGAAGCAAATTCCACTCCCTTCGTTTGGTGAATCAAATAGATCATAGCAGTTAGTAGTCACTAGTGCAAGTCCGGCAACACCTTCATCTTGACTATAGTCGGAGTTGGAGTGATAGCTTCTCTCGGAGTTGTTGTTGGAGTCGGAGCCGGAAACCCATTCACCAACATGAGCTTGATGTTTTCTTCTTGTATAGCTCTTGGTGTACTTGTCCTTCTTCTCCGAATCCCTACTTCTCCTTGAGGGTCTTCGTTCATAACGATCATCTCTACTCCTTCTCTCTCTTTGAGGTGATTCATTCCTTGAGCTTTGTCTTCTAGGTGACTCTTCTCTTCATTTGTAGGGAGCCGTGCACTCATTGGAGTAGTGTCCGGGCTTCCCACAATTGTAGCAATTGCGGTCACGACTTGACAAATGCTTCTCTTCATATCTTGAGTTGGAGCTTCGTTCTTTGCCTCAATTCTTGTAAAACTTGTTGAATTTCTTGACCATGAGGCTTATCTCTTCATTGGTGACAAGGTTGTCGCTTCAAGTTGCGGGAGCATCACTTGTGGCTTTGTAAGCACCGCTAGACTTGTTGTGAAGCTCTTCTTTATCTTTGAGTGTCATCTCATGAGCAACAAACCTTCCAATGAATTCCGTAGGCTTGAGATCTTTGTAGTTGGGCATCATTTGGATCAATGTGCACATGGTGTCGTATCTCTCATCCAAAGCTCGAAGTATCTTCTTGATGATGAATTTGTCGGTCATTTCTTCGCTTCCTAAGCCGGCAATCTCATTTGTGATGAGAGCTAGACTAGAGTACATCTCTGCGACTCCTTCACCATCCTTCATCTTGAACTTGTCAAGCTGACTTTGAAGAACATCCAACTTGGATTCTCTCACGGACTCGGTTCCTTCGTGCATATCAACCAAAGTATCCCAAATCTCTTTTGCATTCTCAAGACGGCTGCTTTTGTTGAATTCTTCGGGGCATAGGCAGTTGAAGAGAATGCCGCATGCTTGAGCGTTGTATTGCAACATCTTCAATTCATCCGCGGTCGCTTCACTATCCGGTTCCTTTCCATCACCAAAGAATTCACCTTGCAAGCCAACACGAACAGCAGCCCGTACGGCGGGGTTATGACCAAGAATATGCATTTTCATTTTGTGCTTCCAACTAGCAAAATTAGTACCATCAAAGTACGGACCTCTACGGTGATAATTTCCCTCACTAGACGCCATACTCTCCTAGGTTGTGAGACCAATGCAATGGAGACCAAAGCTCTGATACCACTAGTAGGACCGAAAGTACGTCTAGAGGGCGGGTGATTAGACTACTTGACCAAATAAAAATCTAGCCTTTTCCCAATTTTTAGTGTTGGCAGATTTTAGCATTCATAGCAAGTCAAGCACACCCTACACATGCATGTCTAAGAGTATAGCAGCGGAAAGTAACAACAAACATATGTAGTAAAGGAAGGGTAGGAGGATCAAACGCAATTTGTAGACACGATGATTTTTCCCGTGGTTCCGATAGGTGGTGCTATCGTATGTCCACGTTTATGGAGTCTTCAACCCACGGAGGGTAACGGTCGCGAGAGTCCATGGAGGGCTCCACCCACGAAGGGTCCACGAAGTAGCAACCTTGACTATTCCATAACGGCTTCCGTTCACGAAGTACTAGCCTCATTATGGGTAGATCTTCACGAAGTAGGCGATCTCCTTGCCCTTACAAACTTCTTGGTTCAACTCCACAACACGAAGTAGGAGGCTCCCAAGCGACACCTAACCAATCTAGGAGGCACCACCCTCCAAAAGGTAATAGGCTCGGCAATGTCGATGAACTCCTTGCTCTTGTGCTTCAAGATGATAGACTCCTCAACACACAATCACTCTCTCACAGATTTGGCTTGGTGGAAGAGATGGGATTGGTGGAAAGCAACTTGGGGAGGCTAGAGATCAAGATTCATATGGTTGGAATGGAATGGCATGATCTCAACACATGAGTAGGTGGCTCTCTCTCAGAAAATATGATGGGGCAAGTATGGAGTAGTTCTGAGTGCTTCTCTTTCGAGTAGGTGGTGGTGAAGGGGTATATATAGGCATCTCCAAAAATCCAACCGTTACACCTAAAGTGACCAACTCGATGACACCGATGTGTGAATCTCGGTGGTACCGAGTTGCTCCAAAGGTAGCAACTTTTGAATCTCGGTGAGACCGATATATAAATCTCGGTTGCACAGATAAGGTGACCAACGGTCAGATTGCCAAACTCGGTGACGCCGATTCAACAAACATATTTAACAAAGAATTCACCTTGCAAGCCAACACAAACAGCAGCCCGTACGGCGGGGTTATGACCAAGAATATGCATTTTCATTTTGTGCTTCCAACTAGCAAAATTAGTACCATCAAAGTACGGACCTCTACGGTGATAATTTCCTTCACTAGATGCCATACTCTCCTAGGTTGTGAGACCAATGCAATGGAGACCAAAGCTCTGATACCACTTGTAGGACCGAAAGTACGTCTAGAGGGCGGGTGATTAGACTACTTGACCAAATAAAAATCTAGCCTTTTCCCAATTTTTAGTGTTGGCAGATTTTAGCATTCATAGCAAGTCAAGCACACCCTACACATGCATGTCTAAGAGTATAGCAGCGGAAAGTAATAACAAACATATGTAGTAAAGGAAGGGTAGGAGGATCAAACGCAATTTGTAGACACGATGATTTTTCCCGTGGTTCCGATAGGTGGTGCTATCGTACGTCCACGTTTATGGAGTCTTCAACCCACGGAGGGTAATGGTCGCGAGAGTCCACGGAGGGCTCCACCCGCGAAGGGTCCACGAAGTAGCAACCTTGACTATTCCATAACGGCTTCCGTCCACGAAGGACTAGCTTCATTATGGGTAGATCTTCACGAAGTAGGCGATCTCCTTGCCCTTACAAACTTCTTGGTTCAACTCCACAACACGAAGTAGGAGGCTCCCAAGCGACACCTAACCAATCTAGGAGGCACCACCCTCCAAAAGGTAATAGGCTCGGCAATGTCGATGAACTCTTTGCTCTTGTGCTTCAAGATGATAGACTCCTCAACACACAATCACTCTCTCACAGATTTGGCTTGGTGGAAGAGATGGGATCGGTGGAAAGCAACTTGGGGAGGCTAGAGATCAAGATTCATATGGTTGGAATGGAATGGCATGATCTCAACACTTGAGTAGGTGGCTCTCTCTCAGAAAATATGATGGGGCAAGTATGGAGTAGTTCTGAGTGCTTCTCTTTCGAGTAGGTGGTGGTGAAGGGGTATATATAGGCATCTCCAAAAATCCAACCGTTACACCTAAAGTGACCAACTCGGTGACACCGATGTGTGAATCTCGGTGGTACCGAGTTGCTCCAAAGGTAGCAACTTTTGAATCTCGGTGAGACCGATATTTAAATCTCGGTTGCACCGATAAGGTGACCAACTGTTAGATTGCCAAACTCGGTGACGCCGATTCAACAAACTCGGTCTGACCGATTTTGTGAAATTGGGTAACAGAAAGTTGGCAACCCAAACTCGGTTGCACCGAAAGGTTAGGGTTTGGCTTAGGTCTGTCTGAGTATGGGAATCGGTGGCACCGAGTGGAAAGTGTTGGTTGCACCGATTTTGGATATTTGACTTTGGATAGACTTTTGTGGAAGAGCTTGTGGGTGTTTTTGGTGACTATCACTTGTGCACGTATGAGCATTTTGTTCACCAACAATACCTTACCCCCTTTTAATAGTATTGGCTTTCCTATGGACTCAAAGTGATTTCTCACAAATGTAAAATGTAGAGTCCTCTTGCTTGAAGCTTTGCCAATCCATTTCCTTGCATCTTGGGGTATTTCCACAATTTCCACAATCCTTTTGCCAATCCTATCATTGAACTTTTCCTGAAATATGCTTAGTGGAAACATTAGTTCAATGACTTATATGTTGTTATTAATTACCAAAACCACCAAGGGAGCAAATGTGCTTTCATGTGCACTGTGCAAAGAGGCTAGGCGGAGATAAGAAGGAAAACGGGCAGCCTGGAATCAGGTTTTCAAACTGCAAGAAACGTCTGACGAATAAACCGACTATAGTGCCGCTACAGGTTTATTCGTTAGGCTATCAAACGAACTCCGAATGCGACGAAATTTGGTAGGCGGTCTACCTACAATATATTAAGACCGCACGCCGACTTTTGATCCATTCAGAGAATATTTTATACGCGCTTTAAAAACAATGTTTTATCGATGCCGCGGGCACGTGCGAGTGTGGTTGGTCACGAAACGGTAAACGATGAGAATGGAGAAAACCGACAACTACGAGCGGATGCAAGTTTTGAAAAATGATGGCAACGGAGTGCCGATGCTATGCAGATGATGCAAATGATGTGATGATGAATGCGACAAGCAAATGAAACACACGGCGAGGCTCGAAATAATTGGAAGGCATCTAAAGCATCGGTCTTGGGCTGTTACACTCCTATGTTTACCCCTTACATTTCCACTTAGTTCAACTAAGGGTGTACCGGGAGCACTCATGTGATTTTTACTTTTGGTTTATCTGGTTTAGTACTTCAGGTTGTTGAGGCCGAAAACTGACTGTCACAGTATGCGCTAAAACAGTCGGCGGGGCTCATAATGTATTAAAGTCAAAACCAATATAGTTTACCTATGTAAAATGGAAGGGCTTTTCTTAGAAAAAGGTCAAAGTATTTCTAATCCAAGCCCAACACTCACAAGTATTTGGGATTACACACGGGTCTATTTTCTTTCCACCCACCATACATGCTCCTACGACTAAATGTACGTTTTAGTCTTATTTGTCTGATCGCCTTATTTCCTCTAACATAACCGCCTTCAGGTTCCCAGATGTGCCTATGGGTTGTCTCGGATAGAAAACACCCTAAGTAATTTTTCTTAGGGGGGAGTTGACAACCAGCCAACTAAACATCTTAACAGTAATGGTGGAGTCAAAATTAAACATGCATGAAGCAAGAAAATGAATGGGCAATTGCATTTACTCGTTCAAGACAAGCAATATCAACTTAAGTATTTGTCTTTTTACAAATACTACCAGGCATACTGAGTGGAATATAATGCAAGTCCAATCAAGATTTTCTAGAATGGACTCCTTCATTTCTCCTCGGCTATCTGAGCACCTGACATCACCTTCTCAAAGTGCTTCTCCGGCTTCAATTCCCGTATGCACTTCTTGAGACCCAGCCGAGCATTTGGCTGTGAGTCCAACTTCGCTAGTGTGCATGCACGGCCGCAAAGGCCTGCCAGCACCCTCAAGTCATGTCGACCTTGTACACAGACCGTCTTAGGAATTTGCCTCTCGAAGGCAGCGCACTAACCCAAATAAAATGGCTTGCAAGAGACCTCTCAGCCATAAGGCCTTGCAGAGATCCCCCATGACAGGCTTGGCGCCCACTGCAGCTCTGCCAACTATTTCAACTTGTCGCCGAAGACCTGGGATGCCCCGTGTCCTGGAATTGAAGCCAAAAAGGCTTTTGCTGCTCATCGGATGTGCCAATAGGGGCGCGAATAGCTGGCAGACCTTTTCAACGCTATAAGGGAGGTCCGAGAATGCACCTGAACACATGCCAATGTTGTGTCATCTCAGGGAAGGCTCGACTACCGAAGACACACTAGGAAAGATATGGCTTACCAGAGGTTTTCTCCAATGCCCGTCACAGCTCCTCCTTTGCTCCAGCTGCTCAGGAGACTGCCTCTTGGCACTCTTGCTCAAGTTGCTTGAGCTCAATGATATCTTTCCCCTGGGCAATCTTCAGTGTTTCATGTTCAGTGACAACTACCAATAGATCCTCTTCCACCTCGATGAAGCGCGACCAAGCAACCTTGTGAGTTTTGCTCCTCCGCGAGCAACTCGTCGCTTTTCTGCACCAACGCCTTTAGCTGCTCGGCCTCAGTCCAAGCTCTTTCAAGCTCGGCCCGGAGGTCGTCCATGCGCTTCTCAATCGCTACACAATTAAACAAGTTATAACTAATTGTAAGCAAGTAATGGATTATAAAGAATGAGTTAGAACATCCTTACCCAGAGCCTTCTCGGTCTCCTGTTATAGCAGAGGAGTCTCCTCCTTGGCCTGAGCGAGCCATAATTTTACCTCTTCTAACTCTGAAGAGTTGGCCGGGGTAGGAGGTAGAAGCCTCCTACAAACACAAAATATACATAAATTAATAAAAAGACCACCCACATAAAAGACCGGATTTGATCCTCCTGTCAATTCCTTGTGGAAACAACACGAGTCTCTGGGGCTACGAAATATTCGTGTTCTTTAAAATAGGCATCAAGTTGTGATTCGACCCTCAAGCCAGTTTGATAAACTGACTCAAGGGGAGGCTACTGCAGTTGCGATTCAAAGCAATCTTAAATATGTGCAGTTGTCGCTGTATAAGAACCAGGCATTGGGTTGTTGGCTACAACCCTTGGTGAGTTTGGCCAGGGACAAACATGTCTAGCTTCCTAAGTCATGAACGATCAAGAGAAGAAGAATGAGGACTCGAACATGTTGGAGTACCCAGGTTCAGGCCACTGTGTTGGTGTAATACCCTACTCAAGCTTTGTGTTTGATATTTCAATGCTAGTTGGCTACAATTTGTATGTTTTCTTGTGGATCAATCCTCCCATGTGATGCCACAGACTCCCCCTATTTATAGAGCTTCTTGCGGGCACATGTGTAGATCCTCATTGGTCGAACATAACATAGGGTAGGCTAGATTATCTCATATCGGCGCGGTATGGTCTCTTGTCGCACGCCTATACGCACGGTGATGATGGCTGTCGGAGCAACATATTGTATCGCAGACATACCCCTGCATCCCTGCTCGTGCAGAGTGGGTAGTGTTAGGGTACTTCTCCTATAGCAACATAAGGAGCGGGTAAACCGCTCTGTAGTCACTGTGGGTGATCTCACCCCAACGGGGGTTCTTGCCGAAGCCCATGTGTGTTGACCACTCATTCAATTCACGGCCTTTTGTTGACGCCCGTAGCAATGAACACGGAGCAGGGCACCATCCCTCTGTCTGACAGTGGGATTCCGCTCTCTTGTTGGACCCAACCACGCACAGGCGTAGCTTTCTGAGAGGCTCCACGAGGTGCTTCCCGGGCTGGTCAAGCTCCGTCGCTTTTCAAACTTCCCTCTGACGGCTAATGCAATTACCCGGGGAGCAACACAAGGTCTTGAGGGATTATCCTCCGGATGGGGCTGAACCGCGGGGCCACTGTCAAGGCCCAAAACCGTAGGCCTGCATTACGCCGGTTTTGTTTGGGCCTCTCAAGAGTGTACAGTTGCCCAGGAGGAGGTTTCAGGTGGGGCTGTCACTGATGCGTGCACCGCTGATGCCGTCGGAGGGTCAGGACTATGCGTTTCCTTCCTCCAGGGCCAGCTCAAGAGGCAGTGGCGGGCCAAGGATGAGTATGTGACCATTCTTCTAGGTAAAGACCTGGATCTCGGGCCGCCTCTGATTATTTTTTGTCATGTGTGCAGCCCTTCCCACGTCGGTCGTCCCTCAGAGAAGAGAGTGGGGAAAGCACCGGCGGGGGAAACGGCCGAGAAAAATGATGGCTTCGTCCCGGTGGTCGACGAGAGCGAAGGTGCTCCCACCGTTTGTAGAGACGCCATTAGAGATGGCGACGGCGACACTTCTTCGCCCATCTCCTCGTCCTACGCCCATGATTCCCTTGTCGGCAAAATAGTGGGCGTTGGGGTCGTTGTCTTGGAGGCGTGGGCCAGGGCAGAGGGAGGTCGCATGTGTCGCTGGTAGTGGGATGAACCCCTTCGTGGTGGATGATCCTATGCGGGCGACACCGAGATGGCGACCAACTCTGAGGCTCTTATTATTGAAGGCGAGGGCGCTGCTTGGGCCGCGTAGGAGGCTGTGGCGGCGGGCTCTGCCAAGATCACTCCGTCTCCCAAGGATCTCACCTCCGAGTCTAAGGTAGGCTCTGCCACCCTGCCGGGTACCACCGCTTGGAGTGTTGCCTCCGTCATTTTGGCCTTGATAGGGGGCCTCCTGGCGGGCGCCACAGTCATGGGTGGCGACCTGACGGAGCTTGGTAGCACTTCCATTGGCGCTACTTAAGTTGGTGGGTACGCGGTTGTCCTTGTAGAGGAGGAGAGCGTTCGTACCTTCGTGGCTAGGGCCCTCGTAGAGACCAATTCAATTTCCTCACACACAGAGATGTCCAAGGCTCCGCTGGCGGAGCATCGACCCCGACAGGCTTCCCTTGGAGCAGAACCACCCACATGATGATGGGGCGTCCATCGAGGTGCGCACCTCCTCGCCATTGACCGATGTGGGGCCTCCCGGGTAACGTCGTTTGCCGGCATCTCAAACTGGGACCTGGGCCCGTGCTTCAAGGGGGGGGCGAGGGGCGCCAGCGGTAATGGCGATAAAGTGCTTGCCGGGAAGCTCCTTTGCACGGTGCTTTGAGCGGTTGACTGACTTGACATCGGCCTGGCGGCCGAGAGGGAGGCTCTGGCCCAAGGTCGCAAGGACTATGTTGATATGTGGAGGGTTTTCGTCACACAGTCCGCACACACTTGGCAAGAGAGGACACCTAGGAGCAAGTTGCCCGGGCCTTGGTGGAGGCCAAATCGATCTTGGACGGGCAACGGATGAGGTCTCCGACGCACCAAGCCTTGCCTAGGAGGCATTGGATTCTGAGAGGTCTAGGCTTGTGCAGCTTCAGGAGGCCTTGCAAGTCTAGGGCGAGGACCTCTTAAAGCGTGAAGAGAATCTTGCCGCCTAGGAAGCCTCCCACCAGATCAGCATGGCCAAAGCTGGCACCATGCGAGTGCAGAAACGCCAGGTGCAGGAGGCGGAGAACAAGAAGATCCTTGCAGAGGCCCTCCAGAGGCAGAAAGACGAGGCCTACATAGAGTATCAGCAAAGGTCGGGCTCTTGAGGAAAAATGATAATCACTGGAGGAACGGCTGGAGCTGATGAAGGGCTCTATCGAGGGAGCCCGGTCTTCAGTGATTAACAGCAAGAAGGCCCGAGAGGAGGCTGAGAAGAAGCACGGGGAGCTCCAAGGGGATAGGACGCATTTTGAGGGGCAGTATGCCCAGCTGGTGGAGACCAATAACACGAACAAAAAGAGGATATGCCATCTCGGAGGGCAGAGAAAGATGCAATGCAAGGTTTTCAAGAAGGTTTATGATCGCATCTTCAGCATCACCGGGACATTGGGGATGACCCTCTCGGGCTCCCTCAACGTCCAAGCATACGACATGGAGAGCAACACCTTGCTCTTCGAGATGTTCATCAACAAGCTGGCGGACGCCACGAAGGACTTCCACCGGACCATCGAGAAGGAATGCAGGGAGATGGGGACGCAAGTTGGCGAGCGCGTCCTCACAAAACTTCATCTTGCCAATGCCGTGTTTCCATTCACCGACGTACTCAAGCTGTCAGGAAACTCTAAATGAGCGCAAGCTTCTCAGGTTGTCGTGTCCGGCTATGCGGACGAGCTAGTTAACTTGTTCATCGGTGGCGATGATGAAGACCCTGAGCCCGCTGATGGCCCTTCTGACGAGGATGCGGGTCTTGAGGCTGACGACTCCACCCCTCTCTTCTAATATATACTTTGAGTTTTCCTTTGTCAGGTGCATGATGCCCACTTCAAAACCTTTATGAATGTGTTTGCACTTCTTGTTTTTGTTTTGTTTGCTTGCAAGTCCTTGTACCCGGGAAGGTGATATTGATTTTGGTTGAAGAATTCCTCGCTGGAGGCCCCCTCTTTTGCTTCTTTCTGGGAGGCCTATGGTAAGAAGGGGTTGTGGGCCAACTGGTCCTGGGATGGCGGACAATCAGTGTAACCCCCGGGCCCATGCCATCCCTGTTACGTACAAGGAGGCATTGGAGAGTATGCGGCACAGAGTCCGCAGAGGCCGGACACGTGGCACGCGCTGCCCCTTGGTGGAAAAATGTTTCCCCCACTGTCTAGTCACTTTGCCGCCTGGTCACCTTTCATTTACAACCGTAATAAAAAAGTTGTCAAAGCAGGCAACTCCTTGGCTCCGCCACAATGCTTGGGTAAGTGAAGGGAGTGGAATCCATGGAGTAACTCCTCGAGGCAGCCGCTTCTCCTTCCACCTATAAAAAAGGAGAGAGGGGGATTCTTCCTCGCCACCTCCCTTCTTCCACCTTCACCTCCTTTACTCCCCGCGCTCGAAGGCCAGACATACTCCTTGCCTTCTATAGCTCCAACGCGTCTTGGCTATCTTGGCCTCCACTCGCGACCTTGCTCGTGAGGTGGCACGACTGCACTGAGAGCTGTCCGCCAGAGAGGCGGAACTGGAGGCGAAGGATGAGGCGCTGACGAAGAAAGAGGAGGTCCTGAACGACCTGTTGAAATATGGGGTGGGCTTTAGGCCCATCCAACAATTTCTGAAATCTCTAAGGGCCCATGTAGGTGTCATGACAAGGGGTGGTGGGAAGTTTTGTCCCACCACGCTAGTTGGAGAGGAGTTGGACCTCCTTATAAGGGATTCTCTTCCACACACTATTGAAGCTTGAGAAGAGAAATGGTCCTCGTGCACTCCTCCTCCACCGCCCTCCTTGCCACGACACGCCTCGTTACGGCGCACCGTGGGTTACAGGATTGAGTCGAGCCGAGCTCATAGCTATGCGCTTATGTTTGCAAGTCGGGAATGGAGAGTCTATAACATACTGTCACGTATCCGAGATGTCGGATCATGGGTTGTCGCCGACTCGGACGTGGGTCCAGCCCACGTCTCTCCACTTGGAAGCGCATATATATGCGAGGTGTCGGCCAACCCGCGCAACCAGGAGAACATATCACATCTTCTCCACGTGCACGGTCCATGTCATTCGTTTTGCTGCTGCTGCCACCAATGACTCCATCCAGTTAACCGCGTACACGGTTGACGGGAGAGCGGGCCTCCGAAAACCCGCATCTCGAGATCATGTATGGGAGAGGGGCGATTTGTTTTTCGAGGAGCATATCATACGTAACTTGTCATGGTCATTCGCCTGCTTCCTCTACATTCGTGTCGCCTTCATCATCACCATGTCCACCGACGCCGAACGTGCCGCCGCCAAGATGACCGATGCCGAGAAGAAGGCCACTGTGGCCTTTGCCAGGCCAATTGAACATGTTTATCCCTCTCAAGTTCATTTATGTTGTAGCAGTACTAGCTATGTGCGTATATGTTTCTATTATGTGTGTAGTACATTCTAGTCTGGTTCGTAATCAGTATGTTAGTAATTTTTTCAATGCCATGATCATGATTGTTTCCCGGATTAATTTAATCGAAAAATTGCCTATTTACTCAACAATCCAGGAACCTATATTGTGTAGGAATTTTTTGAATCTTGGTTTTGCTGCTGCACTGAAACCGGATAAGTTTACCGGTACATATTTTAAGCGTTGGCAGACCAAAACCAACTTATGGCTCACGGCAATAAACATGTTGGGTCACCGGTGCTATTCTGATAGGAACGATAACTCCTGAACAGGAGAAAGCGTTCAGGGAGGCTACCGTCTACTTTGTCGGAGCAATTCTGAGCGTGATCGGAGATAAGTTGGTTGACGCATATTTACATATGCGGATTGCCAAGGACTTGTGGGAGGCGCTTGAATCTAAATTTGGGGCCACCGATGCTGGGACCGAGATGTATGTTATCGAGCAGTTCCACAATTACGAAATGGTCGAGAACAGTTCTGTATTGGAATAGGCTCATGAGATACAATGCATTGCTAAGGATCTTGAGCTTCTTAAGTGTGATTTACATGGGAATTTTGTCGTGGGATGCAAAATTGCTAAGCTCCCTAATTCCTGGAGAAACTTTGCTACCACTCCGAAATATCATAGGCGTTCTTAGTAGAGGATGTCATCGACCATCTGACTGTTGAGCAGAACTCAAGAGGAAAGGACTCGCACGAAAAAGGGGTTGAAACTTCTTCTATCGCCAATATGGTACATCAAAGGAACTTCAATTCTCACAAGCCCAAGGGAAAGAATTTTTTCCAACACAATACCGACTTTAAGAAGAAGAGTAAGAAGACCTTCAAGAAGAACAAGAAGGGAGATGGCTGCTTCACTTGTGGTTCGGAGGAATATTGGGCCAACAAGTGCCCAAACAAGTACAAGAAGCCAGGGCAGGACTCCAAGTCTGCCAACATGATTGTGAGCAACAATGAGAGTTGTGCATCTGGGTACAGTAATTTATTTACTATTTTTTTAGTGCGTCAGTCCACCAATTGGTGGGTGGACACGGGTGCAAATATTCGGTTGTGTGATGATATTCATTATTTTCTTCTTACTAGGCCACAGGTCACTGGTCCGTATTGATGGGGAATGGCGCGAGTGCTTCTGTTCTTGGTGTTGGCACAGTTGATCTGAAGTATACTTCGAGGAGGATCGTGCAGCTGAAGAATGTGCAGCTGAAAAATCTTGTTAGTGGACCCCTTCTGTGTAGAGAAAGGTTTAAGTTGGTCTTCGGGTCTAATAAAGTAGTTGTTACGAAATATGGACTATTTGTTAGAAAAGGTTATGGATGCCGAAGTTTGTTCTGCTTTCCCTCGCAGATTTTTGTAGTAAAGTCTTGAACAATTTCATTCGAATGTTAATGAATCTGAAGTTTGGCATTCACGTCTTTGTCACACTAGTTTCGGTGTTATGACGCGGTTAAAAAAATTGAATTGAATCCCGAGTTTCACTTTAGCCAAAGGTTCTAAATGACATTCCGGCGCGCAATCTAGCTAAGCAACCTTGCAAACCTCACAAGGCTATGTAGGAGAGACACTTGGCGCCATTAGAACTCATACATTTTAATCTTTGTGAGATGAATGGTGTGTTGACTAAAGGTGGAAAGAAATACTTCATGATATTGATAGATGATTCCACTAGATATTGTTATGTGTATCTGTTAAATACTAAATATGAGGCTCTACACTACTTTAAAATCTATAAGGCAGATGTTGAGAATCAACTTGAAAAGAAACTTAAAACAGTCCGGTCAGATCGTGGTGAAGAGTATTTCTCGAATGAGTTTGATTCATTTTGGGCAGAACACGGTATTATTCATGAGAGGACGCCTCCTATTCACCCCATTCAAACGGGGTTGTCGAACGGAAAACCCATACTGTAACTGATTTGGTTAACGCCATGTTAGATACATCGGGTTTATCCAAGGCATGGTGGGGGGAGGCTATATTGACTTCATGTCTTGCCCTGAAGAAATCTCCAACAAAACATAATGAGATCACTCACTATGAGCAATGGTTGAAGAGAAGGACGACACTCTCCTACGTACGTACTTGGGGCTATTTGGTGAAAGTCGATGTGTGGATCCCCAAAAAGGGTAAACTTGGACCAAAGATCGTGGACTGTGTTAATTTGGGCTACGCTAGGAATAGCTTGGCTATAGATTTCTAGTAGTGAAATCTGAGGTACCTGACATGAAGGTCAGTACAATTATGGAATCTAAGGATGCTACATTCTTTGAGGATATATTTCCTATGAGAGATATGCAAAGCACTTCTCGATAGGAATCTGAGGAGACTCCTGAGCCTGCCATTCCTATGGAATATTATGAACAAACGCATGATGAAAATCCTGAGGAGGAGGATGAGGAAACCCTTGGTATGGGCAAGACACAAAGCACTGCAATGACCTTTGGTGATGAGTTTCTTGTGTACCTCATGGATGATAATCCCACCTCTATTTCAGAGGCATATGCATCTCCAGATGCTGACTACTGGAAAGATGCGGTCCGTAGCGAGATGGATTCCATCGTGGCTAGCAGGATATGGGAAATTATTGAACGTCCCTATGGTTGCAACCCATTGTGATGTAAGTGTGTGTTCAAACAGAATCTTAGGCCCGGCAGTACGATTGAAAAGTACAAGGCCAGGCTTTTGGCCAAGGGTTATGCTCAGAAAGAAGAAGAGTTCTTTGATACTTCTTCACCTATGGCCAGACTGACCATCATTTGATTATTACTCTCGTTGGCGGCCTCGCATGGTCTGCTTGTCCACTAGATGGATGTTAAGACGGCTTTCCTAAATGAAGAGCTAGACGAGGAAATCTACATGCAACAGCCAGATGCCTTTGTAATAGATGGTCAGCAAGGAAAGGTGTGTAAGTTGCTGAAATCTTTATATGGCATGAGACAAGCTCCTAAGCAATGGCATGAGAAGTTTAATACAACTCTAATATATGTTGGCTTCGTTGTTAATGAAACTGAGAAATGTGTATATTATCGCCATGGTGGGGGCGAAGGAGTTATATTGTGTTTGTATGTTGATGACATACTGATATTTGGAACCAACCTCAAAGTGATTGAGGAGGTTAAGTCATTTCTATCTTATAACTTTCATATGAAGAACCTTGGGGTGGCCGATGTTATATTGAACATCATGCTATTGAGAGATGATGAGGATGGGATTACGCTTCTGCAATCCCATTATGTTGAGAAGATTTTGAGTCATTTTGGATATTCGGACTGCAAAATTTCTCAAACGCCATATGATCCTAGTGTGCTCATTCGAAAGTTCGAAGGCATAGCTAAAGATCAATTGAGATACTCTCAAATTATTTGTTCACTCATGTATCTAGCGAGTGCAACCAGACCTGACATCGCATTTGTTGTGAGGACTGCGCCAATATGTGGCCAATCCGGGTCATGTACATTGGCATGTTTTTGAAAGAATTATGCGCTATCTGAAAGGTACCATGAACTATGGACTTAACTATACTAGATACCCGTCGGTACGTGAAGGGTATAGTGATATGAATTGTATCTCTGATGCTGATGAGAAGAAGGCCACAACTGGGTATATATTTACTCTTGGAGGTGGTGGTGTTTCCTGGAAGTCTTGAAGAAAACGATCATAACATGATCAACAGTGGAAGCAGAATTAATAGCATTAGACACAGCTGGTGTCGAAGCAGAATGGCTTCAAGATCTTTTGATGGACTTACCAGTGGTTGAGAAATTGGTTCCAGCTATCCTTATGAACTATGACACTCAGACATTTATTGCCAAAGTAAAGAGTTCAAAGGACAACATGAAGTCTAACAAACATATAAGAATGAGATTGAGAGTTGTCACACGTTTAAGAAACTCCGGAGTGATAGTGTTGGATTATATCCAAATGACTAAGAATCTAGCAGCTCCCTTTACTAAAGGGCTATCACATCTTGTGATAGATAATGCATCGATTCGAGGGAGATGAGTATGAGACCCACATGAGTTGCCATGGTAGTAATCCAACCTATCTGATCGGAGATCCCATGAAGCAGTGTAAGTGTATCTAGTGCCACCCGTTGTTGGTTTTGGAGTATTGAAGACAAACGTGGTTGAGGGACTAATGTGTTTGTGAGAGTTCACAGGTTAACACAGATAGAAGTCCCTGGAGATTCATTTTAACTGTTGAAGACAACCCCTAAAAATGTTTGAAGACATTGATGATGGTCGAAGCCATTGGTGGTACGCGAAGATAATCGCTTGAAGATAATGAAACGCGAAGATGAAGTCTTTTAGTTGTTTTGTTTCTTCTTTCCTGAGTCATAGGAACCATCATACTATTAAGTGGGGTCGACATGATCGAAGTCAGACGTTGACGTGATGCTCAACCCATACCTATGTCTTCGAGTGAAGACAATGAGAGGAAATCTCTTCCATAGTTGGTTGAGTCAGCATTGCTTGTAGCCCAAGTAATGTTGCCGCGTGTGTTGTTGAAATTTGACCGTTGGAACACGTGCCGGTCGGCCATTGACCCAGGGTCATTTTGGTCATATCATGTCGGGTTACCTATTGGCTATAAATAGCCCACCCCCTCCACCATAAGAAGGCGGCTGCGCAGAGTTAAATACGGTTGTTGTCGTTTTGGAGCAATCCACCTCGAAGACATTGAGAGAGGGCTATCCTGTGAGGATAAACCCAAACACCTAGAGCTAGTGTGTTTGAGCATCACTGGGGTCGTTCTGTTCTGAGAGAACTGGAGACTTATTACACTTGAAGACTGTGATCTTCCAGACGGTTAGGCATCTCTATCTAGAGCATCCAAGAGTCATTGTTGATTGTCAGGTGACCAAGTTTGTACGGGTTTCAGAAGTCTCCCCTGAAGACTTACCTGAGTGATTCGGCATGGTCTGAGTGACCTCGGCTCAAGGGGAACAAGGTGAAGATGAGATCTTTAGAGTTCAACCTCAGCCTCCCCAACCAGACGTACAATTGTCAGAACAACTGGAACTGGTCCAACAAATCATGTGTCTTCGTCGAGCAACTAGTTCTATCATTCACTGTCGTACTTTATGTACTATCCTGTGAAGTCATTGCTTGATCCTCTCTTTTCGAAGACATACTCTGAAGACATTCCTTAACTGCCATTTATCTTCATACTACCTAAGTTTATCTTCAATACATCTTAGTGTGCATGATGACTATGTTGTACCTGCCTGAATCGCTTCATAGTATTCCATGTTTTGCTTAGATCCTTGATCGATATCCATACTTGATCCCGTTTCGCTTCTGCATACTTTAAATACATTTACTGTTTCAAAGCTTTTCATAAAAATCGCCTATTCACCCCCCCTCTAGTCGATAACTAGCACTTCCAATTGGTATCAAAGCAAGGTACTTCCTTGTTCTATGTTTCGGTTTAACCACCTGGAGTATTAGCTATGTCGACTGCAGGGATAATCAAAGTCTCTGCTGTGTGCCCTGTCTTCGATGGCACTGACTACCCCCTACTGGAAGAACAAGATGCACATGCATCTTGAAGCCATTGACAACGACCTCTCGTATGTCGTCATGGCTAGCATTCTCAAGGTTGGCGAAGGTGTTACTGTTACTGATGTGAAGTTGTTTTCTCTACTGGACTCAACCACCAAGAACATCATTTGTGGTCATTTGACCAGAGGACGGTATGGTCATGTGAGTGCTCTGGACACTGTGAAGCAAATCTAGGATTGGCTTTCCAAGGTCAATGAAGGTGTCTCATCTCAGCGAGACTCCCGTGTTGGTGTACTTCACAATCTGTTCAACCACTTCAAGAGACTTGACAATGAAAATGTCCAGCTCACATTTGATCGTTTCACTGATATCTCAAATGACTTGAATGCTCTCGATGCCGCTGATATCACCAAATATGAAGTTGTGAAGAAGCTACTGAGATCTCTTGACAGCTCATTCGACACTCTCGCTCTAATGATCCAAGAACACCCTGATTTCAAGGAATTGTATCCTTCCGATATCCTTGAGAGGCTGAACACCCATGAGTTCCAACAAGTTGAGAAGAGGGAAATCTATGGTTCTAGTCATGGTCGCTCTTGTGCCCAGAAGCCAAGAGTTGTATCTTCATCTGAAGAAGAAGAATTTGAATGTGGTTCTGATGGTGCTGAAGACATTGGCAAATAACTCACTCTGCTTGTAAGGAAGTTTCAGATTCGCCAAGTCCAAACGCTTTGCAAAATCGTCAAGGCGTGACTCCAAGAAGTCTGGAGAAATGTCTTCACGTGACAACAAGAAGCAAACATGTCACAAGTGCAAGAAAGCTGGTCACTTCATCGCTGATTGTCCTCGATGGGAGAAGGAATCCAAGAAGAAGAGCAAGGACTATGATTCTGACGACAACAACAAGAAGAAGTATCACAAGTCTTCATCCAAGTCTTCATCACACAAGAAGAGTTCATCTGGCAAAGCTCATGCTTTCATTGGCAAGGAAATGGACTCTGAAGCTGAATCTGAGTCAGAAGCTGAAGAGGAATCCGAGGAGGAGTTTGATTCTAAAGTTGCTGGTTTGGCTATGGCTTCTGCATTCGTCGCTTCGTCCATCTTCGACCCCGAAGATAATGGGCCCCTCAACAACACTGAAGCCAGTGACGACGACAATGCTCCATCCTACTGCTTCATGGCAAAAGGCTCCATGGTATCCTCAAAGTCTTCACGTCATGACTCTGATAGCGAAGATGAATCTGATGATAACTTGAAACCTAGTTATTCTAAGCTTGTCAAGATTGCCACTAAACAACAAAATCCTATGGAGAAAATGCAAAAATCTCTAGAGAAATGCGATGACCTGTTGCGCGATGAGATGAGTCTGAACAAAACTATGGCTGAAGATATGCAAAGTCTTCGTTCAAGGTTTGAGGATCTCCAAAGTCGTCATGGTATTCTCACAACTGAACATGAGAAGCTTTCTCTTGAATATATTCAAAGAAAGCTTGATCAAGAGAAGCTGGGAGAAGCTCATGATGACCTTCAAAAGGAAAACGACTCACTCCTAGCAGAACAGATCAGCACCGCTCAGGATGAATTTAATGCTCCATGCTTAAAATTCCTTGCTCGTGAAGCTAATGATCCAAATGTTGAATGTTCAAATGCTTATAAAAATGCATTATCTTCAACCGTATATGTGATGTCTAACCCCTCATCTGAGGAAACCACTGCTATTACTGATGACAATGACAGGTTGAAGACATTGCTTGAAACAGGCATGTACAAGAGTCCAAAGGGACATCAGATTCTTTGCGATGTCCTGAAGAAGACTATCTTGAACAAAAACCCTAGTAAAGAGGGTGTGGGTTTCGAAAGAAACATCAATGTTGATCGATCTTACTGGAATCCTAAGCAGTATCCTAAAACACAGGGAATGCTGCAAAAGCTCCTTCAGTTGTTCCATCCACGTTATCTAGTTTTAACTGTGATAACCCTATCATCATTGATGAGTCATTTGACTCCAACTATAAACTGTTCAAATCAAAGGATGGTGAAGTGTTTGCTAGATTCATTGGAACTAACTGCAGGAATGGTTCTCCTATGAAGAGGATCTGGGTTCCCAAATGTCTTCTTGAGATGCTTCCTGTAAATGTCATGAAGACATCTCATATGAAGAACAGATACCTCAGATCAAAGTCTTCAAGAAGACAAAGATCGTCATATGATCATACTAACAACTATGTTCGTAGGGAAGGACTGAACAGACTCATGAGTATGAGCACTATGGCATGAATCGTTATGTTCATAAGATTAAGAATTTCTCTGCATATTCTTATGAGTACTCCAACCCTCGTGTGAAACATACCATTAGGGCAACATTGCCTAAATTCTCTGATGCTGTTTTACGTCTTATTGCTTCTAAGCCACCCCTTCGAATGTGGGTGGTTAAGAAGAACTAACATCTTCTTGCAGCATCGTGTCTCCAGATTGGATGAAGCTTAACTCCAAGATTATCTCTGGAGACCCGAAAACATTCTTTCCTTGATGCAAGATAATTAATTCAAATGGTGTTTACCATTTATATCGTCCAGTTTACTTACCACTGTGTACTGCTACATCTTCATCAATGCATGTTACAAATGCATGCCTTGGTGAACAAGACTAATTCTCAAATGAAGGAAGATAAATACAACACCACTGAATGGATCATGGATAGTGGATGCACTAGTCACATGACTGGTGATTGAAGCCTATTGATGGAGTCAACTCTTCAACCTCGAACCAAAGATCACATCGTCTTTGCCGACAAAAGTAGCAGCAAAGTTGTCGGACTAGGTAGAGTTGCTATCACAAGGGACTGGCACATGGACAATGTGATGCTTGTCGAATCCATTGGTTACAACTTAATGTCTGTCTCGATGCTTTTTGATCTAGACATTCTTGTCATATTTGGCAAATTACGATGTGTTGTGCTAATGGCCTCTACAAAACCAAAGTCTTTGAAGCTTTTCAAAGAGGTGATATATATATGGTATATTTCTCTGTAGGACCATAGGTTGCCACTTGTCTTCTAGCCAAGGCTTCAGAATGCTGGCTATGGCATCGACGGCTAGGACATGCTGGTATGAGTAACTTGCATACTCTTGCCAAGAAGAGTCTCAGCATTGGCGTCGAAGGAGTCAAGTTCAAGAAAGACAGTCTGTGTGGTGCATGTGAAGCCGGGAAGATGACAAGGGCCAAACAGCCCTCGAAGACAATCATGACGACCTCACATCCCTTCGGGCTGCTTCATATGGACTTATTTGGCCCTACTCATTATTCCACTTTCTCTACCACTGCTAATCTATATGGCTTCGTGATTGTTGATATACCTGGGTGCACATCTTACTCTACAAGACTGGGGTGCAGGATGTCTTCAGGCACTTCGCAAATTGGTGCATGGACAACTACGACGTCATGTTCAAGCACATAAGGAGTGACAATGGCACCAAGTTCAAGAAAACTGGACTCGACACCAACCTCGACACTCTTGGTGTCACTCATGAGTTCTTTGCTCCATACACCTCTCAGTAGAACGACATCGTGGAGCGCAAGAATAGGACTCTCACTGAGATGGCTCAAACTATGCTTGATGAATACAAGACACCTCAAAGACTATGGCGTGAAGCTATTGACACTGCATGCCACATCATCGACAGGGTATATCTTCACAAGTTCTTCTAGAAAATATCATATGAGTTGCTTACTGGCAAGAAACCCAATGTAAGTTATTTCAAAGTCTTCGGTGCAAGATGTTGGATAAAGGATCCACACCACACTTCAAAATTTGCACTGAAAGCACATGAGGGTTTCATACTTGGTTATAGAAAGGATTCGCACACCTACAGAGTCTTCAACAGTTAATACAATAAAGTGGTTGAGACTGTAGATGTGCGGTTCGATGAAACTAATGGCTCGCAAAGAGAGCACCTGCCTCCTCTGCTAGATGAACTTTCTCCTGAAGAAGCTATTAAGTTGATGGGCACTGGAGAAATTCTGCCTGAGGAACCTGAAGTAGAAGAAGTCATCATTCCTCCATCAACTCAGCGCGAAGACAATGGTGCTCCTGAAGGTAATGCTACTGATGAAGACAATGCTCGGCAGCAGGAACAAAGTCTTCGCCTTGCTCATCCATGTGTGGCTAATAAAGTTCAAATCGATAAGATGCTCGATCGCATCAACACACCATGTCCTCTCACTTGCTCAAGGGCTAACAAATTAGCTAACTTTTGTGGGAACTTTGCTTTCGTATCTATCTCGGAGCCCACCAAGGTATATGAAGCCTTCATGGAACCGGAATGGATTCAAGCTATGCAAGAATGAACTTCATTAATTCAAGCTCAAAAATGTATGGGAACTTGTCAAGCGACCAGATCCACGCAAACACAACATCATTGGCACGAAGTGGATCTACCGCAACAAACAAGATGAATCTGGCCAAGTTGTTAGAAACAAGGCTCGACTTGTTGCTCAAGGCTAGACACAGGTTGAGGGTATTGCTTTCGATGAAACATTTGCACCTATTGCTAGACTTGAAGCCATATGTATAATGCTTGCTTATGCTAACCACTATGATGTAAAAAGTGCATTCGTCAATGGTAAGATTGAGGAAGAGGTATATGTTGCTCAACCACCAGGGTTTGAAGATCCAAAACACCCTGACATGGTCTATAGGCTCAACAAGGCATTGTATCGCCTCAAACAAGCACCGAGGGCTTGGTATGACACACTCAAAGAATTTCCCAAGGAGAAAGGCTTCAAACCCGGTTCACTCGATCCTACTCTCTTCACTAGATCATATGATGGTGAATTGTTTATATGTCAAAGCTATGTGGATGACATTATCGTCGGCTGTACTAACAATCAATATAGTGATTGGTTTAGCTTCATGATGCAAGAGGAATATCAGATGTCGATGATGGGAGAGCTGAAGTTCTTTCTAGGGCTTCAGATTCGACAAAAACCGAATGGAATCTTCATATGTCAGGAGAAGTACCTCAAGGACTGCCTCAAGAAGTTTGGCATGCATGAATGCAAATGCTACAAGATGCCAATGCCAACAAACAGCCATCTCTGCACTGACGAAAATGGTAAAGATCTTGATCAAAAGGTATATCGCTCCATGATTGGCTCTTTATTGTACCTATGTGCATCTAGGCCAGATATAATGCTTAGCTCTTGCATGTGTGCCTGATTTCAAGCGGCACCAAAGGAGTTGCATCACCTTGCTGTCAAGTGAATACTTCGATATTTGGCTCACACCCCAACACTAGGATTATGGTATCCAAAGGGCTCAAAGTTTGATCTCATTGGCTATTCAGATTCAGATTTCGCTGGCAATAGAGTTGATTGCAAGTCTAAATCAGACACTTGTCACTTTCTGGGCCGTTCTCTAGTATGTTGGTCTTCGAAGAAGCAGAACTGTGTATCACTCTCCACTTCTAAAGCCGAATACATTGCTGATGGCGCATGCTGCACTCAGCTTCTCTGGATGAAGCAAACCCTCAAGGACTATGACATCAACAAGAAGAAAGTACCACTCTACTGCGACAATGAGAGTGCTATCAAGATCGCCCATAACCCAGTACAACACTCGAAGACAAAGCACATTCAGATATGACATCATTTCCTTCGTGATCATGTGTTGAAGGGCGACATCATCATCAAGCATGTGAAGACAGAGAGCAGCTGGCTGATATCTTCACGAAGCCTTTGTATGAGAAGAGGTTTTGTAAGTTGCGGTGTGAGCTAAATATCCTAGAATCCTCAAATGTCCTCTGAATGGACACACATCCTAAGACTTATGCATATTGATGACTTTGATGCACAACACACGAAGTAACGTATGTCTTCAACTCATGAAGACTTACACTCTAAGTGTGAAAATATTAACGAAGAATATGACTTCAGAGCGCCACGATAATTGTGCGCCGTGTCTGGGTCTAACATTCTTATACGGTGGGTAACGCCACCAACCCCTCTTGAATACATTGCCTTTATCTTCGCATTTTTGATTATGTCTTCAAGAAACTAAGTCTATCTTCAAGTTGAATGTCAGTCTTCGAATTTGCACACTTATCAATTGAATGTATCATACTAATATTTTGGAGTTTTGTCCTCTACAGCATTTCGCCTATAGCTATATCTTCGAATTTTATCTAGACAAATGTGATCGGACCCTCAAATCTCATCTATGCTTAACTCTCCTAACAATGTTCAACTCCAGTCATATGCATTCCACTTGACACGTGTTGATTGTCTTCACTGCATCCTTGGCTGTCGAAGACAAGTTTAACCAAACGGTTAAAATTTCAATCTTATCTTTTACTGCTCATATCGCAATTCTTACCGCGCTTGTCACTACAGATTGGAGGTAGTGGGTTGTCAGACGTGTGCATACGTGCCACGCGTCCCACTAAGCCAAAGGGTCGGGGGCATATCCGTCCAAAAAAATTGGGTTGTTCCAGTTCCACCCCTCCTTACAAATACATGACCCCCGACTCAATTATTACTCCTACCCCTCTCGCCTTCACTCTCGAGCTCCAAACCCTAGCGCCGCTGCTGGAATCTATCGCCGCCGGAGGAGAAACGCTTAGTTCTCGTGCCTTCTTCATCGTCATACTCATGTCATCCGCGATCATCTTTGCCTCGCCGTCGTCGTAGCCTTTTGTCACCAACAAGCCAAGGTGTGGCAGATCGAACCACTCGGCTTCTCCGCCTCGTCGAGCAGTTCTTCGTGTTCTTCACCGCGGTAAATAAATCGCTGGTTTTCACTGCTCGTTCGATCCAAAAAATAACCAAATATTTTTCTAATGTTGTTTTTTTTCTTCCTTTCGACAGCACTCAAACATCGATCTCATATTACTAAATGCCTTCACTTTAGTCTAAAATTTGGTTTGATTTCTCACTTGTGCAACTTCCTGGAACTTGCACAAATCTAAAACCACCTTATCTTGTGCAAAAGTGAATGTCTTCGGTGAATGAGGTCCTTATCTTCAGACTAAGTTTTATCTTCAAAATCTTCTTAGAATGCATATGACCTCTTCAATTCCCCTCGCATCTCTAATTCTTTCACATGTACATGTTCGCAGCAGAATCTCCAGGGTCTCATAGTCTTAATTCATTTGCAGACTACTTGCAAATACACCTGGACTCACCTGGAGCTAGTTCTCACTTGACTACCCCTGTGAAGCCTTTGTCCAAGCCGAAGACAATGGCCAGAGATACAGTACCCAAGAAGGGATGCAGGCAAAGGCGTCCTAACACTGCTAAAGACCTTCCTCCTGCACTCTATGAACAATACAACTCTGATCCTGAAGAGAGCTACACTCGGTGCAAGAACGGGATCCAATGGATCCGAAGATATTGGGCAGAGGAATGGTTCTTCTACCACTTTGTCACTGCTGAATATGCTGAAAAGAACGCACAACGGGCTCCCAGGACTGATATTGTATACAAGAATCTGCACTCGAAGACAAAGGCTAAAGCCATCAAGATTGGCTTCTTCCCATGCATGGTCAGGCCACCCATGCCAGAACATCCTGATCCATCTAGCATCATGGGGAGTCCTGTCAGTACTGAAGCTTCTGATGAGGAAGCTGACCATCCTCATGTCTCTTGTCACGCCCAAGATGCGACCCTGTCCTTATTTTGGTTCGAGGGCCTCGACAGGGATAGAAGCGCATCTCGTCGTTTTGCAAGAATGGATATCATTACAAGTAAATGTAAAGAAGAGATGAGTATATGGAATTGGCTTACACTCGCCACAAGCTACATCAAGATCGCATCAATACAACAACATATACAATCATCATACAGAAGAGCAAGGTCTGACTACGGACGAAATCAAACGATAAAATGACATCCATCCTTGCTATCCCAGGCTGCCGGCCTCGAACCCATCCTAGATCGATGAAGAAGAAGAAGAACTCCAAATCAAAACAAGCATCGCTCTCATGTCAAAGCATCGCAGTACCTGTACCTGCAACTGTTGTTGTAGTAATCTGTGAGCCACACGGACTCAGCAATCTCATTTCCAAGGGTATCAAGACTATTAAAGCTTAATGGGTGAGATATGGTTAAGTGGTGAGGCTGCAGCAAGCAGTAAGCATTTAATTGAGTGGCTAACTTACGAGTACAAGAATAAGGGGGGATGATCGTCGCATAAACGGACGTGAACTAGTAATGATCACTAAGTGATCCTGAACACCTACTTACGGTCAAACATAACCCCATCGTGTTCTCTCTCGGTTCAGAAATCACGAGAAGAGACAGTCACGGTTATGCACACGAATGGTGTATTTTATTTGAGTTTACTTTAAGTTTGCTATGACCGGGTGTTAAACAAAGTTTCCAAGATGCCACATAACTGCGGACAGGGCTCTCATGAAAGATTTAACCCTGCAGGGGTGCTCCAACTCATACATCACAAACTAACCACACACCGTGGGAATAACCTCGACCACGAATCCCGTGATCTCCTAGGAAATTCCGTTGGAAAACCTCAACCTCGAGATAGCCCAAAGTATCCTCGGAATCCCGCGCACAAGACATTCGAGAAAGGTAAAACAATTCCAGCAAGGCCGCCCAACATGTCGACAAACCCGATAGGAGCCGCGTATCTCGTTCTCAGGACACGACGGATGGGCAATGGTTACCACGCCAATCACCGAGTTGCCTCGCGCGGCGTTAATAAGCTGCCCTGGGTTGGACCAACACTCATGAGGAGCACTGGCCCGGGTTGTTGATTAATTATCCGCGGGTGTCGGCGGGTCCCTATGCATTTTTATTAGTTATTAGGCAAATGTAGTACCAATGTTGGGCCTTGCCATAAGAGTTTTATCCCAAAACGAAAGTCAAGGGGGTCCCCATAACAATCACGAGCATGTTAGGAGTGCTCAATATGGAACATTACACTGGTACACAAGTAACTAGGGCGGCAAAAGTGGAACAAAACACCGAGCAAAAGGACAAGCCTTCCACCTTTTACCAAGTATATATGTGCATTAAATTAAATAGCAATAATATTGTGATATATTTTAAAAAATATCCATCTTGCACATGGAAGAACTTGCACCTGCAACTAGCAACGCTATAAGAAGGGTTGAGAAAGCGGTAACATAGCCAAGCAAAGGTTTGCTGGGATGTGGAGGGTTAGAGGCTTATCATGGCATTTTTTGGGAGGCTAGACAAACATGTGGTAGGTAGCAAGACAAGCGATAGAAACGAGACTTCTAGCATGGCAATGATAGTAATGGTATCCAGCGAAATGGTCATCTTGCCTGAGATCCTGCTTGGAAGAAGAATGAATCCATGAAGAAGACGAACCAACGTAGTCGAACGGGTCCTCACACTCCGAACGCTTTCGGAACTCTATCGAGAAGAAGCAATCCAGAAACAACATCAACACACGATAACACCACAACATATGCATGACATGATGCGCAAACAAATATGATGCATGTCCAGTTTAAATATGCAAGGCATGGCAACCACAACAATCAAATACTACACATTAAGTGAAGCTCAATATGCAACGAGTTGCATATTGACGAAACTCCACATTCGAATTACTTAGTTCACTCTCGTTAGGTACACGATAAGATTAAATGTTATTAGACATGGTAAGAGGTGAAGCATAAAGAATCTACACTATCTAGGCATCTTAAATGAGGTCGGAAACAACTTATAGCATTTCTGAAATGACCCCATATGCAAATTATCAATTTGGTCCATATCTAAACTAACCATGTTTTATATTAATTAAACAGGGAAATAAAATGCACAATGCGATTCTACTCGTCATTCTAGTCGATTTACATATATAGAACATTTGCAACGGAGCTACGGCCTAAAAGATATGACACACACAAGATGAACATGACATGAATGCAAAATGCAATGAACCAACAACCATAAACATGTCAAATCATGGATGAAACAAGATATTATGAACTACATGAGATTCTAAGCAAGTTTCATATGCAACATATTCAAAACGGAGCTACGGTTCAACAATAACAAGCAACACAAGTTATAGACATAATCTGCCCAAAACAGCGGCATGGCATTTTGCACACATGAAAACAATAAGCTATAAGATTCTATAATGCACAAATAAGACATGGGGTTGTAGCCTACATGATGCACAACAATTCATATCATCAAAACAAATTGAGTAGAAGCATGGATCACTAGGAAATAAGCTCACAAGATGGCAATAAAATATAGCAGATTAGGACTTAGTGAAAATAATAGGTTTTAACAGAGCAGTTTTATCACGGAGGCATATTGGCAGCAGCAAAACTATACGCTACAGGTAATGTCTTGGCATGAAACTTAAAAGCATGGTAGAGGACATGATGCAATACAATTCAAGCCATTATGGCAACATCAAATTATGCACAGATTCATGGAAAACATCAACCATACATGGCATCATGAAGAAGACAGATTCTCAGACTTGGTGAAAATTAGAGTAGACATGTGCAGCAATTTTTAACAGATTGACATATTGGACAACAGAAATAACTATAGTGCAAATCCTAAATATGGCAACAAATGGTATAACCTGGTAGACAACAACATGCTTAACAAAAGACTCCTTTGGAGAAACCACAAAAGACCCCTAGAACACTAGCAAATCACATGGCAACATGGCAACAAAATAACAGTTTCAGACTTAGTGAAATTTTAACTATCTCCCAAAACTGCAGTTTGACTAGGCATGTTGACATGGCAATAACAGTAGCATAACAAACACTTATGAGCATGGCAAGGACACTACCAGCAGGAAGACATGACACACTACAAAACATACCATTGGCACATGTTCATACGGGTCATGGATTACTTAACATGGTGCTCACAAAACGGAACTCTTCATTAACAGATTTCAGTTTTAACGCGATGGCTACTCTAGAGAAAGAAATTGACATGTTAATGAATTCCTACCTAGCAACCAGAGGCATGGCATGATAGTAGACATAACATAGGGCAATACTCATAAAGACAACACATGCAAAAGACCTACGGATGAGATGCAGTCATCAAGCCAAGTTTGAATAAAATAACAGATTTCAGATTACGACAATATTCACTTTCGCAACAGAGATTTGAACAAGTAGATGATTCCTATCATGCATGCAAATGATGCCATCATGTAGAGCACGAAGGGTATATGCATTTACATATAAAATGCATTACAAACGGAAACATATGCAGAAAGTTATGGCGGCACGGCGAGGGACGGGCGAAAGCCGGCCGAGGTCGAGGCGGGGCCGGTCGGAGGAGGCAGATCCGGCGATCCCCGGCCAGATCTGGGTGGCGACGGCGCTTGCGGCGGAGGGACGGCGGCTCCGGCGGCCATGGCGGCTTCGGCCTGCAGGACAAGGTGAGGCCGCGGGTTGAGAGAGAGAAATGGAGGGAGGCCGGAGGAGAGAGAGGAGCGGACCGGCGACCTGGAGTCCGGTGGCGGCTACGCTCCGGCGGTCGTCTCCGGCTAGCGCTCGCCGGCGGTGAGACGACGATGGCCGTTCACGGGAGGCGGGCGCTGGGGAGGCAGGCGAGCGGGCGCGGGCTCGCTCGGGAGGAGCGGCGGCAGGGTGCGGGCCGCGGCAGCAACGGGATCCGGGCCCGGACGGGCCGGATCTGGGCCCCACGGGCCTAGCGCGGTGGAGAGGAGAGAGATGGCGAGGTGGCGCGCGCTGGTTGGCTGGGGGCGGCGGCGCGGTGGCGGCTGGCTGGCTAGCGGCGCGCCATGTGGCAAGGGTGGGTTTGGTCGGCGCGGAAATTGAGGTGGAGGTGGCTGGAGGTTAGGGGAAGCTAGGGATGCCCAAAAATAGCATGGGGAGCTGTTTAAATAGGTAGGGAGGCTAGGGTTTGAGGGGTTTTGCACCGTCTTTGGACCTTCAGATCTCGATCCGACGGTCCGGAAGAGGAGGGGCTATGGTGGGCTGTGGAGAGGGGGTGTGGGCTTAGATGAGAGGGAAATGTGAGCCCGTGACACGAGTTTTAAAACACCGAAAACGACCGACGAATAACCGATGACGGTGCCACTATGGTTGACCGTTCGGGTATCAAACGACCTGTGATTGCGACGAAATTTGGCAGGTGGTCTACCTACAATAATACCAGACCGCACTCCAAGTTTCGACCCAATCCGAGAAAGTTTTATACACACTTTTAAAAACAATATATTTGAAGTGCCGCGGGCGCGTGCGTGTGTGGTTGGTCTCGAGCGGTCGACGACACGAATGGAGAGAACTGGCAACTACGAACGGATGCAAGTTTTTGAAAACGATGCAACGAAGTGCTGATGCAATGCCGATGGTGCGAATGATGCGATGATGAATGCAACAAACAAACGAAACACACGATGACAGCGGAATAAAAGGGGAATCTTCTGGAGCGTCGGTCCCGGGCTGTTACATCTCTATTGCGGAGCCAATGGGGAAAACAAAGGCTTCAAAGCCTGTTGCCACAACACCACGAGCTTCGCGATCAAGACCTGACGAATCAGCTAACACTGAAGATGAATCTCGCACAAATAGAAGGTTGAAGAGAAAACTAGTTGCTCCTCATGGACCGAAGCCATCCTTCACCTTGATGGATGATGCTAACATGATTGAGCTTTCTGATGATGAGTTTGATGATGAGGTCTTGTGAAGCTCATCCAGTAAAAGGAGGAAGAGGCCAAACGTCTTGAAGATTTGCCTTTGTTTTATGCAGACATATGAATGGTTTGTTGATCCCTCACTCTCCATTGATGCCCTATAGCTTCCTATTGGACTCAGTGTCACCTTCCAGGGGCTGGTGAATTAAGAATTGTTTGTTGCTCAGAAGGCAGATCAAATGCGCGAAAAGATTCGCCATGAGAAGGCACTCTTCAATATGAACATGCACAAGCTCACAGTTGAGAAAATCCAAGGCTATCAAAACATGATGGCAGATTTAAAAGCTAAGTTTGAAAAGCGTCATGATGCTGCCAAAGGCGCCCTAGCGCGTCTGAAAAAGAAGTCTGAAAAGATGGTCCAACTCACAATGAGATGTGTAGGATCCGAAGTATGTCTAGAGGGGGGTGATTAGACTACTTGACCAAATTAAAAATCTAGCCTTTTCCCAATTTTAGATGTTGGAAAGTTTTAGCAATTGTAGCAAGTCAAGCACACCCTACACATGCAAGTCTAAGAGTATAGCAGCAGAAAGTAAAGAAATGCACATGAAAGTAGAGGAAGGGATAGGAGGATCAAACGCAATTGATGACGCGAAGATTTTTCCCGTGGTTCCGATATGTGGTGCTATTGTACAACCACGCTGATGGAGACTTCAACCCACGGAGGGTAGCGGTCGCAAGAGTTCACGGAGGGCTCCACCCGTAAGGGTCCACAAAGTAGCAACCTCGTCTATTCCATCACGGCTTCCGTCCACGAAGGACTAGCCTCACTATGGGTAGATCTTCATGAATTAGGCAATCTCCTTGCCCGTACAAACTTCTTGGTCCCAAGCATGAAGAAGGAGGCTCCCAAGCGACACCTAACCAATCTAGAAGACACCACTCTCCAAAAGGTAATAGATGTAGTAACAATGATGAACTCCTTGCTCTTGTGCTTCAAAAGATAGTCTCCTCAACACACAATCATTCTCTCATAGATTTGGCTTGGTAGAAGAGATTGATTTGGTGGAAAGCAACATGGGGAGGATAGAAATCAAGATTCATATGGTTGGAGTGGAAGATCTAGATCTCAACACATGAGTAGGTGTCTCTCTCTCAGAAAAATGGATGGGGCAAGTGTAGGTATGTTATGAGTGCTTCCTCTTTGAGTGAGAGGAGGTGGAGGGGTATATATAGGCATCTTGAAAAATACAACCGTTACAACATTATTTCCCAACTCAATGAAACCGATCCAAAAACTCGGTTGCACCGACTAGTGCAAAATGTGGCAACTTTCGGCTTCTAGGTGAGACCGATATATAAATCTCGATGGTACCGATATGGGTGACCTAGGCAGTTTCCAAATCTCGGTGAGACCGATTTCCAAAACTCTGAAATTTCGATTCTTGAAAATGGCTAACAAGAAAGTTGGTCACTAGTTTTGGTTGCACCAAATGGAATGCTGGTGTCACCGAGACCTTAGGGTTTTGGCTTAGGATCTGTCTAGTGTAAAACTCGGTAGGGCCAAATATGAAAACTTGGTGGCACCGATTTTAGTGGTAGGGTTTAGACAGAGAGTTTGTGGGAGAATTTCATGTGTATTTTTGGTGGCTAATCTCTAAGCACTGGAGCAACCAGATCATCATAGAAACCTCATCCCCTTTTAATAGTATTTGCTTTCCTATGGACTCAAAAGTGATTTCTAACAAAATGTAAAATGTAGAGTCTTCAAGCTTTTGTTGCCAATAGATGTTCCTTGAATCTAGGGGATCTCCTCACAATCCTTTTGCCAATCCATTCATTGAACTTTCCTGAAATATACTTGGTGAAAACATTAGTCCAATGAAATATATGTTGTTATTAATTACCAAAACCACCTAGGGAGAAGTTGCGCTTTCAATCTCCCCCTTTTTGGTAATTGATGACAACATATAGATCAAAGCTTCAATAGGGATAAAACAATGAATAGCATCGTCGCTTTGAGAAGTATGTGATAAGAAAGAGCTCCCCCTAAATTTGTGCATTCTTTTAAAATTTGTGTTTGAATGCAAATGCACAATCGATTAGGAGCATGGGTAACTCTTCCATGTCACATAAAATTGGTGGTGCGCATAAATGATATGAATGGATTACAATGCACATAACAGCAAACACGTGAAAGATCATAATATAAACATCACATGGATAGCAAATAGTAGCATCATCAAGCAAAACGTTTGATCAAACACGATGGAGTTTAAGAACAACCAAGCGATAAACCAAATGTTTTTAAACAAAGAGAGAGCAACCAAAAGACAAAACACTCTCTCTCGAAGCCCTATGATCTATATACTTCTCCCCCTTTGGCAATAAGTTACCAAAAACTTCAAAGGTATAGAGCTAAGTATCGCTTGGAGCTCTATCTCCTCCGGTAGCCATTGAAGGAGTCGAAAGAAGGGCGGCGGTGAATGCTTCAGCTGAAGTCCTCTGAGGTGGTGGAGTAGATGCTGAAGGTGCAGAAGGAGCTGATGGAGCTGATGGAGCAGATGTTGGTGTTGATGAAGATGGTCTCAACTCTGGAACAAGCACGGCAGATGATCTGGCATGTGTCTTGAATTGAGTGTGAGGCTCGAGAGGAGGACTATCATCATCACTCGAGTGGGGATTGGGCATTGCATGCACTTCCTGCTTCAACTCTATGACAGTCTGGGTCAGCTCATCCACCTTGTTGTCTAGAGCATGAAACTTTGTTTCCACAATCCCCTCAAGACTCTTCTGGTTCTTGAGGATATCAGCCATATTCTTTTCTATCCCTTGGATAATGCTGATAAGATAGAACATCTGATCGCTCTTTGTCTTAGGAATTTGAGCACTAGTGGCTCTAGCTGCATCTGCCTCTGCCTCTGCCTGTGCAGTAGCCGAAGTGGGATGAGTAGGATCCATCACCACAACGTTGTCCTTCAAATCTGACAGGAGTGGCAGGTGTGGACGATCAAGTGCATATTGGCTCTTTCCAACTTTGGAGTTGATGAACATCTGGATATATGGAGCATATCCACAAGATCGTTTCTGATCGGCAGTTGTCCTCTTGATTGTCTCAATAATAAAATCCATCACCCTGAATCGTGTGTGGGTGTCTACATGATGCAGCACGTTTATGGAGTACCCGCTAATCATCTTGTCATCTCCAGACTTTGGCATCAAAGTATGCCTCATGATAGTGTTGGTGGTGGGTAGTCCTGCTTGAAGATAGTAGACAGAGCCAAGCTTGTGAGTTTTCACATAAGCAGTGGGGATAGGATTATACATATTGGCCATGGAGTTTTGATTCATCTTGGCCTCAGTATAGACGTCAAGATCTCCTTCTTGAATCTCCGGGGCTCCTAAGATGGTAGCCCATTCAACAACTGAAGACTGGTATCTGGTGCCCTCATTCATCCATACAATTCTTTCATCTGAATAGAAATGAGCTATGGAATAGAATTGCATGATCATCTCATCATTCCATGCAGTGAACTCTCTGCCAACAAATGCATCAATATCAATGGCCTTGATCCCTAGCACATGAGGGAAGTAATCTTCATTTTCCTTTATGAACCTCCAATCAACATATCTCATGTCGCTAACTGCATGACTCTTGTCTAGCAAGACAGTCTCATAGAAATCTTGTTGCTCCTTGGTGTGGAAGCGAGCATCTACAGCAGTCGTTCTCCTGGTGGAATATGGATCATCTGCTCTCCATTTCCTGAGCCCTTGATCCTTTCTCTTTTTCATGTCCTCTGCCACTGGGTGATCATTATTATGCTCTAGCAGATGGGGTATCGGTTTCCTGAACACAGCAACATCTTCCTCTTCTTCCATGGTGGAAGATCTATTGTTCTTCTCAGCAAGAGGAATGTCTCTGGTGGTCCTCTTGGGAGCAGTTAGCTTGGCCTTGGGGGGAGGCCTGCAAGGCATAGCATCAACCAACAACTTCTTTTTCTTGGAAGGAGGAGGTTTTGTAACTGGTTCTTCCTCTTTCTCTTCCTCATGCTCAGCTGGGTCCTCAAACATGGAAGTTGGTCTGCCAACCACACGAACAATTCTCTTTCTTGCTCTCTTCTTCTCAGCTATCTTCTTAGCCAAGAACTTTGTCTACCCTGAGGATATAGGATTCTCAGTGATAATCATCCCTCTCTTGGCAGTCTCAGGAGCCCTTATGTCAACTGTGCTAGCATATTCTTTCCTTATGGGCCTCCTAGAAGATGTGACCTCTTTAGAATTTTCTTGCCAGCTCTTTCCTTCTTTTATTGTTGCTTTTGGGCTTGGACTTCTTCAGGCACAAAATCTAAATCCTCCTCATAAGAGTTGAGTTTTCTCCTGGCCCTAGTGGCTGCCTTGGGCAAACCATGAGAGCTAGGGGTGTCAAGGTCTTCTGATGAAGAGCTAGCCTCTAGGCTAGTACCAGCTTCCAGATCAACACTTTGTTCCCTGAAATCATTGTCACTGTCCTCTCAACAAGATATGTTGTCCTTGTGAATAGATGTAGAAGAGTGGAGGGGATAAGCATCACAAAACACAGAGGTTTTTGTAAACTTTGAACTCAAAATCTTAGTCTTAAATTTCTGCTAAGTGGGTTTCGGTTCCACCGAGTTTAAGTTTTCGGAGCCACCGAGACAAACACACGTTTGACAGAGACTTGGCAACCTTTTCGGTTTCACTGAAAAGAGAAACTCGGTCTCACCAAGAGTGCTCTCAGTAGCCCTAGACCCCGAATCAGTGGTATCGATTCATATCAACTCGGTGACGCCGAGACACACATGGTGGAATCTAAACCTAAAATATTGTGTTCATCTAATCTATTCGAGTTTTCTTTTGTATAGAATCGTTTCAAACTGTGGCTATAAGATAAACATGACCTATCGCGCAAGAATCGGATAGGAGAGCGCAGAAGGGTCTGAGTTCTTACCCTAATGCGGCGAAGAACTCGCTACGGTGGCGATGGCGAGAAGGATTGCCGTCGATGACGGTAGACTCCGGTGGCGAGGGCGCACGGGAGATGAAGGGTGACGTCCTTAGACATGAGCGGTGGCAGTAGAGGGTTGCGGGAGGCCGAGAGATTGAAGTAATTTTCAATTTCAGGTCCGCGGATATATATATATATACCCTACTGCTGTGGGTGACACTGATGCCAAAATTTCGGTGCCACCGAGTCTCTTAACTGCCAGAAGACAGAGAAACTCGATGAAGCCGATATTTTGATTCAGGTTGTACCGAGGTTCAAAAACCAGGTCAACCCTTTGTTCTTCGATGAAACCGAGTTTGTGGAGTTGGTTACACCGAGTGGCACATGGGAGGTTTTCGAAGATAGCTCTTGTTGAAACGAAACTCTGAGTGCTCCTCACACACAGGGTCCGAAAAGTGCTTGCTCAAATTTTGTGATGAAGCATGAATAGAATTTGAGACGAGAAATCATAGATAGCTAGAGGAAGGTACTTGGCATTCTTGTATATCCAATTGGCCAAGAAAAATGAAAGCCAAATAATAACAATTGGATATCCTCGAATGATCAAAAATATGCATACCAACATGCTCACACAATAAGATGTCAAATGAAATATGGCAAACATGCAAAATTACTCTAGTATCTACCAAGCACTTTGGCGATGACGGAGTCATCTATATATGAGTATATTGGCTTAGGATCCAGGTAAGAATACTTGATCATAGGTCATACTCATCGTTTAAGCACAAGTGGGGTTACCACTTTTACATAAAGCTTTTAATGTGTTCACATCTTAAGAGATGCTTCGACTCATGTCTTAGAGTAAAGCTCCCCCTTGATGTGACATCCCCCCTAAGAGGGATAAACCAACCTTGGGTTTTTGTCGTAGAAGACTTCATGTTGGTGTTGTAGTAGTGGATGCTCACAGTTGATGAAGATCATCTTGAGTTGGGAGCAATCCTTGTTGTTTCATACTCTTCTCACCTACATGGGTTAGTCCCACACAAGGAACCAATACAAGGATATCTATGGACATGGAGTGAAGCACATTTAGATGATGTCCATTGATTCTTTAATTACCTTGTCCCGTGCTTACCTATGAGGTATTTGTGACTCCTTGAAATATTGCATAAGGTTGGAGTTGATTGCATTAGTTCTTGCCAATGATGAATGTGAGTGAATTTTGTTGGCAGAGTCACCCCTCAAGAACTTCTCTAGTTCTTCTTATTTGGGACCCACATCAACTTGATGGTGATCCTTGGAGTTCAAGTAGCACTTGTTGCAGTAGAGCCTATAGTAGCCTTGGGAACCCACTTGACTATAGCTTGGGATTCGTCATCAAATGTGTCAATCTCCTCTTGAAGCTTGTCCTTGCGCTTGATCTTGTGGTCTTGTGGTGGAAGGTCATCTTGATATTTTGTTCCCTTGGGGAGAGTATGATCATATTTCTCCCTTTGAGGAACAAATTTCGTCTTGAGGTATTGACCTTCTTCCCATTCAACTCAATTGGCGTTGAAGTAGCCAATGCCTTGGTTCTTCCAGTGTCCTCCATGCTTGCATACAATCTCCTCAAATTGCTTACTTCCTGCAAGACTCTTGTAGACACCTTTCTCTATAATCCCTTTCAATAAATCATTTTCTTGCTCAAGTGTAACTTGGCTAAGAGAATCATTAGTGGAATTAATAGAGCTACTAAAAGGAACATCATTGGATTTAGCATTAGTATTGTTGCCAGTAGATGAAGAACCTTTCTTGCCTTTGTTACTAGTTTCCTTAGACTTAACTTGTGGAACAAATTTAGACAAGAGTAGTCGTTTGGCAAGATAAGAAGAACTCTTCTTTCGAAGATCGTCATTGATAGCTTTAAGAAACTCATGTTCTTGCTCTAAATTTAGCTTCTCGAAGCATAGCTTCTCATGAGTTCTTAGAAGCTCTCTATGTTCTTCTTGAGTAGATTCATGAGCTAACTTAAGAGTGTTTAATTCCTTAGTTAGAGGCTCAATCTCCCTCTTATCATTATCACATGACTTATCTTGACTAGCATGATTATTATCAAGTCCATTTCGACTAATATCACTAGTTTTATCAAAGAGCAAGTCATCATCTCCTAATAAATTATCCTCATCACTATTGAAGTCAATGTATTCGGGGTGTGATACCTTAGGGCCTTTAGCCATGAAGCAACTTCCACTTCTTTCATTTGGTGAATCAAATTTGTCATAGGAGTTGGAGGTTACAAGTGCTAATCCGGCAACACCTTCATCTTGACTATAGTCGGAGTTGGAGTGGTAGCTTCTCTCGGATTGGTTGTCGGAATCGGAGCCGGAAACCCATTCACCAAGATGATCTTGATGTCTTCTTCTTGTGTATCTCTTGGTGTACTTGTCCTTCTTCTCCGAGTCCTCGCTTCTCCAGGAGGGTCTTCATTCATAGCGATCTTCTCTACTCCTTCTCTCTCTACGAGGTGACTCATCTCTTGAGCTTCTTCTTCTAGTTGACTCTTCTCTTCTTTTGTGGGGGGCGTGCACTCATTGAAGTAGTGTCCGGGACTTCCACAATTGTAACAATTCCGGTCACGACTAGAGGAACTCTTCTCTTCATATCTTGAGTTGGAGCTTCTCTCTTTGCATCTACTCTTGTAGAACTTGTTGAATTTCATGACCATGAGGCTTATCTCTTCATTGGTAACAAGGTTGTCAGTTGAAGTAGAGGGAGTGTGACTTGTAGCTTTGTATGCACCGCTTGACTTGGTGTGAAGTTCTTCTTTGTCCTTGAGTGACATTTGATGAGCAACAATCCTTCCAATGGCTTGAGATCTTTGTAGTTTGGCATCATTTGGATCAATGTGCACATGGTGTCATACTTTCCATCCAAGGCTCTAAGGATCTTCTTGATGATGAATTTGTCGGTCATCTCTTCACTTCCTACGCCGGCAATCTCATTTGTGATGAGAGCAATCCTAGAGTACATTTCGGCGACTCCTTCACCATCCTTCATCTTGAACTTGTCAAGTTGACTTTCTAGCACATCCAACTTAGATTCCCTGACGGATTTGGTACCTTCGTGCATATCAACCAAAGTATCCAAAATTTCCTTTGCATTCTCAAGACGGCTTATCTTGTTGAACTCTTCGGGACATAAACAGTTGAATAGAAGGCCGCATGCTTGAGCGTTGTATTGCAACATGTACAATTCTTCCGCGGTCGCTTCACGGTCTGGTTCATTTCTATCACCAAAGAATTCACCTTGCAATCCAACACGAACAATAGCCCATACATCGGGGTTATGACCAAGAATATGTATTGTCATTTTATGCTTCCAACTAGCAAAGTTTGTACCATCAAAATATGGACCTCTACGATGATAATTTCCCTCACTAGACGCCATACTCTCCTAGGTTGTGAAACCATTGCAATGGAGACCAAAGCTCTGATACCACTTGTTGCATCCGAAGTATGTCTAGTGGGGGTGATTAGACTGCTTCACCAAGTTTAGATGTTGGCAAGTTTTAGCAATTGTAGCAAGTCAATATCACCATACACATGCAAGCCTCAGAGTATAGCAGCAGAAAATAAAGATATGCACATGAAAGTAGAGGAAGGGATAGGAGGTTCAATCGCAATTGATGAAACGAAGATTTTCCCATGGTTCCAATAGGTGGTGCTATCGTACGTCCACGCAGATGGAGACTTCAACCCACAGAGGGTAGCGGTCGCAAGAGTCCACGGAGGGCTCCACCCGTAAGATTCCACAAAGTAGCAACCTCGTCTTTTCCATCATGGCTTCCGTCCATGAAGGACTAGCCTCACTATGTGTAGATCTTCACGAAGTAGGCGATCTCCTTGCCCGTACAAACTTCTTGGTTCAACTCCACACACGAAGAAGGAGGCTCCCAAGCAACACCTAACCAATCTAGGAGACACCACTCACCAAAAGGTAATAGATGTGGTAACAATGATGAACTCCTTGCTCTTGTGCTTCAAAAGATAGTCTCCTCAACACACAATCACTCTCTCAAAGATTTGGCTTTGTAGAAGAGGTTGATTTGGTGGAAAGCAACTTGGGGAGGCTATAAATCAAGATTCATATGGTTGGAGTGGAAGATCTTGATCTCAACACATGAGTAGGTGGCTCTCTCTCAGAAAAATGGATGGGGCAAGTGTAGGTATGTTCTGAGTGCTTCCTCTTCGAGTGATAGGAGGTGGAGGGGTATATATAGGCATCTCCAAAAACCCAACCGTTACAACATTATTGCCCAACTTGGTGAAATCGATCCAAAAACTCGGTTAAATAGACTAGTGCAAAATATGGAAACTTTCGGCTTCTCGGTGAGACCGATATATAAATCTCAGTGGTACCGATATGGGTGACCTAGGAAGTTTCCAAATCTCGGTGAGACCGATTTCCAAAACTCGGAAATTCCGATTCTTGAAAATGGCTAACCAGAAAGTTGGTCACTGGTTTCGGTTGCACCGAATGGAACGTTGGTGTCACCGACACCTTAGGGTTTTGGCTTAGGATCTGTCTAGGGTAAAACTCGGTAGGGCCGAATATGAAAACTTGGTGGCACCGATTTTAGTGGTAGGGTTTAGACAGAGAGTTTGTGGGAGAATTTCATGTGTATTTTTGGTGGCTAATCTCTAAGCACTTGAGCAACGAGATCATCATTGAAACCTCATCCCCTTTTAATAGTATTGGCTTTCCTATGGACTCAAAAGTGATTTCTCACAAAATGTAAAATGTAGAATCTTCAAGCTTGTTGCAATAGATGTTCCTTGCATCTAGGTGATCTCCTCACAATCCTTTTGACAATACATTCATTGAACTTTCCTAAAATATACTTGGTGAAAACATTAGTCCAATGAAATATATGTTGTTATTAATTACCAAAACCACCTATGAAGAAGTTGCGCTGTCAATATGCTCAAGAGAAAAGCACTTGGCCAACCTGCTCTTGACCCATGTATCATTCAGAAGTTAAGGCAAGCTTCAATGTCTTCAAGCCAGCCTGCACCCACAAGGCAAGACGTGCCTAGCATTATCTTCCCAACAGATTTCTCTGGCACCAGAACACCCCCTCCTTGCTCTTCTATATCCAGCAAGAAGACTAAACATGCTGAGGCTGAAGCCAAAAAGCGCAAATCTGCGCAAATATCTAAAACTAAACCAACCAAGAAGCCAAAGACTAAGAAGACAAAGTCTTCGAGCTCGGCCCAAGTGTCCAAGCCCCCTCAAGTTCCCTCTACCACTCCACCTGCTTAAGAGGAGCCCCTACTAGTGACGCCAATCTCTGTGGCTCCTCCTACGTCTGACACTATTGAGATACGCATTATTCTTCATGAGTCTGCTCACACAGAGACTCCCAACATTGAAGATATTCCAACTGTTGAACCCACTGCAGCTGAAGACAATGTTGAACAAGAACCGGTGCCTCAAGATTATGCACCTGTGGTATCATCGCCACTGCCAACTGCCAGTGAAACTGTGGACATTGGGTCACCTACTACGCCAATTGTTCAAGATGAGTTCTGGAACACAAATCATCCAAACACCCCAATGAAAGAAGTCAATCCTCACACTCCGCATGCTCCTGTTGCAACTCATGTGATGTAATCGCCTCAGTCTCCATTTGAAGAACTAGAGGTTGAAACATCTGAACATGCGTTGCCCCTCAAAAGGCTTCGCTGAGGACCAAGGCCCATTATATCTTTAATGACAAGCATCCCTGAAGATGAAGTGCAAACAGACCCGACTGCATAAGTCAATGCAGCCGAAGTCAATGCTGCTGACACTGCTGTGATCCCCCCCCCAGAACCCCAACTCGCCGCAACTCCTGAGGGTGACGCCAATGTCCCATCTACTGATGGTCCTCCTGTCCCTGCCATGCCATCGACTGACGACAACCCTGAAAACATTGTCATGGCTCGCAATCGGGAAGGAGAGATGGTGCCTACTAAATGGCCCAGGATGATTCCTCGCCACGGATGGGTCCTCAATATGAGTTCAACATCCATCGCCGCCCAAGAGTCATGAACCCAATGCCAAGGCTCCCGTCTCTTCGTCAACAAGGTCCAACATGTCCTCTTGTCTTCAGCATCAAGGACTTCAGACTCAACAACACCTTATTTGACTCTGACTGGAATCCCTATGAATGTCAAAAGGTTCGATCTGATCGGTTCTGGAGTGCTCAACAACGCCACTATTATACATGTGTGCTCTATGGCCAGAACAGGAGTTCTCCCCACAGGCGTCTTAGCTTTGAAGCCATGAGTGTACTTCCTTGTTTTGATCCGGCCCTAGAATGTCTTTGGGATGTTCGACTGCTACCCTTTGTCGTTGATCAAGAAGACTGGAATGAAGAACTCATTCTTCAATTTTATGCAACTCTCCACATCTCAGGCTTTAGCAGAGATCTGAGGACATGGGCCATTAACTTCATGATTCGAGATGAGCACATCAAGGCTCCTGCTATGGATTCTTTGACACCACTCCGCTTGCTGCAACTGGCGATCCGCGGTATGATGCCTATCTTGAAGCTACTAGGAGCATTTTTCATGCGCCAGAGCCCAACATGACAGAGATGCTGAAAATGATGAAGCCAATGGCACCCTATGCACCCTTGCCCACTGCATTTTTTGTTGATGATCTTCAGTAGCTACCAAAGACAATCTATCGTATTGTTCGTCATGCTATATGGCCGGCCAAGGGGCATTCATCTTCGACCAAGCTAGAAGGTGCCATGAAGACATTGATCTAGAATATAGTCTATGGCATCAGGTTCAATCTTCAAGACCTATTCATTTGCAACCTCGCTGCTTCTAGTATGGATCTATTTGAACCAAAGATATTTGCACCATGGATCATGCGCTTCATCAAGCACAGAACAAACACAAAATTTTCCCTCTACTCGCAACCACGTTGCGTTCCTTCTGGAAGTGGAAGTCATTCATGAAGACATTTACCCTTCCAAAGGCAAGAACGCCATTGTGGAAGGCACAACTGGCACAAGTAATGTTGAAGGGCTTCACATTCCTACCAACCCTTCCAGTGCTAGACTGATTGGCTCCATGCGCCGTCCTCAGCCTAGTGCTACTGCCACTAAAGCCACTGCCAGCATTGTGCCTCCATCGCCTCAACCCAGAAGGGAACGTGCGATGACAGACCGAGAGCTTCTGGTTTCACTTCATTAAAAGCACGATAGGCATCATGAATGGACTAGGAGGCAAATCCAATATGTTATGAATGGTATCAATCGCATTCGCAACCTCGCCACCAAGAACACTTTTGTGGCCCATGAAACATGCAGGCGTTCAAGAAGACATTACTATGCTGTCTCCGGTGGATGATCGTCGAGAAGATGGCTTCGAGAAGAACTTCCGATTCTGTGCCCCTCCTCATAGGACGGAGATGTGGCGTAGGACGCCATCTTTCGAAGACAGTGACTATTCTTCTACAACACTGTCCGTCAATGCTGATCTCACTGATGATGAAGCTGAAAACGTCACTTCTTCGCCAGCTCCAACTGAACACAATGACAATGCGTCAGGCCCCTCTGTACTACCCAACATCGACTCGGCTGCGCCATCGTCTTCAACTCCGGATGGGGACAAGTAGTATACCAATGTCTTCACCCTTTTTGGTCATTCGATGAAAAAGGGGGAGAAGCATTGAGTTGATAGTCTTCAAACGGGTCTTTTGGGCTGGGTGGTTGCTATTTTATTAAGTTTACAACTCTCGTTTTGAACATTTGCTATTTTGGGTTGTAAAACTTAAGTCCTGATGAGCATCTGCACATTTTATATTTACCTTACTTTTGGCGCTACTTCAAGTTATATCCTAGGCGCCCGAAGCCATTCAGCAGATGCACATTTTTCATTGTGCATTTCATTATCTTCACAAAACCACTTAAAATGCATGGTGATTGGATTCCAAGATATAGGGGGAGATCTCCACAAATTAAAACCTGCCATGTGCTTTTGCATTCAAAGCAAAATCTTCTTAAGCACATCTTCAGGGGGAGCTCTCTATATATTGCAATCATAATCTCCAAGTCTTTATATTCATATATTTTATCCCCATTGAAAACTTTAACCAGTTTGTCATCAATCACCAAAAAGGGGGAGATTGTAAGTGCATCTAGTGCCACCCCTTGTTTGTTTTGGAGTATTGAAGACAAACATGGTTGAGAGACTAATGTGTTTGTGGGAGTTCATAGGTTAACACGGATAGAAGTCCCTGGAGATTCGGTTTAACCGTCGAAGACGACCCCTAAAAATGTCTGAAGACATTGATGATGGCCGAAGACATTGGTGGTACGTGAAGATAATCGCTTGAAGATAATGAAACGCGAAGACGAAGTCTTTTGGTTGTTTTGTTTCTTCTTTCCTGAGTCATAGGAACCACTGTACTGTTAAGTGGGGTCGATGTGATTGAAGTCAGACGCTGACGTGATGCTCAACCCATACCTATGTCTTCAAGTGAAGACAATGAGAGGAAATCTCTTCCAGAGTTGGTTGAGTCAGCATTGCTTGTAGCCCAAGTAATGTTGTTGCGTGTGTCGTTGAAATCCGACAGCTGGAACACGTGTCAGTTGGCCATTGACCCAGGGTCATTTTGGTCATATCATGTCGGGTTGCCTGTTGGCTATAAATAGCCCACCCTCTCCACCATAAGAAGGCGACTGCTCAGAGTTAGATACATTTGTTATCGTTTTCGAGCAACCCACCTCGAATACATTGAGAGAGAGGTATCCTGTGAGGATAAACCCAAACACCTAGAGCTAGTGTGTTTGAGCATCACCAAAGTCGCTCTGTTCTAAGAGAACTGAAGACTTATTACACTTGAAGATTGTGATCTTCCAGACAGTTAGGCATCTGGGTCTAGAGTATCCAAGAGTCATTGTGGATTGCCGGGTGACCAAGTTTGTACGGGTTTGGTAAGTCACCCCTGAAGACTTACCTGAGTGATTGGGTGTGGTCTAAGTGACCTCGCCTCAAGGGGAACAAGTTGAAGACGAGGTCTTCAGAGTTCAATCTCAGCCTCCCGAACCAGATATATAGTTGTCACAGCAACTGGAACTGGTCCAACAAATCATGTGTCTTCGTCGAGCAACTGATTCTATCATTCACTCTCTTACTTTTTGTACTGTATTGTGAAGTCATTGCTTGATCCTCTCTATTCGAAGACATACTCTGAAGACATTCCTTAACTGCCATTTATCTTCATACTACCTATGTTTATCTTCGATACATCTTAGTGTGCATTATAACTATGATGTACCTGCATGAAAGTCTTCATAGTATTCCATGCTTTTGCTTAGATCCTTGATCAATATCCCTACTTGATCATGTTTCTCTTCCGCATACTTTGAATACATTTACTGTTTCGAAGCTTTTCATAAAAATCGCCTATTCACCCCCCCCCTCTAGTCGATAACTAGCACTTTAAAGTAGGACCTACGAAAACAAGCCAGTGGTGAACTGAGGAGAATAACTTACTAACCCACTCCGTTGGAGATGCAATACTCTTGGAAACTTTATGGTAGGTTGACTATTGTCTTAATGTGTTCCAAAGATTATATAAGCAAGATGCTATCCTACGAAGCGATCTTTGGAGGAACACACCTATATGAGTTCGACTGCTGGTCATAGTCTGTAAGATATGGTTGATCTGTAACAAGCTCATGAACAGGGCAGGAGTGTGACTAATATGCTTCACCCGAGGGGTCAGTTTTTGGCAGCCTAGTACTAGTAGGACATGTAGTAAAACTTCTTTATGCCAAACTGACGATTCAAGGCATAGTCCATTCTTCGGTTGTGATGGTGTGTAGCTACTTTCTCTAGGTGAAGTTCAATCTTAACAGTTCTTCACTGAAATACTGGTATATCAAAAAAGTGATTACAACAAAGGATATAATGGACCCTCAAGATCTGGTGGGGGATTGTTGAAATATAGGGTAGGCTTTAGGCCCATCCAAAAACTTCTGAAAATCTCTAAGGGCCCATGCAGGTGTCATGACAAGGGGTGGTGGGAAGTTTAGTCCCACCCCGCTAGTTGGAGTGAAGTGGCACCTCCTTATAAGGGATTCTCTTCCACATGCTATTGGATCTTGAGAAGAGAAGTGGTCCTCGTGCACTCCTCCGCCACCTGCCACGCCACGCCTCATTACGACGCGCCACGGGTGGCGGGATTGAGCCGAGCCGAGCTCATACCTATGCGCTTATTTTTGCCGGTCAGGAACGGAGAGTCTGTAACAGACCCACGTCTCTCCACACAGAGGCGCACATATAAGTGAGGCGTAGGCCAACCCTAACAGCCAGGAGAACAAATCACATATACTCCACGCGCAGCGTCCCTGTCGTTCATTTTGTTGTTGCTGCCGCTGACGACTCCATCCCGTTCACCGCATACATGGTTGAAGGGGAGCGTTGCCTACGTGACTGCTCGCCATCGTTCGTCTACTTCCTCTACGTCTGCGTCGCCTTCGTCATTACCATGTCCACCAACGCCGAACTTGTCGCCACCAAGAAGCTCAAAGCCAAGAAGAAGGCCATCAAGGATGCTACTGCCACCACGGCGGCCTCTGCCTAGCCGATCGAAGGGTATAACATGTTTATCCCTCTCCGGTTTATTTCTGTTTTAGCAGTTCTAGCTATGTTTGTAGTTATATATGCTATATGCGTAGTACATACTAGTCCAATTCGTAATCAGTATGTCTATAATTTTGTCAATGCCATGATCATGATTATTTCCTGGATTAATTTAATCAAAAATTTCCTATTTACTCAGCATGACCTATGCACTCGCACCTCGACATGCTAACATGGCATGATGAGGAGACCAACGAGCTTCGGACCTAGATTTGGAAGACCACGAGGGAGCTGGGAGACGTGAGAGTTAACGGCGCCCAGGAGGCTCTTCGGGTGACCCGCCAGGCGGCACGAGAGCACTGGCAGCGGGACAAAATCCTGGGGCGTCTTGGCGGCATGCTGGTGGAGATTGGCCAACAGCACACGAGGTCTACCTCCGGGCGAGTAGGGTGATGCCCGCTCTTGGGTTCAATCTAGATCTCGCAGGTTCTTCCACCACCTGGCCGACGAGCTCACCCACCTTCGTGAGGAGATGGGGAATAACCTAGAGAAGGAGAAAGTGTGGGTTGATGTGGCGGTGGCGTCACACATTCTCTCCATCCTCCACCATCGTTATCCCTACTTTCCGGTGGATGCCATCAGGGAGGAGCTAACATTGGAGGATCGCTCGAGGTCACTAAGAGCCATGGAGGGCCACGTCTCCGCGGTAGTGCGGGAAGAGAAGAACGATGATTACGGCGGCCTCCGAGCGCCGCTGGGGAGGGTGTGTGTTATGGGTTCTATGGTAGGGTGCGTCGACTGCAAATTGAAAATTCCTACCTGTGGAACATCCAGGAACATGCTACAGTAATGGATCATGGACCGTTACCACTCGATGCGCAGTGCCATGAATCGGAAGTAGAGTTGAGGCAGCGTGCCTCCGGGGTCATCTCCTCCTCGTCGATCTCCCACGTAGCCGATCGGATCCGATGAACAGGTTCGCCCGAGCGGCACAAGAGTATCGCCTCTATCGGTATCTGCGCGTGCAGGAGGAACGTAGTGCGGTGATAACCCACAAGTGTATGGGATCGCAACAGTCTTCGAGGGAAGTATTTTACCCAAATTTTTTGATTCCACACAAGTGGAGCCAAAGAATATTTATCGGTCTTAGCAGTTGAGTTGTCAGTTCAACCACACCAGGTTAATCTCTGTCACAAAGATTTAGTAGCACAACAATATAGTGATAGGAATAGGAACAGTAACAACAGTAGTTTTGTAGTGATGGTAACAACAGTAACAGCAATAGTAACTCAGCAAGATTCAGTATGTAAAATCGTAGGCCATGGATCGGTGATGGATAATGATTTCGATGACATTCATCATGTAATAATTACAAACTAGAGTGACACAGAACTAGCTCCAATTCATCAATGTAATGTAGGCATGTATTCCGTATATAGTCATACATGCTTATAATAAGAACTTGCATGACATCTTTTGTCCTACTCTCCCGTGGCAGTGGGTTCTATAAGTAAGCTAAGGGATATTAAGGCCTCCTTTTAATAGAGAACCGGAACAAAGCATTAACACATGGTGAATACATGAACTCCTGAAACTACGGCACTCACCGGAAAGAATCCCAATTGTTGTCACCTTGGGGTATGCGGATCATGACACGTAATAGGTGCATACAACATCCAAGATAGCATCCAAAACACTCGCATATTCATAAAAACATAATAGGTTCAGATCTGAAATCATGGCACTGGGGTCCTAGTGACAAGCATTAAGCATAGCAAAGTCATAGCAACATCAATCTCAGAACATGGTGGATACTAGGAATCAAGCCCTATCGAAATAACTCGATTACATGATCAATCTCATCAAATCCCATCACCGTCCAGTAAGCCTACAAAGGAAGTACTCACTCCTGGTGGTGAGCATCATGGGGGTGTTGATGAAGAGGGGTTGGTGATGGTGACGGCGACGAATCCCCCTCTCCGGAGCCCCAAACGGACTCCAGATCAGCCCTCCCGAGGAAGAACAAGATGTGGCAGTGTCTCCGTCTCATAAAACGCGATGAAAACTTCTCTCTCTTTTTCCTCTAGAAATAGGAATTTATAGGACTGGAATTTGGGTCTGCGGAGCCATCAGGGCATGCCTAGGAGGTGGTCTGTAACAGCCCGAGACCGACGCTCCAGAAGATTCCCGTTTTATTTCGATGTCATCGTGCGATTCTTTTGTTTGTCGCATTCATCATCGGATCATTCGGATCATCCGCATTGCATTGGCACTCCGTTGCCGTCATTTTTCAAAAACTCGCATCCGTTTGTAGTTGTCGGTTCTCTCTGTTCGTGTCGTCGACCGTTTCGAGACCAACCACACATGTACGCGCCCGCGCAGCATTTAAATATTGTTTTAAAAGTGCGCATAAAACTTTCTCGGATTGGGTCGAAAGTTAGCATGCGGTCTCGTTATATTGTAGGGAGACCGCCTGCCAAATTTCGTCGCAATCATAGGTCGTTTGCTACCCGAACGATCAACCGTAGTAGCGCAGTCATTGGTTTTATTATCGGACGATTTACGGTGTTTTAAAAGCTCATTGTCGGGCCGCAAACATTCCCTCTCATCCCCACCTAGCCCACCTACACAACCCAACCTAGCCCACCTAACCTATCCCCGCGACCGGAGCCGTCCGATCGCGACCGGAGGGCTCGAAACGGTGCAAAAAAAACCTAACCCTAGCCCCAGCCTACAAAAGGAAGGCCTCCCCTTCCAAATCTGGTACTCCTCCTTCCCTGCCTCGAAAACCGCGTCCTCCACTCCATAGCCAGCGCCGCCTAGCTCGTTTTCCGCGCCGGCCGCTCGCGCACCGCCACTTGGTGCCGCACGTGGGCCACGCCGCCGCCAGTCGCCCCTCCACAGCCACTGCGCGCCCGCCACGTCGCCCCAGCGCCGCCAGCCATCGCCTCCGCCACCCACCAGCCGCGCCAGGCCCGCAGGGCCCAGATCCAGCCCGCCTGGGCCCGGATCCCGCCGCCGCCACGGCCCGCGCGAGCCCGCGCGCCCGCCCCCGCACTCGAGCAGGCGCCGAGCCAGGCCGCCGCCCGACTCCCGTGCGTCGCCGCTCTGCCCCGCCGGAGGTGCGCTCTGCCGCCGCCGCGCCTATCTCACCGACCTCGCGCCGCCATCATCGAGCAGGGCGTTGGAGCCCGTGCTCGCCTGCAGGCGACCCCCGCCGTTGAGTCTCCGCTGCCAGCCCGCAGCCGAGGCCGCCGGGAGCTCGACCACGCCGCTGTGCGCGCTCGCTGACCCGCGCCGCCGCCGTCCTAGCTTGCCCTCGCCGCTACCGCCCGATCCGGCGAGATCCAAGGCCGCCGCCCCCGGATCTGCCCGAGCCCGCGTCGCCAGAGCCCTTCGGCATCGTCCCCGTCGCCGGCGACGTTCCGCGCCGCCGACCGCTGGCCTCCTCTACCTCCACCGTGGGACCGACCCGTCCCTGGATGGCCAGGTCCAGCCATCCAAAATATGATTAGTTCAGATCTGGACCAATTTCCAAATTTGCATAATTAGACCTTGCCACCATGATATGACTTGTAGTGCATCATGCCCTCTACTATGCTGTAAAATTTCATGTCATTCTATGACCTGTAGCATATAGTTTTAGTGTTGTCAATATGCCATCAGGTTAACACTGGTTGTGAAAAACTGTTATTTTCACTAAGTCCTAATCTGCTATATTTTATTGCCATGTTGTGAGCTTCCTATCCTGTGATCCATGACTCTTTTGAGTATGATAAGTGAAGATGAAATGAAGCGTGTGTAATATGCTACTGCCCCATGCTTAGTTTGTGCATTTTAGAATCTTGTATATTGCTGTTTTCATGTGTGCAATATGCCATGTTGCTGTTTGGGACAGATTCGAACTAAAGCTTGTGTTGCTTGCTATTGTTGAACCGTAGCTCCGTTTTGAACATGTTCCACATGAAACTTGCTTAGAATTCCATGTAGTTTCGTAATATTTTGTTGCCTCCATGATTTAACATGTTTGTGGTGGTTGTTTGCATGCATTTTGCATTCATGACATATGCATCTTGTGTCTGTCATATCTTTTAGAACGTAGCTCCGTTTCAAACGTTCTATATATGTAAATCGCCTAGAATGACGAGTAGAATATCATTGTGCACTTTATTTCCCTGTTTAATAAATATAAAACATGATTAGTTCAGATCTGGACCAATTTCCAAATTTGCATATGAGGTCGCTTCGGAAATGCTATATGTTGTTTCCGACCTCATTTAATATGCCTAGATGTCTAGTTTACTTTTGCTTCACCTCTTGCCATGTTAAACAACATTTAAACTTGCCATAAATCAATGAGAGCGAACTAAATAATTCAAGCGTGGAGTTTCGTCAATATGCAACTCGTTGCATATTGAGCTTCACTTAATGTGTAGTATTTGATTGTTGTGCTTTGTCATGCCTTGCATAATCGTATGGACATGCATCATATTTGTTTGCGCATCATGTCATGCATATGTTGGGGTGTTTATCATGTGTTGATTGTTGTTTCCGGATTGCTTCTTCTCGATAGAGTTCCGAAAGCGTTCGGAGTGTGAGGATCCATTCGACTACGTTGGCTCGTCTTCTTCATGGATTCATTCTTCTTCCAGGCGGGATCTTAGGCAAGATGACCATTTCCCTGGATACCATTACTATCATTGCCATGCTAGTTGTCTCGTTTCTATCGTTGTCTCGCTACCTACCACCTGTTTGTCAAGCCTCCTAAAATGCCATGATAAGCCTCTAACCCTCCACATCCCAGCAAACCACTGTTTGGCTATGTTACCGCTTGCTCAGCCCTTCTTATAGCGTTGCTAGTTGCAGGTGCAAGGTCTTTCCATGTGAAACATGGATATTTTGTTATATCACAATATTATTGCTATTTAATTTAATGCACATATATACTTGGTAAAAGGTGGAAGGCTTGGCCTTTTGCTCGGTGTTTTGTTCCACTTTTGCCGCCCTAGTTACTTGTGTATCGGTGTTATGTTCCGTATTTTGCGCTCCTAACATGCTCGGGGTTGTTATGGGGACCCCCTTGACCATTTGTTTTAGATTAAAACTTTTCTGGCAAGACCCAACTTTGGTACTACATTTGCCTAATAACTAATAAACCTGCATAGGGAGTAATTAACCCGAGGATCTTTAATCAACAACCTGGGCCAGTGCTCCTCATGAGTGTTGGTCCAACCCAGAACCACTTGCGGGGCCACCTCGGGGCAACTCGAGGGATGTCTATCAGGCCATTGTACATAGTGCTCATCCGGTCGTGTCCTGAGAACGAGATACACGGCTCCTATCGGGTTCGTCGACACGTCGGGCGGTCTTGTTGGACTTGTTTTACCTTTCTCAAATGTCTTTCGTGAGGAATTCCGAGAATACTTCGGGCTAACTCGAGGTTGAGGTTTTCCAACAGAATTGCCTAGGAAATCACGGGATTCGTGGTCGAGGTTATTCCCGCGACGTGTGGTTAGTTTGTGATGGATGAGTTGGAGCACCCCTGCAGGGTTCAATCTTTCGGAAAGCCGTGCCTGCGGTTACGTGGCAACTTGGAAACTTTGTTTAACACCCGGTCATAGCGAACTTGAAGTAAACTCAAATAAAATACACCAACCGTGTGCGTAACCGTCACTGTCTCTTCTCGTGATTTCTGAACCGAGAGAGAACACGATGGGGTTATGTTTGTTCATAAGTAGGTGTTCAGGATCTCTTAGAGATCATTACTAGTTCATGTCTGTTTATGCAATGATCATCCCCCTTTATTCGTATTCTCGTAAGTTAGCCAGTCAAATAAATGCTTAGTGCTTGCTGCAGCTTCACCACTTAACCATACCTTACCCATTAAGCTTTGCTAGTCTTGATACCCTTGGAAATGAGATTGTTGACTCCCTGTGGCTCACAAATTACTACAACAACAGTTGCAGGTATAGGTAATGCGATGCTTTGACGTGAGAGCGACACTTGTTTGATTTGAAGTTCTTCTTCTTCTTCATCGATCATAGGATGGGTTCCCGGCCGACAGCCTGGGATAGCAAGGGTGGATGTCATTTTACCATTTGATTTCGTCCGTAGTCGGACCCTGCTCTTTTGTATGATGTTTGGATATGTTGTTGTATTGACGTGATATTGATGTAGCTTGTGGCGAGTGTAAGCCAATTCCATATACTCATCTCGTCTTTACATGTACTTGTAATGATATCCATTCTTGCGAAACGACGAGATGCGCTTCTATCCCTGTCGAGGCCCTCATGCCAAAATAAGGATAGAATCGCATCTTGGGCGTTACATGGTCGCCCCTTGCTAGCTTGGCGCCAACAGGTGGCCCCCCTCCAGTGGGTCTTTGCTCCAATATTTTTTTTTTATTCCAGAAAAATTCTTCAAAAAGTTTCATCCAATTCTAAGAACTTTCTTTCTGCACAAAAACAACACCATGGTAGTTCTGCTGAAAACAGCGTCAGTCCGGGTTAGTTTCATTCAAATCATGCAAATTAGAGTCCAAAACAAGATCAAAAGTGTTTGGAAAAGTAGATAGGTTGGAGACGTATCAACTCCCTCAAGCTTAACTCATTGCTTGTCCTCAAGCAATTCAGTTGGTTAACTAAAAGTGATGAAGAAAACTTTTACAAACTCTTTTGTTCTTGTTGTTGTATATATGCTTAGCTAGTGTTTAGATAATAAATAACCATATCGATGATAACACTTTGCTATTATATTCATTCATGGCAATAACATAACCAACTAGCAAGCAATAATAAAATATTTCACATGCCAACAATTTGTCAAAACAATCATGATATAATATGATGATATGGTATCTCGCTAGCCCTTTCTGAAACCGCAAAACATAAATGCAGAGAACCTCTGAGGTCCAAGCAACGATTAAATATTGTAATTCGATGCAGAGAAGATCCATTCATGCTCACATCCAACATTAACTAGACTCAATGCATAAAAATGAAAATAGTGATGTTAGGTCTAATGCTTTAGCGAGAAGATGATGACTCAAGAATAGAAGAAAAATAACATAAAATAAATGGAAAGGCCCTTCGCAGAGGGAAGCATTGACTTGCAGAGGTGCCAGGCTCATGGTTTAAAACTGAGATGAAATTGTAATTTTGGGTGTTGTGCTTTTCATGTCAATGACACGACTGAATTTTCAATATCTTCCATGCTAAACACATTATCGGCGGTTCCCAAGCGGTAATATAAAGTTTACTCCCATCCACCATACATACACAAGCCATGGATGACCGAATCCACAAGTGCCCTCTAGTATGTCAACTGTCCCAGGAGTTTTGTTTAATTATTTTTGATTATGCGGGACTGGGCATCCCTTTTACCAGCCTCTCTCATGCAATGACAGGCAAATAAACGCCCATCTTTAGAATAACCCACTTAGCATGGAAGATACTGACCGCCCTGTAGCTCCATGAGCAGTACGAGCACACCAAACAGATGTTTATTTGAATGTTTAGAGGTGGCACATGCAAAATTATTTGGAACAGCAGGGTAATACCATATATAGGCAGATATAATTGACTCATCTGGAACAACTTGGGTTTAAGGATTCTGAATGCATAAGCAGCATTCTCGCTTAGTATAGGTGAAGGCTAGCAAATAGGTTGAGAAGCGACCAGCTAGAGAGCGAAAACGGTCATAGCTATGCACTGAGAATAGTTAACATTGAACACTAACATGAGTAGGATATAAACATTGTGAACATAAATATCATGAAGGCTACATTGGATTCGAATCAACTACATGTTTGCACATGTGCCAAGTCAAGCCGCTCGAATTACTCAGAGGAAGATACCATACTAACATACCACATCACAACCATTTTAATGCATGTTGACACATAAGATAAATCATTATTAAGTCTTAGCTATTTAAGCATGGCATGAGCAACTATAATCTCTAATTGTCAACATATACATGTTTACTCATAATATGCCGAATCAAGATCGAACGAGCTAAACGTGTTTACAAAAGCGGAAAACAAGAAGAGTTCATACCAGCTTCTTTTACCACAATCACTTCATCAAATATCACCATTATTGCCTTTCACTTGCACGACCGAATGATGTGAAAATAATAATAGTGTAAGTGTGTCATGGACTAAGTTGGAATCTACGAAACAGTTTATACAAAGGAGAAGACGAGGTAATATTGGCTCTTCGTTGGATAAAAAATAATGCATATGAGAGCCACTCAACATTTCCAGCATGGTCTTCTTATTTTAATGACTCAACAAAAAGAAAATAAATTCAGAGAAACACACTGAATTGTTTTTGGAGATTTTGGTTTTCTAGAAGAAAGCAAATAAACGAAGTAAAACGAAAAGCGAGAAAAACTATTTACACGGGAAAGCTCCCAACAAGCAAAAGAAATCTTTTTGGCTGTTCTTTTAGTACTGCAAACTAATTAAACAAGAAAGAAAAACCAAAAAATAAGCAAGAAATATTTTTGGGTTTTCAAAGTTTTTCAAACACACAAGAAGAAGGCAAAAAATAAAACTATCATGGATATATAATGTAAAGGATGAACACCGACAGTCGATATGAAATGTGTGAACACGAATGTAATGTCTGTGAGAAATATGTACTCCCCCAAGCTTAGGCCTTTGGCCTAGCTTGGTGATCACCACCATTGGTCTGGATAATAATGCAAGTGGTAGCTCGTAGAGGTGTTCCGTGCCGCCTCCTCAACCAAGTGAGTGGCCTTTACTGCTGTGTTATACATATGTGCTTCTTTCTCAAGAATGTAATATCTTTGTTTGTTCTGAAAATCAAAAAGAGCATGCGTAGGCAACATAACAGAGACAGTACGGTATTTATCAAATGTTAAGTTGTAATCATAACCCTGAGCCATGTCTTTAATGAAGTCGTGGCACTGCATTGCCTCAAAGTCTAAGTACATATTAGGTAAAATAGGATCATTGGGTCAAGGCAGGACCCTTAGCCTTGCGGCTACGTGGGAGGCATAAATTCCCCCATACAAGTCACAATTGCCCGCGTTAAGATGCAGCCTATGGGCAACAATTGCCCTAGATTATACTGTCTATCACCAGTTAAGGCAGTGTGAATAATGCTCAGGTCAGGAGCACACAATGCACTACAATCTTGCTTTCCCATAACACATTTCCCATTATACAATGTAAAGTAGCGAACAGAGGGAAATTGAATACCTTTTATTCTTGCTTGTGTAACTCCTCTATCCTCACCACTACATAAGCTCTCAAGGAATAAATCATAATCAGATTTTTGTCGTTTGCTAGGCGAGCCCCAATATGGAAGTTTGCATGCATCACAAAATTCTTCTAGAGTCAAACTATAAGATTTATCATAGAGATGAAACAGAATTCTAGAAGTATGAGAGTGATATTCAAACCTTTGTGTGAACGAATGGGTAAGATTATAATGTTGAGCGCACTTATCTGCGAGGAAGGCGGAGAGGTCGGTATTATAAATATATTGATCAAATTATTCCTTAATACTGGCACCCATCATGAACTCATCGCATGGCCAGCGACATGATTTAGCGTCGGCCATGTCCACTAAGCTTGCCCTTGGTTCAATGTAAGCTTGTCGTACCGAACTTCCACTCGACGATTCTCCAAAGGATTTTTGCCTTGAAGAGCTCGTCCTAAAGAGGTTTTTTTTCCTAAGTGAAAATTTCTGAAATTTTGGGACCACAAAATTATGTCAACAAAACTTTGTAAGATTTATAGCAACTACTCATATAGATGCCTAGAGGCCATATCAAGCATTCAAACTACTTGGAACTCAAAGAATTCAACATGCAAGCTCATTTTCAGTAGCACCAAGTGCAGTAAAATATGCAAAATATAAACCACTAAAGCAAAAACTAATTGGAGGAATGGGAGAGTCACATACCAAGGAGCAATCCTTCAAAACATTTTCGAAATGGAGTTCCGAGCAAAGAGATCGAAAATATCAGGTTTGGGAGCTAGAACACGAGAGAGAGCAACCAGGAATTTTTTTTCTAGAGGAGGAAGAAGGAGTGGGCTGAAGGAATAAGTGAGGGGGTCCCTGTGGGGCCCCCAAGCCATCAGGGCACGCCTAGGGGGTGGCCGCGCCCTGTTGGCTTGGCACCCACAGGTGCACCCCCCCTTGGGAGTTTTCAGCTCCAAATTTTGTTAAATATTTTAGGAGAATTCCTATAGAAATTCTGTGGCAATCTGGGAACTTTTATTTTTGGGTCATTTTTATTGCACGGGTAATTCAGGAAACAAGATAATCATGGCAATTTTATTTTATTAAACTAAAAATAACATAAACTATAAGTACACACAATGTTGAGGAAATCGTTAACTGGTAGTTGCTCGCTGGGCTTGGAAGTAGCAATTAATCGCTGAATTGGCCTATTAACTGGATTAATCTGTCGACCATTAATTGGTGTAATTTTAAACTCAATAGAAGCAAATTTTGTATGGAGACAAAAATCTACATTGCAAATATGAAGAAAATGGCACAATTTTCTTTTCTCAATAGATGACATACATGTATATAACAACAATCATCCATGTGGGCGTAAAACTCATCAACAAACATGTATACAACAAGACTTTTTGTGCTGATTTTCGCCTGAGACGCAACTCCGAGAGATGGCGGCCACACAATGATGAAAGATGGAGGAAAGATGATGGCGGACGTGCAGGGCATCTGAATGGGTCAGTTGTCGGAGGTTGCAGGTCGCGAAGGAGGAGGGGAAGTAGCGGCGTGCAGAGGGAGAAGAGAAAGCGACGACATACAAGGGAGGAGGCGGGGCGGCAACGTGTCAAGGAGGACCTGGTCAGCCTCAATATAGGTCGGGAGGGGATGGAGGGATAAATCCTAGCTCTGTAGGAGCGTGAGGGGCTAGGAGGGGTTATGTGCCAAATAATAGGGCTTTGTTTACCCATGAGTTAGTGGGCCAAGAACGATTAATCAGCGTGACAACCGGTTAATCGGTCTAACACACCATTTAATCGGTCTGACAGACCATTTAATCGGCCTGGCAAGTTAATGTGATGAATAGGTGTTATTTTATTTGGCCACCTGATGAGTAGCGATTAACTGGCCAATTAACTGATTAATTGGATGAATTCTTCAACAGTGAGTACAAAAGGTTGTGCGTACTAAATTCATCGACCACATGCCTCTCAAAAAGGATCCATCGGTAAGGTTGATCAAGTCTTGTTAACAAACCTTTTCCGATTGACATGAAACCGAAGAATCTTCATATAACACTAGGTTACCTCAATGGGGATTTGCATCTCCCCAACAATAAGAATATCATATTTCTTCTTGGCAGTATGAAGAGGAAATTTAAACTACCAAAAAGTGATTGGGGCAACTTGCTAATTGACATTAGTATTATTCACCGAAGCTTGTCTCTTCGGGAAGCGCACCATATGTTGTTTGCCATTGACATGAAAACTAACCTTGCTTTTGTTACAATCAATAACAGCTACTGCATTACTTAGAAAAGGTCTACCAAGGATAATCGACATGTTGTCGCCCTCGGGCATCTCCAGAATAACAAGTCCGTTAAGATAGTAACATTTGCAACCACAACAGGAACATCCTCACAAATTCCAATAGGTATAGCAGTGGATTTATCAGCCATTTGCAAAGATATTTCCGTAGGTGTAATCTTATTCAAATCAAGTCTTTTATATAAGGAGAAAGGCATAACACTAACACCGGCTCCTAGATCACATAAAGCAATTTTAACATAACTTCGTTTAATGGATCAAGGTATTGAGGGTATACCCGGATCTCCCAACTTCTTAGGCACTCCACCGTCAAAAGAATAATCAGCAATCATGGTGAAAATCTCAGTTTCAGGTATCTTTCTTTTATTAGTGATAATATCTTTCATGTATTTAGCATACAGATGCATTTTCCAAATATCTGTCAAGCGAGTGCGCAAAAAGACAGGTCTAATCATTTCAGCAAAGCTCTCAAAATCCTCCTCATCCTTACTCTTAGAAGGCTTGCGAGGGAAAGGCATGGGTTTCTGGACCCATTGTTCTCTTTCTTTACAATGTTTTCTAGCAACAAAGTCTCTTTATCATAACATTTATTCTTAGGTGGTGGGTTATCAAGATCAACAGCAGGTTCTACTTCTACATCAGTGTCATTTTCTTTATCATTATCTGGTGGAGCATCATCATGATCATTATCATTATCGTTATCACTAGGTTGTTGTTCATCACCAGATTATGTCTCAGCATCATAAATAGAAATATCATTATGACTCTCAGTAGATTTCTCTATCACAGGTTCACTAGGAGCATGCAAATTCCTATCATCTTTCTTTTTCCTTTTTAGTTGGACTAGGTGTGTCATCATTAATTCTCTGAGGATCTTGTTCAATTCTTTTAGGATGACCTTCAAGGTAAAGAGGTTCCTGAGTCATTCTACCTCCTCTAGTCATTACTCTAATAGCATGATCATTCATGTTATCATTCATTTCAGCAAGCAAATCATTTTGTGACTTAGCAACTTGGTCTACTTGAGTATGAACCATGGAAGCATGTTTACCTAGACCTTTGACATCATTAGCAATTCTAAACATAAAATCACTCAATCGATCAATCATCATAGCATTGTGTTGTAATTGATCCTTAACATAATTATTAAAATGTTCTTGCTTAACAATGTAATTATAAAATTCATCCATGCATTGACTAGGAGTCTTAGTATAAGGTCTATCACTTTCATCAAATATACGGAGAGAATTTACCTCTACTACCTGTATAAGGATATCGAGTCCATGTATTTCTTCAATAGGTGGTAAATTCTTGACATCTTCAGGTTTAATACCTTTTTCTTTCATAGCTCTCTTAGCTTCTTGCATATCTTCTAAACTGAGAAATAGAACACCTCTCTTCTTTTGAATGGGTTCCGATGGTGGTTCAGGAAGTATCCAATCATTAGCATTCTTGAAAATATTTATTCAATAGTTCTTCAGCTTGTCCAATAGTTTGCTCCCTGAAAACACAACCAGCACAACTATCTAGGTAGTCGCTAGAAGCATCAGTTAGTCCGTTATAGAAGATATCAAGTATTTCGTTTCTTAAGAGGATGATCACGCAAAGCTTTGAGTAGCTGGAGAAGCCTCCCCCAAGCTTGAGGGAGATTCTCTTCTTCAATTTGCACAAAGTTAAATATTTTTTGTAAAGCAGCTTGTTTCTTATGAGCAGGAAAATATTTTTCAGTAAAGTAATAGATCATATCCTGGGGACTACGCACACAACCAGGAGCAAGAGAAAGGGACCAATTCTTAGCATCACCTTTTAGTTAAAAAGGAAAAATTCTCAAGAATGTAGAAGTATCGAATCTTTTCCTCATCAGCGAACAAGGCGGCAATATCATGCAATTTAGTAAGTTGCGCCACAACAGTTTCAGTTTCATAACCATGGAAAGGATCAGATTCTACTATAGTGATTAACTCAGGATCAACAGAGAATTCATAATCCTTATCAGTAACACATATAGGAGAAGTAGCAAATTTAGGATCATGTTCCATTTTCTCCATCATAGATTTTTCTTTCAGTTTGCATAGAAGTTTCTTCAAATCACCTCTATCATTACAAGCAAGAAAGTCTCTAGCTATCTCCTCGTCCATAACATAAACATCAGGTACCTCAGGCATATCATATCTATTAGGAGAGCTAGGCATAACAGGTGAATCAAAGTGTTCACCAGTTTCAGCATTCTCAAGTTCTCTAGCTTTAGCAATATGAGCATCAAGTAATTCATTCAATGGCATAGTTTCAGTTTCATCAAGCATAGTAGTAGCATCATCATTAATATCATCCATAGTGGAAGCAGTAGCAGATCTAATAACATGTGGAGGTGTAACAACATGTGGAGCTGGATGGCAGTTCCTTACCTCCCCTCGTCCTAGAGGGTACGATCTTAGTTATGGTATCTTTTAAATTCTTCACAATGACAATTGAGTATCCTTGGTAAACACAATAAACAGAATTCTTCTCCGAGGCAACGCCGCCAGAAAATTGTCTTAATAACCAACGAGTGTAGGGGATCGCAACAGTCTTCGTGGGAAGTATTTTACCCAAATTTGTTGATTTGACACAAGGAGAGCCAAAGAATATTTATTAGTATTAGCAGTTGAGTTTTCAATTCAACCACACCAGGTTAATATCTATCACAAAGATTTAGTAGCACAACAATATAGTAATTGGAACAGTAACAGTAACAGCAGCAGTTTAGTAGTGATGGTAACAGCGGTAACAATAATAGTAACTTAGCAAGATTCAGTATGTAAAAACATAGGCAATGGATCGGTGATGTATAATGATTTGGATGACATTCATCATGTAACAGTTACACACTAGAGCGACACAAAGCTAGCTCCAATTCATCAATGTAATGTAGGCATGTATTCCGTATATAGTCACACGTCCTTATAATAAGAACTTGCATGACATCTTTTGTCCTAGACTCCAGTGGCAGAGAGGTCCATGAAGAAACTAAGGGATATTAAGGCCTCTGTTTAATAGAGAACCAGAGCAAAGCATTAACACATAGTGAATACATGAACTCGTCAAACTATGGCAATCACCGGAAAAAATCCCAATTATTGTCACCTTGGGGTATGCGGATCATGACACGTAATAGGTGCATACAACTTGCAAAATAGGATCCAAAACACTCTCATATTCATAAAAACTTAATAGGATCAGATCTTAAATCATGGCACTCGAGCCCTAGTGACAAGCATTAAGCATAGCAAAGTTATGGAAACATTAATCTAAGAACATAATGGATACTAGGGATAAAGCCCTATCAAAATAAATCGATTACATGATCAATCTCATCAAATCACATCACCGTCCAGCAAGCCTACAAAGGAATTACTCCAGCCCGATGGTGAGCATCATAGGGGTGTTGATGAACAAGGGTTGGTGATGACGACGATGACGAATCCCCCTCTCCGGAGCCCCAAACGGACTCCAGATCAGCCCTCTCAAGGAAGAACAGGAGGTGGCGGCGCCTCCGTGTGGGGACCCCGACTCATAAGTCGAGATCACCGAATGCACGTGTACAATGATCCCAGAGATCAACGCTCACTGAACACACAGAAACTGAATAACAAGAGTCTTACATCCAGTACATACCGTTTTACTTTAAATATGACCTTTATGGCCAAGTCTTCATAAACTCGCAGCGGAAATCTTCAACGATAGTGTGGATCCATGCCATCTGCCTTAACCCTACACGCATTCTGACTGGGTAGCGTCCTAGCTCGCATGTTCATCATTATATCCGGTTCTTTCATGCCTGGCCCATAAAATAACCAGTGGGAAGCCAATGAGTACTTTGAATGTACTCACAAGCAACACATGGTTGGAACAAGACATTCATGTGTGGTTTAACCCTAAGAAGGTAGTTCTGCAGAAAGCTAACTTTCAGTGCAATATCATGTCCTAACATTTATAAAAAGTATGCATCAACATGCTGCAGATATCCATATGAATAGGTTACAGATATCAATATAAGTAGGGTTTAAACATTATGTTCAATCATTTCATCAAGTCATCGGACTTAGCTCAAGTATCTCTTTGTCACACACACACACACACACACACACACACCAAGTTTTGTAAAACAATGGACGTAGCCCAAGCGGTCATCCAGCTGTCCTTGACCATGGACATGGCTATTCGCATAGTTTTACACTCTGCAGAGGTTGCACACTTTACCCGCAAGACTCGGGAAACTTCCGTGTCAAGCGACGACTTGCGGTATATTGCTTACCCGAGGTAAGTAACCGAACAATGCCTTTCCCCTGATGATACTAACAAAGAGTCCACTCGTTGGTACCCAGCCTGCATGATGTACATCACGAGTACCATCCATGAGAGGACCGACGGTGTGCCCGGTGTCTGTGTAAACAGCCCATGATCGTCCTTTCTGGCATGACCCCGTATCGAGAGTGACCACGTCACTCCTGCCACTAGTAATGAGGGCTCTCTGCTAGCATCGAACAAAGTAATCAACAAAGCCCCTTCCAATATAGGGGTAGAGTGGTTGTACATGTAAGGTTGGAGTAATGGTCGCAACTTAAACCAATCCCTTTTTCAAAACAACACACAAACTTGCCTCGGTACACCACTTCTTTATCAAGTGGTTACCTAGTTCAACATCATCTCCCTCGGGCATTAGTGCCACCCGATGGGGTTTTCAAAAGGTCTTTGGTAAACATTTGTTTTCCATATTAATGCATATCCCCATCCCACTTGCGTAGCAACTACTTAGCATACTAACTACTTCCCACCCGCATAACCCTCATAGGAAGGTAGGGTCATGCATAATGCAAGTATCAACGAGAAATGCATCGGAGACCAACCCAGCAAGGTTGTCACCACATCATTGACATGCTCTTTCGTGCAACGAACAAAGTACTATAATGCCATGCAAGAAATAGTTTCATCGACATGTCAAAGGGTTGCTTTCCTGGTTCAGTAAGTCTTCGAGGTCTTCACAAGCTTCTAGTCCAACTCCGAGCACTTCGTCTACTTCGTCAACTACCGCCGGAAACAACCACAATAAGCAACACAACAAGCAGAGAAATTAAAGAGTTCTTAAAATAGGAGTTTTATTTTTATAGGACACCTCTAGCTATAAGAAAAATAACCATAGGGGTTCTACTGGATCTGGATCAATGAGGATTTTTGAAAGGTTGAAATGGGGGAATTATTGATCCTATAAGGAATCTACAAAAACATATTTTTATAAAAATGAGTGGATGCACCTATTAATTAGGGCATGATTTTAGAAGAATTTAGAAAGATGTTTCAATGGAATTGGAGTTGGGATGTTTTTCCTATGAATTTACTAAGATGAAATAAATGGAAAGTGGGGCCTTTTATATGATCCAACAAAAACATAGCATGGGAAAAATGTTAACCATGGCTAGATAAATAGGGCATGACATTTAAATCACCTAAAAATTGGAATCACTCCATTTGGAGTTGATTTGGATGTTCTACGAATTTTGCAAAAGGGGCCTTTAGGAGGTTCAAATTTGAGTTTAAATTTGAACAGGGCAAAATCTTGTGGTGAAAATTTATGGAAGTTATGCCAAATGATAGTTGAGGTTTTTAGAAGATTATAGGAATTTGAATCATTAAATTTGGAGTTTGTTTTAATTGAATATGAATTTTTTAATCCTACTGATAAAGGAAAAAAGGGCAGAGGTCTTTACCAAAAAGGCCAAAACAGCGCTCAGGGCGCAGGATAGGAAGTGGGCCGGCCCAGTGGGTTGCCGGGCGGGGAGCGGTGATGTCGAAGGTGCACTATGCGGAGTACGCCTTCTCCGCACGGAGGCGCAAACACCGGGGGCGCTTCCACTTAAACGCTGGGCTTGGCCGGTCGGTCGCTGACAGGCGGGGCCCGCCTGTTGGGTCCTTCCCCCCACCTCCCGCTGGAGCAGCGAGAGGCAGAGGAGGCGAGACCGAGCGGCACCGGCGCTCGCCTCAGTGGCTCTGGCTAGCTACGGTGATGCCCCGGCCACCGGCGTGTACAGGGCGATGGGTCGCCCTCGCCTGGGTGGTCTATTTTTGCCAGGGAGCGTCGGGGGGAGTGGGGCTTCGGCCGTGGTGGAGGCCGACGACGGGCGGCCGTGGGGGCGATGCTCTGGCCACCAGAAGGAAGAAAATGAGCTCGGGAGGAGCTCGTGGCGATGTCGACGGTGCCCTGGTGCGGCTTAGAGGGGGAGAGCATCGTCGGGGTGCTCGAATTTGAGCGAGACCCGAGGTGGGCCTCGTCGGCCGTAGGAGGAGGAGGAAGACACGGGACGAGCTGTGGGCTGGTCCAGGGGTCCACAAGAGAGAGAGGGAGCGAAGGGAGCTGCGAGGGGCGCTCGGGGTTGGCTTAAAAAGCCTGGCCGAGGCGCACCATGGATTGTGTCCACCGGTGGCGCTCGGGCGTGCCCGACAAGGGAGAGAGGAGGGCAAGGGAGGAGGAGCCCGACATGCTGTTGTGCAGCAGACGTCGAGGCGAGTCTGCTGGTGTGCGGGAGGAGCCCGTGTTGGTCGGGAGGCTTGGGTTGGGCACCGCTACAGTGCAGGTGCGCACTGTAGCGCGCTCCAGAGCGCGAGCTCCACATGCCAGGGCACGCCACTTGCATCCTGGGCACTAGAAGTAATGGGGAAGGCATGGAATGGATTGGATTCATCCATCTCTCTTTATAGGATAGTAAAAATATTAAGGGGCACAACGTTATGCGGTAATTTCATTGTTTCCCAACACGACATGCATTATATGTGCATGATAGTCGAGGAATTTTTGTTGATGATGCCACCAAAATTCTGGAGCACAATCCCTTTAATGACGGGATGTGCCAATTGTGGCAGCCTCGAGCCACCATAAATCTCGGCATATTGACCACTGGCGGTACCTATCGGTTCCACAGTGCATGATGGCGGTTCGGTTCCCGGTCAAAGTTGTGAGAACACGACCCTATCAACCCACTGCGCCATCCCAGCAAAGACTTCGCTCTTAACCTACCTTGGTTGAGGTTGGGTATTTGGGTCAGATCTGGCCAAACGGGCCAACCCGGCATGGCACGACACATGCTAATCGTGCCAGACACGGCCCGGTCCATGGAGGGCGCGTTTAGTAAACGGGTCATGTCGTGCTGGCCCGTCTGCTTCGCCTCTAGGCCCAGGCACGGCCTAGTTAGTAAACAGGCCGGAATGTTAGCATGTTTAGCATGTCAGGCTGCACATTTCCAGCCTGTTGGGCTTATTTTTAAGGCCTATTGGACCGTATTTTTGGTGTATATATATAATCTGAAGAAAAAAAATTAAACGGGTCATGTCGTGCTGGCCCACATGCTCGGCCTCTAGGCCCAGGTATGGCTTGAGGCGTGCCGCGCCTGACCCGTTTAGCACGTGTCGTGCCTGGCCCATGGAGGGCCCTGCTGCATGCTCACGGGCTGGCCTGGTTGGCCCGGACCGTTTGGCCAGGTTTGCTTTGCGTCGCACGAATACAAAAATATTTTGGATAGAGCCATTTATGGAAGCTCCTAGGATGTCCGGAGTATATGACTTCTTGGACTAAAATATGGTTATAATAAAGGTGAACGCTAATAACCCACAAGTATAGGGGATCGCGACAGTCTTCACGGGTAGTATTTCACCCTAATTTATTGATTCCACACAAGGGGAGCCAAATAATATTTATTGGCCTTGATAGTTGAGTTGCCAATTCAACCGCACCTCGGATATCTCTCTGCAGCAAAGGTTTAGTAGTAGTGACAGCAGCAATTTTGTAGCAGTTGTGACCGTAGCAGAAGCAATAGTAACTTAGCAAGATTTAGTATGTAAAGCGTAGGCACGTGGATCGGTGATGGATAATGATTTAGATGACATCAATCATGTAACAGTTACACACTAGGGCGGTACAGAACTAGCTCCAATTCATCAATATAATGTAGGCATCTATTTCGTATATAGTCATACGTGCTTGCAATAAGAACTTGCATGACATCTTTTGTCCAACCCTCCCGTGGTAGCGGGGTCCTATTGGAAACTAAGGGATATTAAGGCCTCCTTTTAATAGAGAACATGAACAAAGCATTAACACATGGTGAATACAACTCCTCAAACTACGGCAATCATCGGAAAGAATCCCAATTATTGTCACCTTGGGGTATGCGGATCAAGACACGTACTAGGTGCATACAACTTGCAAGATAGGATCCAAACCAATCTTATAATCAGAGGTAATATAATATGTTCAGATCTGAAATCATGGCACTCAGGCCCTAGTGACAAGCATTAAGCATAGCAAAGTCATAGCAACATCAATCTCAGAATATAGTGGATACTAGGGATCAAGCCCTATCAAACTTAACTAGATTACATGATCAATCTCATCCAATCCCACCACCGTCCAGCAAGCCTACAAAGGAATTACTCACTCTCGGTGGTGCGTAGCATGGCGGTGTTGATGGAGAAGGGTTGGTGATGACGACATCGACGATTTCCCCTCTCCGGAGCCCCAAACGGACTCCAGATCAGCCCTCCCGAGGAGGAACAGCAGGTGGCGGCGGCTCCGTCTCGTGAAATGCGATGAAAACTTCTTCTTGATTTTTTTCTCCGAAGATGTGATTTTATAGGACTGGAATCAGGTCGGAGGAGCCTCGTGGGCCCCAGCACACAACAAGGCGCGGCCTAGGGGGGTCGCGCCCTGTTGGCTTCTGGCCCATAGGTGGCCTCCCTCTGGCAGGTCTTCGCTCCATAATTCATTATAAATGCCAGAAAAATCCACAAAAAGTTTCTTCCAATTCCGAGAACTTTTATTTCTCCACAAAAATAACACCAAGATAGTTCTGCTGAAAACAGCGTCAGTCCGGGTTAGTTCCATTCAAATCATACAAATTAGAGGTCGAAACCAGAGCAAAAGTGTTTGGAAAAGTTGATACGTTGGAGACATATCAACTCCCCAAAGCTTAACTCATTGCTTGTCCTCAAGCAATTCAGTTGACAAACTGAAAGTGATAAAGAAAACTTTTACAAACTCTTTTGTTCTCGTCATTATACACATGCTTAGCTAGTGCTTAAGTTTTCAGCATAAATTATATGTTACCACATCCATGATAACAACTAAACATCATATTAAATCATGGCAATACATAACCAACTAGCAGCAATAGTAAAATATCTCACATGCCAAAAATTTATGAAAACAATCATGATATAATATGGTGACATGGTATTTCGCTAACCCTTTCTGAGACCGCAAAACATGAATGCAGAGCACCTCTGAGGTTCAAGGAGCGACTAAAGATTATAATTCAGAGTAGAAAGATCCAGTCATGCTCACATCCAACATTAACTAGACTCAATGCATAAGAATAACAATAATGCTCTCTGGTATGGTGCCTTTAGTAAGAGGGTGATGACTCAACATAAAAATAAATAGATAGGCCCTTCGTAGAGGGAAGCATTGATTTGCAGAGGTGCCAGAGCTCAAGTTTTAAAACGGGAATGAAATATAGTTTTTCGGGTGGTGCACTTTTCTTGTCAATGTCATGACAAAGGTTTTCAATATCTTCCATGCTAAACTCATTATTGGCGGTTCCCAAATAGGATAGTAAAGTTTTCTCCTATCCACCATCCATACACAAACCATGGCTGACCAAATCCATGTATGCCTGGCAACATATCTACTGTCCCAAGGAGTTTTGTTTAATTAATTTTGATTATGCAGGACTGGGCATCCATTTTACCAGCCTATGTCGTGCAATGACGGCGAATAAATGTCCGTCTTGGGAATAACTCCCTTAGCATGGAAGATACCGACCGCCTCCTCGCTCCATGAGCGAGACAAGTGCACAAAATGGATATTTATTTGAATGTTTAGAGATGGCACATGCAAATTTACTTCGAACGGCAGGGTAATACCGCATATAGGTAGGTATGGTGGACTCATGTGTAATAACTTGGTTTAAAGGTTTTAGATGCACAAGCAGCATTCCCGCTTAGTATAGGCAAATGCTAGCAATAGGTTGGGAAGCGACCAACTAGAGAGGGAAAACGGTCATAGGTATGCATTATGAATAATTAACAATGGACATAGCATGATTAGGATATGAACACTCTGAATTTAAACATCATGAAGGCTGCATTGGTTTTGAATCAACTACATGTTTGCACATGGGCCAAGTCAAACCGCTTGAATTTCTTAGAGGGAAATACCATACTACCATACCACATCATAACCATTTTAATGCATGTTGGCCTATAAGATAAATCATGATTCAGCACTAGCTACTTAAGCATGGCATGAGAAGCTATAATCTCTAATTGTCATCATGTACATGTTCACTCATAATATAATGAATCAAGATCGAACGAGCTAAACATATTTACAAAAATGGAAAACAAGAAGAGTTCATACCAACTTCCTTTGCCACGATCACTTCGTCAAATATCGTCATTATTGCCTTTCACTTGCATGACCGAATGATGTGATAATAATAATAGTGCAAGAATACCGTGGACTAAGTTGGAATCTACAGGGCAGTTTTAGACAAAGGAGAAGACAGGGTAATACTGGCTCTCTGTTAGATCAACAATAAAGCATATAAGATCCACTCAACATTTTCAACTTGGTCCTCTCCTTTCAAAGGCTCAATAAAAAGAAAAGAAATTCAGAGAAACACACTGAAATATTTTTGGAGTTTTTGTTTTTCTCAAACAAGAAAATAAACTAAGGGAAAATAAAAACGAGAAAAACTATTTACACGGGAAAGCTCCCAACATGCAAAGGAAATCTTTTTGGGTTTTCTTTTTAGTACTAAAGATAATTAAACGGGGAAAGAAAACTAAAAAGAAGCGAGAAATATTTTTGGTTTTCCAATGTTTTTCAAACACACAAAAATAAAGAGGAAGAATAAACTAATATGGATATACAATGAAAGAGGATGAACACCGTCAATTTGTATGAAGTTTGTGAACATGAATGTAATCTCGGTGAGAAATACGTACTCCCCCAAGCTTAGGCATTTGCCTAGCTTGGTGATCACCACTGATAGTCTGGAAAATGGTTAAAATGGTAGCTTGTGGAGGTGTTCCTGGCTGCCTCCTCTGCTAAACGAGTAGCCTCCACTGCAGCTTTGTATTCCCGCACCTCATCCTCAAGAACATAGTAACGTTGTCGAGCCTGAAAATCAAAGAGGGAAGGTGCAGGCAAAGTGGCAAATATAGGCGTATATTTCCCAAATATTAAGTTATACTCATAACCCCTAGCGTGGTTTACAATAAACTCATTAGAACGCATAGCTTCAAAATCTAAATATCTATAAGGCAAGATAGGATCATTAGGTTGAGGCGACACTCTCAGTTGTGCAGCTACGCGGGAGGCATAAATTCCTCCATACAAATCACCATTGCTAGAGTTAGAATTCAACCTTCGGGCAACAATTGCACCAAGGTTATAGTGTTGTTCATCAGTTACAGCGGTGTGAATAAGGCTTAAGTCAGGGGCACATAAGGCACTACAATCTTGTTTTCCTACTACACATTTCCCATTAAACAGTGCAAAGTAATGAATAGAGGGAAACTGTATGCTTTTAATTCTTGCTTGTGTTAGTACCCTATCTTCTCCAACGCAAATACTCTCAAGAAACATATTATAATCAGTTTTTGAAGGTTTCTCGGGCAAACCCCAAAGTGGAAATTTGCAAGCAACCGAGAATTCTTCTAGAGTCATGCTAAAGGATTTATCATAAAGTTTAAATAACACTCTAGAAGCATGTGATTGATAACGAAATCCTTCCATGAATGTACGGGTAAGGTCATAGTGTTGACACATTTATCTGCGAGGAAATCGGTGAGGCCGGTATTATCAATGAATCGGTCAAATTCCTCCTTAATGCCTGCACCTATCATGAATTCTTCCCTTGGCCATCGAAAAGATTTGGTGTCAGCCATAACTATATGGTTGTCCCGAGGTTCAGTGTAAGCTTGTCGTACTGAGCTCTCACTAGATGACTCACTCGCGGTGAGTCTCCTTGAGGATCTCCTCCTAAAGAAACTCATCTTCCTAAGCACAAATTTCTAAAATTTTTGAGCCACAAATTTATGTCAATAAAACTTTACAAGATTGATAGCAACTACTCATATGGATGCCTAGAGGCCATATCAAGCATTCATACTACTTGCAACTCAAAGAATTCAACATGCAAGCTCGTTTTCTATAGCACCAAGTGCAACATATTATGCAAAATATAAACCACTAAAAAAACTAATTGGAGGAGTGGAGGAGTCACATACCAAGGAACAATTCCTCAAAACAGTTTCGGAAATGAAGTTCCGAGCAAAGAGATAAAAAATTTCAGTTTTTAGGGGAAGAACACGGGAGAAAGAGAGATAGGAAATTTTTGCTACAGGTAGGAGAAGGAGTGGGCTGAAGGGATAAGGAAGGGGGCCCTGTGGGGCCCACAAGCCATCATGGCGCGGCCTAGGGGGGCGCTCCCTGTTAGCTTGTGTCCCACAGGTGCACCTCCCTGCTGCAATTTTTATGCCAAAAATCCTTATATAATCCAGAAAAATTCATGTTAAAATTTTGTGGCAATCTAAGACTTTTAAATTTTGGGTCATTTTTCTATGCACGGGGAAAACAGAAAAACGAAAAATCTAGCTAATTTATTTTAAATAAACTGAAAATAACAGAGGATAAACTTTTGATACAGAAAGTTGTGAGTACTAAATTCATCAATCACATGCCTTCCGGAAAGGATCCATTAATAAGGTTGATCAAGTCTTATTAACAATCGTTTTCGATTAACATGCAACCGAATAATTTTTGTATATCACTAGGTTACCTCAATAGGGATTTGCATCTCCCCAACAATAAGATTATAATATTTCTTCTTGGCAGTAGGTAGAGGAATTGCAACACTTCCAATGATAACCGTGGGGGTAGGCTCAATGACATTAATATTATTAACTAAAGTTTGCTTCTTCGGAAAATGCACAGTATGTTGCTTGCCATTGACGTGAAAGGTAACCTTGCTTTTATTGCAATCAATAACAGCCCCTGCAGTATTTAAAAAGGGTCTACCAAGGATGATCGACATATTTTCGTCCTCGGGCATATCAAGAATAACAAAGTATGTCAAGATAGTAACAGTTGCAACCACAACAAGAACGTCCTCGCATGTTCCAATAGGTAAAGTAGTGGATTTATTAGCCATTTGCAAAGATATCTCAGTAGGTGTAAGCTTACTCAAATCAAGTCTTTTATAAAGGGATAAAGGCATAACACTAACACCGGCCCCTAAATCACATACAGCAGTTTTAACATAATTTCTTTTAATAGAGCAAGGTATTGTGGGTATGCGAGGACCTCCTAGCTTCTTAGGTATTCCTCCATCAAAATAATAATTAGCAAGCATACTAGCAATTTTAGTTTAAGGTATTTTTCTTTTGTTGGTAATAATATCCTTCGTATACTTAGCATACAGAGGCATTTTCAGTTTATCGGTCAAACGAGTACGCAAAAAGATAGGTCTAATCATTTCAGCAAAGCGCTCAAAATCTTCATCGTCTCTACTTTTAGAAGGCTTACGAGGGAATGGCATGGGTTTTTGAACCCATGGATCTCTTTCCCTTCCATGTTTTCTAGCAACAAAGTCTCTCTTATCATAACGTTTATTTTTAGGAGGTGGGTTATCAAGATCCTCGGCAGGTGCTATCTCTACATCGTTATCATGTTCTTTATTAGGTTGAGAGTCTACGTGAACATCATCATCATTATCATTTTCGTTATCACTAGTGGACGTTCACTACCAGATCGTGTCTCAGCATTAGAAATAGAAACATCATTATGTTTCTCAGTAGGTGTTTCTATAACAGGTTCACTAGGAGCATGCAAGTTCCTATCATTTTTCTTCTTCTTGTTCTTATTAGAGCAACTAGGTGCATCAACATTAATTTTCTGAGAATCCTGTTCTATTCTTTTAGGATGACCTTCTGGATAGGGAGGTTCTTGGGTCATACGACCTCCCCTAGTCATTACTCTAACAGCATGATCATTCATATTATTATTTACTTCAATAATAAAATCATTTTGTGACTTAGCAACTTGGTCTAGTTGAGTGTGAACCATAGAAGCATGTTTACCTAGACCTTTGACATCATTCGCAATTCTAAACATCAAGTCACTTAAGTGGTCTGTCATCATGGCATTACGTCTCAATTGATCCTTAACATAGTTATTGAAGTGTTCTTGCTTAACAACGTAATTGTCAAATTCATCCATGCATTGTTCAGGAGACTTGGTGTGAGGTATATCATTTTCACTAAAGGAACGGAGAGAGTTTACCTCTACTACCTGTGTCGGGGTATCAAGTCCATGTATTTCTTCAATAGGTGGTAGTTTCTTGATATCCTCAATTTTAATACCCTTCTCCTTCATAGATCTTTTTGCTTGTTGCATATCTTCAGGGTTGAGGAATAGAATACCTCTTTTCTTTTGAATCGGTTCCGGAGGTGGTTCAGGAATCGTCCAATCATCGGCATTTTGCAATATGTTATTCGATGGTTCTTCAGCTTAACTGACGGTTCTTTCCGTGAAAACACAACCAGCACAACTATCTAGGAAGTCCCTAGAAGCATCGATTAGTCCTTTATAAATAATATCAAGAATTTCATTTTTCTTAAGAGGACAATCAGGCAAAGCTCTATGTAACCGGAGAAGCCTCCCCCAAGCTTGAGAGAGATTCTCTTCTTCAATTTGCGTAAAGTTAAATATTTCATGTAAGGCAGCTTGTTTCTTATGAGTAGGAAAATATTTTTCAGAAAAGTAGTGAAGCATATCCTGGGGACTACGCATACAACCAGGGGCAAGAGAAATAAACCATTCCTTGGCCTTGCCTTTCAGCGAGAAAGGAAAAAGCTTAAGGATATAATAGTAGTGTATCTTTTCATCATTGGTAAACAGAGCAGCAATATCATTTAGTTTCATAAGGTGTTCGACAACAGTTTCATTTTCATAACCATGGAAAGGATCAGACTCTACTATAGAAATTAACTCCGGGTCCACACAGAACTCATTATCCTTATCAGTAACAAATATAGCAGAGGTAGCAAATTTAGGATCATATTTCATTTTCTTCATCATAGATTTTTCTTTTAGTTTGCATAGTAGTGTCTTCAAGTCATCTCTATTTTCACAAGCAAAGAAATCCCTAGTTGTTTCCTTATCCATGACATAACCTTTAGTTACATAAGGCAATTCATATCTATTAGGAGAGCGAGGTGTAACAGGTGATTCAATGTCCTCATTAGTTTCAGCATTTTCAAGTTCTCTAGCTTTAGCAATATGAGTGAAGCTTGGGGGAGTTGATACGTCTCCAACATATCTACTTTTCCAAACACTTTTGCTATGGTTTTGACCTCTAATTTGCATGATTTGAATGAAACTAACCCGAACTGACGTTGTTTTCAGCACAACTACCTTGGTGATATTTTCGTGCAGAAATAAAATTTCTCGGAATCAGACGAAAATTTTTGTGAATTATTTTTGAGAATTATAATGAATTATGGAGCGAAGACCTGCCGGAGGGGGTGTGCCAGGGGGCCACCACACATCAGGGCGCGGCCCCCCCTAGGCCGCGCCCTGATGGCTTGTGGGGCCCTCGTGGCTCCTCCGACCCAAATTCCAGTCCTATAAAATCACATCATCGGAGAAAAAATCAGAGAGAAGTTTTCATCGTGTTTCATGAGACGGAGCCGCCGCCACCTCCTGTTCTTCCTCGGGAGGGCTGATCTGGAGTCCGTTTGGGGCTCCGGAGAGGGGAATTCATCACCGCCATCATCACCAACCCTTCTCCATCAACACTGCCATGATGCTCACCATCGGGAGTGAGTAATTCCTTTGTAGGCTTGCTGGACGGTGGTGGGATTGGATGAGATTGATCATGTAATCGAGTTAAGTTTGATAGGGCTTGATCCCTAGTGTCCACTATGTTCTGAGATAGATGTTGCTATGACTTTGCTATGCTTAATGCTTGTCACTAGGGCCCGAGTGCCATGATTTCAGATCTGAACATATTATGTTTTCACGAATATAAGATTGATTTGGATCCTATCTTGCAAGTTGTATGCACCTATTACGAGTCTTGATCCGCATACCCCAAGGTGACAATAATTGGGATTCTTTCCGGTGATGCCGTAGTTTGAGGAGTTCATGTATTCACCATGTGTTAATGCTTTGTTCCGGTTCTCTATTAAAAGGAGGCCTTAATATCCCTTAGTTTCTAATAGGACCCCGCTGCCACGGGAGGGTAGGTCAAAAGACGTCATGCAAGTTCTTATCGCAAGCACGTATGACTATATACTGAATACATGCCTACATTACATTGATGAATTGGAGCTAGTTCTGTGTCGCCCTAGTGTGTAACTGTTATATGATCAATGTCATCTAAATCATTATCCATCACCAATCCACGTGCCTATGCTTTACATATACTGAATCTTGCTAAGTTACTATTACTACTACTACTGTCACAATTGCTACAAAATTGCTGCTGTCACTACTACTGTTACTCTTGCTAATACTATTTCTTGTGCTACAAAATCTTTGCGGCAGGGAGATATCCCAGATGTGGTTGAATTGACAACTCAACTATCAAGGCCAATAAATATTCTTTGGTTCCCCTTGTGTCAAATCAATAAATTACGGTGAAATACTACCTATGAAGATTGTCGCGATCCCCTATACTTGAGGGTTATTAAGACCTTTTTCTGGCGCCGTTGCCGGGGAACATAGCTCTATTTATTGTGTTAACTTGAGAATATCCAATTGCTACTATGAAGAATCTGAAAGATACTCAAACTAAGATTGTCCCCTCTCGCACGAGAGGAGGTAAGTAACTGCCATCTAGCTCTGCTTTTGATTCACCTACTGTTTTGAAATAGTTTGTTACACCACCACCTGTTGATCGTCCTAATATGTCACATGAACTTGATGATGCTACCTCTGAAATTAATGATGATACTATTGTATGTTGAAACTGAAAATATGCCACTGAATAAATTACTTGATGCTCATCTTGCTAAAGCTAGAGAACTTGAAAATGCTGAAATTGATGAGGACTTTGAATCACCTGTTACACCTCACTCTCCTATTAGATATGAATTGCCTCATGTGCCTGAAGGTTATGTCATGGATAAGGAAACAACTAGTGATTTCTTTGCTTGTGAAAATAGAGATGATTTGAAAAAACTACTATGCAAACTGAAAGAAAAATCTATGATGGAGAAAATGAAATATGATCCTAAATTTGCTACTTATCCTATATTTGTTACTGATAAGGATTATGAATTCTCTATAGACCCTGAGTTAATTCCAATAGTAGAATCTGATCCTTTCCATGGTAATGAAAACAAAACTGTTGTCGAACACCTTATGAAACTGAATGATATTGCTGCTCTGTTTACCAATGATGAAAAGATGCGCTACTATTATATCCTTAAGCTTTTTCCTTTCTCGCTAAAAGGAGAGGCTAAGGAATGGGTTTTTTCTCTTGCTCCTGGTTGTATGTGTAGTCCCCAGGATGTGCTCCACTATTTTTCCACAAAATATTTTCCTGCTCATAAGAAACAAGCTGCCTTTTAGGAAATATTTAACTTTGTGCAAATTGAAGAAGAGAATCTCCCTCAAACTTGGGGGAGGCTTCTCCGGTTACTTAGAGCTTTGCCTGATTGTCCTCTTAAGAGAAATGAAATTCTCGATGTCTTTTATAATGGACTAACCGGTGCTTCTAGGGACTGCCTAGATAGTTGTGCTGGTTGTGTTTTCAGGGAAAGAACTGTTAGCCAAGCTGCAGAATTATTGAATAACATATTGAAAAATGCTGATGATTGGACACTTCCTGAACCACCTCCGGAACCTATTCAAAAGAAGAGAGGTATTCTATTCCTCAACCCCGAAGATATGCAAGAAGCAAAAAGATCTATGAAGGAGAAAGGTATTAAAATTGAGGATGTCAAGAAACTACCACCTATTGAAGAAATCCATGGTCTCGATAACCCGACACAGGTAGTACAGGTAAACTCTCTCTGATCCTTTAGTGAAAATGACATACCTGATACTAAGACTCCTGAACAATGCATGGATGAATATGATAATTATGTTGTTAAGCAAGAACACTTCAATAACTATGTTAAAGATCAATTGAGACGTAATGCTATGATGATAGACCATTTAAGTGACTTGATGTTTAGAATTTCTAATGATGTAAAAGGTCTAGGTAAACATGATTCTATGGTTCACAGCCAACTAGACCAAGTTGCTAAGTCACAAAATGATTTGCTTGCCGAAATAAATAATAATAGGAATGATTATGTTGTTAGAGTAATGACTAGGGGAGGTCGTATGACCCAAGAACCACTCTACCCAGAAGGTCATCCTAAAAGAATAGAACAAGATTCCTAGAGAATTAATGTTGATGCACCTAGTTCCTCTAATAAGAAAAAGAAGAAGAAAAATGATAGGAACTTGCATGCTTCTAGTGAACCTGTTATAGAAACCCCTACTGAGAAACATAATGATGTTTCTATTTCTGATGCTGAGACACAATCTGGTAGTGAACATGCACCTAGTGATAATGAAAAGGAGGATAATAATGTGCAAATAGATGCTCCACCAGATAGTAATAAAGAACATGATGCTGATGTGGAAATAGAACCTGCTGAGGATCTTGATAACCCACCTCCTAAAAATAAACACTATGATAAGAGAGACTTTGTTGCTAGAAAGCATGGAAGGGAAAGAGAGCCATGGGTTCAAAAACCCATGCCATTCCCTCGTAAGCCTTCTAAGAATAAGGATGATGAAGATTTTGAACGCTTTCCTGAAATTATTAGACCCGTCTTTTTGCGCACTCGCTTGACCGATATATTAAAAATGCCTCTGTATGCTAAGTATATTAAGGATATTATTACCAACAAAAGAAAGATTCCTGAAACTGAAATTGCTACTATGCTTGCTAATTATTCTTTCAATGGAGGAATACCTAAGAAGCTAGGAGATCCTGGCATACCCACAATACCTTGCTCCATTAAAAGAAACTATGTTAAAACTGCTTTATGTGATTTAGAAGCCGGTGTTAGTGTTATGCCTTTCTCCCTTTATAAAAGACTTGATTTGAGTAAGCTTACACCTACTGAGATATCTTTGCAAATGACTGATAAATCCACTGCTTTACCTATTGGAATTTGCGAGGACGTTCCTGTTGTGGTTGCAAATGTTACTATCTTGATAAACTTTGTTATTCTTGAGATGCCCGAGGACGACAATATGCCGATCATCCTTGGTAGACCATTCTTAAATACTGCAGGGGTTGTTATTGATTGCAATAAAAGCAAGGTTACCTTTCACGTCAATGGCAAGCAACATGTCGTACATTTTCCAAAGAAGCAAACTTTGGTTAATAATATTAATGTCATTGAGCCTACTCCCACGGTTATCATTGGAAGTTGTGCAAGTCCTCTACCTACTCTCAAGAAGAGATATTATAATCTTATTGTTGGGTATATGCAAATCCCCATTGAGGTAACCTAGTGGCATACGAGGGTTCTTCTGTTTCATGTTAACCGGAAGCGGTTGTTAATAAGACTTAATCAACCTTATTAATGAATCCTTTCCGGAAGGCGTGTGGTTGATGAATTTAGTATTCACAATTCTCTGGATCAAAAGTTTATCCTCTGTTATTTTTAGTTTGAATTAAATAAATTAGCTTGGTTTTCCGTTTTTCTTTTTTCCCGTGCGTAGAAAAATGCCCAAAAATAAAAAGTCTCAGAATGCCACAAAATTTTAACATGATTTTTTCTAGAATAAATGAAAAATATTGGCATAAAAATAACAGCAGGGGGTTGCACCTGTGTGGCACCACACATCAGGGTGCCCCCCCCCTAGGCCACGCCCTGATGGCTTGTGGGGCCCATAGGGGCCCCCTGCCTTATCCCTTCGTCCCACACTCTCTCCTACCTCCAGCAAAAAAATTCTAGCCATCTCTCCCATGTTCTTCACCCAGAAAGTGAAATTTTCGATCTCTTTGCTCGGAACTCCGTTTCCGAAACTGTTTTGAGGAATTGTTCCTTGGTATGTGACTCCTCCATTCCTCCAATTAGTTTTTGTTTTAGTGGTTTATAGTTTGCATAATGTGCTGCACTTGGTGCTACAGAAAATGAGCTTGCATGTGAAATTCTTTGAGTTCCAAGTAGTATGAATGCTTGATATGGCCTCTAGGCATCCATATGAGTAGTTGCTATCAATCTTGCAAAGTTTTATTAACATGAATTTGTGGCTCAAAAATTTCAGAAATTTGTGCTTAGGAAAATGTACTTCTTGAGGAAGTGTTCTTCACGCCGGAGCCCCAAGGGAGTTGCTAGAAGAACTCCGGACCAAGATATCAACCCTATTCGCAATGCGGAGGTTAGGCCATGTGAATGGCCACATACACCCTTCATGAGCGAAGCGGGGTTTTATGAAGAGTTCACGCAATTCATCGCAAATGTCGGGCTAACCAACTTCCTCGTGAGTGTGATCAATACTATCTCCTTACCAATTCCTTCGTGCAAAACTTTTTCTTCGAAAATACATCCGGTGCTCCCATAGTACGCTTTGATCTTTACGCCACCAACTATGAATTGCCTCTACATGAATTTTGTAAAATATGCTTGCTTCCTTCTGACGGGGGAATGCGCGAACCTAAACCTAAGGAGTTTGAGGATTTCCTCCAAACCTTAACTGTGGGAGAAACTAGGGGCGTGTCACACGCTAGAGATACTAGTTTGCATTTTCCTTCTGTGCACAACTTTTCTCTATTCATAGGAAAATGCATAACTGCCATGGAACAGGGTGGTGGCCTCAGTGCCCCTACCATGGCTATTCTACGCCGCGCACTTTACGGTGACAATTCTTACAATTTAAGAGCTATTGTTGCACGTCGATTAAACATTAACCGAAACAAAGGCAAGATTCATGGTGGTATTTATGCCACTCGCTTGGCAACTCGTTTCGAAGTGGCTATACGCCCTACTGATTATTTGTTGCCTAAGGTTTATCTTGATCACCAATCCATGGAGGAACACCAATTTCTTGAGAAACCACAAACACCGCATCATATTCGTTACATCTTAGTGTATAGCAAGAAAACTTGAGATATTATTCCTTTGCCTGCACCCTCTTTGTTTAACTATCATGCCAGGCACAGATACAGAATAATGCTAGAAGATATAATTGCTTACCGGAATAAGCTGGCTGCTGCGGAGGCTGAGGCTCAGGCATGGGATGCTCAGGTACCCCATCGGAAACATTTTCCCTGACCTGACGGCTATTATCAGTGGTGATCACCAAGTTAGGCAACCGCCAAAGCTTGGGGGAGTACATATTTCTCACCAACATTACATTCATGTTCACACACTTCATATAAATTGTCGGTGTTCATCCTCTTTCATTGTATATCCATGATTAGATTTATTTTTCCGCTTTCTTCTTGTGTGTTTGAAAAACTTGGAAAACCCAAAAATATTTCTCACTTCTTTTTAGTTTTCTTTTCCCGTTTAATTATCTTCCGCATTAAAAAGAAAACCCAAAAAGATTTCCTTTGCATGTTGGGAGCTTTCCCGTGTAAATATATTTTCCCGTTCTTGGTTTCCCTTAGTTTATTTGTTTGCTTGAGAAAAACAAAAACTCCAAAAATATTTCTGTGTGTTTCTCTGAATTTCCTTTCTTTTTGTTGAGTCCTTGAAAGGAGAAGACCACGATGAAAATGTTGAGGGCTCTCATTTGCTTTATTGTTGATCTACAGAGAGCCAATATTACCTTGTCTTCTCCTTTGTCCAAAACTGCCTTGCAGATTCCAGCTTAGTCCACGGTATTCTTGCACTATTATTATTATCACATCATTTGGTCATGCAAGTGAAAGGCAACAATGACGATATTTGACGAAGTGATCGTGGCAAGGGAAGCCGGTATGAACTCTTATTGTTTTCCGTTTTTGTAAATATGTTTAGCTCGTTCGATCTCGATTCGGTATATTATGAGTGAACATGTTCATGATGACAATTAGAGATTATAGCTTCTCATGCCATGCTTAAACAGCTAGTAGTGAATAATGATTTATCTTATAAATCAACATGCATTGAAATGGTTATGATGTGGTATGGTAGTATGGTATTTCCCTCTAAGAAATTCAAGCGGCTTGACTTGGCCCATATGAAAACATGTAGTTGATTCAAAAGCAATGTAGCCTTCATGATGTTTAAATTCAGAGTGTTCATATCCTACTCATGCTATGTCCAATGTTAATTATTCGCAATGCATGCTCATGACCGTTTTTGCTCTCTAGCTGGTCGTTTCCCAACCTATTGCTAGCCTTCACCTGTACTAAGCGGAAATGCTGCTTGTGTATCCAAAACCTTTAAACCAAGTTATTCCACATGAGTCCACCATACCTACCTATATGCGGTATTACCCTGCCGTTCCAAGTAAATTTGCATGTGCCATCTCTAAACATTCAAATAAACATCTATTTTGTGCACGCATCTCGCTCATGGAGCGACGAGGCGGTCAGTATTTTCCATGCTAAATGAGTTATTCTCAAGACGGTCGTTTATTAGCCGTCACTGCACGAGAGAGGTTGGTAAAAGGATGCCCAGTCATGTATAATCAAAAATTAATTAAACAAAACTCCTTGGAATAGTTGACATGTTGGTAGGCATCTGTGGATTCGGTCAGCCATGGTTTGTGTATGGATGGTGGATAGGAGTAAACTTTACTATTCTATTTGGGAACCGCCAATAATGAGTTTAGCATGGAAGATATTGAAAACCTTTGTCATGATGTTGACAGGAAAAGTGCACCACTCAAAAACCATATTCTTACTCTGTTTTAAAACTTGAGCCCTGGCACCTCTACAAATCAATGCTTCCCTCTGCGAAGGGCCTATCTATTTTTATGTTGAGTCATCATCTTGTCACTAAAAGCACCAGACCAGAGAGCACTATTGTCATTTTTATGCATTGAGTCTAGTTAATGTTGGATACGGGCATGACTGGATCTTTTCTATTCTAAACTATAATGTTTAGTCGCTGCTTGAACCTCAAAGGTGCTCTGCATTTATGTTTTGCGGTCTCAGAAAGGGCTAGTGAAATACCATGACACCATATTATATATCATGATCATTTTGTTGGCATGTGAGATATCTTATTATTTGTTTGCTAGTTGGTTATGTATTGCCATGAGTTGATATGATGCTTAATTGTTATCATGGATGTGGTAATTTATGATTTATCCTGGAAACTTGAGCACTAGCTAAGCATGTGTATAACGACGAGAACAAAAGAGTTTGTAAAAGTTTTCTTTATCACTTTCAGTTTGTCAACTGAATTGCTTGATGACAAGCAATGCGTTAAGCTTGGGGGAGTTGATACGTCTCCAATGTATCTACTTCTCCAAACACTTTTGCTCTGGTTTTGACCTCTAATTTGCATGATTTGAATGAAACTAACTCGGACTGACACTATTTTCAGCAGAACTACCTTAGTGTTATTTTTGTGCAGAAATAAAAGTTCTCGGAATCAGGCGAAACTTTTTGTGAATTATTTTTCAGAATTATAATGAATTATGGAGCACAAAGACCTGCCGGAGGGGGTGTGCGAGGGGACACCACACATCAGGGCGCGGCCCCCCTAGGTCACGCCCTGATGGCTTGTGGGGCCCTCGTGTCTCCTCCGACCATAATTCCAGTCCTATAAAAGCACATCTTCAGAGAAAAAAATCAAAGAAAAGTTTTCATCGCATTTCACGAGACGGAGCCGCCGCAACCTCCTGTTGTTCCTCGGGAGGGCTGATCTGGATTCCGTTTGGGGCTCCGGAGAGGGGAAATCGTCGTCGTCGTCATCACCAACCCTTCTCCATCAACACCGCCATGATGCTCACTACCGGGAGTGAGTAATTCCTTTGTAGACTTGCTAGACGGTGGTGGGATTGGATGAGATTGATCATGTAATCGAGTTAAGTTTGATAGGGCTTGATCCCTAGTGTCCACTATGTTCTGAGATTGATGTTGTTATCACTTTGCTATGCTTAATGCTTGTCACTGGGGCCCGAGTGCCATGATTTCAGATCTGAACATATTATGTTTTCACGAATATAAGATTGATTTGGATCTTATCTTGCAAGTTGTATGCACCTATTACGTGTCTTGATCCGCATACCCCAAGGTGACAATAATTGGGATTCTTTCCGATGATTGTCGTAGTTTGAGGAGTTCATGTATTCACCATGTGTTAATGCTTTGTTGCGATTCTCTATTAAAAGGAGGCCTTAATATCCCTTAGTTTCCATTAGGACCCCGCTGCCACGGGAGGGTAGGACAAAAGATGCCATGCAACTTCTTATCGCAAGCACGTATGACTATATACGGAATACATGCCTACATTACATTGATGAATTGGAGCTAGTTATGTGTTTCCTGAGTGTGTAACTGTTATATGATCAATGTCATCTAAATCATTATCCATCACCAATCCACGTGCCTATGCTTTACATATACTGAATCTTGCTAAGTTAGTATTACTACTGCTACTGTCGCAATTGATACAAAATTGCTGTTGTCACTGCTACTGTTACTCTTGCTACTACTATTTGCTGTGCTACAAAATCTTTGTTGCAGAGAGATATCCCATGTGCAGTTGAATTGACAACTCAACTGTCAAGGCCAATAAATATTCTTTGGCTCCGCTTGTGTCGAATCAATAAATTAGGGTGAAATACTACCCGTGAAGACTGTCGCGATTCCCTATACTTGTGGGTTATCACAAGCCTAAAAAGGATTTACTCACTCCCGGTGGTGAGCATCATTGCGGTGTTGATGGAGAATGGTTGGTGATGAAGACGGCGACGATTTCCCCTCTCCGGAGCCCCAAACGGACTCCAGATCAGCACTCCTGAGGAAGAACAGGAGGTGGCGGCGGCTCCGTGTCGTGAAACACGATGAAAACGTTTGTCTGTTTTTTTTCTCCAAAGATGTGATTTTATAGGACTGGAATCAGGGTCGTAGGAGCCTCGTGGGCCCCAGCACACAACATGGCGCGACCTAGGGGGGCGCGCCCTGTTGGCTTGTGGCCCACAGGTGGCCTCCCTCCGGCAGGTCTTCGCTCCATAATTCGTTATAAATCCCGGAAAAAAAACCACAAAAAGTTTCGTCCAATTCCGAGAACTTTTATTTCTGCACAAAAATAACACCAAGATAGTTCTGCTGAAAACGGCGTCAGTCCGGGTTAGTTCCATTCAAATCATGCAAATTAGAGGTCTAAACCAAAGCAAAAGTGTTTGGAAAAGTAGATATGTTGGAGACGTATCAAATGCCAAAGAGACTGGATAAACCAATTTGCAAGGGCTTCGAATCTAGAGGTGTTCTCGGACAAGAAATCAACATAAAAGCATCAAGTTAATTGAACTTGCCTATGAAACCGACAACTCAAGATGGAATCCTCCGGAGACTCGGCACACACTTCAAGACATGTTCAAATCTTCAGTAAGCTTAACCCTAGATGTAACCAACCTACATGTAACCCTAGGTACCCCGGGTCCCTATATAAGTCGAGGGGTTTAGTCCATAAGGTTAATTTAGATTCTGTCAAGCTCCTGGGACTGGGGGTACCCAGGCCCGTCTGCCTAGGGCCCATGGCACGACACGTGGCCCGGGCCTAGCATGGTCCGGAGTAGGGCATTGTAGTAAGGGCGTGTGTGGGAGCCTCCGCTTTGTGAAACCCCAGGCTGAAGACCCTCCCGATGGCCTCGCAAGGATGCCCTCGGGAGGTCGCCTCCCGGGGTTGCCCCACAGGGGCTTTGCGCGAGCGCCGCGGGCAACGCTAGGCGCCGCCTGGCACCATGCTAGCGGGCATAGATGAGGAGTTCTCCCATTCCATGCTAAGGAAGCAGGGCCAGCCACCGGCCACAAACAACCCTTAAAAGGTTTACCCTTTGGTGAAAGAAGACTGGGGCCGGGGCTTGCCAGGACGGAGGTCATCCCCGAGCCCACCGATGCGTCACGACAGGTGACTTTTGCAAGCGAATACTACTTTAGGTGGGATAGGCTGCAGTCCTACCCCCCCCCCCCCCAAAGACTGGCCCTTGTGGCAACCCTTCTCACCTTGTGTTTTCGGGGGAAGAGGACCAGGGCGAGTATAAGAGAGGGTAGGCTACTACCGTAGAAGGGGATCATCTTGTATTCACTCTCCACCACTAAGCAATCCAGACAAGCAGGAGTAGGGTTTTACACCGCTAGGTGGCCGGAACCTGGGTAGATCGTTGTGTTCATCGTTCCTCCCCCCAAGCTCAAGCACGCCGGAGCATCGCCGTAAGTTAGGGTGAGAGAACGAGGTTGGAGAGTCGGTGCACCCTAGAGTTCGAACCTCTCAAGGGTCCCCGGAGCCCCGATTCCGACATTTAGCGTGCCAGGTAGGGGTGCGTTGTTGTTCTTCAGCCCCGTTCGGGCCTCGGCTTCATCAACCCTATGGCGGGCGCCCACTGTGCTCGCACTGAGCGCCGGGCGGCTCGTGTCGTCCAGATAGGGCCTACGGGCCACGGCTGATGCCGCCACTCCGTCGGTGCCAAAGTTGTCGCCGCCGCCGACCCCGCAGCCCGCGAGTAGCGGGACTCCTCCATGCAACCCCTCCGTGCAGAGGGACGGTCACATCGGCACCGTCTCCTACCCCCTCGCCCGCCATGAGCACGCAAATGTGCAGGCCGTGTTGCCCGAGGTGCGCGAGCTTCTCCGCCTTCGCCCGGCAGGCGCCGAGCAGGACGCTTGGTCGCCACGCATCGCTAGACTCGTTGCAGTCGCGGGAAGGGATCAGACGCCTCCTCGCTCGCCTCGCCCCCCCCCCCCCGCCGCGCACAGGTCACGGGGAGCCCCGACTCCGACATGGCCCGCGCCCACCGGGCGGGGACGCCGGAGTTCGTCAGGGGTTGCGTGCTGCAGCATGCATCCTCGGAGGGGCTCAGGCCCCCACCGACGGCCGGCACCTCAAGCCAGCCCGGAGTGAGACCAGCTGCCAGATTGTCCAAGGGTGGCATTACCCTGAGGGCGCACCTCGCGGGGTTGCTCACGCCGGGCGTCCCCACGAGGCCACTCGCACCATCCTCAATCAGGGTCGTCGTTGCGACTGCCCCTCTTTGCCTCCGCCACCCCGAAGGAATGACGATGCCCAGCAGAATGAGGGGGCGGGGGTTATCAGGAGCCTCGCGTGATAGCCCGCCCTGCCCCGGCGTCCAACCGTCTGTTCAAGCGGTTCGAGCAGATGTTGCCCTCCTGAAGCCCTCGAGTGGACGTGGCACGCTACCTCCCTCAATGCCCAGAATGGCATCAAGGCTATACGCCACCCCAGCCTCCGATGGCTCTCGATTCACAGGTGGTCCCTTCAAGTTGTTTTGCGCTAACTTTGGTATACAGGTATGCGAGGCCCCATTTAGCCCGCCCTTGAAGCGATGAACAGGCCGAGCGGACCGACACCAGGCTCCCCAAGGGTCTCAACGCAAGAAGCTTTAAAGGAAAAGATGGAAGTCAGTGGGAGGGGGTGGCCGGATGAGTTGTAGTTCGCGTTATGGTCTGAACGTACCACCACGGCTAAGCTTGCCGGCGGAACCGCCTCCCTCCTCGGCAGCGGGCCTGAGGCGGCCCTTCCCTCGGAGTCCAAGCATGGTTCCCCGCGGGTTTCGGCATCTGACGAGGCGCGTCGGACGACTCACGGGTGGGCGACCTTCACTCCCAGGGGAAGCCCGCCGCCAGGCCGCCCTACGCGCCATGAGGCCCCAGCGGGCCCTGTGGCACCACTGCGGCTGCGGCACTCGCCCTCCTACCCATGGGATCGGGGGCTTCACCCCGCGGCACACCCTCTCCGGAGGGGGCCTCGGCGAGCCCTCGCCCTTGTGGGAAGCCCCCGCTCGGGGCGCCACGCCCCCAGGCCAGGCGCGGCCCGTTCGGAAACGAAGGACGGAGCCCCATGCGAAATGCATGGGAAATCCGGCACCTCCGTGGAGTCTACCCATGACACTCTCACGTAAGAATGAGTGGGGTTGTATATGCCCCGGGGCCTCCCGATGCGCCACCACTTGGCCTCTGGAGGACCCCCGCCCACGCCCAAGTAGAATCCCCATGCTCGGGCAGGCGGAAATACTGTCGAACCGCAACTATGCCCACGCCCAAGTGGAAGCCCTATGCTCAGCGCTGGCGGAAGTACTGTCGAATCGCGACTATGCCCATGCCCAAGTGAAAGCCCCACGCTCCGCGTTGGCGGAATTACTGTCGATCCGCGACTATGCCCACGCCCAAGTGGAAGCCCCATGCTCCGCGCTGGGTGAGGAAGCTGCCGTCCCACCCATTTTATAAACCAGTCTGTTTCCCCTCTTGAGAAAGGTTTCAGTTTTCCTGAGTATCGCGGCATTTTGTTGAAACCCTATGAAAAAACCGCACCCTCGTTTTCCTCCTCCTGTGCTTCGTGCGAGCGGGGGCTGGGGTTGGTGCCTACGCTTGTATCGGCCCCGGTGGCAGCGGAAGCCCAAGTGGTGGGCTCCGTGTCATGGCCCGGCCCACAAGCGTGCCATCCCACCAAAACCCTTGGTGTCTGGTCTCCTCGCGCAACATACACGACGGGCCAATGAGAACGCACCTTCCTCAAGATGGAACCCCCTGGGCAGGACCCGCGCGCGGGGGGTCATCTTCTCGGCCGAGAGGCGCCCTACCGAATATTTCACCTCAGGGGGCCATGCTCGCCCCCGGCACCCATTTCTCTTGGCCATGACCCAGGCTTTAACGGCATCGAGAGCAGAAGTGGGTATGAAAAATATTAAGGAGGAGTTCACGGGATCATAAGTATTTACTACAACAACAAGAGGTCTAAGCAAGGATCATCCATTTCGCGCCCCTACGGAGTCATGGGCGGACGCTAAAAGGCGAAGAGTAACCTAAGGAGACGCACCGCCTCCATCGCCATTCATGTCGTCGCCCTCGCGACCAACAGGGGCGAATTGTGCGCTTAGTGCGTCTACATAGTCTTCCACGGCTTCCTCCAGGGCATCACGGATCTCCTCGGGGACGGGGGCTATCACGACCTCAAAGTCAAAGCTAGGATTGGCTCAGAGTAGTTGGCTGAAGACGCGTGTCAAGAACGTCACGGATTTTGTCCTCAATGATCTTGTCCACATCCTTGGCAGCCGCTTCAAGCCGCTCCACGACCTTGGCAAAAAAGTTGAGATAACCCGTGTCGTTAGGCATGAGGGGATCGGGGACGCTCCCCTTGCAGATGGAACCCAGGGCGAGACGAGCCCATCGCCCGAGGCTTTGGAACATCTGGGAGTGCATGTGTTGTTGCCCCCGAGCCCGGTTCGCGTCGTCCATCGCCTGCTCCACGAGGGACGCGACGCTCGCCACCTGCCCCTGAAGGGACGCCAGCTCAGCTTCGGCGTTAGCTTGAGCTTTCAGCGCGACCTCCCGCCGCCTCTCAGCCTCGGCCAACATCTCGTGAAGGCCGTCTACATTCTGTTGCAACCCTTGGCACCGCGCTATGAAGCGGCTCTCCTGCTGCACCAGTTTGTCATGGTACTCCTTTGCGAGGGCTTTGCGGGGCCCGCTCGACCTTCGAATCGGCGTCCTCCTGGATCCTCTTCTCTTTAGCCGCCAGGCGGGCATTGGCCTCCTTCAGGTGCCGGTCGTAAGAGGCCTGGGCGGTGGTCATGTCGCGGTTCAGCGCCTCCAGCCGTTTCCGCTCCGAGCTCGGCCCCAGAGATGACGAAGTGAGATATTTCTCGAGGGCTCGGAGGCTCGCCTCGTGCGCCGCCAGCCCTTTGGCGGAAGTAGAGAGGCCGCCCTCCAGATCTCGGAGCCGCTTTTTCAGGGCAGTGTTTGAGGCCCGAAGTTCCTACTCCCGGGCTTCTGCCGCTTCGCGACGTCGGTCTGCCTTCGCAGCTTCCCCGCGGGCACGCTCGAGCACCGCCATCGCCTCGGCAACAGACACTTTGCTCTTCAAGCACACCGCTTCATGCTGGCGGCGATCCAGTTTGGCAGCAACCTCAAGCTCATGCCACCCCCGCGCCAGATGCAACTGCTCCTCGGCAAAGCGTGCCTCGGTGTCACGAAGCTCCGCCTCCAGGTGGCCCAACGCGCCCGCAGTGCTCTGGAAGAGACCATGTCGGACTGCAGTACGGGACCTCACGAGCGCCAGTGCCCAGTCCAGGTCGGGTCTCGCGCCCTCGTCTGCCAATGTCACAGCCCTAGCTTAGCCTTGCTTCTCATTGCATATTCATGCATGCATTTAAATTTCAAATGAAATTGAAATGAGGAGTGATCAAGCCGCATCATTCAAATTTTTGACAAATAAGCAATATAAAAACTACTTCAAATAGTTCCAAGAAAATGTCCCTGGTATTCTAATAAAATATTGGACTGAGGTAAAAATACTATCCCATATTTTGGAGTCACAGAAACATTTTATATTGGGCATTTGGATTAATCAAACAATTATTTGCATTGGATTATATTTAATATATATATATAATATATGTCCAAAAACATTGAGTATTATTGTGTGGCTCTGGACAAGTCCATGTTAGTCCACACATATTTTCTCAGGTTTTTTATAAATGGTTTGATAATTTTAACAAGCCAAAACAAAACAGCACAAAATAGAAAAGAAAACAGAAATAAAAGAAAGAGGCAAACCTGGGCCACTTACCTGGCACGCAGCCCACCTGGAGGCCTAGCCCACCAGGAGCTCCCTGTCGTCTTCCTCCTCGGCCAGGAGGACGAGCGCGTGGCCAGTGCGCGCCGGCACGCGACACGGCCACGTCCTGCTTGCCGCCGACCGCTGGAGGCGGATAGGGACGCCGAGACCCCTCCCGTGCATGTCTCCTCTCCCCCCACCCCCCGAGCTCTTCGCCTCCCCTGTCTCTCCCGCACGCACACAACCGAGCGCTGCCGTCGCCGCCGCTCGCTGCACGCGTAGCCACCGCCGTCGTCCCGCCGTTCTATAGGGTCCCTCAGGTCTGCGTCGACCCGCTGCACCCCTCAGCCGAAGGAATCGGGCCCGGGAGCTCCTCATCGTCGTCACCTTCGCCGTTCCCACCACCGACACCGAAGGCCGCCGGTCGTCGATTCTCAGCAACCGGAGCGCCCCCGAGCCCGCTGATCCCCCCTACAGCCTCTCGGTGAGCCACCTCGTCGTTTCCCCCTCTCCCCGGCTCCTCCTGCGTTCTCTAGGCCGTTGCGCCATCAGGTCCGAGCTCCTCGCCGCCGGCAATGGTGTGGCCGTGGCCACAACCACTGCGGCCCTCGCCCGAGCACGCCAACGTTCTCAGGATGCCCCCAGGAAGCCGTAGATGCCATAAGATTCTTCCCCCGTGTCCGATAGCCTCACGCGCGCTTCGCCCGAGCTTCGGCCGCCGCGGATCTGCTCGCCGGCGAGCACTCCGGCGACCCCGAGCCCTCTAGCCAGTCCCGCTCGATGCGGTCGAGCACGGGCTACCTCCCGGTCCTCTCAGCGCGTCGAACCGGTGCCTGCAGCGGATTCCAGCGAGCCTCCGCCGCGTCGGATGGTCGCCGGCGGTCTCACCCCGGCCGGTGCTGACCTGGCCCGAAGATTAGGGCCTAATTACCCTTCTGACCACCACCACTAGCCACTGACAGCGGGCCCCAAAGTGGGTCGAACCCCCGGTCTGCGCGGGGATTAATCCGGTGTCACTGACGTGTGGGCCCCGGTCGTCAGGTTTGACCCGGACCGGCCCTATTGACCTGCTGACGGAATGCTAACGTGTTGCTGACGCATTAATTGATTTTCTAGTAATAAAATAATTCAGGAATTTCCAGAAAATGTTTAAAACTTCTAAAAAATCATAGTAATTCAACCATAACTCAGATGAAGAAAAGTTATATATGAAAAATGATCAGAAAAATACAAGGAATCTGTTTATGCCATGTTCATGCATGTTTGAACAAGTTAACATCACCAACTAGGACATTTAATGATTAGGAAAAATTTGATAAATAGTTTGGAGTTGGAATTTGATGCCTATTTGAATTCCACTTCAATTAACTTGGTTAATTATTCCTCTAGGTCAATTGAGTACTTTAATTTGTCATAGCATACATCATGGTTGTATATTGCATGAATTGAATGTTGTTCCTTCTTGTTTGCCGGTGTTTGATCTTCCTCGGTAGACGTTGTTCCGACGTTATGATCGTTGACACTGATGAAGAGATCTTCTATCTTCAGAACTGTCAGGCAAGCAACCCCCCCTTGAGCATTTTGATATAATCCTACTCTCTCGCTCCTGCTCTCTTTTACTGCATTAGGACAATACGATTCAACTGTTACTTGTTCTCGATAGTTGAACCCATTCCTTTGCATGACCTGTCATTGTCGCCAAATAGCTAAACCATCCTAGCATACTTAGGAGTTGCTTGAGATATGTTGTGACTACTCAGCCATGCTCGCTTGCTATGCTTAGAGTTGAGTTGGTTTGATCCATCTGGGTGATGGATTGGAATGATCATGTCCTAATGATGAGATTTAAGTGTCTTGACCCGTTTTGGTCAAGATGGTGATGAGAGGCCGTGTTGGAGAACATGGTGGATTGTATTGTGATATGGCTCATAGGAACTGGGTTTCGTGCTTACCAGATCCTACCTCGCTGTTACATGGACATGTGCGGGTCAGGTGCGCGGGCATGTGGCGCATGGCGCAAGTGGCTCATCGTGGCACATGGCGTGTGTGACCCGTCGTGGCACATGGCGCGTGTGGCACGTCGTGACACACGGCATGGCACATGTGCCGGACTGGACACAGATACGTGTTCCAGGAGGGAACGTTGCTGATGGCACGAGGACGTCGGTTCCTCTGAGTCAGGGTTATGAATCTGTTCGAATAGCCGCGTCCTCGGATATGGATTACTTGGAGAATTTATGTGATTCGTAGACAATTGAAATGGATACTCTAAAATGCGCAAGATAAGCATGAGTGCTATGGATGGCCTTCTCGTAGGGAGACGGGAGTGGATCCATAGTGGTGTATTGATATGGTGAATATGTGGACTCGTGTGCATTGTCCCACCTCAAAGATAATACTTGTAGTCGTAGTACTGGTTAGCCAAGAGTCAAAGTTGGCTTGCTGCAATAAACTCCACAACCCCCTTCATTGATACTGATGCATATGTAGATAGTTCTGATGTAAGTCTTGCTGAGTACCTTTGTACTCACGGTTGCTTAATTTATGTTTTTGTAGAGGAGACGTCAGTCTCATTAGTGATTCTTACGACGTGAAGTTTGATGTTGACCGGATTAGCTTGGGAATCCCAGACAGAGGTCTGGTCCCTTTGGTAGGGTCGTTGTAGCTTTTCAGGCTCTTCCAGCCGCTTTTATTAGATGTCTGTACCCAGACATGTAACTTCCGCTTGTTGTTTGTATGCTCTGAATGTTGGGTCATGTGACCCCCTACTTGTAACATTATACTATGTTGGCTCCTCGGAGCCTCCTAAATAAATGTTATGTTGTAGAGTTTTGTTGTGATGCCATGTTGTATCTACGCATATCGTGCATAGTGCGTGTATGATTGAAATGCATTGGTATGTGTGGGATTCGACACCTAGCTGTATACCCTTAGTAGCCTGCTTTACGGGGAAATGCCTCTTTGTGCTTCCACCGAGCCTTGGTAGCTTGCTACTGCTCCGGACACATTGATTGACCGGCGTGTATCCTTCTTGCTGTTGTGTCTGTCCCTTCGGGGAAATGTCTCGCAGTGTAATGGAGTCCATGTAGCCTGCTATGACTCGTCTACGCGCAGTTGATGACATTTATGTCCCACGGCGTAATGGAGTCCCTATAGCTTGCTATGACTCATCTACACACGCTGAGACCGACACCTGCATTGTTGGGTTACGTATGTCTGTCCCTGTATGGATGTGCCACTTGGGTTCTACGACTAGTCATGTCGACCCGGGTTCTTTGACGTGTGAATGCTAGCGACATGTTCATATCCGTGAGCCAAAAGGCGCAAACGGTCCCGGCCAAGGTAAGGTGGCAGCCGTGGGTTACCGTGCGTGAGGCCGCAAAGTGGTGTGACATGTTACATGCTGGATTCATATGACTTAGGATCGGGGTCCTGACAGCCAAGGAAGCCCCGGTGTCACCCGATGGAGGCTGAGGAATGGCCGGCGCCACCCCAGTCCCTCCTACGTGGGAGACGCACACCGCGAGCTCGAAGTCCCCCTGGAAGCGTCGGGGTCCGAAGGCTCGGCTGCCGACGGCCCAACCTTCGCTCGCTCACCACCCGTCGTGACCACAGGCACGCCTGAAGGTGGACATCAGGCCCCCGAAGGCGCCGCGTGAGGGCCCTCCGGCGCCTTGCCATGCGCAGCGTCCGTAGCAGGGGAGGAGGGGTGTTTACTGTCCCGAGCCCCACGCCCTCGACGAGAAGTGGTGAGACCGCCTCGCAACCCGATGCACCAGCCACACCCTGATGGGGCGCGTCCTCCCCGCCCCTCCGGGTCGCGGAGGGCAGTGGGGAAGAGGGCGCCGGGCCCAGAAGTGGCCTAGCCTTTTTGCTCGAAGCTGGCCTGCACAGGAAAGAGGATCAGATGCCCGGACGAGCTAAAACGGTCGCGGAAGAAGAGGGACACTTACTCGTCCTTGGCGGTCCATTTTTGCATCATCAACACCCCCGGTAGCACGCCGGTGCTGCCCCCGGGCGGGACTCCCTTCTCGCGACTAGCCCCGGAGGGAGGACGGGCGACCTCGGTGCCCACCCCAGCCTCGTTCGCAGGGGAAGAGCGGGCGCCGAGCATAGCACCCCCCTTGGGGGCGAGCGGTCCAGGAGTCGTGTGCCCAGGGCTCCCCGGGGGGCAGGATCGTCGGGGTGAAGAGTCGCTGCATCCTGCGGCCGCGGCCGGGGGATCGGGGCCGCTTGAACTATCCGTTTCTGGGGTCGCCAAGAAAGGGTTGTCCCGAGGTCCCGCGTGGCCCTCGGGGAGTAGCCCCCATTGGTCGAAGCAGGGCATCCCCGCGGCAAGGGTCGCCTTATTTTTATAGTTGTACAGGGGAAGCCCGCAGTTGGGGAGTCCGCCTGCTTCCTGGCCAGTCAAGGTCTTGAGCACCCCGCAAAAGCACATCGGCCGGCAGGGCTTCGGCGTGGAGTCACATGGCATCGGCCGGGCCAGTAAAAGTCCACATCGGGCGAGAATGGCGTTGGAGGGGGCAATCCTCCTGCGGAGGAATTCCCTCACGACCATCGTCGTCGTCACTCCCGTAGTCCGTAGGACGGCGAGCCTCTTCGTCACTTGCGACAGCCGTGGGTCGTCGAGCTTCTCGTGCCGCCACCCGGAACTCGGTAGCGCCGGGGACAAAGGAATCGACAGCAAGGGCTGTATTGAGTAGCGTCCACATACACCCACTACTTCCGGAAGCCCTTTGCTTCGTGGTGGACCTCCATATCGATGCACTCACTCATCGTCGTGTTCACGGCCCGAAGCGACACGCACCCGGAGCATTGGTTGACCGCGGTAAGCCGGTGGCAGAAGAAATGCCGAAGCAACGCCACCGAGGGGGCCACACCCAAAAAGGCCTCGCATAAGAAGGCGAAGGACGAAAGCAGGAGCATAGATGTTGGCTCAAGATGCAGCGCGTTTACCTGGTAGTGAGTAAGCACAGTGTTGAAGAAGTACGAAAATGAAGGCAATAAACCAGAAAAGAGCGCACGGAGATGGATGGCGACGGTGGTAGCGTCCATCTCGGCAGGACGCTGCGAGGCTGGCCAGATCCTGGTTGGCTCCCATTCGTTGAAGGAAGTCGCGGTCATCAGGAGGATCTTGTCGAGCCCCTCGCGGTTGAGCACCGTGGACTTGCCCAGGGCGGGCTCGGACGTTGCTCGCCTGTCTGCCGCCGTCACCGTTTCTCTCCTCTTGACCGGGGGCGCCATCGCGGCAGGCGGGGCGGAAGGCGGCGGAGATCCGACGAGGGAGGGGCAACCTTACGAAGGAAGGAAAGTGCGAGAAAGAAGACACGAGGTTCGGGGGGGCAATGATGGCTCCGAGCTGCGCGCAGGCTTTACGTCAACTCGGAGGTTTGTCGAGGCATCGTGGGGAGTGGGGGCATCTCTCGCCTCATCGTGCACCACGCGTCATGCCGGGCCCGCGGGTGGTTGGACCCGCGCCGTTTCGCCCCTTTCTATCGGCGGGATCGTGCACACCGCGGCCCCTGGGGCTACTGTCGGGCATCTGTGACTGGGGGTACCCAGGCCCGTCTGCCTAGGGCCCATGGCACGACACGTGTCCCGGGCTGAACAGGCCCGGAGTAGGGCATCATAGTAAGGGCTTCCGTGAGAGCCTCCGCTTTGTGAAACCCATGGCCGAAGACGCTCCCGAGGGCCTCGTGAGGATGCCCTCGGGAGGCCGCCTCCCGAGGTTCCCCCATAGGGGCTTTGCATGAGCGTCGCGGGCCGCGCCAGGCACCGCCGGCCACCGTGCCAGCAGGCACAGATGAGGAGTTCTCCCTTCCCGTGCTAAGGAAGCAGGGCCAGCCACCGGCCACAAAGCAACCCTTAAAAGGTTTGCCCTTTGGTGAAAGAAGACCGGGGCCGGGGCTCGCCAGGACGGAGGTCATCCCAGAGCCCACCGATGCGTTACGACAGGTGACTTTTGCAGGCGGAGACTACTTTAGGTAGGATAGGCTGCAGTCGTGCCCCCCAAAAAAAGACTGACCGTTATGGCAACACTTCTTGCCTTGTGTTTTCGGGGCAAGAGGACCAGGGCCAGTATAAGAGAGGGTAGGCCACTACCGTAGAAGGGGATCATCTTGTATTCACTCTCCACCACTAAGCAATCCAGACAAGCAGGAGTAGGGTTTTACACCGCAAGGTGGCCCGAACCTGGGTAGATCGTTCTGTTCATCGTTCCTCCCCCCAAGCTCAAGCATGCCGGAGCATCGCCGTAGGTTAGGGTGAGAGAACGAGGTTGGAAAGTCGGTGCACCCCAGAGTTTGAACCTCTCTAGGGTCCCTGGAGCCCCGATTCCAACAGATTCATACACATACAATCTCAAGGTAAATCATCATGTACTTTGTACTCCATCACAGTCAATACAATAGAAGCATGACTTAGGGTTTTACCTCTTCAAGAGGGCCTGAACTGGGGTAAAACAGTGTGTCCCTATCTGTCCTTTTACCGTCATGCTAAGATCATTAGCTCGGGACCCTCTCCCCAGATCTCCCGGATTTAACCCCGACATCTGGGTCCGCTCTTCTTGACCTAGCGCATTCCATCCGGAGAGATTACCTCAAGTTAGAAAGTTCGTCTCGATATTCATATTGTTGTATTGTTGCTGACAGATGGACCTGTCCTACTGGTTAGGGGCTAAGGCCGGGCAGGCTGGCGACACCAAGTAACCCGTGCCCTGCTCGATCAACCGACGAAACTCACCTAGGGCCGAACTCGCCTAGCACAACCAATCACACCCAAAACCACGCGAGCAGAAGGAAACCAAGAGAACAAACCAGACAGATCCTACATTGGGAGAGACCGAGATGCACCGTGAGGGACTTGACTGGCCGACTTGGTTAGTGTGCATCCTGCACGGCCTTAGGCACTACACAGACTGACTTTGTCTGCCTAGCTCGAGGTGTTGCATGCTGGATCGTCCGGGTCCGCTCTACTTGATTCGGTACTTGGCATACGAAGAGGTTACCTTGAGTCAGAAAGTTCGTCTCAGTGTTCGTCTTGGTGTACATGACCGTTGTTATATATGTAATGTGTAATGCTCAAGTCTTGTTTGCGTATCTTTAATTGAGATATTTTGTTGCATTGTTAATTAAGATTTTATTATGAAGTTGTATTGGAATTTCGGTAGGATCACACCCCCTCGCACATGGAAAATTTCTTGAGCTATCGTAATCAGTAGCCCGACCACCAAGAGTCGGGCAGGCATAACAAACACGGAGTTGGCCACATGTAGTTCCGCCAATTGGCACAGAAACTTACTAAAGCCCCGAAGTTTAACGAATCATAAAATGGAAGTCAAGTGAACTATTTAGTAGACCAAGTGACAAACCAGAACACGATGTTTGGGTAGGCTCCGGTGCTGAAAGATCAGGCCGTAGAGTCGACCAGCCGTCCCGGGAAATTCGACGGAGTGTACATCATAGAGCCCCGGGCAACGCATGCCATGCAGCCACATCCACCAGACCACATCATAATAAACCTCTTTTTCAAACTACAAGCAAGTTACGAGCGTTCTTCAAAGCGTTGAACAAAACTCGTCGTCGTCCGGGTATGGATCCGTATATGGGCCGTTTGCCTCGCGTCGATGCAATGTCCTCTTAACCCCGAAAGTTAAGCGAACTATTTGAAGGATTTGTTCCTCAACCTCTGCAAATGATCATGCTCATATTGTGTTCGTATTTTCCTTGATGATGGGCATTGCATATAGCTCTGCCTTGAGATTTACTTTTGATAGATAACTCGTCGCGCCGTTGTTAAGAAACCAACAACAACCATAAATTAAATTAACTATTTGAAACATAAATCAAAGTCAAGGGAAACATCTAACGAGGCCAATTGCATCCGTCGACGCAAAAATAAACTGATCCGTAATTTAGGTCAAGTATTTGAAGGACGCTTCTCTTGAATGATCTGAACGGCTTTTGAACAGCGTGGTCTGCCCGCATGCCTGGTTTTGTGATGGTCATTTGGGCTCTGTGGCTACCTGAATGGCGTGCTTTTCCATGGTTGTTGTTAATTAAACATTAAAGCCGGCCACGAAGGCCGGCGATAGTCCACGCGTCCACATAAACATTAAAAAAACATAACTACGAGGGCCCTAGGCGTCCTCGTCCTCGTCGTCGTCGTCGGGGCCGGTGAGGTCGATGAGCGTCGGCGCAGGGCCGGCCCAGGGGAACGGCGTGTTCCAGAGGGCGTTGATGTCGGGCGCGGGCCGTGCCGCCGCCGCCGCTACCTGTGCCTCCGCTTCCTGGGCCCGGCACGCCTCGGCCTCGCGCTGCTCCTCCTCGGCGTCGTGCTCGAGCTTCTCGAGGTATTCGCCGTGGCGGCGCTCCTCGTCGAGCCATCGCCGACGCCATTCCTCAAGGTGCTCCGCCGCGGAGAGGGCCATGGCCTCCGCCATGGCCGCCTGGTACGCCGCCTCCTCCTCTTCCTCCCTGCGACGCTCCTCCTCCTCGCTCTCCCGGAGGACGGCCACCAAGGCCGCCTGGTAGGCCGCCGCCGCCTCCTGGTCCTCGTCGCGGACGACGAGGGGGGTCGGCGGCGACCTGCGGCCGACTTCGCGGACGCCGCGCTGCCTGTTCTCCTCGTGCTCGAATCGAGCCCAGTTGGGCGAGTCGAAGGCGTATGCGGCATCGATGCGCTGCTCCGGCGTCAGTTGGGCCCGCCGGCGCCGCACCTCCACCGCGTGCGCCCTAGCCTACCGCGGCGCCGCCGGCACTGGGATCCTCTCCGGATCCAGATGCCAGTCGTGCGGCAGGGTGACGTCGGGGTACGGGAGAGGCACCCGGTTCTGCCAGTGCCACTCCACCTGGTGCGCTGGCACGTTGACGCGCTACCGCTGCCAGCGAGCTGGCACCGGCAGACGGAGCTCAGGGGGAACAGGGGTGGCGGGGGCCTTGCCCTTGCCTTTGCCGGAGAAGAGCCCCATTGGAGCTGGCTAGGGTGGCTAGGGTTTGCCGCCGACGGGGGAGCGAGATGGGGACGGGAGCTCTTCTAGAAGCGGATGAGGATGGCCCCGCCGCACGGTCGGCTTAAAAAAGGACGACCGTCGTCGCTGACGCGTGGGCCCGAGATGGGCGGTCATCATAAATTAAGCTGACCAAACTGGCCGTTGGGTAGTTGTACGACCGCCAGGTGGGGACGCGGCGGACACCGAGAAGGCGCGCGTGGCGTCCGCTTCGCGTCCGCGCCGACGCATTTCGGCCGCAAATTTGGGCCAGAAATGCGTCGGCGCGGACGCGAAGCGGACACGTTTTGGATTTGGGTCGGCGCGTTGGGCCTCCACTCTTGTCCGCACCGACCCAAACGGACGCAGCCGGATAAAATGGGTCGCCCCATTGGAGTTGCTCTAAATCCACCGGCATGGTCCAGGGTCGCCCTCACTCCTGCATCGGTGGGTCGTCCAATGACAATCTCGTCAAGATCATCTCGCTCGCGCCGCACGTTTGGACGGGAAGGACTGGGGCAGGCAGCGGTAGGTCGTGGCGCACGACGGACATGCACGGGGTCACCGGCGGTGCGGCATGGGGCACCGGTGCTAGCTCAGGTCTATCGTCGCCCGTGATGAGGTTTCTTGGTGTGGCGCGGACCTACGCGGCGGAGGAAAGGGTGCTTAGAGCTCGACGGCGCCGGACACGTCTTGGCATGTTGCGCGGTTGTCTGACAAGCACTGATGGCCTAGGGGTGTCATCGTCGCCGTGGTTCACCGCTAGGAATGCATCGAACCAAGAGACGAAGTGGTCTGGGAATTTGTTGTGGTGTCGGGCCATGGTTAGCGTGGCGCTCAACCGAAGAGAGGGGGAATCGATCCAGGGAGCAAGGCAGAAGGAGGAGAGGAGCAGCGGCTGCGAGCGTGTGGAATAGGCTGGTGTTTTTTGGTGCGCAGCACCATTAATAGGATATGTCGTGGTTCACATGTTGCTTTGGTGCCATTGGAGAATGTGATGCATCAAGGGTGATGGCTCAACGTGCGTATCCAGCGGACCCGGTCGATGGAGGCAGCGCAATTTCCCGAGTTGACTTATGGCCCTGCACGGGTGCTGGAGTCTTCTACTGTTATTGGACCACCTTCCAAATTGGTATTGTCGCTCACTAAGATGGGGAGAGTGGGGGGTAGACACACTTTGCTGAAACAAGGACCCAGCGGGGCTCCCGCGACAGGCGACTAGGGTTCCACCTCAACCCCCCCCCCCGCGCCGCCGCCGGTCAAGCTCCCCCGCGCCCGTCCTCATCCTCCCCCCTCCCGGATCCGCCCTCGCGCCGCCTCCCCGGGAGGTGGCCGGGGTGGCGCTCGAGCTCTTTCCCCACAGGCGTCCTCCTCCCCCGTCTTCCCCCCGGCGCTGGCCCGGGTGGTGCCGGCGGCGGCGGGGCCTCTTGTCCCCGCGCGCGCGTTCCCTCTTCCCAGGGCAGGGGGCGGCGGCGGTGCTGATCAGCTTGACTGCGGTCCGGCGGCCCTGCGGTGGTGGCCGGCGGCAGGCGTGGTGACGGCGTCGCTATTTGGCGGCGGGGCGGCGTGGTGGCGCAAGGTGGCTGGCGTCGTGCCCCCGGCCCAGTTCTGGGCCCTGTGGGCCCCATCTGGGTCCTAGCGGGCCGACCCCCCGGCGAGGCTCCGTTGTCTGTTGTGTGGTGAGGAGGAGGAGCAGCTCGGATGTGGGGCGGCGGCGCCGACGGCGTGCCGGCAGCAGCGCGGTGGCGGGAGCTTTACGGGCTTATGAGCGCCCGGCCGGGCCTGTGGGCCCACGGGCCTGGTGTGCTCCTACTACTGCGTCCGGACGGCTACCGTCTTTGACGGTGGAGGTTGAGCCCTCCAGCGTGCCGACGGTGCTGCTGCCCCTAGTCCCGGCTCCGAATCATCGTTGTGCAGTCCTCACTTCGCGGTGCCGTGGTGAGACGGCGTGGGGGCCTCAAGACCATGTTGGCGTTGGGTGGTGGTTGGTTTGGTGGCAGGCTCCGGAGCGCCCGTGGTGTTGGTTGGGATCGGGGGAAACCCTTGTCGGCTTGGTCGACACCGACGCGGTGGCGCCTGTTGGTGCCGCTAGACCTTCCTGGAGGGCGTCGGGGCTACCCTTCCTCTCGCCTCGTCGTGTACCGGGGGAAACCCTTGGCAGCAGCGTCGTCATCGTCGCGATCCTTCTTGGAGGTGTTGATTGGTTCCGGCGCTACGGAGTCTTGGAGCTTGGTGGAAGATCCCCGGTGGGCGCAACGGTCGCGAGGCTTCTTCGTTTTTGTTGATCCGCCGTTGTCGGCATTTGTTTCTTTTCTTTTTCTCTGTCTTTCATTTTGGCCGTGACTGTGCTGCTTCCGCCCCAGCACCTATCAGTGAATGTTTATGCTGGTTGCTTTGTAATACAAAGCGGGAGGAAACCCTTTTTCCGAAGATGGGGAGAGTGGGGTGGTTGCCTCGGTTTCTTATGTTCAAGCAAATGGCTCTTGTCTAGAGCCGGTTTGAAGGCATCATTGTATAGGTTAACCTTTTCGGAATAAAATTTGCATACGTGAGAGATGGAAAAGCCTTCGTTGAGCCATGTATACTTACTTTATTCCGATGTAAAGGTATAGTTACAGTGCCAGAAAGGCTTGGGCTGAAAAAACTTCCATTTGACTGGCCGAGCGAGCGGCTCATCTATCACCAAATAAGGCTACGGGCAAATGTCATCATTATTGTCGTTGCTAGATAATGCCTCCTTCGTATGGGAATGTTAAGAGAAAGAGTTAAATACATCATGGGTGTCTTAACTTGTCCTACGCGATCACTTTGGTGCCTAAACTTGTAAAATACATGAAACTGGTGCCGTAACTTGTTCGAGCGTTCAAATACGATGCCTCCGTTCGTATTCAGGCGTATGCACTGCTCACATGACGTGCCAGTATGGCGTTGGCCCACATGTCAGTAGCTCTGAGAGGAGTGTGATGGTTGTTTTACACAAAACTCTATGTACTTTAATTAAATTCTGAAAAGGCCGTCACATATTATTTAATTATGCGATCTGCATTGATCCCACATGTCAGGTCTGGATCCCGCATGTCAACACGTGGGATGAAATAATAATAAGGATAAAAGGGCGCACTGCCAGGATTCAAACCCAGTAAATGGGCTCACAACCCGCACACATGTTATAACCAGTACGACAAGAATAGTTGTTTTGAATAGTTATTCAAAAATATATTGATAATTCTCATGTTTGAAAAAGAGAGTACTATCAACATATTACCTGCCATAAACTTTTAAAGTGTTAGTGCATTTAAAAATCAAATCAACCTATTTTTGGAAAATGCTCACGTAAATTCAGAAACTATAAACGTGTTTTCAAAAAATGTTCATCATGCATTTAAAAAAATTACAACATCTATTTCATACAATGTTCAACATGTATTAAAAATTTATTGTGTAAAATTATTATTACATTGCTACAAACATATTTTCACATATTTATAGACTATATTGTTTGTACACAATGATTTTTAATACACGTTGAATAATACAATGTTGTTGGTTTTTGATAATTATGTATTCTAAGAATTAAGATACACAATAATTGTGCGCGCTTGTGATCTGAATGAAGATATACAAAATTTAAACAATATTTTATAATATACATTGAACTATTTAAATCTACATAACTTTTAGAAAAAGTTCATGTTTACCTCTTCGAACTACACAATAATAAACAGATTAAATGATTTAAATAGACAATGGATACTGATAATTATTCTATTTATAAATGGGAAAATTTACATATAATAAAAGACAAACAGTAGCTTGAAAAAAACAGAATGGAAATTGTAGAGCGATATGTTGACTATATAAGTTTCCAGCTAATTGTTGTACACAAAGTACTGTTAGTTTGCGTGGCTAGCGTGTGTGCTATTTAACCAGAAGATGCCATGTTCAATACCTATTCAATGATGTATTTATTCACCTAAAAACGACACACTTTATTTTTCCGCTGTTATTAGCATACAGAGTAAGGGCTTATTTATAACATTATGCTAAACCTCAAGCGGTTTTCTGCACACAAAAACTCCATGCATTTCACCCGACGCTCACACCCACTGGCATGTGGGACAACCACCAGCTCTCACGCCACACGGATAGCACATACAGCGATATACATGCAGAGGCACCGTATATGCACCATGTGACAAGTTATTGCACCACTTTTGTGTATTTTACAAGTTTAGGTACTAAACTGACCGCAACGGACAAGTTAAGGCACTTGTGGTGTATTTAACTCTAAGAGAAACTATGGAATGCAGTAGAAAATGCATTGGGAACGTGCAAGTCATCATCCCTCTTCTCTTTAACTACTCCACCTCCATTGAGCTAGGTGCATGTAGAAAATGAGGAGACCATATATTGAATGTTATGGGTCTTCATTCCCGTGTTGATAGAGGCAAAGGTGTCCCGTATTTCGGTTAGATGATAACTATCTATTTGGTGGAGAGGACTTTGACGATCCGACTACAAACGTGCACGATATTGCGCCTTAGCAATTGCTAAACCAACTCCAAGAGGTTATTGACCACGCCAGAGCACGATCAACCTGACCATGAAGGTCTATTCCTGCATGCAATCGAAGAACAGGTAAGAATATGATAATGCAATCTGAATATTGGGAATATAGATGAAGTATTGATAAAGGTGGGGATCCGAAAGCGGTCTTGGTCTGGTTGTTTGACACAAACGAAGTATCCGAAGTTGCAATGGCTAACTTTTAACTAAACAAATCTGAAGGAAAAAGCTACTAGATTGATCTACTTATATAGGAGCAAGGGGTGGCGGCCAAGGAGGTGGGAGGACATCCCAAGGCATCCTAAAACTAATCCTAGGTCGTACAAGGCCCTTGGGCCCAAGTGGAGGTGATGCAACACCTTTTGACTTGTAGTTTGACACAGATTCTGCTACAGCGTCGAATTGTTTCGTCAATATCTCCACACTCTGGACGAATTTGAAGGTGAATTCAATTGGGTTGGAATGTTCACAAAATAAACTTTCCAACAAAATCAGAATCGCCCAATTCGGAGTCTGGATGCAAAAGTTCTTAGCGTTTTGAGTCAGGTATGTCTGTGCAGTCCGAATCTGAGTCCACAACGTGAGAGCCTGGACTCTGTCTTCTCTTGAGCTAAAAGTGACGTGAGCGAACTTCTTGAATAGAACCTAAACTTCTATTTTTCCCTTATATTCATATGTGGACTTTACAAGTGTCCAGTAGTTCTCAAATAAATACGCATATGCAATATTTTTAATCATATCCAAGGTAGCCATGTCCTCATCATCCTCCCCTTCTTGAAAACAAAGCCATCCTCGGCATTGCTTAATCTAAAATGTGGCTAACAAAAGAGACAAGGTGTGCATGTTGTATATGTATATGGCATCCATTTTTACCTCCCTTGGGTTTTGCACTTATGACACATGTATACATGAGTAAGTTTCATATGTTATGAAATATAAAACCAAAATATTATTATAAGAAGTAGAAGGCATAAAATATTGTAACTCAGTTTGCACATATAAGTGAAGCCCTTATTCATATCAAAAGATTGACAATGTTCATCATTAAATCATCCCAACATTGGTAAATAAACTTTAATTGCTTCAAATTTACATACTACAATATGCTTAAATAAGCAAACATGCAACAAGTCATTTGGCACAGAATCATCACCAAGATTAGAGGTCATATCAAAATGATTAAACATTGTCACAATTATTATCAAACATATCTGATCCAAAACTGATTTATTTCCCGATTCACATGGTTCTTTCGCATCAACAGTTAATTCAATGGGTGCACTCGACATTGTTGATATTGCAGTTGTTGCTCACATGGCAAAGTCAAATCATCAACATAGTCATCTAAAATAGGTTGTGTGATCAAAGTAGTGGGTAGATCATCACATGGTGCACTTAAGTTGACAAGGCATTCATCATACTCATGTGAAGGTGGAAGATCAGTACCTTTGTCATTACCTCTTATGATCAACTTTGATGATGTAGGCACTCTCGGTGGTGATGTGTCACATGGTGGAGGTGATGTACGCCTCACAACAACGGATGTGGTTGTCATAGTATGGCTAGTAGTTGAAGGAGCAACCATATCAACTCTGGGAATGTGCACCGTGCGCTTGTTCTCCTTGTGGGCAACGCGTCGTTTTATTTCCTGTTCAGCTTTGCAAGCAAGACGAAACAAACGGTCCAGAGGATAACACTCTTCATGAATTAGTATCTCCTAAATATCATGGTTTAATCCTCCCCAAAATCTATCCATAAAATCTTCGTCACTTTCTTCTAAAAAGGAATGCAACAAGGTAGTTTGTAAATCATCATAATATTTTGTTACGGTTGCAAGCAAGACGAAACAAACGGTCCATAGGATAACACTCTTCATGAATTAGTATCTCCTGAATATCACGGTTTAATCCTCCCCAAAATCTATCCATAAAATCTTCGTCACTTTCTTATAAAAAGGAATGCAACAAGGTAGTTTGTAAATCATCATAATATTTTGTTACGGTGTCACTACCTTGTATTAAATGTTGTAGTTTTTTAATCATGCCACGAGTATAATAAACATCAATGAATCTATCTCTCATGACAAGTTTTAAATCATCCCAAGTAGTAGGTATATAATCAGGGTATAACCGACAATGTTCCCTCCACCAAACTAAAGCAAAGATATTGAACATACTAACCGCGGCTTTAACTTTTCTACGCTCATCAAAATTATGGGATACAAATATAGCATTAATTTTGTATTCCCATTCAAAATATAAATCCGGCCTAAAACGACCATTAAAGGGTGGCATGGAAACATTAACCTGATTATGTGCATTCTGATGTGACGCCCCCGATTTCGACCGTACGCTAATCAAACACGCAATGCGTACGACCAAGATTAGGGACTCACTGATTGATATCACAACACAACACTAGACACAAATTAAAGTCATACAGCTTCATATTACAAGCCAGGGGCCTCGAGGGCTCGAATACAAAGCTCGACAAGCACGAGTCAGTGGAAGCAAATAATATCTGAGTACAGACATAAGTTAAACAAGTTTTGCCTTAAGAAGGCTAGCACAAACATAAGCAGCGGATCGAAAGAGGCGAGGCCTCCTGCCTGGGAACCTCCTAACTACTCCTGAGCGTCGGCGTTCTCCACGTAGTAGTAGGCTCCAGTGGTGGTGTAGTAGTCGTCTCCGGTGTACTCCATCTCCTGGGCTCCATCGTCTGAACGCGGAATCGTATCGAGGGGGAAAGAGAAAGCAAAGCAGCGGTGAGTATTCATCCAAAGTACTCGCAAGACTGACATCAGATCTATGCTAAGTATGCATCATTATCAAGGGGAGGGGGTTGTATCTGGGCTGACTGCAGAAAGCAAGAATAGGGGAAGGCCTAGTCCTATCGAAGACTAGCATCTTCAGCATCTTGCAGCATTAGAAGAGAGTAGACTGGTATCACATATATAGTCATATTATTGTAGCAGTTTTATTAAGTAACCACGCCCAGAGATTCTTCCTCGACTCCCTGCGAGGAAGAAATCTCGGAGCCACAATTCATTTCAAATTAAATCACAATTATAGTTGTATAGGGTCAAGGCACAACTCCAAGTCGTCCTGTTACCGTGGACACGGCTATTCGAATAGATTAATCATCCCTGCAGGGGTGCACCACATATTCCCCAACACGCCTGAATCACCTCCGGCCGGATACACTTTCCTGGGTCATGCCCGGCCTCGGGATATCAGCACGTCGTCGCCCCACCTAGGCTCAACGAAGAGGCCAGCCCGCCGGTCTAAATCATAAGCGCGCAGGTTCGTGGGCCCACTTGCCCTTGCACTCCTGCACGATGCGAACGCGGCCGGAAGCAGACCTAGCACACTCCAGTCCAAGAGCTATACCGTCCAGTCCAATCCGGCGCGCGCCGCTCCATTGCTGACGTCCGAAGAGCTTCGGCTGATACAACGACGCTGAGTACCCATAACTTCTCCCACGTGAAGGTTAGTGCGTATTAAGGCCAACGACCTAACTCAGATCAAGTACCCAACCCATTAGCATTTTATTAATGCGGGGCAAGCGCGACCCATAAAGTGCGGTCCCGTCACCCCGACTCGAGGATGTGTGGCAAGGGCCTCTCCTGCCCGTCCACGCCTTAACATAACCTTTTGGATGCCTTACCGGCGCATCCCACCACATCTCACACACGGGTACCCTTGGGGCCAACCCGTCTCAAGACTGTCGGAAACTCAGGTCCACCTCAACCAGGGTGGTACCGCCTGTCCCTCCAGTCCCGTCTTTCACATGTAAACAAAATCAAGTTGAAGTAACTCTGTGTTTATACACCAAATGGATATCCGAGGAATCACCCTCGATGGATCCCACTCGAGGTATGTGTATGGCAAGAGTCGCTATCGATAAATGGGAAGGAGGAATCACCCTCGATACCCACGACCGATTATCTACGCTACAGAATTAGCACCGGGAGTGCTAAGTGAGGTATCACCCTCGGCACTCGATAGTAGCTCTGCAGTGCCATACTTAAGGGGTGTGCGATGATGTGAGGGGCCTGGCTGGTCGGTCGGTTGACCGAGTCTTCGGGTCTTCGAGTCGTCGATGAAGAAGCAGGGGCAACTGGGACTAAGGGGTCACTGGGGATCCATTGATCAACCTATACTAAGCAGTTGATATGATTGCAGGTATAGTAGCAGTTTATCAAAAACAGGCTATGCATCAGAATAGGAGCTAGCTAATACAGTAGCAAAATCTAATGCAAGAATGAGAGGGAAAGAATTGGGTGATATCGGAATGCTCAAGGGGGGTTGCTTGCCTTGTCGCTCTGCTGCAAAAGACTGGTCGTCAGGGGCGTAGTCGTACTCGGCAGCAGCGTCAGTCTCGGAGGCTACCGGAGAGAAGAGGGGGAAGAAACAATAAATACAAGCAAACAGATGCAACACGATGCATGACATGGCAATACGCAGTGCTAGGGGTAGTCTAACGCAGTACTACATGTATCAGACGGAACGGGAGAATATCTGACGATATTTCCCGGGTCTTTGGATTTATCGAACAAACGATCCGGAGGGGAAAAGTTCCATGTTTGCTATGCTAGGAGCATGTGACAGACGAACGGATAGCGTATTCGGATTCGTGGGATTTTTCTGATTAACTTTCATGTATAAAACTTTTTCATCTGAGCTACGGATTATTTTATATGATTTTCCAAAGTTTAAAACATTTTCTGGAATTTTATTTTACTTATTTAAATCAACATTATCCAGAACAGTGCAGGGTGACGTCAGCATGACGTATTGGTGACATCAGCAGTCAACAGGACGGCTGACCAGGTCAAACCTAACAGGTGGGTCACCTGTCAGCCTCTATGGGTTTAACAGTGGGTTAAACTAAACTAACAGACTAATTAGAGGGGTGGGCCCCAGGTGTCAGTGACTAACTAATTACTAATTAATTAACAAATTTTAATTATCAGTTTTATTTAGTTATAAAAACGTTTTAAACTAGTGGGGCCCGCATGTCAGTGGGCCAGAGTGCCCAGTCAGCAGTTGACCCAGTTGACTGGGTCAACTGGGGCCCGTAGGGCCCACTGTCAGTCTCACAGGAGGCGGCCACGTCGGCGCCTGGTCAGCGTCGCCGGGATTTCGCCGCCGGCGACCATTCCAGCGGCGGCGCGGCTCGGGAGGTGGTCGGGATTCGTCCTCCGGCCACCATTTCGCGTGTGGTCGGGCGCGTTGGATCGGCCGCAGCGCGGTGCGTCCATTGGTGGTGGTGGCGCGGCCGGGGACGGTGTGTAGCGACGGCGGCGAGCTCATCGGCGGACGCCGGAGTTCGGTGGTGGGCGGAAACAGCGCAAGAGCTCGCGCAGGAGCAAAAGAAATAGCTAGCGGGGAACTACACGTCGCGGTGAAGCTAACGGGCACGAGCGCGCGGCCATTTGGTCGCCGGAGGCTCGCCGGCGACGAGCTCGTGCGGCAGCGGGCTCGGGCACATTGGGGAACGGCGTCTACGGGCACGGGAAAGCACGGGGAGAGAAGGAGAGGGACGCGGTGCTCACAGCGGAGCCGTAGGGAGTGGCATCGAGCTCGGGGAGGGCTCGACGGCAGCGAATCGGGGCGGCGATCGACGGCGGCCGTAGGAGGGAGGCGACAGCGTGGAAGGCGTCGTGGTAGCTCCGGGCTTCAACGAGTCGGCGTAGCCGACGTAGACGAGGACGGAGAAGGCGCTGGACACGGCGAGGCGACGAGAGGGGCACGGTGGCCGCGAGATTTACGACGGGCTGGCCATGGCGCCGCTCGGGAGGGAGGAAGAGAGCGAGGCAGAGGGAGAGGAGTGGAGAGAGGAGCTCAGTGGGGCGCGGGGCTCTGCCCTTATCCACCCAGCGACGGGCGCGGCGCCGCTGTCGATCAGAGCGGGGGGGGCCAGGCGCGGGCGTGCGCACGCGCGGCGACAGCGCGCTGGGGTGAACAGAGGAAGGAGAAGACAGGGGAGTTGGGCCGGGCCGGGTACTGTAGCTTTGGGCCTAAGTGCACAGTAGTCCTTTTCCTTTTTTTATTCTTTTTCTTTTCTGTTTTCTTCACAGCTTCTGTTCCATTTTATTTTGGCATTATTTCTTCTCAGCAATTATGTGCCACTGGGTCCAAATAATACTTGGCAATATTCTGCAATACCTCACCAAGTTTGAGGAATTTTCAAATCTGTCTGAAATATTCAAAAGAATTTAAGAGCACTTTTAAAATACAAATTGGCTCTGTTTTGTTGGTGGGGTCCACACCACATGTTTGGTGATGTTGTTTTCCTTAACATCATTTGCTTTGTTATTTTTCACAAGTGTGGAACATTTTTAACTTGCTGTTTGCAACATTATTTTATCACTTTAAGATACTAGGGGCTTTTGAAGTGGAATTTGAAATGAGATATGAATTTCAACTTGATCATATTCTGTTTAGCAAAATGATTGGTTGCTGATCATGGTCATCACTGTAGCTTAATTACATGGATCACTGTAGCACTGATCCAGGGGTGTTACATCTGATGTCTTTGCTCCTCTTGTGATGGTTGTTGTTTTTTCTTAGGCGGTGGCAAGTCTCCCACGATGGATGAAGCCCAAGAACTGACAATTCTAGATCCCGCCATGATTAGTAGAAAAAATAATAAAATTCTAGAATAATGTTCCTATGAACTACTAGGATGTGGTGGTAAAACGCTCACAGTAAAGAAAATATAAATGTCTTACAAGTTCTTATCATGCAGCAGGCGGTGACCGGCAACCAGCCGTGTTGAATAACTCCGAAGATTGAGTAGAGCGATTACTAGCTGAATGTATGTATAAACGGTGTAAAAATTTGTGGAGCTTGGAAAGCTTAAAATATATGGTAGCAAAAGATTAGCAATAATCAATTCAGAGATACAATGCTTAATAAACGTTCAACGACGGGACTGTGCTGATACTAGGCTAGACCGTACTAGAGACGCGAGCCTAGAACAATAATGAAGTCACGACGTAGGACAAACAACAGCAACAGATGATATGAATTAGCTCTGGACATCAAGATATAAGTGAAGATCACAATGACAGTAAAGACAATGATGATAAATAATCACCAAGCAGGATATACCAAACTCTTTCTACAACTTTCCTCTCAAAAAAAGTATGCCAAAAAAAATATATTTTTTTCTCAAGAATGCTACTGACTCAAGCTTTCCAATGCAAAAAGAATCACTCAATTCCGAGTTCGTATGAGGAGTCAAAGAATTTGGGAACGAACCTGAAAAATAATGACAAACTGTGTTGACGAACTTAAAAGGGCAAAAAGTCATATTTAGAAGCCGATTTGGAAGTGTGATTATGAACTAGCTTGATGAACTATTCAGATGCGGCTCGTCGATATGTTGAATTTGAGTACTCATGGAGCCAAAACTGACTTCGTATAAGAAAGATATGCTTGTTTTGTGTGTTTTACTGAATACTGCGCAAAACAGATGCCAATCCGAATTCATTTACGAGATTGAGTCTAGATAGATCCAAAATTTGTTTTTTTCTTCTCTTCTCTTTTTTTCCTCTTACTTTTTTTTCTTCTCTACTTTTCTCTCATTTTTTTTTACTTTTTCTCTCTCTTTTTTTCTTTTTCTTCTTCTTTCCAAAACAAACCAGATAAGATGTAGATTGGATCAAACGTAGATGCGAACGACCCCAAGTATGATAATGGCAATGAACGATGGGAAGCACGTGGTGGAAATTGATGGATGGTGGTAGGCGACTGCGGAAGGGATGATAATGCAGCGGTGGAGTGACTAATGTGAAAAGAAATCAAAACTCTAAAGGCTAGACGCTAAGACCGGCAACTCGACATGACGATGCAACCGATAATTCAACTATGCATGCACTAAAAAGAAATTGCAAAGGTTTGATAGATAGATCTAACTTTTTGGGGGGCTTTTATTGGATAATAGGTAAGAAAATAAATCTAATCTAGGAATGACTGGAAAATCTCACCAAGCAACCTGAAAACTGATACCATTTGATAGAGGCAAAGGTGTCCCGTCTTTCGGTGAGATGATAACTATCGATTTGGTGGAGACGACTTTGACGATCTGACTACAAACCTGCACGATGTTGCGCCTTAGCAATCGCTAAACCAACTCCAAGAGGTTATTGACCATGCCGGAGCACGATCAACCTGACCATGAAGGTCTATTCCTGCATGCAATTGAAGAACAAGCAAGAATATGATAATGCAATCTGAATAATGCGAATATAGATGAAGTATTGATAAAGGTGGGGATCCGAAAGCGGTCTTGGTCTGGTCATTGGACACAAACAAAGTACACGAAGTTGCAATGGCTAACTTTTAACTAAACAAATCTCAAGGAAAAAGCTACTAGATTGATCTACTTATATAGGAGAAGGGGCAGCGGCCAAGGAGGTGGGAGCATGTCCCAAGGAAGCCTAAAACTAATCCTAGGTCGTATAAGGCCCATGGGCCCAAGTGGAGGTGATGCAACAACACCTTTGGACTTGTAGTTTGACTCGCATTCTGCTATAGCGTCAAAAAAATTCGTCAATATATTAATGCTCCGGGCGAATTTGAAGGTGCATCCAATTGGGTTGCAAAGTTCACGAAATAAACTTTCCAACAAAAAAAGAATCACCCAATTCGGAGTCCGGATGCAAAAGTTCTTGGCGTTTTGAGTCAGGTATGTTTGTGCAGTCCGAACCTGAGTCCACAACGTGAGACTTGGACTCTATCTTCTCCTAGGCTAAAAGTGACCTGAGAGAACTTCTTGAACAATGCCTAAACGTCTCCTTTTCCCTTATCTTCATATGTGGATTGTACAAGTGTCCGGTGGTTCTCAAATAAATACGCATATGCAATATTTGTGATCATATCCAAGGTAGCCATGTCCTCGTCACGTGTGATGAAAGAGAAACGTATTTTCTACTTTAAAGTGCACTGGGAAGATAGAAATGCATTTTTTGTGGACAAATTTTGAATGCTAAACATCCACTTGTTTGAGGACATGGAATACAGGGCAAATGCAAGTGCAGTGTGAATGTTATCATTTTATGAAAATCAGGAAGAACATCCCTCTTATGGTTCACCCACAAGATGAAAAAGCGTCGTGTAGGGCGAAAGCCATAATTCAAGCATAAGCTGACAAACCGAGCCAACGAGCCGTCGGCCATGACCGCTGTCAAGTAAAACACAAACACCCGGATGGCGTGTTTTTGATTGTCTTGCATGCCTTTGGGCGTTGCATTTTGCCGGGATGGTGTGTGTGACTACTTGTTTTTGCTGGTCGGTCTCTCCCTTATCCTGTGAATCGTCTAGTCTGTTTAGTTCGCTCACAATAATGGTTGCAATTGATCTCTTCAGACAGTTTACTTAACTTTTATTTTATGTTTTAAATAGTTCACTGAACTTCTAAGTTACAGTTAGTTAGTTGGTCTTTTCAAATAGTTCATCTGACTTCCAGTTTATGTTTCATGTAATTTGATTAATTTGCGGCTTGCAATTTGGTCTCTGCGTCAATTGGCGCAACGAGTCATCTAATATTAATAAACTCGACAAAAGGTTTGTTCGGCTATAACCCGTTGTCCATATTCATCGAATGCCAAACTCGGCAATACGGCAAATCTCTATGAGCTTAAAGGAGGGCAACTCGGCAAAATAGGGACTAGGCAATACGGCAGTGTCACGCGTCAGGTTCATATTAGACAAGAGTCTATCAAGTGCCGAACTGAGCAAAACGTTTGTCCAGTTTCGTTTGACGTGCACTTGGCAAAATAGAGTACTAGGCAAAGCAGTGTTACGCGTCAGGCTCTTACTGGACAATAGTCTGCAAGTTTCGAACTAGGCAAAGATTTCTGCCGGGTTTCGTTTTATCGTGCGATCAACAATGGCTCGGGACTGGGCAATAGAAGCTGCCACATGGCACACTCCTATTCGTTGTGTCTGCCGAATTTTGCTCGTCGGAACTTGGCAGAGCTTTCTGTCACATTGCATTTCCGTTAACAACCCATGCTGTCTGAAAATGTGGTATGCTGAGTTCTATACGAGAGCTTGTTCAAATGTTCGCCGAGTTCCCAGTAGACGAACTTAATGATTACCAGACCATGTCCAGCCGAGTTCAGAACTCGGCAAACATGTCGCCCAGTTGATTCTGGGCTCTGCCGAGTTCCCTGGAAACTCAGCAAAAAAGGTGAATGCGGTAGGGTAACAAAAAGTGAAGCAAAAGAACATTTTACTCTTTAACAGAAGTCAAGGGAGAATTGTAGCTTACGAGCCATTTAATCTGTAGCCTGCAAGCATGAATTACTTGCATGGTCAATAAAAGGAGCAATATATCCACATGTCATTACATCCACCATGTTTGCAAAATTTGCATATATTGGTGGGTCCATGTCCTCGAAAAACTACACAAAAATTAGCCCTTAATTACTTATTGGTGGGGCCATCTTACATTCCTTCATTCTACTTGAAAAGAGAAATAAATTATTCAGCTTGCATCTCCCAATGCTTTGATGAACTGATCCTTGAGGTGGCCATTTGATCCTGCCATTCTTTGCGCCATCAGATCAAACTCATCACCGCTCCTGAAAGTCAAATGAAAGAAAATGTACAAAAAGAAATTGAAAAAAAAATCTCACCAAATTATGTACTATGATAGCAAGAGCCAGCCACATAGTGTTGACTAAATCTGACAACTGACGGATCAAAAACAAAACCCCCTGCTTCCTTTAGAATCAAAGCTCCAGCAGCCACATCCCTAGAGGAAAATTTAACAATTAGCTGTGACTTTTGGTTTATATATTTTCCATGTAAGACTATTGTTAATAATTTGGTAACCATACCAGGGGCCACCAAAACCGATCTCATAACACAAATCTAGCCTACCACAAGCAACTCCACACATGTTTAGAGCCAAGGAGCCACACATACGTATAGATCTAATCTGAAAAAAATGAATTGCCCGTTAGAATATTGACATGCTACAAATAACTCTGATAAAAATGTTACTCTACAGGGTTTACCTTGAATAGTAACTTATTAATTCTGTTGGTTGTATCGTCCAAAGTGGACTTGTCTCTTTTGGTCCCTACCTGCTCAATTTATAATATGGTAATTCGTTGAACATTCTAGTAGATTTGTTTTGAAAGTAAAACGTCCAGACTTAAGTTTTCATGGCATAATACTACAGCTGTCGTGTCCAATATAATTATTAGTCAAGAAAAATGCACAATGTGTGGCTACATATTCCCAATTGCCACTTAAAGAAAACAAAAAATACTCTAGCTGCAAATGGTGTGTTATATCAATTACGAGGGGCTTAAACTATGTTTCTCCAATGAACAGTGTGTTGTATTAAAACTAATATGGAACAGATAACACTAACCCTATGCCGTTCTCCAACTCTAACAAGAAGTCCAACAAACGAGCAATTATTTTATGCATTCTGCTAGTACGATATAATTCAAGATGCAGAGCAATTTAAAAGCCATTCAACATGATATGGACAGATTTGATACACACAATTCTGTTCATCTCATTTATAATATTAAAGTTCAAGAAAAATGCATGAATGGTCATACAAGTATGTGTACCGACAAAGCATTAGCTCATAGGTCGCACATGTCTAACTAGCAACTGTTGGCTGGCTGGTCTACCTGAGCACACACCTAAAATTCTCAATATATCATTGTCTGTTGCATACTGAAAAGGAAAAGGCTGGCCCCCCACCCCACCCCCACGTTTTTTTAAACAGTAACCTGGCTTTATTATTAACATACGGAAGCAGCTAGATCGCTAGCCACCAGAGAAAATACAAAAACGTCAGGAACAGTATCATTCCAATACATGGTACCTCCCTGGGACATACAGCCACGCTTACACACAAGCACCTTAAACTCGATAAAGCTAATAAAAGGAAGAAATTTTGCCTCCCAAAAGAAAACTCTGTCACGAGCAGAATCCAATTCATTTGGAAAGAAGAGCTGAAGCGAGCACAGTCGAGTCTGTTTCAATTATGATACGCCCAACCCAACTTCAGCCGCGAACTCAATTGCCTTCAGACAAGCTATTGTCTCTGCATGCAAAGCATCGAAGTGGATGTGGCCCATACCAGCACCGATGACATCTCCAGAAGCATCCCTTACACAAAAGCCCCAACCTCCTGTACTGTTATCTTTTAGGAACGAGCCATCAATTTTCATCTTTAGGAAATCATCAGGAGGCTTAGACCAGCGCTCAGAAGGGGCTACAACTGAACATGAAGGTATACAAAGGTGTTCAGGAAATTCTGTAACTTCTACAAAAGTACAGGATACGATCGCCGCTGCTGAAGGGCACCTATCACCATTATTGACAGCATTTCTAGCATTCCACAAATTCCACATCAAACAAATGCAGAACATGGATGTCACATTCTCCAGGCTTAGCAGAGCTTCGACTGATTGTTTTTGCATCAGCACAACTGAGCAGCAATCCCCTTACATGCTCTTGATTAGCTTCACGCCAAACAGCCTTCGAAAAATTACATTTGAGGAAGGCATGGCCACCATCCTCGTCGAGGCGTTTGCACATCGGGCAAATGGTATCCAGGTCAATTCCACGACGTTTAAGATTTAACCGGATAGGAAGGGTGTTGTGACTCAATCTCCAAAGGAATATGATGATTTTCCTAGGCATTTTCAAACTCCAAAGCTTGGTCCAAACTTTACAGTGCTTGCTGTCGGATCTGCTACAGTGGAAGTTGATGTTTGACCAGCAGCAACATCGTCCAACTTAAGTTTGAGTTTGTAAGCTGAACGAACCAAAAAGTTACCTTTGGGGTCGGGATCCAGGCTGGAAGATCATCAAACTTAATTGGAATACTCAGAATATGAGGGACATCATTAGCATTGAATACTTGTTGAACAAGATCTTGGTCCCACTGTCAGAAATAGGGTCGATCAGATCACAGACCTTCTGAAGTAAAATTTGGCCTCTAACTGACTAGTAATCCCCCTTGGTACCCATGGATCTTCCCCGATATTAACGTTTTGCCCATCACCTAGTCTTGTTTGATAAGATCGCAACCTTTGAGAATACTCCTCCAAGTGTAAGAGATACCATTCTTCGGCATGACTTCAAGAAATCCTCATACGAAAAGTATCTAGCCTTGAGAAGTTGAGCGCAAAGGGACTCAAGATTTAGAAGGATCCTCCAGGCTTGCCTTGCTAGCATATAGCAATATTAAAGGAATAAAGATCTCTGAAACCTAAACCTCCATCCTTCTTCGGCTTAGATAATCTGTCCCAAGCAACCCAATGTAATTTATTTTCTTCATCCATTTGACTCCACCAAAACCGACATACCATGGAAGAGATCTCCTCGCAAATTCCTTTAGTGATGTCAAAGCATGACATAGCATAAGTTGGGATCACCTGAGCCACTGCCTTAATAAGAATTTCTTTTCCAGCTTTAGACAGTGCTTTCTCCTTCCAACCTTGGAGTCTGGCCCAAATTTTCCCCTTCAGATATTGGAACACTCATTTTTTGGATTTGCCTATATGAACCGGGAGCCCTAGGTACCTCTCATTTTGTAACTCACAAGAAATATGAAAATGATGCATAATTTCTAACTTTTGCATATTATTACAATTTGGGCTGAAAAGCACACTACTCTTATCCCTATTGATAATTTGTCCTGAGTATTCTTCATACTGGTCAAGGTTGCGTTAAAGTTCTGAAGCATTGTCACAATCTGCCTTTAGGAGGAGGAGGGAGTCATCCGCAGAAAGCAAGTGTGAACACGCTCAGTGCTCCTGGACAAATCTGAATGCCTTCAATCAGCCCTTGTTCCTCGGCAATATGGAGTAAGGAGGAAAATCCTTCGGCACAGATCAAAAAGAGATAGGGGGAAAGCGGGTCCCCTCGTCTCAGACCCCGTTGGGAGTATATCAGCTCTGTCAAATCACCATTCACTTTAACTCTGTAAGTCGCTGGTCTAACACATTTCATCAAGAGAAACCCACTTATTATGGAAGCCAAGCTTGATCAACATTGCTTCAAGAAAATTCCATCCCACTCTATCATATACATTACTCATATCAAGTTTGATTGCCATGAAACCTTCTTGTCCATTTCTTTTGTTCCTGATATAGTGGGACATCTCATAAGCAACTAGGACATTGTCGGTGATTAAACGACTTCGAACAAAGGCACTTTGATTTTGCGAGATATGTCCCCAAGAAAGACTAAGTCTAGTAGTAAGAACCTTGGAAAGAATTTTGTATAGCACGTTACAGAGACTGATCAGTCCGGAATCATTAATCCTTTCTGGATTTTTACTCTTTGGAATTAGCACGACTGTAGTTCTATTCCACTCAGCTGGGATTGGGCCACCATTTAGAACTGGGAGGGCCTCACATTTGACCCGCTCACCAACCAAATCCCAGAATCTCTTGTAAAATATTGTTGGCATCCCGTCTGGGCCCGGAGCTTTTAGGTCCCCGATATTTTGCAAAGCTTCAAAGATTTCTTTTTCAATGAAGGGAGAACAGATGGGAGCATTCATATAGTCTGAAACCCGTGGTTGCACATGTTGGAGCAAATCAGCCAAGTCTGTAGTTGGTTGTGTGATACGGCCATGACTAATGTTAGTGTTGTTGATGACCGCAAAATAGTGCTGCATGTCAGTGGGTTAAACGTTAAGGACACCTATGTGCCACGCTATATTAAAATCAACTACTATGAAGAGGAAAAAAATTCTGTTACAAGAAAACAAGACGTTGCTTCATTTGATATTTAGGGCCAGTTCTTTTGCAGCTTCTGGCAGCTTATTGTGAAAATAAGCCAGAAGCCCAAAAGAACTCGTTTGGGGGTCTTGGGCTTAGCTTATTTTCACAGTGGCCTCCTTCACAATGAAAATAAGCTGGGGGTGGAGCTCCTTCCCGTAGAAGCCCACTTAAAATGAAAGGGTATATCGTGTTGCCATTGTTGTTTGCACATTTTACAGAAAAAATGCGACCGCCCCAGCCCGATACCACATCCCCCGATCCCCTCCTCTCGCCTCTTCTCGCTCGCTCGTCTTGCCAGGAGAGGCGCACCCAATGACAGAGAAGCTAGGGTTCCTCCCCAGGCCAGCCGCCGTCGCGGCGCCGCCGGTCTCCGGCGATTCAACCCGTCCCTTCGGCGCCGCCAAGATGGACGGCGGGTAGGCCACCCTCCGCAGCCGCACCTCCCTCTCGCGCCTCACCAGATCCTGCCGGCGCTGCTCCTCCGACTCGAGCGCGACCCCAGCTCCCCCAACCGCCGACGCGCCGGTGCTGCTCCTCCGACTCGGGCGCGGCCCCAGCTCCTCCAGCCGCCGCCGCCGACCTCGCCTCGCCTTCCGGACGCCGGCTACCTCTCTGGCAAGCGGGAGAGCATCCCGCCTCCGGCAGCCGCAGACGTCGTCTTCCGGGCTCGGCTGAATCGATGCCGACCCCCTTCCCCGCCTAGATCGATGCCAGCTGCTCCTCCCTGACGCCTCACTCTGCCCACTCTCCTCCCATGGCAGAGAAGCCCCTGGTTTCAGAGACGCGTATGAATTTTAATGAGGAAATTTCAGTTACATTTTAGGGGTATTGTAGACTTTTCACCGGAGAACTCGGAACATAAGCTTAGACAAAAGAACTGGATGGCTTATTTTCATTGACTTATTTCCACGGCAGCTTTTGTGAGGCTTATTCCCATCGCAGCTTATGCATAAGCTGGACCTCAAAAGAACTGGCCCTTATGACAACGAAAGAAAAAGAAGTACCTGGACGTGCATGTATTGAAGGGGAGTAATTGCATGCAAGGTAAATTACTGACTGACAGGAGATATGCATGCAATATTGACCAGGCTCGGTTTGGGAAGGAAATGCCAACGTGCACTAATTCCTTCGAAGAAAAGGCAACCTATGCTAATGGAAAATCATGCAAGATCTGATTTGTTTATAGCATCGGTCAACAAGATAAAAAGAAGAAATATCTTTCTATTTATCCCACTCCCACGCAAGTTAAAGTCTATCAATTGCATGAGGTGCATGCAGAATTAGAGACATGCTAAGCTTGTGGGTGGGATCCACCTTCCCCAGGAGAAGACGCACCAACCAAAATAAGGAGTCCTAATTTGTTATACTGTACTAGGCGAGAAAGGCTGTCGGATAATTTATTAGTTAAATCTTTGATTAGTCTAAATAGGTCGAGAGTCCGTTTCAATCAGAGTTGTTACGTCGGTTCGTTACTTGTGTGCGTTGCTTATAAAAAGGGCTGGCTACGGCCAATGTACACAGGTTATATTTTATGAATAGACACGATGCGTTTTTAGGGAATACCCATATCGAGTTTTTGGGAAAGCTGTCTAAAATCCCCAAGTTTTGGAGGAAGCTTAAAACATCTGTGTTGCGATTTCTCTGCAAGGAAATTGTGCGTGAGTACCATCTTTGAGATTGGTTTTCTCGTGCTGAACCTTAAGGTTCAATCCCTCTACTTTGCGTACATCACGTGCGCAGGCGAGAGGTTGTTGCCGCTGAAGGTGGAGTGTCGTGAAAGATCGGGCCGCAACAACAGATCGGATCTCACCAAGAGGTTCGGTCTTTATCATTGTGCAATGAAGAGGGAGTTGTAGAAATTATGAATATGATCCTTTAAAGCCCCTGACCTACAATAAAATTACCATGGTCATCACGCAGTTTAGTGATTTTGTTTCTCCTTTTCCTCTCAGAATAACAATTGTGGAAAATTGTGTATTACGGTCACCCTTTTTCAGCCAATCTATATGTGCTCTTTGTTTCCAATAGGTATCCTTTTGGTCCTCTAGTAGTTCAAGTTTGAACCGAAGCACATGCTCACGAAGCACATATTGCTCTGTAGTTGGACCACGTAGGAAATATTTAAGATCTTTCTTTAATTTTTTTATCCTTTTTTCTAGATCACCCAAAACATTTGTGCTCCAGTTTCGAAGTGAATCGGCAACCTGTTTAACACCATCCGAAGTAGACGAGGTGCCGTTCATAAAGGCATAATTCCAAACATCTTCTACCACTTGAGCGCAACCTTCTTCTTGCAACCACATAGCTTCAAATCGAAAAATTGGATCACTTGGTGACTCGGTCACAGGTTCACAACTAGAGTCAAGACTCAAGAATCACCGTACGGTGGTCTGATTGTCGAGGTTCGCCATTGATTACTTTGAAAGCAGGATACATAGTGCGCCATTCACGATTTCCAACAGCCCTATCAAGCCTTTCCTTGATGTATCGGTAGTACCAGTTGTTAGGAAGTATTAGTATTGGTCTAGAAGTCCTATTAGGCTATGTTTCCTTTCCTTGTATCCCAAGTCATGTGTAATATATATATGCCCCATGGGCTATGTAATAGAGATAAGTTGCAGGTTTAGGGATTTTTTCGGGCACTGCAACTCGCCCACCCGATCTAATCTTTGCACTGCTCCCGTCCACCTGGTTCGCCGCCCCAATCGATTTCCTCTGCCGCTTCGCCTCGATCCACTGTCGCCCAGGACCTCCAGGCCGCTGCAGGTCAATGCCCACACAAGCGGCTCCAGGAGTGCCCGATTTGCTGGCTTCAGGCGCGGCTGCCTTCTTCCATGCCGCCCAGGAAGCAGGTCAAAGATCCCGTTGGCCGTTGGATCAGGCCGTGATTCCGTAACCTGCCCCATCAATCAGCACATCAACCCTCCCACGCACCGCTGGATCCGGCCATGCACTCGGCCGGCTTGCTCCCTCCAGCCCGCTCGTCTGCTCTGCAGGCCAACACCCCCGCAGCCGCGTCTTCGATTGAATCGAGCGGTCATGCTCTGGTCCTCTTTGTGCGTGTTTGCATGCTGCTGCTTTGCCACTTCTCTTTTTGCTAGCTTGTGTGCTGCATCTCGTGCTCCCCATGGCCGTTTGCTACTGGTCGCGTGTTGTTGTTTTGTGTGTCCTCTGTCTACCACTGCTTGGCCTGCTACTACTCCGCTGTTTTGGCCTCTGATTTTTTTCCTCTGCCATCATATCTAGTCTAGTGTATGTTTTCTAGTTTTCTATATTTTCCGTTGCGTCCACTAAATCCGTTGATATTTTGTGTTTCTTATGTCATGCGAGTCCACCATACCTTTGTCCGTCAGGCTTTCTCTGATCCTGATCCTTTCTATACAACTTTCGTGGACTACTTGCCCTTGTTGTTTTCTATAGAATTTTCTGGACTCTATCTGCATCGTCAATCTACAGCCATTGTGCCTTAGCCGCCGAGCTTCTTTCGCCATCGGTGGTCGTGGGCTATGATTTTCGGTGCAATGCTTTATTCTCTTGATGTGCCATCTTCCTTTGATAACCATTTTCTCTTGATACTTCTCTTGTGTCTTCAAGAGATGCAGTGTCTTCCTCTGATGTGCCATCTCTTCGTTATCCCCTTTTGGCTTGACTCGACGGGTTTTGAAGAATCTTCATACTACGATGACACTCTCAAGACGCGAATTTGGATTATCATTTGTTTTCTAGTGTTACACTTCTTCAAGTGCAATGATATTGCGTACACTTTGCTTTTTTTTTTGAACAGCGGAGCGCCCCAGAGGGGCTCGAACCTTCTTGATTAACAACGCTGGCGGTAAAAGGTATTACAGAGGACCCCATGAAATAAGAAAATTACATATAGGTCCCTGACATTTGTAAGGAGGACCCTGCTAAAAGATGGAAGAAAGCAATCTAGTCCACCTTCTTCTCTAGCACGGAGCACAGAGAGCAGCATGCTGCAGCCATGGTCAGCAACGGGGATGAAACCACTTGCCACTGGCCCGGCAAAGCCCTCAGCGGACAAACTCTCATAGGGCCTCTCCAAGGAGGTTGAAACACCGCCGGCCAATCTCACCGGCTTGATAGGCCAACTCATGGCCATAGATATCAGCAGCCAGTCCAAGGTCGCTGATGTGTAGCTCCATAGGCAGGTTCTTGAACTCCAGCGCCGCCCCAGCTCACCAGTAGCCGACTCGCCGCCACCTCGTATCACCACCATGGCGCCCGAGGAGAAGGCAACAAGAGTAGGCAGAGAGCAAACCAGAGCAGCAGAGGCACGGCCACATCGTAACAGAGAAACCAGCTCGCCGTCGAACCCTAGGTTCCTGCCACGGACCAGGGGAGGCAAGCAAAGAAGATGGCGATGGTGACAAACCTCAAAGTCGGGATTATTGAGGCAGCGGCGGATCTCCACCCGTCCCATCCTCCTCCATGGAGCAAAGGAAGAATCAGACCTCCACCACTCCGACGAATACCCCGAAAATTCGCCTTTGAGGGGGGGGGGTATTAGGAAGTATTAATATTGGTCTAGGAGTCCTATTAGGCACTGTTTCCTTTCCTTGTATCCCAAGTCATGTGTAATATATATATGCCCCATGGGCTATGTAATAGAGATAAGTTGCTTTCATAACACCTGTGACTATGGTTTCGCCAAGTAAACACATCTCCCATGAAACCAAGATCTTCAAGCTCACAGAATTCCAGAACTTCCCTGAACCGATCCATTTGTACACTAGGATTAAGTTGACCACCAAACTTTTCATGAAGAGAATTTCACTGAAATCACCTATGCAAAGACACGGTCCAGAACCTTGATGTTTCAAATTCCAGAGCACGCCGGGTCATATGTTTTTTCTTCGGATGGCCATAGATTCTAGTAAACCTCCATAACTTCCCATTATCTCGTATATAAGCATCAATATATAATCGCTTAACATCACGGACCGAGACATCCACATTGCACTTCCAGGGCAGAGCTAGGCCACCACTCGTTCCATTGATGTTCTGAATTTCCATATTGGGCATGTCCACTAACCAAAAAAATCTTTCTTTTCTCATCCAATTTGGTTTCAAACAAAAATAAAATATCCGGATTCTCACGCCTTTGGACACCAAAAGCCCTCGAACTGCTGGGTGATTGCCCAAACTACGGCAGTTCCAGGCCACTATCTTCATTGTTGTCCAATTGTTGTTTCGGTTGTCTGTCTTTCACAACTGCTACAACACACTCCTTTCTGAACTTGATTCAGCTGAATGATAACTGAAGCTGCAGGAACCACTCTCTTCCCTCTGTATTTAACAGATACAGAGAGCTAAGGGAAATCCCTAATCCAGGATAGGTTCGATTTGCCCACAAGATCAGCTGAGGGGGTGGTAGGAGCCGACCCAAAGAAAACGAGAATGGTACCAGGGGTAGAAATCGGCACAAAGCTACAAGGCAGCAAGGGCGGAGAAAGGAAGTGGTATAAGACGGGAATTGGGGATAAAAACGGGGAGCGGGGGCCCAGGGAAGGGGATGGAAAGCTAAAGCAGGTTGGGGACAAAGAGAAGAAGTGGATCAGGAGGGTAAAATACCAAGGGAAGACGGCAAAGTGCCAGTCGCCGGCATATCGCCGCCAGTCGCCACTCCGGGCACTTCCGTGCATGACTTTTCCTCTAAGCTAGCGTGTCTCTCTATTTTACCCCCACGTGGTTCCCCAACATAAACAAGATTCCCTCTCCCGGTGATATGTAAACCCCTCAGCCCACTGCATGTCAATTATTTCGTTTTTTGACAAAATTTTCAAATGCTATACCTTTTAAACAGAATTGCGGTCCGTTTTCACCATTAGGTTTTTTGCGACGAGCTCTTGGAAACTAGATCCCATATGGGTATGGTTTGACAAGAATTTTTTTTCAAAAATAAATATTTAGAGCTATAGGAAGCAACGTGTTGAAAATTAGTCGCCTGAAATACTATGAAAGTTACCTACCATGTTTTTGAAGTTGCCTACCTCGGAGCTAAGTTCTTATAGTTTATGAAGTCGTCTACCGGTGACGCTTAGATGCCTGCCATTGCTAATTAGTTGACTATAGTATTGTGGAAGTTCCCTACAATGGCTTCTAAGTTGCCTACCTCAAAAGTTGCCTACCGTTGCGAATTAGTGGCCTGAAATACTGTGAAAGTCACCTACCGAACACTCATTAGTCACCTAATAATGTGAAAGTTACCAACCATCCTCATTGATCACCTGAAATACTGTGAAAGTTGTCTGTCATGGTTTCTAAGTTGCCTATGACAGAAACTAAGTTCATACAGTTTATGAAGTTGCCTACTAGTGATGCTCAGTTGCTTGTCATTGCTAATTAGTTGCCTAGAGTACTGTGAGTTTCCTACAATGGCTTCTAAGTTGCCTACCATGAAAAATAAGTTGTGTACAACACTATGAAGTTGCCTGCCTATGATGTTCAGTTGCCTGCCATAGCTAATTGGTTGCATGTAGTACTATAAAAGTAGGCCTACCATACTGAAAATTACATAAGCAACTTAGCATAATGCACTCAATGCTAAGCAATTTAGGAATAAAAGTTAAGCTACATGGGAGTCATGGTAGCCAATTTAGTGCAGACATTAGGCTAACTAGCATCATGGAAGGCAACAACACGAGTTGTTTCCTATAGAACTAAAAGTTGCTTTATGTAGCACCCAAGTTGCTTTGGAAAAAATTCATCGGAACATACTGATATGGAATCTGGTTTTGAAGAACTTGTCACGAGAGGTCCAGTAGAGAAAACGGATTGTAATTCCGACGCTCGATTCAAAAGTTATAGCATTTTGAAATATTGAAAAGAGGAATTAGTATGCCAGTACAGAGGTTTGATATTCACATGCAAGCATGGGGGTGCAGGATGTGCATCAGCGCAGAACACCACATGTCATTTTCCTTGCATGGGCCAATCACCTTTTGCTATCTTGGGTAAAGGAATCAAGTTTTCTTGTTTCCCATTTTGGGTCTATACTCCATATAACTAAAAAGTGCAGCTGCACTTATCAGAAATTGATTTATTCTGCCAAATATATACATTCGACACCCACATAATACTTTGCTAGTATTTGTTACTTTCTCCAAGATTTCATAACTAGGCTGAATCAAAAGATTCAGAAAAAGGAAGTCCTAGATTGCTGCTGCTTATTCATGCACTTGGATTGCAAGACCCTGGTTAAACTTTATGAGAGGGAAAAGAAAAGAAGTCCTAGATTACTGCTGCTGATTCATGCACGAGGCTACTCTAGTTCCCCCAGTCAAACTTTAAGGTCGCTGTTGGACCTGGAGAATCCAAAGAAAACTGGTAGTAGTCATGTATTTAATTTTGAAACATCAGCTAACCCTGATTTACTAATTGTAGTATTTTATGTCATTAGCAGCCAATAAGCCAGCAACAGAGTTCAAACACTATGCATCAAAAAGAAAGTTATGTCCCACAAAGTATCAATTATTTCAGAGTATGATATGATTCCCTCTAGTTGAATGTGCGAATGACATGGAAATGATAATCTTTGACAGTGTCTGTCACCTACCTCTGTCACCATAAGAGCCTTCACCAACTCATTTTGAGGCGATGCTACACATGAGAGGTGTATATTGAAATTAACACATGCGAGCAATCAGAAAAAAGAATTGTGTAATCTTGACTTGCTTCTTCTGTTGTACCGCAACAAATCAGGACCTAATCAACAAAAATTGTGCTTACTTTTAATTTGAGAACCATTGAGGAAAGCACCTTTTCCACGAACAGCTGTGAAAAGCTAATTCAAGAAAAAACACGAAATCAGACTCAAAACCTTTCCAAGTTCCTTTGTCCATATTATATTGCACCGATCCTCAAATAAAACAAGGAAAAATTAAATAGAGTAACAATGTTTACCTCATTCATGATGGGGTTGTACACAACTCCAACGGTGGGAATCTTCCCAATGGTGAGGCCAATCGAGACGCACACAAAAGGAAAGCTGAAATATAAAAAAACGGTGCACAATTTTGGCATAAGAAAAGAAAAATGCACGATGAAGAAAGGAACTTTGTCTTTTTTACAGATGGCACGATGAAGAAAGCAACTTTGTCTTTTTTACAGATGGCTTTCACTCTTGTACCGACACGCTCTCGCAGCTGGCAAGGTGATTCCACGAGTACAATCAGGGTTGCTGCCTCACCGGAGTCTCACCTCCTTGACCTTCGTTGGGGCACGGGTTAGTGCAGCCGCTTCTAGGCGTGTGTGGATACTGCTGGGAGTGATTTCTCGTGCCATTGCCGCTGCTGCCACCCACGCAGGCCAAGCCGGGGACTATTTCTCGTTTTCCCATTCGCTAGGTGCCCGGTATCCAGCGAGCCAGAGCTCTGTGTCGGCGAAACAGCGACAGCATGACTGGAGACGGCTAGGTTAGACGCATGATTGGGGATATTTTGGGATTGCCTGCTACTTGCTCGGTAGTTCTAGGCTATCTAATTTGGGCTGCCTCTAGGCATTTTTTTTTGTAAGTGCTAGCCCACGTTTAAAACGAACGGTTTTCCTGTTTCATATCTCATGTTGTCAAGTTGTTTGCCTCCTCTTTCAAAACGAATCGGTGTGGACTTGGCCACCTAGGGAACACATTACGCGGCTACCCGGGGCAGCCACCCATACCTTCCCGGCTGCCCCTACGGTGGCATCGCCTTTGGTCGTAAGGAATAAGGTCAAGAGCGCATCTTTAGGGATTCTACGATCGTGGGAGATTTGTACCTCATAACTGCAGGATCACCTGATTTTATCATATCCCTGGAAGATTGGGACGAAACTACCTGTAACGGTCTGGAACCGACGCTCCAGATGCAGTCCAATTATTTCGAGTTTCGCCGTGTGATTTCTTTGTTTGTCGATTCATCATCGCATCATCGCATCATTCGCATTGCATCGGCACTCCGTTGCCGTCATTTTTCAAGACTTGCATCCGTTCGTAGTTGCCGGTTCTTCCCGTTACCGTCCTTGACCGTTTCGAGACCAACCACACACGCCCGCGGCATCGTTAAATATTGTTTTTAAAGTGCGTATAAAATATTCTCTGAATTGGTCGAAAGTTGGCGTGCAGTCTTAATATAGTGTAGGTAGACCGCCTGCCAAATTTCGTCGCAATCGGAGTCCGTATGATAGCCCAACCGTTAAACATATAGCGGCACTATAGCCGGTTTAATCGCAGACGTTTTCGGTTTAAGAACTCCGTTGCCGGGCCACAAACCTCCCTCTCTTCTCAGCCCAACTTATCTACACAGCCCACCTAGCCCACCTAACCTATCCCGCTGTCCGGAGCCGTCCGATCGAGATCGAACGGCTCGAAAACGGAGCAAAATCCCCTAACCTAGCTACCCCTGCTATAAAAGGAAGGCTAGCCCTTCCTAATCCGGCCAAACCCTAGCCCCGCATCGTTTTCCACGCCCCCAACAGCCAACAGCCACCTCTCTCTCCCTGTCTCCCACCTCCAGCTGCGGCCTGCCGAGCCCACGGGGAGCCCGCCCGGGCCCGAGCGCAGCCGCCCCTCGCCCACACCGCTCCAGGGAGAGGAGCTCCCGAGCCGAGCCGCACGTGCCTCGCCTACCCGCGACCCTCGCGGAAGCGCCACCCCGGCCGGCCATCGGAGCAGCCGCCGGACCAGGCGAGCCCCGCTGCCCTGTCTCTCCCCCGCATCTTCTTCCTTCTCCCTCTCATCTCTCTCTCTACCCTGTGCAGGCGCCCCATGGCTACCCGTGAAGCTCCGCCAAGCCCCGATCCAGCCGCCGGAGCCCCGACTTCGACCGGATCTTGGGTCAACACCTCCGTAGCAACCCGTTCCCCGTGGCCGAATCCACTCGTCTCCGCCCCGTTGCCGCCGCCACACCAAGCCCCCGTCGTCGGCCATTTTCTCCGGCGAAGGAGCCGCCACAACCGCCCCTGCATCCTGCTCCCAGCGCCCAACGCCTCGCTCGCGTTGACCTGCCGAGCTGCCCGCGTGGGCTGCACCGAGCCGAGCCGGCCTGCTCCTGCACCAAGGCTTGCCTCAGCCAGGCCCGGCGCCAAGGGCCCAGCTCCGCCTCAAGCTAGCCACTTCACTGAGCCGGCCCGTTGGCCCATGGTGAGCGCCACCAGCCAAACCCTCGCCCAGTGCGCGTTTTAGTTATGTTGTGCCCGCTGTGAACTATTGGGCCAGTCAGATGTGGCCCGTTAGTGTGTTTTTTTCAGTCATGCGAATTTACCCAATTAACCAGGGATTACAGTTTTACAGAAAAAACCCTATTGATCATGCATTTAATAACTCTCAAACCGTGCATCGGATTAAAATGATTTAAACATGAAAAATGCTTAGAATTTTGTGTGGATTAATAATTTCCAACTTTCATGCATGATAAAAATGTTTAAACTTCCTGTTTGCATTAATTTGCGTAAATGCCATGTGAAAATGATTTATTTCATACTAAATAACCGTAGCTCCGATTAAAATGATCCACATTTGTAACTTGCTTAGAAAAACGTGTAGAATCACGTGGTGCACTTTATTTTCCTGTTTAACAAATATAAAATATGGTTAGTTCAGATCTGGACCAAATTCATAAATTGCATGTGAGGTCGTTTCGGAAATGCTATATGATGTTTCTGGCCTCATTTAAAATGCCTAGATGATGTAGTTGTTTATGCTTCACCTTTTGCCATGTTTAAAAACATTTAAACTTGCCGTGTAAATAAATGAGAGTGAACTAAATGATTCGAACGTGGAGTTTTGTCAATATGTAACTCGTTGCATATTGAACTTCACTTAATTTGTCGTGTTTGATTGTTGCATCTTGCCATGCCTTGCATATTTAAACTTGACATGCATCATCCTTGTTTGTGCATCATGTCATGAATATGTCGTGGTGTTTACCGTATCATTTGTTTGTTTCCGATTTTGCTTCTTCTCGATAGAGTTCAGAAACCGATTCGGAGTGTGAGGATTCGTTCGACCACGTTTGTTCGTCTTCTTCACGGACTCGGTCTTCTTCCATGCGGGATCTCAAGCAAGATGGTCATTTCCTTAGATACCACTACTATCATTGCTATGCTAGTTGTCTCGTTTCTAACGCTGTGTCCTACTACCTACCACTTGTTTGTCAACCCTCCCAAAATGTCATGATAAGCCTCTAACCCGCCACCTCCCAGCAAACCATTGTTTGGTTAAGTTACCACTTGCTCAACCCCCTCTTATAGCGTTGCTCGTTGCAGGTGCAGGTTGTTCCATGTGATAACATGAATATCTTGGGATATCACAATATTCTTGCTATTTAATTTAATGCATCTATATATTGGTAAAGGGTTGAAGGCTTGGCCTTTTGCTTGGTGTTTTGTTCCACTCTTGCAGCCTTAGTTTCCGAGTACCGGTGTTATGTTCCATATTGAGCGCTCCTAACATGCTTGGGGTTGTTATGGGGACCCCCTTGATTTTTGTTTTGGGATAAAACTCTTCCAGCAAGGCCCAACATTAGTACTACATTTGCCTAATAACTAATAAAATTGCATAGGGACCTGTTGGCACCCGCGGATAATTAATCAACAACCGGGGTCAGTGCTCCTCATGAGTGTTGGTCCAAACTAGAGCCACTTGAGGGGCCACCCCGGGGCAACTCGGGGATTTCTATCAGGCCACCGTATGTACTTCTCATCCGGTCGTGTCCTGAGAACGAGAGACACAGCTCCTATCGGGTTCATCGACACGTCGGGCGGTCTTGCTGGATTTGTTTTACCTTTAACGAACGTCTTGTGCACCGGGATTCCGAGGATACTTTAGGCTATCTCGAAGTTGAGGTTTTTCGGCGCAGCGTGTGGTTAGTTTGTGATGGATTTGTTGGAGCACCCCTGCAGGGTTAAATCTTTCTGAGAGTCGTGCCGCGGTTATGTGGCAACTTGGAATTTTATAATACCCGGTAATAGAAAACTTGAAGCAAACTCAATTAAAATACATCAACTGTGTGCGTAACCGTGATCGTCTCTTCTTGTGAGGTTTGAACCAAGAAGGGAACACGGTGGGGTTATGTTTGACTCGTAAGTAGGTGTTCAGGATCACTTCTTGATCATTACTAGTTCACGTCCGTTTATGCGTAGATCACTCTTCTTATTCTTGTACTCGTAAGTTAGCCAGATAACAAATGTTTAGTGCTTGCTGCAACCTCACCACTTAACCATACTTCACCCATTAAGCTTTGCTAGTCTTGATACCCTTGAAAATGAGATTGCTGAGTCTTCGTGGCTCACAGATTACTACAACAACAGTTGCAGGTACAGATAATGCTTGTTTGATTTGGAGTTCTTCTTCATCGATCATAGTATGGGTTCCAGGCCGGCAGCCAGGGATTAGCAAGGATGGATGTCGCTTTTATCGCTTGATTTCGTTCGTAGTCAGACCCTGCTCTTCTGTATAGTGATTGAATGTATTGTTGTATTTGAGATGATCATGATTTAGCATGTGGCAAGTGTAAGCCAATTCCATATACTCATCTCCTCTTTAGATGTACTTGTAACAATATCCATTCTTGCGAAAAGACGAGATACGTTTCTATCCCTATCGAGGCCCTCGAGCCAAAATAAGGATAGGACCACATCTTGGGCGTTACACTACCGACCTAAGACTAGCTATATAAGGGCGGTACCAATCCCCACCAAGGGGACGAAGAAATGTAGGAGCTCATTTCCATACCCTAGCTCAGTAGATAGGAAAACACCAATGTAATCCTCTATGATCATCTATAAAGATGGGTAGGAAGGAAGTAGAGTTATTACCCGTCCAGAAGCCTAAACTTGTGTAAAACCACGATTTCACCTTCATCGCCGATGAGAACCCTTCGAGCGCCACTCCTCTCTCTACTTCCATGATAAACCTCAGATCTTAAGATCAGCGGACCATTATTCATCAACATTTGGCGCCCACCATGGGGCCCAAACGGATCTTCGTCACCAACAAACCTTCTCACCTTCTCACGAAGCACAAATATACTAACAAAAGCGAAAGGTTGGGGCTAGTTCCCCACTTTGACCCCGAGGAGGCATACATCAACCTCGTGCCTCGGGGCGGAAACCTTCTAGTGTCGGTTTGGGTCCTCCTAGATCGTCTCGCTTCGGCACACCCACCCAGGTCAACTTGAGTAGTGGGGGGTCTCTTACTGTTGGGGTACCCCGTCGGTCCGACATAGTCGATTACTGTTAAGGAAAAAACCCTTGCAGAGAATAAGGCTTCACACCAAATCCCCTCACCAGAGAGCTGCCCAGATCCCGCGACACTCTGTTGTGAATCGGATTATGACCATACGTTGGGACTATCCGGAGGCCGATTCATCCAACTCGTAAATCCGAGCCGTGCACCTCGATCTAGGTCGGCCTGCACCACTGAACTCACTCTTGGTGGTTAGGGACCACCACTCCAAGTGGGCTAGGGACCGCCCACAAGACTTTGTTCGACCTCCCGATTATCCATCATCATGTAGCCGATGCTTCAGAATCAAGTCGTCTCTGAAGCCTCTACTCATCATATCCTCTCGACAAGCCTCTTCCGGGATGATCTTCCATTCAGTGTTCTTTTTGCAAGCAATCTGAAGTCACTCCATATACGACGAAATGAGCTTCGCCTTTCGCCCCGAGAACTCATTGTTTCGGGAGATATTTGTCAGGACACCTTGCCGGGTGCTCGGGCGAATTATCCTCTCCATAGCATGGGATGAGGGAAATATCTGACTACTCCCACCCACTTCGGCGTTATTGAGGTTTGTGCAATGTTCACGTCCATCTTGGGCAAACCCACACTTCTCTCGTTGAGAGCAACAGTGTTGCATGAGCTCATGTGCCTCGGAACATGGGGACCAAGGGCATGATTACGGTAAGAGTTCCCTTGGAGTGGTCGCTTGACACCAAGAAACATACCTTGATGAAGTTATGAGTGACATCCATAACCTCATGAAAGGGTACCGGCTGGGGAATGTCCTAGCGACCGAACCTAGGGTAGTCTGACCACCAGACCATCGGATAAATCTCGCGAAAGAGGACGACAAGGTTGTCTGAAAATAAAAGGGTACTCTTCCCCAGCACTGGTCGAGAGATACGACAATCAATCACTGTCGACTCGGGGCTCGAAGGTGAAAGGTCTCAATTCCGCGACATCGGTCAACAACGCTACACAAGTTCCTATTTCATAATAACGTGTTCACAATAACCTTACTATACGGAAAATATAAAGACCGTATTCACTATTTTCAAACGTGATCCTCCTTTATACTTCGCCTTTCCATCAGAACCTGTCATGGCCACTAAGCACTCCTATGTTGGCTCCGCGGGAGCAATGGGCTCCCCTCAAGTCACGAGCGAATTATGGCAACCGTCGTCGCCTCTCCACCCCATGTATGATTACCCCGGGGACACCAGAATGTCAAGCGGTTGCCGAGAAGCCATGGACCGACGAGACCTAAAGTGTCGCCCGAGCAAAACATTCCAGCTCTTCATACGGGCTAACCATGGTGTAGTGCATTACCTCGGCACTTCTTCCTCGATGAAGGAAAAGAAGGCCGAGCATTTCTGGCGCTTTTTCATCTCTAGGTGAACTTTCTTCGGAAGGGCTCTAGGGTATGCTACCTATAGGTACGGCCCGAAATAAAGAACTAGGAGATCCACTTTCCTGGTCACAAGAACAAAGTACACACCTGGATAAGCCTCCCTGGCGCAATTAGAGGGACGGGAGAAGAGGAAGAAAACGCTCGGGACCCTAACCCTTCTTTGCAGATCAAGACTAAAACTTGCAAAGCTCTTGTAGGACACACGAGGACTTTACAAGGCTCGGGGGCAGGACATAAACGTTAGAGAAGAAAACAACTTGCCCAATGGTAATTTTATTACACAAATTCATTAAACACCTAAGGAGTTTTTCCCATGGTGCTTTTCGGGAGAGTAACTTCGCCTATGTTGTCTCAACATAGCCAATCCCAAGTCCGGGTAAAGGAGGAGGGTTGTAATAGGCTTGGCGAGCCAAAGTCAAGACCCAACCACTCTTATGGAGTTGAAACCCAAAAGATTTATGTTGGGGCGTAACCCTCTCAGCGACGCGCCACATCGGAACCCGGGTGTGGCGTCAAATGGGCAAGGTCCGAGCCGTCCTCTCCTGGTGGCGCGTCGTAACTTGATCCGGATACGGTGGCAAGTGAGCAGGGATCAGGTTGCCGCATCCTTAGTGGCAGCTACATCGACGCCCGGGTGTAGTGGAAAATGAGTAAGGGTCCTCGCATTTGACTCGACGAGTGCGAAGGGTAAGGAAGCTAGCCAAGCCTAGGAGGATCCGCTTAGGTAGCTGGAATGTAGGGTCCCTGACAGGTAAGCTTCGGGAGCTAGTTGATAAAGCGGTGAGGAGAGGTGTTGATATCCTTTGCGTCCAAGAAACAAAATGGAGGGGACAGAAGGTGAAGGAGGTGGAGAGTACCGGCTTCAAGCTGTGGTAAATGGGGACGGCTGCAAACAGAAATGGAGTAAGCATCTTGATAAAGAAGAGCCTCAAGTATGGAGTGGTAGACGTCAAGAGACGTGGGGACCGGATTATCCTGGAACTGGTAGTTGGGGACTTGGTTCTCAATGTTATCAGCGCGTATGCTCCGCAAGTAGGCCACAATGAGAACACCAATAGGGAGTTCTGGGAAGGCCTGGAGAACATGGTTAGGAGTGTACAGATTGGTGAGAGGCTCTTTGATGCGGAGCATCCCATGGTCGTCCCCACGGATCCATCACCAAGACATCAAGCTCCAAGTGGTCCTATGACGAGAGCCCGAGCACGTGCCATTGAAACCAAGGTGACATCCCTCAGTGATTCTCCATTTGATACTCTCGAGACATGGACGCTACCTCAGGCGGAAACTCTATGCATGATTAGGTACCATGGATACGACCTTGGAAACGCTCGGAGTGAAGACCAACCAAGCATGAAGGTGGGCGCGAAGGCGGATGGAAGGAATCTACAAAGGATGGCCTCAAGCACCTCCAAGCCCCAGACATCCGGTGCCACGGAACAAGAGAACCAGGCCGGCTGATGCTACAGCGGACGGACATCGACCCCTGGCCGGACATTCGGCGTCGGCCCGGAAATCCGGCCCCTCGCCGAAAATTCAACACGTCCAGTCCAGAACCACGCGGAACCAGACGTCCAAGCCCCGGACATCCGGCCCAAGCCTGGACATCCGGCGACTCCTCAAACCCCGGACATCCGGCCCTGGCCCGAACATCCGGCCCGTCCTGAAGCCCCGGACATCCGGCCCTGGCCCAAACATCCGGCCCCTGCGTGGGCAGATGCGGGCCAAAGGCCCATGTATCCCCTTTCCTCACCCCACTTGCCTTGGACTATAAATAGACATCTCCCTCATCCATCTAGGGTTAGCTTATGTTTAGCATTAGAGTTTGTTGAGCATAGCTCCTTCCACTTACCTCCTCCCATGAAGATGACCTCTATGTGAGAAGATCCAAGTGGATGCCAAGGCCCCTCATGTAGGGAAGATCCTTCGGGATATCAAGGCCCCTCTCCGGAGTGGGAAAACTACCATTACTTGTATCCTTATGTTGAACTTGGTTCGATGTATCTTGTGTGTTTTCTACGGATCTAGCGGATGTGTGATCGGAGATCGCTCTTCAGATTTTGTGTTTTCTCTTTGGTTTTCTCCCTTTCCCCTCCATCTTTCCCCTCCATCGTGTAAAAAGATCAACACCCACGGGTTGACCCCGTATCATCTTGGTATCAAGAGCCATGTTGATTCACACCTTGGGAGTCTCATCCCCCATTTTCTAGCCAATTTTTGTTTTGATTTGACCTAATTTCGAAAATTCTCACAAAAATAGCCATAGCAAAACTTCTTGGATTCGTTGGATTTGAGGAGATTTTGTTGAGTCTGATCCGTGGATTTAGTTGTGGACGAGTGGATCTAGCTTTCCCCCATCATCCCCATCAATTTCATCCGCAAAATCGCCCCCAATTTCGCCAAAAAAAATTAAGTTCATCCACAAGTTCGTGGGATCCCCAGATCCGATCTAGATCGGGCAGCCCAGATATCCAGCCCAACACCGGACATCTGGCCTGACGCTGACAGCTAGGCATCTTTGCCTTGTTTTCTCCGATTTTCGTTGATTACCACCATTTTCTTCCGCAACCACCGCCATTTTCTTCCGCAACCACCGCCAATTCTTTCGCAACCTTTTGCACTTGAGATTTTGAGCCGCGAACTTGCCGCTTCCTAACGTGTTTTGACTACTTAGGAGTGGTTCTACACCGACATTGCCGCTCATCATCGCCCCGAATCGTCGCCGACCAACTCATCGTTGACACCTCACCGTAAACAAGGACAGTAACCGCGACGACACTCTTGATTATACCCTTGCCATTGCATTGTTACCCCGAGCCTATTTGTGTTACTTGCCTATCGAGACTAGCCATTGAGTATCTCCGGGCTACGCTACTTGTGCCCTTTAATGATACATACTCCGCATAGCTTCAATTGCGCGCATATATCATAGTATCATCTCTTGTGTTACAATAGTACCCACATACACAAATGCTATCTTGGTGTGCACATCCCGCATTGTGACCATACATAATATCATCGCCAAAAGAAAGAGAAGCAAAGCTTTCAAGAAAAGAGCAAAGCAATAGCATCGCCAAATTTGCATATCATACTTGATCATCTTGGATCACTTGAGCGAGTGACATCGTGCCTCATACCATAGCAAAGTAGGGAATAGGAAGACGACACGTTTTGTATCTTATAGGTTGTGCACAAGTTCGTATCACGCCCATTTGAGCAATCGTGCTAGCGTCTCTCTAGTGTTGTGCAACACAAGCTTTTTCCGTGGATTCCACATTCTATGTCATTCCTTGGTTGCACGACCCCACTCTTCTATCCGTGTGTGTGTTTCCGTGTATACTCATTGCTATTGATCTATATTGTCTTACTTGCGAATTTGCGAATCTCTTTCAACATTATTGAATCTTATCTTCGGATTGCTTGAATTTTGTGCCACCATCCTAACCAAGCTACTCCATAAGCCTTATTTGTGTAGGTGTGAGAGGAACGATCTCCGGTGATGCGGAGCATCCCACCATCATCCCCATGGACTCTACACCATCACATCAAGCCACAAAGGGACCCATGACTAGAGCCCGAAGACGTGCTATTGAACATGAGGTGACATCTCTCCTATATGAGTCTCTCTTTGATGTTCATGGAACTTGGATGCTACCTCAATCAGAGATCCTTTGCATGATCAGGCACAATGGGAATGGAGATGGTTTAGAAGATGCCCGGAGCGGAGGACGACAAGCTTGGAAGGACAAAGGAGAAGCTGTGGACAAGGCCCAGCTCTCGGACGTCCGACGCCTGGAGGCCGACCTCGACCGAAGACCACCAGGACACTACAGCGCCCGGACGACCGACACCGCCCGGACGTCCGACACGCTCCAACGCTCGGACAATCGGACCCCTCCGGAAATCCGACGCCCCGGCACCCGCACCGATTTCTCGGAAGACCGAAGCCTCCGGATGTCCGAGCCTCAGACATCCGACCAGCTCCGGAAATCCGGCTACCCCGCACCCGAACCGAATCGTCGGACGACCGGAGGCTCTCGGACGTCCGGACCGCCCTGAAGCCTCGGACGTCTGACACCGTCCGGACGTCCGGACCCTGTCCGTGCACCAACCCGCGGGCTTTGGCCCATGTACCCCTTCCTTTCGCCTAGGACTATATAAACACCTCCCCCTCCTCTTCCTAGGGTTAGCTTATGTTTAGCAAAGACCATTGTTGAGCATAGCTCCATTACTTCCTTCTCCCACGGAGATTGACCTCCATCGAGAGAAGATCCAAGTGATGTCAAGGCCCCTCTAAGGGAAGATCCTAAGGGATTCAAGACCTCCTCCTTTGGAGCGAGGAGACTATCGTTACGTGTATCCTTTTGTTGATTGTGGATCTTGTACTCGTGTACTCGTGTGTTTCTAGTGGATGTGTGATCGAAGGTTGTCCTTGAGTGTTTGATTTCCTCTCATGTTTCTCTCTTGTTCTTCGTGTTCCTCGTGAGATCCCCTCCATTTCGTGAAAGATCGACGCACTCGGGCGTGCCACGTATCATATTGGTATCAAGAGCCAAGGTTTCTCACGAATTTGGAGTCTTCCCCTTCGTTTTCTAGCCAATTTTGTTTTGTTTTGACATAATTTCGAAAATCCCCACAAAAATAGCCATACCAAATTTCTTGGATCCGTTGGATTTGAGGAGATTTTGTTGATTTTGATCCGTGGATTTTGTTGTGAACAAGTGGATCTACCTTTCCCCCATCTTCCCCATCAATTCCATCCGCAAAATCGCCACAATTTTGCCCGAATATTTTTGTTTGGTTCGAGTTCATCCCGTGGAACCCGCAGGCTCCGGACGACCGACAGCCGCCGGACGACCGGACCTCAGACAACCGACAGTCGTCGGACGACCGGACGTCGGACGACCGACACGGTCCGGACGTCCAAGCAACTCTGACGAAACTGAATTTTGCCCGAATTTTTTTCTTCCTCCACCATTTCTTCCGCAACCCTTTGCATTTGAGATTTTGAGCAGCGAGCCTCGCCACTTCCTAAGGTGTTTCGGCTAATTAGGAGTGGTTCTTCATCGACATCGCCGCTCATCATCGCCCCGTATCGTCGCAACCACCTCTTCGTTAAAACCACACCGTAAGCAAGGACGGTAACCGCGACGACTCTCTCTTCCGCTATATACCCTTGCCATTGCATTGTTACCTCGAGCCTTTTTGCGTTACTTGCCTATCGAGACTAGCCATTGAGTATTGCCGGGCTACACTACTTGTGCACTTTAGTGATACATACTCCGCATAGCTTCATTTGCATGCATAAATCTTAGTATCATCTTTTGTGTTACAACATAGTACCCGCATACATAATTGCTATCTTGGTGTGCACGTCCCGCATTGTGACCATACAAAACATCATTGCAAAAAAAAAGAGAAGCAAAGCTTTTAAGTAAGAGCAAAAGAGCACAAGAGCAATAGCATCGCAAGCTTCACATAGCATATTTGATCATCTTGGATCACTTGAGCGAGTGACACGAGCAACATACACACATAGCAAGTTGGGCATAGGAAGACGACACGTTTGGTTCCTTTAGGTTGTGCACAAGTGCGTATCGTGCCCATTGGAGCAATCGTGCTAAAGTCTCTCTAGTGTTGTGCAACGAGAGCATTTTCCGTGGATTCCACATTTTGGCTCATCCTTGGTTGCATGACCCCAATTTTCTTCCGTGAGTGTGTTTCCATGTATACCCATTGCTATTGATCTACATTGTCTCATTTACGAATTTTACGAATCTCTTTCAAAATTATTGAATCTTATCTTTCTAATTGCTTGAAATTTGTGCCACTATCCTAACCAAGCTACTCCATAAGCCTTATTTGTGTAGGTGTGAGAAGGACGATCTTTGGTACCAATTCTACTATTTACATACTTGCACATTGAGTGATCTTGATCCACTTTCAACTTTTGGAACGGTAATTGGTATTGTCTTCTCACTCCTCCACTTAAATGTCTTTGAGTGCTATGGATAGGAACATCATGTCGAACCCGGCCTTCGAGGAGAATGACGACGATGTGAACAACCACGTCACCAAGTTGCACTTCTTCAGCGCACACAAGGCAATTACTCAAGCTCAAGATGTCTTGCATGACCGCATCGACCAACTCGCCTCCAACTTGCGTGAATCCGAAATGCACACAAGGGAATACCTCGACACCAAGCTCTCAAGTCAAATGGAGGAGCTCTGGTCCTTGATGGTCACTCGCGCACCTTCCACATCTACATCATCAAGGAGTCGTCACACAAGTCGCAACCCAACGACATACTCTTCCGACGCAAGTCCACAAGCGCGTCACCACCACCGTGACAAACACTCCGGCCCAAGTTCTCCACAAGGTCGTCACCGTCAAGACAATCCATTTCATGGCAATGGATTGCAAGATCACGTTCGCGCTCGAGAACACCGCCGCCAACAAGATCAAGATGCGTTGGAAGAAAACAACAACGCCATGAACAAGAACTACGACGCCGAGAAGAACAACATCGCCGTCATGAACGATCGCTTGAAGCACATCGCGCTTTACAAGAAGCTACTCGCTCCTTGGAGGAGCGCAACCGCCAAGCTCATCACGAGCAAGAAGCACTTCGCCAAGCACAACAAGAAGAACTTCGTCGACAATGACAAGAAGAAGCCAATCGCCAAGAGGAGCACTAAGAAAGGCGCAACCGAGTGCGTCCACCTCGTCGCCGTCCTCTAGATCATCGCGACGAACCCGACCATGAAGATGAGCAAGGACAAGATCAACGTCAACACGCTCAAGGCAATGACAATGAGGATCCACATCCAAGACAAGGATTTCGGCATCACAACCACAATGATAAACAACGTTTCGGCAAGCTCAAGTTCACAATGCCAAAGTTCTCCGGGAGCAATGGTCCCGAAGACTACTTGTCATGGGCCCTCAAGGTTGACAAGATCTTTCGCCTACACAACTATGATGAAGAGAAGAAGATAGCCATGGCTTCCCTTGAGTTCCAAGACTATGTCCTTATTTGGTGGGAACAAGTGATTGAGCGAAGAAGGGAGAGAGGCGAACCTCCTATCACCACTTGGGCCCAAATGAAGGACCTCATGCGAGCTCGTTTGTGCCTACACACTACAACCGGGATCTCTTCAAGAAACTACAACAACTCAAGCAAGGCACTAAGTCGGTAGAAGAGTACTACCAAGAGATGGAAATCGCTATGATCCGAGCAAATGTCAAGGAAGATGACGAGCAAACGATGACACGCTTCTTGAATGGCCTCAACTACCAAGTCAAGAAAATTGCCGACTTCCAACCATACTCCAACCTTCTCGAACTTGTGCATCAAGCAACCAAGGCGGAACGGCAAGTGCAAGATGACTACAAGTACTACAAGTTCTCCAAGACCTACGGCTCAAGTGCTCAAGCTACTACAACAATGACACCTTCGACTACGAAATCGACAACAACTACCGGCGACAAGTCAAGCTTCAAGGACAAGACGACTTCCTCAAGCCGACCATCCTCAAGCACCTACAAGTCGAGAGCTTCATCATCTACCCCAACACCGGATGCTACCGTCAAGACAAGCTCCGTCAAGTGTTTCATGTGCCAAGGCCGAGGCCACAAGACATTCGAATGTCCAACCAAACGCAATATAATTCTCCTCGACAACGGCACCTATGACTATGAGTGACGACGAGATGCAAGATTTGGAGCAAGTGGCCATACACCGCCAAGTGAATGGAGATGAAGATTCGCAAATCTTTTGCGACAACGATCCGAGCCCCGCTCTCGTTGTCTCCAAAGTTTTTACGCTCCAACAACAAGAAGACGAGGACCAACATTGCCACATCTTCCACACCAAGGCGGGCATCCAAGGAAAATCCGTCAAGGTCATCATCGACGACGGGAGTTGCCACAACTTGGCAAGTGAAGACCTTTGTTCCAAACTACAATTGGTCAAGAAAAAGCACCCTCGTCCCTACAAGGTCCAATGGTTTAGTGATTCCGGAACCGTCCAAGTTGACCACACCGTGAAATTTTCCTTCAAGATAGGCGCTTATGAAGACACTTTGGAGTGTGATGTGGTTCCAATGTCCGTTTGCCACCTCCTACTTGGTAGACCTAGGCAATTCGACCGTGGCGTCACACACAACGGTCGGACAAATCAATATAGCTTCAAGATGAAGGGCAAGCAATATGTGCTCCGACCAATGACTCCAAGTCAAGTCATCGCCGACAAAAAGCTTCATCCCGTCGTGGAGATAAAAGTGAGAGAGTGATCCACCTCAAAGAGAGTGAGTGCCACAAGCCAAAAATGAACGACTCCACGATGAGGGACATGAGAGATATAGTTCTTTTAGCCACCAAAAGAGATTTGAGGGATGTGAGTGAAAGCCCATCGACCGTTCTTCACTATGTACTTGTGTGCAAAGATGACGTCGTTCGGACTAACCCTTCACAACATCTTCCTCTTGTGTTATCTAATTTGTTGCAGGAATTGCAAGATGTTTTTCCCGATGAGCTACCTCCGGGACTACCACCAAAACGAGGGATCGAACACCGCATCAACCTCATCCCCGGAGCACCGCTTCCTAACAAGGCTCCCTACTGCATCAACCCTGAAGAAAAAAAGGAAATACAAAGGCAAGTCCAAAAACTCCTAGATAAAGAGCATGTACGTGAGAGTTTGAGTCCTTGTGCGGTTTCGGTGATACTAGTGCCTAAGCAAGATGGTAGTATGTGCATGTGTTCCGATTGCCATCCTATCAACGCTATCACCATTCGATACTGTCATCCCATTCCTCGCTTAGATGATATGCTATATGCACTTAGTGGTGCCTCTATATGTAGATGAAACTAAGATTGATGCTATTAAAACTTGGCCCGCACCAACGAATTTGCAACAAGTGCGTAGTTTCCTAGGACTAGCCGGTTTCTATCGCCGTTTTGTCAAAGACTTTAGCACTGTTGCATCACCTCTTCATGCTTTGAGCAAGAAGAATGCACCATTTATATGGGGTCCTTCCTAAGACACCGCTTTCCATGAACTTAAAAATCTGCTCACTCATGCACCTTTGCTTGCTTTGCAAAACTTTGATAAAACATTCGAAGTGCATTGTGATGCTGGTGGTAATGGGATAGGTGGTGTGCTTATGCAAGAGCAGCGTCCTATTGTGTACTTTAGCGAGAAACTATCCGGCGCTCAACTTAACTACCCCATCTATGACAAAGAATTGTATGCTTTGGTGAGAGTTTTACATGTGTGGGAACATTACTTGCGACCCCATGAGTTTGTTATTCATACCGACCATGAAACGCTCAAGTACTTAAAGGGTCAAACGAAGTTGAACAAACGGCATGCTCAATGGAGTGAATTTATTGAGTCCTTCCCTTATGTCATCAAATATATTAAGGGTAAGGAAAACGTTGTAGCGGATGCCCTTTCTCGCAAATGCATGCTAGTTACTCAACTTGAATTGAATGTTGTTGGTTTTGAGCACATCAAAGACTTGTATGAGCATGATGCTTATTTTGCTAATCCTTACGCTACGTGCCAAGTGAAAACTTGTTGGGAGAACTACTATATGAAAGATGGCTATCTTATGTGTGCTAACAAACTTTGCATACCCGAGTCTTCTCTTCATTTGTTGCTTTTGCAAGAGGCTCGCGGTGGAGGACTTATGGGTCACTTTGGACGCGACAAGACGTATGCCGCACTATCTAACAAGTATTTTTGGCCCAAGATGTTTCATGATGTTGCACGCTTCACCAACCGATGTTCTACATGCCGCAAAGCTAAGTCCAAAGCTCAATCTCATGGTCTTTACATGCCTCTCCCTATACTTTTCCAACCATGGGAAGACATTAGTATGGACTTTGTGCTTGTCTTGCCACGAACTAAAAATGACCATGATTCCGTTTTTGTCGTTATGGATCGCTTTTACAAAATGGCTCATTTCATTCCATGTCACAAGATAGACGATGCTTCACATATTGCAAATTTATTTTGTAGGGACATCTTGCGACTACATGGCGTCCCCAAGACCATTGTCTCGGATCGCGACATCAAGTTTTTGAGCTAATTTTGGAAGACCCTATGCGCAAAGCTCGAAATCAAGCTTCTATTCTCTTTGGCATATCACCCTAAAACCGATGGACAAAAGGAGGTGACGAACCGGACGCTATCTACGCTACTCCGCGTGTTGATTACGAAGAACATCAAGGAATGGGAAGAATGCCTCCCCATCGCTGAGTACGCCTACAAATCGCGCAAGTCACTCCACCACCGGCAAGTCTCCGTTCGAGGTGGTCTACGGCTTCAACCCCTTGTCACCATTGGACATCCTTCCTCTACCTCTCCAAGAGCGCGTCAACATGGACGCAAGTGCAAGGGTAAGCTACATCAAGAGGATGCATGAAGATACAAGACGCACGATTGAACGTCAAGTGGGACGCGTCACCAACAAGCGCAACCTCAACAAGCACCCCATGGTGTTCAAGCCCGGTGATCTCGTGTGGCTACACCTTCGCAAGGACCGCTTCCCCAACGAACGCAAGTCGAAACTACTTCCTCGAGCCGACGGTCCCTTCAAGGTGTTGGCACGCTACAACAACAATGCCTACAAGATCGACATACCACGCGACAAGTACAACATGAGTGATACCTTCAACGTCGCGGATCTATCCCCTTTCCATGGTGATGAAGATCTTGATCCGAGGATGGATCTTCCCCAAGGGGGGGAGATGATGCGAAGCATCCCACCATCATCCCCATGGACTCTACACCATCACATCAAGCCACAAAGGGACCCATGACTAGTGCCCAGAGACGTGCTATTGAACACGAGGTGACATCTCTCCTATATGAGTCTCTCTTTGATGTTCATGGAACTTGGATGCTACCTCAATCGGAGATCCTTTGCATGATCAGGCACAATGGGAATGGAGATGCTCTAGAAGATGCCCGGAGCGGAGGACGACAAGCTTGGAAGGACAAAGGAGAAGCTGCGGACAAGGCCAGCTCTCGGACGTCCGGACAGCCTTGGACGTCCGACGCCTGGAGGCCAACCTCGACCGAAGACCACCAGGACACTACAGCGCTCGGACGACCGACACCGCCCGGACGTCCGACACGCTCCAGCGCTCGGACGACCGGACCCCTCCAGAAATCCGACGCCCCGGCACCCGCACCGATTTCTCGGAAGACCAAAGCCTCCGGACGTCCGAGCCTCGGACATCCGACCAGCTCCGGAAATCCGGCTACCCCGCACCCGAACCGAATCGTCGGACGACCGGAGGCTCTCGAACGTCCGGACCGCCCAGAAGCCTCGGACGTCCGACACCGTCCGGACATCCGGACCCTGTCTGGGCACCAACCCGCGGGATTTGGCCCATGTACCCCTTCCTTTCGCCTAGGACTATATAAACAACTCCCCCTCCTCTTCCTAGGGTTAGCTTATGTTTAACAAAGACCATTGTTGAGCATAGCTCCATTACTTCCTTCTCCCACGGAGATTGACCTCCATCGAGAGAAGATCCAAGTGATGCCAAGGCCCCTCTAAGGGAAGATCCTAAGGGATTCAAGACCTCCGCCTTTGGAGCGAGGAGACTATCGTTACGTGTATCCTTTTGTTGATTGTGGATCTTGTACTCGTGTACTCGTGTGTTTTTAGTGGATGTGTGATCGAAGGTTGTCCTTGAGTGTTTGATTTCCTCTCGTGTTTCTTTCTTGTTCTTTGTCTTCCTCGTGAGATCCCCTCCAATTCGTGAAAGATCGACGCACTCGGGCGTGCCCCGTATCATCCGGTATCAATTCTACTATTTCCATCTTTGATCCATTTTCAACTTACGAAACGGTAATTTGGTATTGTCTTCTCATTCTTCCACTTATATCTACTTGAGTGCTATGGATAGGTCAAGCATACCCAACCCGGCATTTGAGGAGCACGACGACGACAAGAACGAATACGTCACCAAGATGCATTTTTCTTCGGCGCACAAAAGGCAATGCGTGAATCACAAGATGTCTTGAACGATCGCATCAAGCAACTGGCCACCGACTTGCGCGAATCGAAGGAGCATACGCGGGACTACCTCGACACCAAGCTTTCAGGCCAAATGGATGAAATCCGTTCCTTGATGGTTAACCGCGCTCCGTCAACATCTACATCATCAAGGCGGCGCCACTCAAGTCGCCACTCGTCGGAGTACTCTTCCAGCGCAAGTCCTCCTCGAGCACGTTCTCATCTTCGAGACGATCGCTCCGGTCCAAGTTCGCCACACAATCGCCAACGTCAAGCTTCGGATAACCCATTCCATGAAAATGGGTTTCAAGATCGCCTACGGGAGCGTGACCGACGTCGTCAACAAGACCAAGAACAAGAACAACAACGCCACGAAGAAGACAAACGTCGCCGTCAAGAACAAGCGCTTCAAGCACAACGCGCTCTACGTGATGCAACGCGAGCCTTAGAAGAGCGCAACCGCCAAGCACGTGAAGAACAAGAAGCCCTCCGGCGTGAACGCCAAGAAGAAGTCAATCGCCGAGAGGAGCGCCAAGAACGGAGAAACCGATTGCGTGTGCCTCGTCAACGCCCTCAAGCTCACCATGACAAGCCTGATGAAGAAGAAGCACCAAGACAAGGGCATCATCACCAACATCCAAACGATGAACAACGTTTCGACAAGCTCAAGTTCACCATGCCTAAGTTCTCCGGAAGCAATGATCCCGAAGACTACCTCTCATGGGCACTTAAAGGTTGACAAGATCTTCCGTCTCCACAATTATGACAAAGAAAAGAAGATCGCCATGGCTTCACTTGAGTTCCAAGATTATGTTTTCATTTGGTGGGAACAACTCATTGAGCAAAGGAGAGAGAAAGGTGAACCTCCTATCATAACTTGGAATCAAATGAAGGATCTCATCAGAGCTCGTTTTGTGCCTACTCACTACAATCGTGATCTATTCAAAAAAACTTCAACTCCTCAAGCAAGGCACGAAGTCCGTTGAAGAATACTATCAAGAAATGAAAATGACCATGATCCGAGCCAATGTCAAGGAAGATGATGAGCAAACTATGGCGCGTTTCTTAAATGGGCTCAACTACCAAATCAAGAAGATCGCCGACTTCCAACCCTACTCCAACCTTCTCGAGCTAGTCCATCAAGCATCAAAGGCGGAGCACCAAGTGCAAGATGACTACAAGTACTCCAAGTTTTCTTCCAAGACCTACGGCTCAAGTACTCAAGCTTCTCCAACTTCGACGCCTTCGACTACAAGAACTCCAACAACTACCGACGACAAGTCAAGTTACAAGGACAAGACGACTTCGTCAAGCCGCCCTCCTACAAGTACTACAAGCCAAGAGCTTCATCCTCTACAACTCCAACGGATGCACCCGCCAAGACAATTCGACTCAATGCTTCACTTGCAAGGGCCGCGGCCACAAGACTTTTGAGTGCCCAACAAGACGCACTATGATCCTTCATGATGACGACACTTATGATTCCATGAGCGACGACGAGATGGAAGCACTAGAGCACGTGGCCATGCACCGCCAAGTGAATGAAGATGAAGATGCGCAAATGTTTTGCGATAATGATCCGAGCCCCGCTCTCGTTGTTTCCAAGGTTTTGACACTTCAACAAACGCAAGACGAAGACCAACGTTGCCACATCTTCTACACAAAAGCGGGCATCCAGGTAAAATCCGTCAAGGTCATCATCGACGACGGAAGTTGCCACAATTTGGCAAGCGAAAACCTTTGTTCCAAGCTACAATTGGTCAAAAAGAAGCATCCACGCCCTACAAGGTCCAATGGCTTAGTGATTCCAGCACCCTCCAAGTCGAGCACATCGTGCAAGTATCTTTCAAGATCGGCGCATATGAAGACACTTTGGAAAGTGATGTGGTTCCCATGTCTGTTTGTCATCTTCTTCTTGGAAGACCTTGCCAATTCGACCGCGGTGCCATCCACAACGGTCGGACCAATCACTATAACTTCAAGATGAAGGGCAAGGAGTACGTGGTTCGACCAATGTCTCCAAGTCAAGTGACCGCCGACAAGCAAGCTTCATCCCATCGTGAAGATAAGAGTGAGAGAACGATCCACCTAAAAGAGAGTGAGCGCCACAAGCCATACTTGAGTGAATCCACGATGAGGGACAAGAAAGACCTAGTTCGTTTAGCCACCAAAAGAGACTTGAGGGATGTGAGTGAGAGCCCATCAAGTATACTTCACTTTGTACTTGTGTGCAAAGATGAGGTTGTGAGGGCTAATGCTTCACAACATCTACCTTTGGTTTTGTCTCGTTTGTTGCAGGAATTCCCGATGAGCTACCTCCGGGACTACCACCTAAACGAGGGATCGAACACCACATCGACCTCATACCTGCGCACCACTTCCGAACAAGGCACCCTACCTGTCGCGTTTTCTCACAACAGATGCCAGGGGGTGGCTAATCAGGGTGAGAGCAAGGCTGCCGTGAAAGATCCGGGACGGGATAGGGTAGTAGCACGCGGAGGTTTATCCCAGGTTCGGGGCTCTCCGGAGAGATAATACCCCTACTCCTGCATGTCTGTATATGAGGTGTATTGTAGTACAGAGTTGCTCCTAGAGCTGTATGGGAGAGGAGAGCCATGAGGCTTCTTGCCTCATATGTGTACGTGTGAGCCTGAGCGCCATGAGAGAGTGAGAGGAGGCCTTTATATAGGCATGAGTGTGTAGCTTGGGATGTAAGCTACAGTGGGTAGCTTACATGCCAAGCAGCTTGGGATGTAAGCTACAATGGGTAGCTTACATGCCAAGCTATATGTAGCTTGTGAACTAGGCTATGCTTGTCCCATGGGGCACTTTATAAATCAGCGCCCGAGGGACAAGTTACACTACAGGTGAAACTGCATGACGTGTGCATAGCGCACTACTACTCGTCAATAGTGCACCGCCGCGGGGTATGGTCGTCACGTCCGCGCGTGTCCGATGGGACGTCGTAGTTGGCTCTGGGCAGCCGGCTGGCTGAAGCAGCCGACCGCGGGTGTGAGTCAGAGCAGCCGGCCCGGGCGGGCAGGCACCCCGTCCGACTCGTCGTCTTTGGGGTACCCGGGGGTCATCCCACCGACACTACCGCGTCAACCCCGACGAGACTAAGGAGATACAAAGGCAAGTGCAAAAACTCCTAGATAAAGGGCATGTACGCGAGAGCTTAAGTCCATGTGCGGTTCCAGTTATTCTTATGCCTAAGAAAGATGGTAGTATGCGTATGTGTTCCGATTGCTGTCCCATTAATGCTATCACGGTAAGGTATCGCCATCCAATTCCTCGCCTTGATGACATGCTAGATGAACTTAGTGGTGCCACTATATTCTCTAAAATTGATTTAAAAAGTGGTTACTACCAAATACGCATGCAAGAGGGCGATGAGTGGAAAACGGCCTTCAAAACTAAATCTGGTCTATATGAATGGTTGGTTATGCCAATGGGTCTATCTCAAGCACCGGGTACATTTATGCGTGTCATGCATTATGTCTTACGTCATCTCATTGGATATTGTGTTGTGGTATACTTTGATGACATTCTTGTTTTCAGCAAAACTCTAGAGGAGCATGCTAAACATGTTAGAGAAGTATTGCAAGTTCTTAGGAAAGAGCAACTTAATGCAAACATGGAAAAATGCACTTTTGGTGTTGACAAGCTTGTTTTCCTAGGTTTTGTGGTATCTTCTAAGGGTGTCCAAGTTGATGAAACTAAAATTGATGCTATTAAAACTTGGCCTACGGCTACAAATTTGCAACAAGTGCGTAGTTTCCTTTGACTATCCGGCTTTTACCGTCGCTTTGTTAAGGATTTTAGCACGATTGCATCGCCTCTACATTCTTTGAGCAAGAAGAATGCACCCTTTATTTGTGGACCGTCGCAAGACACCGCATTCCATGAGCTTAAAAACTTGCTTACTCATGCACCATTGCTAGCATTACCCAATTTTGACAAAACTTTTGAAGTGCATTGTGACCCTAGTGGTAATGACATAGGTGGCGTGTTAATGCAAGAAAAACGCATCATTGCGTACTTTAGTGAGAAACTTTCCGGAGCTCAACTTAATTATCCCATATATGATAAAGAATTGTATGCTTTGGTGAGAGTCTTACACGTTTGGGAGCATTATCTCTGCCCACGTGAATTTGTCATTCATACCGATCATGAAACTCTCAAGTATCTTAAGGGTCAAACCAAGTTGAACAAGCAACATGCTAAATGGAGTGAATTCATTGAGTCTTTTCCTTATGTCATCAAATACATTAAGGATAAAGAAAATGTTGTGACGGATGCTCTTTCCCGCAAATGCATGCTAGTTACTCAACTTGAATTGAATGTCATTGGTTTTGAGCATATCAAAGATTTGTATGAGCATGATGTTTCCTTTGCTACTCCTTATGCTAAGTGCCAAACTAAACCTTGTTGGGAAAAATATTACATGAAATATGGCTATCTTATGCGTGCTAACAAACTTTGCATACCCGAGTCTTCTCTTTGTTTGTTGCTTCTGCAAGAGGCTCATGGTGAAGGACTCATGGGTCATTTTGGACGCGACAAGACATATGTCATACTATCCAACAAGTATTTTTGCCCAAAAATGTTTCGTGATGTTGCACGCTTTACCAACCGATGCTCTACATGTCGCAAAGCTAAGTCAAAAGCTCAATCCCATGGTTTATACATGCCACTTCCAATACCTTTTCGACCTTGGGAAGATATTAGCATGGACTTTGTGCTTGGCATGCCACGAACTAAAAAAGACCATGATTCTGTTTTTGTTGTTGTGGACCGCTTTTCCAAAATGTCTCATTTCATTCCATGTCACAAGATTGACGATGCTTCACATGTTGCCAATCTCTTTTGTAGGGACATCTTGCGACTACATGGCGTACCCAAGACCATTGTGTCGGAAAGCAACGTCAAGTTCCTTAGCTACTTTTGGAAGACGCTATGCATCAAGCTCGAAATCAAGCTACTTTTCTCTTCGGCATACCATCCACAAACCGATGGTCAAACAGAGGTCACAAACCGGATGCTCTCGACGCTCCAAGGCGTGTTAATCAAGAAGAACATCAAGGAATGGGAAGAATGTCTACCCATCGCCGAGTACGCCTACAACCCCGCGCGTCACTTCACCACCGGTAAGTCTCCCTTCGAAGTGGTCTACGGCTTCAACCCTTTGTCCCCATTGGACATACTTCCGCTACCGCTTCAAGAACGAGTGAACATGGACGCAAACACAAGGGAAAACTACATCAAGAAGATGCATGAAGAAACAAGACACACGATCGAACGTCGACTGGAACACGTCAGCACCCGATGGTGTTCAGCCCCGGTGATCTTGTGTGGCTACACATTCGCAAGGACCGCTTCCCCAACGAGCGAAAGTCAAAGCTTCTTCCACGAGCCGACGAACCATTCAAGGTGTTGGCACGCTACAACGACAACGCCTACAAGATCGACATTTCACGCGACAAGTACAATGTGAGCGACATCTTCAATGTCAAGGACCTATCTCCTTTCCATGGTGATGAGGATCTCGATCCGAGGATGGACCTTTCCCAAAGGAGGGAGATGATGTGGAGCATCCCATGGTCATCCCCATGGATCCATCAACAACACATCAAGCTCCAAGTGGCCCTATGACAAGAGCCCGAGGACGTGCCATTGAAACCGAGGTGACATCCCTCCTTCGTGATTCTCCATTTGATACTCTCGAGACATGGTATCTATCTCAAGCGGAAACTCTATACATGATTAGGTGCCATGAATATGACCTCTGAAACGCTCGGAGTGAAGACCAACCAAGCATGAAGGTGGGCGCGAAGGCAGATGGAAGGAATCTACAATGGAAGGCCTCAAGCACCTCCAGGCCCCGGACATCCGGCCCAAGGCCCGGAAATCCGGCGCCACCGAACCAGAGAACCAGGCCGGCTGATGCTACAACGGCCGGACATCCGGCGTCGGCCCGGAAATCCGGCCCCTAGCCAGAAATCCAGCGCTTCCAGTCCAGAACCGTGCGGAACCAGACGTCCAAGCCCCGGACATCCGGCGACTCCTGAAGCCCCGGACATCCGGCCCAAGCCCGGACATCCGGCGACTCCTGAAGCCCCGGACATCCGGCCCCTGCGTGGGCAGATGCGGGCCAAAGGCCCATGTATCCCCTCTTTCCTCACCCCACTCGCCTTGGCCTATAAATAGACATCTCCCTCCTCCATCTAGGGTTAGCTTATGTTTAGCATTAAGTGTTTGTTGAGCATAGCTCTTTCCACTTACCTCCTCCCATGGAGATGACCTCTATGTGAGAAGATCCAAGTGGATGCCAAGGCCCCTCGTGTAGGGAAGATCTTCCGGGATATCAAGGCCCCTCGAAGTGGGAAGACTACCGTTACTTGTATCCTTTTGTTGAACTTGGTTCGATGTATCTCGTGTGTTTTCTATTGATCTAGCGGATGTGTAATCGGAGATCATTCTTGAGAGTTTGTGTTTTCTCTTTGGCTTTCTCCCTTTCCCCTCCATCGTGTGAAAAGATCGACACCCACGGGTTGACCCCGTACCACTCTTCGTCGGGGATCTCAATGGCCAAATCTAACACTGGTTTTGAAGGGATGCATGGGGGCTTCGACTATGGCATCAGGAATCAAGGAGAAGATGTCTTAAGCTTTGCTCTAGCCTACGACATAACCGTAGCTAACACCCTCTTTAAAAAGAGGGAATCACATCTAGTGACTTTTAGTAGTGGTCAACACTCTAGCCAGATTGATTTCATCCTCTCAAGAAGAGAAGACAAGCGTGACTGCCTAGATTGTAAGGTGATACCTGGAGAGAGTGTTGTCCCTCTGCATAAGTTTGTGGTTGTTGACTTCCGCTTTCGGATTTGTGTCCAGCTGGACAAGCGTGCCAAAGTTGCTAGAACGAAATGGTGGAAGCTCAACGGGGAGATAGCTCAGACGTTCAAGGAGAGGGTCATTAAGGAGGGCCCTTGGGAGGAAGGAGGTGATGCAGACAATATGTGGATGAAGATGGTGACTTGCATTCTAAGGTGGCCTCAGAGGAGTTTGGAGTGTCCAGGGGAAGTAGAAGCAAAGCTAAAGATACATGGTAGTGGAACGATGATGTCCAGAAGGTTATTAAGGAGAAGAAAGATTGTTAGAGATGCCTACACCTGGATAAGAGTGTGGACAGCATAAAGAAGAACAAGATGACAAATGAGGCCCAAAGCGAGTTGTGAGTGAAGCAAGGGGCCAGGCGTATGAGGACCTCTACCAGAGGTTAGACACGAAGGAAGACGAAAGGGGCATCTATAAGATGGCCAAGATCCAAGAGAGGAAGATGAGGGATGTTGACCAAGTCAAATGCATCAAGGACGAAGCAGACCAACTCCTAGTGAAGGACAAGGAGATTAAGCATAGATGGCGGGAGTACTTTGACAAGTTGTTCAATCGGGAGAATGAGAGCTCTACCATTGAATTGGATGACTCCTTTGATGATACTAGCAGGCGTTTTGTGTGGCGAATCCAGGAGTCTGAGGTCAAGGAGGCTTTAAAAGGGATGAAAGGAGGCAAGGCCATGGGCCCTGATTATATCCCCATTGAGGTGTGGAGAGGCCTCGGGGACATAGTAATAGTATGGCTAACCAAGCTTTTCAACCACATTTTTTGGGCAAATGAGATGCGAGAAGAATGGAGACGAAGTATATTAGTATCAATCTTGAAAAAGGGGGGGGTGTTCAGATTTGTACTAATTACCGTGGAATTAAGCTGACGAGCCAATGAAGTTATGGGAGAGAGTCATTGAGCATCGCTTAAGAAGAATGACAAGCGTGACCAAAAATCAGTTTGGTTTCATGTCGGGGAGGTCGGCCATGGAAGCCATTTTCTTGGTACGACAACTTATGGAGACATACAAGAAGCAAAAGAAGGACGTGCATATGGTGTTCATTGTCTTGGAGAAGGCCTATGATAAGATACCGTGCAATGTCATGTGGTGGGCCTTGAAGAAACACAAAGTCACAGCAAAGTACATTACCCTCATCAAGGACATATACAATAATGTTGTGGCAAGTGTTCGAACAAGTGATGGCAACACTGATGACTTCCCGATTGAAATAGGACTGCACCAAGGGTCAGCTTTGAGCCCTTATCTTTTTTGCTTTGGTGATGGAGGGATATAGGAGATATCCCATGGTGTATGCTCTTTGCGGATGATGTGGTGCTAGTCGATGATAGCCGTAAGGGGGTCAACAGAAAGGTAGAGCTATGGAGACAAACCTTGGAATTGAAAGGTTTTAGACTTGGTAGAACTAAAACCGAGTACATGAGGTGCAGTTTCAGTACTACTAAGCACGAGGAGGAGGAGGTTAGTCTTGATGGTCAGATGGTGCCTCAGAAGGACACCTTTCGATATTTGGGGTCAATGCTATAGAAGGATGGGGATATCGATGAAGATGTGAACCATCAAATCAAAGCCGGATGGATGAAGTGGCGCCAAGCTTCTGGCATTCTCTGTGACAAGAGTGCCACAAAAACTAAAAGGCAAGTTCTATAGGACAGCGGTTTGACTCGCAATGTTGTATGGTGCTGAGTGTTGGCCGACTAAAAGGCGACATGTGAAACAGTTAGGTGTGGAGGAGATGTGCATGTTGAGATGGATGTGTGGCCACATAAGGAAGGACCGAGTCCAGAATGATGATATACGAGATAGAGTTGGGGTAGCACCGATTGAAGAGAAGCTTGTCCAACATCGTCTGAGATGGTCTGGGCATATTCAGCGCAGGCCTCCAGAAGCTCCAATACATAGCGGACCGCTAAAGTGTGCTGATGATGTCAAAAGAGTACGGGGTAGACCAAACTTGACATGAGAGGAGTCCGTAAAGAGAGATCTAAAGGACTGGAGTATCACCAAAGAATTAGTCATGGACAGGGGTGCATGGAAACTTCCTATCCATGTGCCAAAACCATGAGTTGCTCGTGAGATCTTATGGGTTTCACCTCTAGCCTACCCCAATTTGTTTGGGACTAAAGGCTTTGTTGTTGTTGTTGCTGCTTTTGAGGAGTACAAAAGCCTGCTACTCATAAGATACATGTGGACCGAGTACTGATGTCCAACTAGTTCACGAACTTCTCCACCGCTAGCAACAACTTTTCAACATGGTCACGATGCTCCTCCGAATGAGGTTGGTCTAGCAACAGATCAATGAAGTCGGAACCAATGAAGCAGATATGTGGATGACACCATGCTCCTTTTAAGAAGCAATCAACATTGCCATGGTCAAATTGCTACTCTATTTGAGGTGATGTCTTGTATGAAGATTAATTTTTAAGAATGTGACTGTTGTTATGAGGGTGTCGATCGTGTAGTAGCGAAGGGTTGCTACTCTAATTTTGAGGTGATGTCTTGTACGAAGATTATTTTTTAAGAATGTGAGATTGCTGTTATGGGGCTATCGATCATGGACTAGAAGGGCTGCTAACCTCCTAACTTGCAAATCTGCCAATTTTTCGATCTCATACCACAATAATCCTATTAGCGAGAAGGTTTTATGCCTTAACTAAATACCTGGTATGCAATAAAGTATTCGAGCCCTGGAAAGGCAAATTTTCTCGTGTTAGGAGGAAGATTGCTTCTCAATAATGTGTCTCCCGCCAGTCCCAACTTACACCATGGGTCGCTTTCTGTTAGCCAACAATGTGCACACAAGTTTCAACAAAGTGACGCTCATTTTTTTCTAGGAAAGAGATACTCGAACGTAAATACCATATATAGTGAAATGGGCATCTATTTGCAAACCTAAAGACCATGGGGGTTTAGGAGTGTTAAACTCCCAACTTATGGACATTATTCAACCAGCCAAATTTATACGGAAGATTAGTCAAAACTCTCTGGGTCTACAGTTGGATCTCATCAAAGCCAGATACTAGAAGGTTCAACTTCTTCTCCTGGACTAGGCGTGGGGCCCCTTTCTAGAATGGAATCCAGGCCATCAAGCCAATCTTTGATTTAGGAGAAAAGCATGTCGTCTGGGACAGGCAATCGACCAGGTTCTGGTTGAACAATTGGATTGGTGGGGCCCGCCCCACATCAGATACCACCAGCTCTTCATCATGGCCTCTGATCCAGAAATCTTGGCCAGCTCAACAATTAGACAAGGCTCGCTCAGCGTGTTGTTTTGTCATACCTTTGACCAGGTCGAGGCAAACTTATGGGAGGCCCTTGGTGCCGAAGTTATTAATGTCCTGCTATTGAACTCATCCAACAAAATCTCTTGTGACCCAGAAGTGACTGGTCGGTGAAATCTTTATACGCCAAACTCTCTTCCGACCATGTTGTTCAGCACACTAAACTTCTTTTGCAGGCGGTCATGCACATGAAGATTAAGGTCTTCAGCAGACAAATGATTAGGGGGAGACTACCTCATCTTGCAATATCTTGAAACACAACGGTCTGAGTGATGGCTCATATGCCTTGTGCGGTAAGCGAGAAGATACAAATCATATATTATTTTGCCCAATGAAGAAATTCATGTGGAACTAAGTGAGGGAGGGACTGGGATGATCCTGGAACCCTATATGTTGCTCTGAGCTCTTGGGGCTTGTCCTGGGTGTTGGGGGTTCGCATTGCGTTGCATTGCAGCCATGTGCTGAGCCTTATGGAATATTCGTAACAAATGGCCATTGAAATGATGTTTCCATCCAATCCTCGGTTTAAATGTTTGACCTTCTTTCAGCTTTGGATGCCTGCAGGGAGAATGAAGAACGAGGAAACTTCATTGGATGGGTTACAGAGGCTTATAGATCTTCATGCTACGAACTGAAACGTTCTAGGCACTTCAGGAGCTGCTTAGCCTCTAGTCCTTTTGTGCGAGGTGCGTGCTAGATTTTCCCTTTGAGCGAGGAGTATGTGTTTTGGTTTGTAGGAGTAAGAATTATAAGTTACTTTGTCACTGTTTGAGTGCTTTATATAGTATAAGGCCAAGCGCTCCTTGCGCCTTTTTGTTCTAAAAAAAGCAAGAAAACAAGGGTCCACAACAGAGTGCGCATACTAGAACATCGTCGTTACCCATGAACGAAATTGGTGGTGCCATCGAGGGGGTCAACTATCCAGGTCGGGTCATAGGTGAGGTCATCGGTGGAGCCGAGGGCTGCAGATGTCTCCTCGCCGATGAACTTGTGGTCCGGGTAGAGCATCCGGAGGTGGTTGAAGATGAGATCCTCGCAGGCCTTGTCCGTCTCCATCACCAAATCCACCTGCAGCAACAACAATCCTTATCACTATGACAACTAGATCGCAATCCAATCAAGGCAGACAGAGACATCAAAAGGAGGTAAGATGCGTGGGGAAAAGAAAGAGGCGAGACGAGAGACCTGGCCCTTGTGCTCCACATTCTTGGTTAGGTAAAAGCTCTTGCGGATGATCTGCATAGGGTACAAATCGGTCCCAGAATGAGCGAACAGGCAATCGCGCATCACGAGCAGTGGGCCTAAGAAACAATTGCGGCAGGAGGATGGAGGGACGGATCGAGTTCATAGTATAGGAGGATTACCTCGCCGGCGCTCTTGGCGGCGTCCACCGCTGCGGCCAGGAACTGCTCCTCCGCCATGGCTTCCGAATCTCCCGCCTCCAGACTACGAAGAGGGAATCTGATGTTACCTGTACAGGAACGCTCGGCTGGGTGGTGCGCCCAAGGTGAACGAGCGCTCACGGTGTGTAGCCTTTTTCTTTGTCCCGGTGAACCAATCGTTCGTGTTGGAGGATGCACCTCACACACAAACCGCCTCCCCACCCCACCTAACCCCGGCCACCTTTCCCTCTTTCTTCATTTCTATCATCTTCATCTCCGCATAACTTGTCACCTTCACACACCTCGAACTTTTACCCCTTCTTTCGATCAAAACTGTCATGAAAACATAAAGACGGATAAATTGAAGCATCAAAATATTGAATTGAGACAAGATCTGCACTAAACCTATCATCCCCTTCCCCTCAAACCCGCATGTGAGAAACCCACCTAACCCCCTTTTCTCCACTTCCATCGGTTTCATCTCCACATAACTTATCATTTCCCCGTCGCCTCCACACACCTCGAGCTGCTACTCCCTCTTTCGATCAAAAATGTCATGAAAACACAGAGACGTGTGGATTGAAGCATCAGAACGTTAAATTGAGCTAAGATATGCACTAAACATATCACCCCCCTCCCCTCCCCTTTCTTGTCACTCACGTCCCTACACTCATCGAAAATTGTCTACGTGATCCACCTAACAATACCATGGTCAAAACATGCTGCTCTTACCATCACGGTGTAGAAAAAGCACACACAAAATGATATGCGTAAATCTTGGAAGTACGGGTAGTATAAACTTAAACATGCATACTCAATGGTTTTGCTACGTAAATCTATGTGAAAGGTGTCGTTAGGTGTCAATAGCATTGTATGGCACACAAATATTGTTCTTTTAAACAAAAGATAAATAATAGGAGAAAATGTCATGTCATATCCCCTAAAACTGCCATACCATACAATCAGCCATATGTACTAAAACTGCCACCTGAAAGCTGCTAAAAATGCTAAATGAGTAGTACTAAAACTGACGGGTGAGTGTTTATAAAAAGTACCTAGTGAGTAGTACTAAAAACTCCATGTGAGTGCTGCTACAAAATGCTATGCTAGATCCACTAAAACTACCATGCATGTCATGCCATGATCCACGAAAACTATCATGCTAGGGAAAATGAAAATGCCATGCCATATCCACTAAAACTATCATGCTAGGGAAAATGAAAAATGCCATGCCATATCTAATAAAATTGCACATGCCATTTTTAGGGGGAAAACAACCATACATACACCGTCAGAAAACAATGCCTAATGAGTACTGCTATATCTGCCATGTGAGTACTGCTAAGAAATCTGATAAACTGCCAATACAAAAACATGTCAACCCTACATTTTAGACCGCGTACTTTGGTGTTCGGTGTTCAATTGCATGGTTACAAAAAAATAAAAATGCATGTGACTACTACTGAAAACTGCCATGTCAATGCTACTGAAAGTTGTCATGTGATATCTGATAAAAACCGTGCTAAAAATGCAATTTAAACAAGGGCATTGTTTTTTATAAAGAAAAATAAATTGTCGTGCTTTTGTAATACAAAATGTCATGGCATATAAGTGTTTTATGAAAAGACATGTTTATCTATTTACATTAAGGTTTTAAGCCCCCGAAAAACAATTCAGGTGCATGTAAGAGAGGCATCGCTTCGGCTTGGGGCACGAAGAAATCATGGACCAAGGATCAAACAATCAGCCGTGGTTGAATGTTGCTTGGGCAACCCCCGCGTGGACTGCAATGCCTATAGAAGAGTTAACGTCAATTTGCCCGTTGATGCCACTACTACAAGAATACTCAAATGAAGGCGTGTGTCTTACTACTGTTTATAAAACCAGTGCGTAGAAACGTCATGATTTCAGTAACGGACAATGAAAAATAGATAGAAGATCAGAGGACTAACATTACTATACATAGGGCTTCGCCAGCTGGAGCAGATGATGTGGAATGTCGGGTGATAGTGTCCTGGATTAGGGGTCACTCACCACGTCATCTCCTGACCAGGAGGGCCAGGCTAAGGACCCCATGGTGGTTCACCAACATGCCGCAAAAGGGCCCATGGCATGTAGAAGGAACATTCCCGAAGACTTGGTGATGGAGGCGAAGTTGTCCCTGTCTTTCAATGAGATGTGACTACCATTTTTGGTGGAGTAGACTTTGACGATCCGACTACGAACGTGTGAGGACGTCGCGCCTTAGCAATCGCTAAACCAACTCCGAAAGGTTATTGACCACGCCGGAGCACGATCAACCTGACCACGAGGGTCTTTTCCTGCATGCAAATGAAGAACAAGCAAGAAACTGAAATTGCAATCTGGATATTGCGAATATAAGAGGAAAGCTTTATTGATGAAAGTGGGGTTCTGTGACGTCTTGGTCTGGTCGTGGAACAAAAACGAAGGACGCGAAGTTGCAGCTGTGGCAAACTTTTAATCTAAACAAAACTCAAGTCTAAACGGCGCCCTAAGGGCTGTATATATGGGGGAATAGAGGGGAATTTCGTGTCCCTTGGAGGAGGGGTCCGAAACCAACCCTAACTCAGTTTCCCCACACATACGGACTCTAAAAACATCCTATAATGTAGTATTTCAAAATTACATGGGCCTGTCCCAAAAATAAGGTGGCGCAACACCTATAATAGCCTATGGACGAAATTTATAAATTGGCATCTTGAATATTTCGTCCAAGCCTTCATGCTCTCATGGCTTCAAAGTGCGAAAATCACCACTGGAACCTCCATTGTTCTCTCCCACGTGCGCACCTTCTTCTCCATGCTTGTTCCCGCTCCAATGGCCATCCTTCTTGTCCATGCTAGGTCCTTCATTCATAAGTAAAACAAAAGTATCTAATTTAGGCAGCATCATATGTTCATGAACATTGGAAGGATTTCCAAGAAACGAAAGTACCTGGTAATTCAATTGGCGTGCGCGAGCTCTAGTAATTGGTCCAGTATGTATAGCAGCAGGGGCTGTGGGTGTAACAATGGTATTGATGTCCTCATCATCCTCCCCTTCTTGAAATGAAGTCGTCCTCGATGGAAGCTCATCTTCCTCACCCAAATAAGGCTTCAAATCTGCAATGTTAAAAGTGGGACTGACCCCAAACTCTGCAGGCGGCTCAAGTTTATATGCATTATCCTCTATTTTCTCTAACACCTTAAAAGGACCATCAACACGTGGCATTAGCTTTGACTTGCGCAAATCAGGAAATCTATCCTTACGCAAATGTAACCAAACAAGATCTCCAGGTGCAAAGACAACATGTTTTCTACCCTTGTCTCCAACAAGTTTGTATTTAGCATTCATAGCTCAATGTTTTCCTTAGTTACCTCATGCATTTTTAAGATCAATTCAGCACGTTGTTTAGCATCAAAATTTACCTTCTTCGAAGATGGAAGAGGCAACAAATCAATAGGCGCACGAGGTATGAAACCATACACAATTTCAAAAGGGCACATCTTAGTAGTAGAATGCAATGCATGATTATAAACAAATTCAATATGAGGCAAGCATTCTTCCCACATTTTCAAGTTATTCTTCAAAACAACCCTAAGCATAGTAGACAATGATCTGTTAACTACTTCCGTTTGTCCATCAGTTTGGGGGTGACATGTAGTACTAAAAAGCAGTTAGTCCCCAACTTAGCCCATAAACATCTCCAAAAGTGGCTACGAAATTTAGCATCACGATCTGAAACAATTGTATTTGGCACACCATGCAAGCGAATAATTTCACGAAAGAACAAACCAACAACATTAGCAGCAGCATCACTTTTATGACATGGTATAAAGTGTGCCATTTTTGAAAATCTATCCACGACAACAAATATGCTATCCCTCCCCTTATTTGTTCGAGGTAAACCTAAACAAAGTCCATAGATATATCCTACCAAGGAACACTGGGTACAGGCAAAGGCATGTATAAACTATGAGGATTGAGTCGTGGCTTAGCTTTTTGACATGTAGTGCAGCAAGCAACAAAACGCTCAACATCCCGTCGCATCTTTGGCCAAAAGAAATGTGTAGCAAGTACATCCTCCGTCTTCTTCACGCCTAAGTGTCCCATTAATCCTCCTCCATACGCCTCCTGCAACAACAAAAGACGAACGGAGCTAGCTGGAATGCATAGCTTGTTAGCACGGAACACAAATCCATCATTAATGACGAACTTGTTCCATGTTACCCCTTCTTTACAATTCTGCAACACATCTTTAAATTCAACATCATGCACATATTGATCTTTGATGGTCTCCAAACCAAATATTTTAAAGCCAAGTTGTGAAAGCATAGTATAACAATGAGACAATGCATCAGCAATAACACTTTCTTTTCCCTTCTTGTGTTTAATGACATAAGGGGAAGTTTCAATGAATTCAACCCATTTAGCATGTCTACGGTTCAGTTTTGCTTGACTTTTAATATGCTTCAAAGATTCATGATCAGAATGTATAACAAATTATTTGGGCCATAAATAATGTTGCCATGTTTCCAAAGTCCGAACAAGGGCATATAAATCCTTATCATAAGTAGAATAATCCAGACTAGGCCCACTCAATTTTTCAGAAAAGTATGCAACGGGTTTACCATCTTGTAATAACACACCTCCTAATCCAATTTCACTAGCATCACATTCAAGCTCGAAAGTCTTATTAAAATCTAGAAGTTGGAGTAAGGGAGCATGTGTTAACTTATCTTTCAATACCGTGAAGGCTTCTTCCTGTGCAATGCCCTAAACAAAAGGCACATCCTTCTTTGTAAGCTCATTGAGAGGTGCAGCAATGGTGCTGAAATCTCTCACAAAACGCCTATAGAAACCAGCGAGGCCAAGAAAACTCCTCACTTGTGTGACCGTTTTTGGCTGCGACCAACTCTCAATAGCTTCAATCTTGGCTTTATCAACTTCAATTCCCCGTGGAGTAACAACATAGCCAAGAAAAGATACTCGGTCGGTGCAAAAGGTGCACTTCCCAAGGTCACCAAACAAATGTGCATCATGTAGAGCAATAAAAACAACACGTAAATGTTCCAAGTGTTCCTCCAAAGATCTACTATAAATTAGTATATCATCAAAATAGACTACCACAAATCGTCCAATGAAAGCACATAAAACCTCGTTAATTAATCCTATGAAAGTGCTAGGTGCATTAGTTAACCCAAAAGGCATGACTAACCACTCATATAATCCAAACTTAGTTTTAAATGTTGTTTTCCATTCATCTCCCAATTTCATACGAATTTGATGGTATCCACTACGCAAATCAACTTTGGAGAAAATTGTAGAGCCACTTAATTCATCAAGCATATCATCTAGCCTAGGAATAGGATGACGATAGCGAAGAGTAATATTATTAATGCCTCTACAATCAACACACATACATGATGTATCATCCTTTTTTGACACTAGAATAATAGGAACAATACAAGGACAAAGGGATTTGCGTATATAACCTTTGTCGAGCAGCTCCTGTACTTGACGCATAATCTCCTTCATCTCCTCTGGATTGATACGGTATGGCACACGGTTAGGTAGCGATGCACCGGGAATTAAGTCAATCTAATGCTCAATCCCTCTAATAGGTGGTAATCCCGGTGGCACGTCTTGTGGAAAGACGTCAGCGAACTCTTGCAAGATGTTAGTGATAGTAGGAGGCAAAGAGGGAGGCACATCCTCCAACAACAACAACAACAACAACAAAGCCTTTAGTCCCAAACAAGTTGGGGTCGGCTAGAGGTGAAACCCATAAGATCTCGCGACCAACTCATGGTTCTGGCACATGGATAGCAAGCTTCCACACACCCCTCTCCATGGATAGTTCTTTGGTGATGCTCCAATCCATCAGATCTCTCTTTACGGACTCTTCCCATGTCAAGTTCGGTCTACCCCGGCCTCTTTTGACATTATCAGCATGCTTCAGCCGTCCGCTATGCACTAGGGCTTCTGGAGGCCTGCGTTGAATATGCCCAAACCATCCTAGACGATGTTGGACAAGCTTCTCTTTAATTGGCGCTACCCCAACTCTATCTCGTATATCATCATTCCGGATTCGGTCCTTCCTTGTGTGGCCACACATCCATCTCAACATGCACATCTCCGCCACACCTAGCCGTTGCACATGTCGCCTTTTTGTCGGCTAACACTCAGCGCCATACAACATTGCGGGTCGAACTGTCGTCCTATAGAACTTGCATTTTAGCTTTTGTGGCACCCTCTTGTCACAGAGAATGCCAGAAGCTTGGCGCCACTTCATCCATCCGGCTTTAATTCGATGGTTCACATCTTCATCGATATCGCCGCCCTTCTGCAACATTGACCCCAAATATCGAAAGGTGTCCTTCTGAGGCACCACTTGCCCATCAAGGCTAACATCCTCCTCCTCCTCGTGCCTAGTAGTACTGAAAGCGCACCTCATGTACTCGGTTTTAGTCCTACTAAGTCTAAAACCTTTCGATTCCAAGGTTTGCCTCCATAACTACAACTTCCTGTTAGCCCCCGTTCGACTCTCATCGACCAGCACCACATCGTTCGCAAAGAGCATACACCATGGGATATCTCCTTGTATATCCCTTGTGACCTCATCCATCACCAAGGCAAAAAGATAAGGACTCAAAGCTGACCCTTGATGCAGTCCTATCTTAATTGGGAATTCATCAGTGTTGCCATCACTTGTTCGAACACTCACGTCCTCCAATGAAAATAATACCTCTTTGCACACAAAAGCATAACAAACAGACGTAGTAACATGCAAATCAGTAATATCATATTTAGTGGCAAGTAAACATCCACTCTTCAATTTTATTTCAGATGCAACACTAGATGATGGTTTATTAGTCTTATTCTGTTGCTCAAAGTCCTTTGCCACAATATGATTTTCACTCTTACTTTGCTCCTATTTTGCTTTACTAGCGCTAGCAATGTCATCTTTCATAATAGGGCCATTTGCATTCCTGTCCATAACTCGAACCACCTACTCAGATTTGCCCCTAATTTCGAAGCATGCTCAAATTTGCCCCTCTTCCGTTAAGTGCGCTTATAGAAATGCCCTTCCGTACATTTTCCGTCCAGTCAAAGGCCTTTGACCGTTAGATTTTTCAAAGGCCTTTGACTGGACGGAAAATGTACGGAAGGGCATTTCTATAAGCGCACTTAACGGAAGAGGGGTAAATTTGAGCATGCTTCGAAATTAGGGGCAAATCTGAGTAGTGGGTTCGAGTTAGGGGCACAGATGTAAAAGACCCTTCATAATATGTTCATGAGACATAGGAAGCAAAGTTATATTTTTATCCTTATGAACAAGAGTATACTGATTTGTCCAACCATGGTGTACATATTTTTTTATCAAATTTTCATGGTCTACCAAGTAAAACAGAGCATGCTTGCATGGGTACCACATCACAATCAACATAATCAGAATATGTAGCAATGCTAAAGTGCACACGAACAGTACGTGTTACCTTAACCTTGCCACTATTGTTGAACCACTGGATATAATAATAAGGATGAGGATGTGGTCTAGTGGTGAGAGACAGCTTCTCCACCATCTCCATGCTAGCCAAGTTGTTACAACTCCCTCCATCGATTATAACGTGGACAGAATGTTCCTTCACAGCTCCCTTTGTATGGAGCAAGTTGTGCCTCTGATTTTGCTCAGCATGTGTTACCTGCACACTCAAAACACGTTGAGCAACTAAACTTTCATACTTGTTCGCGTAGTCAACAGCCATGTAGTGTGTCTCTTGTTCAGTATCCTCGGCACCTTGTTCTTCACTTGCAATAAGAGCCAAAGTCTGCTCATCATAATCACTTGGAGGCATATCCACCATCCTCGTTAACAATCATCACATGCCTGGATGTGCATTCTCTCGCAAAATGACCTCTACCCTTGCAACGATGACATATAACCTCAGGTTTTTGCCCTATAGATGCCATGGTTGAAGAAGAGCTTTGTGCAGGCCCCGAAGGTGTGCCCTTGCTGGAGGCTCATGGCGGTGCCTGTTTTCTTGTATCTCTGTTGGAGTTGGCGGCTGAAGTAAGTGGTGTTGTAGTAGGACGTGTGGAAGTAGATGATGTACGTGGTGTCCATGATGAAGCTCGACCTGCAGAAAAAATAGTTCTCGCCATTGCCTGTCGATCCTACACTTCACGTTCAGCTTTGCAAGCAAGATGGAATAAACGAGTGATAGTGTTATACTCCTTATACTCTAGAATAGTTTGAATCTCTCTATTTAATCCACCCATAAAACATGCAAGCATAGCTTCATTCTCCTCAACGATACCACATCTAATCATGCCAGTTTGCAATTCCTGATAATATTCCTCTACATAATTTTTTCCTTGTCTTAAACGTTACAAATTTTGAAGCAAGTCACATTGATAATATGGTGGAACCCAACGATTATGCATAGCAGTTTTCAAAGCAGCCCAAGTAGTAGGGATATTATCATGATGTATTCTACAATGTTTAGACCACCAAACACAAGCAAAACTAGTGAATACACAAACAGCAGCAACAACACGTCTATCCTCAGGAAATTGTAAGCATGTAAAACGTTGTTCTGTTTCTAACTCCCAAGTAAGATATATATCAGGAACATATCGACTCTCAAATGTCAGAATATCCAATTTTAGTTTAGGGGGATGGTCATGATCCCGTACCTGAGGGGGTGGTGCAGCCCTACCATTGCGATTGTATGCATGTGGACGACCTGGTGCTTGTGGTGGTGGTTGCCCTTGGTGCTGATTGGGAGCAACCTCTCCCTCATCATTGTAATCACCATCGTAGTCCTCATTCTGCTCAACCATTGTAGCAATAATAGCCACAGAAACTGCAGCAGTAGCAACGGCACCAGAATTTTGGCCTTGACCGATAGGCACACGTTGCGCTCATCTCGCGAAATTTGAACGATGTTGTTGTTGTTGCAGGGGTATGACAGGTGCAACTGGTGGTGGTAGACGTGCAAGCACCTCATTGAACTTAGCATCCAACTTGGTGTCGAATGTCTCTTCTAAATGATCTAACTTCTCCATGGCCTCACGAGAGAGCTGCCCAGATCTCGCGACACTCTGTTGTGAATCGGATTATGACCATACGTTGGGACTATCCGGAGGCCGATTCATCCAACTCGTAATGAGCTTCGCCTTTCGCCCCGAGAACTCATTGTTTCGGGAGATATTTGTCAGGACACCTTGCCGGGTGCTCGGGCGAATTATCCTCTCCATAGCATGGGATGAGGGAAATATCTGACTACTCCCACCCACTTCGGCGTTATTGAGGTTTGTGCAATGTTCACGTCCATCTTGGGCAAACCCACACTTCTCTCGTTGAGAGCAACAGTGTTGCATGAGCTCATGTGCCTCGGAACATGGGGACCAAGGGCATGATTACGGTAAGAGTTCCCTTGGAGTGGTCGCTTGACACCAAGAAACATACCTTGATGAAGTTATGAGTGACATCCATAACCTCATGAAAGGGTACCGGCTGGGGAATGTCCTAGCGACCGAACCTAGGGTAGTCTGACCACCAGACCATCGGATAAATCTCGCGAAAGAGGACGACAAGGTTGTCTGAAAATAAAAGGGTACTCTTCCCCAGCACTGGTCGAGAGATACGACAATCAATCACTGTTGACTCGGGGCTCGAAGGTGAAAGGTCTCAATTCCGCGACATCGGTCAACAACGCTACACAAGTTCCTATTTCATAATAACGTGTTCACAATAACCTTACTATACGGAAAATATAAAGACCGTATTCACTATTTTCAAACGTGATCCTCCTTTATACTTCGCCTTTCCATCAGAACCTGTCATGGCCACTAAGCACTCCTATGTTGGCTCCGCGGGAGCAATGGGCTCCCCTCAAGTCACGAGCGAATTATGGCAACCGTCGTCGCCTCTCCACCCCATGTATGATTACCCCGGGGACACCAGAATGTCAAGCGGTTGCCGAGAAGCCATGGACCGACGAGACCTAAAGTGTCGCCCGAGCAAAACATTCCAGCTCTTCATACGGGCTAACCATGGTGTAGTGCATTACCTCGGCACTTCTTCCTCGATGAAGGAAAAGAAGGCCGAGCATTTCTGGCGCTTTTTCATCTCTAGGTGAACTTTCTTCGGAAGGGCTCTAGGGTATGCTACCTATAGGTACGGCCCGAAATAAAGAACTAGGAGATCCACTTTCCTGGTCACAAGAACAAAGTACACACCTGGATAAGCCTCCCTGGCGCAATTAGAGGGACGGGAGAAGAGGAAGAAAACGCTCGGGACCCTAACCCTTCTTTGCAGATCAAGACTAAAACTTGCAAAGCTCTTGTAGGACACACGAGGACTTTACAAGGCTCGGGGGCAGGACATAAACGTTAGAGAAGAAAACAACTTGCCCAATGGTAATTTTATTACACAAATTCATTAAACACCTAAGGAGTTTTTCCCATGGTGCTTTTCGGGAGAGTAACTTCGCCTATGTTGTCTCAACATAGCCAATCCCAAGTCCGGGTAAAGGAGGAGGGTTGTAATAGGCTTGGCGAGCCAAAGTCAAAACCCAACCACTCTTATGGAGTTGAAACCCAAAAGATTTATGTTGGGGCGTAACCCTCTCAGCGACGCGCCACATCGGAACCCGGGTGTGGCGTCAAATGGGCAAGGTCCGAGCCGTCCTCTCCTGGTGGCGCGTCGTAACTTGATCCGGATACGGTGGCAAGTGAGCAGGGATCAGGTTGCCGCATCCTTAGTGGCAGCTACATCGACGCCCGGGTGTAGTGGAAAATGAGTAAGGGTCCTCGCATTTGACTCGACGAGTGCGAAGGGTAAGGAAGCTAGCCAAGCCTAGGAGGATCCGCTTAGGTAGCTGGAATGTAGGGTCCCTGACAGGTAAGCTTCGGGAGCTAGTTGATAAAGCGGTGAGGAGAGGTGTTGATATCCTTTGCGTCCAAGAAACAAAATGGAGGGGACAGAAGGTGAAGGAGGTGGAGAGTACCGGCTTCAAGCTGTGGTAAATGGGGACGGCTGCAAACAGAAATGGAGTAAGCATCTTGATAAAGAAGAGCCTCAAGTATGGAGTGGTAGACGTCAAGAGACGTGGGGACCGGATTATCCTGGAACTGGTAGTTGGGGACTTGGTTCTCAATGTTATCAGCGCGTATGCTCCGCAAGTAGGCCATAATGAGAACACCAATAGGGAGTTCTGGGAAGGCCTGGAGAACATGGTTAGGAGTGTACAGATTGGTGAGAGGCTCTTTGATGCGGAGCATCCCATGGTCGTCCCCACGGATCCATCACCAAGACATCAAGCTCCAAGTGGTCCTATGACGAGAGCCCGAGCACGTGCCATTGAAACCAAGGTGACATCCCTCAGTGATTCTCCATTTGATACTCTCGAGACATGGACGCTACCTCAGGCGGAAACTCTATGCATGATTAGGTACCATGGATACGACCTTGGAAACGCTCGGAGTGAAGACCAACCAAGCATGAAGGTGGGCGCGAAGGCGGATGGAAGGAATCTACAAAGGATGGCCTCAAGCACCTCCAAGCCCCAGACATCCGGTGCCACAGAACAAGAGAACCAGGCCGGCTGATGCTACAGCGGACGGACATCGACCCCTGGCCGGACATTCGGCGTCGGCCCGGAAATCCGGCCCCTCGCCGAAAATTCAACACGTCCAGTCCAGAACCACGCGGAACCAGACGTCCAAGCCCCGGACATCCGGCCCAAGCCCGGACATCCGGCGACTCCTCAAACCCCGGACATCCGGCCCTGGCCCGAACATCCGGCCCGTCCTGAAGCCCCGGACATCCGGCCCTGGCCCAAACATCCGGCCCCTGCGTGGGCAGATGCGGGCCAAAGGCCCATGTATCCCCTTTCCTCACCCCACTTGCCTTGGACTATAAATAGACATCTCCCTCATCCATCTAGGGTTAGCTTATGTTTAGCATTAGAGTTTGTTGAGCATAGCTCCTTCCACTTACCTCCTCCCATGAAGATGACCTCTATGTGAGAAGATCCAAGTGGATGCCAAGGCCCCTCATGTAGGGAAGATCCTTCGGGATATCAAGGCCCCTCTCCGGAGTGGGAAAACTACCATTACTTGTATCCTTATGTTGAACTTGGTTCGATGTATCTTGTGTGTTTTCTACGGATCTAGCGGATGTGTGATCGGAGATCGCTCTTCAGATTTTGTGTTTTCTCTTTGGTTTTCTCCCTTTCCCCTCCATCTTTCCCCTCCATCGTGTAAAAAGATCAACACCCACGGGTTGACCCCGTATCATCTTGGTATCAAGAGCCATGTTGATTCACACCTTGGGAGTCTCATCCCCCATTTTCTAGCCAATTTTTGTTTTGATTTGACCTAATTTCGAAAATTCTCACAAAAATAGCCATAGCAAAACTTCTTGGATTCGTTGGATTTGAGGAGATTTTGTTGAGTCTGATCCGTGGATTTAGTTGTGGACGAGTGGATCTAGCTTTCCCCCATCATCCCCATCAATTTCATCCGCAAAATCGCCCCCAATTTCGCCAAAAAAAATTAAGTTCATCCACAAGTTCGTGGGATCCCCAGATCCGATCTGGATCGGGCAGCCCAGATATCCAGCCCAACACCGGACATCTGGCCTGACGCTGACAGCTAGGCATCTTTGCCTTGTTTTCTCCGATTTTCGTTGATTACCACCATTTTCTTCCGCAACCACCGCCATTTTCTTCCGCAACCACCGCCAATTCTTTCGCAACCTTTTGCACTTGAGATTTTGAGCCGCGAACTTGCCGCTTCCTAACGTGTTTTGACTACTTAGGAGTGGTTCTACACCGACATTGCCGCTCATCATCGCCCCGAATCGTCGCCGACCAACTCATCGTTGACACCTCACCGTAAACAAGGACAGTAACCGCGACGACACTCTTGATTATACCCTTGCCATTGCATTGTTACCCCGAGCCTATTTGTGTTACTTGCCTATCGAGACTAGCCATTGAGTATCTCCGGGCTACGCTACTTGTGCCCTTTAATGATACATACTCCGCATAGCTTCAATTGCGCGCATATATCATAGTATCATCTCTTGTGTTACAATAGTACCCACATACACAAATGCTATCTTGGTGTGCACATCCCGCATTGTGACCATACATAATATCATCGCCAAAAGAAAGAGAAGCAAAGCTTTCAAGAAAAGAGCAAAGCAATAGCATCGCCAAATTTGCATATCATACTTGATCATCTTGGATCACTTGAGCGAGTGACATCGTGCCTCATACCATAGCAAAGTAGGGAATAGGAAGACGACACGTTTTGTATCTTATAGGTTGTGCACAAGTTCGTATCACGCCCATTTGAGCAATCGTGCTAGCGTCTCTCTAGTGTTGTGCAACACAAGCTTTTTCCGTGGATTCCACATTCTATGTCATTCCTTGGTTGCACGACCCCACTCTTCTATCCGTGTGTGTGTTTCCGTGTATACTCATTGCTATTGATCTATATTGTCTTACTTGCGAATTTGCGAATCTCTTTCAACATTATTGAATCTTATCTTCGGATTGCTTGAATTTTGTGCCACCATCCTAACCAAGCTACTCCATAAGCCTTATTTGTGTAGGTGTGAGAGGAACGATCTCCGGTGATGCGGAGCATCCCACCATCATCCCCATGGACTCTACACCATCACATCAAGCCACAAAGGGACCCATGACTAGAGCCCGAAGACGTGCTATTGAACATGAGGTGACATCTCTCCTATATGAGTCTCTCTTTGATGTTCATGGAACTTGGATGCTACCTCAATCAGAGATCCTTTGCATGATCAGGCACAATGGGAATGGAGATGGTTTAGAAGATGCCCGGAGCGGAGGACGACAAGCTTGGAAGGACAAAGGAGAAGCTGCGGACAAGGCCCAGCTCTCGGACGTCCGACGCCTGGAGGCCGACCTCGACCGAAGACCACCAGGACACTACAGCGCCCGGACGACCGACACCGCCCGGACGTCCGACACGCTCCAACGCTCGGACAATCGGACCCCTCCGGAAATCCGACGCCCCGGCACCCGCACCGATTTCTCGGAAGACCGAAGCCTCCGGATGTCCGAGCCTCGGACATCCGACCAGCTCCGGAAATCCGGCTACCCCGCACCCGAACCGAATCGTCGGACGACCGGAGGCTCTTGGACGTCCGGACCGCCCTGAAGCCTCGGACGTCTGACACCGTCCGGACGTCCGGACCCTGTCCGTGCACCAACCCGCGGGCTTTGGCCCATGTACCCCTTCCTTTCGCCTAGGACTATATAAACACCTCCCCCTCCTCTTCCTAGGGTTAGCTTATGTTTAGCAAAGACCATTGTTGAGCATAGCTCCATTACTTCCTTCTCCCACGGAGATTGACCTCCATCGAGAGAAGATCCAAGTGATGTCAAGGCCCCTCTAAGGGAAGATCCTAAGGGATTCAAGACCTCCTCCTTTGGAGCGAGGAGACTATCGTTACGTGTATCCTTTTGTTGATTGTGGATCTTGTACTCGTGTACTCGTGTGTTTCTAGTGGATGTGTGATCGAAGGTTGTCCTTGAGTGTTTGATTTCCTCTCATGTTTCTCTCTTGTTCTTCGTGTTCCTCGTGAGATCCCCTCCATTTCGTGAAAGATCGACGCACTCGGGCGTGCCACGTATCATATTGGTATCAAGAGCCAAGGTTTCTCACGAATTTGGAGTCTTCCCCTTCGTTTTCTAGCCAATTTTGTTTTGTTTTGACATAATTTCGAAAATCCCCACAAAAATAGCCATACCAAATTTCTTGGATCCGTTGGATTTGAGGAGATTTTGTTGATTTTGATCCGTGGATTTTGTTGTGAACAAGTGGATCTACCTTTCCCCCATCTTCCCCATCAATTCCATCCGCAAAATCGCCACAATTTTGCCCGAATATTTTTGTTTGGTTCGAGTTCATCCCGTGGAACCCGCAGGCTCCGGACGACCGACAGCCGCCGGACGACCGGACCTCAGACAACCGACAGTCGTCGGACGACCGGACGTCGGACGACCGACACGGTCCGGACGTCCAAGCAACTCTGACGAAACTGAATTTTGCCCGAATTTTTTTCTTCCTCCACCATTTCTTCCGCAACCCTTTGCATTTGAGATTTTGAGCAGCGAGCCTCGCCACTTCCTAAGGTGTTTCGGCTAATTAGGAGTGGTTCTTCATCGACATCGCCGCTCATCATCGCCCCGTATCGTCGCAACCACCTCTTCGTTAAAACCACACCGTAAGCAAGGACGGTAACCGCGACGACTCTCTCTTCCGCTATATACCCTTGCCATTGCATTGTTACCTCGAGCCTTTTTGCGTTACTTGCCTATCGAGACTAGCCATTGAGTATTGCCGGGCTACACTACTTGTGCACTTTAGTGATACATACTCCGCATAGCTTCATTTGCATGCATAAATCTTAGTATCATCTTTTGTGTTACAACATAGTACCCGCATACATAATTGCTATCTTGGTGTGCACGTCCCGCATTGTGACCATACAAAACATCATTGCAAAAAAAAAGAGAAGTAAAGCTTTTAAGTAAGAGCAAAAGAGCACAAGAGCAATAGCATCGCAAGCTTCACATAGCATATTTGATCATCTTGGATCACTTGAGCGAGTGACACGAGCAACATACACACATAGCAAGTTGGGCATAGGAAGACGACACGTTTGGTTCCTTTAGGTTGTGCACAAGTGCGTATCGTGCCCATTGGAGCAATCGTGCTAAAGTCTCTCTAGTGTTGTGCAACGAGAGCATTTTCCGTGGATTCCACATTTTGGCTCATCCTTGGTTGCATGACCCCAATTTTCTTCCGTGAGTGTGTTTCCATGTATACCCATTGCTATTGATCTACATTGTCTCATTTACGAATTTTACGAATCTCTTTCAAAATTATTGAATCTTATCTTTCTAATTGCTTGAAATTTGTGCCACTATCCTAACCAAGCTACTCCATAAGCCTTATTTGTGTAGGTGTGAGAAGGACGATCTTTGGTACCAATTCTACTATTTACATACTTGCACATTGAGTGATCTTGATCCACTTTCAACTTTTGGAACGGTAATTGGTATTGTCTTCTCACTCCTCCACTTAAATGTCTTTGAGTGCTATGGATAGGAACATCATGTCGAACCCGGCCTTCGAGGAGAATGACGACGACGTGAACAACCACGTCACCAAGTTGCACTTCTTCAGCGCACACAAGGCAATTACTCAAGCTCAAGATGTCTTGCATGACCGCATCGACCAACTCGCCTCCAACTTGCGTGAATCCGAAATGCACACAAGGGAATACCTCGACACCAAGCTCTCAAGTCAAATGGAGGAGCTCCGGTCCTTGATGGTCACTCGCGCACCTTCCACATCTACATCGTCAAGGAGTCGTCACACAAGTCGCAACCCAACGACATACTCTTCCGACGCAAGTCCACAAGCGCGTCACCACCACCGTGACAAACACTCCGGCCCAAGTTCTCCACAAGGTCGTCACCGTCAAGACAATCCATTTCATGGCAATGGATTGCAAGATCACGTTCGCGCTCGAGAACGCCGCCGCCAACAAGATCAAGATGCGTTGGAAGAAAACAACAACGCCATGAACAAGAACTACGACGCCGAGAAGAACAACATCGCCGTCATGAACGATCGCTTGAAGCACATCGCGCTTTACAAGAAGCTACTCGCTCCTTGGAGGAGCGCAACCGCCAAGCTCATCACGAGCAAGAAGCACTTCGCCAAGCACAACAAGAAGAACTTCGTCGACAATGACAAGAAGAAGCCAATCGCCAAGAGGAGCACTAAGAAAGGCGCAACCGAGTGCGTCCACCTCGTCGCCGTCCTCTAGATCATCGCGACGAACCCGACCATGAAGATGAGCAAGGACAAGATCAACGTCAACACGCTCAAGGCAATGACAATGAGGATCCACATCCAAGACAAGGATTTCGGCATCACAACCACAATGATAAACAACGTTTCGGCAAGCTCAAGTTCACAATGCCAAAGTTCTCCGGAAGCAATGGTCCCGAAGACTACTTGTCATGGGCCCTCAAGGTTGACAAGATCTTTCGCCTACACAACTATGATGAAGAGAAGAAGATAGCCATGGCTTCCCTTGAGTTCCAAGACTATGTCCTTATTTGGTGGGAACAAGTGATTGAGCGAAGAAGGGAGAGAGGCGAACCTCCTATCACCACTTGGGCCCAAATGAAGGACCTCATGCGAGCTCGTTTGTGCCTACACACTACAACCGGGATCTCTTCAAGAAACTACAACAACTCAAGCAAGGCACTAAGTCGGTAGAAGAGTACTACCAAGAGATGGAAATCGCTATGATCCGAGCAAATGTCAAGGAAGATGACGAGCAAACGATGACACGCTTCTTGAATGGCCTCAACTACCAAGTCAAGAAAATTGCCGACTTCCAACCATACTCCAACCTTCTCGAACTTGTGCATCAAGCAACCAAGGCGGAACGGCAAGTGCAAGATGACTACAAGTACTACAAGTTCTCCAAGACCTACGGCTCAAGTGCTCAAGCTACTACAACAATGACACCTTCGACTACGAAATCGACAACAACTACCGGCGACAAGTCAAGCTTCAAGGACAAGACGACTTCCTCAAGCCGACCATCCTCAAGCACCTACAAGTCGAGAGCTTCATCATCTACCCCAACACCGGATGCTACCGTCAAGACAAGCTCCGTCAAGTGTTTCATGTGCCAAGGCCGAGGCCACAAGACATTCGAATGTCCAACCAAACGCAATATAATTCTCCTCGACAACGGCACCTATGACTATGAGTGACGACGAGATGCAAGATTTGGAGCAAGTGGCCATACACCGCCAAGTGAATGAAGATGAAGATTCGCAAATCTTTTGCGACAACGATCCGAGCCCCGCTCTCGTTGTCTCCAAAGTTTTTACGCTCCAACAACAAGAAGACGAGGACCAACATTGCCACATCTTCCACACCAAGGCGGGCATCCAAGGAAAATCCGTCAAGGTCATCATCGACGACGGGAGTTGCCACAACTTGGCAAGTGAAGACCTTTGTTCCAAACTACAATTGGTCAAGAAAAAGCACCCTCGTCCCTACAAGGTCCAATGGTTTAGTGATTCCGGAACCGTCCAAGTTGACCACACCGTGAAATTTTCCTTCAAGATAGGCGCTTATGAAGACACTTTGGAGTGTGATGTGGTTCCAATGTCCGTTTGCCACCTCCTACTTGGTAGACCTAGGCAATTCGACCGTGGCGTCACACACAACGGTCGGACAAATCAATATAGCTTCAAGATGAAGGGCAAGCAATATGTGCTCCGACCAATGACTCCAAGTCAAGTCATCGCCGACAAAAAGCTTCATCCCGTCGTGGAGATAAAAGTGAGAGAGTGATCCACCTCAAAGAGAGTGAGTGCCACAAGCCAAAAATGAACGACTCCACGATGAGGGACATGAGAGATATAGTTCTTTTAGCCACCAAAAGAGATTTGAGGGATGTGAGTGAAAGCCCATCGACCGTTCTTCACTATGTACTTGTGTGCAAAGATGACGTCGTTCGGACTAACCCTTCACAACATCTTCCTCTTGTGTTATCTAATTTGTTGCAGGAATTGCAAGATGTTTTTCCCGATGAGCTACCTCCGGGACTACCACCAAAACGAGGGATCGAACACCGCATCAACCTCATCCCCGGAGCACCGCTTCCTAACAAGGCTCCCTACTGCGTCAACCCTGAAGAAAAAAAGGAAATACAAAGGCAAGTCCAAAAACTCCTAGATAAAGAGCATGTACGTGAGAGTTTGAGTCCTTGTGCGGTTTCGGTGATACTAGTGCCTAAGCAAGATGGTAGTATGTGCATGTGTTCCGATTGCCATCCTATCAACGCTATCACCATTCGATACTGTCATCCCATTCCTCGCTTAGATGATATGCTATATGCACTTAGTGGTGCCTCTATATGTAGATGAAACTAAGATTGATGCTATTAAAACTTGGCCCGCACCAACGAATTTGCAACAAGTGCGTAGTTTCCTAGGACTAGCCGGTTTCTATCGCCGTTTTGTCAAAGACTTTAGCACTGTTGCATCACCTCTTCATGCTTTGAGCAAGAAGAATGCACCATTTATATGGGGTCCTTCCTAAGACACCGCTTTCCATGAACTTAAAAATCTGCTCACTCATGCACCTTTGCTTGCTTTGCAAAACTTTGATAAAACATTCGAAGTGCATTGTGATGCTGGTGGTAATGGGATAGGTGGTGTGCTTATGCAAGAGCAGCGTCCTATTGTGTACTTTAGCGAGAAACTATCCGGCGCTCAACTTAACTACCCCATCTATGACAAAGAATTGTATGCTTTGGTGAGAGTTTTACATGTGTGGGAACATTACTTGCGACCCCATGAGTTTGTTATTCATACCGACCATGAAACGCTCAAGTACTTAAAGGGTCAAACGAAGTTGAACAAACGGCATGCTCAATGGAGTGAATTTATTGAGTCCTTCCCTTATGTCATCAAATATATTAAGGGTAAGGAAAACGTTGTAGCGGATGCCCTTTCTCGCAAATGCATGCTAGTTACTCAACTTGAATTGAATGTTGTTGGTTTTGAGCACATCAAAGACTTGTATGAGCATGATGCTTATTTTGCTAATCCTTACGCTACGTGCCAAGTGAAAACTTGTTGGGAGAACTACTATATGAAAGATGGCTATCTTATGTGTGCTAACAAACTTTGCATACCCGAGTCTTCTCTTCGTTTGTTGCTTTTGCAAGAGGCTCGCGGTGGAGGACTTATGGGTCACTTTGGACACGACAAGACGTATGCCGCACTATCTAACAAGTATTTTTGGCCCAAGATGTTTCATGATGTTGCACGCTTCACCAACCGATGTTCTACATGCCGCAAAGCTAAGTCCAAAGCTCAATCTCATGGTCTTTACATGCCTCTCCCTATACTTTTCCAACCATGGGAAGACATTAGTATGGACTTTGTGCTTGTCTTGCCACGAACTAAAAATGACCATGATTCCGTTTTTGTCGTTATGGATCGCTTTTACAAAATGGCTCATTTCATTCCATGTCACAAGATAGACGATGCTTCACATATTGCAAATTTATTTTGTAGGGACATCTTGCGACTACATGGCGTCCCCAAGAACATTGTCTCGGATCGCGACATCAAGTTTTTGAGCTAATTTTGGAAGACCCTATGCGCAAAGCTCGAAATCAAGCTTCTATTCTCTTTGGCATATCACCCTAAAACCGATGGACAAAAGGAGGTGACGAACCGGACGCTATCTACGCTACTCCGCGTGTTGATTACGAAGAACATCAAGGAATGGGAAGAATGCCTCCCCATCGCTGAGTACGCCTACAAATCGCGCAAGTCACTCCACCACCGGCAAGTCTCCGTTCGAGGTGGTCTACGGCTTCAACCCCTTGTCACCATTGGACATCCTTCCTCTACCTCTCCAAGAGCGCGTCAACATGGACGCAAGTGCAAGGGTAAGCTACATCAAGAGGATGCATGAAGATACAAGACGCACGATTGAACGTCAAGTGGGACGCGTCACCAACAAGCGCAACCTCAACAAGCACCCCATGGTGTTCAAGCCCGGTGATCTCGTGTGGCTACACCTTCGCAAGGACCGCTTCCCCAACGAACGCAAGTCGAAACTACTTCCTCGAGCCGACGGTCCCTTCAAGGTGTTGGCACGCTACAACAACAATGCCTACAAGATCGACATACCACGCGACAAGTACAACATGAGTGATACCTTCAACGTCGCGGATCTATCCCCTTTCCATGGTGATGAAGATCTTGATCCGAGGATGGATCTTCCCCAAGGGGGGGAGATGATGCGAAGCATCCCACCATCATCCCCATGGACTCTACACCATCACATCAAGCCACAAAGGGACCCATGACTAGTGCCCAGAGACGTGCTATTGAACACGAGGTGACATCTCTCCTATATGAGTCTCTCTTTGATGTTCATGGAACTTGGATGCTACCTCAATCGGAGATCCTTTGCATGATCAGGCACAATGGGAATGGAGATGCTCTAGAAGATGCCCGGAGCGGAGGACGACAAGCTTGGAAGGACAAAGGAGAAGCTGCGGACAAGGCCAGCTCTCGGACGTCCGGACAGCCTTGGACGTCCGACGCCTGGAGGCCAACCTCGACCGAAGACCACCAGGACACTACAGCGCTCGGACGACCGACACCGCCCGGACGTCCGACACGCTCCAGCGCTCGGACGACCGGACCCCTCCAGAAATCCGACGCCCCGGCACCCGCACCGATTTCTCGGAAGACCGAAGCCTCCGGACGTCCGAGCCTCGGACATCCGACCAGCTCCGGAAATCCGGCTACCCCGCACCCGAACCGAATCGTCGGACGACCGGAGGCTCTCGAACGTCCGGACCGCCCAGAAGCCTCGGACGTCCGACACCGTCCGGACATCCGGACCCTGTCTGGGCACCAACCCGCGGGATTTGGCCCATGTACCCCTTCCTTTCGCCTAGGACTATATAAACAACTCCCCCTCCTCTTCCTAGGGTTAGCTTATGTTTAACAAAGACCATTGTTGAGCATAGCTCCATTACTTCCTTCTCCCACGGAGATTGACCTCCATCGAGAGAAGATCCAAGTGATGCCAAGGCCCCTCTAAGGGAAGATCCTAAGGGATTCAAGACCTCCGCCTTTGGAGCGAGGAGACTATCGTTACGTGTATCCTTTTGTTGATTGTGGATCTTGTACTCGTGTACTCGTGTGTTTTTAGTGGATGTGTGATCGAAGGTTGTCCTTGAGTGTTTGATTTCCTCTCGTGTTTCTTTCTTGTTCTTTGTCTTCCTCGTGAGATCCCCTCCAATTCATGAAAGATCGACGCACTCGGGCGTGCCCCGTATCATCCGGTATCAATTCTACTATTTCCATCTTTGATCCATTTTCAACTTACGAAACGGTAATTTGGTATTGTCTTCTCGTTCTTCCACTTATATCTACTTGAGTGCTATGGATAGGTCAAGCATACCCAACCCGGCATTTGAGGAGCACGACGACGACAAGAACGAATACGTCACCAAGATGCATTTTTCTTCGGCGCACAAAAGGCAATGCGTGAATCACAAGATGTCTTGAACGATCGCATCAAGCAACTGGCCACCGACTTGCGCGAATCGAAGGAGCATACGCGGGACTACCTCGACACCAAGCTTTCAGGCCAAATGGATGAAATCCGTTCCTTGATGGTTAACCGCGCTCCGTCAACATCTACGTCATCAAGGCGGCGCCACTCAAGTCGCCACTCGTCGGAGTACTCTTCCAGCGCAAGTCCTCCTCGAGCACGTTCTCATCTTCGAGACGATCGCTCCGGTCCAAGTTCGCCACACAATCGCCAACGTCAAGCTTCGGATAACCCATTCCATGAAAATGGGTTTCAAGATCGCCTACGGGAGCGTGACCGACGTCGTCAACAAGACCAAGAACAAGAACAACAACGCCACGAAGAAGACAAACGTCGCCGTCAAGAACAAGCGCTTCAAGCACAACGCGCTCTACGTGATGCAACGCGAGCCTTAGAAGAGCGCAACCGCCAAGCACGTGAAGAACAAGAAGCCCTCCGGCGTGAACGCCAAGAAGAAGTCAATCGCCGAGAGGAGCGCCAAGAACGGAGAAACCAATTGCGTGTGCCTCGTCAACGCCCTCAAGCTCACCATGACAAGCCTGATGAAGAAGAAGCACCAAGACAAGGGCATCATCACCAACATCCAAACGATGAACAACGTTTCGACAAGCTCAAGTTCACCATGCCTAAGTTCTCCGGAAGCAATGATCCCGAAGACTACCTCTCATGGGCACTTAAAGGTTGACAAGATCTTCCGTCTCCACAATTATGACAAAGAAAAGAAGATCGCCATGGCTTCACTTGAGTTCCAAGATTATGTTTTCATTTGGTGGGAACAACTCATTGAGCAAAGGAGAGAGAAAGGTGAACCTCCTATCATAACTTGGAATCAAATGAAGGATCTCATCAGAGCTCGTTTTGTGCCTACTCACTACAATCGTGATCTATTCAAAAAAACTTCAACTCCTCAAGCAAGGCACGAAGTCCGTTGAAGAATACTATCAAGAAATGAAAATGACCATGATCCGAGCCAATGTCAAGGAAGATGATGAGCAAACTATGGCGCGTTTCTTAAATGGGCTCAACTACCAAATCAAAAAGATCGCCGACTTCCAACCCTACTCCAACCTTCTCGAGCTAGTCCATCAAGCATCAAAGGCGGAGCACCAAGTGCAAGATGACTACAAGTACTCCAAGTTTTCTTCCAAGACCTACGGCTCAAGTACTCAAGCTTCTCCAACTTCGACGCCTTCGACTACAAGAACTCCAACAACTACCGACGACAAGTCAAGTTACAAGGACAAGACGACTTCGTCAAGCCGCCCTCCTACAAGTACTACAAGCCAAGAGCTTCATCCTCTACAACTCCAACGGATGCACCCGCCAAGACAATTCGACTCAATGCTTCACTTGCAAGGGCCGCGGCCACAAGACTTTTGAGTGCCCAACAAGACGCACTATGATCCTTCATGATGACGACACTTATGATTCCATGAGCGACGACGAGATGGAAGCACTAGAGCACGTGGCCATGCACCGCCAAGTGAATGAAGATGAAGATGCGCAAATGTTTTGCGATAATGATCCGAGCCCCGCTCTCGTTGTTTCCAAGGTTTTGACACTTCAACAAACGCAAGACGAAGACCAACGTTGCCACATCTTCTACACAAAAGCGGGCATCCAGGTAAAATCCGTCAAGGTCATCATCGACGACGGAAGTTGCCACAATTTGGCAAGCGAAAACCTTTGTTCCAAGCTACAATTGGTCAAAAAGAAGCATCCACGCCCTACAAGGTCCAATGGCTTAGTGATTCCAGCACCCTCCAAGTCGAGCACATCGTGCAAGTATCTTTCAAGATCGGCGCATATGAAGACACTTTGGAAAGTGATGTGGTTCCCATGTCTGTTTGTCATCTTCTTCTTGGAAGACCTTGCCAATTCGACCGCGGTGCCATCCACAACGGTCGGACCAATCACTATAACTTCAAGATGAAGGGCAAGGAGTACGTGGTTCGACCAATGTCTCCAAGTCAAGTGACCGCCGACAAGCAAGCTTCATCCCATCGTGAAGATAAGAGTGAGAGAACGATCCACCTAAAAGAGAGTGAGCGCCACAAGCCATACTTGAGTGAATCCACGATGAGGGACAAGAAAGACCTAGTTCGTTTAGCCACCAAAAGAGACTTGAGGGATGTGAGTGAGAGCCCATCAAGTATACTTCACTTTGTACTTGTGTGCAAAGATGAGGTTGTGAGGGCTAATGCTTCACAACATCTACCTTTGGTTTTGTCTCGTTTGTTGCAGGAATTCCCGATGAGCTACCTCCGGGACTACCACCTAAACGAGGGATCGAACACCACATCGACCTCATACCTGCGCACCACTTCCGAACAAGGCACCCTACCTGTCGCGTTTTCTCACAACAGATGCCAGGGGGTGGCTAATCAGGGTGAGAGCAAGGCTGCCGTGAAAGATCCGGGACGGGATAGGGTAGTAGCACGTGGAGGTTTATCCCAGGTTCGGGGCTCTCCGGAGAGATAATACCCCTACTCCTGCATGTCTGTATATGAGGTGTATTGTAGTACAGAGTTGCTCCTAGAGCTGTATGGGAGAGGAGAGCCATGAGGCTTCTTGCCTCATATGTGTACGTGTGAGCCTGAGCGCCATGAGAGAGTGAGAGGAGGCCTTTATATAGGCATGAGTGTGTAGCTTGGGATGTAAGCTACAGTGGGTAGCTTACATGCCAAGCAGCTTGGGATGTAAGCTACAATGGGTAGCTTACATGCCAAGCTATATGTAGCTTGTGAACTAGGCTATGCTTGTCCCATGGGGCACTTTATAAATCAGCGCCGGAGGGACAAGTTACACTACAGGTGAAACTGCATGACGTGTGCATAGCGCACTACTACTCGTCAATAGTGCACCGCCGCGGGGTATGGTCGTCACGTCCGCGCGTGTCCGATGGGACGTCGTAGTTGGCTCTGGGCAGCCGGCTGGCTGAAGCAGCCGACCGCGGGTGTGAGTCGGAGCAGCCGGCCCGGGCGGGCAGGCACCCCGTCCGACTCGTCGTCTTTGGGGTACCCGGGGGTCATCCCACCGACACTACCGCGTCAACCCCGACGAGACTAAGGAGATACAAAGGCAAGTGCAAAAACTCCTAGATAAAGGGCATGTACGCGAGAGCTTAAGTCCATGTGCGGTTCCAGTTATTCTTATGCCTAAGAAAGATGGTAGTATGCGTATGTGTTCCGATTGCTGTCCCATTAATGCTATCACGGTAAGGTATCGCCATCCAATTCCTCGCCTTGATGACATGCTAGATGAACTTAGTGGTGCCACTATATTCTCTAAAATTGATTTAAAAAGTGGTTACTACCAAATACGCATGCAAGAGGGCGATGAGTGGAAAACGGCCTTCAAAACTAAATCTAGTCTATATGAATGGTTGGTTATGCCAATGGGTCTATCTCAAGCACCGGGTACATTTATGCGTGTCATGCATTATGTCTTACGTCATCTCATTGGATATTGTGTTGTGGTATACTTTGATGACATTCTTGTTTTCAGCAAAACTCTAGAGGAGCATGCTAAACATGTTAGAGAAGTATTGCAAGTTCTTAGGAAAGAGCAACTTAATGCAAACATGGAAAAATGCACTTTTGGTGTTGACAAGCTTGTTTTCCTAGGTTTTGTGGTATCTTCTAAGGGTGTCCAAGTTGATGAAACTAAAATTGATGCTATTAAAACTTGGCCTACGGCTACAAATTTGCAACAAGTGCGTAGTTTCCTTTGACTATCCGGCTTTTACCGTCGCTTTGTTAAGGATTTTAGCACGATTGCATCGCCTCTACATTCTTTGAGCAAGAAGAATGCACCCTTTATTTGTGGACCGTCGCAAGACACCGCATTCCATGAGCTTAAAAACTTGCTTACTCATGCACCATTGCTAGCATTACCCAATTTTGACAAAACTTTTGAAGTGCATTGTGACCCTAGTGGTAATGACATAGGTGGCGTGTTAATGCAAGAAAAACGCATCATTGCGTACTTTAGTGAGAAACTTTCCGGAGCTCAACTTAATTATCCCATATATGATAAAGAATTGTATGCTTTGGTGAGAGTCTTACACGTTTGGGAGCATTATCTCCGCCCACGTGAATTTGTCATTCATACCGATCATGAAACTCTCAAGTATCTTAAGGGTCAAACCAAGTTGAACAAGCAACATGCTAAATGGAGTGAATTCATTGAGTCTTTTCCTTATGTCATCAAATACATTAAGGATAAAGAAAATGTTGTGACGGATGCTCTTTCCCGCAAATGCATGCTAGTTACTCAACTTGAATTGAATGTCATTGGTTTTGAGCATATCAAAGATTTGTATGAGCATGATGTTTCCTTTGCTACTCCTTATGCTAAGTGCCAAACTAAACCTTGTTGGGAAAAATATTACATGAAATATGGCTATCTTATGCGTGCTAACAAACTTTGCATACCCGAGTCTTCTCTTTGTTTGTTGCTTCCGCAAGAGGCTCATGGTGAAGGACTCATGGGTCATTTTGGACGCGACAAGACATATGTCATACTATCCAACAAGTATTTTTGCCCAAAAATGTTTCGTGATGTTGCACGCTTTACCAACCGATGCTCTACATGTCGCAAAGCTAAGTCAAAAGCTCAATCCCATGGTTTATACATGCCACTTCCAATACCTTTTCGACCTTGGGAAGATATTAGCATGGACTTTGTGCTTGGCATGCCACGAACTAAAAAAGACCATGATTCTGTTTTTGTTGTTGTGGACCGCTTTTCCAAAATGTCTCATTTCATTCCATGTCACAAGATTGACGATGCTTCACATGTTGCCAATCTCTTTTGTAGGGACATCTTGCGACTACATGGCGTACCCAAGACCATTGTGTCGGAAAGCAACGTCAAGTTCCTTAGCTACTTTTGGAAGACGCTATGCATCAAGCTCGAAATCAAGCTACTTTTCTCTTCGGCATACCATCCACAAACCGATGGTCAAACAGAGGTCACAAACCGGATGCTCTCGACGCTCCAAGGCGTGTTAATCAAGAAGAACATCAAGGAATGGGAAGAATGTCTACCCATCGCCGAGTACGCCTACAACCCCGCGCGTCACTTCACCACCGGTAAGTCTCCCTTCGAAGTGGTCTACGGCTTCAACCCTTTGTCCCCATTGGACATACTTCCGCTACCGCTTCAAGAACGAGTGAACATGGACGCAAACACAAGGGAAAACTACATCAAGAAGATGCAAGAAGAAACAAGACACACGATCGAACGTCGACTGGAACACGTCAGCACCCGATGGTGTTCAGCCCCGGTGATCTTGTGTGGCTACACCTTCGCAAGGACCGCTTCCCCAACGAGTGAAAGTCAAAGCTTCTTCCACGAGCCGACGAACCATTCAAGGTGTTGGCACGCTACAACGACAACGCCTACAAGATCGACATTTCACGCGACAAGTACAATGTGAGCGACATCTTCAATGTCAAGGACCTATCTCCTTTCCATGGTGATGAGGATCTCGATCCGAGGATGGACCTTTCCCAAAGGAGGGAGATGATGTGGAGCATCCCATGGTCATCCCCATGGATCCATCAACAACACATCAAGCTCCAAGTGGCCCTATGACAAGAGCCCGAGGACGTGCCATTGAAACCGAGGTGACATCCCTCCTTCGTGATTCTCCATTTGATACTCTCGAGACATGGTATCTATCTCAAGCGGAAACTCTATACATGATTAGGTGCCATGAATATGACCTCTGAAACGCTCGGAGTGAAGACCAACCAAGCATGAAGGTGGGCGCGAAGGCAGATGGAAGGAATCTACAATGGAAGGCCTCAAGCACCTCCAGGCCCCGGACATCCGGCCCAAGGCCCGGAAATCCGGCGCCACCGAACCAGAGAACCAGGCCGGCTGATGCTACAACGGCCAGACATCCGGCGTCGGCCCGGAAATCCGGCCCCTAGCCAGAAATCCAGCGCTTCCAGTCCAGAACCGTGCGGAACCAGACGTCCAAGCCCCGGACATCCGGCGACTCCTGAAGCCCCGGACATCCGGCCCAAGCCCGGACATCCGGCGACTCCTGAAGCCCCGGACATCCGGCCCCTGCGTGGGCAGATGCGGGCCAAAGGCCCATGTATCCCCTCTTTCCTCACCCCACTCGCCTTGGCCTATAAATAGACATCTCCCTCCTCCATCTAGGGTTAGCTTATGTTTAGCATTAAGTGTTTGTTGAGCATAGCTCTTTCCACTTACCTCCTCCCATGGAGATGACCTCTATGTGAGAAGATCCAAGTGGATGCCAAGGCCCCTCGTGTAGGGAAGATCTTCCGGGATATCAAGGCCCCTCGAAGTGGGAAGACTACCGTTACTTGTATCCTTTTGTTGAACTTGGTTCGATGTATCTCGTGTGTTTTCTATTGATCTAGCGGATGTGTAATCGGAGATCATTCTTGAGAGTTTGTGTTTTCTCTTTGGCTTTCTCCCTTTCCCCTCCATCGTGTGAAAAGATCGACACCCACGGGTTGACCCCGTACCACTCTTCGTCGGGGATCTCAATGGCCAAATCTAACACTGGTTTTGAAGGGATGCATGGGGGCTTCGACTATGGCATCAGGAATCAAGGAGAAGATGTCTTAAGCTTTGCTCTAGCCTACGACATAACCGTAGCTAACACCCTCTTTAAAAAGAGGGAATCACATCTAGTGACTTTTAGTAGTGGTCAACACTCTAGCCAGATTGATTTCATCCTCTCAAGAAGAGAAGACAAGCGTGACTGCCTAGATTGTAAGGTGATACCTGGAGAGAGTGTTGTCCCTCTGCATAAGTTTGTGGTTGTTGACTTCCGCTTTCGGATTTGTGTCCAGCTGGACAAGCGTGCCAAAGTTGCTAGAACGAAATGGTGGAAGCTCAACGGGGAGATAGCTCAGACGTTCAAGGAGAGGGTCATTAAGGAGGGCCCTTGGGAGGAAGGAGGTGATGCAGACAATATGTGGATGAAGATGGCGACTTGCATTCTAAGGTGGCCTCAGAGGAGTTTGGAGTGTCCAGGGGAAGTAGAAGCAAAGCTAAAGATACATGGTAGTGGAACGATGATGTCCAGAAGGTTATTAAGGAGAAGAAAGATTGTTAGAGATGCCTACACCTGGATAAGAGTGTGGACAGCATAAAGAAGAACAAGATGACAAATGAGGCCCAAAGCGAGTTGTGAGTGAAGCAAGGGGCCAGGCGTATGAGGACCTCTACCAGAGGTTAGACACGAAGGAAGACGAAAGGGGCATCTATAAGATGGCCAAGATCCAAGAGAGGAAGACGAGGGATGTTGACCAAGTCAAATGCATCAAGGACGAAGCAGACCAACTCCTAGTGAAGGACAAGGAGATTAAGCATAGATGGCGGGAGTACTTTGACAAGTTGTTCAATCGGGAGAATGAGAGCTCTACCATTGAATTGGATGACTCCTTTGATGATACTAGCAGGCGTTTTGTGTGGCGAATCCAGGAGTCTGAGGTCAAGGAGGCTTTAAAAGGGATGAAAGGAGGCAAGGCCATGGGCCCTGATTATATCCCCATTGAGGTGTGGAGAGGCCTCGGGGACATAGTAATAGTATGGCTAACCAAGCTTTTCAACCACATTTTTTGGGCAAATGAGATGCGAGAAGAATGGAGACGAAGTATATTAGTATCAATCTTGAAAAAGGGGGGGGGGGTGTTCAGATTTGTACTAATTACCGTGGAATTAAGCTGACAAGCCAATGAAGTTATGGGAGAGAGTCATTGAGCATCGCTTAAGAAGAATGACAAGCGTGACCAAAAATCAGTTTGGTTTCATGTCGGGGAGGTCGGCCATGGAAGCCATTTTCTTGGTACGACAACTTATGGAGACATACAAGAAGCAAAAGAAGGACGTGCATATGGTGTTCATTGTCTTGGAGAAGGCCTATGATAAGATACCGTGCAATGTCATGTGGTGGGCCTTGAAGAAACACAAAGTCACAGCAAAGTACATTACCCTCATCAAGGACATATACAATAATGTTGTGGCAAGTGTTCGAACAAGTGATGGCGACACTGATGACTTCCCGATTGAAATAGGACTGCACCAAGGGTCAGCTTTGAGCCCTTATCTTTTTTGCTTTGGTGATGGAGGGATATAGGAGATATCCCATGGTGTATGCTCTTTGCGGATGATGTGGTGCTAGTCGATGATAGCCGTAAGGGGGTCAACAGAAAGGTAGAGCTATGGAGACAAACCTTGGAATTGAAAGGTTTTAGACTTGGTAGAACTAAAACCGAGTACATGAGGTGCAGTTTCAGTACTACTAAGCACGAGGAGGAGGAGGTTAGTCTTGATGGTCAGATGGTGCCTCAGAAGGACACCTTTCGATATTTGGGGTCAATGCTATAGAAGGATGGGGATATCGATGAAGATGTGAACCATCAAATCAAAGCCGGATGGATGAAGTGGCGCCAAGCTTCTGGCATTCTCTGTGACAAGAGTGCCACAAAAACTAAAAGGCAAGTTCTATAGGACAGCGGTTTGACTCGCAATGTTGTATGGTGCTGAGTGTTGGCCGACTAAAAGGCGACATGTGAAACAGTTAGGTGTGGAGGAGATGTGCATGTTGAGATGGATGTGTGGCCACATAAGGAAGGACCGAGTCCAGAATGATGATATACGAGATAGAGTTGGGGTAGCACCGATTGAAGAGAAGCTTGTCCAACATCGTCTGAGATGGTCTGGGCATATTCAGCGCAGGCCTCCAGAAGCTCCAATACATAGCGGACCGCTAAAGTGTGCTGATGATGTCAAAAGAGTACGGGGTAGACCAAACTTGACATGAGAGGAGTCCGTAAAGAGAGATCTAAAGGACTGGAGTATCACCAAAGAATTAGTCATGGACAGGGGTGCATGGAAACTTCCTATCCATGTGCCAAAACCATGAGTTGCTCGTGAGATCTTATGGGTTTCACCTCTAGCCTACCCCAATTTGTTTGGGACTAAAGGCTTTGTTGTTGTTGTTGCTGCTTTTAAGGAGTACAAAAGCCTGCTACTCATAAGATACATGTGGACCGAGTACTGATGTCCAACTAGTTCACGAACTTCTCCACCGCTAGCAACAACTTTTCAACATGGTCACGATGCTCCTCCGAATGAGGTTGGTCTAGCAACAGATCAATGAAGTCGGAACCAATGAAGCAGATATGTGGATGACACCATGCTCCTTTTAAGAAGCAATCAACATTGCCATGGTCAAATTGCTACTCTATTTGAGGTGATGTCTTGTATGAAGATTAATTTTTAAGAATGTGACTGTTGTTATGAGGGTGTCGATCGTGTAGTAGCGAAGGGTTGCTACTCTAATTTTGAGGTGATGTCTTGTACGAAGATTATTTTTTAAGAATGTGAGATTGCTGTTATGGGGCTGTCGATCATGGACTAGAAGGGCTGCTAACCTCCTAACTTGCAAATCTGCCAATTTTTCGATCTCATACCACAATAATCCTATTAGCGAGAAGGTTTTATGCCTTAACTAAATACCTGGTATGCAATAAAGTATTCGAGCCCTGGAAAGGCAAATTTTCTCGTGTTAGGAGGAAGATTGCTTCTCAATAATGTGTCTCCCGCCAGTCCCAACTTACACCATGGGTCGCTTTCTGTTAGCCAACAATGTGCACACAAGTTTCAACAAAGTGACGCTCATTTTTTTCTAGGAAAGAGATACTCGAACGTAAATACCATATATAGTGAAATGGGCATCTATTTGCAAACCTAAAGACCATGGGGGTTTAGGAGTGTTAAACTCCCAACTTATGGACATTATTCAACCAGCCAAATTTATACGGAAGATTAGTCAAAACTCTCTGGGTCTACAGTTGGATCTCATCAAAGCCAGATACTAGAAGGTTCAACTTCTTCTCCTGGACTAGGCGTGGGGCCCCTTTCTAGAATGGAATCCAGGCCATCAAGCCAATCTTTGATTTAGGAGAAAAGCATGTCGTCTGGGACAGGCAATCGACCAGGTTCTGGTTGAACAATTGGATTGGTGGGGCCCGCCCCACATCAGATACCACCAGCTCTTCATCATGGCCTCTGATCCAGAAATCTTGGCCAGCTCAACAATTAGACAAGGCTCGCTCAGCGTGTTGTTTTGTCATACCTTTGACCAGGTCGAGGCAAACTTATGGGAGGCCCTTGGTGCCGAAGTTATTAATGTCCTGCTATTGAACTCATCCAACAAAATCTCTTGTGACCCAGAAGTGACTGGTCGGTGAAATCTTTATACGCCAAACTCTCTTCCGACCATGTTGTTCAGCACACTAAACTTCTTTTGCAGGCGGTCATGCACATGAAGATTAAGGTCTTCAGCAGACAAATGATTAGGGGGAGACTACCTCATCTTGCAATATCTTGAAACACAACGGTCTGAGTGATGGCTCATATGCCTTGTGCGGTAAGCGAGAAGATACAAATCATATATTATTTTGCCCAATGAAGAAATTCATGTGGAACTAAGTGAGGGAGGGACTGGGATGATCCTGGAACCCTATATGTTGCTCTGAGCTCTTGGGGCTTGTCCTGGGTGTTGGGGGTTCGCATTGCGTTGCATTGCAGCCATGTGCTGAGCCTTATGGAATATTCGTAACAAATGGCCATTGAAATGATGTTTCCATCCAATCCTCGGTTTAAATGTTCGACCTTCTTTCAGCTTTGGATGCCTGCAGGGAGAATGAAGAACGAGGAAACTTCATTGGATGGGTTACAGAGGCTTATAGATCTTCATGCTACGAACTGAAACGTTCTAGGCACTTCAGGAGCTGCTTAGCCTCTAGTCCTTTTGTGCGAGGTGCGTGCTAGATTTTCCCTTTGAGCGAGGAGTATGTGTTTTGGTTTGTAGGAGTAAGAATTATAAGTTACTTTGTCACTGTTTGAGTGCTTTATATAGTATAAGGCCAAGCGCTCCTTGCGCCTTTTTGTTCTAAAAAAAGCAAGAAAACAAGGGTCCACAACAGAGTGCGCATACTAGAACATCGTCGTTACCCATGAACGAAATTGGTGGTGCCATCGAGGGGGTCAACTATCCAGGTCGGGTCATAGGTGAGGTCATCGGTGGAGCCGAGGGCTGCAGATGTCTCCTCGCCGATGAACTTGTGGTCCGGGTAGAGCATCCGGAGGTGGTTGAAGATGAGATCCTCGCAGGCCTTGTCCGTCTCCATCACCAAATCCACCTGCAGCAACAACAATCCTTATCACTATGACAACTAGATCGCAATCCAATCAAGGCAGACAGAGGCATCAAAAGGAGGTAAGATGCGTGGGGAAAAGAAAGAGGCGAGACGAGAGACCTGGCCCTTGTGCTCCACATTCTTGGTTAGGTAAAAGCTCTTGCGGATGATCTGCATAGGGTACAAATCGGTCCCAGAATGAGCGAACAGGCAATCGCGCATCACGAGCAGTGGGCCTAAGAAACAATTGCGGCAGGAGGATGGAGGGACGGATCGAGTTCATAGTATAGGAGGATTACCTCGCCGGCGCTCTTGGCGGCGTCCACCGCTGCGGCCAGGAACTGCTCCTCAGCCATGGCTTCCGAATCTCCCGCCTCCAGACTACGAAGAGGGAATCTGATGTTACCTGTACAGGAACGCTCGGCTGGGTGGTGCGCCCAAGGTGAACGAGCGCTCACGGTGTGTAGCCTTTTTCTTTGTCCCGGTGAACCAATCGTTCGTGTTGGAGGATGCACCTCACACACAAACCGCCTCCCCACCCCACCTAACCCCGGCCACCTTTCCCTCTTTCTTCATTTCTATCATCTTCATCTCCGCATAACTTGTCACCTTCACACACCTCGAACTTTTACCCCTTCTTTCGATCAAAACTGTCATGAAAACATAAAGACGGATAAATTGAAGCATCAAAATATTGAATTGAGACAAGATCTGCACTAAACCTATCATCCCCTTCCCCTCAAACCCGCATGTGAGAAACCCACCTAACCCCCTTTTCTCCACTTCCATCGGTTTCATCTCCACATAACTTATCATTTCCCCGTCGCCTCCACACACCTCGAGCTGCTACTCCCTCTTTCGATCAAAAATGTCATGAAAACACAGAGACGTGTGGATTGAAGCATCAGAACGTTAAATTGAGCTAAGATATGCACTAAACATATCACCCCCCTCCCCTCCCCTTTCTTGTCACTCACGTCCCTACACTCATCGAAAATTGTCTACGTGATCCACCTAACAATACCATGGTCAAAACATGCTGCTCTTACCATCACGGTGTAGAAAAAGCACACACAAAATGATATGCGTAAATCTTGGAAGTACGGGTAGTATAAACTTAAACATGCATACTCAATGGTTTTGCTACGTAAATCTATGTGAAAGGTGTCGTTAGGTGTCAATAGCATTGTATGGCACACAAATATTGTTCTTTTAAACAAAAGATAAATAATAGGAGAAAATGTCATGTCATATCCCCTAAAACTGCCATACCATACAATCAGCCATATGTACTAAAACTGCCACCTGAAAGCTGCTAAAAATGCTAAATGAGTAGTACTAAAACTGACGGGTGAGTGTTTATAAAAAGTACCTAGTGAGTAGTACTAAAAACTCCATGTGAGTGCTGCTACAAAATGCTATGCTAGATCCACTAAAACTACCATGCATGTCATGCCATGATCCACGAAAACTATCATGCTAGGGAAAATGAAAATGCCATGCCATATCCACTAAAACTATCATGCTAGGGAAAATGAAAAATGCCATGCCATATCTAATAAAATTGCACATGCCATTTTTAGGGGGAAAACAACCATACATACACCGTCAGAAAACAATGCCTAATGAGTACTGCTATATCTGCCATGTGAGTACTGCTAAGAAATCTGATAAACCGCCAATACAAAAACATGTCAACCCTACATTTTAGACCGCGTACTTTGCTGTTCGGTGTTCAATTGCATGGTTACAAAAAAATAAAAATGCATGTGACTACTACTGAAAACTGCCATGTCAATGCTACTGAAAGTTGTCATGTGATATCTGATAAAAACCGTGCTAAAAATGCAATTTAAACAAGGGCATTGTTTTTTATAAAGAAAAATAAATTGTCGTGCTTTTGTAATACAAAATGTCATGGCATATAAGTGTTTTATGAAAAGACATGTTTATCTATTTACATTAAGGTTTTAAGCCCCCGAAAAACAATTCAGGTGCATGTAAGAGAGGCATCGCTTCGGCTTGGGGCACGAAGAAATCATGGACCAAGGATCAAACAATCAGCCGTGGTTGAATGTTGCTTGGGCAACCCCCGCGTGGACTGCAATGCCTATAGAAGAGTTAACGTCAATTTGCCCGTTGATGCCACTACTACAAGAATACTCAAATGAAGGCGTGTGTCTTACTACTGTTTATAAAACCAGTGCGTAGAAACGTCATGATTTCAGTAACGGACAATGAAAAATAGATAGAAGATCAGAGGACTAACATTACTATACATAGGGCTTCGCCAGCTGGAGCAGATGATGTGGAATGTCGGGTGATAGTGTCCTGGATTAGGGGTCACTCACCACGTCATCTCCTGACCAGGAGGGCCAGGCTAAGGACCCCATGGTGGTTCACCAACATGCCGCAAAAGGGCCCATGGCATGTAGAAGGAACATTCCCGAAGACTTGGTGATGGAGGCGAAGTTGTCCCTGTCTTTCAATGAGATGTGACTACCATTTTTGGTGGAGTAGACTTTGACGATCCGACTACGAACGTGTGAGGACGTCGCGCCTTAGCAATCGCTAAACCAACTCCGAAAGGTTATTGACCACGCCGGAGCACGATCAACCTGACCACGAGGGTCTTTTCCTGCATGCAAGTGAAGAACAAGCAAGAAACTGAAATTGCAATCTGGATATTGCGAATATAAGAGGAAAGCTTTATTGATGAAAGTGGGGTTCTGTGACGTCTTGGTCTGGTCGTGGAACAAAAACGAAGGACGCGAAGTTGCAGCTGTGGCAAACTTTTAATCTAAACAAAACTCAAGTCTAAACGGCGCCCTAAGGGCTGTATATATGGGGGAATAGAGGGGAATTTCGTGTCCCTTGGAGGAGGGGTCCAAAACCAACCCTAACTCAGTTTCCCCACACATACGGACTCTAAAAACATCCTATAATGTAGTATTTCAAAATTACATGGGCCTGTCCCAAAAATAAGGTGGCGCAACACCTATAATAGCCTATGGACGAAATTTATAAATTGGCATCTTGAATATTTCGTCCAAGCCTTCATGCTCTCATGGCTTCAAAGTGCGAAAATCACCACTGGAACCTCCAGTGTTCTCTCCCACGTGCGCACCTTCTTCTCCATGCTTGTTCCCGCTCCAATGGCCATCCTTCTTGTCCATGCTAGGTCCTTCATTCATAAGTAAAACAAAAGTATCTAATTTAGGCAGCATCATATGTTCATGAACATTGGAAGGATTTCCAAGAAACGAAAGTACCTGGTAATTCAATTGGCGTGCGCGAGCTCTAGTAATTGGTCCAGTATGTATAGCAGCAGGGGCTGTGGGTGTAACAATGGTATTGATGTCCTCATCATCCTCCCCTTCTTGAAATGAAGTCGTCCTCGATGGAAGCTCATCTTCCTCACCCAAATAAGGCTTCAAATCTGCAATGTTAAAAGTGGGACTGACCCCAAACTCTGCAGGCGGCTCAAGTTTATATGCATTATCCTCTATTTTCTCTAACACCTTAAAAGGACCATCAACACGTGGCATTAGCTTTGACTTGCGCAAATCAGGAAATCTATCCTTACGCAAATGTAACCAAACAAGATCTCCAGGTGCAAAGACAACATGTTTTCTACCCTTGTCTCCAACAAGTTTGTATTTAGCATTCATAGCTCAATGTTTTCCTTAGTTACCTCATGCATTTTTAAGATCAATTCAGCACGTTGTTTAGCATCAAAATTTACCTTCTTCGAAGATGGAAGAGGCAACAAATCAATAGGCGCACGAGGTATGAAACCATACACAATTTCAAAAGGGCACATCTTAGTAGTAGAATGCAATGCATGATTATAAACAAATTCAATATGAGGCAAGCATTCTTCCCACATTTTCAAGTTATTCTTCAAAACAACCCTAAGCATAGTAGACAATGATCTGTTAACTACTTCCGTTTGTCCATCAGTTTGGGGGTGACATGTAGTACTAAAAAGCAGTTAGTCCCCAACTTAGCCCATAAACATCTCCAAAAGTGGCTACGAAATTTAGCATCACGATCTGAAACAATTGTATTTGGCACACCATGCAAGCGAATAATTTCACGAAAGAACAAACCAACAACATTAGCAGCAGCATCACTTTTATGACATGGTATAAAGTGTGCCATTTTTGAAAATCTATCCACGACAACAAATATGCTATCCCTCCCCTTATTTGTTCGAGGTAAACCTAAACAAAGTCCATAGATATATCCTACCAAGGAACACTGGGTACAGGCAAAGGCATGTATAAACTATGAGGATTGAGTCGTGGCTTAGCTTTTTGACATGTAGTGCAGCAAGCAACAAAACGCTCAACATCCCGTCGCATCTTTGGCCAAAAGAAATGTGTAGCAAGTACATCCTCCGTCTTCTTCACGCCTAAGTGTCCCATTAATCCTCCTCCATACGCCTCCTGCAACAACAAAAGACGAACGGAGCTAGCTGGAATGCATAGCTTGTTAGCACGGAACACAAATCCATCATTAATGACGAACTTGTTCCATGTTACCCCTTCTTTACAATTCTGCAACACATCTTTAAATTCAACATCATGCACATATTGATCTTTGATGGTCTCCAAACCAAATATTTTAAAGCCAAGTTGTGAAAGCATAGTATAACAATGAGACAATGCATCAGCAATAACACTTTCTTTTCCCTTCTTGTGTTTAATGACATAAGGGGAAGTTTCAACGAATTCAACCCATTTAGCATGTCTACGGTTCAGTTTTGCTTGACTTTTAATATGCTTCAAAGATTCATGATCAGAATGTATAACAAATTATTTGGACCATAAATAATGTTGCCATGTTTCCAAAGTCCGAACAAGGGCATATAAATCCTTATCATAAGTAGAATAATCCAGACTAGGCCCACTCAATTTTTCAGAAAAGTATGCAACGGGTTTACCATCTTGTAATAACACACCTCCTAATCCAATTTCACTAGCATCACATTCAAGCTCGAAAGTCTTATTAAAATCTAGAAGTTGGAGTAAGGGAGCATGTGTTAACTTATCTTTCAATACCGTGAAGGCTTCTTCCTGTGCAATGCCCTAAACAAAAGGCACATCCTTCTTTGTAAGCTCATTGAGAGGTGCAGCAATGGTGCTGAAATCTCTCACAAAACGCCTATAGAAACCAGCGAGGCCAAGAAAACTCCTCACTTGTGTGACCGTTTTTGGCTGCGACCAACTCTCAATAGCTTCAATCTTGGCTTTATCAACTTCAATTCCCCGTGGAGTAACAACATAGCCAAGAAAAGATACTCGGTCGGTGCAAAAGGTGCACTTCCCAAGGTCACCAAACAAATGTGCATCATGTAGAGCAATAAAAACAACACGTAAATGTCCAAGTGTTCCTCCAAAGATCTACTATAAATTAGTATATCATCAAAATAGACTACCACAAATCGTCCAATGAAAGCACATAAAACCTCGTTAATTAATCCTATGAAAGTGCTAGGTGCATTAGTTAACCCAAAAGGCATGACTAACCACTCATATAATCCAAACTTAGTTTTAAATGTTGTTTTCCATTCATCTCCCAATTTCATACGAATTTGATGGTATCCACTACGCAAATCAACTTTGGAGAAAATTGTAGAGCCACTTAATTCATCAAGCATATCATCTAGCCTAGGAATAGGATGACGATAGCGAAGAGTAATATTATTAATGCCTCTACAATCAACACACATACATGATGTATCATCCTTTTTCGACACTAGAATAATAGGAACAATGCAAGGACAAAGGGATTTGCGTATATAACCTTTGTCGAGCAGCTCCTGTACTTGACGCATAATCTCCTTCATCTCCTCTGGATTGATACGGTATGGCACACGGTTAGGTAGCGATGCACCGGGAATTAAGTCAATCTGATGCTCAATCCCTCTAATAGGTGGTAATCCCGGTGGCACGTCTTGTGGAAAGACGTCAGCGAACTCTTGCAAGATGTTAGTGATAGTAGGAGGCAAAGAGGGAGGCACATCCTCCAACAACAACAACAACAACAACAAAGCCTTTAGTCCCAAACAAGTTGGGGTCGGCTAGAGGTGAAACCCATAAGATCTCGCGACCAACTCATGGTTCTGGCACATGGATAGCAAGCTTCCACACACCCCTCTCCATGGATAGTTCTTTGGTGATGCTCCAATCCATCAGATCTCTCTTTACGGACTCTTCCCATGTCAAGTTCGGTCTACCCCGGCCTCTTTTGACATTATCAGCATGCTTCAGCCGTCCGCTATGCACTAGGGCTTCTGGAGGCCTGCGTTGAATATGCCCAAACCATCCTAGACGATGTTGGACAAGCTTCTCTTTAATTGGCGCTACCCCAACTCTATCTCGTATATCATCATTCCGGATTCGGTCCTTCCTTGTGTGGCCACACATCCATCTCAACATGCACATCTCCGCCACACCTAGCCGTTGCACATGTCGCCTTTTTGTCGGCTAACACTCAGCGCCATACAACATTGCGGGTCGAACTGTCGTCCTATAGAACTTGCATTTTAGCTTTTGTGGCACCCTCTTGTCACAGAGAATGCCAGAAGCTTGGCGCCACTTCATCCATCCGGCTTTAATTCGATGGTTCACATCTTCATCGATATCGCCGCCCTTCTGCAACATTGACCCCAAATATCGAAAGGTGTCCTTCTGAGGCACCACTTGCCCATCAAGGCTAACATCCTCCTCCTCCTCGTGCCTAGTAGTACTGAAAGCGCACCTCATGTACTCGGTTTTAGTCCTACTAAGTCTAAAACCTTTCGATTCCAAGGTTTGCCTCCATAACTACAACTTCCTGTTAGCCCCCGTTCGACTCTCATCGACCAGCACCACATCGTCCGCAAAGAGCATACACCATGGGATATCTCCTTGTATATCCCTTGTGACCTCATCCATCACCAAGGCAAAAAGATAAGGACTCAAAGCTGACCCTTGATGCAGTCCTATCTTAATTGGGAATTCATCAGTGTTGCCATCACTTGTTCGAACACTCACGTCCTCCAATGAAAATAATACCTCTTTGCACACAAAAGCATAACAAACAGACGTAGTAACATGCAAATCAGTAATATCATATTTAGTGGCAAGTAAACATCCACTCTTCAATTTTATTTCAGATGCAACACTAGATGATGGTTTATTAGTCTTATTCTGTTGCTCAAAGTCCTTTGCCACAATATGATTTTCACTCTTACTTTGCTCCTATTTTGCTTTACTAGCGCTAGCAATGTCATCTTTCATAATAGGGCCATTTGCATTCCTGTCCATAACTCGAACCACCTACTCAGATTTGCCCCTAATTTCGAAGCATGCTCAAATTTGCCCCTCTTCCGTTAAGTGCGCTTATAGAAATGCCCTTCCGTACATTTTCCGTCCAGTCAAAGGCCTTTGACCGTTAGATTTTTCAAAGGCCTTTGACTGGACGGAAAATGTACGGAAGGGCATTTCTATAAGCGCACTTAACGGAAGAGGGGCAAATTTGAGCATGCTTCGAAATTAGGGGCAAATCTGAGTAGTGGGTTCGAGTTAGGGGCACAGATGTAAAAGACCCTTCATAATATGTTCATGAGACATAGGAAGCAAAGTTATATTTTTATCCTTATGAACAAGAGTATACTGATTTGTCCAACCATGGTGTACATATTTTTTTATCAAATTTTCATGGTCTACCAAGTAAAACAGAGCATGCTTGCATGGGTACCACATCACAATCAACATAATCAGAATATGTAGCAATGCTAAAGTGCACACGAACAGTACGTGTTACCTTAACCTTGCCACTATTGTTGAACCACTGGATATAATAATAAGGATGAGGATGTGGTCTAGTGGTGAGAGACAGCTTCTCCACCATCTCCATGCTAGCCAAGTTGTTACAACTCCCTCCATCGATTATAACGTGGACAGAATGTTCCTTCACAGCTCCCTTTGTATGGAGCAAGTTGTGCCTCTGATTTTGCTCAGCATGTGTTACCTGCACACTCAAAACACGTTGAGCAACTAAACTTTCATACTTGTTCGCGTAGTCAACAGCCATGTAGTGTGTCTCTTGTTCAGTATCCTCGGCACCTTGTTCTTCACTTGCAATAAGAGCCAAAGTCTGCTCATCATAATCACTTGGAGGCATATCCACCATCCTCGTTAACAATCATCACATGCCTGGATGTGCATTCTCTCGCAAAATGACCTCTACCCTTGCAACGATGACATATAACCTCAGGTTTTTGCCCTATAGATGCCATGGTTGAAGAAGAGCTTTGTGCAGGCCCCGAAGGTGTGCCCTTGCTGGAGGCTCATGGCGGTGCCTGTTTTCTTGTATCTCTGTTGGAGTTGGCGGCTGAAGTAAGTGGTGTTGTAGTAGGACGTGTGGAAGTAGATGATGTACGTGGTGTCCATGATGAAGCTCGACCTGCAGAAAAAATAGTTCTCGCCATTGCCTGTCGATCCTACACTTCACGTTCAGCTTTGCAAGCAAGATGGAATAAACGAGTGATAGTATTATACTCCTTATACTCTAGAATAGTTTGAATCTCTCTATTTAATCCACCCATAAAACATGCAAGCATAGCTTCATTCTCCTCAACGATACCACATCTAATCATGCCAGTTTGCAATTCCTGATAATATTCCTCTACATAATTTTTTCCTTGTCTTAAACGTTACAAATTTTGAAGCAAGTCACATTGATAATATGGTGGAACCCAACGATTATGCATAGCAGTTTTCAAAGCAGCCCAAGTAGTAGGGATATTATCATGATATATTCTACAATGTTTAGACCACCAAACACAAGCAAAACTAGTGAATACACAAACAGCAGCAACAACACGTCTATCCTCAGGAAATTGTAAGCATGTAAAACGTTGTTCTGTTTCTAACTCCCAAGTAAGATATATATCAGGAACATATCGACTCTCAAATGTCAGAATATCCAATTTTAGTTTAGGGGGATGGTCATGATCCCGTACCTGAGGGGGTGGTGCAGCCCTACCATTGCGATTGTATGCATGTGGACGACCTGGTGCTTGTGGTGGTGGTTGCCCTTGGTGCTGATTGGGAGCAACCTCTCCCTCATCATTGTAATCACCATCGTAGTCCTCATTCTGCTCAACCATTGTAGCAATAATAGCCACAGAAACTGCAGCAGTAGCAACGGCACCAGAATTTTGGCCTTGACCGATAGGCACACGTTGCGCTCATCTCGCGAAATTTGAACGATGTTGTTGTTGTTGCAGGGGTATGACAGGTGCAACTGGTGGTGGTAGACGTGCAAGCACCTCATTGAACTTAGCATCCAACTTGGTGTCGAATGTCTCTTCTAAATGATCTAACTTCTCCATGGCCTCACGAGAGAGCTGCCCAGATCTCGCGACACTCTGTTGTGAATCGGATTATGACCATACGTTGGGACTATCCGGAGGCCGATTCATCCAACTCGTAATGAGCTTCGCCTTTCGCCCCGAGAACTCATTGTTTCGGGAGATATTTGTCAGGACACCTTGCCGGGTGCTCGGGCGAATTATCCTCTCCATAGCATGGGATGAGGGAAATATCTGACTACTCCCACCCACTTCGGCGTTATTGAGGTTTGTGCAATGTTCACGTCCATCTTGGGCAAACCCACACTTCTCTCGTTGAGAGCAACAGTGTTGCATGAGCTCATGTGCCTCGGAACATGGGGACCAAGGGCATGATTACGGTAAGAGTTCCCTTGGAGTGGTCGCTTGACACCAAGAAACATACCTTGATGAAGTTATGAGTGACATCCATAACCTCATGAAAGGGTACCGGCTGGGGAATGTCCTAGCGACCGAACCTAGGGTAGTCTGACCACCAGACCATCGGATAAATCTCGCGAAAGAGGACGACAAGGTTGTCTGAAAATAAAAGGGTACTCTTCCCCAGCACTGGTCGAGAGATACGACAATCAATCACTGTCGACTCGGGGCTCGAAGGTGAAAGGTCTCAATTCCGCGACATCGGTCAACAACGCTACACAAGTTCCTATTTCATAATAACGTGTTCACAATAACCTTACTATACGGAAAATATAAAGACCGTATTCACTATTTTCAAACGTGATCCTCCTTTATACTTCGCCTTTCCATCAGAACCTGTCATGGCCACTAAGCACTCCTATGTTGGCTCCGCGGGAGCAATGGGCTCCCCTCAAGTCACGAGCGAATTATGGCAACCGTCGTCGCCTCTCCACCCCATGTATGATTACCCCGGGGACACCAGAATGTCAAGCGGTTGCCGAGAAGCCATGGACCGACGAGACCTAAAGTGTCGCCCGAGCAAAACATTCCAGCTCTTCATACGGGCTAACCATGGTGTAGTGCATTACCTCGGCACTTCTTCCTCGATGAAGGAAAAGAAGGCCGAGCATTTCTGGCGCTTTTTCATCTCTAGGTGAACTTTCTTCGGAAGGGCTCTAGGGTATGCTACCTATAGGTACGGCCCGAAATAAAGAACTAGGAGATCCACTTTCCTGGTCACAAGAACAAAGTGCACACCTGGATAAGCCTCCCTGGCGCAATTAGAGGGACGGGAGAAGAGGAAGAAAACGCTCGGGACCCTAACCCTTCTTTGCAGATCAAGACTAAAACTTGCAAAGCTCTTGTAGGACACACGAGGACTTTACAAGGCTCGGGGGCAGGACATAAACGTTAGAGAAGAAAACAACTTGCCCAATGGTAATTTTATTACACAAATTCATTAAACACCTAAGGAGTTTTTCCCATGGTGCTTTTCGGGAGAGTAACTTCGCCTATGTTGTCTCAACATAGCCAATCCCAAGTCCGGGTAAAGGAGGAGGGTTGTAATAGGCTTGGCGAGCCAAAGTCAAAACCCAACCACTCTTATGGAGTTGAAACCCAAAAGATTTATGTTGGGGCGTAACCCTCTCAGCGACGCGCCACATCGGAACCCGGGTGTGGCGTCAAATGGGCAAGGTCCGAGCCGTCCTCTCCTGGTGGCGCGTCGTAACTTGATCCGGATACGGTGGCAAGTGAGCAGGGATCAGGTTGCCGCATCCTTAGTGGCAGCTACATCGACGCCCGGGTGTAGTGGAAAATGAGTAAGGGTCCTCGCATTTGACTCGACGAGTGCGAAGGGTAAGGAAGCTAGCCAAGCCTAGGAGGATCCGCTTAGGTAGCTGGAATGTAGGGTCCCTGACAGGTAAGCTTCGGGAGCTAGTTGATAAAGCGGTGAGGAGAGGTGTTGATATCCTTTGCGTCCAAGAAACAAAATGGAGGGGACAGAAGGCGAAGGAGGTGGAGAGTACCGGCTTCAAGCAGTGGTAAACGGGGACGGCTGCAAACAGAAATGGAGTAAGCATCTTGATAAAGAAGAGCCTCAAGTATGGAGTGGTAGACGTCAAGAGACGTGGGGACCGGATTATCCTGGAGCTGGTAGTTGGGGACTTGGTTCTCAATATTATCTGCGCGTATGCTCCGCAAGTAGGCCACAATGAGAACACCAATAGGGAGTTCTGGGAAGGCCTAGAGAACATGGTTAGGAGTGTACAGATTGGTGAGAGGCTCTTTGATGCGGAGCATCCCATGGTCGTCCCCACAGATCCATCACCAAGACATCAAGCTCCAAGTGGTCCTATGAGGAGAGCCCGAGCACGTGCCATTGAAACCAAGGTGACATCCCTCAGTGATTCTCCATTTGATACTCTCGAGACATGGACGCTACCTCAGGCGGAAACTCTATGCATGATTAGGTACCATGGATACGACCTTGGAAACGCTCGGAGTGAAGACCAACCAAGCATGAAGGTGGGCGCGAAGGCGGATGGAAGGAATCTACAAAGGAAGGCCTCAAGCACCTCCAAGCCCCAGACATCCGGTGCCACCGAACAAGAGAACCAGGCCGGCTGATGCTACAGCGGACAGACATCGACTCCTGGCCGGACATTCTGCGTCGGCCCGGAAATCCGGCCCCTCGCCGAAAATTCAACACGTCCAGTCCAGAACCACGCGGAACCAGACGTCCAAGCCCCAGACATCCGGCCCAAGCCCGGACATCCGGCGACTCCTGAAACCCCAGACATCCGGCCCTGGCCCGGACATCCGGCCCGTCCTGAAGCCCCGGACATCCGGCCCTGGCCCGAACATCCGGCCCCTGCGTGGGCAGATGCGGGCCAAAGGCCCATGTATCCCCTTTCCTCACCCCACTTGCCTTGGACTATAAATAGACATCTCCCTCATCCATCTAGGGTTAGCTTATGTTTAGCATTAGAGTTTGTTGAGCATAGCTCCTTCCACTTACCTCCTCCCATGAAGATGACCTCTATGTGAGAAGATCCAAGTGGATGCCAAGGCCCCTCATGTAGGGAAGATCCTTCGGGATATCAAGGCCCCTCTCTGGAGTGGGAAAACTACCATTACTTGTATCCTTATGTTGAACTTGGTTCGATGTATCTTGTGTGTTTTCTACGGATCTAGCGGATGTGTGATCGGAGATCGTTCTTGAGAGTTTGTGTTTTCTCTTTGGTTTTCTCCCTTTACCCTCCATCTTTCCCCTCCATTGAGTAAAAAGATCGACACCCACGGGTTGACCCCGTATCATCTTGGTATCAAGAGCCATGTTGATTCACACCTTGGGAGTCTCATCCCCCACTTTCTAGCCAATTTTTGTTTTGATTTGACCTAATTTCGAAAATTCTCACAAAAATAGCCATAGCAAAACTTCTTGGATTCGTTGGATTTGAGGAGATTTTGTTGAGTCTGATCCGTGGATTTAGTTGTGGACGAGTGGATCTAGCTTTCCCCCATCATCCCCATCAATTTCATCTGCAAAATCGCTCCCAATTTCGCCAAAAAAAATTAAGTTCATCCACAAGTTCGTGGGATCCCCAGATCCGATCTGGATGGGGCAGCCCAGATATCCAGCCCAACACCGGACATCCGGCCTGACGCTGACAGCTAGGCATCTTTGCCTTGTTTTCTCCGATTTTTGTTGATTACCACCATTTTCTTCCTCAACCACCGCCATTTTCTTCCGCAACCACCGCCAATTCTTTCGCAACCTTTTGCACTTGAGATTTTGAGCCGCGAACTTGCCGCTTCCTAACGTGTTTCGACTACTTAGGAGTGGTTCTACACCGACATTGCCGCTCATCATCGCCCCGAATCGTCGCCGACCAACTCATCGTTAACACCTCACCGTAAACAAGGACAGTAACCGCGACGACACTCTTGATTATACCCTTGCCATTGCATTGTTACTCCGAGCCTATTTGTGTTACTTGCCTATCGAGACTAGCCATTGAGTATCGCCGGGCTACGCTACTTGTGCACTTTAATGATACATACTCCGCATAGCTTCAATTGCGCGCATATATCATAGTATCATCTCTTGTGTTACAATAGTACCCACATACATAAATGCTATCTTGGTGTGCACATCCCGCATTGTGACCATACATAATATCATCGCCAAAAGAAAGAGAAGCAAAGCTTTCAAGAAAAGAGCAAAGCAATAGCATCGCCAAATTTGCATATCATACTTGATCATCTTGGATCACTTGAGCGAGTGACATCGTGCCTCATACCATAGCAAAGTAGGGAATAGGAAGACGACACGTTTTGTATCTTATATGTTGTGCACAAGTTCGTATCACGCCCATTTGAGCAATCGTGCTAGCGTCTCTCTAGTGTTATGCAACACAAGCTTTTTCCGTGGATTCCACATTCTATGTCATTCCTTGGTTGCACGACCCCACTCTTCTATCCGTGTGTGTGTTTCCGTGTATACTCATTGCTATTGATCTATATTGTCTTACTTGCGAATTTGCGAATCTCTTTCAACATTATTGAATCTTATCTTTGGATTGCTTGAATTTTGTGCCACCATCCTAACCAAGCTACTCCATAAGCCTTATTTGTGTAGGTGTGAGAGAAACGATCTCCGGTGATGCGGAGCATCCCACCATCATCCCCATGGACTCTACACCATCACATCAAGCCACAAAGGGACCCATGACTAGAGCCCGGAGACGTGCTATTGAACATGAGGTGACATCTCTCCTATATGAGTCTCTCTTTGATGTTCATGGAACTTGGATGCTACCTCAATCGGAGATCCTTTGCATGATCAGGCACAATGGGAATGGAGATGGTTAGAAGATGCCCGGAGCAGAGGACGACAAGCTTGGAAGGACAAAGGGGAAGCTGCGGACAAGGCCCAGCTCTCGGACATCCGACGCCTGGAGGCCGACCTCGACCGAAGACCACCAGGACAGTACTGCGCCCGGATGACCGACACCGCCCGGACGTCCGACACGCTCCAACGCTCGGACAATCGGACCCCTCCGGAAATCCGACGCCCCGGCACCCGCACCGATTTCTCGGAAAACCGAAGCCTCCGGATGTCGGAGCCTCGGACATCCGACCAGCTCCGGAAATCCGGCTACCCCGCACCCGAACTGAATCGTCGGACGACCGGAGGCTCTCGGACGTCCGGACCGCCCTGAAGCCTCGGACGTCTGACACCGTCCGGACGTCCGGACCCTGTCCGCGCACCAACCCGCGGGCTTTGGCCCATGTACCCCTTCCTTTCGCCTAGGACTATATAAACACCTCCCCCTCCTCTTCCTAGGGTTAGCTTATGTTTAGCAAAGACCATTTTTGAGCATAGCTCCATTACTTCCTTCTCCCACGGAGATTGACCTCCATCGAGAGAAGATCCAAGTGATGTCAAGGCCCCTCTAAGGGAAGATCCTAAGGGATTCAAGACCTCCTCCTTTGGAGCGAGGAGACTATCGTTACATGTATCCTTTTGTTGATTGTGGATCTTGTACTCGTGTACTCGTGTGTTTCTAGTGGATGTGTGATCGAAGGTTGTCCTTGAGTGTTTGATTTCCTCTCATGTTTCTCTCTTGTTCTTCGTGTTCCTCGTGAGATCCCCTCCAATTCGTGAAAGATCGACGCACTCGGGCGTGCCCCGTATCATATTGGTATCAAGAGCCAAGGTTTCTCATGAATTTGGAGTCTTCCCCTTCGTTTTCTAGCCAATTTTGTTTTGTTTTGACATAATTTCGAAAATCCCCACAAAAATAGCCATACCAAATTTCTTGGATCCGTTGGATTTGAGGAGATTTTGTTGATTTTGATCCGTGGATTTCGTTGTGAACAAGTGGATCTACCTTTCCCCCATCTTCCCCATCAATTCCATCCGCAAAATTGCCGCAATTTTGCCCGAATATTTTTGTTTGGTTCGAGTTCATCCCGTGGAACCCACAGGCTCCGGACAACCGACAGCCGCCGGACGACCGGACCTCGGACAACCGACAGTCGTCGGACGACCGGACGTCGGACGACCGACACGGTCCGGACGTCCGAGCAACTCTGACGAAACTGAATTTTGCCCGAAATTTTTTATTCCTCCACCATTTCTTCCGCAACCCTTTGCATTTGAGATTTTGAGCAGCGAGCCTCGCCACTTCCTAAGGTGTTTCGGCTAATTACGAGTGGTTCTTCATCGACATCGCCGCTCATCATCGCCCCAGATCGTCGCAACCACGTCTTCGTTAAAACCACACCGTAAGCAAGGACGGTAACCGCGACGACTCTCTCTTCCGCTATATACCCTTGCCATTGCATTGTTACCTCGAGCCTTTTTGCGTTACTTGCCTATCGAGACTAGCCATTGAGTATTGCCGGGCTACACTACTTGTGCACTTTAGTGATACATACTCCGCATAGCTTCATTTGCGTGCATAAATCTTAGTATCATCTTTTGTGTTACAACATAGTACCCGCATACATAATTGCTATCTTGGTGTGCACGTCCCGCATTGTGACCATACAAAACATCATTGCAAAAAAAAGAGAGAAGCAAAGCTTTTAAGTAAGAGCAAAAGAGCACAAGAGCAATAGCATCGCAAGCTTCGCATAGCATATTTGATCATCTTGGATCACTTGAGCGAGTGACACGAGCCACATACACACATAGCAAGTTGGGTATAGGAAGACGACACGTTTGGTTCCTTTAGGTTGTGCACAAGTGCGTATCGTTCCCATTGGAGCAATCGTGCTAAAGTCTCTCTAGTGTTGTGCAACGAGAGCATTTTCCGTGGATTCCACATTTTGGCTCATCCTTGGTTGCATGACCCCAATTTTCTTCCGTGAGTGTGTTTCCATGTATACCCATTGCTATTGATCTACATTGTCTCATTTACGAATTTTACGAATCTCTTTCAAAATTATTGAATCTTATCTTTCGAATTGCTTGAAATTTGTGCCACTATCCTAACCAAGCTACTCCATAAGCTTTATTTGTGTAGGTGTGAGAAGGACGATCTTCGGTACCAATTCTACTATTTACATACTTGCACATTGAGTGATCTTGATCCACTTTCATCTTTTGGAACGGTAATTGGTATTGTCTTCTCACTCCTCCACTTAAATGTCTTTGAGTGCTATGGATAGGAACATCATGTCGAACCCGGCCTTCGAGGAGAATGACGACGACGTGAACAACCACGTCACCAAGTTGCACTTCTTCAGCGCACACAAGGCAATTACTCAAGCTCAAGATGTCTTGCATGACCGCATCGACCAACTCGCCTCCAACTTGCGTGAATCCGAAATGCACACAAGGGAATACCTCGACACCAAGCTCTCAAGCCAAATGGAGGAGCTCCGGTCCTTGATGGTCACTCGCGCACCTTCCACATCTACATCGTCAAGGAGTCATCACACAAGTCGCAACCCAACGACATACTCTTCCGACGCAAGTCCACAAGCGCGTCACCACCACCGTGACAAACACTCCGGCCCATGTTCTCCACAAGGTCGTCACCGTCAAGACAATCCATTTCATGGCAATGGATTGCAAGATTGCGTTCGCGCTCGAGAACGCCGCCGCCAACAAGATCAAGATGCGTTGGAACAAAACAACAACGCCAAGAACAAGAAGTACGATGCCGTGAAGAACAACATCGCCGTCATGAACGATCGCTTGAAGCACATCGCGCTTTACAAGAAGCTACTCGCGCCTTGGAGGAGCGCAACCGCCAAGCTCATCACGAGCAAGAAGCACTTCGCCAAGCACAACAAGAAGAACTTCGTCGACAACGACAAGAAGAAGCCAATCGCCAAGAGGAGCACTAAGAAAGGCGCAACCGAGTGCGTCCACCTCGTCGCCGTCCTCAAGATCATCACGACGAACCCGACCATGAAGATGAGCAAGGACAAGATCAACGTCAACACGCTCAAGGCAATGACAATGAGGATCCACATCCAAGACAAGGATTTCGGCATCACAACCACAATGATAAACAACGTTTCGGCAAGCTCAAGTTCACAATGCCAAAGTTCTCCGGAAGCAATGGTCCTGAAGACTACTTGTCATGGGCCCTCAAGGTTGACAAGATCTTGCGCCTACACAACTATGATGAAGAGAAGAAGATAGCCATGGCTTCCCGTGAGTTCCAAGACTATGTCCTTATTTGGTGGGAACAAGTGATTGAGCGAAGAAGGGAGAGAGGTGAACCTCCTATCACCACTTGGGCCCAAATGAAGGACCTCATGCGAGCTCGTTTTGTGCCTACACACTACAACCGGGATCTCTTCAAGAAACTACAACAACTCAAGCAAGGCACTAAGTCGGTAGAAGAGTACTACCAAGAGATGGAAATCGCTATGATCCGAGCAAATGTCAAGGAAGATGATGAGCAAACGATGACACGCTTCTTGAATGGCCTCAACTACCAAGTCAAGAAAATTGCCGAGTTCCAACCATACTCCATCCTTCTCGAACTTGTGCATAAACAACCAAGGCGGAACGGCAAGTGCAAGATGACTACAAGTACTACAAGTTCTCCAAGACCTACGGCTCAAGTGCTCAAGCTACTACAACAATGACACCTTCGACTACGAAATCGACAACAACTACCGGCGACAAGTCAAGCTTCAAGGACAAGACGACTTCCTCAAGCCGACCATCCTCAAGCACCTACAAGTCGAGAGCTTCATCATCTACCCCAACACCGGATGCTACCGTCAAGACAAGCTCCGTCAAGTGTTTCATGTGCCAAGGCCGAGGCCACAAGACATTCGAATGTCCAACCAAACGCAATATAATTCTCCTCGACGACGGCACCTATGACTATGAGTGACGACGAGATGCAAGATTTGGAGCAAGTGGCCATACACCGCCAAGTGAATGAAGATGAAGATTCGCAAATCTTTTGCGACAACGATCCGAGCCCCGCTCTCGTTGTCTCCAAAGTTTTTACGCTCCAACAACAAGAAGACGAGGACCAACGTTGCCACATCTTCCACACCAAGGCGGGCATCCAAGGAAAATCCGTCAAGGTCATCATCGACGACGGGAGTTGCCACAACTTGGCAAGTGAAGACCTTTGTTCCAAACTACAATTGGTCAAGAAAAAGCACCCTCGTCCCTACAAGGTCCAATGGTTTAGTGATTCCGGAACCGTCCAAGTTGACCACACCGTGAAAGTTTCCTTCAAGATAGGCGCTTATGAAGACACTTTGGAGTGTGATGTGGTTCCAATGTCCGTTTGCCACCTCCTACTTGGTAGACCTAGGCAATTCGACCGTGGCGTCATACACAACGGTCGGACAAATCAATATAGCTTCAAGATGAAGGGCAAGCAATATCTGCTCCGACCAATGACTCCAAGTCAAGTCATCGCCGACAAAAAGCTTCATCCCGTCGTGGAGATAAAAGTGAGAGAGTGATCCACCTCAAAACGAGTGAGTGCCACAAGCCAAAAATGAACGACTCCACGAAGAGGGACATGAGAGATATAGTTCTTTTAGCCACCAAAAGATATTTGAGGGATGTGAGTGAAAGCCCATCGACCGTTCTTCACTATGTACTTGTGTGCAAAGATGACGTCGTTCGGACTAACCCTTCACAACATCTTCCTCTTGTGTTATCTAATTTGTTGCAGGAATTCCAAGATGTTTTTCCCGATGAGCTACCTCCGGGACTACCACCAAAACGAGGGATCGAACACTGCATCAACCTCATCCCCGGAGCACCGCTTCCTAACAAGGCTCCCTACTGCGTCAACCCCGAAGAAACAAAGGAAATACAAAGGCAAGTCCAAAAACTCCTAGATAAAGAGCATGTACGTGAGAGTTTGAGTCCTTGTGCGGTTTCGGTGATACTAGTGCCTAAGCAAGATGGTAGTATGCGCATGTGTTCCGATTGCCGTCCTATCAACGCTATCACCATTCGATACTGTCATCCCATTCCTCGCTTAGATGATATGCTAGATGAACTTAGTGGTGCCTCTATATTTTCTAAGATTGACTTAAATAGTGGTTACTACCAAATTCGTATACAAGAGGGTGATGAGTGGAAAACCGCATTCAAGACTAAATTTGGTCTCTACGAATGGTTGGTTATGCCCATGGGCTTATCCGAAGCACCGGGTACTTTCATGAGAGTTATGCACTATGTTTTGCGACCCCTCATAGGATATTGTGTTGTGGTATATTTTGATGATATTCTTGTCTTTAGCAAGTCTCTTGAGGAGCATGCTACACATGTTCATGATGTTTTGCAAATCCTTAGGAGAGAACAACTCTATGCAAACATTGAGAAATGCACATTTGGTGTTGAGAAGGTAGCTTTCCTAGGTTTTGTAGTATCTTCCAAGGGCGTTCATGTAGATGAAACTAAGATTGATGCTATTAAAACTTGGCCCGCACCAACGAATTTGCAACAAGTGCGTAGTTTCCTAGGACTAGCCGGTTTCTATCGCCGTTTTGTCAAAGACTTTAGCACTGTTGCATCACCTCTTCATGCTTTGAGCAAGAAGAATGCACCATTTATATGGGGTCCTTCCCAAGACACCGCTTTCCATGAACTTAAAAATCTGCTCACTCATGCACCTTTGCTTGCTTTGCAAAACTTTGATAAAACATTCGAAGTGCATTGTGATGCTGGTGGTAATGGGATAGGTGGTGTGCTTATGCAAGAGCAGCGTCCTATTGTGTACTTTAGCGAGAAACTATCCGGCGCTCAACTTAACTACCCCATCTATGACAAAGAATTGTATGCTTTGGTGAGAGTTTTACATGTGTGGGAACATTACTTGCGACCCCATGAGTTTGTTATTCATACCGACCATGAAACGCTCAAGTACTTAAAGGGTCAAACGAAGTTGAACAAACGGCATGCTCAATGGAGTGAATTTATTGAGTCCTTCCCTTATGTCATCAAATATATTAAGGGTAAGGAAAACGTTGTAGTGGATGCCCTTTCTCGCAAATGCATGCTAGTTACTCAACTTGAATTGAATGTTGTTGGTTTTGAGCACATCAAAGACTTGTATGAGCATGATGCTTATTTTGCTAATCCTTACGCTACGTGCCAAGTGAAAACTTGTTGGGAGAACTACTATATGAAAGATGGCTATCTTATGTGTGCTAACAAACTTTGCATACCCGAGTCTTCTCTTCGTTTGTTGCTTTTGCAAGAGGCTCGCGGTGGAGGACTTATGGGTCACTTTGGACGCGACAAGACGTATGCCGCACTATCTAACAAGTATTTTTGGCCCAAGATGTTTCGTGATGTTGCACGCTTCACCAACCGATGTTCTACATGCCGCAAAGCTAAGTCCAAAGCTCAATCTCATGGTCTTTACATGCCTCTCCCTATACCTTTCCAACCATGGGAAGACATTAGTATGGACTTTGTGCTTGTCTTGCCACGAACTAAAAATGACCATGATTCCGTTTTTGTCGTTGTGGATCGCTTTTACAAAATGGCTCATTTCATTCCATGTCACAAGATAGACGATGCTTCACATATTGCAAATTTATTTTGTAGGGACATCTTGCGACTACATGGCGTCCCCAAGACCATTGTCTCGGATCGCGACATCAAGTTTTTGAGCTACTTTTGGAAGACCCTATGCGCAAAGCTCGAAATCAAGCTTCTATTCTCTTCGGCATATCACCCTCAAACCGATGGACAAAAGGAGGTGACGAACCGGACGCTATCTACGCTACTCCGCGTGTTGATTAAGAAGAACATCAAGGAATGGGAAGAATGCCTCCCCATCGCCGAGTACGCCTACAAATCGCGCAAGTCACTCCACCACCGGCAAGTCTCCGTTCGAGGTGGTCTACGGCTTCAACCCCCTGTCACCATTGGACATCCTTCCTCTACCTCTCCAAGAGCGCGTCAACATGGACGCAAGTGCAAGGGTAAGCTACATCAAGAGGATGCATGAAGATACAAGACGCACGATTGAACGTCAAGTGGGACGCGTCACCAACAAGCGCAACCTCAACAAGCACACCATGGTGTTCAAGCCCGGTGATCTCGTGTGGCTACACCTTCGCAAGGACCGCTTCCCCAACGAACGCAAGTCGAAACTACTTCCTCGAGCCGACGGTCCCTTCAAGGTGTTGGCACGCTACAACAACAATGCCTACAAGATCGACATACCACGCGACAAGTACAACGTGAGTGATACCTTCAACGTCGCGGATCTATCCCCTTTCCATGATGATGAAGATCTTGATCCGAGGACGGATCTTCCCCAAGGGGGGGAGATGATGCGAAGCATCCCACCATCATCCCCATGGACTCTACACCATCACATCAAGCCACAAAGGGACCCATGACTAGCGCCCAGAGACGTGCTATTGAACACAAGGTGACATCTCTCCTATATGAGTCTCTCTTTGATGTTCATGGAACTTGGATGCTACCTCAATCGGAGATCCTTTGCATGATCAGGCACAATGGGAATGGAGATGGTCTAGAAGATGCCCGGAGCGGAGGACGACAAGCTTGGAAGGACAAAGGAGAAGCTGCGGACAAGGCCAGCTCTCGGACGTCCGGACAGCCTTGGACGTCCGACGCCTGGAGGCCAACCTCGACCGAAGACCACCAGGACACTACAGCGCTCGGACGAGTCCGACATGCTCCAGCGCTCGGACGACCGGACCCCTCCGGAAATCCGACGCCCTAGCACCCGCACCGATTTCTCGGAAGACCGAAGCCTCCGGACGTCTGAGCCTCGGACATCCGACCAGCTCCGGAAATTCGGCTACCCCGCACCCGAACCGAATCGTCGGACGACCGGAGGCTCTCGGACGTCCGGACCGCCCTGAAGCCTCGGACGTCCGACACCGTCCGGACATCCGGACCTTGTCTGGGCACCAACCCGCGGGCTTTGGCCCATGTACCCCTTCCTTTCGCCTAGGACTATATAAACACCTCCCCCTCCTCTTCCTAGGGTTAGCTTATGTTTAGCAAAGACCATTGTTGAGCATAGCTCCATTACTTCCTTCTCCCACGGAGATTGACCTCCATCGAGAGAAGATACAAGTGATGCCAAGGCCCCTCTAAGGGAAGATCCTAAGGGATTCAAGACCTACTCCTTTGGAGCGAGGAGACTATCGTTACGTGTATCCTTTTGTTGATTGTGGATCTTGTACTCGTGTACTCGTGTGTTTCTAGTGGATGTGTGATCAAAGGTTGTCCTTGAGTGTTTGATTTCCTCTCGTGTTTCTTTCTTGTTCTTCGTGTTCCTCGTGAGATCCCCTCCAATTCGTGAAAGATCGACGCACTCGGGCGTGCCCCGTATCATCCGGTATCAATTCTACTATTTCCATCTTTGATCCATTTTCAACTTACGAAACGGTAATTTGCTATTGTCTTCTCATTCTTCCACTTATATCTACTTGAGTGCTATGGATAGGTCAAGCATACCCAACCCGGCATTTGAGGAGCACGACGACGACAAGAACGAATACGTCACCAAGATGCATTTTTCTTCGGCGCACAAAAGGCAATGCGTGAATCACAAGATGTCTTGAACGATCGCATCGAGCAACTCGCCACCGACTTGCGCGAATCGGAGGAGCATACGCGGGACTACCTCGACACCAAGCTTTCAGGCCAAATGGATGAAATCCGTACCTTGATGGTTAACCGCGCTCCGTCAACATCTACATCATCAAGGCGGCGCCACTCAAGTCGCCACTCGTCGGAGTACTCTTCCAGCGCAAGTCCTCCTCGAGCACGTTCTCATCTTCGAGACGATCGCTCCGGTCCATGTTCGCCACACAATCGCCAACGTCAAGCTTCGGATAACCCATTCCATGAAAATGGGTTGCAAGATCGCCTACGGGAGCGTGACCGACGTCGTCAACAAGACCAAGAACAAGAACAACAACGCCACGAAGAAGACAAACGTCGCCGTCAAGAACAAGCGCTTCAAGCACAACACGCTCTACGTGATGCAACGCGAGCCTTAGAAGAGCGCAACCGCCAAGCACGCGAAGAACAAGAAGCCCTCCGGCGTGAACGCCAAGAAGAAGTCAATCGCCGAGAGGAGCGCCAAGAATGGAGAAACCGATTGCGTGTGCCTCGTCAACGCCCTCAAGTTCACCATGACAAGCCTGATGAAGAAGAAGCACCAAGACAAGGGCATCATCACCAACATCCAAACGATGAACAACGTTTCGACAAGCTCAAGTTCACCATGCCTAAGTTCTCCGGAAGCAATGATCCCGAAGACTACCTCTCATGGGCACTTAAAGGTTGACAAGATCTTCCGTCTCCACAATTATGACAAAGAAAAGAAGATCGCCATGGCTTCACTTGAGTTCCAAGATTATGTTTTCATTTGGTGGGAAAAACTCATTGAGCAAAGGAGAGAGAAAGGTGAACCTCCTATCATAACTTGGAATCAAATGAAGGATCTCATCAGAGCTCGTTTTGTGCCTACTCACTACAATCGTGATCTATTCAAAAAAACTTCAACTCCTCAAGCAAGGCACGAAGTCCGTTGAAGAATACTATCAAGAAATGAAAATGACCATGATCCGAGCCAATGTCAAGGAAGATGATGAGCAAACTATGGCGCGTTTCTTAAATGGGCTCAACTACCAAATCAAGAAGATCGCCGACTTCCAACCCTACTCCAACCTTCTCGAGCTAGTTCATCAAGCATCAAAGGCAGAGCACCAAGTGCAAGATGACTACAAGTACTCCAAGTTTTCTTCCAAGACCTACGGCTCAAGTACTCAAGCTTCTCCAACTTCGACGCCTTTGACTACAAGAACTCCAACAACTACCGACGACAAGTCAAGTTACAAGGACAAGACGACTTCGTCAAGCCGCCCTCCTACAAGTACTACAAGCCAAGAGCTTCATCCTCTACAACTCCAACGGATGCACCCGCCAAGACAATTCGACTCAATGCTTCACTTGCAAGGGCCGCAGCCACAAGACTTTTGAGTGCCCAACAAGACGCACTATGATCCTTCCTGATGACGACACTTATGATTCCATGAGCGACGACGAGATGGAAGCACTAGAGCACGTGGCCATGCACCGCCAAGTGAATGAAGATGAAGATGCGCAAATGTTTTGCGACAATGATCCAATCCCCGCTCTCGTTGTTTCCAAGGTTTTGACACTTCAACAAACGCAAGACGAAGACCAACGTTGCCACATCTTCTACACAAAAGCGGGCATCCAAGTAAAATCCGTCAAGGTCATCATCGACGACGGAAGTTGCCACAATTTGGCAAGCGAAAACCTTTGTTCCGAGCTACAATTGGTCAAAAAGAAGCATCCACGCCCTACAAGGTCCAATGGCTTAGTGATTCCAGCACCCTCCAAGTCGAGCACATCGTGCAAGTATCTTTCAAGATCGGCGCATATGAAGACACTTTGGAAAGTGATGTGGTTCCCATGTCCGTTTGTCATCTTCTTCTTGGAAGACCTTGCCAATTCGACCGCGGTGCCATCCACAACGGTCGGACCAATCACTATAACTTCAAGATGAAGGGCAAGGAGTACGTGGTTCGACCAATGTCTCCAAGTCAAGTGACCGCCGACAAGCAAGCTTCATCCCATCGTGAAGATAAGAGTGAGAGAACGATCCACCTAAAAGAGAGTGAGCGCCACAAGCCATACTTGAGTGAATCCACGATGAGGGACAAGAAAGACCTAGTTCGTTTAGCCACCAAAAGAGACTTGAGGGATGTGAGTGAGAGCCCATCAAGTATACTTCACTTTGTACTTGTGTGCAAAGATGAGGTTGTGAGGGCTAATGCTTCACAACATCTACCTTTGGTTTTGTCTCGTTTGTTGCAGGAATTCCCGATGAGCTACCTCCGGGACTACCACCTAAACGAGGGATCGAACACCACATCGACCTCATACCTGCGCACCACTTCCGAACAAGGCACCCTACCCGTCGTCGTTTTCTCACAACAGATGCCAGGGGGTGGCTAATCAGGGTGAGAGCAAGGCTGCCGTGAAAGATCCGGGACGGGATAGGGTAGTAGCACGCGGAGGTTTACCCAGGTTCGGGGCTCTCCGGAGAGATAATACCCCTACTCCTGCATGTTTGTATATGAGGTGTATTGTAGTACAGAGTTTCTCCTAGAGCTGTATGGGAGAGGAGAGCCATGAGGCTTCTTGCCTCATATGTGTACGTGTGAGCCTGAGCGCCATGAGAGAGTGAGAGGAGGCCTTTATATAGGCATGAGTGTGTAGCTTGGGATGTAAGCTACAGTGGGTAGCTTACATGCCAAGCAGCTTGGGATGTAAGCTACAATGGGTAGCTTACATGCCAAGCTATATGTAGCTTGTGAACTAGGCTATGCTTGTCCCATGGGGCACTTTATAAATCAGCGCCCGAGGGACAAGTTACACTACAGGTGAAACTGCATGACGCGTGCATAGCGCACTACTACTCGTCAATAGTGCACCGCCGCGGGGTATGGTCGTCACGTCCGCGCGTGTCCGATGGGACGTCGTAGTTGGCTCTAGGAAGCCGGCTGGCTGAAGCAGCCGACCGCGGGTGTGAGTCGGAGCAGCCGGCCCGGGCGGGCAGGCACCCCGTCTGACTCGTCGTCTTTGGGGTACCTGGGGGTCATCCCACCGACACTACCGCGTCAACCCCGACGAGACTAAGGAGATACAAAGGCAAGTGCAAAAACTCCTAGATAAAGGGCATGTACGCGAGAGCTTAAGTCCATGTGCGGTTCCAGTTATTCTTATGCCTAATAAAGATGGTAGTATGCGTATGTGTTCCGATTGCCGTCCCATTAATGCTATCACCGTAAGGTATCGCCATCCAATTCCTCGCCTTGATGACATGCTAGATGAACTTAGTGGTGCCACTATATTCTCTAAAATTGATTTAAAAAGTGGTTACTACCAAATACACATGCAAGAGGGCGATGAGTGGAAAACGGCCTTCAAAACTAAATCTGGTCTATATGAATGGTTGGTTATGCCAATGGGTCTATCTCAAGCACCGGGTACATTTATGCGTGTCATGCATTATGTCTTACGTCATCTCATTGGATATTGTGTTGTGGTATACTTTGATGACATTCTTGTTTTCAGCGAAACTCTAGAGGAGCATGCTAAACATGTTAGAGAAGTATTGCAAGTTCTTAGGAAAGAGCAACTTAATGCAAACATGGAAAAATGCACTTTTGGTGTTGACAAGCTTGTTTTCCTAGGTTTTGTGGTATCTTCTAAGGGTGTCCAAGTTGATGAAACTAAAATTGATGCTATTAAAACTTGGCCTACGGCTACAATTTTGCAACAAGTGCGTAGTTTCCTTTGACTATCCGGCTTTTACCGTCGCTTTGTTAAGGATTTTAGCACGATTGCATCGCCTCTACATTCTTTGAGCAAGAAGAATGCACCCTTTATTTGTGGACCGTCGCAAGACACCGCATTCCATGAGCTTAAAAACTTGCCTACTCATGCACCATTGCTAGCATTACCCAATTTTGACAAAACTTTTGAAGTGCATTGTGACCCTAGTGGTAATGACATAGGTGGCGTGTTAATGCAAGAAAAACGCATCATTGCGTACTTTAGTGAGAAACTTTCCGGAGCTCAACTTAATTATCCCATATATGATAAAGAATTGTATGCTTTGGTGAGAGTCTTACACGTTTGGGAGCATTATCTCCGCCCACGTGAATTTGTCATTCATACCGATCATGAAACTCTCAAGTATCTTAAGGGTCAAACCAAGTTGAACAAGCAGCATGCTAAATGGAGTGAATTCATTGAGTCTTTTCCTTATGTCATCAAATACATTAAGGATAAAGAAAATGTTGTGACGGATGCTCTTTCCCGCAAATGCATGCTAGTTACTCAACTTGAATTGAATGTCATTGGTTTTGAGCATATCAAAGATTTGTATGAGCATGATGTTTCCTTTGCTACTCCTTATGCTAAGTGCCAAACTAAACCTTGTTGGGAAAAATATTACATGAAATATGGCTATCTTATGCGTGCTAACAAACTTTGCATACCCGAGTCTTCTCTTTGTTTGTTGCTTCTGCAAGAGGCTCATGGTGAAGGACTCATGGGTCATTTTGGACGCGACAAGACATATGTCATACTATCCAACAAGTATTTTTGCCCAAAAATGTTTCGTGATGTTGCACGCTTTACCAACCGATGCTCTACATGTCGCAAAGCTAAGTCAAAAGCTCAATCCCATGGTTTATACATGCCACTTCCAATACCTTTTCAACCTTGGGAAGATATTAGCATGGACTTTGTGCTTGGCATGCCACGAACTAAAAATGACCATGATTCTGTTTTTGTTGTTGTGGACCGCTTTTCCAAAATGTCTCATTTCATTCCATGTCACAAGATTGACGATGCTTCACATGTTGCCAATCTCTTTTGTAGGGACATCTTGCGACTACATGGCGTACCCAAGACCATTGTGTCGGAAAGCAACGTCAAGTTCCTTAGCTACTTTTGGAAGACGCTATGCATCAAGCTCGAAATCAAGCTACTTTTCTCTTCGGCATACCATCCAGAAACCGATGGTCAAACAGAGGTCACAAACCGGACGCTCTCGACGCTCCAAGGCGTGTTAATCAAGAAGAACATCAAGGAATGGGAAGAATGTCTACCCATCGCCGAGTACGCCTACAACCCCGCGCGTCACTTCACCACCGGTAAGTCTCCGTTCGAAGTGGTCTACGGCTTCATCCCTTTGTCCCCATTGGACATACTTCCTCTACCGCTTCAAGAACGAGTGAACATGGACGCAAACACAAGGGCAAACTACATCAAGAAGATGCATGAAGAAACAAGACACACGATGGAACGTCGACTGGAACACGTCAGCACCCGATGGTGTTCAACCCCGGTGATCTTGTGTGGCTACACCTTCGCAAGGACCGCTTCCCCAACGAGCGAAAGTCAAAGCTTCTTCCACGAGCCGACGAACCATTCGAGGTGTTGGCACGCTACAACGACAACGCCTACAAGATCGACATTTCACGTGACAAGTACAATGTGAGCGACATCTTCAATGTCAAGGACCTATCTCCTTTCCATGGTGATGAGGATCTCGATCCGAGGACGGACCTTTCCCAAAGGAGGGAGATGATGTGGAGCATCCCATGGTCATCCCCATGGATCCATCAACAACACATCAAGCTCCAAGTGGCCCTATGACAAGAGCCCGAGGACGTGCCATTGAAACCGAGGTGACATCCCTCCTTCGTGATTCTCCATTTGATACTCTCGAGACATGGAATCTATCTCAAGCGGAAACTCTATACATGATTAGGTGCCATGAATACGACCTCTGAAACGCTCGGAGTGAAGACCAACCAAGCATGAAGGTGGGCGCGAAGGCAGATGGAAGGAATCTACAATGGAAGGCCTCAAGAACCTCCAGGCCCCGGACATCCGGCCCAAGGCCCGGAAATCCGGCGCCACCGAACCAGAGAACCAGGCCGGCTGATGCTACAACGGCCGGACATCCGGCGTCGGCCCGGAAATCCGGCCCCTAGCCAGAAATCCAGCGCTTCCAGTCCAGAACCGTGCGGAACCAGACGTCCAAGCCCCGGACATCCGGCCCAAGCCCGGACATCCGGCGACTCCTGAAGCCCCGGACATCCGGCCCAAGCCCGGACATCCGGCGACTCCTGAAGCCCCGGACATCCGGCCCCTGCGTGGGCAGATGCGGGCCAAAGGCCCATGTATCCCCTCTTTCCTCACCCCACTCGCCTTGGACTATAAATAGACATCTCCCTCCTCCATCTAGGGTTAGCTTATGTTTAGCATTAAGTGTTTGTTGAGCATAGCTCTTTCCACTTACCTCCTCCCATGGAGATCACCTCTATGTGAGAAGATCCAAGTGGATGCCAAGGCCCCTCGTGTAGGGAAGATCTTCCGGGATATCAAGGCCCCTCGAAGTGGGAAGACTACCGTTACTTGTATCCTTTTGTTGAACTTGGTTCGATGTATCTCGTGTGTTTTCTATGGATCTAGCGGATGTGTAATCGGAGATCATTCTTGAGAGTTTGTGTTTTCTCTTTGGCTTTCTCCCTTTCCCCTCCATCGTGTGAAAAGATCGACACCCACGGGTTGACCCCGTACCAATCTTCGTCGGGGATCTCAATGGCCAAATCTAACACTGGTTTTGAAGGGATGCATGGGGGCTTCGACTATGGCATCAGGAATCAAGGAGAAGATGTCTTAAGCTTTGCTCTAGCCTACGACATAACCGTAGCTAACACCCTCTTTAAAAAGAGGGAATCACATCTAGTGACTTTTAGTAGTGGTCAACACTCTAGCCAGATTGATTTCATCCTCTCAAGAAGAGAAGACAAGCGTGACTGCCTAGATTGTAAGGTGATACCTGGAGAGAGTGTTGTCCCTCTGCATAAGTTTGTGGTTGTTGACTTCCGCTTTCGGATTTGTGTCCAGCTGGACAAGCGTGCCAAAGTTGCTAGAACGAAATGGTGGAAGCTCAACGGGGAGATAGCTCAGACGTTCAAGGAGAGGGTCATTAAAGAGGGCCCTTGGGAGGAAGGAGGTGATGCAGACAATATGTGGATGAAGATGGCTACTTGCATTCTAAGGTGGCCTCAGAGGAGTTTGGAGTGTCCAGGGGAAGTAGAAGCAAAGCTAAAGATACATGGTAGTGGAACGATGATGTCCAGAAGGTTATTAAGGAGAAGAAAGATTGTTAGAGATGACTATACCTGGATAAGAGTGTGGACAGCATAAAGAAGAACAAGATGACAAATGAGGCCCAAAGCGAGTTGTGAGTGAAGCAAGGGGCCAGGCGTATGAGGACCTCTACCAGAGGTTAGACACGAAGGAAGACGAAAGGGGCATCTATAAGATGGCCAAGATCCAAGAGAGGAAGACGAGGGATGTTGACCAAGTCAAATGCATCAAGGACGAAGCAGACCAACTCCTAGTGAAGGACAAGGAGATTAAGCATAGATGGCGGGAGTACTTTGACAAGTTGTTCAATCGGGAGAATGAGAGCTCTACCATTGAATTGGACGACTCCTTTGATGATACTAGCAGGCGTTTTGTGTGGCGAATCCAGGAGTCTGAGGTCAAGGAGGCTTTAAAAGGGATGAAAGGAGGCAAGGCCATGGGCCCTGATTATATCCCCATTGAGGTGTGGAGAGGCCTCGGGGACATAGTAATAGTATGGCTAACCAAGCTTTTCAACCTCATTTTTTGGGCAAATGAGATGCGAGAAGAATGGATACGAAGTATATTAGTATCAATCTTGAAAAGGGGGGGGGTGTTCAGAGTTGTACTAATTACCGTGGAATTAAGCTGATGAGCCAATGAAGTTATGGGAGAGAGTCATTGAGCATCGCTTAAGAAGAATGACATGCGCGACCAAAAATTAGTTTGGTTTCATGTCGGAGAGGTCGGCCATGGAAGCCATTTTCTTGGTACAACAACTTATGGAGACATACAAGAAGCAAAAGAAGGACATGCATATGGTGTTCATTGTCTTGGAGAAGGCCTATGATAAGATACCGTGCAATGTCATGTGGTGGGCCTTGAAGAAACACAAAGTCACAGCAAAGTACATTACCCTCATCAAGGACATATACGATAATGTTGTGGCAAGTGTTCGGACAAGTGATGGCGACACTGATGACTTCCCGATTGAAATAGGACTGCACCAAGGGTCAGCTTTGAGCCCTTATCTTTTTGCTTTGGTGATGGAGGGATATAGGAGATATCCCATGGTGTATGCTCTTTGCGGATGATGTGGTGCTAGTCGATAATAGCCGTAAGGGGGTCAACAGAAAGTTAGAGCTATGGAGACAAACCTTGGAATTGAAAGGTTTTAGACTTGGTAGAACTAAAACCGAGTACATGAGGTGCAGTTTCAGTACTACTAAGCACGAGGAGGAGGAGGTTAGCCTTGATGGTCAGATGGTGCCTCAGAAGGACACCTTTCGATATTTGGGGTCAATGCTATAGAAGGATGGGGATATCGATGAAGATGTGAACCATCAAATCAAAGCCGGATGGATGAAGTGGCGCCAAGCTTCTGGCATTCTCTGTGACAAGAGTGCCACAAAAACTAAAAGGCAAGTTCTATAGGACAGCGGTTTGACTCGCAATGTTGTATGGCGCTGAGTGTTGGTCGACTAAAAGGCGACATGTGAAACAGTTAGGTGTGGAGGAGATGTGCATGTTGAGATGGATGTGTGGCCACATAAGGAAGGACCGAGTCCAGAATGATGATATACGAGATAGAGTTGGGGTAGCACCGATTGAAGAGAAGCTTGTCCAACATCGTCTGAGATGGTCTGGGCATATTCAGCGCAGGCCTCCAGAAGCTCCAATACATAGCGGACCGCTAAAGTGTGCTGATGATGTCAAAAGAGTACGGGGTAGACCAAACTTAACATGGGAGGAGTCCATAAAGAGAGATCTAAAGGACTGGAGTATCACCAAAGAATTAGTCATGGACAGGGGTGCATGGAAACTTCCTATCCATGTGCCACAACCATGAGTTGGTCGCGAGATCTTATGGGTTTCACCTCTAGCCTACCCCAATTTGTTTGGGACTAAAGGCTTTGTTGTTGTTGTTGCTGCTTTTGAGGAGTACAAAAGCCTGCTACTCATAAGATACATGTGGACCGAGTACTGATGTCCAACTAGTTCACGAACTTCTCCACCGCTAGCAACAGCTTTTCAACATGGTCACGATGCTCCTCCGAATGAGGTTGGTCTAGCAACAGATCAATGAAGTCGGAACCAATGAAGCAGATATGTGGATGACACCATGCTCCTTTTAAGAAGCAATCAACATTGCCATGGTCAAATTGCTACTCTATTTTGAGGTGATGTCTTGTATGAAGATTAATTTTTAAGAATGTGACTGTTGTAATGAGGGTGTCGATCGTGTAGTAGCGAAGGGTTGCTACTCTAATTTTGAGGTGATGTCTTGTACGAAGATTATTTTTTAAGAATGTGAGATTGCTGTTATGGGGCTGTCGATCATGGACTAGAAGGGCTGCTAACCTCCTAACTTGCAAATCTGCCAATTTTTCGATCTCATACCACAATAATCCTATTAGCGAGAAGGTTTTATGCCTTAACTAAATACCTGGTATGCAATAAAGTATTCGAGCCCTGGAAAGGCAAATTTTCTCGTGTTAGGAGGAAGATTGCTTCTCAATAATGTGTCTCCCGCCAGTCCCAACTTACACCATGGGTCGCTTTCTGTTAGCCAACAATGTGCACACAAGTTTCAACAAAGTGACGCTCATTTTTTTCTAGGAAAGAGATACTCGAACGTAAATACCATATATAGTGAAATGGGCATCTATTTGCAAACCTAAAGACCATGGGGGTTTAGGAGTGTTAAACTCCCAACTTATGGACATTATTCAACCAGCCAAATTTATATGGAAGATTAGTCAAAACTCTCTGGGTCTACAGTTGGATCTCATCAAAGCCAGATACTAGAAGGTTCAACTTCTTCTCCTGGACTAGGCGTGGGGCCCCTTTCTAGAATGGAATCCAGGCCATCAAGCCAATCTTTGATTTAGGAGAAAAGCATGTCGTCTGGGACAGGCAATCGACCAGGTTCTGGTTGAACAATTGGATTGGTGGGGCCCGCCCCACATCAGATACCACCAGCTCTTCATCATGGCCTCTGATCCAGAAATCTTGGCCAGCTCAACAATTAGACAAGGCTCGCTCAGCGTGTTGTTTTGTCATACCTTTGACCAGGTCGAGGCAAACTTATGGGAGGCCCTTGGTGCCGAAGTTATTAATGTCCTGCTATTGAACTCATCCAACAAAATCTCTTGTGACCCAGAAGCGACTGGTCGGTGAAATCTTTATACGCCAAACTCTCTTCCGACCATGTTGTTCAGCACACTAAACTTCTTTTGCAGGCGGTCATGCACATGAAGATTAAGGTCTTCAGCAGACAAATGATTAGGGTGAGACTACCTCATCTTGCAATATCTTGAAACACAACGGTCTGGGTGATGGCTCATATGCCTTGTGCGGTAAGCGAGAAGATACAAATCATATATTATTTTGCCCAATGGAGAAATTCATGTGGAACTAAGTGAGGGAGGGACTGGGATGATCCTGGAACCCTATATGTTGCTCTGAGCTCTTGGGGCTTGTCCTGGGTGTTGGGGGTTCGCATTGCGTTGCATTGCAGCCATGTGCTGAGCCTTATGGAATATTCGTAACAAATGGCCATTGAAATGATGTTTCCATCCAATCCTCGGTTTAAATGTTCGACCTTCTTTCAGCTTTGGATGCCTGCAGGGAGAATGAAGGACGAGGAAACTTCATTGGATGGGTTATAGAGGCTTATAGATCTTCATGCTACGAACTGAAACGTTCTAGGCACTTCAGGAGCTGCTTAGCCTCTAGTCCTTTTGTGCGAGGTGCGTGCTTGATTTTCCCTTTGAGCGAGGAGTATGTGTTTTGGTTTGTAGGAGTAAGAATTATAAGTTACTTTGTCACTGTTTGAGCGCTTTATATAGTATAAGGCCAAGCGCTCCTTGCGCCTTTTTGTTCTAAAAAAAGCAAGAAAACAAGGGTCCACAACAGAGTGCGCATACTAGAACATCGTCGTTACCCATGAACGAAATTGGTGGTGCCATCGAGGGGGTCAACTATCCAGGTCGGGTCGTAGGTGAGGTCATCGGTCGAGCCGAGGGCTGCAGACGTCTCCTCGCCGATGAACTTGTGGTCCGGGTAGAGCATCCGGAGGTGGTTGAAGATGAGATCCTCGCAGGCCTTGTCCGTCTCCGTCACCAAATCCACCTGCAGCAGCAACAATCCATAGCACTATGACAACTAGATCGCAATCCAATCAAGGCAGACAGAGGCATCAAAAGGAGGTAAGATGCGTGGGGAAAAGAAAGAGGCAAGAGGAGAGACCTGGCCCTTTTGCTCCACATTCTTGGTTAGGTAAAAGCTCTTGCGGATGATCTGCATAGGGTACAAATCGGTCCCAGAATGAGCGAACAGGCAATCGCGCATCACGAGCAGTGGGCCTAAGAAACAATTGCGGCAGGAGGATGGAGGGACGGATCGAGTTCATAGTATAGGAGGATTACCTCGCCGGCGCTCTTGGCGGCGTCCACCGCTGCGGCCAGGAACTGCTCCTCCGCCATGGCTTCCGAATCTCCCGCCTCCAGACTACGAAGAGGGAATCTGATGTTACCTATACAGGAACGCTCGGCTGGGTGGTGCGCCCAAGGTGAACGAGCGCTCACGGTGTGTAGCCTTTTTCTTTGTCCCGGTGAACCAATCGTTCGCTTTGGAGGATGCACCTCACACACAAACCACCTCCCCACCCCACCTAACCCCGGCCACCTTTCCCTCTTTCTTCATTTCTATCGTCTTCATCTCCGCATAACTTGTCACCTTCACGCACCTCGAACTTTTACCCCTTCTTTCGATCAAAACTGTCATGAAAACATAAAGACGGATAAATTGAAGCATCAAAATATTGAATTGAGACAAGATCTGCACTAAACCTATCATCCCCTTCCCCTCAAACCCGCATGTGAGAAACCCACCTAACCCCCTTTTCTCCACTTCCATCGGTTTCATCTCCACATAACTTATCATTTCCCCATCGCCTCCACACACCTCGAGCTGCTACTCCCTCTTTCGATCAAAAATGTCATGAAAACACAGAGACGTGTGGATTGAAGCATCAGAACATTAAATTGAGCTAAGATATGCACTAAACATATCACCCCCCTCCCCTCCCCTTTCTTGTCACTCACGTCCCTACACTCATCGAAAATTGTCTACGTGATCCACCAAACAATACCATGGTCAAAACATGCTGCTCTTACCATCACGGTGTAGAAAAAGCACACACAAAATGATATGCGTAAATCTTGGAAGTACGGGTAGTATAAACTTAAACATGCATACTCAATGGTTTTGCTACGTAAATCTATGTGAAAGGTGTCGATAGGTGTCAATAGCATTGTATGGCACACAAATATTGTTCTTTTAAACAAAAGATAAATAATAGGAGAAAATGTCATGTCATATCCCCTAAAACTGCCATACCATACAATCAGCCATATGTACTAAAACTGCCACCTGAAAGCTGCTAAAAATGCTAAATGAGTAGTACTAAAACTGACGGGTGAGTGTTTATAAAAAGTACCTAGTGAGTAGTACTAAAAACTCCATGTGAGTGCTGCTACAAAATGCTATGCTAGATCCACTAAAACTACCATGCATGTCATGCCATGATCCACGAAAACTATCATGCTAGGGAAAATGAAAATGCCATGCCATATCCACTAAAACTATCATGCTAGGGAAAATGAAAAATGCCATGCCATATCTAATAAAATTGCACATGCCATTTTTAGGGGGAAAACAACCATACATACACCGTCAGAAAACAATGCCTAATGAGTACTGCTATATCTGCCATGTGAGTACTGCTAAGAAATCTGATAAACTGCCAATACAAAAACATGTCAACCCTACATTTTAGACCGCGTACTTTGGTGTTCGGTGTTCAATTGCATGGTTACAAAAAAATAAAAATGCATGTGACTACTACTGAAAACTGCCATGTCAATGCTACTGAAAGTTGTCATGTGATATCTGATAAAAACCGTGCTAAAAATGCAATTTAAACAAGGGCATTGTTTTTTATAAAGAAAAATAAATTGTCGTGCTTTTGTAATACAAAATGTCATGGCATATAAGTGTTTTATGAAAAGACATGTTTATCTATTTACATTAAGGTTTTAAGCCCCCGAAAAACAATTCGGGTGCATGTAAGAGAGGCATCGCTTCGGCTTGGGGCACGAAGAAATCATGGACCAAGGATCAAACAATCAGCCGTGGTTGAATGTTGCTTGGGCAACCCCCGCATGGACTGCAATGCCTATAGAAGAGTTAACGTCAATTTGCCCGTTGATGCCACTACTACAAGAATACTCAAATGAAGGCGTGTGTCTTACTACTGTTTATAAAAGCCGTGCGTAGAAACGTCATGATTTCAGTAACGGACAATGAAAAATAGATAGAAGATCAGAGGACTAACATTACTATACATAGGGCTTCGCCAGCTGGAGCAGATGATGTGGAATGTCGGGTGATAGTGTCCTGGATTAGGGGTCACTCACCACGTCATCTCCTGACCAGGAGGGCCAGGCTAAGGACCCCATGGTGGTTCACCAACATGCCGCAAAAGGGCCCATGGCATGTAGAAGGAACATTCCCGAAGACTTGGTGATGGAGGCGAAGTTGTCCCTGTCTTTCAATGAGATGTGACTACCATTTTTGGTGGAGTAGACTTTGACGATCCGACTACGAACGTGTGAGGACGTCGCGCCTTAGCAATCGCTAAACCAACTCCGAAAGGTTATTGACCACGCCGGAGCACGATCAACCTGACCACGAGGGTCTTTTCCTGCATGCAAGTGAAGAACAAGCAAGAAACTGAAATTGCAATCTGGATATTGCGAATATAAGAGGAAAGCTTTATTGATGAAAGTGGGGTTCTGTGACGTCTTGGTCTGGTCGTGGAACAAAAACGAAGGACGCGAAGTTGCAGCTGTGGCAAACTTTTAATCTAAACAAAACTCAAGTCTAAACGGCGCCCTAAGGGCTGTATATATGGGGGAATAGAGGGGAATTTCGTGTCCCTTGGAGGAGGGGTCCGAAACCAACCCTAACTCAGTTTCCCCACACATACGGACTCTAAAAACATCCTATAATGTAGTATTTCAAAATTACATGGGCCTGTCCCAAAAATAAGGTGGCGCAACACCTATAATAGCCTATGGACGAAATTTATAAATTGGCATCTTGAATATTTCGTCCAAGCCTTCATGCTCTCATGGCTTCAAAGTGCGAAAATCACCACTGGAACCTCCATTGTTCTCTCCCACGTGCGCACCTTCTTCTCCATGCTTGTTCCCGCTCCAATGGCCATCCTTCTTGTCCATGCTAGGTCCTTCATTCATAAGTAAAACAAAAGTATCTAATTTAGGCAGCATCATATGTTCATGAACATTGGAAGGATTTCCAAGAAACGAAAGTACCTGGTAATTCAATTGGCGTGCGCGAGCTCTAGTAATTGGTCCAGTATGTATAGCAGCAGGGGCTGTGGGTGTAACAATGGTATTGATGTCCTCATCATCCTCCCCTTCTTGAAATGAAGTCGTCCTCGATGGAAGCTCATCTTCCTCACCCAAATAAGGCTTCAAATCTGCAATGTTAAAAGTGGGACTGACCCCAAACTCTGCAGGCGGCTCAAGTTTATATGCATTATCCTCTATTTTCTCTAACACCTTAAAAGGACCATCAACACGTGGCATTAGCTTTGACTTGCGCAAATCAGGAAATCTATCCTTACGCAAATGTAACCAAACAAGATCTCCAGGTGCAAAGACAACATGTTTTCTACCCTTGTCTCCAACAAGTTTGTATTTAGCATTCATAGCTCAATGTTTTCCTTAGTTACCTCATGCATTTTTAAGATCAATTCAGCACGTTGTTTAGCATCAAAATTTACCTTCTTCGAAGATGGAAGAGGCAACAAATCAATAGGCGCACGAGGTATGAAACCATACACAATTTCAAAAGGGCACATCTTAGTAGTAGAATGCAATGCATGATTATAAACAAATTCAATATGAGGCAAGCATTCTTCCCACATTTTCAAGTTATTCTTCAAAACAACCCTAAGCATAGTAGACAATGATCTGTTAACTACTTCCGTTTGTCCATCAGTTTGGGGGTGACATGTAGTACTAAAAAGCAGTTAGTCCCCAACTTAGCCCATAAACATCTCCAAAAGTGGCTACGAAATTTAGCATCACGATCTGAAACAATTGTATTTGGCACACCATGCAAGCGAATAATTTCACGAAAGAACAAACCAACAACATTAGCAGCAGCATCACTTTTATGACATGGTATAAAGTGTGCCATTTTTGAAAATCTATCCACGACAACAAATATGCTATCCCTCCCCTTATTTGTTCGAGGTAAACCTAAACAAAGTCCATAGATATATCCTACCAAGGAACACTGGGTACAGGCAAAGGCATGTATAAACTATGAGGATTGAGTCGTGGCTTAGCTTTTTGACATGTAGTGCAGCAAGCAACAAAACGCTCAACATCCCGTCGCATCTTTGGCCAAAAGAAATGTGTAGCAAGTACATCCTCCGTCTTCTTCACGCCTAAGTGTCCCATTAATCCTCCTCCATACGCCTCCTGCAACAACAAAAGACGAACGGAGCTAGCTGGAATGCATAGCTTGTTAGCACGGAACACAAATCCATCATTAATGACGAACTTGTTCCATGTTACCCCTTCTTTACAATTCTGCAACACATCTTTAAATTCAACATCATGCACATATTGATCTTTGATGGTCTCCAAACCAAATATTTTAAAGCCAAGTTGTGAAAGCATAGTATAACAATGAGACAATGCATCAGCAATAACACTTTCTTTTCCCTTCTTGTGTTTAATGACATAAGGGGAAGTTTCAATGAATTCAACCCATTTAGCATGTCTACGGTTCAGTTTTGCTTGACTTTTAATATGCTTCAAAGATTCATGATCAGAATGTATAACAAATTATTTGGACCATAAATAATGTTGCCATGTTTCCAAAGTCCGAACAAGGGCATATAAATCCTTATCATAAGTAGAATAATCCAGACTAGGCCCACTCAATTTTTCAGAAAAGTATGCAACGGGTTTACCATCTTGTAATAACACACCTCCTAATCCAATTTCACTAGCATCACATTCAAGCTCGAAAGTCTTATTAAAATCTAGAAGTTGGAGTAAGGGAGCATGTGTTAACTTATCTTTCAATACCGTGAAGGCTTCTTCCTGTGCAATGCCCTAAACAAAAGGCACATCCTTCTTTGTAAGCTCATTGAGAGGTGCAGCAATGGTGCTGAAATCTCTCACAAAACGCCTATAGAAACCAGCGAGGCCAAGAAAACTCCTCACTTGTGTGACCGTTTTTGGCTGCGACCAACTCTCAATAGCTTCAATCTTGGCTTTATCAACTTCAATTCCCCGTGGAGTAACAACATAGCCAAGAAAAGATACTCGGTCGGTGCAAAAGGTGCACTTCCCAAGGTCACCAAACAAATGTGCATCATGTAGAGCAATAAAAACAACACGTAAATGTCCAAGTGTTCCTCCAAAGATCTACTATAAATTAGTATATCATCAAAATAGACTACCACAAATCGTCCAATGAAAGCACATAAAACCTCGTTAATTAATCCTATGAAAGTGCTAGGTGCATTAGTTAACCCAAAAGGCATGACTAACCACTCATATAATCCAAACTTAGTTTTAAATGTTGTTTTCCATTCATCTCCCAATTTCATACGAATTTGATGGTATCCACTACGCAAATCAACTTTGGAGAAAATTGTAGAGCCACTTAATTCATCAAGCATATCATCTAGCCTAGGAATAGGATGACGATAGCGAAGAGTAATATTATTAATGCCTCTACAATCAACACACATACATGATGTATCATCCTTTTTCGACACTAGAATAATAGGAACAATGCAAGGACAAAGGGATTTGCGTATATAACCTTTGTCGAGCAGCTCCTGTACTTGACGCATAATCTCCTTCATCTCCTCTGGATTGATACGGTATGGCACACGGTTAGGTAGCGATGCACCGGGAATTAAGTCAATCTGATGCTCAATCCCTCTAATAGGTGGTAATCCCGGTGGCACGTCTTGTGGAAAGACGTCAGCGAACTCTTGCAAGATGTTAGTGATAGTAGGAGGCAAAGAGGGAGGCACATCCTCCAACAACAACAACAACAACAACAAAGCCTTTAGTCCCAAACAAGTTGGGGTCGGCTAGAGGTGAAACCCATAAGATCTCGCGACCAACTCATGGTTCTGGCACATGGATAGCAAGCTTCCACACACCCCTCTCCATGGATAGTTCTTTGGTGATGCTCCAATCCATCAGATCTCTCTTTACGGACTCTTCCCATGTCAAGTTCGGTCTACCCCGGCCTCTTTTGACATTATCAGCATGCTTCAGCCGTCCGCTATGCACTAGGGCTTCTGGAGGCCTGCGTTGAATATGCCCAAACCATCCTAGACGATGTTGGACAAGCTTCTCTTTAATTGGCGCTACCCCAACTCTATCTCGTATATCATCATTCCGGATTCGGTCCTTCCTTGTGTGGCCACACATCCATCTCAACATGCACATCTCCGCCACACCTAGCCGTTGCACATGTCGCCTTTTTGTCGGCTAACACTCAGCGCCATACAACATTGCGGGTCGAACTGTCGTCCTATAGAACTTGCATTTTAGCTTTTGTGGCACCCTCTTGTCACAGAGAATGCCAGAAGCTTGGCGCCACTTCATCCATCCGGCTTTAATTCGATGGTTCACATCTTCATCGATATCGCCGCCCTTCTGCAACATTGACCCCAAATATCGAAAGGTGTCCTTCTGAGGCACCACTTGCCCATCAAGGCTAACATCCTCCTCCTCCTCGTGCCTAGTAGTACTGAAAGCGCACCTCATGTACTCGGTTTTAGTCCTACTAAGTCTAAAACCTTTCGATTCCAAGGTTTGCCTCCATAACTACAACTTCCTGTTAGCCCCCGTTCGACTCTCATCGACCAGCACCACATCGTCCGCAAAGAGCATACACCATGGGATATCTCCTTGTATATCCCTTGTGACCTCATCCATCACCAAGGCAAAAAGATAAGGACTCAAAGCTGACCCTTGATGCAGTCCTATCTTAATTGGGAATTCATCAGTGTTGCCATCACTTGTTCGAACACTCACGTCCTCCAATGAAAATAATACCTCTTTGCACACAAAAGCATAACAAACAGACGTAGTAACATGCAAATCAGTAATATCATATTTAGTGGCAAGTAAACATCCACTCTTCAATTTTATTTCAGATGCAACACTAGATGATGGTTTATTAGTCTTATTCTGTTGCTCAAAGTCCTTTGCCACAATATGATTTTCACTCTTACTTTGCTCCTATTTTGCTTTACTAGCGCTAGCAATGTCATCTTTCATAATAGGGCCATTTGCATTCCTGTCCATAACTCGAACCACCTACTCAGATTTGCCCCTAATTTCGAAGCATGCTCAAATTTGCCCCTCTTCCGTTAAGTGCGCTTATAGAAATGCCCTTCCGTACATTTTCCGTCCAGTCAAAGGCCTTTGACCGTTAGATTTTTCAAAGGCCTTTGACTGGACGGAAAATGTACGGAAGGGCATTTCTATAAGCGCACTTAACGGAAGAGGGGCAAATTTGAGCATGCTTCGAAATTAGGGGCAAATCTGAGTAGTGGGTTCGAGTTAGGGGCACAGATGTAAAAGACCCTTCATAATATGTTCATGAGACATAGGAAGCAAAGTTATATTTTTATCCTTATGAACAAGAGTATACTGATTTGTCCAACCATGGTGTACATATTTTTTTATCAAATTTTCATGGTCTACCAAGTAAAACAGAGCATGCTTGCATGGGTACCACATCACAATCAACATAATCAGAATATGTAGCAATGCTAAAGTGCACACGAACAGTACGTGTTACCTTAACCTTGCCACTATTGTTGAACCACTGGATATAATAATAAGGATGAGGATGTGGTCTAGTGGTGAGAGACAGCTTCTCCACCATCTCCATGCTAGCCAAGTTGTTACAACTCCCTCCATCGATTATAACGTGGACAGAATGTTCCTTCACAGCTCCCTTTGTATGGAGCAAGTTGTGCCTCTGATTTTGCTCAGCATGTGTTACCTGCACACTCAAAACACGTTGAGCAACTAAACTTTCATACTTGTTCGCGTAGTCAACAGCCATGTAGTGTGTCTCTTGTTCAGTATCCTCGGCACCTTGTTCTTCACTTGCAATAAGAGCCAAAGTCTGCTCATCATAATCACTTGGAGGCATATCCACCATCCTCGTTAACAATCATCACATGCCTGGATGTGCATTCTCTCGCAAAATGACCTCTACCCTTGCAACGATGACATATAACCTCAGGTTTTTGCCCTATAGATGCCATGGTTGAAGAAGAGCTTTGTGCAGGCCCCGAAGGTGTGCCCTTGCTGGAGGCTCATGGCGGTGCCTGTTTTCTTGTATCTCTGTTGGAGTTGGCGGCTGAAGTAAGTGGTGTTGTAGTAGGACGTGTGGAAGTAGATGATGTACGTGGTGTCCATGATGAAGCTCGACCTGCAGAAAAAATAGTTCTCGCCATTGCCTGTCGATCCTACACTTCACGTTCAGCTTTGCAAGCAAGATGGAATAAACGAGTGATAGTGTTATACTCCTTATACTCTAGAATAGTTTGAATCTCTCTATTTAATCCACCCATAAAACATGCAAGCATAGCTTCATTCTCCTCAACGATACCACATCTAATCATGCCAGTTTGCAATTCCTGATAATATTCCTCTACATAATTTTTTCCTTGTCTTAAACGTTACAAATTTTGAAGCAAGTCACATTGATAATATGGTGGAACCCAACGATTATGCATAGCAGTTTTCAAAGCAGCCCAAGTAGTAGGGATATTATCATGATGTATTCTACAATGTTTAGACCACCAAACACAAGCAAAACTAGTGAATACACAAACAGCAGCAACAACACGTCTATCCTCAGGAAATTGTAAGCATGTAAAACGTTGTTCTGTTTCTAACTCCCAAGTAAGATATATATCAGGAACATATCGACTCTCAAATGTCAGAATATCCAATTTTAGTTTAGGGGGATGGTCATGATCCCGTACCTGAGGGGGTGGTGCAGCCCTACCATTGCGATTGTATGCATGTGGACGACCTGGTGCTTGTGGTGGTGGTTGCCCTTGGTGCTGATTGGGAGCAACCTCTCCCTCATCATTGTAATCACCATCGTAGTCCTCATTCTGCTCAACCATTGTAGCAATAATAGCCACAGAAACTGCAGCAGTAGCAACGGCACCAGAATTTTGGCCTTGACCGATAGGCACACGTTGCGCTCATCTCGCGAAATTTGAACGATGTTGTTGTTGTTGCAGGGGTATGACAGGTGCAACTGGTGGTGGTAGACGTGCAAGCACCTCATTGAACTTAGCATCCAACTTGGTGTCGAATGTCTCTTCTAAATGATCTAACTTCTCCATGGCCTCACGAGAGAGCTGCCCAGATCTCGCGACACTCTGTTGTGAATCGGATTATGACCATACGTTGGGACTATCCGGAGGCCGATTCATCCAACTCGTAATGAGCTTCGCCTTTCGCCCCGAGAACTCATTGTTTCGGGAGATATTTGTCAGGACACCTTGCCGGGTGCTCGGGCGAATTATCCTCTCCATAGCATGGGATGAGGGAAATATCTGACTACTCCCACCCACTTCGGCGTTATTGAGGTTTGTGCAATGTTCACGTCCATCTTGGGCAAACCCACACTTCTCTCGTTGAGAGCAACAGTGTTGCATGAGCTCATGTGCCTCGGAACATGGGGACCAAGGGCATGATTACGGTAAGAGTTCCCTTGGAGTGGTCGCTTGACACCAAGAAACATACCTTGATGAAGTTATGAGTGACATCCATAACCTCATGAAAGGGTACCGGCTGGGGAATGTCCTAGCGACCGAACCTAGGGTAGTCTGACCACCAGACCATCGGATAAATCTCGCGAAAGAGGACGACAAGGTTGTTTGAAAATAAAAGGGTACTCTTCCCCAGCACTGGTCGAGAGATACGACAATCAATCACTGTCGACTCGGGGCTCGAAGGTGAAAGGTCTCAATTCCGCGACATCGGTCAACAACGCTACACAAGTTCCTATTTCATAATAACGTGTTCACAATAACCTTACTATACGGAAAATATAAAGACCGTATTCACTATTTTCAAACGTGATCCTCCTTTATACTTCGCCTTTCCATCAGAACCTGTCATGGCCACTAAGCACTCCTATGTTGGCTCCGCGGGAGCAATGGGCTCCCCTCAAGTCACGAGCGAATTATGGCAACCGTCGTCGCCTCTCCACCCCATGTATGATTACCCCGGGGACACCAGAATGTCAAGCGGTTGCCGAGAAGCCATGGACCGACGAGACCTAAAGTGTCGCCCGAGCAAAACATTCCAGCTCTTCATACGGGCTAACCATGGTGTAGTGCATTACCTCGGCACTTCTTCCTCGATGAAGGAAAAGAAGGCCGAGCATTTCTGGCGCTTTTTCATCTCTAGGTGAACTTTCTTCGGAAGGGCTCTAGGGTATGCTACCTATAGGTACGGCCCGAAATAAAGAACTAGGAGATCCACTTTCCTGGTCACAAGAACAAAGTGCACACCTGGATAAGCCTCCCTGGCGCAATTAGAGGGACGGGAGAAGAGGAAGAAAACGCTCGGGACCCTAACCCTTCTTTGCAGATCAAGACTAAAACTTGCAAAGCTCTTGTAGGACACACGAGGACTTTACAAGGCTCGGGGGCAGGACATAAACGTTAGAGAAGAAAACAACTTGCCCAATGGTAATTTTATTACACAAATTCATTAAACACCTAAGGAGTTTTTCCCATGGTGCTTTTCGGGAGAGTAACTTCGCCTATGTTGTCTCAACATAGCCAATCCCAAGTCCGGGTAAAGGAGGAGGGTTGTAATAGGCTTGGCGAGCCAAAGTCAAAACCCAACCACTCTTATGGAGTTGAAACCCAAAAGATTTATGTTGGGGCGTAACCCTCTCAGCGACGCGCCACATCGGAACCCGGGTGTGGCGTCAAATGGGCAAGGTCCGAGCCGTCCTCTCCTGGTGGCGCGTCGTAACTTGATCCGGATACGGTGGCAAGTGAGCAGGGATCAGGTTGCCGCATCCTTAGTGGCAGCTACATCGACGCCCGGGTGTAGTGGAAAATGAGTAAGGGTCCTCGCATTTGACTCGACGAGTGCGAAGGGTAAGGAAGCTAGCCAAGCCTAGGAGGATCCGCTTAGGTAGCTGGAATGTAGGGTCCCTGACAGGTAAGCTTCGGGAGCTAGTTGATAAAGCGGTGAGGAGAGGTGTTGATATCCTTTGCGTCCAAGAAACAAAATGGAGGGGACAGAAGGCGAAGGAGGTGGAGAGTACCGGCTTCAAGCAGTGGTAAACGGGGACGGCTGCAAACAGAAATGGAGTAAGCATCTTGATAAAGAAGAGCCTCAAGTATGGAGTGGTAGACGTCAAGAGACGTGGGGACCGGATTATCCTGGAGCTGGTAGTTGGGGACTTGGTTCTCAATATTATCTGCGCGTATGCTCCGCAAGTAGGCCACAATGAGAACACCAATAGGGAGTTCTGGGAAGGCCTGGAGAACATGGTTAGGAGTGTACAGATTGGTGAGAGGCTCTTTGATGCGGAGCATCCCATGGTCGTCCCCACAGATCCATCACCAAGACATCAAGCTCCAAGTGGTCCTATGACGAGAGCCCGAGCACGTGCCATTGAAACCAAGGTGACATCCCTCAGTGATTCTCCATTTGATACTCTCGAGACATGGACGCTACCTCAGGCGGAAACTCTATGCATGATTAGGTACCATGGATACGACCTTGGAAACGCTCGGAGTGAAGACCAACCAAGCATGAAGGTGGGCGCGAAGGCGGATGGAAGGAATCTACAAAGGAAGGCCTCAAGCACCTCCAAGCCCCAGACATCCGGTGCCACCGAACAAGAGAACCAGGCCGGCTGATGCTACAGCGGACAGACATCGACTCCTGGCCGGACATTCTGCGTCGGCCCGGAAATCCGGCCCCTCGCCGAAAATTCAACACGTCCAGTCCAGAACCACGCGGAACCAGACGTCCAAGCCCCAGACATCCGGCCCAAGCCCGGACATCCGGCGACTCCTGAAACCCCAGACATCCGGCCCTGGCCCGGACATCCGGCCCGTCCTGAAGCCCCGGACATCCGGCCCTGGCCCGAACATCCGGCCCCTGCGTGGGCAGATGCGGGCCAAAGGCCCATGTATCCCCTTTCCTCACCCCACTTGCCTTGGACTATAAATAGACATCTCCCTCATCCATCTAGGGTTAGCTTATGTTTAGCATTAGAGTTTGTTGAGCATAGCTCCTTCCACTTACCTCCTCCCATGAAGATGACCTCTATGTGAGAAGATCCAAGTGGATGCCAAGGCCCCTCATGTAGGGAAGATCCTTCGGGATATCAAGGCCCCTCTCTGGAGTGGGAAAACTACCATTACTTGTATCCTTATGTTGAACTTGGTTCGATGTATCTTGTGTGTTTTCTACGGATCTAGCGGATGTGTGATCGGAGATCGTTCTTGAGAGTTTGTGTTTTCTCTTTGGTTTTCTCCCTTTACCCTCCATCTTTCCCCTCCATTGAGTAAAAAGATCGACACCCACGGGTTGACCCCGTATCATCTTGGTATCAAGAGCCATGTTGATTCACACCTTGGGAGTCTCATCCCCCACTTTCTAGCCAATTTTTGTTTTGATTTGACCTAATTTCGAAAATTCTCACAAAAATAGCCATAGCAAAACTTCTTGGATTCGTTGGATTTGAGGAGATTTTGTTGAGTCTGATCCGTGGATTTAGTTGTGGACGAGTGGATCTAGCTTTCCCCCATCATCCCCATCAATTTCATCTGCAAAATCGCTCCCAATTTCGCCAAAAAAATTTAAGTTCATCCACAAGTTCGTGGGATCCCCAGATCCGATCTGGATGGGGCAGCCCAGATATCCAGCCCAACACCGGACATCCGGCCTGACGCTGACAGCTAGGCATCTTTGCCTTGTTTTCTCCGATTTTTGTTGATTACCACCATTTTCTTCCTCAACCACCGCCATTTTCTTCCGCAACCACCGCCAATTCTTTCGCAACCTTTTGCACTTGAGATTTTGAGCCGCGAACTTGCCGCTTCCTAACGTGTTTCGACTACTTAGGAGTGGTTCTACACCGACATTGCCGCTCATCATCGCCCCGAATCGTCGCCGACCAACTCATCGTTAACACCTCACCGTAAACAAGGACAGTAACCGCGACGACACTCTTGATTATACCCTTGCCATTGCATTGTTACTCCGAGCCTATTTGTGTTACTTGCCTATCGAGACTAGCCATTGAGTATCGCCGGGCTACGCTACTTGTGCACTTTAATGATACATACTCCGCATAGCTTCAATTGCGCGCATATATCATAGTATCATCTCTTGTGTTACAATAGTACCCACATACATAAATGCTATCTTGGTGTGCACATCCCGCATTGTGACCATACATAATATCATCGCCAAAAGAAAGAGAAGCAAAGCTTTCAAGAAAAGAGCAAAGCAATAGCATCGCCAAATTTGCATATCATACTTGATCATCTTGGATCACTTGAGCGAGTGACATCGTGCCTCATACCATAGCAAAGTAGGGAATAGGAAGACGACACGTTTTGTATCTTATATGTTGTGCACAAGTTCGTATCACGCCCATTTGAGCAATCGTGCTAGCGTCTCTCTAGTGTTATGCAACACAAGCTTTTTCCGTGGATTCCACATTCTATGTCATTCCTTGGTTGCACGACCCCACTCTTCTATCCGTGTGTGTGTTTCCGTGTATACTCATTGCTATTGATCTATATTGTCTTACTTGCGAATTTGCGAATCTCTTTCAACATTATTGAATCTTATCTTTGGATTGCTTGAATTTTGTGCCACCATCCTAACCAAGCTACTCCATAAGCCTTATTTGTGTAGGTGTGAGAGAAACGATCTCCGGTGATGCGGAGCATCCCACCATCATCCCCATGGACTCTACACCATCACATCAAGCCACAAAGGGACCCATGACTAGAGCCCGGAGACGTGCTATTGAACATGAGGTGACATCTCTCCTATATGAGTCTCTCTTTGATGTTCATGGAACTTCGATGCTACCTCAATCGGAGATCCTTTGCATGATCAGGCACAATGGGAATGGAGATGGTTAGAAGATGCCCGGAGCAGAGGACGACAAGCTTGGAAGGACAAAGGGGAAGCTGCGGACAAGGCCCAGCTCTCGGACGTCCGACGCCTAGAGGCCGACCTCGACCGAAGACCACCAGGACAGTACTGCGCCCGGATGACCGACACCGCCCGGACGTCCGACACGCTCCAACGCTCGGACAATCGGACCCCTCCGGAAATCCGACGCCCCGGCACCCGCACCGATTTCTCGGAAGACCGAAGCCTCCGGATGTCGGAGCCTCGGACATCCGACCAGCTCCGGAAATCCGGCTACCCCGCACCCGAACCGAATCGTCGGACGACCGGAGGCTCTCGGACGTCCGGACCGCCCTGAAGCCTCGGACGTCTGACACCGTCCGGACGTCCGGACCCTGTCCGCGCACCAACCCGCGGGCTTTGGCCCATGTACCCCTTCCTTTCGCCTAGGACTATATAAACACCTCCCCCTCCTCTTCCTAGGGTTAGCTTATGTTTAGCAAAGACCATTTTTGAGCATAGCTCCATTACTTCCTTCTCCCACGGAGATTGACCTCCATCGAGAGAAGATCCAAGTGATGTCAAGGCCCCTCTAAGGGAAGATCCTAAGGGATTCAAGACCTCCTCCTTTGGAGCGAGGAGACTATCGTTACGTGTATCCTTTTGTTGATTGTGGATCTTGTACTCGTGTACTCGTGTGTTTCTAGTGGATGTGTGATCGAAGGTTGTCCTTGAGTGTTTGATTTCCTCTCATGTTTCTCTCTTGTTCTTCGTGTTCCTCGTGAGATCCCCTCCAATTCGTGAAAGATCGACGCACTCGGGCGTGCCCCGTATCATATTGGTATCAAGAGCCAAGGTTTCTCATGAATTTGGAGTCTTCCCCTTCGTTTTCTAGCCAATTTTGTTTTGTTTTGACATAATTTCGAAAATCCCCACAAAAATAGCCATACCAAATTTCTTGGATCCGTTGGATTTGAGGAGATTTTGTTGATTTTGATCCGTGGATTTCGTTGTGAACAAGTGGATCTACCTTTCCCCCATCTTCCCCATCAATTCCATCCGCAAAATCGCCGCAATTTTGCCCGAATATTTTCGTTTGGTTCGAGTTCATCCCGTGGAACCCACAGGCTCCGGACAACCGACAGCCGCCGGACGACCGGACCTCGGACAACCGACAGTCGTCGGACGACCGGACGTCGGACGACCGACACGGTCCGGACGTCCGAGCAACTCTGACGAAACTGAATTTTGCCCGAAATTTTTTATTCCTCCACCATTTCTTCCGCAACCCTTTGCATTTGAGATTTTGAGCAGCGAGCCTCGCCACTTCCTAAGGTGTTTCGGCTAATTACGAGTGGTTCTTCATCGACATCGCCGCTCATCATCGCCCCAGATCGTCGCAACCACGTCTTCGTTAAAACCACACCGTAAGCAAGGACGGTAACCGCGACGACTCTCTCTTCCGCTATATACCCTTGCCATTGCATTGTTACCTCGAGCCTTTTTGCGTTACTTGCCTATCGAGACTAGCCATTGAGTATTGCCGGGCTACACTACTTGTGCACTTTAGTGATACATACTCCGCATAGCTTCATTTGCGTGCATAAATCTTAGTATCATCTTTTGTGTTACAACATAGTACCCGCATACATAATTGCTATCTTGGTGTGCACGTCCCGCATTGTGACCATACAAAACATCATTGCAAAAAAAAGAGAGAAGCAAAGCTTTTAAGTAAGAGCAAAAGAGCACAAGAGCAATAGCATCGCAAGCTTCGCATAGCATATTTGATCATCTTGGATCACTTGAGCGAGTGACACGAGCCACATACACACATAGCAAGTTGGGTATAGGAAGACGACACGTTTGGTTCCTTTAGGTTGTGCACAAGTGCGTATCGTTCCCATTGGAGCAATCGTGCTAAAGTCTCTCTAGTGTTGTGCAACGAGAGCATTTTCCGTGGATTCCACATTTTGGCTCATCCTTGGTTGCATGACCCCAATTTTCTTCCGTGAGTGTGTTTCCATGTATACCCATTGCTATTGATCTACATTGTCTCATTTACGAATTTTACGAATCTCTTTCAAAATTATTGAATCTTATCTTTCGAATTGCTTGAAATTTGTGCCACTATCCTAACCAAGCTACTCCATAAGCCTTATTTGTGTAGGTGTGAGAAGGACGATCTTCGGTACCAATTCTACTATTTACATACTTGCACATTGAGTGATCTTGATCCACTTTCATCTTTTGGAACGGTAATTGGTATTGTCTTCTCACTCCTCCACTTAAATGTCTTTGAGTGCTATGGATACGAACATCATGTCGAACCCGGCCTTCGAGGAGAATGACGACGACGTGAACAACCACGTCACCAAGTTGCACTTCTTCAGCGCACACAAGGCAATTACTCAAGCTCAAGATGTCTTGCATGACCGCATCGACCAACTCGCCTCCAACTTGCGTGAATCCGAAATGCACACAAGGGAATACCTCGACACCAAGCTCTCAAGCCAAATGGAGGAGCTCCGGTCCTTGATGGTTACTCGCGCACCTTCCACATCTACATCGTCAAGGAGTCATCACACAAGTCGCAACCCAACGACATACTCTTCCGACGCAAGTCCACAAGCGCGTCACCACCACCGTGACAAACACTCCGGCCCATGTTCTCCACAAGGTCGTCACCGTCAAGACAATCCATTTCATGGCAATGGATTGCAAGATTGCGTTCGCGCTCGAGAACGCCGCCGCCAACAAGATCAAGATGCGTTGGAACAAAACAACAACGCCAAGAACAAGAAGTACGATGCCGAGAAGAACAACATCGCCGTCATGAACGATCGCTTGAAGCACATCGCGCTTTACAAGAAGCTACTCGCGCCTTGGAGGAGCGCAACCGCCAAGCTCATCACGAGCAAGAAGCACTTCGCCAAGCACAACAAGAAGAACTTCGTCGACAACGACAAGAAGAAGCCAATCGCCAAGAGGAGCACTAAGAAAGGCGCAACCGAGTGCGTCCACCTCGTCGCCGTCCTCAAGATCATCACGACGAACCCGACCATGAAGATGAGCAAGGACAAGATCAACGTCAACACGCTCAAGGCAATGACAATGAGGATCCACATCCAAGACAAGGATTTCGGCATCACAACCACAATGATAAACAACGTTTCGGCAAGCTCAAGTTCACAATGCCAAAGTTCTCCGGAAGCAATGGTCCTGAAGACTACTTGTCATGGGCCCTCAAGGTTGACAAGATCTTGCGCCTACACAACTATGATGAAGAGAAGAAGATAGCCATGGCTTCCCGTGAGTTCCAAGACTATGTCCTTATTTGGTGGGAACAAGTGATTGAGCGAAGAAGGGAGAGAGGTGAACCTCCTATCACCACTTGGGCCCAAATGAAGGACCTCATGCGAGCTCGTTTTGTGCCTACACACTACAACCGGGATCTCTTCAAGAAACTACAACAACTCAAGCAAGGCACTAAGTCGGTAGAAGAGTACTACCAAGAGATGGAAATCGCTATGATCCGAGCAAATGTCAAGGAAGATGATGAGCAAACGATGACACGCTTCTTGAATGGCCTCAACTACCAAGTCAAGAAAATTGCCGAGTTCCAACCATACTCCATCCTTCTCGAACTTGTGCATAAACAACCAAGGCGGAACGGCAAGTGCAAGATGACTACAAGTACTACAAGTTCTCCAAGACCTACGGCTCAAGTGCTCAAGCTACTACAACAATGACACCTTCGACTACGAAATCGACAACAACTACCGGCGACAAGTCAAGCTTCAAGGACAAGACGACTTCCTCAAGCCGACCATCCTCAAGCACCTACAAGTCGAGAGCTTCATCATCTACCCCAACACCGGATGCTACCATCAAGACAAGCTCCGTCAAGTGTTTCATGTGCCAAGGCCGAGGCCACAAGACATTCGAATGTCCAACCAAACGCAATATAATTCTCCTCGACGACGGCACCTATGACTATGAGTGACGACGAGATGCAAGATTTGGAGCAAGTGGCCATACACCGCCAAGTGAATGAAGATGAAGATTCGCAAATCTTTTGCGACAACGATCCGAGCCCCACTCTCGTTGTCTCCAAAGTTTTTACGCTCCAACAACAAGAAGACGAGGACCAACGTTGCCACATCTTCCACACCAAGGCGGGCATCCAAGGAAAATCCGTCAAGGTCATCATCGACGACGGGAGTTGCCACAACTTGGCAAGTGAAGACCTTTGTTCCAAACTACAATTGGTCAAGAAAAAGCACCCTCGTCCCTACAAGGTCCAATGGTTTAGTGATTCCGGAACCGTCCAAGTTGACCACACCGTGAAAGTTTCCTTCAAGATAGGCGCTTATGAAGACACTTTGGAGTGTGATGTGGTTCCAATGTCCGTTTGCCACCTCCTACTTGGTAGACCTAGGCAATTCGACCGTGGCGTCATACACAACGGTCGGACAAATCAATATAGCTTCAAGATGAAGGGCAAGCAATATCTGCTCCAACCAATGACTCCAAGTCAAGTCATCGCCGACAAAAAGCTTCATCCCGTCGTGGAGATAAAAGTGAGAGAGTGATCCACCTCAAAACGAGTGAGTGCCACAAGCCAAAAATGAACGACTCCACGAAGAGGGACATGAGAGATATAGTTCTTTTAGCCACCAAAAGATATTTGAGGGATGTGAGTGAAAGCCCATCGACCGTTCTTCACTATGTACTTGTGTGCAAAGATGACGTCGTTCGGACTAACCCTTCACAACATCTTCCTCTTGTGTTATCTAATTTGTTGCAGGAATTCCAAGATGTTTTTCCCGATGAGCTACCTCCGGGACTACCACCAAAACGAGGGATCGAACACTGCATCAACCTCATCCCCGGAGCACCGCTTCCTAACAAGGCTCCCTACTGCGTCAACCCCGAAGAAACAAAGGAAATACAAAGGCAAGTCCAAAAACTCCTAGATAAAGAGCATGTACGTGAGAGTTTGAGTCCTTGTGCGGTTTCGGTGATACTAGTGCCTAAGCAAGATGGTAGTATGCGCATGTGTTCCGATTGCCGTCCTATCAACGCTATCACCATTCGATACTGTCATCCCATTCCTCGCTTAGATGATATGCTAGATGAACTTAGTGGTGCCTCTATATTTTCTAAGATTGACTTAAATAGTGGTTACTACCAAATTCGTATACAAGAGGGTGATGAGTGGAAAACCGCATTCAAGACTAAATTTGGTCTCTACGAATGGTTGGTTATGCCCATGGGCTTATCCGAAGCACCGGGTACTTTCATGAGAGTTATGCACTATGTTTTGCGACCCCTCATAGGATATTGTGTTGTGGTATATTTTGATGATATTCTTGTCTTTAGCAAGTCTCTTGAGGAGCATGCTACACATGTTCATGATGTTTTGCAAATCCTTAGGAGAGAACAACTCTATGCAAACATTGAGAAATGCACATTTGGTGTTGAGAAGGTAGCTTTCCTAGGTTTTGTAGTATCTTCCAAGGGCGTTCATGTAGATGAAACTAAGATTGATGCTATTAAAACTTGGCCCGCACCAACGAATTTGCAACAAGTGCGTAGTTTCCTAGGACTAGCCGGTTTCTATCGCCGTTTTGTCAAAGACTTTAGCACTGTTGCATCACCTCTTCATGCTTTGAGCAAGAAGAATGCACCATTTATATGGGGTCCTTCCCAAGACACCGCTTTCCATGAACTTAAAAATCTGCTCACTCATGCACCTTTGCTTGCTTTGCAAAACTTTGATAAAACATTCGAAGTGCATTGTGATGCTGGTGGTAATGGGATAGGTGGTGTGCTTATGCAAGAGCAGCGTCCTATTGTGTACTTTAGCGAGAAACTATCCGGCGCTCAACTTAACTACCCCATCTATGACAAAGAATTGTATGCTTTGGTGAGAGTTTTACATGTGTGGGAACATTACTTGCGACCCCATGAGTTTGTTATTCATACCGACCATGAAACGCTCAAGTACTTAAAGGGTCAAACGAAGTTGAACAAACGGCATGCTCAATGGAGTGAATTTATTGAGTCCTTCCCTTATGTCATCAAATATATTAAGGGTAAGGAAAACGTTGTAGTGGATGCCCTTTCTCGCAAATGCATGCTAGTTACTCAACTTGAATTGAATGTTGTTGGTTTTGAGCACATCAAAGACTTGTATGAGCATGATGCTTATTTTGCTAATCCTTACGCTACGTGCCAAGTGAAAACTTGTTGGGAGAACTACTATATGAAAGATGGCTATCTTATGTGTGCTAACAAACTTTGCATACCCGAGTCTTCTCTTCGTTTGTTGCTTTTGCAAGAGGCTCGCGGTGGAGGACTTATGGGTCACTTTGGACGCGACAAGACGTATGCCGCACTATCTAACAAGTATTTTTGGCCCAAGATGTTTCGTGATGTTGCACGCTTCACCAACCGATGTTCTACATGCCGCAAAGCTAAGTCCAAAGCTCAATCTCATGGTCTTTACATGCCTCTCCCTATACCTTTCCAACCATGGGAAGACATTAGTATGGACTTTGTGCTTGTCTTGCCACGAACTAAAAATGACCATGATTCCGTTTTTGTCGTTGTGGATCGCTTTTACAAAATGGCTCATTTCATTCCATGTCACAAGATAGACGATGCTTCACATATTGCAAATTTATTTTGTAGGGACATCTTGCGACTACATGGCGTCCCCAAGACCATTGTCTCGGATCGCGACATCAAGTTTTTGAGCTACTTTTGGAAGACCCTATGCGCAAAGCTCGAAATCAAGCTTCTATTCTCTTCGGCATATCACCCTCAAACCGATGGACAAAAGGAGGTGACGAACCGGACGCTATCTACGCTACTCCGCGTGTTGATTAAGAAGAACATCAAGGAATGGGAAGAATGCCTCCCCATCGCCGAGTACGCCTACAAATCGCGCAAGTCACTCCACCACCGACAAGTCTCCGTTCGAGGTGGTCTACGGCTTCAACCCCCTGTCACCATTGGACATCCTTCCTCTACCTCTCCAAGAGCGCGTCAACATGGACGCAAGTGCAAGGGTAAGCTACATCAAGAGGATGCATGAAGATACAAGACGCACGATTGAACGTCAAGTGGGACGCGTCACCAACAAGCGCAACCTCAACAAGCACACCATGGTGTTCAAGCCCGGTGATCTCGTGTGGCTACACCTTCGCAAGGACCGCTTCCCCAACGAACGCAAGTCGAAACTACTTCCTCGAGCCGACGGTCCCTTCAAGGTGTTGGCACGCTACAACAACAATGCCTACAAGATCGACATACCACGCGACAAGTACAACGTGAGTGATACCTTCAACGTCGCGGATCTATCCCCTTTCCATGATGATGAAGATCTTGATCCGAGGACGGATCTTCCCCAAGGGGGGGAGATGATGCGAAGCATCCCACCATCATCCCCATGGACTCTACACCATCACATCAAGCCACAAAGGGACCCATGACTAGTGCCCAGAGACGTGCTATTGAACACAAGGTGACATCTCTCCTATATGAGTCTCTCTTTGATGTTCATGGAACTTGGATGCTACCTCAATCGGAGATCCTTTGCATGATCAGGCACAATGGGAATGGAGATGGTCTAGAAGATGCCCGGAGCGGAGGACGACAAGCTTGGAAGGACAAAGGAGAAGATGCGGACAAGGCCAGCTCTCAGACGTCCAGACAGCCTTGGACGTCCGACGCCTGGAGGCCAACCTCGACCGAAGACCACCAGGACACTACAGCGCTCGGACGAGTCCGACATGCTCCAGCGCTCGGACGACTGGACCCCTCCGGAAATCCGACGCCCTAGCACCCGCACCGATTTCTCGGAAGACCGAAGCCTCCGGACGTCTGAGCCTCGGACATCCGACCAGCTCCGGAAATTCGGCTACCCCGCACCCGAACCGAATCGTCGGACGACCGGAGGCTCTCGGACGTCCGGACCGCCCTGAAGCCTCGGACGTCCGACACCGTCCGGACATCCGGACCTTGTCTGGGCACCAACCCGCGGGCTTTGGCCCATGTACCCCTTCCTTTCGCCTAGGACTATATAAACACCTCCCCCTCCTCTTCCTAGGGTTAGCTTATGTTTAGCAAAGACCATTGTTGAGCATAGCTCCATTACTTCCTTCTCCCACGGAGATTGACCTCCATCGAGAGAAGATACAAGTGATGCCAAGGCCCCTCTAAGGGAAGATCCTAAGGGATTCAAGACCTACTCCTTTGGAGCGAGGAGACTATCGTTACGTGTATCCTTTTGTTGATTGTGGATCTTGTACTCGTGTACTCGTGTGTTTCTAGTGGATGTGTGATCAAAGGTTGTCCTTGAGTGTTTGATTTCCTCTCGTGTTTCTTTCTTGTTCTTCGTGTTCCTCGTGAGATCCCCTCCAATTCGTGAAAGATCGACGCACTCGGGCGTGCCCCGTATCATCCGGTATCAATTCTACTATTTCCATCTTTGATCCATTTTCAACTTACGAAACGGTAATTTGGTATTGTCTTCTCATTCTTCCACTTATATCTACTTGAGTGCTATGGATAGGTCAAGCATACCCAACCCGGCATTTGAGGAGCACGACGACGACAAGAACGAATACGTCACCAAGATGCATTTTTCTTCGGCGCACAAAAGGCAATGCGTGAATCACAAGATGTCTTGAACGATCGCATCGAGCAACTCGCCACCGACTTGCGCGAATCGGAGGAGCATACGCGGGACTACCTCGACACCAAGCTTTCAGGCCAAATGGATGAAATCCGTACCTTGATGGTTAACCGCGCTCCGTCAACATCTACATCATCAAGGCGGCGCCACTCAAGTCGCCACTCGTCGGAGTACTCTTCCAGCGCAAGTCCTCCTCGAGCACGTTCTCATCTTCGAGACGATCGCTCCGGTCCATGTTCGCCACACAATCGCCAACGTCAAGCTTCGGATAACCCATTCCATGAAAATGGGTTGCAAGATCGCCTACGGGAGCGTGACCGACGTCGTCAACAAGACCAAGAACAAGAACAACAACGCCACGAAGAAGACAAACGTCGCCGTCAAGAACAAGCGCTTCAAGCACAACACGCTCTACGTGATGCAACGCGAGCCTTAGAAGAGCGCAACCGCCAAGCACGCGAAGAACAAGAAGCCCTCCGGCGTGAACGCCAAGAAGAAGTCAATCGCCGAGAGGAGCGCCAAGAACGGAGAAACCGATTGCGTGTGCCTCGTCAACGCCCTCAAGTTCACCATGACAAGCCTGATGAAGAAGAAGCACCAAGACAAGGGCATCATCACCAACATCCAAACGATGAACAACGTTTCGACAAGCTCAAGTTCACCATGCCTAAGTTCTCCGGAAGCAATGATCCCGAAGACTACCTCTCATGGGCACTTAAAGGTTGACAAGATCTTCCGTCTCCACAATTATGACAAAGAAAAGAAGATCGCCATGGCTTCACTTGAGTTCCAAGATTATGTTTTCATTTGGTGGGAAAAACTCATTGAGCAAAGGAGAGAGAAAGGTGAACCTCCTATCATAACTTGGAATCAAATGAAGGATCTCATCAGAGCTCGTTTTGTGCCTACTCACTACAATCGTGATCTATTCAAAAAAACTTCAACTCCTCAAGCAAGGCACGAAGTCCGTTGAAGAATACTATCAAGAAATGAAAATGACCATGATCCGAGCCAATGTCAAGGAAGATGATGAGCAAACTATGGCGCGTTTCTTAAATGGGCTCAACTACCAAATCAAGAAGATCGCCGACTTCCAACCCTACTCCAACCTTCTCGAGCTAGTTCATCAAGCATCAAAGGCGGAGCACCAAGTGCAAGATGACTACAAGTACTCCAAGTTTTCTTCCAAGACCTACGGCTCAAGTACTCAAGCTTCTCCAACTTCGACGCCTTCGACTACAAGAACTCCAACAACTACCGACGACAAGTCAAGTTACAAGGACAAGACGACTTCGTCAAGCCGCCCTCCTACAAGTACTACAAGCCAAGAGCTTCATCCTCTACAACTCCAACGGATGCACCCGCCAAGACAATTCGACTCAATGCTTCACTTGCAAGGGCCGCGGCCACAAGACTTTTGAGTGCCCAACAAGACGCACTATGATCCTTCATGATGACGACACTTATGATTCCATGAGCGACGACGAGATGGAAGCACTAGAGCACGTGGCCATGCACCGCCAAGTGAATGAAGATGAAGATGCGCAAATGTTTTGCGACAATGATCCAATCCCCGCTCTCGTTGTTTCCAAGGTTTTGACACTTCAACAAACGCAAGACGAAGACCAACGTTGCCACATCTTCTACACAAAAGCGGGCATCCAAGTAAAATCCGTCAAGGTCATCATCGACGACGAAAGTTGCCACAATTTGGCAAGCGAAAACCTTTGTTCCAAGCTACAATTGGTCAAAAAGAAGCATCCACGCCCTACAAGGTCCAATGGCTTAGTGATTCCAGCACCCTCCAAGTCGAGCACATCGTGCAAGTATCTTTCAAGATCGGCGCATATGAAGACACTTTGGAAAGTGATGTGGTTCCCATGTCCGTTTGTCATCTTCTTCTTGGAAGACCTTGCCAATTCGACCGCGGTGCCATCCACAACGGTCGGACCAATCACTATAACTTCAAGATGAAGGGCAAGGAGTACGTGGTTCGACCAATGTCTCCAAGTCAAGTGACCGCCGACAAGCAAGCTTCATCCCATCGTGAAGATAAGAGTGAGAGAACGATCCACCTAAAAGAGAGTGAGCGCCACAAGCCATACTTGAGTGAATCCACGATGAGGGACAAGAAAGACCTAGTTCGTTTAGCCACCAAAAGAGACTTGAGGGATGTGAGTGAGAGCCCATCAAGTATACTTCACTTTGTACTTGTGTGCAAAGATGAGGTTGTGAGGGCTAATGCTTCACAACATCTACCTTTGGTTTTGTCTCGTTTGTTGCAGGAATTCCCGATGAGCTACCTCCGGGACTACCACCTAAACGAGGGATCGAACACCACATCGACCTCATACCTGCGCACCACTTCCGAACAAGGCACCCTACCCGTCGTCGTTTTCTCACAACAGATGCCAGGGGGTGGCTAATCAGGGTGAGAGCAAGGCTGCCGTGAAAGATCCGGGACGGGATAGGGTAGTAGCACGCGGAGGTTTACCCAGGTTCGGGGCTCTCCGGAGAGATAATACCCCTACTCCTGCATGTCTGTATATGAGGTGTATTGTAGTACAGAGTTTCTCCTAGAGCTGTATGGGAGAGGAGAGCCATGAGGCTTCTTGCCTCATATGTGTACGTGTGAGCCTGAGCGCCATGAGAGAGTGAGAGGAGGCCTTTATATAGGCATGAGTGTGTAGCTTGGGATGTAAGCTACAGTGGGTAGCTTACATGCCAAGCAGCTTGGGATGTAAGCTACAATGGGTAGCTTACATGCCAAGCTATATGTAGCTTGTGAACTAGGCTATGCTTGTCCCATGGGGCACTTTATAAATCAGCGCCCGAGGGACAAGTTACACTACAGGTGAAACTGCATGACGCGTGCATAGCGCACTACTACTCGTCAATAGTGCACCGCCGCGGGGTATGGTCGTCACGTCCGCGCGTGTCCGATGGGACGTCGTAGTTGGCTCTAGGAAGCCGGCTGGCTGAAGCAGCCGACCGCGGGTGTGAGTCGGAGCAGCCGGCCCGGGCGGGCAGGCACCCCGTCCGACTCGTCGTCTTTGGGGTACCTGGGGGTCATCCCACCGACACTACCGCGTCAACCCCGACGAGACTAAGGAGATACAAAGGCAAGTGCAAAAACTCCTAGATAAAGGGCATGTACGCGAGAGCTTAAGTCCATGTGCGGTTCCAGTTATTCTTATGCCTAAGAAAGATGGTAGTATGCGTATGTGTTCCGATTGCCGTCCCATTAATGCTATCACCGTAAGGTATCGCCATCCAATTCCTCGCCTTGATGACATGCTAGATGAACTTAGTGGTGCCACTATATTCTCTAAAATTGATTTAAAAAGTGGTTACTACCAAATACACATGCAAGAGGGCGATGAGTGGAAAACGGCCTTCAAAACTAAATCTGGTCTATATGAATGGTTGGTTATGCCAATGGGTCTATCTCAAGCACCGGGTACATTTATGCGTGTCATGCATTATGTCTTACGTCATCTCATTGGATATTGTGTTGTGGTATACTTTGATGACATTCTTGTTTTCAGCGAAACTCTAGAGGAGCATGCTAAACATGTTAGAGAAGTATTGCAAGTTCTTAGGAAAGAGCAACTTAATGCAAACATGGAAAAATGCACTTTTGGTGTTGACAAGCTTGTTTTCCTAGGTTTTGTGGTATCTTCTAAGGGTGTCCAAGTTGATGAAACTAAAATTGATGCTATTAAAACTTGGCCTACGGCTACAATTTTGCAACAAGTGCGTAGTTTCCTTTGACTATCCGGCTTTTACCGTCGCTTTGTTAAGGATTTTAGCACGATTGCATCGCCTCTACATTCTTTGAGCAAGAAGAATGCACCCTTTATTTGTGGACCGTCGCAAGACACCGCATTCCATGAGCTTAAAAACTTGCTTACTCATGCACCATTGCTAGCATTACCCAATTTTGACAAAACTTTTGAAGTGCATTGTGACCCTAGTGGTAATGACATAGGTGGCGTGTTAATGCAAGAAAAACGCATCATTGCGTACTTTAGTGAGAAACTTTCCGGAGCTCAACTTAATTATCCCATATATGATAAAGAATTGTATGCTTTGGTGAGAGTCTTACACGTTTGGGAGCATTATCTCCGCCCACGTGAATTTGTCATTCATACCGATCATGAAACTCTCAAGTATCTTAAGGGTCAAACCAAGTTGAACAAGCAGCATGCTAAATGGAGTGAATTCATTGAGTCTTTTCCTTATGTCATCAAATACATTAAGGATAAAGAAAATGTTGTGACGGATGCTCTTTCCCGCAAATGCATGCTAGTTACTCAACTTGAATTGAATGTCATTGGTTTTGAGCATATCAAAGATTTGTATGAGCATGATGTTTCCTTTGCTACTCCTTATGCTAAGTGCCAAACTAAACCTTGTTGGGAAAAATATTACATGAAATATGGCTATCTTATGCGTGCTAACAAACTTTGCATACCCGAGTCTTCTCTTTGTTTGTTGCTTCTGCAAGAGGCTCATGGTGAAGGACTCATGGGTCATTTTGGACGCGACAAGACATATGTCATACTATCCAACAAGTATTTTTGCCCAAAAATGTTTCGTGATGTTGCACGCTTTACCAACCGATGCTCTACATGTCGCAAAGCTAAGTCAAAAGCTCAATCCCATGGTTTATACATGCCACTTCCAATACCTTTTCAACCTTGGGAAGATATTAGCATGGACTTTGTGCTTGGCATGCCACGAACTAAAAATGACCATGATTCTGTTTTTGTTGTTGTGGACCGCTTTTCCAAAATGTCTCATTTCATTCCATGTCACAAGATTGACGATGCTTCACATGTTGCCAATCTCTTTTGTAGGGACATCTTGCGACTACATGGCGTACCCAAGACCATTGTGTCGGAAAGCAACGTCAAGTTCCTTAGCTACTTTTGGAAGACGCTATGCATCAAGCTCGAAATCAAGCTACTTTTCTCTTCGGCATACCATCCAGAAACCGATGGTCAAACAGAGGTCACAAACCGGACGCTCTCGACGCTCCAAGGCGTGTTAATCAAGAAGAACATCAAGGAATGGGAAGAATGTCTACCCATCGCCGAGTACGCCTACAACCCCGCGCGTCACTTCACCACCGGTAAGTCTCCGTTCGAAGTGGTCTACGGCTTCATCCCTTTGTCCCCATTGGACATACTTCCTCTACCGCTTCAAGAACGAGTGAACATGGACGCAAACACAAGGGCAAACTACATCAAGAAGATGCATGAAGAAACAAGACACACGATGGAACGTCGACTGGAACACGTCAGCACCCGATGGTGTTCAACCCCGGTGATCTTGTGTGGCTACACCTTCGCAAGGACCGCTTCCCCAACGAGCGAAAGTCAAAGCTTCTTCCACGAGCCGACGAACCATTCGAGGTGTTGGCACGCTACAACGACAACGCCTACAAGATCGACATTTCACGTGACAAGTACAATGTGAGCGACATCTTCAATGTCAAGGACCTATCTCCTTTCCATGGTGATGAGGATCTCGATCCGAGGACGGACCTTTCCCAAAGGAGGGAGATGATGTGGAGCATCCCATGGTCATCCCCATGGATCCATCAACAACACATCAAGCTCCAAGTGGCCCTATGACAAGAGCCCGAGGACGTGCCATTGAAACCGAGGTGACATCCCTCCTTCGTGATTCTCCATTTGATACTCTCGAGACATGGAATCTATCTCAAGCGGAAACTCTATACATGATTAGGTGCCATGAATACGACCTCTGAAACGCTCGGAGTGAAGACCAACCAAGCATGAAGGTGGGCGCGAAGGCAGATGGAAGGAATCTACAATGGAAGGCCTCAAGAACCTCCAGGCCCCGGACATCCGGCCCAAGGCCCGGAAATCCGGCGCCACCGAACCAGAGAACCAGGCCGGCTGATGCTACAACGGCCGGACATCCGGCGTCGGCCCGGAAATCCGGCCCCTAGCCAGAAATCCAGCGCTTCCAGTCCAGAACCGTGCGGAACCAGACGTCCAAGCCCCGGACATCCGGCCCAAGCCCGGACATCCGGCGACTCCTGAAGCCCCGGACATCCGGCCCAAGCCCGGACATCCGGCCCAAGCCCGGACATCCGGCGACTCCTGAAGCCCCGGACATCCGGCCCAAGCCCGGACATCCGGCGACTCCTGAAGCCCCGGACATCCGGCCCCTGCGTGGGCAGATGCGGGCCAAAGGCCCATGTATCCCCTCTTTCCTCACCCCACTCGCCTTGGACTATAAATAGACATCTCCCTCCTCCATCTAGGGTTAGCTTATGTTTAGCATTAAGTGTTTGTTGAGCATAGCTCTTTCCACTTACCTCCTCCCATGGAGATCACCTCTATGTGAGAAGATCCAAGTGGATGCCAAGGCCCCTCGTGTAGGGAAGATCTTCCGGGATATCAAGGCCCCTCGAAGTGGGAAGACTACCGTTACTTGTATCCTTTTGTTGAACTTGGTTCGATGTATCTCGTGTGTTTTCTATGGATCTAGCGGATGTGTAATCGGAGATCATTCTTGAGAGTTTGTGTTTTCTCTTTGGCTTTCTCCCTTTCCCCTCCATCGTGTGAAAAGATCGACACCCACGGGTTGACCCCGTACCAATCTTCGTCGGGGATCTCAATGGCCAAATCTAACACTGGTTTTGAAGGGATGCATGGGGGCTTCGACTATGGCATCAGGAATCAAGGAGAAGATGTCTTAAGCTTTGCTCTAGCCTACGACATAACCGTAGCTAACACCCTCTTTAAAAAGAGGGAATCACATCTAGTGACTTTTAGTAGTGGTCAACACTCTAGCCAGATTGATTTCATCCTCTCAAGAAGAGAAGACAAGCGTGACTGCCTAGATTGTAAGGTGATACCTGGAGAGAGTGTTGTCCCTCTGCATAAGTTTGTGGTTGTTGACTTCCGCTTTCGGATTTGTGTCCAGCTGGACAAGCGTGCCAAAGTTGCTAGAACGAAATGGTGGAAGCTCAACGGGGAGATAGCTCAGACGTTCAAGGAGAGGGTCATTAAAGAGGGCCCTTGGGAGGAAGGAGGTGATGCAGACAATATGTGGATGAAGATGGCTACTTGCATTCTAAGGTGGCCTCAGAGGAGTTTGGAGTGTCCAGGGGAAGTAGAAGCAAAGCTAAAGATACATGGTAGTGGAACGATGATGTCCAGAAGGTTATTAAGGAGAAGAAAGATTGTTAGAGATGACTATACCTGGATAAGAGTGTGGACAGCATAAAGAAGAACAAGATGACAAATGAGGCCCAAAGCGAGTTGTGAGTGAAGCAAGGGGCCAGGCGTATGAGGACCTCTACCAGAGGTTAGACACGAAGGAAGACGAAAGGGGCATCTATAAGATGGCCAAGATCCAAGAGAGGAAGACGAGGGATGTTGACCAAGTCAAATGCATCAAGGACGAAGCAGACCAACTCCTAGTGAAGGACAAGGAGATTAAGCATAGATGGCGGGAGTACTTTGACAAGTTGTTCAATCGGGAGAATGAGAGCTCTACCATTGAATTGGACGACTCCTTTGATGATACTAGCAGGCGTTTTGTGTGGCGAATCCAGGAGTCTGAGGTCAAGGAGGCTTTAAAAGGGATGAAAGGAGGCAAGGCCATGGGCCCTGATTATATCCCCATTGAGGTGTGGAGAGGCCTCGGGGACATAGTAATAGTATGGCTAACCAAGCTTTTCAACCTCATTTTTTGGGCAAATGAGATGCGAGAAGAATGGATACGAAGTATATTAGTATCAATCTTGAAAAGGGGGGGGGGTGTTCAGAGTTGTACTAATTACCGTGGAATTAAGCTGATGAGCCAATGAAGTTATGGGAGAGAGTCATTGAGCATCGCTTAAGAAGAATGACATGCGCGACCAAAAATTAGTTTGGTTTCATGTCGGAGAGGTCGGCCATGGAAGCCATTTTCTTGGTACAACAACTTATGGAGACATACAAGAAGCAAAAGAAGGACATGCATATGGTGTTCATTGTCTTGGAGAAGGCCTATGATAAGATACCGTGCAATGTCATGTGGTGGGCCTTGAAGAAACACAAAGTCACAGCAAAGTACATTACCCTCATCAAGGACATATACGATAATGTTGTGGCAAGTGTTCGGACAAGTGATGGCGACACTGATGACTTCCCGATTGAAATAGGACTACACCAAGGGTCAGCTTTGAGCCCTTATCTTTTTGCTTTGGTGATGGAGGGATATAGGAGATATCCCATGGTGTATGCTCTTTGCGGATGATGTGGTGCTAGTCGATAATAGCCGTAAGGGGGTCAACAGAAAGTTAGAGCTATGGAGACAAACCTTGGAATTGAAAGGTTTTAGACTTGGTAGAACTAAAACCGAGTACATGAGGTGCAGTTTCAGTACTACTAAGCACGAGGAGGAGGAGGTTAGCCTTGATGGTCAGATGGTGCCTCAGAAGGACACCTTTCGATATTTGGGGTCAATGCTATAGAAGGATGGGGATATCGATGAAGATGTGAACCATCAAATCAAAGCCGGATGGATGAAGTGGCGCCAAGCTTCTGGCATTCTCTGTGACAAGAGTGCCACAAAAACTAAAAGGCAAGTTCTATAGGACAGCGGTTTGACTCGCAATGTTGTATGGCGCTGAGTGTTGGTCGACTAAAAGGCGACATGTGAAACAGTTAGGTGTGGAGGAGATGTGCATGTTGAGATGGATGTGTGGCCACATAAGGAAGGACCGAGTCCAGAATGATGATATACGAGATAGAGTTGGGGTAGCACCGATTGAAGAGAAGCTTGTCCAACATCGTCTGAGATGGTCTGGGCATATTCAGCGCAGGCCTCCAGAAGCTCCAATACATAGCGGACCGCTAAAGTGTGCTGATGATGTCAAAAGAGTACGGGGTAGACCAAACTTAACATGGGAGGAGTCCGTAAAGAGAGATCTAAAGGACTGGAGTATCACCAAAGAATTAGTCATGGACAGGGGTGCATGGAAACTTCCTATCCATGTGCCACAACCATGAGTTGGTCGCGAGATCTTATGGGTTTCACCTCTAGCCTACCCCAATTTGTTTGGGACTAAAGGCTTTGTTGTTGTTGTTGCTGCTTTTGAGGAGTACAAAAGCCTGCTACTCATAAGATACATGTGGACCGAGTACTGATGTCCAACTAGTTCACGAACTTCTCCACCGCTAGCAACAGCTTTTCAACATGGTCACGATGCTCCTCCGAATGAGGTTGGTCTAGCAACAGATCAATGAAGTCGGAACCAATGAAGCAGATATGTGGATGACACCATGCTCCTTTTAAGAAGCAATCAACATTGCCATGGTCAAATTGCTACTCTATTTTGAGGTGATGTCTTGTATGAAGATTAATTTTTAAGAATGTGACTGTTGTAATGAGGGTGTCGATCGTGTAGTAGCGAAGGGTTGCTACTCTAATTTTGAGGTGATGTCTTGTACGAAGATTATTTTTTAAGAATGTGAGATTGCTGTTATGGGGCTGTCGATCATGGACTAGAAGGGCTGCTAACCTCCTAACTTGCAAATCTGCCAATTTTTCGATCTCATACCACAATAATCCTATTAGCGAGAAGGTTTTATGCCTTAACTAAATACCTGGTATGCAATAAAGTATTCGAGCCCTGGAAAGGCAAATTTTCTCGTGTTAGGAGGAAGATTGCTTCTCAATAATGTGTCTCCCGCCAGTCCCAACTTACACCATGGGTCGCTTTCTGTTAGCCAACAATGTGCACACAAGTTTCAACAAAGTGACGCTCATTTTTTTCTAGGAAAGAGATACTCGAACGTAAATACCATATATAGTGAAATGGGCATCTATTTGCAAACCTAAAGACCATGGGGGTTTAGGAGTGTTAAACTCCCAACTTATGGACATTATTCAACCAGCCAAATTTATATGGAAGATTAGTCAAAACTCTCTGGGTCTACAGTTGGATCTCATCAAAGCCAGATACTAGAAGGTTCAACTTCTTCTCCTGGACTAGGCGTGGGGCCCCTTTCTAGAATGGAATCCAGGCCATCAAGCCAATCTTTGATTTAGGAGAAAAGCATGTCGTCTGGGACAGGCAATCGACCAGGTTCTGGTTGAACAATTGGATTGGTGGGGCCCGCCCCACATCAGATACCACCAGCTCTTCATCATGGCCTCTGATCCAGAAATCTTGGCCAGCTCAACAATTAGACAAGGCTCGCTCAGCGTGTTGTTTTGTCATACCTTTGACCAGGTCGAGGCAAACTTATGGGAGGCCCTTGGTGCCGAAGTTATTAATGTCCTGCTATTGAACTCATCCAACAAAATCTCTTGTGACCCAGAAGCGACTGGTCGGTGAAATCTTTATACGCCAAACTCTCTTCCGACCATGTTGTTCAGCACACTAAACTTCTTTTGCAGGCGGTCATGCACATGAAGATTAAGGTCTTCAGCAGACAAATGATTAGGGTGAGACTACCTCATCTTGCAATATCTTGAAACACAACGGTCTGAGTGATGGCTCATATGCCTTGTGCGGTAAGCGAGAAGATACAAATCATATATTATTTTGCCCAATGGAGAAATTCATGTGGAACTAAGTGAGGGAGGGACTGGGATGATCCTGGAACCCTATATGTTGCTCTGAGCTCTTGGGGCTTGTCCTGGGTGTTGGGGGTTCGCATTGCGTTGCATTGCAGCCATGTGCTGAGCCTTATGGAATATTCGTAACAAATGGCCATTGAAATGATGTTTCCATCCAATCCTCGGTTTAAATGTTCGACCTTCTTTCAGCTTTGGATGCCTGCAGGGAGAATGAAGGATGAGGAAACTTCATTGGATGGGTTACAGAGGCTTATAGATCTTCATGCTACGAACTGAAACGTTCTAGGCACTTCAGGAGCTGCTTAGCCTCTAGTCCTTTTGTGCGAGGTGCGTGCTTGATTTTCCCTTTGAGCGAGGAGTATGTGTTTTGGTTTGTAGGAGTAAGAATTATAAGTTACTTTGTCACTGTTTGAGCGCTTTATATAGTATAAGGCCAAGCGCTCCTTGCGCCTTTTTGTTCTAAAAAAAGCAAGAAAACAAGGGTCCACAACAGAGTGCGCATACTAGAACATCGTCGTTACCCATGAACGAAATTGGTGGTGCCATCGAGGGGGTCAACTATCCAGGTCGGGTCGTAGGTGAGGTCATCGGTCGAGCCGAGGGCTGCAGACGTCTCCTCGCCGATGAACTTGTGGTCCGGGTAGAGCATCCGGAGGTGGTTGAAGATGAGATCCTCGCAGGCCTTGTCCGTCTCCGTCACCAAATCCACCTGCAGCAGCAACAATCCATAGCACTATGACAACTAGATCGCAATCCAATCAAGGCAGACAGAGGCATCAAAAGGAGGTAAGATGCGTGGGGAAAAGAAAGAGGCAAGAGGAGAGACCTGGCCCTTTTGCTCCACATTCTTGGTTAGGTAAAAGCTCTTGCGGATGATCTGCATAGGGTACAAATCGGTCCCAGAATGAGCGAACAGGCAATCGCGCATCACGAGCAGTGGGCCTAAGAAACAATTGCGGCAGGAGGATGGAGGGACGGATCGAGTTCATAGTATAGGAGGATTACCTCGCCGGCGCTCTTGGCGGCGTCCACCGCTGCGGCCAGGAACTACTCCTCCGCCATGGCTTCCGAATCTCCCGCCTCCAGACTACGAAGAGGGAATCTGATGTTACCTATACAGGAACGCTCGGCTGGGTGGTGCGCCCAAGGTGAACGAGCGCTCACGGTGTGTAGCCTTTTTCTTTGTCCCGGTGAACCAATCGTTCGCTTTGGAGGATGCACCTCACACACAAACCACCTCCCCACCCCACCTAACCCCGGCCACCTTTCCCTCTTTCTTCATTTCTATCGTCTTCATCTCCGCATAACTTGTCACCTTCACGCACCTCGAACTTTTACCCCTTCTTTCGATCAAAACTGTCATGAAAACATAAAGACGGATAAATTGAAGCATCAAAATATTGAATTGAGACAAGATCTGCACTAAACCTATCATCCCCTTCCCCTCAAACCCGCATGTGAGAAACCCACCTAACCCCCTTTTCTCCACTTCCATCGGTTTCATCTCCACATAACTTATCATTTCCCCGTCGCCTCCACACACCTCGAGCTGCTACTCCCTCTTTCGATCAAAAATGTCATGAAAACACAGAGACGTGTGGATTGAAGCATCAGAACATTAAATTGAGCTAAGATATGCACTAAACATATCACCCCCCTCCCCTCCCCTTTCTTGTCACTCACGTCCCTACACTCATCGAAAATTGTCTACGTGATCCACCAAACAATACCATGGTCAAAACATGCTGCTCTTACCATCACGGTGTAGAAAAAGCACACACAAAATGATATGCGTAAATCTTGGAAGTACGGGTAGTATAAACTTAAACATGCATACTCATTGGTTTTGCTACGTAAATCTATGTGAAAGGTGTCGATAGGTGTCAATAGCATTGTATGGCACACAAATATTGTTCTTTTAAACAAAAGATAAATAATAGGAGAAAATGTCATGTCATATCCCCTAAAACTGCCATACCATACAATCAGCCATATGTACTAAAACTGCCACCTGAAAGCTGCTAAAAATGCTAAATGAGTAGTACTAAAACTGACGGGTGAGTGTTTATAAAAAGTACCTAGTGAGTAGTACTAAAAACTCCATGTGAGTGCTGCTACAAAATGCTATGCTAGATCCACTAAAACTACCATGCATGTCATGCCATGATCCACGAAAACTATCATGCTAGGGAAAATGAAAATGCCATGCCATATCCACTAAAACTATCATGCTAGGGAAAATGAAAAATGCCATGCCATATCTAATAAAATTGCACATGCCATTTTTAGGGGGAAAACAACCATACATACACCGTCAGAAAACAATGCCTAATGAGTACTGCTATATCTGCCATGTGAGTACTGCTAAGAAATCTGATAAACTGCCAATACAAAAACATGTCAACCCTACATTTTAGACCGCGTACTTTGGTGTTCGGTGTTCAATTGCATGGTTACAAAAAATTAAAAATGCATGTGACTACTACTGAAAACTGCCATGTCAATGCTACTGAAAGTTGTCATGTGATATCTGATAAAAACCGTGCTAAAAATGCAATTTAAACAAGGGCATTGTTTTTTATAAAGAAAAATAAATTGTCGTGCTTTTGTAATACAAAATGTCATGGCATATAAGTGTTTTATGAAAAGACATGTTTATCTATTTACATTAAGGTTTTAAGCCCCCGAAAAACAATTCGGGTGCATGTAAGAGAGGCATCGCTTCGGCTTGGGGCACGAAGAAATCATGGACCAAGGATCAAACAATCAGCCGTGGTTGAATGTTGCTTGGGCAACCCCCGCATGGACTGCAATGCCTATAGAAGAGTTAACGTCAATTTGCCCGTTGATGCCACTACTACAAGAATACTCAAATGAAGGCGTGTGTCTTACTACTGTTTATAAAAGCCGTGCGTAGAAACGTCATGATTTCAGTAACGGACAATGAAAAATAGATAGAAGATCAGAGGACTAACATTACTATACATAGGGCTTCGCCAGCTGGAGCAGATGATGTGGAATGTCGGGTGATAGTGTCCTGGATTAGGGGTCACTCACCACGTCGTCTCCTGACCAGGTGGGCCCGGCTAAGGACCCCATGGTGGTTCACCAACATGCCGCAAAAGGGCCCATGGCATGTAGAAGGAACATTCCCGAAGACTTGGTGATGGAGGCGAAGTTGTCCCTGTCTTTCAATGAGATGTGACTACCATTTTTGGTGGAGTAGACTTTGACGATCCGACTACGAACGTGTGAGGACGTCGCGCCTTAGCAATCGCTAAACCAACTCCGAAAGGTTATTGACCATGCCGGAGCACGATCAACCTGACCACGAGGGTCTTTTCCTACACGCAAATGAAGAACAAGCAAGAAACTGAAATTGCAATCTGGATATTGCGAATATAAGAGGAAAGCTTTATTGATGAAAGTGGGGTTCTGTGACGTCTTGGTCTGGTCGTGGAACAAAAACGAAGGACGCGAAGTTGCAGCTGTGGCAAACTTTTAATCTAAACAAAACTCAAGTCTAAACGGCGCCCTAAGGGCTGTATATATGGGGGAATAGAGGGGAATTTCGTGTCCCTTGGAGGAGGGGTCCGAAACCAACCCTAACTCAGTTTCCCCACACATACGGACTCTAAAAACATCCTATAATGTAGTATTTCAAAATTACATGGGCCTGTCCCAAAAATAAGGTGGCGCAACACCTATAATAGCCTATGGACGAAATTTATAAATTGGCATCTTGAATATTTCGTCCAAGCCTTCATGCTCTCATGGCTTAAAGTGCGAAAATCACCACTGGAACCTCCATTGTTCTCTCCCACGTGCGCACCTTCTTCTCCATGCTTGTTCCCGCTCCAATGGCCATCCTTCTTGTCCATGCTAGGTCCTTCATTCATAAGTAAAACAAAAGTATCTAATTTAAGCAGCATCATATGTTCATGAACATTGGAAGGATTTCCAAGAAACGAAAGTACCTGGTAATTCAATTGGCGTGCGCGAGCTCTAGTAATTGGTCCAGTATGTATAGCAGCAGGGGCTGTGGGTGTAACAATGGTATTGATGTCCTCATCATCCTCCCCTTCTTGAAATGAAGTCGTCCTCGATGGAAGCTCATCTTCCTCACCCAAATAAGGCTTCAAATCTGCAATGTTAAAAGTGGGACTGACCCCAAACTCTGCAGGCGGCTCAAGTTTATATGCATTATCCTCTATTTTCTCTAACACCTTAAAAGGACCATCAACACGTGGCATTAGCTTTGACTTGCGCAAATCAGGAAATCTATCCTTACGCAAATGTAACCAAACAAGATCTCCAGGTGCAAAGACAACATGTTTTCTACCCTTGTCTCCAACAATTTTGTATTTAGCATTCATAGCTCAATGTTTTCCTTAGTTACCTCATGCATTTTTAAGATCAATTCAGCACGTTGTTTAGCATCAAAATTTACCTTCTTCGAAGATGGAAGAGGCAACAAATCAATAGGCGCACGAGGTATGAAACCATACACAATTTCAAAAGGGCACATCTTAGTAGTAGAATGCAATGCATGATTATAAACAAATTCAATATGAGGCAAGCATTCTTCCCACATTTTCAAGTTATTCTTCAAAACAACCCTAAGCATAGTAGACAATGATCTATTAACTACTTCCGTTTGTCCATCAGTTTGGGGGTGACATGTAGTAGTAAAAGCAGTTAGTCCCCAACTTAGCCCATAAACATCTCCAAAAGTGGCTACGAAATTTAGCATCACGATCTGAAACAATTGTATTTGGCACACCATGCAAGCGAATAATTTCACGAAAGAACAAACCAACAACATTAGCAGCAGCATCACTTTTATGACATGGTATAAAGTGTGCCATTTTTGAAAATCTATCCACGACAACAAATATGCTATCCCTCCCCTTATTTGTTCGAGGTAAACCTAAACAAAGTCCATAGATATATCCTACCAAGGAACACTGGGTACAGGCAAAGGCATGTATAAACTATGAGGATTGAGTCGTGGCTTAGCTTTTTGACATGTAGTGCAGCGAGCAACAAAACGCTCAACATCCCGTCGCATCTTTGGCCAAAAGAAATGTGTAGCAAGTACATCCTCCGTCTTCTTCACGCCTAAGTGTCCCATTAATCCTCCTCCATACGCCTCCTGCAACAACAAAAGACGAACGGAGCTAGCTGGAATGCATAGCTTGTTAGCACGAAACACAAATCCATCATTAATGACGAACTTGTTCCATGTTACCCCTTCTTTACAATTCTGCAACACATCTTTAAATTCAACATCATGCACATATTGATCTTTGATGGTCTCCAAACCAAATATTTTAAAGCCAAGTTGTGAAAGCATAGTATAACAATGAGACAATGCATCAGCAATAACACTTTCTTTTCCCTTCTTGTGTTTAATGACATAAGGGGAAGTTTCAATGAATTCAACCCATTTAGCATGTCTACGGTTCAGTTTTGCTTGACTTTTAATATGCTTCAAAGATTCATGATCAGAATGTATAACAAATTATTTGGGCCATAAATAATGTTGCCATGTTTCCAAAGTCCGAACAAGGGCATATAAATCCTTATCATAAGTAGAATAATCCAGACTAGGCCCACTCAATTTTTCAGAAAAGTATGCAACGAGTTTACCATCTTGTAATAACACACCTCCTAATCCAATTTCACTAGCATCACATTCAAGCTCGAAAGTCTTATTAAAATCTAGAAGTTGGAGTAAGGGAGCATGTGTTAACTTATCTTTCAATACCGTGAAGGCTTCTTCCTGTGCGATGCCCCAAACAAAAGGCACATCCTTCTTTGTAAGCTCATTGAGAGGTGCAGCAATGGTGCTGAAATCTCTCACAAAACGCCTATAGAAACCAGCGAGGCCAAGAAAACTCCTCACTTGTGTGACCGTTTTGGGCTGCGACCAACTCTCAATAGCTTCAATCTTGGCTTTATCAACTTCAATTCCCCGTGTAGTAACAACATAGCCAAGAAAAGATACTCGGTCGGTGCAAAAGGTGCACTTCCCAAGGTCACCAAACAAATGTGCATCATGTAGAGCAATAAAAACAGCACGTAAATGTTCCAAGTGTTCCTCCAAAGATCTACTATAAATTAGTATATCATCAAAATAGACTACCACAAATCGTCCAATGAAAGCACATAAAACCTCGTTAATTAATCCTATGAAAGTGCTAGGTGCATTAGTTAACCCAAAAGGCATGACTAACCACTCATATAATCCAAACTTAGTTTTAAATGTTGTTTTCCATTCATCTTCCAATTTCATACGAATTTGATGGTATCCACTACGCAAATCAACTTTGGAGAAAATTGTAGAGCCACTTAATTCATCAAGCATATCATCTAGCCTAGGAATAGGATGACGATAGCGAATAGTAATATTATTAATGCCTCTACAATCAACACACATACATGATGTATCATCCTTTTTCGACACTAGAATAATAGGAACAATACAAGGACAAAGGGATTTGCGTATATAACCTTTGTCGAGCAGCTCCTGTACTTGACGCCTAATCTCCTTCATCTCCTCTGGATTGATACGGTATGGCACACGGTTAGGTAGCGATGCACCGGGAATTAAGTCAATCTGATGCTCAATCCCTCTAATAGGTGGTAATCCCGGTGGCACGTCTTGTGGAAAGACGTCAGCGAACTCCTGCAAGATGTTAGTGACAGTAGGAGGCAAAGAGGGAGGCACATCCTCCAACAACAACAACAACAACAACAACAACAACAACAACAACAAAGCCTTTAGTCCCAAACAAGTTGGGGTCGGCTAGAGGTGAAACCCATAAGATCTCGCGACCAACTCATGGTTCTGGCACATGGATAGCAAGCTTCCACACACCCCTCTCCATGGATAGTTCTTTGGTGATGCTCCAATCCATCAGATCTCTCTTTACGGACTCTTCCCATGTCAAGTTCGGTCTACCCCGGCCTCTTTTGACATTATCAGCATGCTTCAGCCGTCCGCTATGCACTAGGGCTTCTGGAGGCCTGCGTTGAATATGCCCAAACCATCCTAGACGATGTTGGACAAGCTTCTCTTTAATTGGCGCTACCCCAACTCTATCTCGTATATCATCATTCCGGATTCGGTCCTTCCTTGTGTGGCCACACATCCATCTCAACATGCACATCTCCGCCACACCTAGCCGTTGCACATGTCGCCTTTTTGTCGGCTAACACTCAGCGCCAGACAACATTGCGGGTCGAACTGTCGTCCTATAGAACTTGCATTTTAGCTTTTGTGGCACCCTCATGTCACAGAGAATGCAAGAAGCTTGGCGCCACTTCATCCATCCGGCTTTAATTCGATGGTTCACATCTTCATCGATATCGCCGCCCTTCTGCAACATTGACCCCAAATATCGAAAGGTGTCCTTCTGAGGCACCACTTGCCCATCGAGGCTAACATCCTCCTCCTCCTCGTGCCTAGTAGTACTGAAAGCGCACCTCATGTACTCGGTTTTAGTCCTACTAAGTCTAAAACCTTTCGATTCCAAGGTTTGCCTCCATAACTCCAACTTCCTGTTAGCCCCCGTTCGACTCTCATCGACTAGCACCACATCGTCCGCAAAGAGCATACACCATGGGATATCTCCTTGTATATCCCTTGTGACCTCATCCATCACCAAGGCAAAAAGATAAGGGCTCAAAGTTGACCCTTGATGCAGTCCTATCTTAATTGGGAATTCATCAGTGTTGCCATCACTTGTTCGAACACTCACGTCCTCCAATGAAAATAATACCTCTTTGCACACAAAAGCATAACAAACAGACGTAGTAACATCCAAATCAGTAATATCAGATTTAGTGGCAAGTAAACATCCACTCTTCAATTTTATTTCAGATGCAACACTAGATGATGGTTTATTAGTCTTATTCTGTTGCTCAAAGTCCTTTGCCACAATATGATTTTCACTCTTACTTTGCTCCTATTTTGCTTTACTAGCGCTAGCAATGTCATCTTTCATAATAGGGCCATTTGCATTCCTGTCCATAACTCGAACCACCTACTCAGATTTGCCCCTAATTTCGAAGCATGCTCAAATTTGCCCCTCTTCCGTTAAGTGCGCTTATAGAAATGCCCTTCCGTACATTTTCCGTCCAGTCAAAGGCCTTTGACCGTTAGATTTTTCAAAGGCCTTTGACTGGACGGAAAATGTACGGAAGGGCATTTCTATAAGCGCACTTAACGGAAGAGGGGCAAATTTGAGCATGCTTCGAAATTAGGGGCAAATCTGAGTAGTGGGTTCGAGTTAGGGGCACAGATGTAAAAGACCCTTCATAATATGTTCATGAGACATAGGAAGCAAAGTTATATTTTTATCCTTATGAACAAGAGTATACTGATTTGTCCTACCATGGTGTACATATTTTTTTTATCAAATTTTCATGGTCTACCAAGTAAAACAGAGCATGCTTGCATGGGTACCACATCACAATCAACATAATCAGAATATGTAGCAATGCTAAAGTGCACACGAACAGTACGTGTTACCTTAACCTTGCCACTATTGTTGAACCACTTGATATAATAAGGATGAGGATGTGGTCTAGTGGTGAGAGACAGCTTCTCCACCATCTCCATGCTAGCCAAGTTGTTACAACTCCCTCCATCGATTATAACGTGGACAGAACGTTCCTTCACAACTCCCTTTGTATGGAGCAAGTTGTGCCTCTGATTTTGCTCAGCATGTGTTACCTGCACACTCAAAACACGTTGAGCAACTAAACTTTCATACTTGTTCGCGTAGTTAACAGCCATGTAGTGTGTCTCTTGTTCAGTATCCTCGGCACCTTGTTCTTCACTTGCAATAAGAGCCAAAGTCTCCTCATCATAATCACTAGGAGGCATATCCACCATCCTCGTTAACAATCATCACACGCCTGGATGTGCATTCTCTCGCAAAATGACCTCTACCCTTGCAACGATGACATATAACCTCAGGTTTTTGCCCTGTAGATGCCATGGTTGAAGAAGAGCTTTGTGCAGGCCCCGAAGGTGTGCCCTTGCTGGAGGCTCATGGCGGAGCCTGTTTTCTTGTATCTCTGTTGGAGTTGGCGGCTGAAGTAAGTGGTGTTGTAGTAGGACGTGTGGAAGTAGATGATGTACGTGGTGTCCATGATGAAGCTCGACCTGCAGAAACAATAGTTCTCGCCATTGCCTGTCGATCCTACACTTCACGTTCAGCTTTGGAAGCAAGATGGAATAAACGAGTGATAGTGTTATACTCCTTATACTCTAGAATAGTTTGAATCTCTCTATTTAATCCACCCATAAAACATGCAAGCATAGCTTCATTCTCCTCAACAATACCACATCTAATCATGCCAGTTTGCAATTCCTGATAATATTCCTCTACATAATTTTTTCCTTGTCTTAAACGTTACAAATTTTGAAGCAATTCACATTGATAATATGGTGGAACCCAACGATTATGCATAGCAGTTTTCAAAGCAGCCCAAGTAGTAGGGATATTATCATGATGTATTCTACAATGTTCAGACCACCAAACACAAGCAAAACTAGTGAATACACAAACAACAGCAACAACACGTCTATCCTCAGGAAATTGTAAGCATGTAAAACGTTGTTCTGTTTCTAACTCCCCAGTAAGATATATATCAGGAACATATCGACTCTCAAATGTCAGAATATCCAATTTTAGTTTAGGGGGATGGTCATGATCCCGTACCTGAGGGGGTGGTGCAGCCCTACCATTGCGATTGTATGCATGTGGACGACCTGGTGCTTGTGGTGGTGGTTGCCCTTGGTGCTGATTGGGAGCAACCTCTCCCTCATCATTGTAATCACCATCGTAGTCCTCATTCTGCTCAACCATTGTAGCAATAATAGCCACAGAAATTGCAGCAGTAGCAACGGCACCAGAATTTTGGCCTTGACCGATAGGCACACGTTGCGATCATCTCGCGAAATTTGAACGATGTTGTTGTTGTTGCAGAGGTATGACAGGTGCAACTGGTGGTGGTAGACGTGCAAGCACCTCATTGAACTTAGCATCCAACTTGGTGTCGAATGTCTCTTCTAAATGATCTAACTTCTTCATGGCCTCACGAGAGAGCTGCCCAGATCCCGCGACACTCTGTTGTGAATCGGATTATGACCATACGTTGGGACTATCCGGAGGCCGATTCATCCAACTCGTAAATCCGAGCCGTGCACCTCGATCTAGGTCGGCCTGCACCACTGAACTCACTCTTGGTGGTTAGGGACTACCACTCCAAGTGGGCTGGGGACCGCCCACAAGACTTTGTTCGACCTCCCGATTATCCATCATCATGTAGCCGATGCTTCAGAATCAAGTCGTCTCTGAAGCCTCTACTTATCATATCCTCTCGACAAGCCTCTTCCGGGATGATCTTCCGTTCAGTGTTCTTTTTGCAAGCAATCTGAAGTCACTCCATATACGACGAAATGAGCTTCGCCTTTCGCCCCGAGAACTCATTGTTTCGGGAGATATTTGTCAGGACACCTTGCCGGGTACTCGGGCGAATTATCCTCTCCATAGCATGGGATGAGGGAAATATCTGACTACTCCCACCCACTTCGGCGTTATTGAGGTTTGTGCAATGTTCACGTCCATCTTGGGCAAACCCACTCTTCTCTCGTTGAGAGCAACAGTGTTGCATGAGCTCATGTGCCTCGGAACATGGGGACCAAGGGCATGATTACGGTAAGAGTTCCCTTGGAGTGGTCGCTTGACACCAAGAAACATACCTTGATGAAGTTATGAGTGACATCCATAACCTCATGAAAGGGTACCGGCTGGGGAATGTCCTAGCGACCGAACCTAGGGTAGTCTGACCACCAGACCATCGGATAAATCTCGCGAAAGAGGACGACAAGGTTGTCTGAAAATAAAAGGGTACTCTTCCCCAGTACTGGTCGAGAGATACGGCAATCAATCACTGTCGACTCGGGGCTGGAAGGTGAAAGGTCTCAATTCCGCGACATCGGTCAACAACGCTACACAAGTTCCTATTTCATAATAACGTGTTCACAATAACCTTACTATACGGAAAATATAAAGACCGTATTCACTATTTTCAAACGTGATCCTCCTTTATACTTCGCCTTTCCATCAGAACCTGTCATGGCCACTAAGCACTCCTATGTTGGCTCCGCGGGAGCAATGGGCTCCCCTCAAGTCACGAGCGAATTATGGCAACCGTCGTCGCCTCTCCACCCCATGTATGATTACCCCGGGGACACCAGAATGTCAAGCGGTTGCCGAGAAGCCATGGACCGACGAGACCTAAAGTGTCGCCCGAGCAAAACATTCCAGCTCCTCATACGGGCTAACCATGGTGTAGTGCATTACCTCGGCACTTCTTCCTCGATGAAGGAAAAGAAGGCCGAGCATTTCCGGCGCTTTTTCATCTCTAGGTGAACTTTCTTCGGAAGGGCTCTAGGGTATGCTACCTATAGGTACGGCCCGAAATAAAGAACTAGGAGATCCACTTTCCTGGTCGCAAGAACAAAGTGCACACCTGGATAAGCCTCCCTGGCGCAATTAGAGGAAGAAAACGCTCGGGACCCTAACCCTTCTTTGCAGATCAAGACTAAAACTTGCAAAGCTCTTGTAGGACACACGAGGACTTTACAAGGCTCGGGGGCAGGACATAAACGTTAGAGAAGAAAACAACTTGCCCAATGGTAATTTTATTACACAAATTCATTAAACACCTAAGGAGTTTTTCCCATGGTGCTTTTCGGGAGAGTAACTTCGCCTATGTTGTCTCAACATAGCCTATCCCAAGTCCGGGTAAAGGAGGAGGGTTGTAATAGGCTTGGCGAGCCAAAGTCAAAACCCAACCACTCTTATGGAGTTGAAACCCAAAATATTTATGTTGGGGCGTAACCCTCTCAGCCATGTGCCACATCGGAACCCGGGTGTGGCGTCAAATGGGCATGGTCCGAGCCGTCCTCTCCTGGTGGCGCGTCGTAACTTGATCCGGATACGGTGGCACGTGAGCAGGGATCAGGTTGCCGCATCCTTAGTGGCAGCTACATCGACGCCCGGGTGTAGTGGAAAATGAGTAAGGGTCCTCGCATTTGACTCGACGAGTGCGAAGGGTAAGGAAGCTAGCCAAGCCTAGGAGGATCCGCTTAGGTAGCTGGAATGTAGGGTCCCTGACAGGTAAGCTTCGGGAGCTAGTTGATAAAGTGGTGAGGAGAGGTGTTGATATCCTTTGCGTCCAAGAAATAAAATGGAGGGGACAGAAGGCGAAGGAGGTGGAGAGTACCGGCTTCAAGCTGTGGTAAACGGGGACGGCTGCAAACAGAAATGGAGTAAACATCTTGATAAAGAAGAGCCTCAAGTATGGAGTGGTAGACGTCAAGAGACGTGGGGACCGGATTATCCTGGAGCTGGTAGTTGGGGACTTGGTTCTCAATGTTATCAGCGCGTATGCTCCGCAAGTAGGCCACAATGAGAACACCAATAGGGAGTTCTGGGAAGGCCTGGAGAACATGGTTAGGAGTGTACAGATTGGTGAGAGGCTCTTTGATGCGGAGCATCCCATGGTCGTCCCCACGGATCCATCACCAAGACATCAAGCTCCAAGTGGTCCTATGACGAGAGCCCGAGCACGTGCCATTGAAACCAAGGTGACATCCCTCAGTGATTATCCATTTGATAATCTCGAGACATGGACGCTACCTCAGGCGGAAACTCTATGCATGATTAGGTACCATGGATACGACCTTGGAAACGCTCGGAGTGAAGACCAACCAAGCATGAAGGTGGGCACGAAGGCGGATGGAAGGAATCTACAAAGGAAGGCCTCAAGCACCTCCAAGCCCCAGACATCCGGTGCCACCGAACAAGAGAACCAGGCCGGCTGATGCTACAGTGGACGGACATCGACCCCTGGCCGGACATTCGGCGTCGGCCCGGAAATCCGGCCCCTCGCCGAAAATTCAACACGTCCAGTCCAGAACCACGCGGAACCAGACGTCCAAGCCCCGGACATCTGGCCCAAGCCCGGACATCCGGCGACTCCTGAAACCCCGGACATCCGGCCCTGGCCCGGACATCCGGCCCGTCCTGAAGCCCCGGACATCCGGCCCTGGCCCGAACATCCGGCCCCTGCGTGGGCAGATGCGGGCCAAAGGCCCATGTATCCCCTTTCCTCACCCCACTTGCCTTGGACTATAAATAGACATCTCCCTCATCCATCTAGGGTTAGCTTATGTTTAGCATTAGAGTTTGTTGAGCATAGCTCCTTCCACTTATCTCCTCCCGCATAGCTTCAATTGCGCGCCTATATCATAGTATCTTCTCTTGTGTTACAATAGTACCCACATACATAAATGCTATCTTGGTGTGCACATCCCGCATTGTGACCATACATAATATCATCGCCAAAAGAAAGAGAAGCAAAGCTTTCAAGCAAAGAGCAAAGCAATAGCATCGCCAAATTTGCATATCATACTTGATCATCTTGGATCACTTGAGCGAGTGACATCGTGCCTCATACCATAGCAAAGTAGGGAATAGGAAGACGACACGTTTTGTATCTTATAGGTTGTGCACAAGTTCGTATCACGCCCATTTGAGCAATCGTGCTAGCGTCTCTCTAGTGTTGTGCAACACAAGCTTTTTCCGTGGATTCCACATTCTATGTCATTCCTTGGTTGCACGACCCCACTCTTCTATCCGTGTGTGTGTTTCCGTGTATACTCATTGCTATTGATCTATATTGTCTTACTTGCGAATTTGCGAATCTCTTTCAACATTATTGAATCTTATCTTCGGATTGCTTGAATTTTGTGCCACCATCCTAACCAAGCTACTCCATAAGCCTTATTTGTGTAGGTGTGAGAGGAACGATCTCCGGTGATGCGGAGCATCCCACCATCATCCCCATGGACTCTACACCATCACATCAAGCCACAAAGGGACCCATGACTAGAGCCCGGAGACGTGCTATTGAACATGAGGTGACATCTCTCCTATATGAGTCTCTCTTTGATGTTCATGGAACTTGGATGCTACCTCAATCGGAGATCCTTTGCATGATCAGGCACAATGGGAATGGAGATGGTTAGAAGATGCCCGGAGCGGAGGACGACAACCTTGGAAGGACAAAGGAGAAGTTGCGGACAAGGCCCAGCTCTCGGACGTCCGACGCCTGGAGGCCGACCTCGACCGAAGACCACCAGGACACTACTACGCCCGGACGACCGACACCGCCCGGACGTTCGACACGCTCCAACGCTCGGACAATCGGACCCCTCCGGAAATCCGACGCCCCGGCACCCGCACCGATTTCTCGGAAGACCGAAGCCTCCGGATGTCCGAGCCTCGGACATCCGACCAGCTCCGGAAATCCGGCTACCCCGCACCCGAACCGAATCGTCGGACGACCGGAGGCTCTCGGACGTCCGGACCGCCCTGAAGCCTCGGACGTCTGACACCGTCCGGACGTCCGGACCCTGTCCGCGCACCAACCCGCGGGCTTTGGCCCATGTACCCCTTCCTTTCTCCTAGGACTATATAAACACCCCCCTCCTCTTCCTAGGGTTAGCTTATGTTTAGCAAAGACCATTGTTGAGCATAGCTCCATCACTTCCTTCTCCCACGGAGATTGACCTCCATCGAGAGAAGATCCAAGTGATGTCAAGGCCCCTCTAAGGGAAGATCCTAAGGGATTCAAGACCTCCTCCTTTGGAGCGAGGTGACTATCGTTACGTGTATCCTTTTGTTGATTGTGGATCTTGTACTCGTGTACTCGTGTGTTTCTAGTGGATGTGTGATCGAAGGTTGTCCTTGAGTGTTTGATTTCCTCTCATGTTTCTCTCTTGTTCTTCGTGTTCCTCGTGAGATCCCCTCCAATTCGTGAAAGATCGACGCACTCAGGCGTGCCCTGTATCATATTGGTATCAAGAGCCAAGGTTTCTCACGAATTTGGAGTCTTCCCCTTCGTTTTCTAGCCAATTTTGTTTTGTTTTGACATAATTTTGAAAATCCCCACAAAAATAGCCATACCAAATTTCTTGGATCCGTTGGATTTGAGGAGATTTTGTTGATTTTGATCCGTGGATTTCGTTGTGAACAAGTGGATCTACCTTTCCCCCATCTTCCCCATCAATTCCATCCGCAAAATCGCCGCAATTTTGCCCGAATATTTTTGTTTGGTTCGAGTTCATCCCGTAGAACCCACAGGCTCCGGACGACCGACAGCCGCCGGACGACCGGACCTCGGACAACCGACAGTCGTCGGACGACCGGACGTCAGACGACCGACACGGTCCGGACGTCCGAGCAACTCTGACGAAACTGAATTTTGCCCGAAATTTTTTCTTCCTCCACCATTTCTTCCGCAACCCTTTGCATTTGAGATTTTGAGCAGCGAGCCTCGCCACTTCCTAAGGTGTTTCGGCTAATTACGAGTGGTTCTTCATCGACATCGCCGCTCATCATCGCCCCGGATCGTCGCAACCACCTCTTCGTTAAAACCACACCGTAAGCAAGGACGGTAACCACGACGACTCTCTCTTCCGCTATATACCCTTGCCATTGCATTGTTACCTCGAGCCGTTTTGCGTTACTTGCCTATCGAGACTAGCCATTGAGTATTGCCGGGCTACACTACTTGTGCACTTTAGTGATACATACTCCGCATAGCTTCATTTGCGTGCATAAATCTTAGTATCATCTTTTGTGTTACAACATAGTACCCGCATACATAATTGCTATCTTGGTGTGCACGTCCCGCATTGTGACCATACAAAACATCATTGCAAAAAAAAAAGAGAAGCAAAGCTTTTAAGTAAGAGCAAAAGAGCACAAGAGCAATAGCATCGCAAGCTTCGCATAGCATATTTGATCATCTTGGATCACTTGAGCGAGTGACACGAGCCACATACACACATAGCAAGTTGGGCATAGGAAGACGACACGTTTGGTTCCTTTAGGTTGTGCACAAGTGCGTATCGTGCCCATTGGAGCAATCGTGCTAAAGTCTCTCTAGTGTTGTGCAACGAGAGCATTTTCCGTGGATTCCACATTTTGGCTCATCCTTGGTTGCATGACCCCAATTTTCTTCCGTGAGTGTGTTTCCAAGTATACCCATTGCTATTGATCTACATTGTCTCATTTACGAATTTTACGAATCTCTTTCAAAATTATTGAATCTTATCTTTCGAATTGCTTGAAATTTGTGCCACTATCCTAACCAAGCTACTCCATAAGCCTTATTTGTGTAGGTGTGAGAAGGACGATCTTCGGTACCAATTCTACTATTTACATACTTGCACATTGAGTGATCTTGATCCACTTTCAACTTTTGGAACGGTAATATTGTCTTCTCACTCCTCCACTTAAATGTCTTTGAGTGCTATGGATAGGAACATCATGTCGAACCCGGCCTTCGAGGAGAATGACGACGACGTGAACAACCACGTCACCAAGTTGCACTTCTTTAGCGCACACAAGGCAATTACTCAAGCTCAAGATGTCTTGCATGACCGCATCGACCAACTCGCCTCCAACTTGCGTGAATCCGAAATGCACACAAGGGAATACCTCGACACCAAGCTCTCAAGCCAAATGGAGGAGCTCCGGTCCTTGATGGTCACTCGCGCACCTTCCACATCTACATCGTCAAGGAGTCATCACACAAGTCGCAACCCAACGACATACTCTTCCGACGCAAGTCCACAAGCGCGTCACCACCACCGTGACAAACACTCCGGCCCAAGTTCTCCACAAGGTCGTCACCGTCAAGACAATCCATTTCATGGCAATGGATTGCAAGATCGCGTTCGCGCTCGAGAACGCCGCCGCCAATAAGATCAAGATGCGTTGGAACAAAACAACAACGCCAAGAACAAGAAGTACGACGCCGAGAAGAACAACATCGCCGTCATGAACGATCGCTTGAAGCACATCGCGCTTTACAAGAAGCTACTCGCGCCTTGGAGGAGCGCAACCGCCAAGCTCATCACGAGCAAGAAGCACTTCGCCAAGCACAACAAGAAGAACTTCGTCGACAACGACAAGAAGAAGCCAATCGCCAAGAGGAGCAGTAAGAAAGGCACAACCGAGTGCGTCCACCTCGTCGCCGTCCTCAAGATCATCGCGATGAACCCGACCATGAAGATGAGCAAGGACAAGATCAATGTCAACACGCTCAAGGCAATGACAATGAGGATCCACATCCAAGACAAGGATTTCGGCATCACAACCACAATGATAAACAAAGTTTCGGCAAGCTCAAGTTCACAATGCCAAATTCTCCGGAAGCAATGGTCCCAAAGACTGCTTGTCATGGGCCCTCAAGGTTGACAAGATCTTTCGCCTACACAACTATGATGAAGAGAAGAAGATAGCCATGGCTTCCCTTGAGTTCCAAGACTATGTCCTTATTTGGTGGGAACAAGTGATTGAGCGAAGAAGGGAGAGAGGTGAACCTCCTATCACCACTTGGGCCCAAATGAAGGACCTCATGCGAGCTCGTTTTGTGCCTACACACTACAACCGGGATCTCTTCAAGAAACTACAACAACTCAAGCAAGGCACTAAGTCGGTAGAAGAGTACTACCAAGAGATGGAAATCGCTATGATCCGAGCAAATGTCAAGGAAGATGACGAGCAAACGATGACATGCTTCTTGAATGGCCTCAACTACCAAGTCAAGAAAATTGCCGACTTCCAACCATACTCCAACCTTCTCGAACTTGTGCATCAAGCAACCAAGGCGGAACGGCAAGTGCAAGATGACTACAAGTACTACAAGTTCTCCAAGACCAACGGCTCAAGTGCTCAAGCTACTACAACAATGACACCTTCGACTACGAAATCGACAACAACTACCGGCGACAAGTCAAGCTTCAAGGACAAGACGACTTCCTCAAGCCGGCCATCCTCAAGCACCTACAAGTCGAGAGCTTCATCATCTACCCCAACACCGGATGCTACCGTCAAGACAAGCTCCGTCAAGTGTTTCATGTGCCAAGGCCGAGGCCACAAGACATTCGAATGTCCAACCAAATGCAATATAATTCTCCTCGACGACGGCACCTATGACTATGAGTGACGACGAGATGCAAGATTTGGAGCAAGTGGCCATACACCGCCAAGTGAATGAAGATGAAGATTCGCAAATCTTTTGCGACAACGATCCGAGCCCCGCTCTCGTTGTCTCCAAAGTTTTTACACTCCAACAACAAGAAGACGAGGACCAACGTTGTCACATCTTCCACACCAAGGCGGGCATCCAAGGAAAATCCGTCAAGGTCATCATCGACGACGGGAGTTGCCACAACTTGGCAAGTGAAGACCTTTGTTCCAAACTACAATTGGTCAAGAAAAAGCACCCTCGTCCCTACAAGGTCCAATGGTTTAGTGATTCCGGAACCGTCCAAGTTGACCACACCGTGAAAGTTTCCTTCAAGATAGGCGCTTATGAAGACACTTTGGAGTGTGATGTGGTTCCAATGTCCGTTTGCCACCTCCTACTTGGTAGACCTAGGCAATTCGACCGTGGCGTCACACACAACGGTCGGACAAATAAATATAGCTTCAAGATGAAGGGCAAGCAATATGTGCTACGACCAATGACTCCAAGTCAAGTCATCGCCGACAAAAAGCTTCATCCCGTCGTGGAGATAAAAGTGAGAGAGTGATCCACCTCAAAGAGAGTGAGTGCCACAAGCCAAAAATGAACGACTCCACGATGAGGGACATGAGAGATATAGTTCTTTTAGCCACCAAAAGAGATTTGAGGGATGTGAGTGAAAGCCCATCGACCGTTCTTCACTATGTACTTGTGTGCAAAGATGACGTCGTTCGGACTAACCCTTCACAACATCTTCCTCTTGTGTTATCTAATTTGTTGCAAGAATTGCAAGATGTTTTTCCCGATGAGCTACCTCCGGGACTACCACCAAAAGGAGGGATCGAACACTGCATCAACCTCATCCCCGGAGCACCGCTTCCTAACAAGGCTCCCTACTGCGTCAACCCCGAAGAAACAAAGGAAATACAAAGGCAAGTCCAAAAACTCCTAGATAAAGAGCATGTACGTGAGAGTTTGAGTCCTTGTGCGGTTTCGGTGATACTAGTGCCTAAGCAAGATGGTAGTATGCGCATGTGTTCCGATTGCCGTCCTATCAACGCTATCACCATTCGATACTGTCATCCCATTCCTCGCTTAGATGATATGCTATATGCACTTAGTGGTGCCTCTATATTTTCTAAGATTGACTTAAAAAGTGGTTACTACCAAATTCGCATACAAGAGGGTGACGAGTGGAAAACCGCATTCAAGACTAAATTTGGTCTCTACGAATGGTTGGTTATGCCCATGGGCTTATCCGAAGCACCGGGTACTTTCATGAGAGTTATGCACTATGTTTTGCGACCCCTCATAGGATATTGTGTTGTGGTATATTTTGATGATATTCTTGTCTTTAGCAAGTCTCTTGAGGAGCATGCTACACATGTTCGTGATGTTTTGCAAATCCTTAGGAGAGAACAACTCTATGCAAACATTGAGAAATGCACATTTGGTGTTGAGAAGGTAGCTTTCCTAGGTTTTGTAGTATCTTCCAAGGGCGTTCATGTAGATGAAACTAAGATTGATGCTATTAAAACTTGGCCCGCACCAACGAATTTGCAACAAGTGCGTAGTTTCCTAGGACTAGCCGGTTTCTATCGCCGTTTTGTCAAAGACTTTAGCACTGTTGCATCACCTCTTCATGCTTTGAGCAAGAAGAATGCACCATTTATATGGGGTCCTTCCCAAGACACCGCTTTCCATGAACTTAAAAATCTGCTCACTCATGCACCTTTGCTTGCTTTGCCCAACTTTGATAAAACATTTGAAGTGCATTGTGATGCTGGTGGTAATGGGATAGGTGGTGTGCTTATGCAAGAGCAGCGTCCTATTGTGTACTTTAGCGAGAAACTATCCGGCGCTCAACTTAACTACCCCATCTATGACAAAGAATTGTATGCTTTGGTGAGAGTTTTACATGTGTGGGAACATTACTTGCGACCCCATGAGTTTGTTATTCATACCGACCATGAAACGCTCAAGTACTTAAAGGGTCAAACGAAGTTGAACAAACGGCATGCTCAATGGAGTGAATTTATTGAGTCCTTCCCTTATGTCATCAAATATATTAAGGGTAAGGAAAACGTTGTAGCGGATGCCCTTTCTCGCAAATGCATGCTAGTTACTCAACTTGAATTGAATGTTGTTGGTTTTGAGCACATCAAAGACTTGTATGAGCATGATGCTTATTTTGCTAATCCTTACGCTACGTGCCAAGTGAAAACTTGTTGGGAGAACTACTATATGAAATATGGCTATCTTATGTGTGCTAACAAACTTTGCATACCCGAGTCTTCTCTTCGTTTGTTGCTTTTGCAAGAGGCTCGCGGTGGAGGACTTATGGATCACTTTGGACGCGACAAGACGTATGCCGCACTATCTAACAAGTATTTTTGGCCCAAGATGTTTCGTGATGTTGCACGCTTCACCAACCGATGTTCTACATGCCGCAAAGCTAAGTCCAAAGCTCAATCTCATGGTCTTTACATGCCTCTCCCTATACCTTTCCAACCATGGGAAGACATTAGTATGGACTTTGTGCTTGTCTTGCCACGAACTAAAAATGACCATGATTCCGTTTTGTCGTTGTGGACCGCTTTTACAAAATGGCTCATTTCATTCCATGTCACAAGATAGACGATGCTTCACATATTGCAAATTTATTTTGTAGGGACATCTTGCGACTACATAGCATCCCCAAGACCATTGTCTCGGATCGCGACATCAAATTTTTGAGCTACTTTTGGAAGACCCTATGCGCAAAGCTCGAAATCAAGCTTCTATTCTCTTCGTCATATCACCCTCAAACCGATGGACAAAAGAAGGTGACGAACCGGACGCTATCTACGCTACTCCGCGTGTTGATTAAGAAGAACATCAAGGAATGGGAAGAATGCCTCCCCATCGCCGAGTACACCTACAAATCGCGCAAGTCACTCCACCACCGGCAAGTCTCCGTTCGAGGTGGTCTACGGCTTCAACCCCTTGTCACCATTGGACATCCTTCCTCTACCTCTCCAAGAGCGCGTCAACATGGACGCAAGTGCAAGGGTAAGCTACATCAAGAGGATGCATGAAGATACAAGACGCACGATTGAACGTCAAGTGGGACGCGTCACCAACAAGCGCAACCTCAACAAGCACCCCATGGTGTTCAAGCCCGGTGATCTCGTGTGGCTACACCTTCGCAAGGACCGCTTCCCCAACGAACGCAAGTCGAAACTACTTCCTCGAGCCGACGGTCCCTTCAAGGTGTTGGCACGCTACAACAACAATGCCTACAAGATCGACATACCACGCGACAAGTACAACGTGAGGGATACCTTCAACGTCGCGGATCTATCCCCTTTCCATGGTGATGAAGATCTTGATCCGAGGACGGATCTTCCCCAAGGGGGGGAGATGATGCGAAGCATCCCACCATCATCCCCATGGACTCTACACCATCACATCAAGCCACAAAGGGACCCATGACTAGTGCCCAGAGACGTGCTATTGAACACGAGGTGACATCTCTCCTATATGAGTCTCTCTTTGATGTTCATGGAACTTGGATGCTACCTCAATCGGAGATCCTTTGCATGATCAGGCACAATGGGAATGGAGATGGTCTAGAAGATGCCCGGAGCGGAGGACGACAAGCTTGGAAGGACAAAGGAGAAGCTACGGACAAGGCTAGCTCTCGGACGTCCGGACAGCCTTGGACGTCCGACGCCTGGAGGCCAACCTCGACCGAAGACCACAAGGACACTATAGTGCTCGGACGACCGACACCGCCCCGACGTCCGACACGCTCCAGCTCTCGGACGACCGGACCCCTCCGGAAATCCGACGCCCCGGCAGCTGCACCGATTGCTCGGAAGGCCGAAGCCTCCGGACGTCCGAGCCTCGGACATCCGACCAGCTCCGGAAATCCGGCTACCCCGCACCCGAACCGAATCGTCGGACGACCGGAGGCTCTCGGACGTCCGGACCGCCCTGAAGCCTCGGACGTCCGACACCGTCCGGACATCCGGACCCTGTCTGGGCACCAACCCGCGGGCTTTGGCCCATGCACCCCTTCCTTTCGCCTAGGACTATATAAACACCTCCCCCTCCTCTTCCTAGGGTTAGCTTATGTTTAGCAAAGACCATTGTTGAGCATAGCTCCATTACTTCCTTCTTCCACGGAGATTGACCTCCATCGAGAGAAGATCCAAGTGATGCCAAGGCCCCTCTAAGGGAAGATCCTAAGGGATTCAAGACCTCCTCCTTTGGAGCGAGGAGACTATCGTTACGTGTATCCTTTTGTTGATTGTGGATCTTGTACTCGTGTACTCGTGTGTTTCTAGTGGATGTGTGATCGAAGGTTGTCCTTGAGTGTTTGATTTCCTCTCGTGTTTCTTTCTTGTTCTTCGTGTTCCTCGTGAGATCCCCTCCAATTAGTGAAAGATCGACGCACTCGGGCGTGCCCCGTATCATCCGGTATCAATTCTACTATTTCCATCTTTGATCCATTTTCAACTTACGAAACGCTAATTTGGTATTGTGTTCTCATTCTTCCACTTATATCTACTTGAGTGCTATGGATAGGTCAAGCATACCCAACCCGGCATTTGAGGAGCACGACGACGACAAGAACGAATATGTCACCAAGATGCATTTTTCTTCGGCGCACAAAAGGCAATGCGTGAATCACAAGATGTCTTGAACGATCGCATCGAGCAACTCGCCACCGACTTGTGCGAATCGGAGGAGCATACGCGGGACTACCTCGACACCAAGCTTTCAGGCCAAATGGATGAAATCCGTACCTTGATGGTTAACCGCGCTCCGTCAACATCTACATCATCAAGGCGGCGCCACTCAAGTCGCCACTCGTCGGAGTACTCTTCCAGCGCAAGTCCTCCTCGAGCACGTTCTCATCTTCGAGACGATCGCTCCGGTCCAAGTTCGCCACACAATCGCCAACGTCAAGCTTCGGATAACCCATTCCATGAAAATGGGTTGCAAGATCGCCTACGGGAGCGTGACCGACGTCGTCAACAAGACCAAGAACAAGAACAACAACGCCACGAAGAAGACAAACGTCGCCGTCAAGAACAAGCGCTTGAAGCACAACGCGCTCTACGTGATGCAACGCGAGCCTTAGAAGAGCGCAACCGCCAAGCACGCGAAGAACAAGAAGCCCTCCGGCGTGAACGCCAAGAAGAAGTCAATCGCCGAGAGGAGCGCGAAGAACGGAGAAACCGATTGCGTGTGCCTCGTCAACGCCCTCAAGTTCACCATGACAAGCCTGATGAAGAAGAAGCAGCAAGACAAGGGCATCATCACCAACATCCAAACGATGACCAACGTTTCGACAAGCTCAAGTTCACCATGCCTAAGTTCTCCGGAAGCAATGATCCCGAAGACTACCTCTCATGGGCACTTAAAGGTTGACAAGATCTTCCGTCTCCACAATTATGACAAAGAAAAGAAGATCGCCATGGCTTCACTTGAGTTCCAAGATTATGTTTTCATTTGGTGGGAACAACTCATTGAGCAAAGGAGAGAGAAAGGTGAACCTCCTATCATAACTTGGAATCAAATGAAGGATCTCATCAGAGCTCGTTTTGTGCCTACTCACTACAATCGTGATCTATTCAAAAAAACTTCAACTCCTCAAGCAAGGCACGAAGTCCGTTGAAGAATACTATCAAGAAATGAAAATGACCATGATCCGAGCCAATGTCAAGGAAGATGATGAGCAAACTATGGCGCGTTTCTTAAATGGGCTCAACTACCAAATCAAGAAGATCGCCGACTTCCAACCCTACACCAACCTTCTCGAGCTAGTCCATCAAGCATCAAAGGCGGAGCACCAAGTGCAAGATGACTACAAGTACTCCAAGTTTTCTTCCAAGACCTATGGCTCAAGTACCCAAGCTTCTCCAACTTCGACGCCTTCGACTACAAGAACTCCAACAACTACCGACGATAAGTCAAGTTACAAGGACAAGACGACTTCGTCAAGCCGCCCTCCTACAAGTACTACAAGCCAAGAGCTTCATCCTCTACAACTCCAACGGATGCACCCGCCAAGACAATTCGACTCAATGCTTCACTTGCAAGGGCCGCGGCCACAAGACTTTTGAGTGCCCAACAAGACGCACTATGATCCTTCATGATGACGACACTTATGATTCCATGAGCGACGACGAGATGGAAGCACTAGAGCACGTGGCCATGCACCGCCAAGTGAATGAAGATGAAGACGCGCAAATGTTTTGCGACAATGATCCGAGCCCCGCTCTCGTTGTTTCCAAGGTTTTGACACTTCAACAAACGCAAGACGAAGACCAACGTTGCCACATCTTCTACACAAAAGCGGGCATGCAAGTAAAATCCGTCAAGGTCATCATCGACAACGGAAGTTGCCACAATTTGGCAACCGAAAACCTTTGTTCCAAGCTACAATTGGTCAAAAAGAAGCATCCACGCCCTACAAGGTCCAATGGCTTAGTGATTCCAGCACCCTCCAAGTCAAGCACATCGTGCAAGTATCTTTCAAGATCGGCGCATATGAAGACACTTTGGAAAGTGATGTGGTTCCCATGTCCGTTTGTCATCTTCTTCTTGGAAGACCTTGCCAATTCGACCGCGGTGCCATCCACAACGGTCGGACCAATCACTATAACTTCAAGATGAAGGGCAAGGAGTATGTGCTTCGACCAATGTCTCCAAGTCAAGTGACCGCCGACAAGCAAGCTTCATCCCATCGTGAAGATAAGAGTGAGAGAACGATCCACCTAAAAGAGAATGAGCGCCACAAGCCATACTTGAGTGAATCCACGATGAGGGACAAGAAAGACCTAGTTCGTTTAGCCACCAAAAGAGACTTGAGGGATGTGAGTGAGAGCCCATCAAGTATAATTCACTTTGTACTTGTGTGCAAAGATGAGGTTGTGAGGGCTAATGCTTCACAACATCTACCTTTGTATTTGTCTCGTTTGTTGCAGGAATTCCCGATGAGCTACCTCCGGGACTACCACCTAAACGAGGGATCGAACACCACATCGACCTCATACCTGCGCACCACTTCCGAACAAGGCACCCTACCTATCGTCGTTTTCTCACAACAGATGCCATGGGGTGGCTAATCGGGGTGAGAGCAAGGCTGCCGTGAAAGGTCCGGGACGGGATAGGGTAGTAGCACGCGGAGGTTTACCCAGGTTCGGGGCTCTCCGGAGAGATAATACCCCTACTCCTGCATGTCTGTATATGAGGTGTATTGTAGTATAGAGTTTCTCCTAGAGCTGTATGGGAGAGGAGAGCCATGAGGCTTCTTGCCTCATATGTGTACGTGTGAGCCTGAGCGCCATGAGAGAGTGAGAGGAGGCCTTTATATAGGCATGAGTGTGTAGCTTGGGATGTAAGCTACAGTGGGTAGCTTACATGCCAAGCAGCTTGGGATGTAAGCTACAATGGGTAGCTTACATGCCAAGCTATATGTAGCTTGTGAACTAGGCTATGCTTGTCCCATGGGGCACTTTATAAATCAGCGCCCGAGGGACAAGTTACACTACAGGTGAAACTACATGACGCGTGCATAGCGCACTACTACTCGTCAATAGTGCACCGCCGCGGGGTATGGTCGTCACGTCCGCGCGTGTCCGATGGGACGTCGTAGTTGGCTCTGGGCAGCCGGCTGGCTGAAGCAGCCGACCGCGGGTGTGAGTCGGAGCAGCCGGCCCGGGCGGGCAGGCAACCCGTCCGACTCGTCGTCTTTGGGGTACCCGGGGTTCATCCCACCGACACTACCGCGTCAACCCCGACGAGACTAAGGAGATACAAAGGCAAGTGCAAAAACTCCTAGATAAAGGGCATGTACGCGAGAGCTTAAGTCCATGTGCGGTTCCAGTTATTCTTATGCCTAAGAAAGATGGTAGTATGTGTATGTGTTCCGATTGCCGTCCCATTAATGCTATCACCGTAAGGTATCGCCATCCAATTCCTCGCCTTGATGACATGCTAGATGAACTTAGTGGTGCCACTATATTCTCTAAAATTGATTTAAAAAGTGGTTACTACCAAATACGCATGCAAGAGGGCGATGAGTGGAAAACGGCCTTCAAAACTAAATCTGGTCTATATGAATGGTTGGTTATGCCAATGGGTCTATCTCAAGCACCGGGTACATTTATGCGTGTCATGCATTATGTCATACGTCATCTCATTGGATATTGTGTTGTGGTATACTTTGATGACATTCTTGTTTTCAGCGAAACTCTAGAGGAGCATGCTAAACATGTTAGAGAAGTATTGCAAGTTCTTAGGAAAGAGCAACTTAATGCAAACATGGAAAAATGCACTTTTGGTGTTGACAAGCTTGTTTTCCTAGGTTTTGTGGTATCTTCTAAGGGTGTCCAAGTTGATGAAACTAAAATTGATGCTATTAAAACTTGGCCTACGGCTAGAAATTTGCAACAAGTGCGTAGTTTCCTTGGACTATCCGGCTTTTACCGTCGCTTTGTTAAGGATTTTAGCACGATTGCATCGCCTCTACATTCTTTGAGCAAGAAGAATGCACCCTTTATTTGTGGACCGTCGCAAGACACCGCATTCCATGAGCTTAAAAACTTGCTTACTCATGCACCATTGCTAGCATTACCCAATTTTGACAAAACTTTTGAAGTGCATTGTGACCCTAGTGGTAATGACATAGGTGGCGTGTTAATGCAAGAAAAATGCATCATTGCGTACTTTAGTGAGAAACTTTCCGGAGCTCAACTTAATTATCCCATATATGATAAAGAATTGTATGCTTTGGTGAGAGTCTTACACGTTTGGGAGCATTATCTCCGCCCACGTGAATTTGTCATTCATACCGATCATGAAACTCTCAAGTATCTTAAGGGTCAAACCAAGTTGAACAAGCAGCATGCTAAATGGAGTGAATTCATTGAGTCTTTTCCTTATGTCATCAAATACATTAAGGATAAAGAAAATGTTGTGACGGATGCTCTTTCCCGCAAATGCATGCTAGTTACTCAACTTGAATTGAATGTCATTGGTTTTGAGCATATCAAAGATTTGTATGAGCATGATGTTTCCTTTGCTACTCCTTATGCTAAGTGCCAAACTAAACCTTGTTGGGAAAAATATTACATGAAATATGGCTATCTTATGCGTGCTAACAAACTTTGCATACCCGAGTCTTCTCTTTGTTTGTTGCTTCTGCAAGAGGCTCATGGTGAAGGACTCATGGGTCATTTTGGACGTGACAAGACATATGTCATACTATCCAACAAGTATTTTTGCCCAAATATGTTTCGTGATGTTGCACGCTTTACCAACCGATGCTCTACATGTCGCAAAGCTAAGTCAAAAGCTCAATCCCATGGTTTATACATGCCACTTCCAATACCTTTTCAACCTTGGGAAGATATTAGCATGGATTTTGTGCTTGGCATGCCACGAACTAAAAAAGACCATGATTCTGTTTTTGTTGTTGTGGACCGCTTTTCCAAAATGTCTCATTTCATTCCATGTCACAAGAATGACGATGCTTCAGATGTTGCCAATCTCTTTTGTAGGGACATCTTGCGACTACATGGCGTACCCAAGACCATTGTGTCGGAAAGCAACGTCAAGTTCCTTAGCTACTTTTGGAAGACGCTATGCATCAAGCTCGGAATCAAGCTACTTTTCTCTTCGGCATACCATCCACAAACCGATGGTCAAACGGAGGTCACAAACCGGACGCTCTCGACGCTCCAAGGTGTGTTAATCAAGAAGAACATCAAGGAATGGGAAGAATGTCTACCCATCGCCTAGTACGCCTACAACCCCGCGCGTCACTTCACCACCGGTAAGTCTCCCTTCGAAGTGGTCTACGGCTTCAACCCTTTGTCCCCATTGGACATACTTCCGCTACCGCTTCAAGAACGAGTGAACATGGATGCAAACACAAGGGCAAACTACATCAAGAAGATGCATGAAGAAACAAGACGCACGATCGAACGTCGACTGGAACACGTCAGCACCCGATGGTGTTCAACCCCGGTGATCTTGTGTGGCTACACCTTCGCAAGGACCGCTTCCCCAACGAGCGAAAGTCAAAGCTTCTTCCACGAGCCGACGAACCATTCAAGGTGTTGGCACGCTACAATGACAACGCCTACAAGATCGACATTTCACGCGACAAGTACAATGTGAGCGACATCTTCAATGTCAAGGACCTATCTCCTTTCCATGGTGATGAGGATCTCGATCCGAGGACGGATCTCTCCCAAAGGAGGGAGATGATGTGGAGCATCCCATGGTCATCCCCATGGATCCATCAACAACACATCAAGCTCCAAGTGGCCCTATGACAAGAGCCCGAGGACGTGCCATTGAAACCGAGGTGACATTCCTCCTTCGTGATTCTCCATTTGATACTCTCGAGACATGGAATCTATCTCATGCGGAAACTCTATGCATGATTAGGTGCCATGAATACGACCTCTGAAACGCTCGGAGTGAAGACCAACCAAGCATGAAGGTGGGCGCGAAGGCAGATGGAAGGAATCTACAATGGAAGGCCTCAAGCACCTCCAGGCCCCGGACATCCGGCCCAAGGCCCGGAAATCCGGCGCCACCAAACCAGAGAACCAGGCCGGCTGATGCTACAACGGCCGGACATCCGGCGTCGGCCCGGAAATCCGGCCCCTAGCCAGAAATCCAGCGCTTCCAGTCCAGAACCGTGCGGAACCAGACGTCCAAGCCCCGGACATCCGGCGACTCCTGAAGCCCCGGACATCCGGCCCCTGGCCCGGACATCTGGCCCCTGCGTGGGCAGATGCGGGCCAAAGGCCCATGTATCCCCTCTTTCCTCACCCCACTCGCCTTGGACTATAAATAGACATCTCCCTCCTCCATCTAGGGTTAGCTTATGTTTAGCATTAAGTGTTTGTTGAGCATAGCTCTTTCCACTTACCTCCTCCCATGGAGATGACCTCTATGTGAGAAGATCCAAGTGGATGCCAAGGCCCCTCGTGTAGGGAAGATCTTCCGGGATATCAAGGCCCCTCGAAGTGGGAAGACTACCGTTACTTGTATCCTTTTGTTGAACTTGGTTCGATGTATCTCGTGTGTTTTCTATGGATCTAGCGGATGTGTAATCGGAGATCATTCTTGAGAGTTTGTGTTTTCTCTTTGGCTTTCTCTCTTTCCCCTCCATCGTGTGAAAAGATCGACACCCACGGGTTGACCCCGTACCACTCTTCATCGGGGATCTCAACGGCCAAATCTAACACTGGTTTTGAAGGGATGCATGGGGCTTCGACTATGGCATCAGGAATCCAGGAGAAGATGTCTTAAGCTTTGCTCTAGCCTACGGCATAACCCTAGCTAACACCCTCTTTAAAAAGAGGGAATCACATCTAGTGACTTTTAGTAGTGGTCAACACTCTAGCCAGATTGATTTCATCCTCTCAAGAAGAGAAGACAAGCGTGACTACCTAGATTGTAAGGTGATACCTGGAGAGAGTGTTGTCCCTCTGCATAAGTTTGTGGTTGTTGACTTCCGCTTTCGGATTTGTGTCCAGCTGGACAAGCGTGCCAAAGTTGCTAGAACGAAATGGTGGAAGCTCAACGGGGAGATAGCTCAGACGTTCAAGGAGAGGGTCATTAAGGAGGGCCCTTGGGAGGAAGGAGGTGATGCAGACAATATGTGGATGAAGATGGCGACTTGCATTCTAAGGTGGCCTTAGAGGAGTTTGGAGTGTCAAGGGGAAGTAGAAGCAAAGCTAAAGATACATGGTAGTGGAACGATGATGTCCAGAAGGTTATTAAGGAGAAGAAAGATTATTAGAGATGCCTATACCTGGATAAGAGTGTGGACAGCATAAAGAAGAACAAGATGACAAATGAGGCCCAAAGCGAGTTGTGAGTGAAGCAAGGGGCCAGGCGTATGAGGACCTCTACCAGAGGTTAGACACGAAGGAAGACGAAAGGGGCATCTATAAGATGGCCAAGATCCAAGAGAGGAAGACGAGGGATGTTGACCAAGTCAAATGCATCAAGGACGAAGCAGACCAACTCCTAGTGAAGGACAAGGAGATTAAGCATAGATGGCGGGAGTACTTTGACAAGTTGTTCAATCGGGAGAATGAGAGCTCTACCATTGAATTGGACGACTCCTTTGATGATACTAGCAGGCGTTTTGTGTGGCGAATCAAGGAGTCTGAGGTTAAGGAGGCTTTAAAAGGGATGAAAGGAGGCAAGGCCATGGGCCCTGATTATATCCCCATTGAGGTGTGGAGAGGCCTCGGGGACATAGTAATAGTATGGCTAACCAAGCTTTTCAACCTCATTTTTTGGGCAAATGAGATGCGAGAAGAATGGAGACGAAGTATATTAGTATCAATCTTGAAAAAGGGGGGGTGTTCAGAGTTGTACTAATTACTGTGGAATTAAGCTGATGAGCCAATGAAGTTATGGGAGAGAGTCATTGAGCATCGCTTAAGAAGAATGACATGCGCGACCAAAAATTAGTTTGGTTTCATGTCGGAGAGGTCGGCCATGGAAGCCATTTTCTTGGTACAACAACTTATGGAGACATACAAGAAGCAAAAGAAGGACATGCATATGGTGTTCATTGTCTTGGAGAAGGCCTATGATAAGATACCGTGCAATGTCATGTGGTGGGCCTTGAAGAAACACAAAGTCACGGCAAAGTACATTACCCTCATCAAGGACATATACGATAATGTTGTGGCAAGTGTTCGGACAAGTGATGGCGACACTGATGACTTCCCGATTGAAATAGGACTGCACCAAGGGTCAGCTTTGAGCCCTTATCTTTTTGCTTTGGTGATGGAGGGATATAGGAGATATCCCATGGTGTATGCTCTTTGCGGATGATGTGGTGCTAGTCGATGATAGCCGTAAGGGGGTCAACAGAAAGTTAGAGCTATGGAGACAAACCTTGGAATTGAAAGGTTTTAGACTTGGTAGAACTAAAACCGAGTACATGAGGTGCAGTTTTAGTACTACTAAGCACGAGGAGGAGGAGGTTAGCCTTGATGCTCAGATGGTGCCTCAGAAGGACACCTTTCGATATTTGGGGTCAATGCTATAGAAGGATGGGGATATCGATGAAGATGTGAACCATCAAATCAAAGCCGGATGGATGAAGTGGCGCCAAGCTTCTGGCATTCTCTGTGACAAGAGTGCCACAAAAACTAAAAGGCAAGTTCTATAGGACAGCGGTTTGACTCGCAATGTTGTATGGCGCTGAGTGTTGGCCGACTAAAAGGCAACATGTGAAACAGTTAGGTGTGGAGGAGATGTGCATGTTGAGATGGATGTGTGGCCACATAAGGAAGGACCGAGTCCAGAATGATGATATACGAGATAGAGTTGGGGTAGCACCGATTGAAGAGAAGCTTGTCCAACATCGTCTGAGATGGTCTGGGCATATTCAGCGCAGGCCTCCAGAAGCTCCAATACATAACGGACCGCTAAAGTGTGCTGATGATGTCAAAAGAGTACGGGGTAGACCAAACTTGACATGAGAGGAGTTCGTAAAGAGAGATCTAAAGGACTGGAGTATCACCAAAGAATTAGTCATGGACAGGGGTGCATGGAAACTTCCTATCCATGTGCCAAAACCATGAGTTGGTCGCGAGATCTTATGGGTTTCACCTCTAGCCTACCCCAATTTGTTTGGGACTAAAGGCTTTGTTGTTGTTGTTGCTGCTTTTGAGGAGTACAAAAGCCTGCTACTCATAAGATACATGTGGACCGAGTACTGATGTCCAACTAGTTCACGAACTTCTCCACCGCTAGCAACAGCTTTTCAACATGGTCACGATGCTCCTCCGAATGAGGTTGGTCTAGCAACAGATCAATGAAGTCGGAACCAATGAAGCAGATATGTGGATGACACCATGCTCCTTTTAAGAAGCAATCAACATTGCCATGGTCAAATTGCTACTCTATTTTGAGGTGATGTCTTGTATGAAGATTAATTTTTAAGAATGTGACTGTTGTAATGAGGGCGTCGATCGTGTAGTAGCGAAGGGTTGCTACTCTAATTTTGAGGTGATGTCTTGTACGAAGATTATTTTTTAAGAATGTGAGATTGCTGTTATGGGGCTGTCGATCATGGACTAGAAGGGCTGCTAACCTCCTAACTTGCAAATCTGCCAATTTTTCGATCTCATACCACAATAATCCTATTAGCGAGAAGGTTTTATGCCTTAACTAAATACCTGGTATGCAATAAAGTATTCGAGCCCTGGAAAGGCAAATTTTCTCGTGTTAGGAGGAAGATTGCTTCTCAATAATGTGTCTCCCGCCAGTCCCAACTTACACCATGGGTCGCTTTCTGTTAGCCAACAATGTGCACACAAGTTTCAACAAAGTGACGCTCATTTTTTTCTCGGAAAGAGATACTCGAACGTAAATACCATATATAGTGAAATGGGCATCTATTTGCAAACCCAAAGACCATGGGGGTTTAGGAGTGTTAAACTCCCAACTTATGGACATTATTCAACCAGCCAAATTTATATGGAAGATTAGTCAAAACTCTCTGGGTCTACAGTTGGATCTCATCAAAGCCAGATACTAGAAGGTTCAACTTCTTCTCCTGGACTAGGCGTGGGGCCCCTTTCTAGAATGGAATCCAGGCCATCAAGCCAATCTTTGATTTAGGAGAAAAGCATGTCGTCTGGGACAGGCAATCGACCAGGTTCTGGTTGAACAATTGGATTGGTGGGGCCCGCCCCACATCAGATACCACCAGCTCTTCATCATGGCCTCTGATCCAGAAATCTTGGCCAGCTCAACAATTAGACAAGGCTCGCTCAGCGTGTTGTTTTGTCATACCTTTGACCAGGTCGAGGCAAACTTATGGGAGGCCCTTGGTGCCGAAGTTATTAATGTCCTGCTATTGAACTCATCCAACAAAATCTCTTGTGACCCAGAAGCGACTGGTCGGTGAAATCTTTATACGCCAAACTCTCTTCCGACCATGTTGTTCAGCACACTAAACTTCTTTTGCAGGCGGTCATGCACATGAAGATTAAGGTCTTCAACAGACAAATGATTAGGGGGAGACTACCTCATCTTGCAATATCTTGAAACACAACGGTCTGAGTGATGGCTCATATGCCTTGTGCGGTAAGCGAGAAGATACAAATCATATATTATTTTGCCCAATGGAGAAATTCATGTGGAACTAAGTGAGGGAGGGACTGGGATGATCCTGGAACCCTATATGTTGCTCTGAGCTCTTGGGGCTTGTCCTGGGTGTTGGGGGTTCGCATTGCGTTGCATTGCAGCCATGTGCTGAGCCTTATGGAATATTCGTAACAAATGGCCATTGAAATGATGTTTCCATCCAATCCCCGGTTTAAATGTTCGACCTTCTTTCAGCTTTGGATGCCTGCAGGGAGAATGAAGGACGAGGAAACTTCATTGGATGGGTTACAGAGGCTTATAGATCTTCATGCTACGAACTGAAACGTTCTAGGCACTTCAGGAGCTGCTTAGCCTCTAGTCCTTTTGTGCGAGGTGTGTGCTTGATTTTCCCTTTGAGCGAGGAGTATGTGTTTTGGTTTGTAGGAGTAAGAATTATAAGTTACTTTGTCACTGTTTGAGCGCTTTATATAGTATAAGGCCAAGCGCTCCTTGCGCCTTTTTGTTCTAAAAAAAGCAAGAAAACAAGGGTCCACAACAGAGTGCGCATACTAGAACATCGTCGTTACCCATGAACGAAATTGGTGGTGCCATCGAGGGGGTCAACTATCCAGGTCGGGTCGTAGGTGAGGTCATCGGTCGAGCCGAGGGCTGCAGACGTCTCCTCGCCGATGAACTTGTGGTCCGGGTAGAGCATCCGGAGGTGGTTGAAGATGAGATCCTCGCAGGCCTTGTCCGTCTCCGTCACCAAATCCACCTGCAGCAGCAACAATCCATAGCACTATGACAACTAGATCGCAATCCAATCAAGGCAGACAGAGGCATCAAAAGGAGGTAAGATGCGTGGGGAAAAGAAAGAGGCAAGAGGAGAGACCTGGCCCTTTTGCTCCACATTCTTGGTTAGGTAAAAGCTCTTGCGGATGATCTGCATAGGGTACAAATCGGTCCCAGAATGAGCGAACAGGCAATCGCGCATCACGAGCAGTGGGCCTAAGAAACAATTGCGGCAGGAGGATGGAGGGACGGATCGAGTTCATAGTATAGGAGGATTACCTCGCCGGCGCTCTTGGCGGCGTCCACCGCTGCGGCCAGGAACTGCTCCTCCGCCATGGCTTCCGAATCTCCCGCCTCCAGACTACGAAGAGGGAATCTGATGTTACCTATACAGGAACGCTCGGCTGGGTGGTGCGCCCAAGGTGAACGAGCGCTCACGGTGTGTAGCCTTTTTCTTTGTCCCGGTGAACCAATCGTTCGCGTTGGAGGATGCACCTCACACACAAACCGCCTCCCCACCCCACCTAACCCCGGCCACCTTTCCCTCTTTCTTCATTTCTATCGTCTTCATCTCCGCATAACTTGTCACCTTCACACACCTCAAACTTTTACCCCTTCTTTCGATCAAAACTGTCATGAAAACATAAAGACGGATAAATTGAAGCATCAAAATATTGAATTGAGACAAGATCTGCACTAAACCTATCATCCCCTTCCCCTCAAACCCGCATGTGAGAAACCCACCTAACCCCCTTTTCTCCGCTTCCATCGGTTTCATCTCCACATAACTTATCATTTCCCCGTCGCCTCCACACACCTCGAGCTGCTACTCCCTCTTTCGATCAAAAATGTCATGAAAACACAGAGACGTGTGGATTGAAGCATCAGAACGTTAAATTGAGCTAAGATATGCACTAAACATATCACCCCCCCTCCCCTCCCCTTTCTTGTCACTCACGTCCCTACACTCATCGAAAATTGTCTATGTGATCCACCTAACAATACCATGGTCAAAACATGCTGCTCTTACCATCACGGTGTAGAAAAAGCACACACAAAAAGATATGCGTAAATCTTGGAAGTACGGGTAGTATAAACTTAAACATGCATACTCAATGGTTTTGCTACGTAAATCTATGTGAAAGGTGTCGATAGGTGTCAATAGCATTGAATGGCACACAAATATTGTTCTTTTAAACAAAAGATAAATAATAGGAGAAAATGTCATGTCATATCCCCTAAAACTGCCATACCATACAATCAGCCATATGTACTAAAACTGCCACCTGAAAGCTGCTAAAAATGCTAAATGAGTAGTACTAAAACTGACGGGTGAGTGTTTATAAAAAGTACCTAGTGAGTAGTACTAAAAACTCCATGTGAGTGCTGCTACAAAATGCTATGCTAGATCCACTAAAACTACCATGCATGTCATGCCATGATCCACGAAAACTATCATGCTAGGGAAAATGAAAATGCCATGCCATATCCACTAAAACTATCATGCTAGGGAAAATGAAAAATGCCATGCCATATCTAATAAAATTGCACATGCCATTTTTAGGGGGAAAGCAACCATACATACACCGTCAGAAAACAATGCCTAATGAGTACTGCTATATCTGCCATGTGAGTACTGCTAAGAAATCTGATAAACTGCCAATACAAAAACATGTCAACCCTACATTTTAGACCGCGTACTTTGGTGTTGGGTGTTCAATTGCATGGTTACAAAAAAATAAAAATGCATGTGACTACTACTGAAAACTGCCATGTCAATGCTACTGAAAGTTGTCATGTGATATCTGATAAAAACCGTGCTAAAAATGCAATTTAAACAAGGGCATTGTTTTTTATAAAGAAAAATAAATTGTCGTGCTTTTGTAATACAAAATGTCATGGCATATAAGTGTTTTATGAAAAGACATGTTTATCTATTTACATTAAGGTTTTAAGCCCCCGAAAAACAATTCGGGTGCATGTAAGAGAGGCATCGCTTCGGCTTGGGGCACGAAGAAATCATGGACCAAGGATCAAACAATCAGCCGTGGTTGAATGTTGCTTGGGCAACCCCCGCGTGGACTGCAATGCCTATAGAAGATTTAACGTCAATTTGCCCGTTGATGCCACTACTACAAGAATACTCAAATGAAGGCGTGTGTCTTACTACTGTTTATAAAAGCCGTGCGTAGAAACGTCATGATTTCAGTAACGGACAATGAAAAATAGATAGAAGATCAGAGGACTAACATTACTATACATAGGGCTTTGCCAGCTGGAGCAGATGATGTGGAATGTCGGGTGATAGTGTCCTGGATTAGGGGTCACTCACCACGTCGTCTCCTGACCAGGTGGGCCCGGCTAAGGACCCCATGGTGGTTCACCAACATGCCGCAAAAGGGCCCATGGCATGTAGAAGGAACATTCCCGAAGACTTGGTGATGGAGGCGAAGTTGTCCCTGTCTTTCAATGAGATGTGACTACCATTTTTGGTGGAGTAGACTTTGACGATCCGACTACGAACGTGTGAGGACGTCGCGCCTTAGCAATCGCTAAACCAACTCCGAAAGGTTATTGACCACGCCGGAGCACGATCAACCTGACCACGAGGGTCTTTTCCTGCACGCAAATGAAGAACAAGCAAGAAACTGAAATTGCAATCTGGATATTGCGAATATAAGAGGAAGGCTTTATTGATGAAAGTGGGGTTCTGTGACGTCTTGGTCTGGTCGTGGAACAAAAACGAAGGACGCGAAGTTGCAGCTGTGGCAAACTTTTAATCTAAACAAAACCCAAGTCTAAACGGCGCCCTAAGGGCTGTATATATGAGGGAATAGAGGGGAATTTCGTGTCCCTTGGAGGAGGGGTCCGAAACCAACCCTAACTCAGTTTCCCCACACATACGGACTCTAAAAACAGCCTATAATGTAGTATTTCAAAATTACATGGGCCTGTCTCAAAAATAAGGTGGTGCAACACCTATAATAGCCTATGGACGAAATTTATAAATTGGCATCTTGAATATTTCGTCCAAGCCTTCATGCTCTCATGGCTTAAAGTGCGAAAATCACCACTGGAACCTCCATTGTTCTCTCCCACGTGCGCACCTTCTTCTCCATGCTTGTTCCCGCTCCAATGGCCATCCTTCTTGTCCATGCTAGGTCCTTCATTCATAAGTAAAACAAAAGTATCTAATTTAAGCAGCATCATATGTTCATGAACATTGGAAGGATTTCCAAGAAACGAAAGTACCTGGTAATTCAATTGGCGTGCGCGAGCTCTAGTAATTGGTCCAGTATGTATAGCAGCAGGGGCTGTGGGTGTAACAATGGTATTGATGTCCTCATCATCCTCCCCTTCTTGAAATGAAGTCGTCCTCGATGGAAGCTCATCTTCCTCACCCAAATAAGGCTTCAAATCTGCAATGTTAAAAGTGGGACTGACCCCAAACTCTGCAGGCGGCTCAAGTTTATATGCATTATCCTCTATTTTCTCTAACACCTTAAAAGGACCATCAACACGTGGCATTAGCTTTGACTTGCGCAAATCAGGAAATCTATCCTTACGCAAATGTAACCAAACAAGATCTCCAGGTGCAAAGACAACATGTTTTCTACCCTTGTCTCCAACAATTTTGTATTTAGCATTCATAGCTCAATGTTTTCCTTAGTTACCTCATGCATTTTTAAGATCAATTCAGCACGTTGTTTAGCATCAAAATTTACCTTCTTCGAAGATGGAAGAGGCAACAAATCAATAGGCGCACGAGGTATGAAACCATACACAATTTCAAAAGGGCACATCTTAGTAGTAGAATGCAATGCATGATTATAAACAAATTCAATATGAGGCAAGCATTCTTCCCACATTTTCAAGTTATTCTTCAAAATAACCCTAAGCATAGTAGACAATGATCTGTTAACTACTTCCGTTTGTCCATCAGTTTGGGGGTGACATGTAGTAGTAAAAGCAGTTAGTCCCCAACTTAGCCCATAAACATCTCCAAAAGTGGCTACGAAATTTAGCATCACGATCTGAAACAATTGTATTTGGCACACCATGCAAGCGAATAATTTCACGAAAGAACAAACCAACAACATTAGCAGCAGCATCACTTTTATGACATGGTATAAAGTGTGCCATTTTTGAAAATCTATCCACGACAACAAATATGCTATCCCTCCCCTTATTTGTTCGAGGTAAACCTAAACAAAGTCCATAGATATATCCTACCAAGGAACACTGGGTACAGGCAAAGGCATGTATAAACTATGAGAATTGAGTCGTGGCTTAGCTTTTTGACATGTAGTGCAGCGAGCAACAAAACGCTCAACATCCCGTCGCATCTTTGGCCAAAAGAAATGTGTAGCAAGTACATCCTCCGTCTTCTTCACGCCTAAGTGTCCCATTAATCCTCCTCCATACGCCTCCTGCAACAACAAAAGACGAACGGAGCTAGCTGGAATGCATAGCTTGTTAGCACGGAACACAAATCCATCATTAATGACGAACTTGTTCCATGTTCCCCCTTCTTTACAATTCTGCAACACATCTTTAAATTCAACATCATGCACATATTGATCTTTGATGGTCTCCAAACCAAATATTTTAAAGCCAAGTTGTGAAAGCATAGTATAACAACGAGACAATGCATCAGCAATAACACTTTCTTTTCCCTTCTTGTGTTTAATGACATAAGGGGAAGTTTCAATGAATTCAACCCATTTAGCATGTCTACGGTTCAGTTTTGCTTGACTTTTAATATGCTTCAAAGATTCATGATCAGAATGTATAACAAATTATTTGGGCCATAAATAATGTTGCCATGTTTCCAAAGTCCGAACAAGGGCATATAAATCCTTATCATAAGTAGAATAATCCAGACTAGGCCCACTCAATTTTTCAGAAAAGTATGCAACGGGTTTACCATCTTGTAATAACACACCTCCTAATCCAATTTCACTAGCATCACATTCAAGCTCGAAAGTCTTATTAAAATCTAGAAGTTGGAGTAAGGGAGCATGTGTTAACTTATCTTTCAATACCGTGAAGGCTTCTTCCTGTGCGATGCCCCAAACAAAAGGCACATCCTTCTTTGTAAGCTCATTGAGAGGTGCAGCAATGGTTCTGAAATCTCTCACAAAACGCCTATAGAAACCTGCAAGGCCAAGAAAACTCCTCACTTGTGTGACCGTTTTGGGCTGCGACCAACTCTCAATAGCTTCAATCTTGGCTTTATCAACTTCAATTCCCCGTGTAGTAACAACATAGCCAAGAAAAGATACTCGGTCGGTGCAAAAGGTGCACTTCCCAAGGTCACCAAACAAATGTGCATCATGTAGAGCAATAAAAACAGCACGTAAATGTTCCAAGTGTTCCTCCAAAGATCTACTATAAATTAGTATATCATCAAAATAGACTACCACAAATCGTCCAATGAAAGGACATAAAACCTCGTTAATTAATCCTATGAAAGTGCTAGGTGCATTAGTTAACCCAAAAGGCATGACTAACCACTCATATAATCCAAACTTAGTTTTAAATGTTGTTTTCCATTCATCTCCCAATTTCATACGAATTTGATGGTATCCACTACGCAAATCAACTTTGGAGAAAATTGTAGAGCCACTTAATTCATCAAGCATATCATCTAGCCTAGGAATAGGATGACGATAGCGAATAGTAATATTATTAATGCCTCTACAATCAACACACATACATGATGTATCATCCTTTTTCGACACTAGAATAATAGGAACAATACAAGGACAAAGGGATTTGCGTATATAACCTTTGTCGAGCAGCTCATGTACTTGACGCATAATCTCCTTCATCTCCTCTGGATTGATACGGTATGGCACACGGTTAGGTAGCGATGCACCGGGAATTAAGTCAATCTGATGCTCAATCCCTCTAATAGGTGGTAATCCCGGCGGCACGTCTTGTGGAAAGACGTCAGCGAACTCCTGCAAGATGTTAGTGACAGTAGGAGGCAAAGAGGGAGGCACATCCTCCAACAACAACAAAAACAAAGACTTTAGTCCCAAACAAGTTGGGGTCGGCAAGAGGTGAAACCCATAAGATCTCGCGACCATCTCATGGTTCTGGCACATGGATAGCAAGCTTCCACACACCCCTCTCGATGGATAGTTCTTTGGTGATGCTCCAATCCATCAAATCTCTCTTTACGGACTCTTCCCATGTCAAGTTCGGTCTACCCCGGCCTCTTTTGACATTATCAGCATGCTTCAGCCGTCCGCTATGCACTAGGGCTTCTGGAGGCCTGCGTTGAATATGCCCAAACCATCCTAGACGATGTTGGACAAGCTTCTCTTTAATTGGCGCTACCCCAACTCTATCTCGTATATCATCATTCCGAATTCGGTCCTTCCTTGTGTGGCCACACATCCATCTCAACATGCACATCTCCGCCACACCTAGCCGTTGCACATGTCGCCTTTTTGTCGACTAACACTCAGCGCCATACAACATTGCGGGTCGAACTGTCGTCCTATAGAACTTGCATTTTAGCTTTTGTGGCACCCTCTTGTCACAGAGAATGCCAGAAGCTTGGCGCCACTTCATCCATCCGGCTTTAATTCGATGGTTCACATCTTCATCGATATCGCCGCCCTTCTGCAACATTGACCCCAAATATCGAAAGGTGTCCTTCTGAGGCACCACTTGCCCATCAAGGCTAACATCCTCCTCCTCCTCGTGCCTAGTAGTACTGAAAGCGCATCTCATGTACTCGGTTTTAGTCCTACTAAGTCTAAAACCTTTCGATTCCAAGGTTTGCCTCCATAACTCCAACTTCCTGTTAGCCCCCGTTCGACTCTCATCGACTAGCACCACATCGTCCGCAAAGAGCATACACCATGGGATATCTCCTTGTATATCCCTTGTGACCTCATCCATCACCAAGGCAAAAAGATAAGGGCTCAAAGCTGAGCCTTGATGCAGTCCTATCTTAATTGGGAATTCATCAGTGTTGCCATCACTTGTTCGAACACTCACGTCCTCCAATGAAAATAATACCTCTTTGCACACAAAAGCATAACAAACAGACGTAGTAACATCCAAATCAGTAATATCAGATTTAGTGGCAAGTAAACATCCACTCTTCAATTTTATTTCAGATGCAACACTAGATGATGGTTTATTAGTCTTATTCTGTTGCTCAAAGTCCTTTGCCACAATATGATTTTCACTCTTACTTTGCTCCTATTTTGCTTTACTAGCGCTAGCAATGTCATCTTTCATAATAGGGCCATTTGCATTCCTGTCCATAACTCGAACCACCTACTCAGATTTGCCCCTAATTTCGAAGCATGCTCAAATTTGCCCCTCTTCCGTTAAGTGCGCTTATAGAAATGCCCTTCCGTACATTTTCCGTCCAGTCAAAGGCCTTTGACCGTTAGATTTTTCAAAGGCCTTTGACTGGACGGAAAATGTACGGAAGGGCATTTCTATAAGCGCACTTAACCGAAGAGGGGCAAATTTGAGCATGCTTCAAAATTAGGGGCAAATCTGAGTAGTGGGTTCGAGTTAGGGGCACAGATGTAAAAGACCCTTCATAATATGTTCATGAGACATAGGAAGCAAAGTTATATTTTTATCCTTATGAACAAGAGTATACTGATTTGTCCTACCATGGTGTACATATTTTTTTATCAAATTTTCATGGTCTACCAAGTAAAACAGAGCATGCTTGCATGGGTACCACATCACAATCAACATAATCAGAATATGTAGCAATGCTAAAGTGCACACGAACAGTACGTGTTACCTTAACCTTGCCACTATTGTTGAACCACTTGATATAATAAGGATGAGGATGTGGTCTAGTGGTGAGAGACAGCTTCTCCACCATCTCCATGCTAGCCAAGTTGTTACAACTCCCTCCATCGATTATAACGTGGACAGAACGTTCCTTCACAACTCCCTTTGTATGGAGCAAGTTGTGCCTCTGATTTTGCTCAGCATGTGTTACCTGCACACTCAAAACACGTTGAGCAACTAAACTTTCATACTTGTTCGCGTAGTCAACAGCCATGTAGTGTGTCTCTTGTTCAGTATCCTCGGCACCTTGTTCTTCACTTGCAATAAGAGCCAAAGTCTCCTCATCATAATCACTAGGAGGCATATCCACCATCCTCGTTAACAATCATCACACGCCTGGATGTGCATTCTCTCGCAAAATGACCTCTACCCTTGCAACGATGACATATAACCCAAGGTTTTTGCCCTGTAGATGCCATGGTTGAAGAAGAGCTTTGTGCAGGCCCCGAAGGTGTGCCCTTGCTGGAGGCTCATGGCGGTGCCTGTTTTCTTGTATCTCTGTTGGAGTTGGCGGCTGAAGTAAGTGGTGTTGTAGTAGGACGTGTGGAAGTAGATGATGTACGTGGTGTCCATGATGAAGCTCGACCTGCAGAAAAAATAGTTCTCGCCATTGCCTGTCGATCCTACACTTCACGTTCAGCTTTGCAAGCAAGATGGAATAAACGAGTGATAGTGTTATACTCCTTATACTCTAGAATAGTTTGAATCTCTCTATTTAATCCACCCATAAAACATGCAAGCATAGCTTCATTCTCCTCAACAATACCACATCTAATCATGCCAGTTTGCAATTCCTGATAATATTCCTCTACATAATTTTTTCCTTGTCTTAAACGTTACAAATTTTGAAGCAATTCACATTGATAATATGGTGGAACCCAACGATTATGCATAGCAGTTTTCAAAGCAGCCCAAGTAGTAGGGATATTATCATGATGTATTCTACAATGTTCAGACCACCAAACACAAGCAAAACTAGTGAATACACAAACAGCAGCAACAACACGTCTATCCCCAGGAAATTGTAAGCATGTAAAACGTTGTTCTGTTTCTAACTCCCAAGTAAGATATATATCAGGAACATATCGACTCTCAAATGTCAGAATATCCAATTTTAGTTTAGGGGGATGGTCATGATCCTGTACCTGAGGGGGTGGTGCAGCCCTACCATTGCGATTGTATGCATGTGGACGACCTGGTGCTTGTGGTGGTGGTTGCCCTTGGTGCTGATTGGGAGCAACCTCTCCCTCATCATTGTAATCACCATCGTAGTCCTCATTCTGCTCAACCATTGTAGCAATAATAGCCACAGAAATTGCAGCAGTAGCAACGGCACCAGAATTTTGGCCTTGACCGATAGGCACACGTTGCGCTCATCTCGCGAAATTTGAACGATGTTGTTGTTGTTGCAGAGGTATGACAGGTGCAACTGGTGGTGGTAGACGTGCAAGCACCTCATTGAACTTAGCATCCAACTTGGTGTCGAATGTCTCTTCTAAGTGATCTAACTTCTCCATGGCCTCACCAGAGAGCTGCCCAGATCCCGCGACACTCTGTTGTGAATCGGATTATGACCATACGTTGGGACTATCCGGAGGCCGATTCATCCAACTCGTAAATCCGAGCCGTGCACCTCGATCTAGGTCGGCCTGCACCACTGAACTCACTCTTGGTGGTTAGGGACCACCACTCCAAGTGGGCTGGGGACCGCCCACAAGACTTTGTTCGACCTCCCGATTATCCATCATCATGTAGCCGATGCTTCAGAATCAAGTCGTCTCTGAAGCCTCTACTCATCATATCCTCTCGACAAGCCTCTTCCGGGATGATCTTCCGTTCAGTGTTCTTTTTGCAAGCAATCTGAAGTCACTCCATATACGACGAAATGAGCTTCGCCTTTCGCCCCGAGAACTCATTGTTTCGGGAGATATTTGTCAGGACACCTTGCCGGGTGCTCGGGCGAATTATCCTCTCCATAGCATGGGATGAGGGAAATATCTGACTACTCCCACCCACTTCGGCGTTATTGAGGTTTGTGCAATGCTCACGTCCATCTTGGGCAAACCCACTCTTCTCTCGTTGAGAGCAACAGTGTTGCATGAGCTCATGTGCCTCGGAACATGGGGACCAAGGGCATGATTACGGTAAGAGTTCCCTTGGAGTGGTCGCTTGACACCAAGAAACATACCTTGATGAAGTTATGAGTGACATCCATAACCTCATGAAAGGGTACCGGCTGGGGAATGTCCTAGCGACCGAACCTAGGGTAGTCTGACCACCAGACCATCGGATAAATCTCGCGAAAGAGGACGACAAGGTTGTCTGAAAATAAAAGTGTACTCTTCCCCAGCACTGGTCGAGAGATACAGCAATCAATCACTGTCGACTCGGGGCTCGAAGGTGAAAGGTCTCAATTCCGCGACATCGGTCAACAACGCTACACAAGTTCCTCTTTCATAATAACGTGTTCACAATAACCTTACTATACGGATAATATAAAGACCGTATTCACTATTTTCAAACGTGATCCTCCTTTATACTTCGCCTTTCCATCAGAACCTGTCATGGCCACTAAGCACTCCTATGTTGGCTCCGCGGGAGCAATGGGCTCCCCTCAAGTCACGAGCGAATTATGGCAACCGTCGTCGCCTCTCCACCCCATGTATGATTACCCCGGGGACACCAGAATGTCAAGCGGTTGCCGAGAAGCCATGGACCGACGAGACCTAAAGTGTCGCCCGAGCAAAACATTCCAGCTCCTCATACGGGCTAACCATGGTGTAGTGCACTACCTCGGCACTTCTTCCTCGATGAAGGAAAAGAAGGCCGAGCATTTCCGGCGCTTTTTCATCTCTAGGTGAACTTTCTTCGGAAGGGCTCTAGGGTATGCTACCTATAGGTACGGCCCGAAATAAAGAACTAGGAGATCCACTTTCCTGGTCGCAAGAACAAAGTGCACACCTGGATAAGCCTCCCTGGCGCAATTAGAGGGACGGGAGAAGAGGAAGAAAACGCTCGGGACCCTAACCCTTCTTTGCAGATCAAGACTAAAACTTGCAAAGCTCTTGTAGGACACACGAGGACTTTACAAGGTTCGGGGGCAGGACATAAACGTTAGAGAAGAAAACAACTTGCCCAATGGTAATTTTATTACACAAATTCATTAAACACCTAAGGAGTTTTTCCCATGGTGCTTTTCGGGAGAGTAACTTCGCCTATGTTGTCTCAACATAGCCTATCCCAAGTCCGGGTAAAGGAGGAGGGTTGTAATAGGCTTGGCGAGCCAAAGTCAAAACCCAACCACTCTTATGGAGTTGAAACCCAAAAGATTTATGTTGGGGCGTAACCCTCTCAGCGACGTGCCACATCGGAACCCGGGTGTGGCGTCAAATGGGCAAGGTCCGAGCCGTCCTCTCCTGGTGGCGCGTCGTAACTTGATCCGGATACGGTGGCACGTGAGCAGGGATCAGGTTGCCGCATCCTTAGTGGCAGCTACATCGACGCCCGGGTGTAGTGGAAAATGAGTAAGGGTCCTCGCATTTGACTCGACGAGTGCGAAGGGTAAGGAAGCTAGCCAAGCCTAGGAGGATCCGCTTAGGTAGCTGGAATGTAGGGTCCCTGACAGGTAAGCTTCGGGAGCTAGTTGATAAAGCGGTGAGGAGAGGTGTTGATATCCTTTGCATCCAAGAAACAAAATGGAGGGGATAGAAGGCGAAGGAGGTGGAGAGTACCGGCTTCAAGCTGTGGTAAACGGGGACGGCTGCAAACAGAAATGGAGTAAGCATCTTGATAAAGAAGAGCCTCAAGTATGGAGTGGTAGACGTCAAGAGACGTGGGGACCGGATTATCCTGGAGCTGGTAGTTGGGGACTTGGTTCTCAATGTTATCAGCGCGTATGCTCCGCAAGTAGGCCACAATGAGAACACCAATAGGGAGTTCTGGGAAGGCCTGGAGAACATGGTTAGGAGTGTACAGATTGGTGAGAGGCTCTTTGATGCGGAGCATCCTATGGTCGTCCCCACGGATCCATCACCAAGACATCAAGCTCCAAGTGGTCCTATGACGAGAGCCCGAGCACGTGCCATTGAAACCAAGGTGACATCCCTCAGTGATTCTCCATTTGATACTCTCGAGACATGGACGCTACCTCAGGTGGAAACTCTATGCATGATTAGGTACCATGGATACGACCTTGGAAACGCTCGGAGTGAAGACCAACCAAGCATGAAGGTGGGCGCGAAGGCGGATGGAAGGAATCTACAAAGGAAGGCCTCAAGCACCTCCAAGTCCCAGACATCCGGTGCCACCGAACAAGAGAACCAGGCCGGCTGATGCTACAGCGGACGGACATCGACCCCTGGCCGGACATTCGGCGTCGGCCCGGAAATCTGGCCCCTCGCCGAAAATTCAACACGTCCAGTCCAAAACCACGCGGAACCAGACGTCCAAGCCCCGGACATCCGGCCCAAGCCCGGACATCCGGCGACTCCTGAAACCCCGGACATCCGGCCCTGGCCCGGACATCCGGCCCGTCCTGAAGCCCCGGACATCCGGCCCTGGCCCGAACATCCGGCCCCTGCGTGGGTAGATGCGGGCCAAAGGCCCATGTATCCCCTTTCCTCACCCCACTTGCCTTGGACTATAAATAGACATCTCCCTCATCCATCTAGGGTTAGCTTATGTTTAGCATTAGAGTTTGTTGAGCATAGCTTCTTCCACTTACCTCCTCCCATGAAGATGACCTCTATGTGAGAAGATCCAAGTGGATGCCAAGGCCCCTCATGTAGGGAAGATCCTTCGGGATATCAAGGCCCCTCTCCGGAGTGGGAAAACTACCATTACTTGTATCCTTATGTTGAACTTGGTTCGATGTATCTTGTGTGTTTTCTACGGATCTAGCGGATGTGTGATCGGAGATCGTTCTTGAGAGTTTGTGTTTTATCTTTGGTTTTCTCCCTTTCCCCTCCATCTTTCCCCTCCATCGTGTAAAAAGATCGACACCCACGGGTTGACCCCATATCATCTTGGTATCAAGATCGACACCCACGGATCGACACCCACTCACCCTTGGGAGTCTCATCCCCCACTTTCTAGCCAATTTTTGTTTTGATTTGACCTAATTTCGAAAATTCTCACAAAAATAGCCATAGCAAAACTTCTTGGATTCGTTGGATTTGAGGAGATTTTGTTGAGTCTGATCCGTGGATTTAGTTGTGGACGAGTGGATCTAGCTTTCCCCCATCATCCCCATCAATTTCATTCGCAAAATCGCCCCCAATTTCGCCAAAAAAAATTAAGTTCATCCACAAGTTCGTGGGATCCCCAGATCCGATCTGGATCGGGCAGCCCAGATATCCAGCCCAACACCGGACATCCGGCCTGACGCTGACAGCTAGGCATCTTTGCCTTGTTTTCTCCGATTTTCGTTGATTACCACCATTTTCTTCCGCAACCACCGCCATTTTCTTCCGCAACCACCGCCAATTCTTTCGCAACCTTTTGCACTTGAGATTTTGAGCCGCGAACTTGCCGCTTCCTAACGTGTTTCGACTACTTAGGAGTGGTTCTACACCGACATCGTTAACACCTCACCGTAAACAAGGACAGTAACCGCGACGACACTCTTGATTATACCCTTGCCATTGCATTGTTACCCCGAGCCTATTTGTGTTACTTGCCTATCGAGACTAGCCATTGAGTATCGCCGGGCTACGCTACTTGTGCACTTTAATGATACATACTCCGCATAGCTTCAATTGCGCGCATATATCATAGTATCATCTCTTGTGTTACAATAGTACCCACATACATAAATGCTATCTTGGTGTGCACATCCCGCATTGTGACCATACATAATATCATCGCCAAAAGAAAGAGAAGCAAAGCTTTCAAGCAAAGAGCAAAGCAATAGCATCGCCAAATTTGCATATCATACTTGATCATCTTGGATCACTTGAGCGAGTGACATCGTGCCTCATACCATAGCAAAGTAGGGAACAGGAAGACGACACGTTTTGTATCTTATAGGTTGTGCACAAGTCCGTATCACGCCCATTTGAGCAATCGTGCTAGCGTCTCTCTAGTGTTGTGCAACACAAGCTTTTTCCGTGGATTCCACATTCTATGTCATTCCTTTGTTGCACGACCCCACTCTTCTATCCGTGTGTGTGTTTCCGTGTATACTCATTGCTATTGATCTATATTGTCTTACTTGCGAATTTGCGAATCTCTTTCAACATTATTGAATCTTATCTTCGGATTGCTTGAATTTTGTGCCACCATCCTAACCAAGCTACTCCATAAGCCTTATTTGTGTAGGTGTGAGAGGAACGATCTCCGGTGATGCGGAGCATCCCACCATCATCCCCATGGACTCTACACCATCACATCAAGCCACAAAGTGACCCATGACTAGAGCCCGGAGACGTGCTATTGAACATGTGGTGGCATCTCTCCTATATGAGTCTCTCTTTGATGTTCATGGAACTTGGATGCTACCTCAATCGGAGATCCTTTGCATGATCAGGCACAATGGGAATGGAGATGGTTAGAAGATGCCCGGAGCAGAGGACGACAAGCTTGGAAGGACAAAGGAGAAGCTGCGGACAAGGCCCAGCTCTCGGACGTCCGACGCCTGGAGGCCGACCTCGACCGAAGACCACCAGGACACTACTGCGCCCGGACGACCGACACCGCCCGGACGTTCGACACGCTCCAACGCTCGGACAATCGGACCCCTCCGGAAATCCGACGCCCCGGCACCCGCACCGATTTCTCGGAAGACCGAAGCCTCCGGATGTCCGAGCCTCGGACATCCGACCAGCTCCGGAAATCCGGCTACCCCGCACCCGAACCGAATCGTCGGACGACCGGAGGCTCTCGGACGTCCGGACCGCCCTGAAGCCTCGGACGTCTGACACCGTCCGGACGTCCGGACCCTGTCCGCGCACCAACCCGCGGGCTTTGGCCCATGTACCCCTTCCTTTCGCCTAGGACTATATAAACACCTCCCCCTCCTCTTCCTAGGGTTAGCTTATGTTTAGCAAAGACCATTGTTGAGCATAGCTCCATTACTTCCTTCTCCCACGGAGATTGACCTCCATCGAGAGAAGATCGAAGTGATGTCAAGGCCCCTCTAAGGGAAGATCCTAAGGGATTCAAGACCTCCTCCTTTGGAGCGAGGTGACTATCGTTACGTGTATCCTTTTGTTGATTGTGGATCTTGTACTCGTGTACTCGTGTGTTTCTAGTGGATGTGTGATCGAAGGTTGTCCTTGAGTGTTTGATTTCCTCTCATGTTTCTCTCTTGTTCTTCGTGTTCCTCGTGAGATCCCCTCCAATTCGTGAAAGATCGACGCACTCAGGCGTGCCCCGTATCATATTGGTATCAAGAGCCAAGGTTTCTCACGAATTTGGAGTCTTCCCCTTCGTTTTCTAGCCAATTTTGTTTTGTTTTGACATAATTTCGAAAATCCCCACAAAAATAGCCATACCAAATTTCTTGGATCCGTTGGATTTGAGGAGATTTTGTTGATTTTGATCCGTGGATTTCGTTGTGAACAAGTGGATCTACCTTTCCCCCATCTTCCCCATCAATTCCATCCGCAAAATCGCCGCAATTTTGCCCGAATATTTTTGTTTGGTTCGAGTTCATCCCGTGGAACCCACAGGCTCCGGACGACCGACAGCCGCCGGACGACCGGACCTCGGACAACCGACAGTCGTCGGACGACCGACACGGTCCGGACGTCCGAGCAACTCTGACGAAACTGAATTTTGCCCGAAATTTTTTCTTCCTCCACCATTTCTTCCGCAACCCTTTGCATTTGAGATTTTGAGCAGCGAGCCTCGCCACTTCCTAAGGTGTTTCGGCTAATTAGGAGTGGTTCTTCATCGACATCGCCGCTCATCATCGCCCCGGATCGTCGCAACCACCTCTTCGTTAAAACCACACCGTAAGCAAGGACGGTAACCGCAACGACTCTCTCTTCCGCTATATACCCTTGCCATTGCATTGTTACCTCGAGCCTTTTTGCGTTACTTGCCTATTGAGACTAGCCATTGAGTATTGCCGGGCTACACTACTTGTGCACTTTAGTGATACATACTCCGCATAGCTTCATTTGCGTGCATAAATCTTAGTATCATCTTTTGTGTTACAACATAGTACCCGCATACATAATTGCTATCTTGGTGTGCACGTCCCGCATTGTGACCATACAAAGAATCATTGCAAAAAAAAAGAGAAGCAAAGCTTTTAAGTAAGAGCAAAAGAGCACAAGAGCAATAGCATCGCAAGCTTCGCATAGCATATTTGATCATCTTGGATCACTTGAGCGAGTGACACGAGCCACATACACACATAGCAAGTTGGGCATAGGAAGACGACACGTTTGGTTCCTTTAGGTTGTGCACAAGTGTGTATCGTGCCCATTGGAGCAATCGTGCTAAAGTCTCTCTAGTGTTGTGCAACGAGAGCATTTTCCGTGGATTCCACATTTTGGCTCATCCTTGGTTGCATGACCCCAATTTTCTTCCGTGAGTGTGTTTCCATGTATACCCATTGCTATTGATCTACATTGTCTCATTTACGAATTTTACGAATCTCTTTCAAAATTATTGAATCTTATCTTTCGAATTGCTTGAAATTTGTGCCACTATCCTAACCAAGCTACTCCATAAGCCTTATTTGTGTAGGTGTGAGAAGGACGATCTTCGGTACCAATTCTACTATTTACATACTTGCACATTGAGTGATCTTGATCCACTTTCAACTTTTGGAACGGTAATATTGTCTTCTCACTCCTCCACTTAAATGTATTTGAGTGCTATGGATAGGAACATCATGTCGAGCCCGGCCTTCGAGGAGAATGACGACGACGTGAACAACCACGTCACCAAGTTGCACTTCTTCAGCGCACACAAGGCAATTACTCAAGCTCAAGATGTCTTGCATGACCGCATCGACCAACTCGCCTCCAACTTGCGTGAATCCGAAATGCACACAAGGGAATACCTCGACACCAAGCTCTCAAGCCAAATGGAGGAGCTCCGGTCCTTGATGGTCACTCGCGCACCTTCCACATCTACATCGTCAAGGAGTCATCACACAAGTCGCAACCCAACGACATACTCTTCCGACGCAAGTCCACAAGCGCGTCACCACCACCGTGACAAACACTCTGGCCCAAGTTCTCCACAAGGTCGTCACCGTCAAGACAATCCATTTCATGGCAATGGATTGCAAGATCGCGTTCGCGCTCGAGAACGCCGCCGCCAACAAGATCAAGATGCGTTGGAACAAAACAACAACGCCAAGAACAAGAAGTACGACGCCGAGAAGAACAACATCGCCGTCATGAACGATCGCTTGAAGCACATCGCGCTTTACAAGAAGCTACTCGCGCCTTGGAGGAGCGCAACCGCCAAGCTCATCACGAGCAAGAAGCACTTCGCCAAGCACAACAAGAAGAACTTCGTCGACAACGACAAGAAGAAGCCAATCGCCAAGAGGAGCACTAAGAAAGGCGCAACCGAGTGCGTCCACCTCGTCGCCGTCCTCAAGATCATCGCGACGAACCCGACCATGAAGATGAGCAAGGACAAGATCAACGTCAACACGCTCAAGGCAATGACAATGAGGATCCACATCCAAGACAAGGATTTCGGCATCACAACCACAATGATAAACAAAGTTTCGGCAAGCTCAAATTCACAATGCCAAAGTTCTCCGGAAGCAATGGTCCTGAAGACTACTTGTCATGGGCCCTCAAGGTTGACAAGATCTTTCGCCTACACAACTATGATGAAGAGAAGAAGATAGCCATGGCTTCCCTTGAGTTCCAAGACTATGTCCTTATTTGGTGGGAACAAGTGATTGAGCGAAGAAGGGAGAGAGGTGAACCTCCTATCACCACTTGGGCCCAAATGAAGGACCTCATGCGAGCTCGTTTTGTGCCTACACACTACAACCGGGATCTCTTCAAGAAACTACAACAACTCAAGCAAGGCACTAAGTCGGTAGAAGAGTACTACCAAGGGATGGAAATCGCTATGATCTGAGCAAATGTCAAGGAAGATGACGAGCAAACGATGACACGCTTCTTGAATGGCCTCAACTACCAAGTCAAGAAAATTGCCGACTTCCAACCATACTCCAACCTTCTCGAACTTGTGCATCAAGCAACCAAGGCGGAACGGCAAGTGCAAAATGACTACAAGTACTACAAGTTCTCCAAGACCAACGGCTCAAGTGCTCAAGCTACTACAACAATGACACCTTCGAGTACGAAATCGACAACAACTACCGGCGACAAGTCAAACTTCAAGGACAAGACGACTTCCTCAAGCCGACCATCCTCAAGCACCTACAAGTCGAGAGCTTCATCATCTACCCCAACACCGGATGCTACCGTCAAGACAAGCTCCGTCAAGTGTTTCATGTGCCAAGGCCGAGGCCACAAGACATTCGAATGTCCAACCAAACGCAATATAATTCTCCTCGACGACGGCACCTATGACTATGAGTGACGACGAGATGCAAGATTTGGAGCAAGTGGCCATACACCGCCAAGTGAATGAAGATGAAGATTCGCAAATCTTTTGCGACAACGATCCGAGCCCCGCTCTCGTTGTCTCCAAAGTTTTTACGCTCCAACAACAAGAAGACGAGGACCAACGTTGCCACATCTTCCACACCAAGGCGGGCATCCAAGGAAAATCCGTCAAGGTCATCATCGACGACGGGAGTTGCCACAACTTGGCAAGTGAAGACCTTTGTTCCAAACTACAATTGGTCAAGAAAAAGCACCCTCGTCCCTACAAGGTCCAATGGTTTAGTGATTCCGGAACCGTCCAAGTTGACCACACCGTGAAAGTTTCCTTCAAGATAGGCGCTTATGAAGACACTTTGGAGTGTGATGTGGTTCCAATGTCCGTTTGCCAGCTCCTACTTGGTAGACCTAGGCAATTCGACCGTGGCGTCACACACAACGGTCGGATAAATCAATAGAGCTTCAAGATGAAGGGCAAGCAACATGTGCTCCGACCAATGACTCCAAGTCAAGTCATCGCCGACAAAAAGCTTCATCCCATCGTGGAGATAAAAGTGAGAGAGTGATCCACCTCAAAGAGAGTGAGTGCCACAAGCCAAAAATGAACGACTCCACGATGAGGGACATGAGAGATATAGTTCTTTTAGCCACCAAAAGAGATTTGAGGGATGTGAGTGAAAGCCCATCGACCGTTCTTCACTATGTACTTGTGTGCAAAGATGACGTCGTTCGGACTAACCCTTCACAACATCTTCCTCTTGTGTTATCTAATTTGTTGCAGGAATTGCAAGATGTTTTTCTCGATGAGCTACCTCCGGGACTACCACCAAAACGAGGGATCGAACACCGCATCAACCTCATCCCCGGAGCACCGCTTCCTAACAAGGCTCCCTACTGCGTCAACCCCGAAGAAACAAAGGAAATACAAAGGCAAGTCCAAAAACTCCTAGATAAAGAGCATGTACGTGAGAGTTTGAGTCCTTGTGCGGTTTCGGTGATACTAGTGCCTAAGCAAGATGGTAGTATGCGCATGTGTTCCGATTGCCGTCCTATCAACGCTATCACCATTCGATACTGTCATCCCATTCCTCGCTTAGATGATATGCTATATGAACTTAGTGGTGCCTCTATATTTTCTAAGATTGACTTAAAAAGTGGTTACTACCAAATTCGCATACAAGAGGGTGACGAGTGGAAAACCGCATTCAAGACTAAATTTGGTCTCTACGAATGGTTGGTTATGCCCATGGGCTTATCAGAAGCACCGGGTACTTTCATGAGAGTTATGCACTATGTTTTGCGACCCCTCATAGGATATTGTGTTGTGGTATATTTTGATGATATTCTTGTCTTTAGCAAGTCTCTTGAGGAGCATGCTACACATGTTCGTGATGTTTTGCAAATCCTTAGGAGAGAACAACTCTATGCAAACATTGAGAAATGCACATTTGGTGTTGCGAAGGTAGCTTTCCTAGGTTTTGTAGTATCTTCCAAGGGCATTCATGTAGATGAAACTAAGATTGATGCTATTAAAACTTGGCCCGCACCAACGAATTTGCAACAAGTGCGTAGTTTCCTAGGACTAGCCGGTTTCTATCGCCGTTTTGTCAAATACTTTAGCACTGTTGCATCACCTCTTCATGCTTTGAGCAAGAAGAATGCACCATTTATATGGGGTCCTTCCCAAGACACCGCTTTCCATGAACTTAAAAATCTGCTCACTCATGCACCTTTGCTTGCTTTGCCCAACTTTGATAAAACATTTGAAGTGCATTGTGATGCTGGTGGTAATGGGATAGGTGGTGTGCTTATGCAAGAGCAGCGTCCTATTGTGTACTTTATCAAGAAACTATCCGGCGCTCAACTTAACTACCCCATCTATGACAAAGAATTGTATGCTTTGGTGAGAGTTTTACATGTGTGGGAACATTACTTGCGACCCCATGAGTTTGTTATTCATACCGACCACGAAACGCTCAAGTACTTAAAGGGTCAAACGAAGTTGAACAAATGGCATGCTCAATGGAGTGAATTTATTGAGTCCTTCCCTTATGTCATCAAATATATTAAGGGTAAGGAAAACGTTGTAGAGGATGTCCTTTCTCGCAAATGCATGCTACTTACTCAACTTGAATTGAATGTTGTTGGTTTTGAGCACATCAAAGACTTGTATGAGCATGATGCTTATTTTGCTAATCCTTACGCTACGTGCCAAGTGAAAACTTGTTGGGAGAACTACTATATGAAAGATGGCTATCTTATGTGTGCTAACAAACTTTGCATACCCGAGTCTTCTCTTCATTTGTTGCTTTTGCAAGAGGCTCACGGTGGAGGACTTATGGGTCACTTTGGACGCGACAAGACGTATGCCGCACTATCTAACAAGTATTTTTGGCCCAAGATGTTTCGTGATGTTGCACGCTTCACCAACCGATGTTCTACATGCCGCAAAGCTAAGTCCAAAGCTCAATCTCATGGTCTTTACATGCCTCTCCCTATACCTTTCGAACCATGGGAAGACATTAGTATGGACTTTGTGCTTGTCTTGCCACGAACTAAAAATGACCATGATTCCGTTTTTGTCGTTGTGGATCGCTTTTACAAAATGGCTCATTTCATTCCATGTCACAAGATAGACGATGCTTCACATATTGCAAATTTATTTTGTAGGGACATCTTGCGACTACATGGCGTCCCCAAGACCATTGTCTCGAATCGCGACATCAAGTTTTTGAGCTACTTTTGGAAGACCATATGCGCAAAGCTCGAAATCAAGCTTCTATTCTCTTCGGCATATCACCCTCAAACCGATGGACAAAAGGAGGTGACGAACCGGACGCTATCTACGCTACTCCGCGTGTTGATTAAGAAGAACATCAAGGAATGGGAAGAATGCCTCCCCATCGCCGAGTACGCCTACAAATCGCGCAAGTCACTCCACCACCGGCAAGTCTCCGTTCGAGGTGGTCTACGGCTTCAACCCCTTGTCACCATTGGACACCCTTCCTCTACCTCTCCAAGAGCGCGTCAACATAGACGCAAGTGCAAGGGTAAGCAACATCAAGAGGATGCATGAAGATACAAGACGCATGATTGAACGTCAAGTGGGACGCGTCACCAACAAGCGCAACCTCAACAAGCACCCCATGGTGTTCAAGCCCGGTGATCTCGTGTGGCTACACCTTCGCAAGGACCGCTTCCCCAACGAACGCAAGTCGAAACTACTTCCTCGAGCCGACGGTCCCTTCAAGGTGTTGGCACGCTACAACAACAATGCCTACAAGATCGACATACCACGCGACAAGTACAACATGAGTGATACCTTCAACGTCGCGGATCTATCCCCTTTCCATGGTGATGAAGATCTTGATCCGAGGACGGATCTTCCCCAAGGGGGGGAGATGATGCGAAGCATCCCACCATCATCCCCATGGACTCTACACCATCACATCAAGCCACAAAGGGACCCATGACTAGTGCCCAGAGACGTGCTATTGAACACGAGGTGACATCTCTCCTATATGAGTCTCTCTTTGATGTTCATGGAACTTGGATGCTACCTCAATCGGAGATCCTTTGCATGATCAGGCACAATGGGAATGGAGATGGTCTAGAAGATGCCCGGAGCGGAGGACGACAAGCTTGGAAGGACAAAGGAGAAGCTGCGGACAAGGCCAGCTCTCGGACGTCCGGACAGCCTTGGACGTCCGACGCCTGGAGGCCAACCTCGACCGAAGACCACTAGGACGCTATAGCGCTCGGACGACCGACACCGCCCGGACGTCCGACACGCTCCAGCGCTCGGACGACCGGACCCCTCCGGAAATCCGACGCCCCGGCACCCGCACCGATTTCTCGGAAGACCGAAGCCTCCGGACGTCCGAGCCTCGAACATCCGACCAGCTCCGGAAATCCGGCTACCCCGCACCCGAACCGAATCGTCGGACGACCGGAGGCTCTCGGACGTCCGGACCGCCCTGAAGCCTCGGACGTCCGACACCGTCCGGACATCCAGACCCTGTCTAGGCACCAACCCGCGGGCTTTGGCCCATGCACCCCTTCCTTTCGCCTAGGACTATATAAACACCTCCCCCTCCTCTTCCTAGGGTTAGCTTATGTTTAGCAAAGACCATTGTTGAGCATAGCTCCATTACTTCCTTCTCCCATGGAGATTGACCTCCATCGAGAGAAGATCCAAGTGATGCCAAGGCCCCTCTAAGGGAAGATCCTAAGGGATTCAAGACCTCCTCCTTTGGAGCGAGGAGACTATCGTTACGTGTATCCTTTTGTTGATTGTGGATCTTGTACTCGTGTACTCGTGTGTTTCTAGTGGATGTGTGATCGAAGGTTGTCCTTGAGTGTTTGATTTCCTCTCTTGTTTCTTTCTTGTTCTTCGTGTTCCTCGTGAGATCCCCTCCAATTCGTGAAAGATCGACGCACTCGGGCGTGCCCCGTATCATCCGATATCAATTCTACTATTTCCATCTTTGATCCATTTTCAACTTACGAAACGGTAATTTGGTATTGTCTTCTCATTCTTCCACTTATATCTACTTGAGTGCTATGGATAGGTCAAGCATACCCAACCCGGCATTTGAGGAACACGACGACGACAAGAACGAATACGTCACCAAGATGCATTTTTCTTCGGCGCACAAAAGGCAATGCGTGAATCACAAGATGTCTTGAACGATCGCATCGAGCAACTCGCCACCGACTTGTGCGAATCGGAGGAGCATACGCGGGACTACCTCGACACCAAGCTTTCAGGCCAAATGGATGAAATCCGTACCTTGATGGTTAACCGCGCTCCGTCAACATCTACATAATCAAGGCGGCGCCACTCAAGTCGCCACTCGTCGGAGTACTCTTCCAGCGCAAGTCCTCCTCGAGCACGTTCTCATCTTCGAGACGATCGCTCCGGTCTAAGTTCGCCACACAATCGCCAACGTCAAGCTTCGGATAACCCATTCCATGAAAATGGGTTGCAAGATCGCCTACGGGAGCGTGACCGACGTCGTCAACAAGACCAAGAACAAGAACAACAACGCCACGAAGAAGACAAACGTCGCCGTCAAGAACAAGCGCTTCAAGCACAACGCGCTCTACGTGATGCAACGCGAGCCTTAGAAGAGCGCAACCGCCAAGCACGCGAAGAACAAGAAGCCCTCCGGCGTGAACGCCAAGAAGAAGTCAATCGCCGAGAGGAGCGCCAAGAACGGAGAAACCGATTGCGTGTGCCTCGTCAACGCCCTCAAGTTCACCATGACAAGCCTGATGAAGAAGAAGCACCAAGACAAGGGCATCATCACCAACATCCAAACGATGAACAACGTTTCGACAAGCTCAAGTTCACCATGCCTAAGTTCTCCGGAAGCAATGATCCCGAAGACTACCTCTCATGGGCACTTAAAGGTTGACAAGATCTTCCGTCTCCACAATTATGACAAAGAAAAGAAGATCGCCATGGCTTCACTTGAGTTCCAAGATTATGTTTTCATTTGGTGGGAACAACTCATTGAGCAAAGGAGAGAGAAAGGTGAACCTCCTATCATAACTTGGAATCAAATGAAGGATCTCATCAGAGCTCGTTTTGTGCCTACTCACTACAATCGTGATCTATTCAAAAAAACTTCAACTCCTCAAGCAAGGCACGAAGTCCGTTGAAGAATACTATCAAGAAATGAAAATGACCATGATCCGAGCCAATGTCAAGGAAGATGATGAGCAAACTATGGCGCGTTTCTTAAATGGGCTCAACTACCAAATCAAGAAGATCGCCGACTTCCAACCCTACTCCAACCTTCTCGAGCTAGTCCATCAAGCATCAAAGGCGGAGCACCAAGTGCAAGATGACTACAAGTACTCCAAGTTTTCTTCCAAGATCTACGGCTCAAGTACTCAAGCTTCTCCAACTTCGACGCCTTCGACTACAAGAACTCCAACAACTACCGACGATAAGTCAAGTTACAAGGACAAGACGACTTCATCAAGCCGCCCTCCTACTAGTACTACAAGCCAAGAGCTTCATCCTCTACAACTCCAACGGATGCACCCGCCAAGACAATTCGACTCAATGCTTCACTTGCAAGGGCCACGGCCACAAGACTTTTGATTGCCCAACAAGACGCACTATGATCCTTCATGATGACGACACTTATGATTCCATGAGCGACGACGAGATGGAAGCACTAGAGCACGTGGCCATGCACCGCCAAGTGAATGAAGATGAAGATGCGCAAATGTTTTGCGACAATGATCCGAGCCCCGCTCTCGTTGTTTCCAAGGTTTTGACACTTCAACAAACGCAAGACGAAGACCAACGTTGCCACATCTTCTACACAAAAGCGGGCATCCAAGTAAAATCCGTCAAGGTCATCATCGATGACGGAAGTTGCCACAATTTGGCAAGCGAAAACCTTTGTTCCAAGCTACAATTGGTCAAAAAGAAGCATCCACGCCCTACAAGGTCCAATGGCTTAGTGATTCCAGCACCCTCCAAGTCGAGCACATCGTGCAAGTATCTTTCAAGATCAGCGCATATGAAGACACTTTGGAAAGTGATGTGGTTCCCATGTCCGTTTGTCATCTTCTTCTTGGAAGACCTTGCCAATTCGACCGTGGTGCCATCCACAACGGTCGGACCAATCACTATAACTTCAAGATGAAGGGCAAGGAGTACGTGCTTCGACCAATGTCTCCAAGTCAAGTGACCGCCGACAAGCAAGCTTCATCCCATCGTGAAGATAAGAGTGAGAGAACGATCCACCTAAAAGAGAGTGAGCGCCACAAGCCATACTAGAATCCACGATGAGGGACAAGAAAGACCTAGTTCGTTTAGCCACCAAAAGAGACTTGAGGGATGTGAGTGAGAGCCCATCAAGTATACTTCACTTTGTACTTGTGTGCAAAGATGAGGTTGTGAGGGCTAATGCTTCACAACATCTACCTTTGGTTTTGTCTCGTTTGTTGCAGGAATTCCCGATGAGCTACCTCCGGGACTACCACCTAAACGAGGGATCGAACACCACATCGACCTCATACCTGCGCACCACTTCCGAACAAGGCAACCTACCTATCGTCGTTTTCTCACAACAGATGCCAGGGGGTGGCTAATCGGGGTGAGAGCAAGGCTGCCGTGAAAGATCCGGGACGGGATAGGGTAGTAGCACGCGGAGGTTTACCCAGGTTCGGGGCTCTCCGGAGAGATAATACCCCTACTCCTGCATGTCTGTATATGAGGTGTATTGTAGTACAGAGTTTCTCCTAGAGCTGTATGGGAGAGGAGAGCCATGAGGCTTCTTGCCTCATATGTGTACGTGTGAGCCTGAGCGCCATGAGAGAGTGAGAGGAGGCCTTTATATAGGCATGAGTGTGTAGCTTGGGATGTAAGCTACAGTGGGTAGCTTACATGCCAAGCAGCTTGGGATGTAAGCTACAATGGGTAGCTTACATGCCAAGCTATATGTAGCTTGTGAACTAGGCTATGCTTGTCCCATGGGGCACTTTATAAATCAGCGCCCGAGGGACAAGTTACACTACAGGTGAAACTGCATGACGCGTGCATAGCGCACTACTACTCGTCAATAGTGCACCGCCGCGGGGTATGGTCGTCATGTCCGCGCATGTCCGATGGGACGTCGTAGTTGGCTCTGGGCAGCCGGCTGGCTGAAGCAGCCGACCGCGGGAGTGAGTCGGAGCAGCCGGCCCGGGCGGGCAGGCACCCCGTCCGACTCGTCGTCTTTGGGGTACCCGGGGGTCATCCCACCGACACTACCGCGTCAACCCCGACGAGACTAAGGAGATACAAAGGCAGGTGCAAAAACTCCTAGATAAAGGGCATGTACGCGAGAGCTTAAGTCCATGTGCGGTTCCAGTTATTCTTATGCCTAAGAAAGATGGTAGTATGTGTATGTGTTCCGATTGCCGTCCCATTAATGCTATCACCGTAAGGTATCGCCATCCAATTCCTCGCCTTGATGACATGCTAGATGAACTTAGTGGTGCCACTATATTCTCTAAAATTGATTTAAAAAGTGGTTACGACCAAATACGCATGCAAGAGGGCGATGAGTGGAAAACGGCCTTCAAAACTAAATCTGGTCTATATGAATGGTTGGTTATGCCAATGGGTCTATCTCAAGCACCGGGTACATTTATGCGTGTCATGCATTATGTCTTACGTCATCTCATTGGATATTGTGTTGTGGTATACTTTGATGAAATTCTTGTTTTCAGCAAAACTCTAGAGGAGCATGCTAAACATGTTAGAGAAGTATTGCAAGTTCTTAGGAAAGAGCAACTTAATGCAAACATGGAAAAATGCACTTTTGGTGTTGACAAGCTTGTTTTCCTAGGTTTTGTGGTATCTTCTAAGGGTGTCCAAGTTGATGAAACTAAAATTGATGCTATTAAAACTTGGCCTACGGCTAGAAATTTGCAACAAGTGCGTAGTTTCCTTGGACTATCCGGCTTTTACCGTCGCTTTGTTAAGGATTTTAGCACGATTGCATCGCCTCTACATTCTTTGAGCAAGAAGAATGCACCCTTTATTTGTGGACCGTCGCAAGACACCGCATTCCATGAGCTTAAAAACTTGCTTACTCATGCACCATTGCTAGCATTACCCAATTTTGACAAAACTTTTGAAGTGCATTGTGACCCTAGTGGTAATGACATAGGTGGCGTGTTAATGCAAGAAAAACGCATCATTGCGTACTTTAGTGAGAAACTTTCCGGAGCTCAACTTAATTATCCCATATATGATAAAGAATTGTATACTTTGGTGAGAGTCTTACATGTTTGGGAGCATTATCTCCGCCCACGTGAATTTGTCATTCATATTGATCATGAAACTCTCAAGTATCTTAAGGGTCAAACCAAGTTGAACAAGCAGCATGCTAAATGGAGTGAATTCATTGAGTCTTTTCCTTATGTCATCAAATACATTAAGGATAAAGAAAATGTTGTGACGGATGCTCTTTCCCGCAAATGCATGCTAGTTACTCAACTTGAATTGAATGTCATTGGTTTTGAGCATATCAAAGATTTGTATGAGCATGATGTTTCCTTTGCTACTCCTTATGCTAAGTGCCAAACTAAACCTTGTTGGGAAAAATATTACATGAAATATGGCTATCTTATGCGTGCTAACAAACTTTGCATACCCGAGTTTTCTCTTTGTTTGTTGCTTCTGCAAGAGGCTCATGGTGAAGGACTCATGGGTCATTTTGGATGCGACAAGACATATGTCATACTATCCAACAAGTATTTTTGCCCAAAAATGTTTCGGGATGTTGCACGCTTTACCAACCGATGCTCTACATGTCGCAAAGCTAAGTCAAAAGCTCAATCCCATGGTTTATACATGCCACTTCCAATACCTTTTCAACCTTGGGAAGATATTAGCATGGACTTTGTGCTTGGCATGCCACGAACTAAAAATGACCATGATTCTGTTTTTGTTGTTGTGGACCGCTTTTCCAAAATGTCTCATTTCATTCCATGTCACAAGATTGACGATGCTTCACATGTTGCCAATCTCTTTTGTAGGGACATCTTGTGACTACATGGCGTACCCAAGACCATTGTGTCGGAAAGCAACGTCAAGTTCCTTAGCTACTTTTGGAAGACGCTATGCATCAAGCTCGGAATCAAGCTACTTTTCTCTTCGGCATACCATCCACAAACCGATGGTCAAACGGAGGTCACAAACCGGACACTCTCGACGCTCCAAGGTGTGTTAATCAAGAAGAACATCAAGGAATGGGAAGAATGTCTACCCATCGCCGAGTACGCCTACAACCCCGTGCGTCACTTCACCACCGGTAAGTCTCCCTTCGAAGTGGTCTACGGCTTCAACCCTTTGTCCCCATTGGACATACTTCCGCTACCGCTTCAAGAACGAGTGAACATGAACGCAAACACAAGGGCAAACTACATCAAGAAGATGCATGAAGAAACAAGACGCACGATCGAACGTCGACTGGAACACGTCAGCACCCGATGGTGTTCAACCCCGGTGATCTTGTGTGGCTACACCTTCGCAAGGACCGCTTCCCCAACGAGCGAAAGTCAAAGCTTCTTCCACGAGCCGACAAACCATTCAAGGTGTTGGCACGCTACAACGACAACGCCTACAAGATCGACATTTCACGCGACAAGTACAATGTGAGCGACATCTTCAATGTCAAGGACCTATCTCCTTTCCATGGTGATGAGGATCTCGATCCGAGGACGGATCTTTCCCAAAGGAGGGAGATGATGTGGAGCATCCCATTGTCATCCCCATGGATCCATCAACAACACATCAAGCTCCAAGTGGCCCTATGACAAGAGCCCGAGGACGTGCCATTGAAACCGAGGTGACATCCCTCCTTCGTGATTCTCCATTTGATACTCTCGAGACATGGAATCTATCTCAAGCGGAAACTCTAAGCATGATTAGGTGCCATGAATACGACCTCTGAAACGCTCGGAGTGAAGACCAACCAAGCATGAAGGTGGGCGCGAAGGCAGATGGAAGGAATCTACAATGGAAGGCCTCAAGCACCTCCAGGCCCCGGACATCCGGCCCAAGGCCCGGAAATCCGGCGCCACCGAACCAGAGAACCAGGCCGGCTGATGCTACAACGGCTGGACATCCGGCGTCGGCCCGGAAATCCGGCCCCTAGCCAGAAATCCAGCGCTTCCAGTCCAGAACCGTGCGGAACCAGACGTCCAAGCCCCGGACATCCGGCCCAAGCCCGGACATCCGGCGACTCCTGAAGCCCCGGACATCCGGCCCCTGGCCCGGACATCTGGCCCCTGCGTGGGCAGATGCGGGCCAAAGGCCCATGTATCCCCTCTTTCCTCACCCCACTCGCCTTGGACTATAAATAGACATCTCCCTCCTCCATCTAGGGTTAGCTTATGTTTAGCATTAAGTGTTTGTTGAGCATAGCTCTTTCCACTTACCTCCTCCCATGGAGATGACCTCTATGTGAGAAGATCCAAGTGGATGCCAAGGCCCCTCGTGTAGGGAAGATCTTCCGGGATATCAAGGCCCCTCGAAGTGGGAAGACTACCGTTACTTGTATCCTTTTGTTGAACTTGGTTCGATGTATCTCGTGTGTTTTCTATGGATCTAGCGGATGTGTAATCGGAGATCATTCTTGAGAGTTTGTGTTTTCTCTTTGGCTTTCTCTCTTTCCCCTCCATCGTGTGAAAAGATCGACACCCACGGGTTGACCCCGTACCACTCTTCATCGGGGATCTCAATGGCCAAATCTAACACTGGTTTTGAAGGGATGCATGGGGCTTCGACTATGGCATCAGGAATCCAGGAGAAGATGTCTTAAGCTTTGCTCTAGCCTATGACATAACCGTAGCTAACACCCTCTTTCAAAAGAGGGAATCACATCTAGTGACTTTTAGTAGTGGTCAAGATTTCATCCTCTCAAGAAGAGAAGACAAGCGTGACTGCCTAGATTGTAAGGTGATACCTGGAGAGAGTGTTGTCCCTCTGCATAAGTTTGTGGTTGTTGACTTCCGCTTTCGGATTTGTGTCCAGCTGGACAAGCGTGCCAAAGTTGCTAGAACGAAATGGTGGAAGCTCAACGGGGAGATATCTCAGACGTTCAAGGAGAGGGTCATTAAGGAGGGCCCTTGGGAGGAAGGAGGTGATGCAGACAATATGTGGATGAAGATGGCGACTTGCATTCTAAGGTGGCCTCAGAGGAGTTTGGAGTGTCCAGGGAAAGTAGAAGCAAAGCTAAAGATACATGGTAGTGGAACGATGATGTCCAGAAGGTTATTAAGGAGAAGAAAGATTGTTAGAGATGCCTATACCTGGATAAGAGTGTGGACAGCATAAAGAAGAACAAGATGACAAATGAGGCCCAAAGCGAGTTGTGAGTGAAGCAAGGGGCCAGGCGTATGAGGACCTCTACCAAAGGTTAGACACGAAGGAAGACGAAAGGGGCATCTATAAGATGGCCAAGATCCAAGAGAGGAAGAAGAGGGATGTTGACCAAGTCAAATGCATCAAGGACGAAGCAGACCAACTCCTAGTGAAGGACAAGGAGATTAAGCATAGATGGCGGGAGTACTTTGACAAGTTGTTCAATCGGGAGAATGAGAGCTCTACCATTGAATTGGACGACTCCTTTGATGATACTAGCAGGCATTTTGTGTGGCGAATCCAGGAGTCTGAGGTCAAGGAGGCTTTAAAAGGGATGAAAGGAGGCAAGGCCATGGGCTCTGATTATATCCCCATTGAGGTGTGGAGAGGCCTCGGGGACATAGTAATAGTATGGCTAACCAAGCTTTTCAACCTCATTTTTTGGGCAAATGAGATGCGAGAAGAATGGAGACGAAGTATATTAGTATCAATCTTGAAAAGGGGGGGGGGTGTTCAGAGTTGTACTAATTACCGTGGAATTAAGCTGATGAGCCAATGAAGTTATGGGAGAGAGTCATTGAGCATCGCTTAAGAAGAATGACAAGCGTGACCAAAAATTAGTTTGGTTTCATGTCGGAGAGGTCGGCCATGGAAGCCATTTTCTTGGTACGACAACTTATGGAGACATACAAGAAGCAAAAGAAGGACATGCATATGGTGTTCATTGTGTTGGAGAAGGCCTATGATAAGATACCGTGCAATGTCATGTGGTGGGCCTTGAAGAAACACAAAGTCACAGCAAAGTACATTACCCTCATCAAGGACATATACGATAATGTTGTGGCAAGTGTTCGAACAAGTGATGGCGACACTGATGACTTCCCGATTGAAATAGGACTGCACTAAGGGTCAGCTTTGAGCCCTTATCTTTTTGCTTTGGTGATGGAGGGATATAGGAGATATCCCATGGTGTATGCTCTTTGCGGATGATGTGGTGCTAGTCGATGATAGCCGTAAGGGGGTCAACAGAAAGTTAGAGCTATGGAGACAAACCTTGGAATTGAAAGGTTTTAGACTTGGTAGAACTAAAACCGAGTACATGAGGTGCAGTTTCAGTACTACTAAGCACGAGGAGGAGGAGGTTAGCCTTGATGGTCAGATGGTGCCTCAGAAGGACACCTTTCGATATTTGGAGTCAATGCTATAGAAGGATGGGGATATCGATGAAGATGTGAACCATCAAATCAAAGCCGGATGGATGAAGTGGCGCCAAGCTTCTGGCATTCTCTGTGACAAGAGTGCCACAAAAACTAAAAGGCAAGTTCTATAGGACAGCCGTTTGACTCGCAATGTTGTATGGCGCTGAGTGTTGGCCGACTAAAAGGCGACATGTGAAACGGTTAGGTGTGGAGGAGATGTGCATGTTGAGATGGATGTGTGGCCACATAAGGAAGAACCGAGTCCAGAATGATGATATACGAGATAGAGTTGGGGTAGCACCGATTGAAGAGAAGCTTGTCCAACATCGTCTGAGATGGTCTGGGCATATTCAGCGCAGGCCTCCAGAAGCTCCAATACATAGCGGACCGCTAAAGTGTGCTGATGATGTCTAAAGAGTACGGGGTAGACCAAACTAGACATGGGAGGAGTCCATAAAGAGAGATCTAAAGGACTGGAGTATCACCAAAGAATTAGTCATGGACAGGGGTGCATGGAAACTTCCTATCCATGTGCCAAAACCATGAGTTGGTCGCGAGATCTTATGGGTTTCACCTCTAGCCTACCCCAATTTGTTTGGGACTAAAGGCTTTGTTGTTGTTGTTGCTGCTTTTGAGGAGTACAAAAGCCTGCTACTCATAAGATACATGTGGACCGAGTACTGATGTCCAACTAGTTCACGAACTTCTCCACCGCTAGCAACAGCTTTTCAACATGGTCACGATGCTCCTCCGAATGAGGTTGGTCTAGCAACAGATCAATGAAGTCGGAACCAATGAAGCAGATATGTGGATGACACCATGCTCCTTTTAAGAAGCAATCAACATTGCCATGGTCAAATTGCTACTCTATTTTGAGGTGATGTCCTGTATGAAGATTAATTTTTAAGAATGTGACTGTTGTTATGAGGGCTTCGATCGTGTAGTAGCGAAGGGTTGCTACTCTAATTTTGAGGTGATGTCTTGTACGAAGATTATTTTTTAAGAATGTGAGATTGCTGTTATGGGGCTGTCGATCATGGACTAGAAGGGCTGCTAACCTCCTAACTTGCAAATCTGCCAATTTTTCGATCTCATACCACAATAATCCTATTAGCGAGAAGGTTTTATGCCTTAACTAAATACCTGGTATGCAATAAAGTATTCGAGCCCTGGAAAGGCAAATTTTCTCGTGTTAGGAGGAAGATTGCTTCTCAATAATGTGTCTCCTGCCAGTCCCAACTTACACCATGGGTCGCTTTCTGTTAGCCAACAATGTGCACACAAGTTTCAACAAAGTGACGCTCATTTTTTTCTAGGAAAGAGATACTCGAACGTAAATACCATATATAGTGAAATGGGCATCTATTTGCAAACCTAAAGACCATGGGGGTTTAGGAGTGTTAAACTCCCAACTTATGGACATTATTCAACCAGCCAAATTTATATGGAAGATTAGTCAAAACTCTCTGGGTCTACAGTTGGATCTCATCAAAGCCAGATACTAGAAGGTTCAACTTCTTCTCCTGGACTAGGCGTGGGGCCCCTTTCTAGAATGGAATCCAGGCCATCAAGCCAATCTTTGATTTAGGAGAAAAGCATGTCGTCTGGGACAGGCAATCGACCAGGTTCTGGTTGAACAATTGGATTGGTGGGGCCCGCCCCACATCAGATACCACCAGCTCTTCATCATGGCCTCTGATCCAGAAATCTTGGCCAGCTCAACAATTAGACAAGGCTCGCTCAGCGTGTTGTTTTGTCATACCTTTGACCAGGTCGAGGCAAACTTATGGGAGGCCCTTGGTGCCGAAGTTATTAATGTCCTGCTATTGAACTCATCCAACAAAATCTCTTGTGACCCAGAAGCGACTGGTCGGTGAAATCTTTATACGCCAAACTCTCTTCCGACCATGTTGTTCAGCACACTAAACTTCTTTTGCAGGCGGTCATGCACATGAAGATTAAGGTCTTCAGCAGACAAATGATTAGGGTGAGACTACCTCATCTTGCAATATCTTGAAACACAACGGTCTGAGTGATGGCTCATATGCCTTGTGCGGTAAGCGAGAAGATACAAATCATATATTATTTTGCCCAATGGAGAAATTCATGTGGAACTAAGTGAGGGAGGGACTGGGATGATCCTGGAACCCTATATGTTGCTCTGAGCTCTTGGGGCTTGTCCTGGGTGTTGGGGGTTCGCATTGCGTTGCATTGCAGCCATGTGCTGAGTCTTATGGAATATTCGTAACAAATGGCCATTGAAATGATGTTTCCATCCAATCCTCGGTTTAAATGTTCGACCTTCTTTCAGCTTTGGATGCCTGCAGGGAGAATGAAGGATGAGGAAACTTCATTGGATGGGTTACAGAGGCTTATAGATCTTCATGCTACGAACTGAAACGTTCTAGGCACTTCAGGAGCTGCTTAGCCTCTAGTCCTTTTGTGCGAGGTGCGTGCTTGATTTGCCCTTTGAGCGAGGAGTATGTGTTTTGGTTTGTAGGAGTAAGAATTATAAGTTACTTTGTCACTGTTTGAGCGCTTTATATAGTATATGGCCAAGCGCTCCTTGCGCCTTTTTGTTCTAAAAAAAGCAAGAAAACAAGGGTCCACAACAGAGTGCGCATACTAGAACATCGTCGTTACCAATGAACGAAATTGGTGGTGCCATCGAGGGGGTCAACTATCCAGGTCGGGTCGTAGGTGAGGTCATCGGTGGAGCCGAGGGCTGCAGACGTCTCCTCGCCGATGAACTTGTGGTCCGGGTAGAGCATCCGGAGGTGGTTGAAGATGAGATCCTCGCAGGCCTTGTACGTCTCCGTCACCAAATCCACCTGCAGCAGCAACAATCCATAGCACTATGACAACTAGATCGCAATCCAATCAAGGCAGACAAAGGCATCAAAAGGAGGTAAGATGCGTGGGGAAAAGAAAGAGGCGAGAGGAGAGACCTGGCCCTTGTGCTCCACATTCTTGGTTAGGTAAAAGCTCTTGCGGATGATCTGCATAGGGTACAAATCGGTCCCAGAATGAGCGAACAGGCAATCGCGCATCACGAGCAGTGGGCCTAAGAAACAATTGCGGCAGGAGGATGGAGGGACGGATCGAGTTCATAGTATAGGAGGACTACCTCGCCGGTGCTCTTGGCGGCGTCCACCGCTGCGGCCAGGAACTGCTCCTCCGCCATGGCTTCCGAATCTCCCGCCTCCAGACTACGAAGAGGGAATCTGATGTTACCAGTACAGGAACGCTCGGCTGGGTGGTGCGCCCAAGGTGAACGAGCGCTCACGGTGTGTAGCCTTTTTCTTTGTCCCGGTGAACCAATCGTTCGTGTTGGAGGATGCACCTCACACACAAACCGCCTCCCCACCCCACCTAACCCCGGCCACCTTTCCCTATTTCTTCATTTCTATCGTCTTCATCTCCGCATAACTTGTCACCTTCACACACCTCGAACTTTTACCCCTTCTTTCGATCAAAACTGTCATGAAAACATAAAGACGGATAAATTGAAGCATCAAAATATTGAATTGAGACAAGATCTGCACTAAACCTATCATCCCCTTCCCCTCAAACCCGCATGTGAGAAACCCACCTAACCCCCTTTTCTCCACTTCCATCGGTTTCATCTCCACATAACTTATCATTTCCCCGTCGCCTCCACACACCTCGAGCTGCTACTCCCTCTTTCGATCAAAAATGTCATGAAAACACAGAGACGTGTGGATTGAAGCATCAGAACGTTAAATTGAGCTAAGATATGCACTAAACATATCACCCCCTCCCCTCCCCTTTCTTGTCACTCACGTCCCTACACTCATCGAAAATTGTCTACGTGATCCACCTAACAATACCATGGTCAAAACATGCTGCTCTTACCATCACGGTGTAGAAAAAGCACACACAAAATGATATGCGTAAATCTTGGAAGTACGGGTAGTATAAACTTAAACATGCATACTCAATGGTTTTGCTACGTAAATCTATGTGAAAGGTGTCGATAGGTGTCAATAGCATTGTATGGCACACAAATATTGTTCTTTTAAACAAAAGATAAATAATAGGAGAAAATGTCATGTCATATCCCCTAAAACTGCCATACCATACAATCAGCCATATGTACTAAAACTGCCACCTGAAAGCTGCTAAAAATGCTAAATGAGTAGTACTAAAACTGACGGGTGAGTGTTTATAAAAAGTACCTAGTGAATAGTACTAAAAACTCCATGTGAGTGCTGCTACAAAATGCTATGCTAGATCCACAAAAACTACCATGCATGTCATGCCATGATCCACGAAAACTATCATGCTAGGGAAAATGAAAATGCCATGCCATATCCACTAAAACTATCATGCTAGGGAAAATGAAAAATGCCATGCCATATCTAATAAAATTGCACATGCCAGTTTTAGGGGGAAAACAACCATACATACACCGTCAGAAAACAATGCCTAATGAGTACTGCTATATCTGCCATGTGAGTACTGCTAAGAAATCTGATAAACTGCCAATACAAAAACATGTCAACCCTACATTTTATACCGCGTACTTTGGTGTTGGGTGTTCAATTGCATGGTTACAAAAAAATAAAAATGCATGTGACTACTACTGAAAACTGCCATGTCAATGCTACTGAAAGTTGTCATGTGATATCTGATAAAAACCGTGCTAAAAATGCAATTTAAACAAGGGCATTGTTTTTTATAAAGAAAAATAAATTGTCGTGCTTTTGTAATACAAAATGTCATGGCATATAAGTGTTTTATGAAAAGACATGTTTATCTATTTACATTAAGGTTTTAAGCCCCCGAAAAACAATTCGGGTGCATGTAAGAGAGGCATCGCTTCGGCTTGGGGCACGAAGAAATCATGGACCAAGGATCAAACAATCAGCCGTGGTTGAATGTTGCTTGGGCAACCGCCGCGTGGACTGCAATGCCTATAGAAGAGTTAACGTCAATTTGCCCGTTGATGCCACTACTACAAGAATACTCAAATGAAGGCGTGTGTCTTACTACTGTTTATAAAACCCGTGCGTAGAAACGTCATGATTTTAGTAACGGACAATGAAAAATAGATAGAAGATCAGAGGACTAACATTACTATACATAGGGCTTCGCCAGCTGGAGCAGATGATGTGGAATGTCGGGTGATAGTGTCCTGGATTAGGGGTCACTCACCACGTCGTCTCCTGACCAGGTGGGCCAGGCTAAGGACCCCATGGTGGTTCACCAACATGCCGCAAAAGGGCCCATGGCATGTAGAAGGAACATTCCCGAAGACTTGGTGATGGAGGCGAAGTTGTCCCTGTCTTTCAATGAGATGTGACTACCATTTTTGGTGGAGTAGACTTTGACGATCCAACTACGAACGTGTGAGGACGTCGCGCCTTAGCAATCGCTAAACCAACTCCGAAAGGTTATTAACCACGCCGGAGCACGATCAACCTGACCACGAGGGTCTTTTCCTGCACGCAAATGAAGAACAAGCAAGAAACTGAAATTGCAATCTGGATATTGCGAATATAAGAGAAAGCTTTATTGATGAAAGTGGGGTTCTGTGACGTCTTGGTCTGGTCATGGAACACAAACGAAGGACGCGAAGTTGCAGCTGTGGCAAACTTTTAATCTGAACAAAACCCAACTCTAAACGGCGCCCTAAGGGCTGTATATATGGGGGAATAGAGGGGAATTTCGTGTCCCTTGGAGGAGGGGTCCGAAACCAACCCTAACTCAGTTTCCCCACACATACGGACTCTAAAAACAGCCTATAATGTAGTATTTCAAAATTACATGGGCCTGTCCCAAAAATAAGGTGGCGCAACACCTATAATAGCCTATGGACGAAATTTATAAATTGGCATCTTGAATATTTCGTCCAAGCCTTCATGCTCTCATGGCTTCAAAGTGCGAAAATCACCACTGGAACCTCCATTGTTGTCTCCCACGTGCGCACCTTCTTCTCCATGCTTGTTCCCGCTCCAATGGTCATCCTTCTTGTCCATGCTAGGTCCTTTATTCATAAGTAAAACAAAAGTATCTAATTTAGGCAGCATCATATGTTCATGAACATTGGAAGGATTTCCAAGAAACGAAAGTACCTGGTAATTCAATTGGCGTGCGCGAGCTCTAGTAATTGGTCCAGTATGTATAGCAGCAGGGGCTGTGGGTGTAACAATGGTATTGATGTCCTCATCATGCTCCCCTTCTTGAAATGAAGTCGTCCTCGATGGAAGCTCATCTTCCTCACCCAAATAAGGCTTCAAATCTGCAATGTTAAAAGTGGGACTGACCCCAAACTCTGCAGGCGGCTCAAGTTTATATGCATTATCCTCTATTTTCTCTAACACCTTAAAAGGACCATCAACACGTGGCATTAGCTTTGACTTGCGCAAATCAGGAAATCTATCCTTACGCAAATGTAACCAAACAAGATCTCCAGGTGCAAAGACAACATGTTTTCTACCCTTGTCTCCAACAAGTTTGTATTTAGCATTCATAGCTCAATGTTTTCCTTAGTTACCTCATGCATTTTAAGATCAATTCAGCACGTTGTTTAGCATCAAAATTTACCTTCTTCGAAGATGGAAGAGGCAACAAATCAATAGGCGCACGAGGTATGAAACCATACACAATTTCAAAAGGGCACATCTTAGTAGTAGAATGCAATGCATGATTATAAACAAATTCAATATGAGGCAAGCATTCTTCCCACATTTTCAAGTTATTCTTCAAAACAACCCTAAGCATAGTAGACAATGATCTGTTAACTACTTCCGTTTGTCCATCAGTTTGGGGGTGACATGTAGTACTAAAAAGCAGTTAGTCCCCAACTTAGCCCATAAACATCTCCAAAAGTGGCTACGAAATTTAGCATCACGATCTGAAACAATTGTATTTGGCACACCATGCAAGCGAATAATTTCACGAAAGAACAAACCAACAACATTAGCAGCAGCATCACTTTTATGACATGGTATAAAGTGTGCCATTTTTGAAAATCTATCCACGACAACAAATATGCTATCCCTCCCCTTATTTGTTCGAGGTAAACCTAAACAAAGTCCATAGATATATCCTACCAAGGAACACTGGGTAGAGGCAAAGGCATGTATAAACTATGAGGATTGAGTCGTGGCTTAGCTTTTTGACATGTAGTGCAGCGAGCAACAAAACGCTCAACATCCCGTCGCATCTTTGGCCAAAAGAAATGTGTAGCAAGTACATCCTCCGTCTTCTTCACGCCTAAGTGTCCCATTAATCCTCCTCCATATGCCTCCTGCAACAACAAAAGACGAACGGAGCTAGCTGGAATGCATAGCTTGTTAGCACGGAACACAAATCCATCATTAATGACGAACTTGTTCCATGTTCCCCCTTCTTTACAATTCTGCAACACATCTTTAAATTCAACATCATGCACATATTGATCTTTGATGGTCTCCAAACCAAATATTTTAAAGCCAAGTTGTGAAAGCATAGTTTAACAACGAGACAATGCATCAGCAATCACACTTTATTTTCCCTTCTTGTGTTTAATGACATAAGGGGAAGTTTCAATGAATTCAACCCATTTAGCATGTCTACGGTTCAGTTTTGCTTGACTTTTAATATGCTTCAAAGATTCATGATCAGAATGTATAACAAATTATTTGGGCCATAAATAATGTTGCCATGTTTCCAAAGTCCGAACAAGGGCATATAAATCCTTATCATAAGTAGAATAATCCAGACTAGGCCCACTCAATTTTTCAGAAAAGTATGCAACGAGTTTACCATCTTGTAATAACACACCTCCTAATCCAATTTCACTAGCATCACATTCAAGCTCGAAAGTCTTATTAAAATCTAGAAGTTGGAGTAAGGGAGCATGTGTTAACTTATCTTTCAATACCGTGAAGGCTTCTTCTTGTGCGATGCCCCAAACAAAAGGCACATCCTTCTTTGTAACCTCATTGAGAGGTGCAGCAATGGTGCTGAAATCTCTCACAAAATGCCTATAGAAACCAGCGAGGCCAAGAAAACTCCTCACTTGTGTGACCATTTTGGGTTGCGACCAACTCTCAATAGCTTCAATCTTGGCTTTATCAACTTCAATTCCCCGTGGAGTAACAACATAGCCAAGAAAAGATACTCGGTCGGTGCAAAAGGTGCACTTCCCAAGGTCACCAAACAAATGTGCATCATGTAGAGCAATAAAACCAGCATGTAAATGTTCCAAGTGTTCCTCCAAAGATCTACTATAAATTAGTATATCATCAAAATAGACTACCACAAATCGTCCAATGAAAGCACATAAAACCTCGTTAATTAATCCTATGAAAGTGCTAGGTGCATTAGTTAACCCAAAAGGCATGACTAACCACTCATATAATCCAAACTTAGTTTTAAATGTTGTTTTCCATTCATCTCCCAATTTCATACGAATTTGATGGTATCCACTACGCAAATCAACTTTGGAGAAAATTGTAGAGCCACTTAATTCATCAAGCATATCATCTAGCCTAGGAATAGGATGATGATAGCGAATAGTAATATTATTAATGCCTCTACAATCAACACACATACATGATGTATCATCCTTTTTCGACACTAGAATAATAGGAACAATACAAGGACAAAGGGATTTGCGTATATAACCTTTGTCGAGCAGCTCCTGTACTTGACGCATAATCTCCTTCATCTCCTCTGGATTGATACGGTATGGCACACTGTTAGGTAGCGATGCACCGGGAATTAAGTCAATCTGATGCTCAATCCCTCTAATAGGTGGTAATCCCGGTGGCACGTCTTGTGGAAAGACGTCAGCAAACTCCTGCAAGATGTTAGTGACAGTAGGAGGCAAAGAGGGAGGCACATCCTCCAACAACAACAACAACAACAATAACAACAACAAAGCCTTTAGTCCCAAACAAGTTGGGGTCGGCTAGAGGTGAAACCCATAAGATCTCGCGACCAACTCATGGTTCTGGCACATGGATAGCAAGCTTCCACACACCCCTCTCCATGGATAGTTCTTTGGTGATGCTCCAATCCATCAGATCTCTCTTTACGGACTCTTCCCATGTCAAGTTCGGTCTACCCCGGCCTCTTTTGACATTATCAGCATGCTTCAGCCGTCCGCTATGCACTAGGGCTTCTGGAGGCCTGCGTTGAATATGCCCAAACCATCCTAGACGATGTTGGACAAGCTTCTCTTTAATTGGCGCTACCCCAACTATATCTCGTATATCATCATTCCGGATTCGGTCCTTCCTTGTGTGGCCACACATCCATCTCAACATGCACATCTTCGCCACACCTAGCCGTTGCACATGTCGCCTTTTTGTCAGCTAACACTCAGCGCCATACAACATTGCGGGTCGAACTGTCGTCCTATAGAACTTGCATTTTAGCTTTTGTGGCACCCTCTTGTCACAGAGAATGCCAGAAGCTTGGCGCCACTTCATCCATCCGGCTTTAATTCGATGGTTCACATCTTCATCGATATCGCCGCCCTTCTGCAACATTGACCCCAAATATCGAAAGGTGTCCTTCTGAGGCACCACTTGCCCATCAAGGCTAACATCCTCCTCCTCCTCGTGCCTAGTAGTACTGAAAGCGCACCTCATGTACTCGGCTTTAGTCCTACTAAGTCTAAAACCTTTCGATCCCAAGGTTTGCCTCCATAACTCCAACTTCCTATTAGCCCCCGTTCGACTCTCATCGACTAGCACCACATCATCCACAAAGAGCATACACCATGGGATATCTCCTTGTATATCCCTTGTGACCTCATCCATCACCATGGCAAAAAGATAAGGGCTCAAAGCTGACCCTTGATGCAGTCTTATCTTAATTGGGAATTCATCAGTGTTGTCATCACTTGTTCGAACACTCACGTCCTCCAATGAAAATAATACCTCTTTGCACACAAAAGCATAACAAACAGACGTAGTAACATCCAAATCAGTAATATCAGATTTAGTGGCAAGTAAACATCCACTCTTCAATTTTATTTCAGATGCAACACTAGATGATGGTTTATTAGTCTTATTCTGATGCTCAAAGTCCTTTGCCACAATATGATTTTCACTCTTACTTTGCTCCTATTTTGCTTTACTAGCGCTAGCAATGTCATCTTTCATAATAGGGCCATTTGCATTCCTGTCCATAACTCGAACCACCTACTCAGATTTGCCCCTAATTTCGAAGCATGCTCAAATTTGGCCCTCTTCCGTTAAGTGCGCTTATAGAAATGCCCTTCCGTACATTTTCCGTCTAGTCAAAGGCCTTTGACTGGACGGAAAATGTACGGAAGGGCATTTCTATAAGCGCACTTAACGGAAGAGGGGCAAATTTGAGCATGCTTCGAAATTAGGGGCAAATCTGAGTAGTGGGTTCGAGTTAGGGGCACAGATGTAAAAGACCCTTCATAATATGTTCATGAGACATAGGAAGCAAAGTTATATTTTTATCCTTATGAACAAGAGTATACTGATTTGTCCTACCATGGTGTACATATTTTTTTATCAAATTTTCATGGTCTACCAAGTAAAACAGAGCATGCTTGCATGGGTACCACATCACAATCAACATAATCAGAATATGTAGCAATGCTAAAGTGCACACGAACAGTACGTGTTACCTTAACCTTGCCACTATTGTTGAACCACTTCATATAATAAGGATGAGGATGTGGTCTAGTGGTGAGAGACAGCTTCTCCACCATCTCCATGCTAGCCAAGTTGTTACAACTCCCTCCATCGATTATAACGTGGACAGAACGTTCCTTCACAACTCCCTTTGTATGGAGCAAGTTGTGCCTCTGATTTTGCTCAGCATGTGTTACCTGCACACTCAAAACACGTTGAGCAACTAAACTTTCATACTTGTTCGCGTAGTCAACAGCCATGTAGTGTGTCTCTTGTTCAGTATCCTCGGCACCTTGTTCTTCACTTGCAATAAGAGCCAAAGTCTCCTCATCATAATCACTAGGAGGCATATCCACCATCCTCGTTAACAATCATCACACGCCTGGATGTGCATTCTCTCGCAAAATGACCTCTACCCTTGCAACGATGACATATAACCTCAGGTTTTTGCCCTGTAGATGCCATGGTTGAAGAAGAGCTTTGTGCAGGCCCCGAAGGTGTGCCCTTGCTGGAGGCTCATGGCGGTGCCTGTTTTCTTGTATCTCTGTTGGAGTTGGCGGCTGAAGTAAGTGGTGTTGTAGTAGGACGTGTGGAAGTAGATGATGTACGTGGTGTCCATGATGAAGCTCGACCTGCAGAAAAAATAGTTCTCGCCATTGCCTGTCGATCCTACACTTCACGTTCAGCTTTGCAAGCAAGATGGAATAAACGAGTGATAGTGTTATACTCCTTATACTCTAGAATAGTTTGAATCTCTCTATTTAATCCACCCATAAAACATGCAAGCATAGCTTCATTCTCCTCAACAATACCACATCTAATCATGCCAGTTTGCAATTCCTGATAATATTCCTCTACATAATTTTTTCCTTGTCTTAAACGTTACAAATTTTGAAGCAATTCACATTGATAATATGGTGGAACCCAACGATTATGCATAGCAGTTTTCAAAGCAGCCCAAGTAGTAGGGATATTATCATGATGTATTCTACAATGTTCAGACCACCAAACACAAGCAAAACTAGTGAATACACAAACAGCAGCAACAACACGTCTATCCTCAGGAAATTGTAAGCATGTAAAACGTTGTTCTGTTTCTAACTCCCAAGTAAGATATATATCAGGAACATATCGACTCTCAAATGTCAGAATATCCAATTTTAGTTTAGGGGGATGGTCATGATCCCGTACCTGAGGGGGTGGTGCAGCCCTACCATTGCGATTGTATGCATGTGGACGACCTGGTGCTTGTGGTGGTGGTTGCCCTTGGTGCTGATTGGGAGCAACCTCTCCCTCATCATTGTAATCACCATCGTAGTCCTCATTCTGCTCAACCATTGTAGCAATAATAGCCACAGAAACTGCATCAGTAGCAACGGCACCAGAATTTTGGCCTTGACCGATAGGCACACGTTGCGCTCATCTCGCGAAATTTGAACGATGTTGTTGTTGTTGCAGAGGTATGACAGGTGCAACTGGTGGTGGTAGACGTGCAAGCACCTCATTGAACTTAGCATCCAACTTGGTGTCGAATGTCTCTTCTAAATGATCTAACTTCTCCATGGCCTCACCAGAGAGCTGCCCAGATCTCGCGACACTCTGTTGTGAATCAGATTATGACCATACGTTGGGACTATCCGGAGGCCGATTCATCCAACTCGTAAATCCGAGCCGTGCACCTCGATCTAGGTCGGCCTGCACCACTGAACTCACTCTTGGTGGTTAGGGACCACCACTCCAAGTGGGCTAGGGACCGCCCACAAGACTTTGTTCGACCTCCCGATTATCCATCATCATGTAGCCGATGCTTCAGAATCAAGTCATCTCTGAAGCCTCTACTCATCATATCCTCTCGACAAGCCTCTTCCGGGATGATCTTCCGTTCAGTGTTCTTTTTGCAAGCAATCTGAAGTCACTCCATATACGACGAAATGAGCTTCGCCTTTCGCCCCGAGAACTCATTGTTTCGGGAGATATTTGTCAGGACACCTTGCCAGGTGCTCGGGCGAATTATCCTCTCCATAGCATGGGATGAGGGAAATATCTGACTACTCCCACCACTTCGGCGTTATTGAGGTTTGTGCAATGTTCACGTCCATCTTGGGCAAACCCATACTTCTCTCGTTGAGAGCAACAGTGTTGCATGAGCTCATGTGCCTCGGAACATGGGGACCAAGGGCATGATTACGGTAAGAGTTCCCTTGGAGTGGTCGCTTGACACCAAGAAACATACCTTGATGAAGTTATGAGTGACATCCATAACCTCATGAAAGGGTACCGGCTAGCGACCGAACCTAGGGTAGTCTGACCACCAGACCATCGGATAAATCTCGCGAAAGAGGACGACAAGGTTGTCTGTAAATAAAAGGGTACTCTTCCCCAGCACTGGTCGAGAGATACGGCAATCAATCACTGTCGACTCAGGGCTCGAAGGTGAAAGGTCTCAATTCCGCGACATCGGTCAACAACGCTACACAAGTTCCTATTTCATAATAACGTGTTCACAATAACCTTACTATACAGAAAATATAAAGACCGTATTCACTATTTTCAAACGTGATCCTCCTTTATACTTCGCCTTTCCATCAGAACCTGTCATGGCCACTAAGCACTCCTATGTTGGCTCCGCGGGAGCAATGGGCTCCCCTCAAGTCACGAGCGAATTATGGCAACCGTCGTCGCCTCTCCACCCCATGTATGATTACCCCGGGGACACCAGAATGTCAAGCGGTTGCCGAGAAGCCATGGACCGACGAGACCTAAAGTGTCGCCCGAGCAAAACATTCCAGCTCCTCATACGGGCTAACCATGGTGTAGTGCATTACCTCGGCACTTCTTCCTCGATGAAGGAAAAGAAGGCCGAGCATTTCCGGCGCTTTTTCATCTCTAGGTGAACTTTCTTCGGAAGGGCTCTAGGGTATGCTACCTATAGGTACGGCCCGAAATAAAGAACTAGGAGATCCACTTCCTGGTCGCAAGAACAAAGTGCACACCTGGATAAGCCTCCCTGGCGCAATTAGAGGGACGGGAGAAGAGGAAGAAAATGCTCGGGACCCTAACCCTTCTTTGCAGATCTAGACTAAAACTTGCAAAGCTCTTGTAGGACACACGAGGACTTTACAAGGCTCGGGGGCAGGACATAAACGTTAGAGAAGAAAACAACTTGCCCAATGGTAATTTTATTACACAAATTCATTAAACACCTAAGGAGTTTTTCCCATGGTGCTTTTCGGGAGAGTAACTTCGCCTATGTTGTCTCAACATAGCCAATCCCAAGTCCGGGTAAAGGAGGAGGGTTGTAATAGGCTTGGCGAGCCAAAGTCAAAACCCAACCACTCTTATGGAGTTGAAACCCAAAAGATTTATGTTGGGGCGTAACCCTCTCGGCGACGCGCCACATCGGAACTCGGGTGTGGCGTCAAATGGGCAAGGTCCGAGCCGTCCTCTCCTGGTGGCGCGTCGTAACTTGATCCGGATATGGTGGCACGTGAGCAGGGATCAGGTTGCCGCATCCTTAGTGGCAGCTACATCGATGCCCGGGTGTAGTTGAAAATGAGTAAGGGTCCTCGCATTTGACTCGACGAGTGCGAAGGGTAAGGAAGCTAGCCAAGCCTAGGAGGATCTCGCGAAATTTGAACGATGTTGTTGTTGTTGCAGAGGTATGACAGGTGCAACTGGTGGTGATAGACGTGCAAGCACCTCATTGAACTTAGCATCCAACTTGGTGTCGAATGTCTCTTCTAAATGATCTAACTTCTCCATGGCCTCTTCCAAGCTGGTCACCAAGTCATCCACCTGTTCACCCATCATTTGCTAAAATTTATCATGGAGCTCCTTGTTGGTCATGCTCTCCCAGTCGATCTCGTCAGCTTGTGATCCTGTCATGGTTAGCTGCAATAGTAACACACAAGAATATGAACCTACAGACTACTGGGAAGTGGTGGTGGTGGGGGTAGTGTGTCACAAATCCGTCAAGCAAATCTCAAATTCTTACCAGTTCTTACCCAACAGCAGGCGGTGATTGACAACCGCTGTAGTCAAAACCCTCAAAGCTTGGATAGAGCGATTGCCAGGTGTTTTCAAACGCACAAAGTAGATGTATGTGGAGCTGGGAAGGCTTATAATATGGTAGCAAAAAGGGTCAGCAATGATCAATTCAGAGATGCAAAGTTGAAGAAACGCTCAACGACGGTACTGTGCTGGTCCTACGCTAGACCGTGCTAGAGACGTGAGCCTAGAACACTAGCAAAATCATGGCGCTGCACGTAAACAAGTGAGGAGCACACTCTGAATCTCTTTTTTGCCCCGCAACAAAAAAATTCAAAAAAGTCTACAAATGGCCTTAAAACCGTCTAGCCAGAATTTTCCAGACTTAGTTTTTTTTTAAACTGGAACTATTTTTCTTCTACGGGTATCATGGAAGTTGGGGAGTCTGCCTTGCCCACGACACATACTAGGGCGTGATCTGGAAATCGAAAACAGAGAAGCAAATATTGGACTCAGACTAGGGCTGGTGGCGGAGATGAATCTGGTGGAACTCGAACTAGTGGCGGAGATATGTAGGGGTGATGGAACACGGACCGGTGGCGGATCTATGATGTAGGTGGACTCGGATTGGCGTGATGGCGGATATGTGGTAGTATATATGGACTTGGATCGGTGGCAGTGCGGTGGTGGTATACGGCAGCGGTGATGTATCTGGTGTGGTGGTGGTATATGACAGCGATGAAGATGGTGCGGCGGTGGTATGATAACCTGTGAACAGAACTCGAAACTCTAAAATACTAGACGCTAAGACCAGCAACTCGACACGACGATGCAACCACAAATTCAATAAAGCAAAACACCGAACATAAAATTGCAAAAGGCCCAAATTGGTTTGGCTATGATGAACTAACCCTAATTTTTTTGTGGCTTTTTCGTGGACTATAGGTATGAAGAACATATGCGGTCTAAACTACGAAAAACTAGGAAAATCTCACCGAGCAACCTGGAAATCTGATACCACTTGATAGAGGCGAAGTTGTCCATGTCTTTCGATGAGGTGTGACTACCGTTTTTGCTGGAGTAGACTTTGACGATCCGACTATGAACGTGTGAGGACGTCGCGCCTTAGCAATCGCTAAACCAACTTTGAGAGGTTATTGACCATGCCGGAGCACGATCAACCTAACCACGAGGGTATTTTCCTGCATGCAAACGAAGAGCAAGCAAGAAACTGAAATTGCAATCTGGATATTGCGAATATAAGAGGAAAGCTTTATTGATGAAAGTGGGGTTCTGTGACGTCTTGGTCTGGTCATGGAACACAAATGAAGGACGCGAAGTTGCAGCTATGGCAAACTTTAATCTAAACAAAAGCCAAGTCTAAACGGCACCCTAAGGGCTGTTTATATGGGGGAATAGAGGGGAATTTCGTGACCCCTTGGAAGAGGGGTCTGAAACCAACCATAACTCAGTTTGCCCACACATACGGACTCTAAAAACACCCTATAATGTAGTATTTCAAAATTATAGGGGCCTGGCCCAAAAATAAGGTGGCACAACACCTATAATAGCCTATGGATGTAATTTATAAATTGGCATCTTGAATATTTCGTCCAAGCCTTCATGCTCTCAGTATGGTGGCTTTAAAGTGAGAAAATCGCCACTGGAATCTCCATTGTTCTCTCCCGCTTGCACACCTTCTTCTCCTTGCTTGTTCCCGCTCCAATGGCCATCCTTCTTGTCCATGCTAGGTCCTTCATTCATAAGTAAAAGAAAAGTATCTAATTTAGGCAGCATCATATGTTCATGAACATTCGAAGGATTTCCAGGAAACAAAAGTACCTTGTAATTCAATTGGCGTGCGCGAGCTCTAGTAATTGGTCCAGTATGTATAGCAGCAGGGGTTGTGGGTGTAACAATGGTATTGATGTCCTCATCACTTGGCGCATACTCCGAGACTTAGAGGTCCTCTACAACATGTTTTATCCTCTATGCAGTCAGCCTAATTGTAACCCTAGACCCCCCCCCCCATTCCTATATAGACCGAGGTAGATCAAGCTACACAACAAATGCAAGACGTAGGGTTTTATCTCTTTGGAGAGCCTGAACCTATGTAAACTTCATGTCCATGTTACCATCGCATGTAATTTACTAGCTTGGGACCCCTCACCCAAAATCTGTCAAAATCGACGTCATTGGTGGCCCACAAAATTCCTCGCTGAGTAGCTCCACGGATTAGATGAGGATCAACATGGGAGAGAAGGCCGACATTGGCATGACCTTTGTACCAGGCCAGTTCTTTGTTTTCGGCAGCATCACCCTCTTTGTAGACTCGACCGGCTACCCCGTCCAGATCAAGGAGCAGCAAGACGCACCCCGTCCCGACGCTGATGTCAAATTAGGCTTACTACAAGAAGAAGAACCACTCGTTGGACACGACCATAGGCTCAAATCCGACGATGCAATATGGGAATCTGGTCACGAACCTGGCCCCACACAATAACCCCAGATTGATGTCACCCAGGTCATGGGAAAGCTTCCCCTTCCACCGATGTCAGATTGGGCTCGGGAAGACCATGACAAAGCACTCTTGAACGAGATGTTAGATCAGATTCAAAAGCTCGCAATATCAGATAACTAGCCCTCGGCTTACAATGGGATCTAGGAGTCACCCGGAAAGGTCAAAATTTTCGTCCCACCAGCCAGGGCCACACACAGGGGGTGGCTTGTGCAAAGGGGGATTGCAATCAGCCCAACGGTGGGCCCCTCAGGCCCACCAAGAAGACAAACACAAGAGGAGGTCTAGGGCGACTTATAGGCGCTCCTGGGACCTTCATGGACCCCAAGTCAGGAGGGTGTCTGGGTAGATCGCATCTCCCTCATGTAAACCCTGTTGGAAATATGCCCTAGAGGCAATAATATTGTTTAATTATATTTCAATATTCACAGTTAAGATTTTATATTCTATGCTATAACTGTTGTGATTCTGGATTGTGTGATTCAGTGGGAAACTCATATGCACATGTAGAATGAAAAACGGTAAAATAGAGATTCCCAATCTTGCCTCTAAGACTAGCTCAAGTATTGTTAGTGATCATGTTTTCGGATCTTAGGATATCGTTAAGTATAACAATAGTCCAAAAACAACATTGAGAATATGACATTAGAAAAACGATCATATTGAACTGACCCAAACTTGTTTGTTATACTTTGAGATAATATCGTCTATAATCAATTGTTATAACACGGAGTATTAACATGTGTTTTATGTTCCTTAGACCATGAGAGCATCGTAGTCACTTCTTACCATATGATGAACTTTGGGGTTGCTCAAACGTCATCTGTAACCAGGTGATTATAACGACAACTTACATGTTCATCGGAAAGTTTAACAAGAGATTAGATAGATCGAGAGTGGGACTTGCTCCTCCGACGATGAAGAGATGTTCTTAGGGCCCTCTCGGTGTGATGACATTTGTCATCGTTTGGCCGGACACAGGTGACTATGTCACATGGATGCTCGGACACATCAAGGATAAAGAAGAACAAAATCGATAACGAGTACAACGGTATAGTGAGCATGTGCATGACTCAAGAGGATATCAATACATCTCGCATTTGTAAAGTATAGCAAAGCAAAGGGAATATCACATGATAACCAAAGCTCCACTTGAATACCATTCGTGTAATCATAGGGATCGACATGGACGTCCACGGTTCCGCTATTGGTCATTGAACGAAGGGGTTTCCTTCATGTCTATGAGTTACCGAACCTACGGGGTCACAAGCTTAAGGTAATCATGATCTGCTGAGTCTTAGTAGTGCAGGAGTAATGAAAACATATTTGTGAAATTGTTTCATTAATATTCAAAATAGTTTCGAGAGGATCCGGAAGCGTTTTGGGGTCATTGGAAGGATTTCAGAGACTATTGGGCAATACCGGGTTTTACCGATAAATAATATATAGGTGGAAAATCTTTCCAGATATGTTAATTTAATAATAAAAAGCTGTTAAAATAGTTAGAAGGCTTTTATATTTAATTTAAGGTTTTTTTACATCTGTGCCCCTGGTTCCTTAGCAGTGCTCATTCATCCCCACGTCCTTAACTTTTGCTCACTTTTCCCCACTCGCTAGCCCGAAACCCTCACCAAAGGTCACACCGGAGGATGCCGTCGTGTCAATGGTTTGACAGTTAACTCTGACAAGCGGGGCCGCATTGGACTGCGTTGCCCGTTGGACCTGACGAGTGAGTCCGTCCCGCCTATACCTGGCCATGGGCCGGGCCGGGCCTAAAAAAGCCCATAGAAAAAAACTGAGGCCCGGTCCTGGCCCTAACACCGGGCCTACTTTTCAGGCCCAAGCCCAGCCCATCTGTTGAAAAGCCCGTCGGGCCTAGGGCCGCGGGCCAGGCTTCTTCCTTAAAATCTCAATATGCCAAGCCCAAGCCCAGCCCGGCCCTGCTGGCGGGCTCAAAACTCAGGCCCAAGCCTGGCCCACTCGCAAGCCCGTCGGGCCTAGGTCCTGGATTTTCGGGCCGGGACTGGGCGGGCCGACCGGGCCGGGCCGGAGATGGCCAGATATAGTCCCGCCCCATTTCCGGCCACACGGACGCCGCATGGACGTGCGCGCGCTTTCTCCTCGTCCGCCTCGGGGACGCGTGGCGGCCTTCCAACTACCCCGACAGCCAAAAGTAAATGCGCACGCGCGGCAGGCCCCGGTCGTCAGCCACCCATGTTCGAGTCGTCGTCCTTCTTTAAATGGAAACCGACCAGTCCACAGTAGCTTCCATCCTTCTAGAGCCACGCCTGCCCCCTCCACCCCCGGCAGGATCTACAAACCCTAGCCCGCTGGCAACAAAACCCTAGCCAGTAGCCACCATGGGCATCTTCTCAGGGGCCGGCTCGAGTTCCGGCAAGAAGAAGGGCAAGGCCCCCGCCGTCCCTTGGCGCGCGCTACCCCCGCCGTCGTCTTCCCGTCCGCCTCGGAAGCGGATTAGCGTCCCAGTGCACCAGGCGAAGTAGCACTGGGAGCACAACATCCCTTTCCCCTACCCCGACGTGATCCTGCCACACTACTGACACTTGGATCCGAAGAGGATCGCAGTGCTGGCGGTGCCACGGTCGGCGCGGGCGCATGCGGAGGAGGTGAGGCGCCGGCGGCAGCAGCTCACGCCCGAGTAGCGGGTCAATCCGACCTACGCTGCAGACTCTCCCAATTGGGAGGTCTGGTTTGCGTTTGAGCACGAGGAGCAGCGCCGGCGTGGTGTCTGCGACGTGCGGGCTGGCACCCCTCTGCCCCTCATCGTGCGCGATGATGTCCAAGAGGCGGAGGCCGCATACCAGGAGGCGCTGGCACTGGCAGCTGCACTCCGTGAAAGCGAGGAGGAAGAACGGCGCAAGGAGGAGGAGGAGGTGGCTTACCAGGCGCGGATGGCGGTGGCCATTGCGCTCTCCTTTGCCGGTGACTGCGTCGTGTCGCCGCTGGCCCCGCCGTCCTCTGCCAGGCTCCAGCCAGCGCCGACCACCCTCAAGCCCGAGGAGTATATCTAGGAGGGGGTGGTGCGCGAGTGGGTGAGCGCGCCGCCCATCTGGATGATGGCGACGCTGAAGCAAGAGCATATCTACCTGGAGCACTCGCGACAGACGCACCTGCGGTCGGAGCGTTGCGAGGGTCGGCGGCTGGAGGAGCTGGAGAGGGACGCCAAGGCAGAGGAGGAGGAGCGCCGTGTCGAAGCCCGGGCAGCGGCGGTGCAGCCACCGATGGACGACGTCGCCACCGCCAAGGAGACGGTGTTCCCCTGGGCTGGCCCGGCGCCGACCCTCGTCGACCTCACCGGCCCCGACGGCGACGACGAGGAGGACGCCTAGGGCAACGCGCCTTCTCGTTTTCATTTTAGTTTTTAATGTTTTTAGTAAATGGCTGGCAGACTTGTGAAGTATCGCCGGCCTTTGTGGCCGGCATTAATGTATAATGTTTTTTTGCGAGAAAGGCATTAATGTATAATTAAAGTTAGTGCATGGTGATATGATGTGTGAACGTGAACTTGATGTGATGTGATATTTAATTAAGGCAAAATTTGAATTTAGGCTAACCCTTTATCATATGAACAAAAATATCATGTGTACAAAAATATCATGTGAATTTGGGCTAACCCTTTATCATTTGAGCAAATAAAACAAAAATACACTCGAAGAATTAGGGCATAAACAAAGCTTTGGTGATTACACATGTTAGTTGATCCTAATTTGAATTTGAACTAACCCTTTGAATTATTACACATGTTAGTTGATCCTAATTTGAATTTGAACTAACCCTTTGAATTATTACACATGTTAGATGATCATGTTAGCCTATGTGAATTATTACACATAAACAAAGCTTTGATATGAGAAATATGGCATGGTGATGAGCTCCGAAGTTAGGGCAAACATACCATTTCTAATGTAAATAATTTTAAAAAAAAGTTTAAAATTCCAATAATGAAAAAATAAGTTCAGATCCTTCTTATTCACACTAAAATGAAGCTTTGGTGGTTTTCTTTTTATTTATTTTCGTAAACTTAAACCCACTATCACTCTCTTCTCGAACTCTATACAATCTCGTACGTGATGGCTCATTTGTGTGAAGGAGTTTTCATGAAAATGCCCCTAAACCAAGGTTATATTTTTTATGGTAACTATGTATATAAAACGACGAACCGCGAAGATTTACTATTTTTTTGATTTTTTTGAATTAGTTAAGGTCATTTGAAAGTTGGTCAAACCTAAGATAACCCTGCTAACCGGCTCAAAACCCCGCGGCACCTCTTCAAACCCTAGCGACGAACTACAGCCATTCGATCATACCCTAGCGCCAAGCGACAACCCTCAGATATGGGCTTCTAGAAGGAATTCCGAGGGCAGGCTGCATGCAGGCTCCATGCCGCTGGATCACATGGACGGCTCCGCATCGTTCGATCGTTGGGCGATCCGCGAGAGGTTGGTTCTGCTCGCCCACTCGTCTGCCCAAAACAAAACCAAGTCTTGGTTGGGCCTTTGCAAGCCATTGACTGTGGAAGGCCCACAAAGATAGATGAGGCCTATAAAACAATGCACACATTGGTTCTGTTTTTTTTTCTTTATTGATTTGATTGCACCGTTTTTTCTTTTTCTTTATTGATTTGATTGCACCGTTTTCTCTTTTTCTTTATTGATTTGATTGCATCGTTTTGTTTAATTTTTATTTTTGAGGGAAGCGCTAAGCTTTATTGATGATAATCCACATGGGGTGGGATACAATTCGGATCATGTGGATTGGCCAACCAAACGATGTTGTTTGTGGCATCATTTTGTTTCATGCAGTATGGCCACCAACAAGTAAAAACTGGGCTCCAACAAGTAAAAAATGGCTTATATTATATTCAAAAGAATCATTCCACAAATCGTACATCTCATATTAAAAAGCATGAATCCATAGAAAAGCATGCACCTACGTACTACAAAGAACCCATCTACTCTCCGTCAGAGATGTCGACGATCTTCGTGCTCTCCGGTGGATAAATGGTTGCCTGTCGCAGTCGCTGTGACGCCCTGGTTTTGTGCTACAGTAATCTCTGTAATAAAGCTACAGTAATCCCACGCTAATGATGCCATGTCACCGCGTTTACTGTTGTTAAACTCGCGTTGGTTCAAACCCCGTTCCATTCCGTTGCAAATTTAAATCGTCTAAAGACTGGATTTTAAAAGTTGTGCGAAATCAGAATTAAAAATGTTGAATGGGTTGCAAATATTCCCTAAGATTTTATAAAATTGAAACCGGCATTTTTGGAATTATTTTAGTGCCCCAATTTATTTTAAAACGGTCGTTGTTTGAATTTTAAAAATAGGAGACTACCGGGCCTAAAACGTCTGGCCCGGCCGGACGCTATAAGGGACGAGGGGCAACCATAATCGCCCCAGCCACCCCCCACTCGCTCCCATTCCACCCCCTCGCCGCCGCGGCGCGCCAGAGGCGCCCGGGCCGCCCCGCCCGCATTCCCCCCCCCCCCCGGCGCTCGCTCGCTCGCTCCCCAGCCTGACCCGCCCGCCCCCCCCGGGCGTCGCGCCCCGCGCCGGTCCCAACACCGCCGCGGCCGACCCCCCCCCCCCCCGACGACCGCGACGGCCCGCGCCCGTCGGCCCTGCTCCGCCGCCGCCTCGTCATCTTCGCCCACCGTCGCCCGTCGCCGTCTACGCCGGCCCCGCCGCCGGATCCGCCGCCGCCCGCCTCGTCCGCCCCGTCGCCGCGCCGCCGCCCGCCTCGTCCATCGTCGCCAGCCGCCGTTCGCCGCCCCCCAGTGAGCCCCCCCCCCCCCTCGTCTCCCGTCGACGGCCGTCGCAGCTGCCGCCGCCGCCGGTGCGCGTGCGCGCGTGCAAGTGCGTGTGTATGTGCGCCTGTGTGCGTATGTGTAAGTGTGTGTGTGTGTACGTACGTACGTATATTTATAAATACGGTGTTAAAAAAATGAATGGTTTTTAAAATGTTAAATACTATTAGTAATAATTAATTAATTAGATTAATTTAATAGTTAAATTAATTAATAAATAAAATGATTAAGATTAATTAAAACTGTTAATTAATCTGCTAATTAATTAAATTAAACACTATTTACTGTTTCGGATAATTCGGATTAATTAATTAAAAGAATTTCAGAATATTAATAAAACTTTAAAAATTAATATTAAATAATCCGTAGTCCGGATTAAAAAGTTTTGAACATGAAAGTTGCTCAGAATAATCCTACGGTTCCAACTACGCAGTCCGTTAGTCTGTCACATGCCTCTAGCATAGCAAACATGTAACTTTTCCATAGTTTTCGTCCGTCTGGTAGTAGCCCGAGACCCGGGAAATATCGTCAGATATTCTTCCGACCCGTCTGCGACGTATAATACAGCGTTAGTGCATGCCTAGCTCTGCATATTGCCATGCCATGAATCGTGATGCATTTGTCTGCTTTATATTTATTGTTTCTTCCCCCCTCTTCTCTCCGTTAGACCCCGAGACTAACGGTGCTGCCGGGTATGACTATCCCGTTGACATTCAGCTCTTTGCCGCAGAGCAGCACGGCAAGCAACCCCCCTTGAGCATTCCGATATCGCCCATTCCTTTTTCTCTTATTCTTGCATTAGATTTTGCCACTATATTAGTTAGCTCCTATTCTGATGCATAGCCTGCTTTTGATAAACTGCTACTATACCTGCAACAATATCAACTGTTTAGTATAGGTTGATCAGAGAATCCCCTGTGACCCCCTTAGTCCCAGTTGCCCCTGCTTCTTCATCGACGACTCAAAGACTCGGTCAACCGACCGACAAGCCAGGCCCCTCACATCACCGCACCCCCCTTAATTGTACGACTCTGCAGCGCTACTATCGAGTACCAAGGGTGACACCTCGTGAAGTACTCATGATGCTAGCTCTGTAGTGTAGCTAGTCGGTCGTAGTTATCGAGGGTGATTCCTCCTTCGCCACTCCCGACGATGACTCTGTCGTGCAACCCCTCAAGTGTGGGACCCTTGAGGGTGATTCCTCTAAGTCCACAATGACGGTTTCATCGAGCGGGACCCTTTGAGGGTGATTCCTTAGGTTCCGTCTTGATGTTTTATACACACAGTTATATGACCTGGTTTCAGAAACATGTTGGTGATGGGTCGGCCCTGAGGGGTACCCACGGTTTGATGTTGATGAGGCGTGGACGGGCAGGAGAGGCCCTTGCCACACATCCTCGAGGCGGGGCGACGGACCGCACTTCATGGGTCGCGCTTTCCCCGCATTAATAAAATGCTAATGGGTTGGGTATTTGATCTGAGTTGGGTCGTTGGCCTTTTTACGCACCAAACCATCGCGTGGGAGAAGTTATGGGTACTCAGCGTCGTTGTATCAGCCGAAGCTCTTCGAACGTCAGCAATGTAGCGGCGCGCGCCGGATTGGACTGGACGGTGCAGCTCTTGGACTGGAGTGTACTAGGTCTGCTTCCGGCCGCCCACGCATCGTGCAGGAGTGCAAGGGCAAGTGGGCCCACGAACCTGCGCGCTTAGGATTTAGACCGGCGGGCTGGCCTCTTCGTTGAGCCTAGGTGGGGCGATGACGTGCTGCTATCCCGAGGCCGGGCATGACCCAGGAAAGTGTGTCCGGCCGGAGGTGATCAGGCGTGTTGGAAATGCGGTGCACCCCTGCAGGGAAGAACAAACTATTCGAATAGCCGTGTCCACGGTAACAGGACGACTTGGAGTTGTGCCTTGACCTTATACAACTATAACTGTGATTTAAATTTGAAATGAATTGTGGCTCCGAGATTGCTTCCTCGCAAGGAGTCGAGGAAGAATCTCTGGGCGTGGTTACTTAATAAAATTGCTACAATAATATGACTATATATGAGATACCAGTCTACTCTCTTCTAATGCTGCAAGATGCTGAAGATGCTAGTCTTCGATAGGACTAGGCCTTCCCCTATTCTTGCTTTCTGCAGTCAGCCCAGATACAACCCCCTCCCCTTGATACTGATGCATACTTAGCATAGTTCTGATGTCAGTCTTGCGAGTACTTTGGATGAGTACTCACCGCTGCTTTGCTTTCTCTTTCCCCCTCGATACGATTATGCATTCAGACGACGGAGCCCAGGAGATGGAGTACGCCGGAGACGACTACTACACCACTGCTGGAGCCTACTACTACGTGGAGAGTGCCGACGCTCAAGAGTAGTTAGGAGGTTCCCAGGCAGGAGGCTCGCCTCTTTCGATCCGCTGCTTATGCTTGTGCTAGCCTTCTTAAGGCAAAACTTGTTTAACTTATGTTTGTACTCAGATATTATCTTTGCTTCCGCTGACTCATGCTTGTCGAGCTTTATATTCGAGCCCTCGAGGCCCCTGGCTTGTAATATGAAGCTGTATGACTTTAATTTGTGTCTAGTGTTGTGGGGTGATATCAATCAGTGAGTCCCTAATCTTGGTCATACGCATTGCGTGTATGTTTAGCGTACGGTCGAGATCGGGGGCGTCACAAGTTGGTATCAGAGCCGAGTGCCTGTAGGTAGCCCCCTTTCCAACTCCTTGGCCGAAGTTGAGTCTAGTACGGGAAAAACTTTTACTAACATAGTTGTGTGGGTTACGGGCCCACTTCTCAATCGGGTGGTATTAGGATCTTTTATCCCTCATCTATACTCTGGGTTCCGATCCCTCTTCTCTTTCGGGTTAAAGATTTTCCTAACTCTAACATTAGGTTCTCGTGATCACATCCACCGGAGAATTCTTTCGTCGAAAATTGTCTTCTTTGAAGTGATATTGCACGCACTGTCATTTGACATCTTGAATCTCCTTGTTACAGATGCGTCCCGCTAGGCAGATCGTTCGTCTGACTTTTGCTCACGACACAACTGGGTTCCCGGCCATTCTGGTCGACCTCTTGAAGAAGCTGGGATATCGCTGGTACGCCGAGTACACTGTTTACGAGGACTACCGCGAGTTCAACCAGGAACAGTATGAGGCTGAGATGGTTATCTGGGATCGACGGGACCTCTCCATCACTGAGCTGCACACCTTCCGTGGCATTGGAGTGACTGTTGAGATGGCAGTACAGGATGCTGCCTATGCTGCTATTGTTCGTCTCCGTGCAGCGAACCCTTGTTTGGAGGAGACGGCATACAGATACATCCCGTATGTCCCTGCTGGAGTTGATACGGCAGCCGACGCTGAGGTCTTGACCCCTTTCGCACGGCAGCGTACCGACCGGTCCTACACTGCGGTCTGCACCCCCTACGTGAGTCGTCGTTACGACCCACAGGTTCTGGTTCAGTACACTGAGGCTCTGGATCGCACTGTCAGGGCTCTTAACTTCGAGTTGTACGCCACCCGAGCTCGTCTTCATCAGGCTATGGTGCAGTTGTTGCCAGCAGTCAGTGCGAGGATACATCCGGAGTACATCCTTTGCCCACGCCGGATAGAGTTTCCTCCAGGTCTTGAATGGCCTGAGGTTGGAGGTCGTACTCCGGCACGTGGACCTGCGCTCCCGCTTGATATGCAGATTCTGCATCAGAGTGTGCACGGGATGCAGGACCCTGCCACCAGGTTTCACATTCAGGGTCACATGCAATTCCGTGGTTACTTTCGTTGTCCCCGACGTTGATGTAGCATATCGCCATGTCTCGTTGTTGTATCCCTCCACCGCGTGCCGCCTAGTTGTCTAGGTTATCTTCATGCCGGACCTATCGTCTATTTTGTAACAGACTTATTGTTTGTAATAGACCTATGTATGGATTTGTATGTTGAAATTCGAACTACTATGTCGTATCTATTGCACTGCCTTCTTTGTGCAATTTACTTTATGAATGATTCATTGTTTTTTTTGCAATTACCCAATGCTAAACTACCACTATTAAAAATTGACAGAATGGTTAGGCCAGCTGGTCGTGGTCGTGGTGCACCTGAACCACCACCACCACCGGAATACATGGCTGGTATGATGCAACAGTTTGAACTGAATCGCCATTTTATGCAAGGGCTTATGGAGCTGTTCCCGAGGCTGAATATGAATCAGCAGCCAGCCCCAATGACTCTGCAAGACTTCATGCATCTCAACCCTACGATCTACCGCAGCTCAACTCAGCCGCTTGACGCAGATGACTGGCTCTGTGACATCACATATGAGCTGGAGTCTTCAGGCGCCCCAGAGGCTAGCTATGTCACCTTTGCCTCGTACTTTCTGAAGGGCCCCGCTGCTCAATGGTGGGACAGCCACAGGCGCTCTCAGCCTATTGGAACAATCATCACCTGGCCAGAGTTTCAAGCTGCGTTCCGTGCTCGTCACATTCCTCAGGGAATGATGGATAAGAAGAAGCATGAATTCCGCAACTTAGTCCAGGGCAACAAGACTGTGGATGCTTATCAGCAGGAATTTCTGGACTTGTCTCGCTATGCTGGAGAAGACGTTGCAACTGATGCTCATAGGCAGGAGAAGTTCCGTGAGGGCCTCCACCCAGATATCAAGCTGGCACTCATTGCTCAAGACTTCGGTAACTTTGCCACCTTGGTGAACAAGTCTATTATAGTGGAAACGGGTCTACAGGACTACAAGGACAGCAACAAGCGCAACCGTGACATGGGCTCATCTTCGGGCTCATCTGCTCAGAAGCGCAAGATTTGGATCCCCCACAACATGTACCATGCACCTGCTCCTGCTCCAAGGCCGTCCTATGCTGCACCTAGTCTGCCTCCTCCACCACCTAGGCAGCCGAGGCTCCCAGCTCCGCCACCATGAGCTCTTGTTCCCCCTTCTCGTCCTGAGGATGGGCTGTGCTTCAAGTGTGGTCGCCCAGGACACCGTGCTAGAGAATGCAGGCAGAATCAGAATCAACTTGCACTACCTTCCAACCAGCCCCACAACAACAATGCCAGGCCTAACACTGGTCGTGTCCAAGCTAACAATGTTGATATGAATGAAGCTCAAGACCAGCCTGCTACTGTGATGTGTACTCTTCTCGTCAACTCAGTACCAGCTTCTGTATTATTTGATACAGGAGCATCACATTCTTTTATGTCTGAAGATTTCGCATACATGCATGACATTAAGTGTGAAGAGATGAACGTCCCAATAGTGGTAAACACTCCCGCGGGCCAATGTCGGACCTCCGTTATTAGTCACAATGTCCCCATTGAAATTGAAGGGTTGGAATTCCATGCCTCCCCCATAATGCTGAAGTCTTCCAATATCGATCTCATTCTCGGAATGGATTGGTTGAAAGCGCATACCGCTTCTATTGTTTGTGACACCAAAACCGTCCACCTCCTACATCTTTCGAATGAGATCGTAAGCTATCATGCTCATATTGTTCGGAATGCTGAAGCCCGACTATATGCTATGAATGCATTAAATGAGTCACCTCTCGAAGGGATTGAAAACATTCCAGTTGTCCGGGATTTCCAAGATGTTTTTCCGGAAGAACTTCCAGGTATCCCCCCTGCCAGAGCTGTCGAATTTGTCATCGACTTGGTACCTAGTACCACTCCTATAAGCAAGCGTTCGTATAAGATGCCACCACATGAACTCCTTGAACTTAAACAAGAAATTGACAATTCGCTTCGTCTGGGTTTCATTCGCCCAAGTTCCTCTGCTTGGGGAGCACCTTCTCTCTTTGTCAAGAAGAAAGATGGAACAAATCGATTGGTCCAAGATTACCGTCCCATCAACCAAGCAACGATTCAAAACAAATATCCGCTTCCTCGGATCAACGATCTGTATGATCAACTTGCTGGTTCATCGGTGTATTCAAAACTCGACTTGAGGTTGGGTTACCATCAGATCCGGGTTCGTGAAGAGGATATTCCCAAAACTGCATTTGTTACTCGCTATGGTTCATACGAGTACACCGTCATGTCCTTCGGCTTAACCAATGCCCCAGCAACCTTCTCTCGCCTGATGAACTATATATTAATGGACTACCTCGATAAATTCGTCGTGGTTTATCTGGATGATATCTTGGTTTATTCCAAGAATAAAGAAGAGCATGCTGAACATCTTCGTCTTATACTGGAGAGGCTTCGAGAACATCAACTTTATGCAAAGTATTCAAAGTGTGAGTTCTGGATGGACGAAGTGACCTACCTTGGTCATGTGATCTCCAAGGATGGTATTGCGGTCAACCCTGAACGAGTTCAGGCTATTCTTGACTGGACTCCCCCGAAGAATGTCAAGCAAGTCAGAAGTTTTCTCGGACTCGCCAGCTATTGCCATCGATTCGTCGAGAACTTCTCCAAGATTGCAAAGCCCTTAACCAATTTGCTTCACAAAGGTGTTAAATATGAGTGGACAGAAAAATGTCAGGAGAGCTTTCAGGCACTTAAGGACAAACTGACGTCTGCTCCAGTGCTTGCTCCTCCGGATACTCGTAAGGACTTCGTCATTTATTGTGACGCTTCGCGTCAGGGAATGGGTTGTGTCCTAATGCAAGAATGCAGAGTGGTTGCTTATGCATCTCGTCAATTGCGTCCTCATGAAGAGAACTACCCAGTTCATGACCTTGAACTTGCTGCAGTAATTCATGCACTGAAAGAGTGGCGACAATACCTTGTTGGTAATCGTTGCGAGATCTACACCGACCACCAAAGTGTGAAGTATCTGTTTACTCAGCCAGATCTGAACCTTCGTCAACAAAGATGGATGGAGCGCATAGCAGACTACAATGTGGGTATTTCTTATACACCAGGCATGGCTAATGTAATGGCTGATGCTTTGAGCCGCAAGTCTTACTGCAACCACCTTCAGGTTCATAAGGTTCACCCCCTTCTTCAAAAGGAATTTCGCAAGCTGAACCTCCATATTGTTCCTCAGGGTTATCTCGCTCCCCCTCCTGAAGGGTCCTACAAAATGAACCTCCACGTTGTTTCCCAGGGTTCTCTTAATACCCTGGTTGCTAAACCAGATCTTGTGGACGTCATCAAGTGGATCCAGAAGTGTGACAGTGAAGTCGAGAGGATTAAATTCGATCTCGCAGAAGGAAAGCCCTCACCCTTCACTATTGCTGAAGATGGCGCTTTGTACTTCAAGGGCCGCCTAGTGGTACCGAGTAAGGAGGAAAACAATGATTTGACCCAGGAGGTCATGAAGGAAGCACATGACACTCCGCTATCTATTCATCCTGGTAGTACCAAGATGTACCAAGACAATCGTCAAAGATTCTGGTGGTCTAACATGAAGCAAGACATTGCACGCTATGTTTCAGAATGTGACATTTGCCGTCGGATCAAAGCAGAACATCAAAAGCCTGCTGGAACTCTGCAACCTATTTCTATCCCTGAATGGAAATGGGATCATGTTGAAATGGACTTCATTACTGGTTTTCCCAGGTCGCAGAAAGGTAATGATGCTATTCTTGTCGTCATTGACCGGTTGTCCAAAGTTGCACATTTTCTAGCCGTCAAAGAAACAATCACTGCTAGTCAGCTGGCAACTCTCTACAAGTCCAGAATTGTTTCACTTCACGGTATTCCACTGGTTATCAGTTCAGACCGTGGCAGTTTGTTCACTTCAAGATTCTAGGCAAGTTTCCAGGAAGCTATGGGAACTCATTTGTCATTCAACACCGCCTTTCACCCTCAATCCCAGGGACAAGTTGAAAGAGTCAACCAGATTGTCGAAGACATGCTTCGAGCTTGTGTCATTTCTTTCGGCAAGAAATGGGAGGAATCTCTCCCGTACGCTGAGTTCTCCTACAACAATAGCTATCAAGCTAGTCTGAAGATGGCTCCTTTTGAAGTATTATATGGACGTAAGTGTCGGACTCCTCTGAATTGGTCAGAAACTGGGGAACGTACACTTATCGGTCCGGATATTATCCAACATGCCGAAGATCAAGTCCGCATTATTCATGCAAATCTGAAGGCTGCTCAGTCTCGTCAGAAGAGTCAGTATGACCGTCATCACAAGGATATGGTCTATCAACCTGGCAAAAAGGCTTATCTTCGGGTCACGCCAATGAGAGGTACACATCGTTTTGGGATCAAGGGCAAGCTGGCTCCTCGATATATTGGTCCTTTCACTGTTCTCGAAAGGCGTGGTAGAGTGGCATATCAGCTGGAACTACCGCCAAACCTTTCTCAGGTTCACGATGTGTTCCATGTGTCACAACTTCGTCGCTGCTTCAAGGATCCTATCCGAGCAGTGGATCATGATATGCTTGAACTGCAACAAGACCTCTCTTACAAAGAGCAACCAGTCTGCATTCTCGATGAAACTGAACGTCGGACTCGTCAGAAGGTTACCAAGTTCTTCAAAGTGCAGTGGGCAAATCATTCTGAAGATGAAGCTACTTGGGAACGCGAAGATCATCTTTGTGCAGAATACCCCGGGCTCTTTCCTTCTACTTCTTGATTCTCGGGACGAGAATTCTTTTTAGTTGGGGAGAATTGTGACGCCCTAGTTTTGTGCTACAGTAATCTCTGTAATAAAGCTACAGTAATCCCACGCTAATGATGCCATGTCACCGCAATTACTGTTGTTAAACTCGCGTTGGTTCAAAGCCCGTTCGATTCCGTTGCAAATTTAAATCGTCTGAAAAGTGGATTTTAAAAGTTGTGCAAAATCAGAATTAAAAATGTTGGATGGGTTGCAAATATTCCCTAAGATTTTATAAAATTGAAACCGACATTTTTGGAATTATTTTAGTGCCCCAATTTATTTTAAAACGGTCGCTGTTTGAATTTTAAAAATAGGAGACTACCGGGCCTAAAACGTCCGGCCCGACCGGACGCTATAAGGGACGAGGGGCAACCCTAATCGCTCCAGCCGCCCCCCACTCGCTCCCATCCCCCCCCCCCCGCCGCCGCGGCGCGCCAGAGGCGCCCGGGCCGTCCCGCCCGCGTTCCCCCCCCGGCGCTCGCTCGCTCGCTCCCCAGCCCGACCCGCTCCCCCCCGGGCGTCGCGCCCCGCGCCGGTCCCAACCCCGCCGCGGCCGAACCCCCCCCCCCCCGACGACCGCGCAGGCCCGCGCCCGTCGGCCCTGCTCCGCCGCCGTCGCCCGTCGCCGTCTACACCGGCCCCGCCGCCGGATCCGCCGCCGCCCGCCTCGTCCGCACCGTCGCCGCGCCGCCGCCCGCCTCGTCCGCCGTCGCCAGCCGCCGTTCGCCGCCCCCCAGTGAGCGCCCCCCCCCCGCCGCCCGCCGGCTGCCGTCGCAGCTACCGCCGCCGCTGGTGCGCGCGCGCGTACAAGTGCGTGTGTGTGCGCCTGTGTGCGTATGTGTAAGTGTGTATGTGTACGTACGTACGTACGTATATTTATAAATACGGTGTTAAAAAATGAATGATTTTTAAAATGTTAAATAATATTAGTAATAATTAATTAATTAGATTAATTTAATAGTTAAATTAATTAATTAATTAATTAGTGAATTAATTAATTAGGAAATTAATTAATAAAATAAAATGATTAAGATTAATTAAAACTGTTAATTAATCTGCTAATTAATTAAATTAAACACTATTTACTGTTTCGGATAATTCGGATTAATTAATTAAAAGAATTTCAGAATATTAATAAAACTTTAAAAATTAATATTAAATAATCCGTAGTCCGGATTAAAAAGTTTTGAACATGAAAGTTGCTCAGAATAATCCTACGGTTCCAACTACGCAGTCCGTTAGTTTGTCACATGCCTCTAGCATAGCAAACATGGAACTTTTCCATCGTTTTCGTCTGTCCGGTAGTAGCCCGAGACCTGGGAAATATCGTCAGATATTCTTGCGACCCGTCTGCGACGTATAATACAGCGTTAGTGCATGCCTAGCTTTGCATATTGCCATGCCATGCATCGTGATGCATTTGTCTGCTTTATATTTATTGTTTCTTCCCCCCTCTTCTCTCCGGTAGACCCCGGGACTGACGGTGCTGCCGGGTACGACTACGCCGTTGACGTTCAGCCCTTTGCCGCAGAGCAGCAAGGCAAGTAACCCCCCCTTGAGCATTCCGATATCGCCCATTCCTTTTTCTCTTATTCTTGCATTAGATTTTGCTACTGTATTAGTTAGCTCCTATTCTGATGCATAGCCTGCTTTTGATAAACTGCTATTATACCTGCAACAATATCAACTGTTTAGTATAGGTTGATCAGTGAATCCCCTGTGACCCCCTTAGTCCCAGTGGCCCCTGCTTCTTCATCCACGACTCGACGACTCGAAGACTCGGTCAACCGACCGACAAGCCAGGCCCCTCACATCACCGCACCCCCCTTAATTGTATGACTCTGCAGCGCTACTATCGAGTACCAAGGGTGACACCTCGTGAAGTACTCATGATGCTAGCTCTGTAGTGTAGCTAGTCGGTCGTGGTTATCGAGGGTGATTCCTCCTTCGCCACTCCCGACGATGACTCTGTCGTGCAACCCCTCAAGTGTGGGACCCTCGAGGGTGATTCCTCTAAGTCCACCTTGACGGTTTCATCGAGCGGGACCCTTTGAGATTGATTCCTCAGGTTCCGTCTTGATGTTTTATACACATAGTTACTATGACCTGGTTTCAGAAACATGTTGGTGATGGGTCGGCCCTGAGGGGTACCCACGGTTTGATGTTGATGAGGCGTGGACGGGCAGGAGAGGCCCTTGCCACACATCCTCGAGGTGGGGCCACGAACCGCACTTCATGGGTCGCGCTTTCCCCGCATTAATAAAATGCTAATGGGTTGGGTATTTGATATGTGTTGGGTCGTTGGCCTTTTTACGCACCAAACCATCGCGTGGGAGAAGTTATGGGTACTCAGCGTCGTTGTATCAGTCGAAGCTCTTCGGACGTCAGCAATGTAGCGGCGCGCGCCGGATTGGACTGGACGGTGCAGCTCTTGGACTGGAGTGTACTAGGTCTGCTTCCGGCCGCCCACGCATCGTGCAGGAGTGCAAGGGCAAGTGGGCCCACGAACCTACGCGCTTAGGATTTAGACCGGCGGGCTGGCCTCTTCGTTGAGCCTAGGTGGGGCGACGACGTGCTGCTATCCCGAGGCCAGGCATGACCCAGGAAAGTGTGTCCGGCCGGAGGTGATCAGGCGTGTTGGAAATGCGGTGCACCCCTGCAGGGAAGAACAAACTATTCGAATAGCCGTGTCCACGGTAACATGACGACTTGGAGTTGTGCCTTGACCTTATACAACTATAACTGTGATTTAAATTTGAAATGAATTGTGGCTCCGAGATTGCTTCCTCGCAGGGAGTCGAGGAAGAATCTCTAGGCGTGGTTACTTAATAAAATTGCTACAATAATATGACTATATATGAGATACCAGTCTACTCTCTTCTAATGCTGCAAGATGCTGAAGATGCTAGTGTTTGATAGGACTAGGTCTTCCCCTATTCTTGCTTTCTGCAGTCAGCCCAGATACAACCCCCTCCCCTTGATACTGATGCATACTTAGCATAGTTCTGATGTCAGTCTTGCGAGTACTTTGGATGAGTACTCACCGCTACTTTGCTTTCTCTTTCCCCCTCGATACGATTCTGCGTTCAGTCGACGGAGCCCAGGAGATGGAGTACGCCGGAGACAACAACTACACCACCGCTGGAGCCTACTACTACGTGGAGAGTGCCGACGCTTAGGAAGTTAGGAGGTTCCCAGGCAGGAGGCCTCGCCTCTTTCGATCCGCTGCTTATGTTTGTGCTAGCCTTCTTAAGGCAAAACTTGTTTAACTTATGTCTGTACTCAGATATTATCTTTGCTTCCACTGACTCGTGCTTGTCGAGCTTTATATTCGAGCCCTCGAGGCCCCTGGCTTGTAATATGAAGTTGTATGACTTTAATTTGTGTCTAGTGTTGTGTTGTGATATCAATCAGTGAGTCCCTAATCTTGGTCGTACGCATTGCGTGTATGTTTAGCATACGGTCGAGATCGGGGACGTCACAGTCACGCCCCCTCCGGCGCCTGCGGCTGCTCCGCTGCCGCCTCCTCCACCTCTATCTCCGCCTCCAGCTCGTCGAAGAGGGCGTCGGCCTCCGCCTGCCTCTGGCGGATGAGTCGGCGGTTGGCCTCCACCTCGGCCTTATCCCGGATGGAATCCAGGATGGCATGCTGCTCCGCCATGTCCTCTGACTGGGCGCCGGCGATCTCCTACTGCTGGTCGTCCTCCTCCATGGCTGCTGGCTCCTCCTCCTCCATGGCCGTCATCTGCTCCTCCTCCATGGCCGTCGTCTGCTCCTCCTCCTCCTCCGTCTCCGGTGAATCCGGAGGGAGACCCGCAGCGACGCAGGCGGTGCGGCAAGCATGTATCTCCGCCTCGATTTGCAGGCGCCGCTCTGTAGTGAGCTGCGCATAGGTGGTGATGAGGCGCCGGACCATCCTGACGGGGAGGGAAGTGGAAGAGGAGGCGAATGGGCTCGGGCGGCGGTGGGTTGGAAGGAGAAGGAGAATGTGATAGGGCTGGGGGACGTCGGCCGCTTAAATAGCCGGCTATGGCCTCGGACGGCGATCCGAAGCGGCGCCACGAGGCGTTCATACCGCGCCGACGATCGAGGCGCCCGTCGAACCGTCGGGTTTCCCGGTGAGTCCGCGTGGGGCCACGCCATCAGCCCGACGTGGCGGGCGCCTGTAAAAAGACGCCTATAAAAATAATTGGACGCATGTAAAGTTGGCGCATCGGCGCATGCAGGCTGGATCATGTGGCATGCATAGCAGGCTTGTGTACCGTGGCGGCGGGCATCGGGCCAACAGTCCAACGAAACCAAGGCCCCACTCGTCAGCACTTAATGGTCAAACCATTGACCCGACGGCATCCTCCGCTGTGACCATTTGTGAGGGTTTCAGACAAGAGAGTGGGGAAAAGTGAGCAAACGTTAAGAGCGTGGGGATGAATGAGTACAACTAAGGAACCAGGGGCACAGGAATAGAAATCCCTTAATTTAATATCCACATGCCTCAAAAAGCCAAGAGGTGGAAAGCAACTTGGGCCACAAAGGCCCAAGTGGAGGTGGCGCCCCCTCTCATATGCTAAGGAGGGATGGGAGGCCGAATTGGAGGGGGTTCCCCCTCCTTGGCCGACGTAAGGGGGCCTTACCCCCTTGTGGCGGCCCCTCCTGTCTCATCCACCTAAATATACTAGAGGATTTCCACAATTTTGGACACACAAGTTTTGAAGTCTCTCCTAGTTCTCTAGTTCTAGTCCTAGTTGATTCTAGTTGGTCAATTAGACATAGACCTAGATCCTCTAATTCTCATAATTAGAAGTCCAATGTGGTTCTAATCTCCTCCCTCTAATTCTTCAGCGACGATTACCTCTGGATGGCGAAGCGCTTCCGGATCGTGAGGACCGTACGCTTGCAACCAAGTAGGGAGGTCGTGATTTCGGTATTTAGTTCGAGGTATAGTTTGTGGATAGTTTGCGGGATTGTTCGTCTACGGTTCGAGGGACTCCAAGTACGATCTACGCCGACTCATCTTCTTCCACTACAACTTGGAGTCGGTAAAAATCAATATCCAAACCGTTTATGCATCTTCATATTTATTCTGGTTGATCGTAGGGCGATTTTTTTGTTTTCTACTACGTTTCCCAACAGTGGCATCATGAGCGGTTCTTTGAGTAGATGCAGGTTTCGATCTAGATCACATATGGATGTGAGGAATTGGTGTTCTTGCTATGCTTCCCTCGAGTGTTGCTTTGGTTAGTTCATTGACGATGATGTAGTTTTGTACAAACTTCTCACAATCGATCGGCTCTGGTTGTCGATGATCTGCTAACAGTTCTTTGGGTTTCATCATAGTCGAGAATAGTGAACCGTCGCAAACACAAGAGGGCAGTGAAGATGAACGATCTTCTAGGGGGTTATGCGTATTTTACGAAGTTTAGTGTGGGTATAGAGATTTTTAACTAAGTCTCTTCCCTCACACACACACCGAAACTTAATCTACAACAAGAATTATCGCCTTAATGGTGGACGTAGGTAGCTAGTGTTATCCGTAAACCCTAGAATGCACATAATTAAAATTTGCCAAACCAATTAGAGGATGTCTAAATTGGTTTTGCAGGATTGCATATGATGTGGTATAACCTTCGTCATGGTAATTTGTTTATGTATGAGATGGATATATGTCGTAACGTTAAGTGACATGTGCGTCACAGTACGACATGATGACTGGAGTCAAGGGATTGTCACTTCAATGACCCGCATGTAAAAACTCGTTATTTATCATCGACGGACGTGACAGATGTGCTACGGAGGACAACGGATCAAGTATGCTTCATGATACGGGGTAAACCGGTAGGTGTTGATCTTTCACGAATTGGAGGGGGATTCCATGAAGAACACGAAGAACACGGGGAAGAACGAGGAAAAACCACAAGAGAAATACTCAAGAACAAGTCTAATCACACATCCACTAGACTCAAAACCACACAATCCACATGGGTACAAGAACAAAAAAGGGAAAGAAGGATACATCGTAGAGTTCAACCCAAATCCCATGGGGAGATGGGGCCTTGGAATCCTGGAGGATCGTCCCTCGAAAGGGGCCTTGGCATCCACTTGGATCTTCTCACATATAGGTGTTCATCTCCATGGGAGGAGGAAGTGGAAGGAGAAAAGCTCAACTAAACATGAGCTAAACCTTTGCTAGCCCTATAAATGAGGAGGGGGTGGAGTATATATAGTCCTAGCCACGAAGGGGGGGTGAGAGAGAGAGAGAGAGAGATACATGGGCCCTTGGCCCGTGTTTGCGCATGGCCAGGCGCCGGATGTTCGGGCTGGGGGCCGGATGTCTGGCCGTTCGCGGGGCGCTAGATGTCCGGGGCTGGGCCGGATGTCCGGTCTGGTGATGGCTTGATCCCGCGAGGTTCTGGCATCCTCACACCGGATTTCCGGGAAGGAGCGCCGAATGTCGGGGCTGGGCCGGATGTCCGGGGGCCGGCCGGATGTCCGGCTGCTGTAGAGTCTGGCTCTTCTTCCTTCTTGCTTTGCTTCCGCACAAGCTCGGCCTTGGTCCTTGGGTTCTCCATGGTCTCCTCGGATGTACCCGAGTATACATAAGGTCCGCACTTGAGGTAGCATACATGTCTCCAGTGAATTGAAAGAGGAAGCACTTAGGAGCGAGTTCACCTTATGTCCAATGGCACTTGGTGCTTGGGGGGTAGTCGGAGTGTACATGGGGATGACTATAGGATGCTCCGCATCACCCCCTTGGGAAAGATCCGTCCTCGGATCAAAAACCTCATCACCATGGAAACGGTAGTCATGGACGGACTTGTAGTTGGACTGAGTGGAAGTCATGGTGCGCCCAAAGTACTCCAAGATGACTTCGAGATGGTGTACATGCAAAACAAGCAAACAGAAAGTACACTTGCAAATACATTGGTTAGTGCACACAAGGTGTCCATCAATTAGGCATGAGTTTGTCGGGCAAGAATGTTCGAGACAAGTGTCATGAATCTTACTAGAATGATAGAGAATGGTATGTAAAGAATTCATGGGAGCAAATTCATTTGTCGTGCACACAACAGTTTTATATATGCGATTAATGCAACCATTGTGCAAAATGATGTCATATAGCGAAGGTTTATCAATAGCATGAACATGGCAAACATGGCTCAAAATGATTGTGTTATCATGCACTTGATGTAGGACAAAATGAGCATCATGTATAAATAGCCCATCAAGGTAGATCAAACAAATTTGCTAAGGAAGTGCACAAGCTCATAGATCATGGATGATATGGAGAGACAAGATGTATCAAGCAATTCATAATGTGAGTCAATCCATTCACACAAAGCAAATTTGTTGTGGAAATATTGTTTCCATTTAGCATGTTGGGCAACAAATGTGAAATTGTTGGAACAAATGTCCAAATGCATGAGAATGTGCCCAAGGCTACGCGTATGCACAAGATATGGTGCTTCTCCATCCATGAGATGTATCATGTAAACAACAAGGAGGAAACAATAATGGAAATGTGGCCCATTCAATAAGTGCATGGGAAAATGACCCAAAAGGAACAAGCTCACTGTAGGAACATTCCCGAAGATGTTGTTGTCGCTCATCATGTGTGCCTTCGCATGAGCAATATGTCTCATGATGACACCACCTTGCAAAGCCTTCAACACAAAAGAACATGACAAACACTCGGAAAAACAAATGAGGTTAGCATGAATGCAAAACCTATCATTCATGTGGTGAAAGACCCAACAAGTGCCATCATCATTCTTATCATAAGAAGGGACAAGAGAATGTGACATGGTATGTAAACATATGATGCGAGCACAACCAAACATATGAATCTCAATCAAAGTAGCATGCGTCACAAGGAATATGTCCAAGTCTCCAAGCATTAATGAGAATGGTAGTGCAAGCTCAATATCAATAAGCATAGCATGGGTGCACTCACTACAATATTCAAGTAAAGGGGACAAGTGACAATGATCAAAATAAATCACGTGAGAGGCATGGCCATGTATGTCATCAACCTAATGAAAGGAGCAAGTATGTAACATGGGTGATGCAACAAGGCAAGTGATCATAGTAATCAAGGCATGGAATCTAGTAGTGCGAAGATGCAACATACTAGATGTAATCATGGCAATCATGTCACATGTGCAAATAGTGGGCATACATAATGCACATGACATATCACAATCATGAAAATGAGATATGAGCAAAGTATTGTCATTGTATTGGCAAGAAGTCCCATGTGAATAGCAATGGGACATCATGACTCTCCCAACACAAGAAGGAACAATAGCATAGTGCACAAGGTAAACATGGCAATAATAACTAGGATCTCCACCAAGCATGCAAATACACATAGAAAGAGTATAATGGTGAATCATGAGTAAATGCAAGCAAGGGTCACAATCGCATGGGAAAATCATAGAATGAGGCATAACATGCAAAGTGAACACGAGAACATGAGCATAAGATGACAAGTGGTATATAGCCCATGGTCATGTGAGAGCCAAGTAGAAGAGGTGCGCGTAGTCCTTGTGCGTGGGGAATGGTTGGAGACACATTCCGATGAATCCCAAAGCATCGGTGCTCTCAAGAGCTCTTTTAGTCAACTCATGGGATTGTGAGGCTGACGAGTAATCATGAGTACCTACACACAACAAAGACAAAGGAAAAATGGTGTGCGCGTGGTATATGTATACATCATCCATTAGGATGTGCATGTGCATGTGTTCATTAGCATAAAATATCCAATGCTGAAATAAATGAGATGCATGATGTAAGAACATGCCATCCATCATGAAAGATTTTTTTGTTATGTATCGCATAATGGAGACTAGAAGTATGTAGTGCATTACTTGAATTATCGAGAGCATTCTTATTCATGAAATGTGGATGGTGCACACAATTATTGGGCTCATGCAATGGATGGCATGGAACCAAATCTCCTAACATGTATGAGGAAACTATGGGGGTCTCCTCATGTGCAATAGCAGAAGCATAATGCGGAGAGTATGGACATCATCCAAAACAATGCATTTCTAAATCATGGAGATCATGGAATGGCATATGAAAATTATTGTGCAAATGATGCAAAGGAAGCATGGCAATATCATCACAAGAAAAGCAAATGCCAATAACCATGGGCTTGTCGTCTAAGCCATATGTGCATATGGGATTTACTTTTATGGGATAAGCATAGGTACTACAGTGAGATTGCAATGATGCAACATGGGAAATCTCACTCATAGCATTTGACAAGTTTAGCGGATTATCAAACATGATGTGACCAACAGAATTTTCACATGATATCCTATGGAGTATAGCATCATAACTAGGTAATTCGACATGCTCGTCATCATATTCATCAAAAATCGGTGGTACATCAAAGCACAAAGAACACATAGCATGTTAAGTATCCATAAGGTGATCAACATCACGCAAGCAATCAATATCGAGATAGTCCACTAGTGGGACAAGTAAAGAACCTTCACCTATGTTACCTTTAGAGCTCTGCTCATGTGATGTAGGTGAGGTGGGAAGTACCAACTCATGGTCAACATCATGATGGAACCATGTGGGTGGGGCATCATCGTCCACCATGGCCATCGTCATTCCCATTCGAGGAATGGACTCGTCGAGGGTAGGCGTGTCGTCATGTAGGAGACCTTGCACCAAAGAAGTAGACACAAAAGGAGTAGAGGTTAAGTTGTTAGAAATCATAGTGGCCTCACAAGCCCTCTCAACTACCTCACTCACTAAGTGTAGTGGCTCACTCACTCCCTCCAGGATGCCCTCACTCATATGGATGGTTGAGTCACTCAAATGGTGGTGATGGCTCTCAACCTCACATAGGAAGATTGGCATATTTTTGTGTGTGGGGCTAGTGGTGATCACGCTCATCCTCTCATTGGAAATGCACTCAAAGTCACATATGGTGGAGTCACTCATCTCACTCATGTGGTGGTGACTCTCCTCACATGGAAATTGGGGCATCTTGTCATATGTCGGTGTCGTAGAGACGTAGGTGCAAATGTCTCCATGCTCAACTCCTTGCGCCGCCTCGGTTGAAGGGATAGTACCATGCTCAAACTCCTCGTCCATAACGCCTCCAAAGATGAATGCCGTAGGATGTGACCAAACATCAATCTCCTCCAAGACCGAAGGGAACATCCCAAGCTCGGCTTCGGTGCTTGACTCCAAGTATGAGTCCTGTATGGGCGCTGATACGTCTCCGTCGTATCTACTTTTCCTTAAACTTTTGCGCTTGTTTTGGAGTCTAATTTGCATGAATGAAACTAACCCGGACTGACGTTGTTTTCAGCAGAACTACCATGGTATTGTTTTTTGTGCAGAAATAAAAGTTCTCGGAACTGAACGAAACTTTTTGGAGATTTATTTTACAATAAATAAAAAATACTGGAGCCAAGAACCACCAGAGGGGGCCCCCTGGCTGGGCACAAGACACCAGGGCGCGCCAGCCCCCCCTAGCATGCCCTGGTGGGTTGTGCCCACCTCGTGGCCCCACTGACCCTAATTCTGGCTCTATAAATTCCTATTTTCGGAGAAAAGAATCAGAGAGAAAGTTTCATCGCGTTTTACGATACAGAGCCGCCGCCACCTCTTGTTCTTCATCGGGAGGCCAGATCTAGAGCCCGTTTGGGGCTCCGGACAGGGGAATTTTCGGTCTTCATCATCATCAACCCTTCTTCGTTGCCAATTCCATGATGCTCCCCACCGGGAGTGAGTAATTCCTTCGTAGGCTTGCTGGTCGGTGAGGAGTTGGATGAGATTCATCATGTAATCGAGTTAGTTTTGTTAGGGCTTGATCCCTAGTATCCACTATGTTCTGAGATTGATGTTGCTATGACTTTGCCATGCTTACTGCTTGTCACTAGGGCCTGAGTGCCATGATTTCAGATCTGAACCGTTTATGTTATCACCATTATATCTATGTTCTTGATCCGATCTTGCTAGTCATATGCACCTATTACGTGTTCTGATCCGCAAACCCCGGAGTGACAATAGTTGGGATACTTTCCGGTGATGACCGTAGTTTGAGGAGATCATGTATTCACCTTGTGTTAATGCTTTGTTCCGGTTCTATATTAAAAGGAGGCCTTAATATCCCTTAGTTTCCTTATGGACCCCACTGCCACAGGAGGGTAGGACAAAAGATGTCATGCAAGTTCTTTTCCATAAGCACGTATGACTATTTACGGAATACATGCCTAGATTACATTTATGAGCTGGAGCTAGTTCTGTGTCGCCCTAGGTTGTGACTGTTATATGACGAATATCATCCAACGAGTTTACCGATCCAGTGCCTACGAGCTTTCCATATATTGTTCTTGCTAAGTTACTACTGTTGTTGCTACTGTTATACTAGCTACAAAACTATTGCTATCACTGCTACTGTTACCGTTACTGCTACTACTGCTATCCAAACTATCATACTACTGTGCTACTGATCACTCTGCTGTAGATATTTAATCTCCAGGTGTGGTTGAATTGACAACTCAGCTGCTAATACTCTCAAATATTCTTTGGCTCCCCTTGTGTCGAATCTATAAATTTGGGTTGAATACTCTACCCTCGAAAACTGTTGCGATCCCCTATACTTGTGGGTTATCAAGACCTTTTTCTGGCGTCGTTGCCGGGGAGCATAGCTATATTTGTTGAGTCACTTGGGATTTATATCAGTTGATCACTATGAAGAATCTGAAGGATCCAAAGACCAAGATTTTTCCCTCTAAGACGAGGGGAGGTAAGGAACTGCCATCTAGCTCTGCACTTGATTCACCTTCTGTTATGAGTAAGTTTGCAACACCACCACATGCTAGTAATCCTGATATGTCGCAAGTTATTGATGATGCTACTTCTGCTATGAATGATGCTTATGATGATGATGCTAGTACCATGCTTGATGATAATGTGCCACTAGGTGAATTCCTTGATGAACAAATTGCTAGAGCTAAAGAGAATGAAATTATTGAAACTGATGAGATTGTTGAAACTGATGAAACTCTTGAAACTGATGATTATGAAACACCTATTAGACCTGGCTCTCCTAGATTTGAAATGCCTAAGATACCTGAAGGTTATGTTATGGATGAGGAGGTAACTAGGGAAATTCTTTCTTGTAAGGATTGAAACGATCTTAAGAAATTGCTATGCAAGAATAAGGAAAAGACTTTGAATGCTAAAATGAAATGTGATCCTAAGTTTGCTACTTCACCTATCTTTGTTACCGATAAGGATTATGAATTCTCTGTCGACCTAGAGTTAATTACTTTGGTTGAATCTGATCCCTTCCATGGCTATGAAACTGAAACTGTAGTGGCACATCTTACTAAGCTGAATGATATAGCCACCCTCTTTGCTCATGATGAGAAGATTCACTACTACTATATTCTTAAGTTATTTTTGTTCTCATTAAAGGGTGATGCTAAGACATGGTACAACACTCTTGCTCCTGGTTGTGTGCGTAGTCCCCATGATATGATTTACTACTTCTCTGAAAAATATTTTCCTGCCCATAATAAACAAGCTGCCTTGCAGGAAATATTTAACTTTGTGCAAATTGAAGAAGAGAGTCTCCCACAAGCTTGGGGGAGGCTTCTCCAATTGCTTAATGCTTTGCCTGATCATCCTCTCAAGAAAAATGAAATACTTGATATCTTCTATAATGGACTAACTGATGCTTCTAGGGACTTCCTAGATAGTTGTGCTGGCTGCGTTTTCAGGGAACGAACTGTTGAACAAGCTGAGGAATTATTGAATAATATCTTGAAGAATTATGATGATTGGACTCTCCCTGAACCACCACTTAAACCCACTTCAAAAAAGAGGGGTATCTTATTTCTCAGTCCTGAAGATATGCAAGAGGCAAATAAATCTATGAAGGAAAAAGGTATTAAAGCTGAGGATGTTAAGAATTTAGCACCTATTGAAGAAATACATGGTCTTGACACACCACCACCTCCACAGGTGGTAGAGGTAAATTCTTTATTAAAGTTTGATGAAGGTGATATCCCTTACAATAAACATCCTAGTCAATGCTTATATGAGTTTGACAACTATATTATGAAACAAGATCACTTCAATGCACATGGTCTGAAACAATTGAAATATAATTCTGATATGATTGCTCGCTTGAGTGACTTGCTATTTAGAATCAGTAATGATGTTAGAGGTGTAGGAAAGCATGCCTCTATGGTTCAAACTCAGTTAGAACAAGTTGCTAAGTCTCAAAAAGAATTGCTTGATGAAATGAATGATAATATGAATGATTTTGCTGCTAGAGTAGTAACTAGCGGAGGTAGAATGACCCAAGAACCTCTTTATCCTGAAGTTCATCCTAAAAGAATTGAACAAGACTCTCAAAGAATTAATGATGATGCACCTAGTCCTTCTAAAAAGAAAAAGAAAAATGATAGGACTTTGCATACCTCTAGTGAACCTGAGATACAAAAACCTCCTGATAAGAATGATGTCTCAATTTCTGATGCTGAAACTCAATCTGGTAATGAACATTCATCTAGTGATAATGAAAATGATAATGATGTTGTTCATGAAGATACTCAACCAAACAATGTTAAAGAACCAGATAATGATGTTGAAATAGAGCCTGCTGTTGGTCTTGATAACCCACAACCTAAAAATAAGCGTTATGATAAAAGAGACTTTGTGGCTAGAAAACATGGTAAAGAAAGAGAGCCATGGGTTCAGAAACCCATGCCCTTTCCTCCTAATCCATCTAAGAAAAAGGATGATGAAGAGTTTGAACGCTTTGGTGAAATGATTAGGCCAGTCTGCTTGCGTACCCGCTTAACTGATATCCTAAAGATGGCCCCTTATGCAAAATACATGAAAGACATCATCACTAATAAAAGAAAGATACCTGAAGCTGAAATCTCCACCATGCTTGCTAATTATTCTTTTAAGGATGGAGTACCTAAAAAGCTTGGAGATCCGGGAATACCAACTATACCTTGCTCCATTAAAAGAAACTATGTCAAAACTGCTTTGTGTGATTTGGGAGCTGGTGTTAGTGTTATGCCTTTCTCCTTATATAAAAGACTTGATTTGAATAAACTCACACCTACTGAAATATCATTGCAAATGGCTGACAAATCAACTACCATACCTATCGGTATCTGTGAGGATGTGCCCGTTTTTGTTGCAAATGTTATTATCTTCACGGACTTTGTTATTCTTGAGATGCCCGAGGACGACAACATGTAAATTATCCTTGGTAGACCCTTTTTAAATACTGTAGGGGCTGTTATTGATTGCAATAAAAGCAAAGTCACTTTTCATATCAATGGTAATGAGCACACGGTGCACTTTCCTAAGAAACAATTCCAAGTGAATGGTATAAATGTTATTGAAGAATCTCCGACAATCACTATTGGAAGTTTTCAATTACCTCTACCTACTGCCAAAAAGAAATATGATATACTTATTGTTGGGGATATGCACATCCCCATTGAGGTAACTTAGTGTTTTACGAAAGTTCTTCGGTTTCATGCTAATCGGAAGTGGTTGTTAATAAGACTTGATCAACCTTATTAATGGATCACTTTTGAGAGGTATGAAGTCGATGAATCTAGTAGGCACAATCTTCTGCTCCCACCTTTTATTTTCTGTTTTACTTAGTCAATTAAAATAAAATGCCATGTTTATCCTGTTTTTTGTTTTCTCCGTGCAATAAAAAAATGACCCAAAAATAAAAGTCCTCGGAATGTTCTGAAAATTTGATATAATTTTTTTCTGAATATTTCTGAATTGTCTGGTGCAAATAACATCAGAGGGGGGTGCACCTGGTGCCCACAAGACACCAGGGCGCGCCAGCAACCCCAGGCGCGCCTTGGTGGGTTGTGGGCCCCACGTGGGCCCCCTCACTTATTCCTTTAGCCCATGTCATCCCTCACCTCCAGAAAAAAATCACTATAGGCTCCATTCCCATGTTCTTGCCCTCAAACCCGCGGATTTCGATCTCTTTGCTCGAAGCTCCGTTTCTAAAATTGTTTGGAGGTATTGCTACTTGGAACGGATACAGGATCATGCCAGATGGCATTACAGCCTACCGGAACAACCTAGCAGCTGCTGAGGAGGAGCCCCAGGGGTGGGACGCTCAGGTGCCGCCTCCACCTCACTTTGACTTAGGACCGGATGGCCACTACGGATGGTGATTACCAAGCTAGGCCAAAAGCCTAAGCTTGGGGGAGTACGTATTTCCACCGACATTACATTCATGTTCACACATTTCATTCCAGTTGTCGGTGCATACTTTTTCATTGTAATATCCATGCTAGATTTATTTTCTCGCTTTCTTCTTGCGTGTTTGAAAAACTTTGAGAAAATCCCAAAATATTTCCTACTTCTTTTTGGCTTTTCTTTCTAGCTTAAATTAATTGTAGTATCAAAAGAAAACCCAAAAATATTTCTCGTTTCTTCTTTTACTTGTTGGGAGCTCTCCCGTGTAAATAGTTTTTCTCGTTTTTGTTTTTCCCTCTTTAATTTGCTTTCTTCAAGAGAAAAACCAAAAACTCCAAAAATACTTCAGTGTGTTTCTCTGAAATTCTTTTTCTTTTATTTGAGTCGTACCAAGGAGAAGACCACGATGGAAATGTTGAGTGGCTCTCATATACACTATTGTTAATCTAACAAAGAGCCCACGTTACCTTGTCTTCTCCTCTTGAATAAAATGTTTGCAGATTCCAGCTTAGTCCACGGCATTCTTGCACTATTATTATTTCCTTATCATTCGGTCGTGCAAGTGAAAGGCAATAATGACGATAATTGATGAAGTCATTGTGGCAGAGAAAAACGGGTATGAACTCAACTTGTTTTTGTTTTTGTAAATATGTTTAGCCTAGTATCCTTGATTCAGCATATTATGATCAAACATGTTTGCAATGACAATTAGAGATTATAGTTGCCCATGCCATGCTTAAGTAGCTAGGAGTGGATAATGATTTATCTTGGATGTCAACATGCATTAAAATGATTGTGATGTAGTATGATGATATGGTATCCTCCTATGAATGTTTCAAGTGGCTTGACTTGGCACATGTTCACGCATGTAGTTGAATCAAAACCAACATAGCCTTCATGATATTTATGTTCATGGTGTCCATATCCTACTCATGCTAGTAGTCAATGTTTATTATATGTAATGCATGTTCATGACCGTTTTTGCTCTCTAGCTGGCCGCTTCTCAACCTATTTGCTAACCTTCGCCTGTACTAAGAGGGAATACTGCTTGTGCATCAAAACCCTTAAACCAAAGTTATTCCAGATGAGTCCACTATATCTACCTATATGCGGTATTACCCTGCCGTTCCAAGTAAATTTGCATGTGCCACCTCTAAAAATTCAAATGAACATCTGTTATGTGTGCCTGGACCGCTAATGGAGCGACAAGGAGCAGTCAGTATCTTCCATGTTAAGCGGGTTATTCTCATGATGAGTGTTTATTCACTTTTCCTTACACGAGAGGGGTGGTAATAGGGATTCCCAGTCCCGAAATCAAAAATTACAAATAATTAAACAAAACTCCCCCAGGAAAGTTGTTGGTTTGGACGGTACCCGTGATTCGGCTAGCCGTGGAGTGTGATTGTTGGTGGAGGGGGAGTAAACCTTTACTTTTACCGCTTGGGAACCGTCGCTAATGTGTTTAGCATGGAAGATATTGATAACTCTTGGTCTTAACGTTGATAGGAAGGGTGTACCTCCCAAAGTTATATCTATATCTGTTTGAAACCTTGAGCTCTGGCACCGCTGCAAATCCATGCTTCCTTCTGCGAAGGGACTATCTATTTACTTTTATGTTGAGTCATCACCTTCTCAAATAAGCGCCAGACCTGAGAGTACTACTGTCATCCTCATGCATTGTGTATAGTTAATGTTGGGTGCAGCATGACTGGATCTTTTCTACCATGAATTACAATGTTTAGTCGTTGCTTGAACTTTAGAGGTGCTCTGCATTTATGTTTTGCGGTCTCAGAAAGGGCTAGCGAGATACCACTATTGTCATATTATATCACGATTGTTTTGACAAAGTGTTGGCGCTTGAGATATCTTATTATTGCTCGCTAGTTGCTTATGTCATTGATATGAGTTAATATAATTTCTAAGAGTTATTGCTGTCATGGTTAGTCATAATCTTTGCTGAAAACTTGGGTGCTACTTAAGCATATATATGTAAATAAGAACAAAAGAGTTCGTAAAAGTTTTTCTTTATCACTTTCAGTTTGTCAACTGAATTGCTTGAGGACAAGGAATGGGTTAAGCTTGGGGGAGTTGATACGTCTCCGTCGTATCTGCTTTTCCTCACACTTTTGCCCTTGTTTTGGACTCTAATTTGCTTGATTTGAATGAAACTAACCCGGACTGATGCTGTTTTCAGCAGAACTACCATGGTGTTGTTATTTGTGCAGAAATAAAAGTTCTCAGAACTGGACGAAACTTTTTGGAGATTTATATTACAATAAATAAAAAATATTGGAGCCAAGAACCACCGAAGGGGGCCCCTGGCTAGGCACAAGACACCAGGGCGCGCCAGCCCCCTCGGCGTGCCCTGGTGGGTTGTGCCCACCTCGTGGCCCCACTGACCCTAATTCTGGCACTATAAATTCCTATTTTCAGAGAAAAAAATCAGAGAGAAAGTTTCGTCGCGTTTTATGATACGGAGCCACCGCCACCTCCTATTCTTCAACGGGAGGCCAGATCTGGAACCCGTTTGGGGCTCCATAGAGGGGAATCTTCGGTCTTCGTCATCATCAACCCTTCTCCATCGCCAATTCCGTGATGCTCCCCACCGGGAGTGAGTAATTCCTTCATAGGCTTGCTGGTCGGTGAGGAGTTGGATGAGATTCATCATCTAATCGAGTTAGTTTTGTTAGGGCTTGATCCCTGGTATCCACTATGTTCTGAAATTGATGTGGCTATGACTTTGCCATGCTTAATGCTTGTCACTAGGGCCAGAGTTCCATGATTTCAGATCTGAACTATTTATGTTATCACCATTATATCTATGTTCTTGATTCGATCTTGCTAGTCATACGCACTTATTACGTGTTCTGATCCGCAAACCCCGGAGTGACAATAGTCAGGATACTTTCCGGTGATGACCGTAGTTTGAGGAGATCATGTATTCATCGTGTGTTAATGCTTTGTTCCGGTTCTCTATTAAAAGGAGGCCTTAATATCCCTTAGTTTCCTTATGGACCCCGCTGCCACGGGAGGGTAGGACAAAAGATGTCATGCAAGTTCTTTTCCATAAGCACGTATGACTATTTACGGAATACATGCCTACATTACATTTATGAGCTGGAGCTAGTTCTGTGTCGCCCTAGGTTATGACTGTTATATGACGAATATCATCCAACGAGTTTACCGATCCAGTGCCTACGAGCTTTCCACATATTGTTCTTGCTAAGTTACTACTGCTATTGCTACTGTTACACTTGCTACAAAACTATTGCTATCACTGCTACTGTTACCGTTACTGCTACTACTGCTATCCAAACTATCATACTATTGTGCTACTGATCACTCTGCTACAGATATTTAATCTCCAGGTGTGGTTGAATTGACAACTCAACTGCTAATACTCTCAAATATTCTTTGGCTCCCCTTGTGTCGAATCTATAAATTTGGGTTGAATACTCTACCCTCGAAAACTGTTGCGATCCCCTATACTTGTGGGTTATCAGCGCTGGCTTCAAGTTGTCAAAGAAGTCCTCGCTCGCCACCTTGGTCGAACGGAAAATCCCATGCTCGACTGTCTTGTCGCCGTCATCGTGGATGATGGCCGAAGATGGCATATCATCACTCGCCTCCATGACCGAAGGGAAATTCCCATGCTCGGCCATCTTTCGTGTTGTGCTTCCGAAGATGGAAGGGCCACCCATGCGTGTAGTTGGTCGCCTTGGTGTTGGCGTCAAAGCTTGTCCTTGTTGGAGCTCATCCTGCGATCTACTCTTGTGCTCTTGAAGGTTCGCCGTAGAGGGATGTAGAGCTTGTAGTCGATGGCGTTCTTCTTCTTCGCGCACTTGTTTCTTGGAGGTGGCTTGCCCTTCGTGATGATGGAGATCACGAACGTGAAGGTTGTCATGGCGGTCGTCTCGAAAATGAGGACGTGGCCGACTTGTGCTTGCATCGGATGGGCGCCCCGAAGATGTGCGGCTTGAGCGTCTCCGCCATGAAGATGAGGAAGGGGAAGAAGACTTGTAGTTGGCCAAGATGTGTCAAAGGTGATCCATGTGAGCGTCCAACTTGTTGTCGATGTAGCCGCTTTTCCGAGCTTTGGAGTGTCGTATGTCGATGGTGAGTCGCTCGAGTTTTTGGTTGATGTAGTTGTTCATGCCGACATAGTCGTCGAAGACCGAAGATGATGTGATTTGCCTATCCAGCACAAGACTCGAGCAAAGGTGTGTGGGAAATGAGATAAACAATACCAAGACACCGTTCCCAAAGTTGAGGAACCCCATTTCACTCAATGTGAATTGAGAGAATAGTGGAATTGATACCGGACTTGTTCACTCACACCTACAAACTAAAGCTTATCGAGTTGCTTGGTTAGGACAAGTGGTACAAAATTCAAGCAAATGTTAATCCAAGATATCGAAAATGCTGAGGAAGATTCACAAAATTGCAATCCAAAGCAAATAGATCAATAGCTAATGGTGGCACTAGGAACACACACACGGATAGATAAATGGGATTCGCGCAACCAAGGAATGAGCACAAAATGTGAGACCCGGGAAAGCCCGTGTTGCACGGATACTAGAGAGACAATAGCTCGATTGCTCAAATGGGCTAGATACACGCTTGTGCACCAACCTATGAGAGTAAACGTGCCGTCTTCAATCCCAAGTATGCTATGTATGTATGATCCAAGAGTATGAACTATGCAAAATGGCTCAATGCTATTTCTATTGCTTACAAGCTCTTTTGTATCTCCTCTTTTGTTTAAAAGCTTTTTGCTCTTTCTTTTTTTTCGCTATGCTTGATGCTCAAACCAACATATTAGACAAGTATGATGGATATGCACGGGAGAGACTTATGGCACAATGTAGATAGCAAGATGTTTGCACGCTAAAACTAGCTATGCGGCATAAGAGTATCACTACGGTGCATAAGTAACGTGGCCCAGCAATTCTCAACTCGCTAGTCTCAATGGATAAGGTACACAATAGGCTTGAAGCGATCAATGTAATAGCAAGGAAATGGACAATGATGTCATCGAGATTACCGGCCTTGCTTACGATTGGGGGTGCCAAAAGGAAAAGTGGCCGATGTCGAGGCCGAGGCGATGATGAGTAGCGGCGTTGTTGATGTAGAACCGTCCCTAATTAGCCGAAACACCTTAGGAAATGGAAACCGCGACTCAAAATCTCCAAAAAATTGGGTTAGAGTGGCGGAAGTGTATGGTGGGATGGTTATGCAAAAGTTATGGTGGAGGCCTAGGCAAAGATGTCAACAATTCAAACATATGATGAAGTCAAATGATTATAGAACCTATCTAGATGAATGGATGATGTCAATAGCTATCCAACGAGCTAAAGAACGTCAAAATCGGACTCCGGATGTGAAAGTTATGGTCAAAAAGGTGAAACACGGGAGGCTGAAATCCTAGGGTTCGGACATCCGGGGTTTAGGCCGGAAATCCCGGACCCGGAGTCCAGAAACCTACGCGAATTTGTGCTCCAGGGGCCGGATGTCTGGCCCAACAATTCCTGATCGCGATTTGGGCTCGGGAACTCGATTTGGGGCGAAATTTTTTAGCTCGGGTGTCAAAATTGATGGGGGAAAAGAAAAATTGGGGTGAATTTTGTGGTGGGAAAGCTAGATCTACTTGCCAAACAAGAATTCCATGGATCAAAATCAACAAAATCTCACAAGAACCAACAAATCACAAAAAAATGGTGAGGCTATTTTTGTGGGGATTTTCTAATTGAGACAAAAACACAAAAAATTAGGCTAGAAAACAAAGGGGAGGACTCCAAATTCGTGAGAAACGTGGCTCCTGATACCAAGATGATACGGGGCAAACCTGTAGGTATCGATCTTTCATGAATTGGAGGGGAATCCCACGAAGAACACGGGGAAGAACGAGGAAAAATCACAAGAGAAACACTCAAGAACAAGTCTAATCACACATCCACTAGACTCAAAACCACACAAGATCCACAAGGGTACAAGAACAACAAAGGGAAAGAAGGATACATGGTAGAGTTCATCCCTAATCCCATGGCGAGATGGGGCCTTGGAATCCTGGAGGATCTTCTCTCGAAAGGGTTCTTGTCATCCACTTGGATCTTCTCACATAGAGGTGTTCATCTCCATGGGAGGAGGAAGTGGAAGGAGAAAAATCTCAACTAAACATGAGCTAAACCTTTGCTAACCCTAGAAATGAGGAGGGGGTGGAGTATATATTGTCCTAGTCACAAAGGATGGTGAGAGAGAGATACATGGCCCTTGGCCCGTGGCTGCGCGTGGCCAGGCGCCGAATGTCCGGGCTGGGGGCCGGATGTCCGGCCGTTCGCGGGGCACCGGATGTCCAGCCTGGTGATGGCTAGATCCCACGAGGTTCTGGCATCCTCCCGTCAGATTTGCGTGAAGGAGTGCCGGATGTGCGCGCTGGTTCGGATGTCTGGGGGCCGACCGGATGTGTGGGGGCCGGCCGGATGTCCGGCCGCTGTAGAGTGTGGCCCTTCTTCCTTCTTCTTGCTTCACTTCCGCACAAGCTTGGCCTTGGTCCTTGGGTTCTCCATGGTCTCCTCGGATGTACCTGAGTATACATAAGGTCCGCACTTGAGGTAGCATACATGTCTCGGCTGAATTGAAAGAGCACTTATGAGCGAGTTCACCTTATGTCCAATGGCACTTGGTGCTTGGGGAGTAGTCTGAGCATACATGGGGATGACCGTAGGATGCTCCGCATCACTTCACCAGGCATAGGAGATCGTGGTGATGGCTAAAGAATCATCCTGGAGCATCATCCCCAATGCACCGGGCTATATCATAACAAGCTATTATGAATTGCCTGAGATGTTTATCCCTTTGTTGTTTGCACTCTTGATTGCGCAGTAGTCAATAATTAGGGCGATCTCTCACAGAAAATATCAAGTTAAAAGGTGCTCTTCCTAGTGTTGCTACAGTCTATAACACGTAGCATTCCAGAGTGCGTCATGTCCACTTGAGTACAAACGGTTTGTGAGGTGTAAGATGGGTGGATGGTCAGACAATGTGAGCAGATAACACTCGGTTGTCTTGAAGTTCTGGCAGAATCGTTCTGAGCTCGAAGCACAAAGCATCGAAAGATGAACAAGAGTCATATGGTGATCGGCAAAAGATTACCTACCGGTCAAAATTCTCATCATCAGCGATGTCCACATCAATGGAGGAGAAATAAGATCAGGGTCTTGAATCACTCACTTTCAATTATGAGAGATATTGATTTGAGTGGGAGTGCACTTTATATTAAAATGGTTTAAACACTAGTGCAAAATTAATTATGAACTATGTCTAAATGAATTTGTGATTATCGTTGTAGATCAATGGCTCGCAATATGTTCAACTTAGCCCCTATGTTAGAGAAAGAAAAGTTGGCTGCAAATGGTGGGAACTAAGTGGATTGGATCCAAAACCTGAGATTCGTTCTCATGAGTGTTAAGGAGGAGTTTGTGCTAGATCAGCCCCTAAGTGATCCTCCTCCAATGGATGCACCACAAGAAGTCGTAGTTGCTTTCACTGCTCGTATTGATGACTATGAGTGTAACAGCCCAAGATTGAGACCTCACTTATTTTGTGTTATGATCATGCTTGCATGTTTGTGATGTGTGTTTTATTTTATTTTTGCATCATGCATCATCTTCATATCGTTGTGATGTTTTTCTGCTCTTGATATTGTGATTGCAACTCTTTCACACTCTCTTTGATCCTTCCATAAACCTTATCTATTTCTTTTATATAGCTCTGCACCATTTTCGTTTTTCGTGATGCTCCACCTCCAACTTGGTTTCACCCAAGATCCAATATCTCAAAGAGCAACTTCCTTCTTTCTCAATTCATTTATTTATTTGGAGATGCATTTTTAGCTTCTTCAATTATTTTCCAAACTATGTCCATAAATCTTATATTTTGGATCCAACCCCCCTCTCAAGTTTCAACCCTTTGAACCTCATTTGGATGGGTCTTCAAAGTCCAACATATTGGATACTCAACATGTTTGGATTTTACTTCTTCCAACAAGTCCCCAAAATGTTCATGAATCACAGTAAATGTGTAGGACATTCTTCCAGGTTTTTTAGTCCTTGTTGCAACCATTTTCATATAATATTTAGATGAAAACATATTGAAATAGGTCCACAATCATATGAAATATTGTCTTCCAAAAATACCCAAATACATTTTATTAAACCGGGAATATTTCAGGGTCTCCAAAGATATTTTTTTTATCTCCTCAATTCCACTCCTAACCACCCTGTACATTTTCCTCAATATTTCTGTTTATGAGAAATGGAAAAGGAAATAAATAGAGGGATAGAGAGAGAAGCCCACATAAGCCACTTACCTGTTGAAATCAGCCCACCAAGCCCACCATGGACGATCAGCCTATGTCCTTCTTCTGTAAGACAACTCATCTAGAAGAGACACGTCGGCACCTCCTCTGATTTGATAGCTAGAGGCGACCCTAGGCGGCCTATAAGACCTGCCTCTCGAACGCTAGGACCCTCCTCCTTCCATTTTCCCCTCCTCTTCGTCCTGCCGCCGCCAAGGTGAGTCCACCCACTCACGCCCTTGCCATGGCTGAGCCGATCTCAGGCTCGTTCCCGGCTTGATCCTCGTCGCCCCCTTCTACCTGTGTATGCGGGATGCAGCACTGCGTGTCGCAGGCATCGTCCTCGACCATGCGGCCCTGGGAGCTCCCTCGATGACGTCCTCCTCCCCTGCTTCGTCTTCCTCACTGACACCGAGGGACAGCCTGCTCCATCGTCGTCAGCGTCGCCTCCGACGCCTCTCCATCCGATCTATCATCACCAACACCACTGTGGTGAGCTCGTGCTCCTCCTGGCCTTTCCCCTTGTCGAATCCATATGCATAGCTGCCGTTCCGCAAGTGTCTTAGGCCATGATCCCCGAAATCGCCACAAGCATGACCTTTTTTGCACACCATGTCTTGCACTCACGCACTCGACCCTCTCTCCTCGTGCCCTCTGCACTGCTTGCACGCACCTGCACAACAGCTTACTCACGCGCACACCCGCGCTCGAAGGCGAGGACCCGAGGCCTTGCCCAGTTCCTGCCGCCGGCGTACCCAAGACGAGCAGGTGCTCATACTCAAGCATCCGCGCGCGCATGCCCCAGCAAGCAGTAGCCGCTCACTCGCGTGCGCCCCAGCTGTTTCCGCACCCCCGCCAGTCCTCTGCATATGTGCTTGCCGGCGTCCACTCCGAGCATCACCGTGCGCCATGGATCCAAAGCTCATCCTTTTTAGCCTTTGCTCAAGAAACCCAAGCGCCTGTTCTTTACACACGGAGACTCCTAGCTGGAGTGGCCAGCATCCCTCACATCCATCAGGATGTACTTGGTTGGAGTCCCAGCGCCACCAAATTTCTGCCTCATTTCTATTTTCTTTTGCACAACATACGCGTTGCACCACACCAGCATGTACACATCCAGCCACGCCCTGTTTTTCTTTGCTCTTATTTTTTCATGGTTCTGTCAAATGTATAGTTAGATATGACCAACCTGCTCTTATTATACGAACATACTTGTAGTTAAGTGTCAAGCAATGATCCAACATACCCATGACACCAGGGATCAAGTCATAGTCTCCACATTTTTTGCTTGGCCTTTTACTTCAATGTTGGGCTGACATATGGGTTCCAGCGCCCCGTGGCCATTCCCACTCTTGACCTGGTTGACCATCCAACGTCCCCACTGGTCATAGACCACAACCAGCCCAGCCTTTTGCACATGTCCTCATGAAGTTTAATTTTACTTATATAAAAACTGCACAGTTTTTCAGCATCATATGTCATTTTGTAAGATCCGTATAAATTTAGCCGTGCATCGGATTAAAACGATTTATATATGTAAAATGCTTAGAATTTCATGTACATTTATAATCTCCAATTTTCATTCATGAGAAAAATGTTTAAAATTGATGTTTGCATTAATTTTCCTAATGTCATGCTAAAACAGTTTAGTCCATATCTAAATAACCGTAGCTCTGAATTAAATAAACTATATATGCAACTTCACTAGAAAAACGTGTAGAATAACTTGGTGCTCTTTATTTTCCTGTTTAATAAATATAAAATATATTTAGGCAGAACAGTACCAATTTTGAAAATTACATGTGGGGAATTTCTGGAAATTTTATGTTATTTCCGACCTCATTTAAAATGCCTAGGTAGTGTAGTTTATTTATGCTTCACCTCTTGCCATGATAAATAACATTTAAACTTGTAGGGTACCTAAACGAGAGTGAACTAAATAATTTGAACGTGGAGTTTCGTCAATATGCAACTCATTGCATACTGAGCTTCACTTAATGTGTAGTATTTGAATGTTGCACTTTGCTATTCCATGCCTATTTAAATGGACATGCATCATACTTGGTTGTGCATCATGACATGAATATGTTGTGGTGTTTACCATGTCATTTTATTTGTTTCTGGATTGCTTCTCATCGCTAGAGTTCCGATCCGTTTCGGAGTGTGAGGATTCGTTCGACTACGCTTGTTCGACTACTTCATGGACTCGATCTTCTTCGAAGCGGGATTTCAGTCAAGATGATCACTACCGGATACCACTACTATCATTGCTATGCTAGTTGTCTCGATTCTATCACCATGTCTCGCTACCTACCACTTGTTTGTCAAGCCTCCCAACATGCCACGATGAGCCTCTAACCCTCCACATCCTAGCACACTGTTCTTTCGCTAGGTTACCTTGCTCAGCCCCTCTTATAGTGTTGCTAGTTGCAGGTGCAGGTGGATCCATGTGATAGCATGGATATCTTGGGATATCACATTATTCTTGCTACTTAATTTAATGCATCTATACACTTGGTAAAGCGTGGAAGGCTTGGCCTTTTTTGCTTGGTGTTTTGTTCCACTCTTGTCGCCGTAGTTTCTGATTACCAGTGTTATGTTCCATATTGAGCGCTCCTCACATGCTTGGGGTTGTTATGGGCACCCCCTTGATTTTCGTTTTCGGATAAAACTCTTCCAGCGAGGCCCAACATTGGTACTATTCGCTTAATAACAAACTAAAACTTGCATAGGGACTTGTCGACCCCTGTGGATAATTAATCAACAAACTCAGGCCAGTGCTCCTCATAAGTGTTGGTCAACCTACCTAGCAGTCTGCGGTGCCACCTCGGGGCAACTTGATGTTTTTTTCTATCGTCCACTTTGCATAGACGGATGATGCCTGTAGACAGAGAGCGCGCGGCTCTAGATACAGATCTGGCTCACCGGGAGGTCTTGTTGGTTTTTTTTACCTTTAACAAACGTCTTGTGCACCGAGATTTTGAGGATACTACAGGCTATTGCGGTTGAGATTTTCCACCATAGCTTGTGGCTACTTTATGATGGATGAGTTGGAGCACTCCTGCAGGGTTAAATCTTTTGGAAAGCCGTGCCCGCGGTTATGTGGCAACTTGGAAACTTATAATACTCGATTATATAAAACTTGAAGTAAACCCAAATTAAACACACCAACCGTGTGTGTAAACGCGACCGTCTCTTTTCGAGGGAGTTCAGGAAAAGAACACGGTGGGGTTATGTTTGACTCGTAAGTAGGTGTTCAGGATCACTTCTTGATCATTACTAGTTCACGACCTTCATGCGTATATCACTCTTCTTATTCTTGTACTCGTAAGTTAGCCAGACATAAAATGCTTAGTGCTTGCTGCAACCTCACCACTTAAGCATACCTCACCCATTAAGCTTTGCTAGTCTTGATACCCTTGGTAATGAGATTGCTGAGTCCCTGTGGCTCACGGATTCCTACAACAATAGGTGCAAGTACAGGTAATGCGATGCTTTGACGTGAGAGCGAGGATTGTTCTATTTGGAGTTCTTCTTCTGCAGCGATCATAGGATGGGTTCCAGGTCATCAGCCTGGGATTAGCAGGGTGGACATCGTCTTCTTTTTCGTTCGATTTCATCCATAGTCAGATCCTGCTCTTCTGTATGATGATTGTGATGTATTGATGTATTGAGATATTTATGTTGTGGCATGTGGCGAGTGTAAGCCAACTCCATATACTCATCTCTTCTTTACATGTATTGTGACGATTTCCATTCTTGTGAAGCAACCCAAAATGCGCTTCTATCCTTATGGAGGCCCTCGAGCCGTTGCGAGGATAGTACCGCATTTGGGGCGTGACAATGAGTCAGTTGAGTGCCTCGTGTTAACTTGCATGGATCTGAAACTACACAAACCTTTTGAACAGTCTACCACTCAATTATAATCGGGTCACTAGAAATTCTATACAAGAAGGAGGCAAGGATGGAATGTTTTGAAATAACCAAGGCCTTGATTGAATGCAAGATGGCAGGAGGTTTCTCAATGAGTGTCGGATTTCGGGCTCCGCAAAACTCTCAAGGTTCGAACACAGGGGCGTGTGCGAAGCTTCCCTGCGGCCTCGCCCTACTCTGCTCGCTACACGATGGTTACTACGGCGAACTCGCACGATGACGAGGAAGAAGATGAACACGGTGGTTTACCCAGGTTCGGGCCGCTGCGAAGCGTAATACCCTACTCCTGCTTTGGTGGATTGCCTCTCGGGGAGGTGTGGTGGATGAACTAGTACAATGGTTTTGAGCCTCGCGAGGGCGCTCGAGTGGTGTTCTTCGCTCTCTGCCTTGTCTTGTGTTGGTGTCCCCCTCCACGGTGCAGCCTAGCCTCTATATATAGCAGCGGCCCGGGTCCTCTTCCCTTATCGCAATGGCGGGAAGGGATCCCACAACGGCCAAATTCGAAGGGGGACAGGAGTACATCCCTGCCCTGTCCAAAGGTGGTCTTCGCCTGCAAAGTAGCTGTCGATGATGCAGAGGTGGGCTCGGCGATGACATCCATCCTGCGGGGCTCGTGGTCGTGGTCTCGTTGCACCAGAATAGAAACCTTTGGGGGATGCTTTGGGAACCCGCGTACGTCCTTGCTCCCTTTGCACCAGAGGGGAAACTACCCCGCCTGGCGCGCTGGCGCCCGCCTGTCCTTCCTTGCGTCATCTTTGACTCCTAAGGCCGGATTCTGCATAGAGATCTCCGCCGCTCCTGAGGGGGCCTGAGGAGGCCCACTCCTTGCTGGTCTTGGTGCTGCCTCCCTCGCGAGTCTAGGGTCCTCGCGAGGGCCTTGCCTTGTGTGGTGTCGCGCCAGGCCGTGTTTGGCTGATGAGGTGGGCCATGCCCTGGGCCGCAGGCAGGCAGGTCTGGGTACCACCCTTCCCAGAACGCCGACAGTAGCCCCCGGGCCCAAGGCGCGCTCGAGCTGGCTTCCGAGGGAAGCCTTGAGGTCGGCCTGAAGCGCCGTGGGCCCCAAACGCCTGCGGGCCAGGCTGGCGCGCGTCGTCCGGTTGATGTCGGGCGTGCAACGTTTCTACGGCCACCGTCCGAGTCGACAAAAGCCTGACTTCCAGCGCCGAGCCATTACTGCTTTCCTCTTCTGCGCTCCTTCTCTTACTCCCAGATCCCCGGCCTTAGCAGAGACCTCTCCAGATCTGGCGCTGCTCCGTCCTCCTCCTTGCTGCGTCGGCCCCGCGATCTTCCTAATGGCTCCCGCCGGCAGGCCGAAGCCAGAGGCCCAGAGCTCAGCCTCCGCCTCCATCTCACCGGCGCTTTCGGAGTCCACCATTGCCAAGGACGGAGACCTCGTCCCGGTGCTCCCGTCGACGGCGGACGAGACCAACGAGTGTGGGCAGACCTTGATATGGGGTGGCTCCTCGGAGAAGCGGCCCTCGTCCAGGTCGGTCTATCCTTTTTTCCTTCATAGCGTCTTCGCCGGGCTCATCCCGCCTTTCTCCGCGTTCTTCACCGCCATCCTCGACCACTACGGGATTCAAGCCCTTCATCTCCAGCCCAACTCCATCATGCTCTTGTCCGTCTTCGCCTTCTACTGTGAGGCTTTCGTGGGCGTGAAGCCTTCGGTGGCCCTCTTCCGACATTTCTTCAGCTTGCGCGTGCACGACGGCGCTCAGCGGTCGGCGTGCGTCTCCTTCGTCGCGGTCCAGAGCGGTAATATGCTCTTAAAGGCTGGGAAGAAGGTGGAGAACTTCAGGCACCACTGGGTCTTCATGGATCTCAAGAATTCCAACCCCCGCTTGGATCTGCCGAAGGGGTTGCCGGAGAAGACCCCCCGCGTGGAGCTCCGCGAAGCTTTCCGACCCCCGGGCTAAGCCCGTCCTGGAGCGGATTTCTCGCGATATCAGTGCCAGGAAGCTGACTGGGGGGATGATAGTGAAGGAGTTCTTGACGGAGCGCCTGGCGCCCCTCCAGTCTCATTCCAAGCCCCTGTGGGATTATCAGGGCAGCGGCGACAACCTCAGGCTTCGGTCCGCTCGCATAACCCCCGAGGAATTGAACAGGGCTGTGACAATCCTGCTCAACGGCGACCCTGGTGATCTCCCCGACGCCTACGCCCCGCTTTACCGCCGCGACGACGGAGCCGATTTGGTCACCAAGATGCCTGTCTTCGATGAACCGGGGCTCTCCCCAGCTAAGGGCCTTGGCTCCCCGGTGATGGCGTCCTCTGGCGACACCACGGGCGGGGAGGATTCGGAGAAGACAGCGGACAATGACCTGGCGGGGGCGTCTCCCCCGTCACAGAGCATGCTCTTGCGTGATCTTGAGGACGATGACGATGTTGGTGAAGCTTCTGCTGCAGGCTCTCCGGATCCCGCCAAGGTCCTCAGGGGGCTGGGACCGGCCCCCCGTGCCACACGGTCCGCCTGCCTGGTGACTCCTAGGAAGCACGGAGCAGAGTCTCCTCCGGCGTGCCTTGCCTCTGCTGGCAAGGCGGTTGAGGTGCCGGCCTTGTCCCCGCCCGGGTCGCAGCCCGCGGGCAAGGCGGACGAGGCCGGGGCCATGGCGGTCCCTCCAGCGGCCGCCCTTGCGGACAGTGCCCCTGCTCCCTGGCGTGGTGGTGCCCTCACCGAGAAAGGTGAGGGCGCCCCCGTCGTCGCCGGAGCGGAGAGGAAGAGGAAGTGGGTCGACGTTGAAGAGTAAGTAATCTGGCTCGGCCTTGGTCGCCTGCTGGTAGCTTGAGTATTGATGATTTTCCTTTGCTTGGTAACTAGGAACGCCGCCGCGCTGAAGATGAGGAAGAAGAAGGCGGGCGTCAAGCCGAAGGCGTCTTCCGATGCACCGCCCGCTCCTCTCATGCCGCCGTCGCCCGACGTGGCGCCTGCGGGCGAGGGGGTGGAGGCTCGCGAGGCAGCCCTCCTGGTCACCGCCACGGAGCCCCCTGAGCCCCCAATGCCTGTTGGCGTGGTCGCTCCTGACCTTGAGAGCGCGTCGGTGCCGCTGTCCGGAGGGCCAGCCCAGAGGACCGGTCGCCCGTCGATCCGTCTGCATCCGTCTTGCCTGTGGTCGCTGCGCAGCCTCCGAAGCCTCCTGCTCCTCGTGCTGCTGTCTCCCGGGGGACTCGTCTGTGACCGTGCAGGCGACTCCTCCGGAAGAGGCCTTGGTACCTTCGTTGCGCGGCCTCGACGTCCTGGACGGGGCCTTCACCGCACTGGGTCAAGTTTGGGACGCCCTCGCGGGTACCGATGACCGCCTCGCGAGTGAGCGCCTGGGGCTCCTTTCTGGGTCACTGTAGGACCGAAAGTATGTCTAGAGGGGGTGATTAGACTACTTGACCAAATAAAAGTTTTGCCTTTTCCCAAATTTTAGTGTTTGCAGTCTTAGCATTCATGGCAAGTCAAGTACACTCTACACATGCATGTCACAGATGATTTTTTCCCGTGGTTCCAAAACATATATCAAGTGACTCAATAGAATACCCCAATGTCTCCACAGGAATCCGCAAGTTGATGACCAAAACATATATCAAGTGACTCAATAGAATACCCCAATGTCACCACGGGTATCCACATGCAAGACATATATCAAGTGTTCTCAAATCCAAAGATTCAATCCAACATAACACAACCTCAAATGGAAAGACTCAATTCATCACATCAAGATAGACAGGGAAGAACACCATATGATCCAACTATATTAACAAAGCTCATCGTACATCAAGATCATGCCAAATCAAGAACACGAGAGAGAGAGAGAGAGAGAGATCAAACACATAACTACTGGTACATACCTTCGGCCCCAAGGGTGAACTTCTCCCTCCTTGCCATGGAGACCACCGGGATGATGAAGATGGCCTCCGGTGATGATTTCCCCCTCTGACAGGGCACCGGAAAAGGGCTCCGGATGAGATCGCTTCGAAACAGTGGCTTGCGGCGGCGGAGCAGATGGTCTAGGTTTCTTTCTAGAGGTTTCAATATTAATAGGTGCGTCGGTTCCACACCAGGGGGTGCTCGAAGGGCCCACGAGCCAGGGGGCGTGCCCCGCAGGCTGGTGGCTCCCTCGGCCACCCCCTGGTACATCTCCGGTGCTCCGTGGGTCTCTTTTGGTCCATAAAAATCACCATAAATTTTCAGCTCATTCCGAGAGCTTGCATTTCTGCATAAAAATAACACCATAGTAATTCTGCTAAAAACAACATCGGTCCCGGTTAAATTCATTCAAATCATATAAAAGTGCACCTAAACCATATAAATTGTTGTAAACATGGCATGAATACTTAAAAAAACTAGTAATAAAATAAGAAACTAAAAGATTCAATTGCAAGATCTAAAGATATACCTTCAATCACTCACCTCCCCGGCACCGACGCCAGAAAAGAGCTTGATGTCTACTACACAACTTTATTCTTGTAGACTCGTGTTGGGCCTCCAAGCGCAAAGTTTTGTAGGACAGCCGCAAATTCCCTCAAGTAGATGACCTAAGGTTTATCAATCCGTGGGAGGTGTAGGATGAAGATGGTCTCTCTCAAACAACCCTGCAATCAAATACAAGCAATCTCTTGTGTCCACAACACATCCAATACAATGGTAAATTGTATAGGTGCACTAGTTCAGCAAAGAGATGGTGATACAAGTGTAGTACGGATAGTAGATATATGTTTTTTGTAATCTGAAATAATAAAAACATCAAGGTAGCAAGTAACAAAAGTGAGCACAAACATAATTGCAATGCTTAGTGTATGATGATGGAATTGCACAATGTATTGATCAGGTGCAAACGCACGTATATATGATGTACAAGGTGGGCCACGACCTCAACTATACAAGGAACTAGGAGGTGGGCCATATACACAATATGCACATAACATATATACTCAACACCCCCCAGTCGAAGCGGCACCATTGCTGACGCAAAGACTGGATCGGAACTCCTCGAAGGTCGCCGTGGGTAAGCCTTTGGTCATGATATCGGCAAATTGTTGGGAAGTCGGAACGTGTAAGACACGAACGTGGCCAAGGGCCACCTGATCCTGAACGAAACGAATATCAAGCTCAATGTGCTTGGTACGGCGATGATGAACCGGGTTGGCGGAGAGGTAGACAACCGAGACGTTGTCTCAGTAGACCAACATCGCCTTGTTGACTGGGCACGAGAGCTCAAGGAGAAGCTGACGAAGCCATGAGCACTCGGCGACGACATTGGCCACGGCGCGATACTCAGCCTCAGCGCTGGACCGGGAGACAATAGGCTGCCGCTTGGACGACCACGAAAAAAGTGATGGACCAAGGAAGACACAGTAACCCGAGGTGGATCGACGGGTGTCAGGGCAGTCAGCCCAATCAGCGTCGGTGTAGGCAGTGAGCTCGGTGGAGGCAGAGGCATGTAACGTGAGGCCAAGATCCTCAGAGCCATGGATGTAGCGGAGGATCCGCTTGATGAAGGTCCAATGAGCATCCCGAGGGGCATGCATATGAAGGCACGCCTGCTGCACAGCATACTGGAGCTCCGGTCGAGTGAGAGTGAGGTACTGAAGAGCACCAACGATAGACCGGTAGAAAGCAGCTTCCAGAGCAGGAGAACCATCAGCAGCAGAGAGCTTGGCCTTTGTGTCGACAGGTGTGGCCGCGGGTTTGCAATTAAGCATGCCAGCGCGGTCAAGAAGCTCAAGAGCGTACTTCCGCTGGTGAAGGAAGAAACCATCAGGACGGCGCACCACCTTAACACCGAGGAAGTAGTGCAACGGACCCAAGTCCTTGATGGCAAACTCAGCGCGAAGACAATCAGTAAGCTGACTGAGAAGTCCAGGCGTGCATGCTGTCAGAATGATGTCGTCGATGTAGAGTAGCAGATACGCAGTAGTGGTGCCCTGGTGATAGACAAACAGCGAAGCATCGAAGCGTGCAGAGCGAAAGCCGAGCTGATGCAGAAACACCGCGATGCGCTGGTACCAGGCGCGAGGAGCCTGCTTGAGTCCATATAATGAGCGCGAGAGCAAGCACACATGATCTGGGTGCGCCGGATCAACGAACCCGGTGGGTTGCTGACAGAAGACCTGCTCCTAGAGATAACCATGAAGGAAAGCGTTAGAGACGTCCATTTGGTGTACCGACCAGGCACAGGAGACCGCAAGCTGTAGGACAGTGCGAATCGTCCCGGGCTTAACAACCGGAGTGAAGGTGTCGGTGAAGTCGACGCCGGCACATTGACGAAAGCCTCGAACAACCCAACGCGCCTTGTAGCGGTGAAGTGTACCATCAAGATGGACTTTGTGCTTGAAAACCCACTTCCCGGTAATCACGTTAGCATGCCGAGGACGAGGGACAAGCTGCCAAGTCCGGTTGCGCTGCAACACGTCAAACTCCTCCTGCATCGCTGCAACCCAGAGGGGATCATGCAAAGCATCTCGAACGGAGGACGGCAGGTGTGACGGCGCAGAGGTGGATGCCGTGCAAACGTACTCATCCGAAGCATACCGCGAGCTCGGACGGAAAATACTGGCCCGAGCGCGAGTGACCGGACCAGTCGGCGGAACAGCCGCGGGTGGCGGGGGTGACACGCCAGAAGGCGTCGAAGCTACGGGCGAGGCCGGCTCGTCAGACGACAGCGGCGCCGCGGGCGAGGCCGGCTCGGCAGGCGTCGGCGGCGCCGCAGAGGACGTCGTGGGTGAGGGCGGACCAGAGGAGGTCGACGCCGATGAAGAGTTCACGGCGGTGTTAGAGAGCACAACGCCCGAGCCAGGAGAGGCCGCGGTTGGGTGGCCGTGGCAGGCCTCAAAGCTGGGGGGCGGGCCAATGGCCGCACGCGAGTGCCCGGGGTGAGGAATCAGCAACCCGGCAACATCAGAAGCCGGTGACGAAGGAGGATCCGGAGGCACCTGCTGAAAGGGAGGTGAAGACACGATGGGAGACTGGATCATAGCATCGATATCCTTTGGAGTTGGGAGGGTAACCGATGAAGACGCATGCAATAGAGCGCGGTGCGAGTTTGTGGGGAGCGGTGTCGGCGATGCTAGGATAACAAAGGCACCCAAAAATACGCAGACCATCATAGGAAGGTGGCGTACCAAAGAGTAAGTGATGAGGTGCATAATTCCATTGCGGCCGACATGGCCGAAGATTAAGGAGAAGCGACGCGGTAGCGAGGGCATCCGGTCAGAAGCAAGGAGGCACGTTTGCATGAAACAGAAGGGTGCAAACGCAGTCATTGAGAGTGCGTAGGACACGTTCGACGCGACCGTTTTGCTGTGATGTATATGGGCATGTGAGACGAAAAACTGTGCCATGGTGTGCGAGAAAACCGCGGAATGCAAGATTGTCGAACTCTTTTCCATTGTCAGTCTGGAGAGCAAGAATGGGACGCCCAAACTGCGTGCTGACGTAGGAGTAAAAAGCCGTCAAGGTGTAAAGTGCATCCGATTTTTGTCGCAAAGGAAAGGTCCACACATAATGAGAGTAATCATCTAGAATAACGAGATAATAGACATAGCCCAAATTACTAGGAACTGGAGAGGTCCACACATCACTATGGATCAACTGAAAAGGAAAAGACGCAATGGTGGCGGAATTATTAAATGGAAGGCGAACGTGTTTGCCAACACAACATGCATGACAAGTGTGATCCACAATCTTATTACAATGGAAACTGAAAGTCCTAAGAATATGACGAAGAGTGGCGGGGTTGGGATGACCCAGACGGGCATGCCAGAGGTCGATGCCGGCAGAGGGAGCAACTGGAGCGGCGGTGGTGGAGGACTTCGGGTGGACCAAGTAGAGATCGTCGTCGGGACTATCACATCGGTGGAGTACCATCCTGGTTCGAGCGTCCTTGACACAAAAACCAAATTTGTCAAACTCAACAGTTACAAGATTTTCACGAGCGAGATAACGAACGGAAACAAGGTTTTTAATGAGGTCAGGTGAAACAAGAATGTTAGATAAAGTAATGGGCATGGAATTGGAAGGAAATGAGGTGCGCCCGACATGTGTGATCGGAAGAGTGGAGCCATCACCGACCGTGATGGGGTGGTGGTGTTGACGGGAGCGAAGGAGGTGAGGTTACCCGGATGAGCGAACATGTGGGCAGTAGCACCGGTGTCCATATACCAGTCACCGCCACCAGGATAGTTGTTTGGCGAGGGAGCGGTGTGCAGCGCGGCGAGAAGCGCCGGGTCCCATGGCGGTGGAGGCAGTACTAACGGGGACGCCATGGGAATGCCGTAAGCACCGGTCATCTGCGGCGGAGGAGGAGGCAGGTACCCTCCGTATGGCTGCGGCCCGGCAAGATATGCCTGATGAGCCGGCGGACGAGGCGCGGGGATGGTCGGTGCCGGGGCCCGAGGAACCGGCATGGTGTATGCATGGACAACGCCTGTCCATGGGTTGTAACCACCAGCCCAAGGTGGAGGAGGCTGCTGCACATGTTGCTGCTAAGGGGCGCCGCCCTACTGCTACTGGTGACCGCCGCGCTGACCGCCCCGTTTGTGGCTAGCAGGAGCGGGCGCGGGGGGCGGTTGGGGCGCGCCGAAGGGAGCCGGTGGCGTTGGGAGCAGCGGCCGATGTGGCGATGGGGAGGGCGCGGGGGCCCGCTGCTGTTGGGGAGCGGCAGGTGGTGGGGCAGGGCCGCCGCGAGTGGTGCCGCCGGCGAGGGCAACATGCATGGCCCGGCTCTTCACTTGCTTCATCCGGTGCTCCTCCAACCGAAGATAGGCCACAAACTTGGCGAAGGAGGGCTCGGTGACGAGAGAGAGGTTCGCCGCAGCGTTGTCGAAATCCTCGTTGAGGCCGGTGGTGAGCGTGCTGAGAAGGGTATCATCATCAATTTTCGCGCCAATGTCACGGAGCTCGTCAGCAAGGGTCTTGAGACGAAGGCAATATTCGTCGACGGAAGAGTTATCTAGGTGGCACCCAAAGAACTCTTGCTGCAAGAAGACGCAGCGTTGAAGGCAATTGTCGGTGAAGAGCCCGTTCAGCTTGGTCCAAACCGCGTGGGCATCATCTCCGTCTTGCACGACCGTATGGAATAGGTCAGGCGAGATGATGAGGAAGAGCCAGCGGATGAGGGTGGCGTCAATGGTGGACCACTCGTGATGCGCAGGCACAAGGCTGGAGTCAACCGAGCCATCCACGTGGTCGAGAAGATTATACTCCCGGAACACAAGGGAGAAGTAGGTCTTGCATGCGTAGTAGGAGGAGTCCGTCTGGGTAAGACGGACCGGAACCCGGTTGTGGATGTTAAGGTTGCAGATATCGGCGGCGTCGGGAGGGCTGGCATCGGCGAACGGGTTGGATCCGGAGGACGTGACGGAAGACATGGCAACAACGGCGATGCTGGGGAGCACGGCGGCTGCGGGTGGGGGAAGGAACGGCGGCGGCGACGCTAGAGGGCGCGGCGGCGGCTAGGGGTTGTGGCAGCGGCGGCGCGAGAGAGCGCAGCGGCGGCGACTAGGGTTTGTGGCGGCGGCGGCGCTGGGAAGGCGCGGCGGCGGCGACGGGGTAGGGCGGCGGCGGCGCGAGAGAGATGCGGCGGCGGCGGGTGGGAGATGCGGCGGTGGCGCAGGTGAGAAGTGGGCGTGGCAGCGGCAGGCGGAAGCTAGGGTTTAGAACCCGGAAACTGATACCATGTATGATGATGGAATTGCACGATGTATTGATCAGGTGCAATCGCACGTATATATGATGTACAAGGTGGGCCACGACCTCAACTATACAAGGAAGTAGGAGGTGGGCCATATACACAATATGCACATAACATATATACTCAACACTTAGAAATAAGGACTAGGGTTCATACTTTCGCTAATGCAATCTCTCAACATTGCTAACATAACTGAATCATATAACCATCCCTCAATGTGCAACAAAGAATCACTCGAAAGTTCTTATCAAGCGGAGAACATAAGATGAAATTATTGTAGGTAACAAACCACCTCAAAGTTATCCTTTCCAATCAATCCATTGAGCCATCCCTATAAGTGTCACAAACAACCCAAGAGTCCATACTAGAATAACACCTATGATACGCATCAGTCAACTCTAATGTCACCTAGATACTCCAGTGTCACCGTAAGTATCCATGAGTTAATTATTCGACATGCATCAAACAATTTCAGATTCATCATATCCAGTCCAACACAAAGAACTTCTAAGAGTACCCCAAGATTTCTATCAGAGAAAGTAGGACGTAAACATGCATCAACCTACGTGCATAGATCACCCCCAATGTCACCACGGGATCCGCAAGTTGATGACCAAAACATATATCAAGTGAATCAATAGAATACCCCAATGCCACCACGGGTATTGATACGTCTCCAATGTATCGATAATTTATGAAGTATTCATGCCAATATTCTACAACTTTTATATACTTTTGGCAACATTTTATATTATTTTTTGGGACTAACTTACTTATCCTGTGCCCAGTGCCAGTTCCTGTTTTTTTTTGTGTTTTTTGTTTCGTAGAAATTCCATATCAAATGAAGTCCAAACGCGATAAAAATTTACGAAGATTTTTTTGGAATATACGTGAATTTTGGGAGTCGGAATCAACACAACACGGTGCCCGAGGGCCCCACAAGCCAACAGGGCACGGCCCCAGGGGGGTCGCGCCCTAATGGCTTATGGCCAGCCCTTAAGTCGGTTGGTGCCCTTCTTTCCCCGCAACGAAGATATTTTTGTGATAAAAATCCCCTCAAAATTTCAGCCCGATCGGAGTTACGGATCTTCGGATATTTAAGAAACGGTGAAGGGCGAGAAACCAGCAACGAAAACAGGAGAGAAAGAGAGAGAGAGATCCAATCTCGGAGGGGCTCTCGCCCCTCCGGGAGCCATGGCGGCCAAGGACTAGAGGGAGAACCTCTCCCTCCATGGGAAGAGGCCATGGAGGAGGAAGCCTAATGGGGGAGACTCTCTCCCCCTCTCTTCCGGCGGCGCCAGAGTGCCGCCGGGGGAGCCATCGCCGTGGTGATCGTCTTCATCAACATCACCATCTTCATCACCTTCCTCATCTCTTTTCAGTGGTCCACTCTCCCGCACCCCGCTGTAATCCCCTACTTGAACATGGTGTTTCATTCCACATATTATTAATCAATGATGTGTTGCCATCTTATGATGTTTGAGTAGATCTATGTTGTCCTTTGGGTTGATTGATGATCTTGATTGGTTTGAGTGTATGTTTTATTTTGGTGATGTCCTATGGTGCCCTCCATGCCACGCACACGTGAGGGAATTCTCGCTGTAGGGTGTTGCAATATGTTCATGATTCGCTTATAGTGGGTGGCTAGAGTGACAGAAGCTTACACCCGAGTAAGGGGGTTGTTTGTTTATGGGAGTAAAGGGAACTTGATGTTTAATGCTATGGTTGGGTTTACCTTAATGATTTCTAGTAGTTGCGGATGCTTGCTAGAGATCCAATCATAAGTTCATATGATCCAAGTACGGAAAGTATGTTATCTCATGCCTCTCCCTCATATAAAATTGCAAGAATGATTACTGATCTTGCTATCAATTGCCTAGGATGATCCCGCACACTATACCATCATTATTCCACACTCGCTATTTGTAATATATTGTAATATATTCTAACTTTATTTAGGCAGCAACTATTTTCATAATTTTGTTCTCCAAATATCATGCAAAGCTATCCTCTTTATACCCACAACGCCGTTTTATTTCTCGTTACTAGATAGAAGCAAACGTTCAGTGTATGTAGAGTCGTATCGGTGGCAGATAGGACTTGAGAGAATATTGATCTTACCTTTTGCTCCTTGTGGGTTCGACACTCCATACTTATCACTTCCATCTTTGGAGAGTGCTACGATGATTCCTTGCACTTGGGGATTATCAAGCTCTTTTCTGGCGCCGTTGCCGGGGAGCAATAGCGTGGGGTTAATATTTTCGTGTATGCTTGTTTGCTTATATCACTAAGTAGATTTTGTTTTCCTTTTGTTTCTTTTATTTTGTTTTCTTTCTTTTGTTGTGGGTGAAACAAATAAAAAAAATTGAAAAACTAAAAACACAATTGTTTTACTTAGAGAAGCGATTGGAAAGTTATGCATTGAGGAAGTGAGGGTCGACCTTGAACACTTGTGTTCATGCTCATGCAAACAATGTAGAATTTTTCATGGAAGTTTCTCATAAAAATAATTATCTCCTTGTAAATACCACTGTACCATAAAAATAATGATCATGATGCTCTTTTGCATGTTTCGTCTACTATTCTTATGTGAGCAGCATTCAAATCTTCATGCCTAGCTAAAAGGCTTTAAAGAAAAGCGCTTGTTGGGAGACAACCCAACACTTATCCTTTCTGGTTTTGAGTGTTCACATGATTAATATACTTTAGTAATCATGTTTTGTGTCTTTTATTTCAATAATGTGCCAAGTAAAGCCTTTGGGATGACTCACAAGATCAGTAGAATTGATGCTGAAACAAAACAGAAACTTTTGACTCCAGTACAGGAATTTTGATTTTTTACTGGAGTGGGATAATGATCTATAATTTTTACACATTGTTTCTATACAAATTTTCGAGGTTTTACTAATGTTTCAGAAGTTTTAGAGTTACACAAGTATAGGTTCTCTACAGATTGCTACAAACTGTTCTGTTTTAAACAGATTCTGTTTTTGCTTGCATAGTTGCTTCTTTTGATTATGCTATGGATTGTATCGGGGGGTATAAGCCATGGAGAAGTTAGAATACATCACCTATTATGCATTTATGAAATTGGAATCAATTTATAACAGTACCTAAAGTATGCAATATGTTTCTTATACTAACGGATCTCACGAAGTTTTGTTGAGTTTTGTGTGATTGAAGTTTTCAAGTTTTGGGTGAGACACCGATATGAGGAGAATAAGAAGTGACAAGAACCTAAGCTTGGTGATGACCAAGGCACCCCCAAGGTAATATCCAAGGAAGACTCAAGCACCTAAGCTTGGGGATGCCCCGGAAGGCATCCCCTCTTTCGTCTCCAACACTATCGGTATATTTTACTTGGAGCTATATTTTTATTCGTCACATAATATGTGTTTTGCTTGGAGCGTCATTTTATTTTGTTAGTATTTGCTTGCTGTTATTTATAATCTTGTTTTTCAATAAAAAGTTCCAAGAATTGCCTTTTAGGATGTTTGAATTGCATGTTTGATGTGTGCTGTGTAAAAACCGAAACTCTTGCTGTAGTGTTTGAATTTTCATATTTTACTGGAACGTGGAAAGTTTGTAAAATTTTTACACAGTATTTTCATATAAATTCTTTATCTTGTCCTAAAGTTTATAATTTTTAGAGATACAAAAGTGCACTATGTAAATTAATTGCTACAGACTGTCATGTTCTGACAGATTGCTGTCATATCTACTTCTCCGATGGTTTTCATGACTTATATTGGTAGATATAAGTTGTGGAAATGATAGTATACAATAGATAATGTTTAAAAATTATTGTGCAACTTGTCTTGGCAGTACATGAAGTGTTGATTTATTCTTATGTGCACTAACCTATCTCACGAGTTCTTTTCAAGTTTTTTGTGGATGAAGTTTTTGAGACTTAGGTGAAACCGGGATATGAGAGGATTGAACAAGATACAAAAGCTCAAGATTGGGGATGACCAAGGCTCCCCAAGTCAATATTTCAAGAAGTCTCAAGCATCTAAGCTTGGGGATGCTACGCATCCCACCTCTCTTCTTCAACAATTATCGGTTAGCCTATAATGATCATAAGTTTTATTTCGTTCACATGTGCTATTCTTGGAGCATCTTTTGCGTCTATTTTTCCTTTTTATTTTGTGCACCATGCTGATATGAGATAATCCTTGGCTTATAGAATGCTTCATGTGCTTCACTTAAATCTTTTGAGTATGGCTTTATAGAATGCTTCATGCGTTTCACTTAAATCTTTTGAGTGTGGCTTTATAGAATGCTTCATGCACTTCACTTAAATCTTTTGAGTATGGCTTTATAGAATGCTTCATGTACTTCACTTATATATTTTGAGCTTGAATATTGGTATCTCTATATTCATTGAAGAATGCTCTATGAACTTCACTTATATCTTTTTGAGAGTAGTTTGATGATCACTCTTGTGCTTCACTTATATCCTAAGAGAAAATGTTGAATGAATTGAATGACATAAAATGTGAAATCATATAAGCTTCATATGCTTGTCCCATGGGGAGTAGTGACTTCACACACTAAGAGTATAAGCAATAAAATTTATTGGAGGTTAGCAAACATAGCATTGGTTACTTGAACAATTCATGAAAAAAAATTGAAGGAAGAGAGATTTCACATATAAATATACTATCTTGGACATCTTCTATGATTGTGAGCTCCCATTGATTATTTTCAAACTTGATCAAGTAGTTGATGTTGGACAAGGAATACAACGTAATGGTTATGTTTACCTATATTCACATAGTAGATATATTGTCATGGATCCTCTAACATGTGGTGCTTGCTTAGGATATTTTGCTAGCCCAAAAATTCGCACTAAGTAGAGATACTACTTGTGCATCCATAACTCTTAAACCTAGTTTGTTGCCATGAGAGTCCACCATACTCACCTATGGATTGAATAAGATCCTTCAAGTAAGTTGTCATCGGTGCACAAAGCAATAAAAATTGCTCCTAAACATGTATGATCTTTTATTGTAAGGGAAAATAAGCTTTGTACGATCTTGTGATGGCAAAGAAATAAAAGTGATGGACTGCATAATAAAGTTTGTTATCACAAGGGGAAATATAAAGTGGCGTTCCTTTTCATTACGAAATTGCACATCCAAAAATAAAAAGCGCATGAAAACCTCTGCTTCCCTCTGCGAAGGGCCTATCTTTTACTTTTCTATATTTAGTTTCATGCAAGAGTCAATAATTTTCATCCCTATTCCAAGCTATTAATTCTTTAGTTGGCAAGCATCATGTGGTGGGGAAAGATCCAGGCACATATATCCAGTTGGATATAGGTGATCATGATTCATTATTGTTGACATTATCCCTAAGATAAATAAGTTGGGAGGCTATTAAGCTCCTATCTTCCTATGTGTTTGATTGAAACTGCTAGTTCTAAAAATATGCCTTGAGTGTCAGCAATCATGGAAGACTAAATGATAGTTGAGTATTGGAATTTGCTAAGTCAAAGCTCTAACATAGACCCTTCCTGAAAATAAGATGAATTGTAATTCATTGATGACTAAAAAAATAGTTTGCTAGTTTTCAAGAAAAGTTTATGGTCTATACTTTAACATGTGAATAACTTATTACTTGATCATGAGAAGTTCTATGAGAAAAAGAGTTGCTGCTTTATGATGCTAGAAAAACTGATTGGAAGTAAAATTGATCAAACTTATATACTATGATAGCATTCACACTTCATAAATTATTTCTTTTATCATTTACCTACTCGAGGACGAGCAGGAATTAAGCTTGGGGATGCTGATACGTCTCCAACATATCGATAATTTATGAAGTATTCATGCCAATATTCTACAACTTTTATATACTTTTGGCAACATTTTATATTATTTTTTGGGACTAACTTACTTATCCAGTGCCTAGTGACAGTTCCTGTTTTTTGTGTGTGTTTTGTTTCGCAGAAATTCCATATCAAACGAAGTCCAAATGCGATAAAAATTTACGGAGATTTTTTTGGAATATATGTGAATTTTGGGAGTCGGAATCAACACAAGGGGATGCCCAAGGGCCCCACAAGCCAACATGGCGCAGCCCAGGGGGGTCGCGCCCTGATGGCTTGTGGCCAGCCCTTAAGTCGGTTGGTGCCCTTCTTTCGCCGCAAGGAAGATATTTTCGCGATAAAAATCCCCTCAAAATTTCAGCCGATCGTAGTTACGGATCTCCGGATATTTAAGAAACGGTGAAGGGTGACGTGGCTTGATACTGCGTCGGTATTTCCCCAAAGAGGAAGGGATGATGCAGTACAACGACGGTAAGTATTTCCCTGAGTTATGAAACCAAGGTTATCGAACCAGTAGGAGGATCACCACCACCCAATAAGCAACACCTGTACACAAACAACAAATACTTGCAACCCGACGCGAAATAGAGGTTGTCAATCTCTCTACGGTAAAAAGATAGATTTGGTAGTGATAGATAGGAGAGATAGATCTCTCAAGAACACAAAATAAGAAGAGCAAATAAAAATTTCAGCAATATGTTTTTGTTTTTTTTTGGTTTTGTAGATCTGAAAACAAAGAGGCAAAAAGATAGATCGGAAAGCAATATGTTGGAAAAGTAGACCCGAGGGCCATAGGATTCACTAGTGGCTTCTCTCATGAGTATAGCACACGGTGGGTAAACAAATTACTGTTGGGCAATTGATAGAAGATCAAATAATCATGACGATATCCAAGGCGATGATCGTTATATAGGCATCACGTCCAAGATAAGTAGACCGACTCCTACCTGTATCTACCACTATTACTCCACACATCGACCGCTATCCAGCATGCATCTAGTGTATTAAGTTCATGGAAAAATGGAGTAATGCAATAAGAATGATGACATGATGTAGACAAGATCTATTCATGTAGGAATAGACCCCATCTTGTTATCCTTAATGGCAACGATACATGCGTGTCTTGCTGCCCCTTCTGTCACTGGGAAGAACACCGCAAGATCGAACCCATCACAAAGCACCTCTTCCCATGGCAAGAAAAATCGATCTAGTTGGCCTAAATAAACCAAAGATTCGAAGAAGAAATACGAGGCTATAAGTAATAATGCATATAAGAGATCAAAGAAGACTCAAATAATATTCATGGATAGAAACTGATCATTAACTCAGAATTCATCGGATCCCAACAAACACACCGCAAAAGTTTACATCAAATAGATCTCCAAGAGACCATTGTATTGAGAATCATAAGAGAGAGAGGGAGAGGAAGCCATCTAGCTACTGCCTATGGACCCGTAGGTCTATGGTGGACTACTCACGCATCATCGAAGAGGTAGCTGTGAAGAAGATGAACCCCTCCGTGATGGTGTTTAGATTGGATCTCGAGGTTCTGGAACTTGCCGCGGCTGGAATTGTGTTTCGTCGACTCCCCTAGGGTTTTGGAATATTTGGGAATTTATAGGCATCAGAGGCGGTGGAGAGGGGCCCCGAGGAGGGCGCAACCCATTAGGGCGCGTCGGGGGCCCCCTAGCGCGCCCTGGTGGGATGTGGTCTCCACGGCCCACCTCTCCGGCACTTCTTTGGCCCACTGGGTGTCTTCTGGTCCAGAAAAAATCTCCAAAAAGTTTTGTCACGATTGGACTCCATTTGGTATTGATATTCTGCGAAGTAAAAAACAAGCAAAAACAGCAACTAGCACTTTGGCACTATGTCAATAGGTTAGTCCCAAAAAATGATATAAAGTTGCTATAAAATTATTGTAAAACATCCAAGAATGATAATATAACAGCATGGAACAAGCAAAAATTATAGATACGTTGGAGACGTATCAGCATCCCCAAGCTTAATTCCTACTCGTCCTCGAGTAGGTAAATGATAAAAACAGAATTTTTGATGTGGAATGTTGCCTAACATGTTCATCTCATATTGTTTTTCTTTTGTATAGCATGGACATTTGGACTTGTAAATGATTCAAAGCAATAGTCTAGTTTTAACATAATGACTTCAATACTCAAGAATGTCAACAAGCAACCATGTCTTTCAAAATATCAACACTAAAGAAAGTTATCCCTAGCCCATCATGCTCAATCATTGATCCATTCATGAAACACACTCAAATATTAAGTATGAACAATTCTCAAGTACGATCATAGTGCCTCCTAGTTGGTGCTTTATAAGAGAAGATGGAGACTCAAAGTAAAAATAAAAAATGCATAAAGTAAATAGATAGGCCCTTCGCAGAGGGAAGTAGGGATTTGTAGAGGTGACAGAGCTCAAGGTTTAAATTGAGAGAGAAAAAAATATTTTGGGTGGCATGCTTTTCCTGTCAACGAAAATGACAAAGTAGCTCACAATACTTTCCATGCTAGATATATCATATGCGGTTCCCAAACAGAAAATAAAGTTTATTCCTTTTTCCAACAAACTTTCACTTTCCATGGCGGGCCGTATCCACGGTTGCCTTCCATACCAACACTCTCCAAGGAATTTATTATTTTACAACATAAAGTAAATATTTTTTTCTTTTTGATTTCGGGAATGGGCATCCCTATTACCGCTGCACTCTCGTGCAATGACAAGTGAATAAACACTCATCTTGAGAATAACACATCTAGCATGGAAAAATATTGGACACTCCCCACCGTTCCATGAGTGGTACGAGCACACAAAAGAGAAAATTTATTTTGAAAATTTAGAGATGGCACATACAAATTTGCTTGGAACGGCATGGAAATACCGCATATAGGTAGGTATGGTGGACTCATAAGGCAAAACTTGGTTTAAGGATTTTGGATGCACAAGTAGTATTTCTACTTAGTACAAATGGAGGCTGGCAAATAGGTTGAGAAGCAACCAAACCAAGTAACGAAAATTCACATAAGAGAGCATTGGGGATAACTAACACCGAATAATGCACCATAAGTAGGATGTAACTTCATTGCATAACCATTGACTTTCATGCATGCATAGGGAATCACAAACCTTAACACCAATATTCCTACTAAAGCATAATTACTCACTAACATGACTCACATATTACTATCATCATGTTTCAAAACTATTACAAAGAATCAAGTTTAATTTGTCCAATGATCTTCATGAAAGTTTTTATTATATCCTCCTTGGATATCTATCACTTTGGGACTAGTTTCATATATTGCCATTGCTTTTTGGAAAGCTCAAACAAATTTAAGTGAAGCACATGAGCATAAAGATTTCATCTCTCAAAAAGGTATAAGTGAAGGATGAGAGGATTTCTTCAAAATTTCCTAAGTCTCAAATTAATCTAAGTGAAGCATGAGAGTATTTCTACAAAAATTTCCATGCACACCGTGCTTAAACAGATATAAGTGAAGCTCTAGAGCAATTCTATAGCTCAAAAGGTTTAAGTGAAGCACAAAGAGCAATTCTAACAAATGATAGCATAATTTTGGCTCTCTCAAATAGGTGTGTCCAGCAAGGATACAAGTGACAAATTAACAAACAAAGCAAGAAAAGATACAAGACGCTCCAAGCAAAACTCATGATATGTGACGAATAAAAATATAGCTCCAAGTAAAATACCGATGGCCGTTAGAAGAAAGAGGGGATGCCACTCGGGGGTATCCCCAAGGTTAGTTGCTTGTTTCTCTTTGGATATAACTTGGGGTGCTGTAGCATCCCCAAGCTTAGGCTTTTTTCACTCCTTATTCCTTCATCCATCGTTATCTCACCCAAAACTTGAAAACTTCAATCACACAAAACTCAACAAAATCTTCGTGAGATCCGTTAGTATAATAAAGCAAATCACTACTTTAGGTACTGTTGCAAACCCATTAATATTTTATTATTGCATTAAACCTACTGTATTTTAACTTTACAATGGCTCATACCCTTCAATATAACCCATAGATTCATCAAAACAAGCACACAATGTAACGAAAACATAATCCGTCTTAAACAGAACAGTCTATAGTAATCTGTACTCTAACCATACTTCTGTAACTTTAAAAATTCTGAAACATTAGGACAACGTAAGTAATTTTTATAGAAACACTGTGTTAAAATTTCAGCTCAATATCACGTTCCAGTAAAAAATGAAAATTCATATACTACACGCAAAGTTTCTGTTTCAGATTCAGCATCGCTTCTACTCATCCTATGAATCATCCTAAAGGCTCTACTTGGCACAAACACTAAATAAACCATAAAAACACAATAATAACAGAGGCATAATTGTGTCCACTCAAAAACAGAAAGGAAAAAGCAAAAAATTATTTATTCATTGGGTTGCCTCCCAACAAGCGCTATCGTTTTACGCCCCTAGCTAGGCATAACGCATAGATTCAAGTATTGTCATCTTTGGTTTTGGATCCATAGGATGCCCTCATGATTGATTCATATGGTGGCTTAATTCTTGTTCTAGGGAAGTGTTCCATACCCTTTCTCAAGGGAAATTGAAAACGAATATTGCCTTCTTTCATATCAATCACGGCACCTATAGTGCGTAAAAACGGTCTACCAAGTATAATGGGACAAGACAAATTGCAATCAATATAAAGCACAATAAAATCTATGGGCACATAGTTCCTATTTGCTAGAATAAGAACATCATTAATTCTTCCCAAAGGCTTTTTAATAGTAGAATCCGCCAAGTGCAAATTAAGAGAACATTCTTCAATATTGGTGAGACCAAGCACATCACAAAGAGATTTCGGAATCGTGGAAACACTAGCACCCAAATCACATAAAGCAAAGCACTCATAATTCTTTATCTTGACCTTAATGGTAGGTTCCCACTCATCATGTAATTTTCTAGGAATAGAAATCTCCAACTCCAACTTTTCTTCAAAAGATTTCATCATGGCATCAACGATATGTTTAGTAAAAGCTTTATTTTGTTCATAAGCATGGGGTGAATTCAACATGGATTGCAGAAAAGAAATGCATTCAATCAAAGAGCAACTATCATAATTAAAGTCTTTGCAATCCAAAATAGTGGGCACATCACTAGTTAAAGTTTTGACCTCTTCAAACCCACTTTTATCAAAAATTTCATCAAGATTTTCACCCTCCAAATTATTGGGACGCCTTCTAGGTAAAGTTGACTCTACTTTAGTCCCTTTATCATCTATCTTAACATTACTAAAGAAGGAATCAATAGAAGAAACACCAATCACTTTAAGATCTTCATCTTTTTTATGGAGGCAATCACTAGAAAACAATTTTTCTAAGATTTCTCTTTTAGCTCTAAGCATAGCGGTTCTTTTCTTACTTTCATCCATAGAGACATATAAAGCTTTAATTGATTCATCAATCTTTGGCACAAAAGCTTTCAACTTGAGATTTTCAACATCATGAGAAATTCTATCAATACTTCTAGACATGTCATCAATCTTATTCAACTTTTCTTCTATCGTAGTATTAAAAGCCTTTTGCGCATTGATAAATTCTTTAATATTACTCTCAAGATCAGTGGTGTTCCTATTATTATTGTAAGAAGAATTACCATAGGAATTACCATAATTATTAGAGGAATTTCCAGGAAAAGGCCTAGGATTAAAATTACCTCTATAAGCATTGTTATTTCAAATGTTTCGCGAGACAAAGTTCACATCTACGGAATCACTATTTTGCTCAATAAAGGTAGACAAAGGCACATCATTAAGATCAATAGGAGCATTTTTACTAGCAACCAATCTCATCAAAGCATCAACCTTATCACTCAAAGTACTAATTTCTTCAACCGAATTAACTTTTTTACTAGTAGGTGCTCTTTCAGTATGCCATTGTGAATAATTTGCCATGATATTATCTAGAAATTTAGTAGCTTCACCCAAAGTAATCTCCATAAAAGTACCACCTGCGGCGGAATCTAAAAGATTTCTAGAGACAAAATTCAATCCCGCATAATTTTTTTGTATGATCATCCAAAGATTTAAACCATGAGTAGGACAATTTCTTAGCATCAACTTCATTCTGTCCCAAGATTGTGCAACATGTTCATGCTCAAGTTGCTTAAAATTCATGATTTGTGTCCTAAGGGAAATAATTTTTGCGGGCGGAAAATACTTAGTGATAAAAGCATCCTTGCACTTATTCCAAGAATCGATACTATTGTGAGGCAAAGATGAAAACCAAATTTTTGCACGATCCCGCAAGGAAAAGGAAATAATTTCAATTCACAATATCATTGTCCACATCTTTTTTCATTTGCATATCACACAATTCTACGAACGTGTTTAGATGGGACACGGCATCCTCATTAGGAGTACCGGCAAATTGATCTTTCATGACAAGATTCAACAAAGCGGCATTAATATCACAAGACTCCGCACTAGTGGCGGGAGGAGCAATCGGAGTACTAATAAAATCATTGTTATTAGTATTGGAAAAATCACACAACTTGGTGTTTTCTTGAGTCATCGTGACTACGCAAACAAGATTGCAAGCAAGGAAGAGATCCTGCGAGAAAAAGACAAATGAAAAAGAGGGCGAATAAAACGACAAATTGGTGAAGTGGGGGAGAGGAAAACGAGAGGCAAATGGGAAATAATGTAATTGCAAGGAGATGAGATTTGTGATTAGGAACACGGTAGATGATGATGGAGTCCCCTCGGCGCCTACGATAGGCACGTAGAAGAGACCGCTTCCTCCCGAGCAACGGCGCCAGAAATTCCTTTGACGTGGCTTGAGACTGCGTCGGTATTTCCCCAAAGTCGAAGGGATGATGCAACACAGCGACGGTAAGTATTTCCCTCAATTATGAAACCAAGGTTATCGAACCAGTAGGAGGATCACCACCACCCAATAAGCAGAACCTGCACACAAACAACAAATACTTGCAACCCGACGCGAAAGAGAGGTTGTCAATCTCTCTACGGTAAAAAGATAGATTAGGTAGTGATAGATAGGACAGATAGATCTCTCAAGAACACAAAATAAGAAGAGCAAATAAAAAGTTCAGCAATATGTTTTTGGGTGTTTGGTTTTGTAGATCTAAAAACAAAGAGGCAAAAAGATAGATCGGAAAGCAATACGTTGGAAAAGTAGACCCGGGGGCCGTAGGATTCACTAGTGGCTTCTCTCATGAGTATATCACACGGTGGGTGAACAAATTACTGTTGGGCAATTGATAGAAGATCAAATAGTCATGACGATATCCAAGGCGATGATTGTTATATAGGCATCACGTCCAAGATAAGTAGACCGACTCCTTCCTGCATCTACCACTATTACTCCACACATCGACCGCTATCCAGCATGCATCTAGTGTATTAAGTTCATGGAAAAATGGAGTAATGCAATAAGAACGATGACATGATATAGACAAGATCTATTCATGTAGGAATAGACCCCATCTTGTTATCCTTAATGGCAACGATACATGCGTGTCTTGCTGCCCCTTCTGTCACTGGGAAAGAACACCGCAAGATCGAACCCATCACAAAGCACCTCTTCCCATGGCAAGAAAAATCGATCTAGTTGGCCTAACTAAACCAAAGATTCGAAGAAGAAATACGAGGCTATAAGTAATCATGCATATAAGAGATCAAAGAAGACTCAAATAATATTCATGGATAGAAACTGATCATGAACTCAAAATTCATCAGATCCCAACAAACACATCGCAAAAGTTTACGTCAAATAGATCTCCAAGAGACCATTGTATTGAGAATCATAAGAGAGAGAGGAAGCCATCTAGCTACTGCCTACGGACCCGTAGGTCTATGGTGGACTACTCATGCATCATCGGAGAGGCACCTATGAAGAAGATGAACCCCTCCGTGATGGTGTTTAGATTGGATCTCGAGGTTCTGGAACTTGCGGCGGCTGGAATTGTGTTTCGTCGACTCCCCTAGGGTTTTTGGAATATTTGGGAATTTATAGGCATCAGAGGCGGTGGAGAGGGGCCCCGAGGAGGGCACAACCCATCAGGGCGCGCCGGGGCCCCCCTGGCGCGCCCTGGTTGGTTGTGGTCTCCACGGCCCACCTCTCTGACACTTCTTTGGCCCACTGGGTGTATTCTGGTCTAGAAAAAATCTCCAAAAAGTTTCGTCGCGATTGGACTCCGTTTGGTATTGATATTCTGCGAAGTAAAAAACAAGGAAAAACAGCAACTAGCACTTTGGCACCATGTTAATAGGTTAGTCCCAAAAAATGATATAAAGTTGCTATAAAATGATTGTAAAACATCCAAGAATGATAATATAACAGCATGGAACAAGCAAAAATTATAGATACGTTGGAGACGTATCAAAGGGCCAGAAACCAGCAACCAAAACTGGTGAGAAACAGAGAGAGATCCAATATCGGAGGGGCTCTCGCCCCTCCTGGAGCCATGGCGGTCAAGGACCAGAGGGAGAACCTCTTGTAGGGATTGAAAGTAGGTCTAGAGGGGGGTGATTAGACTACTTGACCAAATAAAAACCTAACCTTTTCCCAAGTTAATTGGTTGGCAGATTTTAGCAATTCTAGTATTTCAAGTTCACCCTACACATGCATGTCTACGAGTATTGCAGCGGAAAGTAAAGACAAACATATGTAAGAGGATAAGTGTAGGAAGATCAAACGCAATTTGGAGACACGAAGGTTTTTCCCGTGGTTCCGATAGGTGGTGCTATCGTACGTCCACGTTTATGGAGTCTTCAACCCACGGAGGGTAACGGTCGCGAGAGTCCAGGGAGGGCTCCACCCATAAGGGTCCACGAAGTAGCAACCTCGACTATTCCATAACAGCTTCGGTCCATGAAGGACCACCCTCACTATGGGTAGATCTTCACGAAGTAGGCGATCTCCTTGCCCGTACAAACTTCTTGGTTCAACTCCACAACACAAAGTAGGAGGCTCCCAAGCGACACCTAACCAATCTAGGAGGCACCACCCTCCAAAAGGTAATAGATGTGATAGTAATGATGAACTCCTTTCTCTTGTGTTTCAAATGATAGTCTCCTCAACACTCAATCACCCTCTCACAGATTTGGCTTGGGTAGAAGAGATTGATTGGATGGAAAGCAACTTGGGGAGGCTAGAAATCAAGATCCATATGGTTGGAGTGGATGATCTTGACCTCAACACAAGGATAGGCGGACCTCTCTCAGAAATTTGGATATGGGAAGTGTGGGTCTGTTCTGAGTGCTTCTCTTGCGATTGGGATGTGGTGGAGGGGTATATATAGGCATCTCCAAAAATCCAACCGCTAGAACATTATTGCCCAACTAGGTGAAACCGAAGTGAAAACTCGGTTGCACCGACTAGTGCAAAATGTGGCAACTTTGGCATTTTTGGTGAGACCCATATAGAATTCTCGGTGGTACCGATATGAGTGGCCGAGGGAAGTTACACAACTCGGTGAGACCGATTCACAATTCTCGGAAATTCCGATTCTTGTGAATGAGGCAACAGAAAGTTGGTCACTGAAACTCGGTTGCACCGATATGAAACTTGGTAGTACCGAGAGGTAGGTTTTGGCTAGGGTTTCTGTCTAGGGTTTTGACTCGGTGTAGCCGATAGGATATTGTTGGTGGCACCGATTTTGAGTGGTAGAGTCTAAGACAGAATGTTTATGGGAGAGCTTGTGGGTGTTTTTGGTGGCTAACACTCGATCATTTTGATCATTTAATTCACCATTATTACCTCACCCCCTTTTGATAGTATTGGCTTTCCTATGGACTCAAAGTGATTTCTCACAAAGTAAAATGTAGAGTCTTCATGCTTGTAGCTTGGCCAATCCTATTCCTTGCATCTTGGGGTCTCCTCACAATCCTTTGCCAATCCAACATTGAACTTTTTCCTGAAATATACTTAGTGGAAACATTAGTCCAATGAAATATATGTTGTTATTAATTACCAAAACCACCTAGGGAGAAATTGTGTTTTCAATCTCCCCCTTGTTGGTAATTGATGACAACATATAGATCAAAGCTTCGATTGAGATATAATCAATGAATAGCATCATTGCTTTGAGAGGTATGTGATAAGCAAGAGCTCCCCCTAAATTTTTTGCATTATTTTAAAATTTTGTTTGAATGCAAATGCACAATCGTTTAGGATCATGGGTCACTCTTCCATATCACATACAACTTGTTATTAATAAGAGTGAATTACATATGAAAGGATCGATATGGTTGACTAGAGGGGGGGTGAATAGGCAACTACCAATTTTTAAACTTTTCTTAGCAAATTAGGTTCAGCAACAAATAGGTTGTCTAGATATGAAACTAGGTGAACAACCTATATGATGCTAACTACGATAACAACAAGATAAAAGCAAGCAAAAAGTAAAGGTAAGAAGTAACCACAAGTGGAACCGTTGGAGACGAGGATGTGTTACCGAAGTTCCTTCCTTTTGAGGGGAAGTACGTCTCCGTTGGACCGGTGTGGAGGCACAATGCTCCCCAAGAAGCCACTAGGGCCACCGTATTTTCCTCACGCCCACACACAATGTGAGATGCCGTGATTCCACTAGTGGTGCACTTGAAGGCGGCAACCGGACCTTTACAAACAAGGTTGGGGCCCTCTCCACAACTTAATTGGAGGCTCCCAACGAAACCACGAAGCTTCACCACAATGGAGTATGGCTTCAAGGTGACCTCTTCCGTCTAGGGTGCTCAAACACCCAAGAGTAACAAAATCCACACAAGAAAGTATGGGAGAATCAATTTTCCTCTGGTGGAAGTGTAGATCTAGGTCTCCTCCTTCAATCCCTAGCAAATCAACAAGTTTGAGTGGCTAGAGAGAGAGATCGGGCAAGAAAGCTTGAAGGGCATAAATGGTGGAGAGAGAGAGAGGTAAGAGATAAGGTGGAGGTGGAAGAACCACTCCTTTATATAGGTCCCCCACTTTCCAACCGTTACAGCCGTTTTACATGGCAGCGGTACAACCGGTGATGCGAGCGGTAGAACCGGTACGACCGGAACAACCGCCCAACCACCGGCCAACCACCGCATCAAAACAGAACCTGAGGCGGTGGTTCCACCCCGGTGCAACCGTTCGACTCGAGTGCTGGACATGGCAAAGTCCCGAGCGGTACAACCGCTTGGGACGCCGGTAGTACCGGACTATAGTAATATAGTGGTACAACCGTCCCACATCCGCCCAACCACCACAGCACAACAGAACCGAGTCCGGTTGTAGACCGGTGCTGGACCGGTACAATCGCCCAGGGCTGCCACCCAGGGTCACCCAGCTGTTGGCGGTACAACTGCCCGGAGTCAGTGTTACAACCGCTGGGGACCGACTAGAGGCAGCACCCCCAGGGTATCACCCCTGGTGTGGCGGTTATGCCGGATGACACGAGTGAGCGGTACAGCCGCTTGGGCCAGCATGGAAGGGAAGTAGGGCCTCTCTCTCTGATGGAGGGGAAAGAGGTGGGTGCCAAGGATGTGCATGTGTATTGATTCACCCCAAGACCTTCCAATGAGGATTCCCTCTTAATAGTACGGGATCCCTACGACCAAAGAAAATAAACGCGTAGAGAACACCGTCTTCGTTCTTTTCCATCCGAAGGGAATGCCTAACCGTCTTGTGTCTCACACGGAATACCTGAATAACTTGACACACGATTAGATAGCATAGTGAGGTGTCATCATCACCAAAACACTAAGGTAAGAGAATGCCCTTACAATCTCCCCCTTTTTAGTGGATGGTGACAACAATACGATTTGCATTGATGATCTAGAAAATAAAAGCGGAGCTCCCCCTCAATGAGTGCGCTAGATGAGATTTGCTCACACATTGGAGCTCCCCCTCGATTTTATAGACCAACTAATTGGTACAAAAGAAGGAATAGAAATAACGAGCATATATACGGGATAATAAGTAGAGCTTAATAACAAGGGCATCAATGAAACTCAGGCTCTACTTAAACAACGAGACAAGATAAGATATTAAGGTAACACATGGAGTCTTCACATAAGCTAGGCCCATAACCGATTAAAAGAAAATAAGAGTTCAACTGGGAAGACGCAAAACGAAAGACAACCACAACACCCACACCCATGCAAATCCCATCATAGTATAACTCCCCCCCCCCCTTTGGCATCGAGACACCAAAAAGGAAAAGAGTGATGCTAACGCCCCAGAGCTCAGTAGACCTCGTCAGAACCGTTAGTCTCCTTGGAATCATCACTATCAGACCCATCATCATCATCCTCATCATCATCGTCCATAATGTCATCATCAGCAGCAACAACAGCAATAGAGGTGGAGGCAACAGGCTGACCCGAGACTGGCAGCCTGAAGAAGGAGAGCCCGCATAATCTGAATCTGTCTGTGACTGGCAAGCTTCTCGTTGACATGGGCTTCATATCTTCTTCTAGACATGGGTCTAGAGGCAGAAGGTCTTCTTTATTTGTCGCTGAGCTTAGTTACCCACGAAGGCTTGGCCCCGGCTGGAAGCTCAAAATCACTGTCGCTGGAAGTAGCAAACACATCCTCAGGGGGGTCAACGGGAAAGTGAGGCTCAACATGCTTCTTCTTCCGGAGTTTCTTGATCTCACGCTCGACGAGGTTGTCCGGAGAAGTGAGAGGCACTCCAGGCCTACGAACTGCCCACACTGAGTTGAGGAAGCACATGACGAAGGGAGCATAGGTGGGGACCTTCCTGTAGAAGACCGTGTTGTACATCTCCTCCCACAACCACTTGGAAGCATCAAACGTAGCACCAGTGCCAGCTTCAGACTTCATGGCAACAAGCAGATCAACAAAGTATTCATGAATCTCATCTTGATTTCCAACCTTGGGTAGAAGAACATTCTAGAAAACATGGTGTAAGATATCATAGACCTGCTACAGGTCCTTAGAGGCTCCAAGAATGCCACGGCCGGGAATGTACAAGGGGGATAACTCCTTCTTATCCATGGGAGTAGCCCGGTCATGAGGACGGATGCCACCATTCCCAGTGAGGCCAGTATCCTCATAGCCAAGTGCATTGCAGAAGGCATGCCACGAAACCTGGAAGAATTCATCACGGCACATGAAGGAAAGGTGACGAGCATCATCAATTGCCGAAGTGGACAGTGACATAGAACTGGTGAATGAGCTGCACATCAAAGGGACAGTTGATAGACATGAGCTTGATCAAGTCAAACTCCTCGCATAGTGCCAAAGCCTCTCCAAAGTAATCCAGGTTGTTCCTCTAGTACTCAATGTCAATTGTCCATTGCTTGGCAAACTTGTTCTTGTGATGGTCATAAAGTTCGTGCACAATCCGCATTTGTAACTCATTTCTGAACTGAGGGGTGGACCACCTGGGAGCAACGGGGACCTCATAAGGATTTTGAAAGCGAACCCTCTCCCAATCAACTTGCTTCCAGGAGTGCACAGGCTTTGCAGACTTTTTCTTGGCGGCCAACGACTTCTCACGACGAGTGGGCTTAGTGGGGATCACAACTTCCTCTTCCTCTGACTCATTGACGAGCCTACATCTGCGAGCTCATTTCTTGGACTTCTTCCGAGGAGCAGAGCGAGAACCAGAGCCACCTGCAGACACACAAAATATAAGCACCCAAGAGACCCAGACAAGATGAGAGGATTGCACGCAAGAATAGGAATATATTAGTTGTGAGGCAGAGAGAATAAAACAGTGGGACAGGATTCAGAGAAGCCGGTTGAACTGGTGACCACAGCGGTTGTACAGCTGCAGCGGTTGTACCGCAAGGGTAAGCGGTTGTACCGCTGGTGGGGAGCCGGTACCTCCGGATTCGAACCATGTACAACTATTCTAAGTTCTAGGCACCACAAGTAATAGGAGGTGTATACATGATCTCTTCCCACCAATAGTTTGACTAAAAACGCGGGAAACCAAGCAATGCCCTAACAATGGAGGATCCAAAAGAGAGGACCCAAAGAGAGGAGAAACAAGGCATTACCGGCGTCCATGGGAAGAGATCGGGGAGGGGAAGGGCCTCCACGGAGAAGATCCGAGAGGAGGCCGCAGATCCGGGGCGCCGGGGCACTCCGGGGTGGTGGTGGTGGCGGCCGGCGGCTAAGGCAGCAGTGGGGGGTCAGGCAAGATGGGGAAACTGAGTACCCCTTTGGCCCGGCCTCCCCTTAAGTGCCCGAACTACCGCGACCGGTTGTACCGCCCATAAGAGCGGTTGTACCGGCCCTAGTAGAACCTGGGAATTAGCGGTTGAACCGCACAACTCCACCGGTTGTATCGCTGAGGCGGGACAACAGGATGGCCCAACGGTTGTACCGCTCGGACCACCGGTTGTACCGCCCGGTCACAGCCACCACCAGCAGGTTGACAATGCGTACAATTGGATAGAGAATTTTGAGATGAGGAGAGCTTGGGATAGAGACAAGACACATGTGTATGGTGAGGTAAGCTCCATGGTTGCAAAAAAAACGCAAAAAGACAAACCATGGAGGATACCCACACCTAGGTCCTAAACAAACTAGCAAGAGCAAATGAAGACCACGAAACACACACTTGGGCAGAAACCACGACAAATGCCTCACTAGGAGGGGGCGGCGGCCGATGCCACCTATGTTTGAGTCAATTGGTGTGGCACCGCGATGATTTTAACCTTGGGTCCATGATCAAAACTCGTCTTTGAAGCACAAGTACCATCAAAAATAGCTAATGTGAAAGACTTGATCGATTTACGCATAATAAGGGGAGGGATAGTTCATTGAGAGAACAACACCCCCTATGTCCAGCCCTACATCTAAGCAAGATAGTATGATGAGTGTGGTGGGGTGTGTAAGTTTTCAATCCACATTGCTCGAATCAATGATATTTAGCTCATGCCTTAACTCGCGAAATCTTGCTGGCTTCGTGAAGATATCTGCGAGTTGCTCATTAGTGTTGAGATGGATAAGATTAATCTCTCCCCGCTTGATGTGCTCTCGGATAAAGTGATGACGGATCTCAATGTGCTTCATCTTGCAATGTTGAACTGGGTTGTTGGAGATCCTTATTGCACTTTCATTGTCACAGTAAAGAGGCACTTTGTCACACATGACATCATAATCCTTTAAAGTTTGCCTCATCCAGAGAATTTGGGCACAACAACTTGCGACGGCTACATACTCGGCCTCGATGGACGAGAGATAAACACAATTTTGTTTCTTTGAAGACCAACTTACCAAAGAGCGACCAAGGAATTGGCAACCTCCGGAAGTTGACTTCCTCTCCACACGGTCTCCCACCCAATCCGAGTCCGAATAACCTATGAGATCAAATGAAGCACCTTTGGGGAACCATAATCCAAAGTTTGGGGTATGAGCCAAATATCAAAAGATTCGCTTGACTGCCACAAAGTGGCTTTCCTTAGGTGCGGATTGAAAACGTGCACAAATTCCCACACTTAACATAATATCCGGCCTAGATGCACAAAGGTAAAGCAAGGATCCAATCATGGAGCGGTATACCTTTTGATCCACGGCTTTACCAATGGGATCACTGTCAAGATAGCATTTGAGAGGCATAGGAGTGTTGGCCTTGGGCGGATTGAGCTCATCCATCTTGAATCTTTTGAGCATGTCTTGAGTATATTTAGCTTGGTTGATGAAGGTTCCTTGACTTTGTTGCTTGACTTCGAATCCAAGGAAGAACTTCAACTCTCCCATCATGGACATCTCAAACTCTTTGGTCATTAGTGTGGCAAATTCTTCATTGAAAGCTTTGTTAGGAGAACCAAATATAATATCATCAACATATAGTTGGCATATGAACAAGTTCCCTTTAACCCTCTTTGTGAAAAGAGTGGGATCGATTTTTCCAATTTCAAACCCACGGTCTTGCAACATCTCGGTAAGGTGCTCATACCATGCACGTGGGGCTTGTTTAAGTCCATAGAGAGCCTTATCAAGAACGTATACATGACTGGGGAACTTGGGATCCTCGAACCCCGGGGGTTGCTTGACATAAACCAACTCGTTGAGTGGACCATTAAGAAATGCACTCTTCACATTCATTTGATATAATTTAAAATCATGATGAGAAGCATATGCAAGCAACATGCGAATAGACTCAAGACGTGCAACGGGAGCAAAGGTTTCACCATAGTCGATACCCTCTACTTGGGAGTAGCCTTGTGCCACCAATCTTGCCTTGTTGCGAATGACGACACCGTTCGCATCTTGCTTGTTCTTGAAGATCCATTTGGTTCCAATGACATTGTGGTTCTCCTTCGGTCTTGGCACCAACCGCCACACTTTGTTGCGCTCGAAGTTGTTGAGTTCATCGTGCATGGCTTCAAGCCATTCCAAGTCCCTGAGCGCTTCTTGTACCTTAAGGGGTTCAATGCAAGAAACAAACGCATGATGTGCACAAAAGTTTGTTAATTGTTTACGAGTGGTTACCCCTTTATTCAAGCTGCCGTAGACGTTTTCCAAAACATGTTGTCTGCGGTCAAGCTTGGCAGCTATCTTGGCGGCTCGTCTTTCTAAGATCTCCTCCATGGAAGGTTGTGGAGCACCATTTTGAGATGATGGAGAAGCATGATCTTGAGGATCTTGAGCGTCGTCATGAGCTGGCTCTTGATCTTGAATATGATCTTGATCTTGAGCTTGCTCGGGGGGTGTGAACTTGACCTTGGGCATCACTTGGTGAATCACCAATATCAAGAGGTTGATCTTGCCCTTGATCTTGTTCTCATGGTTGAGGGCCTTCACTTTGTTCTTTGGAAGCGTGTGGGTCTTGGGTTGGTGATGGTTCCACTTGAGTGGAACATTGTCCTTCTCCTTCGGCCACAAGGGGTTCCTCAACGGGTAGGAAGTGTCCCACACCCATTCTTCTGATGGCTTGGGGAGGAATTTCATCACCTACATCACAAAGACCACTTTGCTCCACTTGGGAGCCATTATTTTCATCAAACTCCACATTACACGTCTCCTCAATGAGTCCGGTGGACTTATTGAGGACACGGTAAGCGCAAGAGTTTGTAGCATAACCAACAAATATGCCCTCTTGAGCTCTAGGTTCAAATTTAGACAACCGACCTCCCTTTTTGAGAATGAAACACTTACACCCGAACACCTGAAAGTATTTGAGGTTGGGCTTGTTACTGGTAAGAATTTCATAAGGAGTCTTGTTCAAGCCTTTGCGGAGATAGAGCCGATTGGATGCATGACATGCGGTGTTGATGGCTTGGCCCAAAAGTTGTACAGAGATTTGAATTCCACCATCATGGTCCTTGCTGCATCCATCAACGTCCGATTCTTCCTTTCTGCAACACCATTTTGTTGAGGGGTATATGGTGCGGTGTATTGATGCTTGATCCCCTCATCACTAAGGAACTCATTCAAGGTGTAGTTCTTGAACTCAATGCTGCTATCACTTCTTATCATTAATATATTTGCCTCAAGTTGACGTTGAGATTCATTGGCAAAGTCAATGACAGTTTGTTGAGTCTCACTCTTTCTCTTGAAGAAGTATACCCAAGTGTATCTTGAGTAGTCATCCACAATCACCAAGCAATACTTTCTTCCTCCAAGACTATCAAAAGATGGGGGTCCAAAGAGATCCATGTGAAGGAGCTCCAAGGGCCTTTTTTGAGTAGATGATAGTCGTGGGTTGGTGAGCCTTCTCATGTAGCTTTCCTTCGATACAAGCACTGCAAGCACGATCTTTGGCAAAACTCACATTTGTTAGTCCAAGGACGTGATCCCCTTTGAGGAGACTTTTCAAAGATCTCATATTGACATGGGCTAGCCGGCGATGCCAAAGCCAACCCACATCAACTTTAGCCATTAGGCAAGTCGCGGTCTTAGTGGGTCGCTCCGAGAAGTTAACCACATAGAGACCATTTTCGACATGCCCAACAAAGGCTACTTTAAGAGTCTTGCTCCACAAAAGGGCCACGGTGTCAACACCAAAGAAGGTACAAAAAGCCATGAGTGCAAGTTGACGAACGGAAAGTTAATTGTATGCAAGGGTCTCAACAAGCATGACATTCTCAATGGACAAGTCCGGAGAGATTATCACCTTGCCAAGACCCAATACCTTTGAACTTGTATCATCACCAAAGGAGACTTGAGTGGCAAAATATGGGTTGGTATGAACGTCCACCACCAAGTCCTTGCTTCCAGTCATATGGTTTTTTGCTCCACTATCAAGCAACCATGGCACTCCTCCGGAAGCAATCTCTTACAATAGATCAATGCTTGGATTTAGGTACCCATTCTTTAATGGGTCCTTTCATGTTAGTAACAAGGGTCTTAGGAACCCAAATAGACCATTCAATGTACTCATAAGAAGAACCAACATATTTAGCATAAACATGCCCATCACTAGCACGGCATAAAACATAAGAGGGCGAAAGTCGCTGGCCTTGTTGGAGTGGGTGGTCTTGCCCTTCTTGGCATTACCATGCACAAGCTTGTCCTTCTTCTTCTCATGAGGGACTTTCCCCGCTTTGACAAATGTTTCCTTGTGCGAGTGAACTTGCTTGGTCTTCACCTTGGTTTTGGGTTTTAACCCAACACCTTCCTTTGCTACGACTTCCTTTTGATTGCTCAAAAGATCATTGAGATTCTTCTCACCTTGGATACATGTCACAAGGCCTTTCTCAAGTTGTTCTTTCAACTTAGCATTCTTCTCCACAAGGTGCGCATGCTCACAACAAGGGTTAGTAGCATTGGCACTATCAATTAACACAAAAGGAGGACATGTAGCTATTTCCTTAGTAAGTTTTACTTGGAGTTGATCATGAGACCCCTTGAGAGAGGCAAGAGCGCTCTTGAATGCCTTGTGAGCATTGTTGAGAGTGTCAAACTCTCCTTGAGTCTACCATGGTCGACCCCAAGTGTATCCTTCTCAGATTTAAGCACACGATTAAGGACAATAGCATGAGCATGATCTTTCCGTAATTTAGCTAGGTCAACATTTTATGACTCCTCAAGACTCAAACGAAGACTTTGCTCTTCCTCAAGAGCAATGGAAAGATCTGCTATCTCATCGGCATAGTCAAGACTATGCCCCCTCAACTCCTCGAGAGATTCCTCTTGAGACTCAATGACATCATTGGCCTCACCAAGTTGTTCCAAGAGAGCAACAAAGTGCTTCTTGGATTCACCTTTGAGTTTACACAAGAATTTGTCAAACTCATTTTCATCCTCTTTTGCCACCTCATGGTCATCCACACAATCCAGCAGAGAAGGAGTGGTAGAAATAGAAGTTGTAATGTTGGAGGTTTTGACGTTGGAGGTTACCTTGGTGATAGCTTTGGCCATAAGGCAACTAGCAATGTGGTTCTCGTTGGGGGCGTCAAAGAGAGACACCTTTGTTGGGGTTGAAGTTGCAATTGCCATTGCCATCCCTTCACCACTTGAATCTTTGTTATCGACATCATCATCGGAGGGATACTCTTCTTGAGCCACCAACACCTTTTGAGGCAGTTTCTTGGGGAAGTTGCTCGTGTTGGGGAATGACTTGGCTTTGTCTTTGCGGATGAGCTTGCCACCATTGTCTTCCCTCTTCTCATACGGACAATCCATCACAAAGTGACTCACATTGCCACAATTATAGCAAGTCCTCACACGTTGCTTGCCCTTTGACCCACTTGAGTTGTTCTTGGAGAAGTTGGGCTTTGAGTTTCTCTTGTTGCCCTAAAATTGTCTAGACGCAAGAGCCATGTGCTCATGGTAAGCATATTTGTTTCTTCGGGGCAACACTCCTCCTCCTCGTCTTCTTCTTCTTCAATAATACCTTTGACCTTCAAAGCAAGGTTGGGAGATGATTTATTTGACCATTGGACACGAGCTAGAGTGTTGTCGGCGGTCTTGATTAAGATGTTCATGGCAATAAATTCATCCAACACATCGCTTGAGGACAAAGAGTGAAAGTATGGCCTTTGACGAATGACGGAGGACATGGCTTTGTTGAATGGCATGATGGCCTTGAGAAACTTCCGCTTGATCCATTTTTCACCCACATCCTTGCTACCATGATCTTGAAGAGCAACAACAAGAGTTGTCACTCTCCGGTAGAGCTCACGAGGTTCTTCATCATCAAGCATCACAAATTCATCGCACTCATCAAGAACCACCTCAAAGTTGGACCCTTGACTGCTCGAGCTACCCTTGTACATGGAGACAATGTGTTCCCAACAATCCTTAGCACGAGTGAAAGGACGCAAGTGAGCAAGATCTTCAATGGGGACAACTGCTTGAAGGATGAACAAGGCGGAGTGATTGTGTTGATTGCCGGCCTCTTCTCTTGGAGTGAGGTTGCTTGGATCATGAGGGTAGTACCCTTGCTCAATGATTCTCCAAAGTTGTGTTGAGTTGTGATTCAAATGAGACTTGATACGAAAAACCCAATTAGCAAAATCATTCTTAACAAGCTTAGGAGGAGGACCAAGATTAACTATATGTGGCGGGTGCACCGGTCCTTCATAGACCACGGGAGGGGCACCAAGGCAAAAGTACCGTCCCACTAGTTCCTTGAGGTTGCTTGTTTTTGTTAGTGCTATCCCCTTCCTTTTCGGAGTGGACCTCCAATGACGAGTTAGTGGGATTAACCACTAGCAACGGATCGGTAGAAAGTTTGAGACCGTCAAGGAATTCTTTAAACATGGATTTGACCTCGGTCGTCATGGAGGATTTAAGCGAGGACATGGCCTCATTCAAATCCTCACGAGAGACCGTGTTCACACCCATGGCCTCGGGGAGTTCAACCGGCCGCTCCCCATCGTCAACCATACTCTTCAGGTGGTGAAACCCTCAATAAAGAGACGAGGCTCTGATACCAATTGAAAGGATCGATATGGTTGATAAGAGGGGGGGGGGTGAATAGGCAACTACCAATTTTTAAGCTTTTCTTAGCAAATTAGGTTTAACAAAAAATAGGTTGTCTAGATACGCAACTAGGTGAACAACCTATATGATGCTAGCTACGATAAGAACAAGATAAAAACAAGCACAAAGTAAAGGTAAGAAGTAACCACAAGTGGAACCATTGGAGACGAGGATGTGTTACCGAAGTTGCTTCCTTTTGAGGGGAAGTACGTCTCCGTTGGAGCGGTGTGGAGGCATAATGCTCCACAAGAAGCCAGTAGGGCCACCGTATTCTCCTCACGCCCTCACACAATGCGAGATGTCGTGATTCCACTAGTGGTGCACTTGAAGGCGGCAACCGGACCTTTACAAACAATGTTGGGGCCCTCTCCACAAATTAATTGGAGGCTCCCAATGAAACCACGAAACTTCACCACAATGGAGTATGGCTTCAAGGTGACCTCTTTTGTCTAGGGTGCTCAAACACCCAAGAGTAACAAAATCCACACAAGAAAGTATGGGGGAATCAATTTTCCTTTGGTGGAAGTGTAGATCTAGGTCTACTCCTTTAATCCCTAGCAAATCAACAAGTTTGAGTGGCTAGAGAGAGAGATCGGGCAAGAAAGCTTGAAGGGCATCAATGGTGGAGAGAGAGAGGTAAGAGATAAGGTGGAGGTGGAAGAACCACTCCGTTATATAGGGCCCCCACTTTCCAACCGTTACAGCCGTTTTACATGGCAGTGGTACAACCAGTGATGCGGGCGGTAGAACCGGTACGACCGGAACAACCGCCCAACCACCGGCCAACAACCACATCAAAACAGAACCTGAGGTGGTGGTTCCTCCCCGGTGCAACCGTTCGACTCAGAGTGCTGGACATGGCATAGTCCCGAGCGGTACAACCGCTTGGGACACCGGTAGTACTGGACTATAGTAATATAGCGGTACAACCATCCCACATCCGCCCAACCACCGCAGCACAACAGAACCGAGTCCGGTTGTAGACCGGTGCTGGGCCGGTACAACCGCCCAGGGCTGCCACCCAGGGTCACCCAGCTGTTGGTGGTACAACCGCCCGGAGGCAGTGGTACAAACGCTGGGGACCAACTAGAGGCAGCACCCCGAGGGTATCACCCCTGGGGTGGCGGTTATGTCGGATGACACGAGTGAGCGGTACAACCGCTTGGGCCAGCGGTACAACCGGCCTACATGGATGTGCATGTGTATTGATTCACCCCAAGACCTTCCAATGAGGATTCCCTCTTAATAGTACGGGATCCCCACGACCAATGAAAATAAACGCGTAGAGAACACCGTGTTCGTTCTTTTCGGTCCGAAGGGAATGCCTAACCGTCTTGTGTCTCACACGGAGTACCTGAATAACTTGACACATGATTAGATAGCATAGTGAGGTGTCATCATTACCAAAACATTAAGGTAAGAGAATGCCCTTACAACATAAAGCACTTCACACCAAACAAGTGAATGATCATCATATGGACATCTCAAGGATAGGAAATAGTAGTAGCATCACACAAGAGTGTATGATCAAACACCGACAAAGTTTGCAACACCAAACGATAAACTAAATGTTTTTGAAAAGCAGAGAGATAAAAAAGCAACACTCTCTCTCGAAGCCCTATGATCTATAGCCTCTCCCCCTTTCGCAACAAGTTACCAAAAAGTTCAAAGTTATAGAGCTAATCGCCGCTCTGGGCATGATCTCCTCCATGAGACGATGAAGCTGCTCCGGTGGCTGTTGATGGAGTTGAGAGAAGAGCATCTGCGAAGGCTTCAACTGAAGTCCTATGAGGTGGTGTAGTAGACACTGGAGCTGATGGAGCTGCAACAGGTGCTGAAGAAGAAGGCCTCAACTCTGGAGCAGGCACTGTAGGAGTTCTTGCTTGAGTCTTGAACTGAGTGCTGGTCCTGAGAGGTGGACTATCATCATCATCATCAAAATATGAAGAGTGGGAAATGGGAGCTTCATCCACTTCCTTCTTAAGTTCATCCACAGTTTTAGTCAGCCCATCCACTTTGTTGTTCAGCGTGGAAAACTTATCCTCCATGATCCTCACAAGACTCTGATGATTCAGCAATATATTCTTGATATCCTTCTGCATGCCCTGAACTGTGCTAAGTAGAAGATCCATTTGCTCACTCCTGGATCTAAGAACCTGAGCACTAGTGGCTCTAGCTGCCTCAGCCTCAGCCTATGCAGTAGATGAAGTGGGATGACTGGGATCCATCACCACGACATTATCCTCGAAATCTGGCTGGAGTGGCAAATGTGGGCGATCAAGTGCATATACATTCTTATCTAACATAGAGTTGATGAGCATCTGAATGTATGGTGCATATCCACAAGATCTCTTATGATCTGCAGCTGTCCTCTTCACTGTCTCAACTATCAGATCCATCACCCTAAACCTGGTGTGGTTGTCAATGTGTTGCAGCATGTTGATGGAGTAGCCTCGGATCATCTTGTCATCTCCTGACTTGGGAATCAAGGTGTACCTCAAGATAGTGTTGGTAGTAGGCAATCCTGCTTGCAAGTACTAAACTGAACCAAATTTATGTGAATGCACATAATCAACAGGGATTTCCTTGTACATATTTGCCATGGAGTTGTGACTCATCTTGGCCTCAGTGTACACATCCAAGTCACCTTCTTGTACCTGTGGGGCTCCTAAGATGGTAGCCCACTCATCAATAATGGATTGGTACCTAACACCTTCAGTCATCCATATGATCCTGCCATCAGGATAGAAGTGAGCTGTAGAGTAGAACTGCATGATCATCTCATCGTTCAAGGCTGTGAACTCTCTTCCAACAAAATTTGCAATATCAATACACTTGAAGTTGTCTTGCACACTTGCAAAGAAATCATCATTCTCCTTGATATATGCCCAGTCAACATATCTCATGTAACTAACTGCTGGGCTCTTGTCCAATAGGACAGTCTCATAAAAGTCCTGTTGTTCCTTGGTGTGAAACAGCAGTCCTTCTCCTGGAGGCATAGGGGTCATTTGCTCTCCACAACCTCAGCCCTGAGTCCTTCCTCTTCTTCATATCCTCAGCTATAGGATGAGCATCATCATGAGCTGGTAAATGGGGACTGAGTTTCCTCAACGCAGTCAAATCTTCCTCAGCATCTTTGGAAGTTGAAATTTTGTTCTTGGCAGCAAGAGGGATGTCCGTAGTAGTCTTTTTGGACTTTGGAGCAACTGGCTTCTTTGGTGCAGATTTCTTACTTGAAGAAGCTTGCTTTTGCATAGCATCAGCAAGGAGCTTATTCTTCTTAGTAGGAGGAGTTTGGGCAGCTGGCTCTTCCTTCTCTTCTTCCTCTTCAGCAACAGCTGGATCTTCATACATGGAAGTGGGCCTTCCAATGACTTTGATTGTCCTCTTTCTGGCTCTTTTCTTATCACCTATCTTCTTGGGCATGGACTTAGAAGTCCTAGGTGACTCCAGAGTAAGAGTCATACCTGCCCTAGCACTCTCAGGTGCTCTCATAGCATCAGCACTGGCATAGACCTTCTTGACTGGCTTCTTAGAAGAAGTAGCCTCTGTAGCTGTGCTCTTGGCAGCCTTCTCTTTCTACCTCTTGGCTATTTCTTCATATGGCACAAAATCATAATCGTCTCCATCAGAATTCAGCTTCTTCCTTGCCCTGGTGGCAGCCTTGGGCAAATCAGGTGAACTGGGGTTGTCATCTGAAGAAGATGAGCTAGCTTCAGGGCTAGTGCCTGAACTCATGTCCACATTTCTCTCTTTGAAGTTGTTCTGGCTGTCATCAGATCCTGACATGCTGACCCTGTGAATAGAGTATAGAGGAGCAGAGGGGATAAGCATCACAAAAATTCAGAAGGTTTTTTCAAAACTTTGAACTCAGAATCTTAGTTTTAAACTTCTGCAAAAAGGATTTTGGTTGCACCGAGTTGATATTTTCGGAGCCACCGAGACTGACCACTTGCCTTAACAGAGACTTGGCAGTCTTTCGGTTGCACCAAAAAGAACAACTCGGTCTCACCGAAGTGGTTCTCAGTAACCCTAAAAGTAAAATCGGTAGAACCGACTTTTTCAACTCGGTGTCACCGATATTCGATTTGCGGAAGGTGAGACCTAAAAATTCCTCGTTCACTAATCTATGGAGGTTTCTCGTGGGATAGAACGATCTCAAACTGTGGCAAGATAATGAAACAACCTTAATGCGCTAGAATTAGACATGGGAGCGCATGAAGGGATCGAATCCATACCCTAACTCGGTGATGGCTCGGTTACGGCGGCGACGGTGGAAGATTACCGTCGACGGTGAGGATTCAAGCGGCGAGGGCGCACGGGGAGGCAAGGGCGACGAACAGGGGTCCAGGTGTGGCAGCTTAGGGTTGGAGGAACGGACGTTTGAAGATTTAATTTCAAAAGTCAGGTCGGCCGAGATAATATACCCTTCGCTATCGGTGACACCGGTTCAAAAATATAGGTGCCACCAAGTTCCTCAACTGTCAGGTGACAGGGATACTCAGTGAAGCTGAGATTATGGAATCGGTGTTACCGAGATGGGAAAACCAGATCAACCCTAGGCATCAGTGAAACCGAGATTTTGGAGTTGGTTGCACCGAGTTGCACTGGGGAGGTTTTGGTGGTCAGCTCTTGACGAAACAGAACTCCGAGTGCTCCTCACACAGAGGGTTCGAGAAGTGCTTGCTCAAATTTTGTGATGTAGCATGAATAGAATTTGAGACGAGAAAGCATAGATAGCTAGAGAGGGGTCCTAGGCATTCTTGTATATCCAATTGGCCAAATAACAACAATTGGATATCCTCGAATGAGTAAAGACATGCAGACCAACATGCTCACACATTAAGATGTCAAATGAAATATGGCAAACGTGCAAAACCACTATAGTATCTAGCAAGCACTTTGGCGATGACGGAGTCATCTATATATGAGTATATTGACTTAGGAGCCAAGTAAGAATAATTGATCATAGGTCATACTCATCGTTTAAGCACAAGTGTGGTTACCACTTTTACATAAAGCATTTAATGTGTTCACATCTTTAAGAGATGCTTTAACTCAAGTCTTAGAGTAAAGCTCCCCCTTGATGTGACATCCCCCCTAAGAGGGATAAACTAACCTTGTGTCTGTTGTAGAAGACATCATGTGGGTGATGTAGTGGTGGATGCTCATAGTTGATGAAGCTCATCTTGAATTGGGAGCAATCCTCGTTGTTTTCTTACTCTTTTCACCTACATGGGTTAGTACCGCACAAGAGACAAATACAAGGATATCTATGGACATGGAGTGTAATGCATACATGATGATGTCCATGGATTCTTTCATTACCTTGTCCCTTGCTTACCTTTGAGGGAATGTGTGACTCCTTGAACCATTGCATAAGGTTGGAGTTGATTGCAAATAGTCCTTGCCAAAAATGAATGTCAGTGAATTTCATTGGCGGAGTCACCCCTCAAGAACTTCTCTAGTTCTTCTTCTTTGGGATCCACATCAACTTGATGGGAATCCATGGAGTTGAAGTAGCACCTGTAGAAGCTGAGCTTTTGGTAGCCTTGGGAACCCACTTGACCAAAGCTTGGGACTCATCTTCAAATGTGTCAATCTACTCTTGAAGCTTGTCCTTGCCCTTGAGCTTGTGGTCTTGTCGTGGAAGGTCATCTTGAGCTTTTGTTCCCTTGGGGAGAGTATGTTCATACTTTTCCTTTTGAGGAACAAACTTGGGCTTGGGGTATTGACCTTCTTCCCATTCAACTCCATTTGTGTTGAAGTAGCCAATGTCATGTTTCTTCCGGTATCCTCCATGCTTGCGTACGATTTCCTCGAATTGCTTACATCTGGCAAGACTTTTGTATATACCTTTTTATATAATCCCTTTCAATAGATCATTTTCTTGCTCAAGTGTAACTTGGCTAAGAGAATCATTAGTGGAATCAATAGAACTACTAGAAGCAATATCATTAGATTTATCATTTTTATTGCTAATAGTTGAAGAACCTTTCTTGCCTTTGTTACTAGATTGCTTAGTCTTAACTTGTGGAATAAATGTAGACAAGAGTAGTCGTTTGGCTTGATAAGAAGAGGTCTTCTTTCGGAGATCGTCATTGATTGCTTTAAGATACTCATGTTCTTGCTCCAAATGGAGCTTCTCGAAGCGTAGCTTCTCATGAGTTCTTACAAGCTCTCTATGATCTTCTAAATTAGATTCATGGTCTAACTTAAGAGTGTTTATTTCTTTAGTTAGTCATTCTATTTCCTTCTTATCATCATCACACGACTTATCTTGACTAGCATGATCATTATCTAGCTCATTTTGACTAATATCACTAGTTTTATCAAATAGCAAGTCATCATCTCCAAGTAAGTTATCCTAATCACTATTGAAGTCAATGTATTCTGGGTGTGATACCTTGGGGCCTTTAGCCATGAAGCAACTTCCACTCCCTTCATTTGGTGAATCAAATATGTCGTAGGAGTTGGAGGAAATGAGTGCAAGTCCGGCAACACCTTCATCTTGACTATAGTCGGAGTCGGAGTGATAGCTTCTCTCGGAGTGGTTGTCGGATTCGGTGCCGGAAACCCATTCACCAACATGAGCTTGATGTCTTCTTCTTGTGTAGCTCTTGATGTACTTCTCCTTCTTCTCCGAGTCCCTACTTCTCTTTGCGGGTCTTCATTCATAACGATCATCTCTACTCCTTCTCTCTCTTCGAGGCGACTCATCTCTTAAGCTCTTTCTTCTAGGTGACTCTTCTCTTATTTTTTGGGCGGCCGTGCACTCATTGGAAGGTTCTTCCACAATTGTAACAATTCCGGTCACGACTAGATGAACGCTTCTCTTCATATCTTGAGTTGGAGTTTCTCTCTTTGCCTCTACTCTTGTAGAACTTGTTGAATTTCTTGACGATGAGGCATATCTCTTTATTGGTTACAAAGTTTTCACTTGATGTAGCGGGAGTGTAACTTGTAGCTTTGTAAGCAGTGCTTGACTTGGTGTGAAGTTCTTCCTTGTCTTTGAGTGACATCTCATGAGCAACAATCCTTCCAATCACTTCCGTAGGCTTGAGATCTTTGTAGTTTGGCATCATTTGGATCAATGTGCACACGGTGTTATACTTTCCATCCAAGGCTCTAAGGATCTTCTTGATGATGAAATTGTTGGTCATTTCTTCGCTTCCTAAGCTGGCAATCTCATTGGTGATGAGAGCAATCCTAAAGTACATTTCCGCAACTCCTTCACCATCCTTCATCTTGAACTTGCCAAGTTGACTTTGTACCATATCCAACTTAGATTCCCTGGCGGATTCTGTACCGTCGTGCATATCAACCAAAGTATCCCAAATTTCCTTTGCATTCTCAAGATGGCTGATTTTGTTGAATTCTTCGGGGCATAGGCAGTTGAATAGAATGTCACATGCTTGAGCATTGTATTTCAACATCTTCAATTCTTCCACGGTCGCTTCACGATCTGGTTCCTTTCCATCACCAAAGAATTCACCTTGCAAGCCAACACAAACAACAGCCCATACGGCGGGGTTATGACCAAGAATATGCATTTTTATCTTATGCTTCCAACTAGCAAAGTTTGTACCATCAAAATATGGACCTCTACGGTGATAGTTTCCCTCACTAGATGCCATACTCTCCTTGGTCGTGAGACCAATGCAATGGAGACCAATGCTTTGATACCACTTGTAGGGATTGAAAGTAGGTCTAGAGGGGGGGGGTGATTAGACTACTTGACCAAATAAAAACCTAACCTTTTCCCAAGTTAATTGGTTGGCAGATTTTAGCAATTCTAGTATATCAAGTTCACCCTACACATGCATGTCTATGAGTATTGCAGCGGAAAGTAAAGACAAACATATGTAAGAGGATACGTGTAGGAAGATCAAACGCAATTTGGAGACACGAAGGTTTTTCCCGTGGTTCCGATAGGTGGTGCTATCGTACATCCACGTTTATGGAGTCTTCAACCCACGGAGGGTAACGGTCGCGAGAGTCCAGGGAGGGCTCCACCCATAAGGCTCCACGAAGTAGCAACCTGGACTATTCCATAACAGCTTCCGTCCACGAAGGACTAGCCTCACTATGGGTAGATCTTCATGAAGTAGGCGATCTCCTTCCCGTACAAACTTCTTGGTTCAACTCCACAACACAAAGTAGGAGGCTCCCAAGCGACACCTAACCAATCTAGGAGGCACCACCCTCCAAAAGGTAATAGATGTGATAGTAATGATGAACTCCTTGCTCTTGTGTTTCAAATGATAGTCTCCTCAACACTCAATCACCCTCTCACAGATTTGGCTTGGGTAGAAGAGATTGATTGGATGGAAAGCAACTTGGGGAGGCTAGGAATCAAGATCCATATGGTTGGAGTGGATGATCTTGACCTTCATACAAGGATAGGTGGTTCTTTCTCAAAAATTTGGATATGGGAAGTGTGGGTATGTTCTGAGTGCTTCTCTTGTGAGTGGGATGTGGTGGAGGGGTATATATAGGCATCTCCAAAAATCCAACCGTTACAACATTATTGCCCAACTCGGTGAAACCGAAGTGAAAACTCGGTTGCACCGACTAGTGCAAAATGTGGCAACTTTGGCATTTTCATTGAGACCGATATAGAATTCTTGATGGTACCGATATGAGTGGCCCAACTCAGTGAGACCGATTCTTGTGAATGAGGCAACACAAAGTTGGTCACTGAAACTCGGTTGCACCGATATGAAACTTGGTAGTACCGAGAGGTAGGTTTTGGCTAGGGTTTCTGTCTAGGGTTTTGACTCGGTGTAGCCGATAGGATATTGTTGGTGGCACCGATTTTGAGTGGTAGGGTCTAAGACAGAATGTTTGTGGGAGAGCTTGTGAGTTTTTTTGGTGGCTAACACTTGATCATTTTGAGCATTTCATTCACCATTATTACCTCACCCCCTTTTGATAGTATTGGCTTTCCTATGGAATCAAAGTGATTTCTCACAAAGTAAAATGTAGAGTCTTCTTGCTTGTAGCTTGGCCAATCCTATTCCTTGCATCTTGGGGTCTCCTCACAATCCTTTGCCAATCCAACATTGAACTTTTTCCTGAAATATACTTAGTGGAAACATTAGTCCAATGGAATATATGTTGTTATTAATTACTAAAACCACCTAGGGAGAAGTTGTGCTTTCACGTCTCCCTAGATGGGGAGAGGCCATGGAGGAGGAAGCCTAAGGGGGAGACTCTCTCCCCCTCTCTTCCGGCGGCGCCGGAGTGCCGCTGGGGGAGCCATCACCGCAGTGATCGTCTTCATCAACATCACCGTCTTCATCACCTTCCTCATCTCTTTTCAGCGGTCCACTCTCCCGCACCTCACTGTAATCCCCTACTTGAACATGGTGTTTCATGCCACATATTATTAATCAATGATGTGATGCCATCCTATGATGTTTGAGTAGATCTATGTTGTCCTTTGGGTTGATTGTGTTGGAGATATGCCCTAGAGGCAATCATGTATGATGATATTTCCTATGTGTTTATGAATAAAGATAGTCCTTGGACGTTATAAATGATGTGTACTAACAAGTACGTGATACAACCTGAAGGTTTTGTCGATCCAAATAATGCTAGTAAAATATGCAAGCTCAAGAGATCCATTTATGGATTGAAGCAAGAAGCTCGAAGTTAGAACATTCGTTTTGATGAAGTCATCGTTGACCTTGGTTTCATCAAGAACGAAGAGGACTATTGTTTATACAAGAAGTCTAGTGGGAGCTCGGTAGTATTTTTGATCCTGTATGTGGATGACATACTACTGATCGGAAATGATGTTTCGATGCTGAACTAAGTCAAGGAATCATTGACTGGCAAGTTTTCGATGAAAGACCTTGGAGAAGCAGTATACATTTTAGGCATCAAGATCTATAGAGATAGATCGAAGAGGCTGCTCGGCTTAACCCAGAGCACGTACATAGACAAAGTGTTGAAGCGGTTCAACATGAGTGAGGCCAAGAAAGGGTTCTTGCCCATCTCACATGGTATAAGGCTAAGCAAGATTGAGAGTCCTACGACTTCTGATGAGCGAAACCGGATGAGTAGGATTCTGTATGCTTTGGCAATAGGATCCATCATGTATGCCATGCTATGTACTCGACCTGATGTTGCCTATGCAATAAGCTTAACAAGCAGATACCAGGCTGACCCAGGTGAGAGTCACTGGGCAGCGGTGAAAACTATCCTGAAGTACCTGAAAAGGACTAAAGAGATGTTCCTAGTTTATGGAGGTGAGGAGGAGCTCTGCGTAAAGGGTTACGCTGATGCTAGTTTCCAAGCCGACATGGATGATTGTCGATCGCAAACTGGATTCGTGTATGTCATGAATGGAGGAGCAGTGAGCTGGACGAGTTCCAAGCAAGATACGGTGGCCGACTCCACAACAGAGGCCGAATACATTGCGGCTTGTGAAGCCGCAAAGGAAGGTGTTTGGATTAGGAAGTTCCTGGAGGATCTTAGTGTGTTCCCGGGCTGGGCAAAACCGTTGGACCTGTATTGTGACAATTCAGGTGCCATCGCACAGGCCAAGGAGCCGAGACAACAACACAAGACCAGGCACATAGACCAAAAGTATCACCTGATACGAAAGCTTGTAAAGAATGGTGATACTAATTTATGCAAGATTCATACGGATGAAAATGTTGCAGATCCGTTGACTAAGCCTCTTCCACAACCCAAGCATGAGGGGCACGTTAGAGCTATGGGCATTCGATGTCTATTTGATTGACTCTAGTGCAAGTGGGAGACCGTTGGAGATATGTCCTAGAGGCAATCATGTATGATGATATTTCCTATGTGTTTATGAATAAAGATAGTCCTTGGACATTATCAGTGATGTGTATTAACAAGTACGTGACTTGTTTGTGAGACTATGCATTGTATGATGACTGTCCTAAATGGTCCCTAGTCGAAAGGGTTGTGTGGACGCACAACCAGTTAGACTAGCATATGACACGGTGGATGGTTCGGTCTCACTGACCATGTAGCATTGGATGCTATCCGGATAATATGGACTCAGAAAGATCTGGTCGGATTCGACGTAGTCGGATCCGAGTCGAGATAAGGTCTGAGTTGGACAGACCCAACTATGAGACGCAACGATAGGTCATCTGTGAGTCTCTAGTACAACATACGTTATGTGTCCTAAGACCTAAGCTGACGCATGTACTCAGGATGGTGACAGACTTGCTTTGGGCCGACCAAACGCTACTCCATGACATGGTAGTTATAAAGGTAGGTTTCGGGCTTGTCCAGACCCATGCTGCGAGATGTGGTCGTGCAAGATGGGATTTGCCCCTCCGATGAGGAGAGATATACTCTGGGCCCCTCGGGTGATCTGACTTGGATAAGCATGGCCATGCGATGAGGATTATGAGATAATCCTAAGTGTTGGTCAGATTCACCGGAACGAGAAAGAGGTCGTGCTGCACAAGGATGACCATGTCGCCTTGAGCGTGACAACATATATCGTGTGGCAAAGGGAACAGAAGTGTGATGTACAAGTTTGCCTAACCAGCTTCATAGGACACTTGGAGTCGGCACGCTTTGCTAGAGGCCGCTACCAACTAGTCGAGTCGGATGTGATCTGACTCGCGACCAAGTGAATGAGAACCTAAGGGGTCGCGCGCTTAAGGGAAGGAACACGTGGGCTTTAGGATCCGTGCGAGGCCCAAGAGTTGAGCCCGCACCGAATGCCTATATATAGTGGAGGTGCGGCACACCCATCTGGTTGATCGCTTCGGCGCCATCATTAGGGCTTTGCATGTGTTGCAACTAGCCACCTCCACTCGTCGCCGAACTGTGTGATCGGACCTAGCAGTCCGGCGCACGGTGTTCCTCCTGCACGCGCGGATCCCGTTAGAGGCGGTGCACTTGCGCCGCTCCGGCGAACCTGTACGTGGGATCCGGCGACTGGCTGTGCGAGGGAGATCGGATCGGCTGTACGAGGGAGATCGGACGAGGAGGAGACGGACCACGCGAACGCGCTGCCCCAACTCTACTTCCGCTGCACGGCACTGCGCGTCTAGTGATAACGAGCTGTGATCCATCTCCGTAGCATGTTCTTGGATGTTCTGCGCGTAGGATAATTTTAATTCGCATGCGATGCACCTACGGTAGAACCCAACAGATTGATGATCTTGATTGGTTTGAGTGTATGTTTTATTTTGGTGCTGCCCTATGGTGCCCTCCGTGCCGCGCACACGTGAGGGAATTCTCGCTGTAGGGTGTTGCAATATGTTCATGATTCGCTGATAGTGGGTGGCTAGAGTGACAGAAGCTTACACCCGAGTAAGGGGGTTGTTTATGTATGGGAGTAAAGGGGACTTGATGTTTAATTCTATGGTTGGGTTTACCTTAATGATTTATAGTAGTTGCGGATGCTTGCTAGAGATCGAATCATAAGTTCATATGATCCAAGTACGGAAAGTATGTTAGCTCATGCCTCTCCCTCATATAAAATTGCAAGAATGATTACCAATCTTGTTATCAATTGCCTAGGATGATCTCGCACACTATACCATCATTATTCCACACTTGCTATTTGTAATATATTGTAATATATTCTAACTTTAGTTAGGCAGCAAATATTTTCATATTTTTGTTCTCCAAATATCATAAAAAGCTATCCTCTTTATACCCACAACGTCGTTTTATTTCTCGTTACTAGATAGAAGCAAACGTTTGGTGTATGTAGAGTCGTATCGGTGGCAGATAGGACTTGACAGAACATTGATCTTACCTTTTGCTTCTTGTGGGTTCGACACTCCATACTTATCACTTCCATCTTTGGAGAATGCTACTATGATTCCTTGCAGTTGGGGATTATCAGGTATCCACATGCAATACATATATGAAGTGTTCTCAAATCCAAAGTATTCAATCCAACATACCGAAACCTCAAATGGAAAGACCCAATTCATCACATCAAGATAGAGAGGGAAGAACACCATATGATCCAACTATATTAACAAAGCTCATGGTACATCAAGATCGTGCCAAATCAAGAACACGAGAGAGAGAGAGAGAGAGAGAGAGAGAGAGAGAGAGAGGAGAGAGAGAGTAAGAGAGAGAGAGAGATCAAACATATAGCTACTGGTACATACCCTCAGCCCCGAGGGTGAACTACTCCCTCCTCGCCATGGATACTACTGGAATGATGAAGATGGCCTCCGGTTATTATTTCCCCCTCCGATAGGGCACCGAAAAAGGGTTCCGAATGAGATTTTTTTGGAACAGAGGCTTGCAGCGGCCGAGCGGAAGTTCTAGATTTCTTTCTGGAGGTTTCAATGTTAATAGGAATTCCTGGCGTCGGTTTCATGCCAGGGGGTGATCGAGGGGCCGACGAGCGCCCCCAGGCTTGTGGCTCCCTCGATAACCCCCTGGTACATCTCCGGTGCTCCGTGGGTCTCTTTTGGTCCATAAAAAATCACCGTAAATTTTCAGCTCATTCTAAGAACTTTTATTTCTGCACAAAATAACACCACGGTAATCTGCTGAAAACAACACCAGTCCGGGTTAGTTTCATTCAAATCATATAAAAGTGCATGAAAACCATATAAAATTATTGTAAACGTGGCATGAATACTTCTTAAATTATCGTTACATTGGAGACGTATCAAAACTCTGTGGGTTGGTTGAGGTCATCGCCCATGGTGTTGTTTGGGAAACCGTTTGCAATGGAAAACCCCAATAAGAAGCCTAACTGCCCTATTATTTTTAATCCATTTAATATTAAATGGACATTTCATATTAAACACACAATATATTTCATATTCGTATTATGACAACCAGGATTTCATAATTGAAATACATCAGAGTACAACATCATATAGCTTCAACACTTAGTTACACCATATAGACATATACCTAGATACCCAATTACACAATAGGACTAGGTTTCACATGCAACATCTAAAACCTTTGGAAAGTAGCATCATAGACGGTAAATAGACAGATGAATCTCGTCTAGAAAACTGTTGACGCGGAAGCGAATATTGAGCCTTCAATGATGTTGAAGGTCCTTGCAACTTTAGGCTAGTGCCTGTGGATGATTGCCCGCCCATCATTCGTTTTCTTGAGGAATACTTCAAGATTATACCATGGGTGTTGTATAAATGCTTTTCTCGCTCTTGACCATACAGGTGGTTTGTGACGTAATCATCGATGAACTGCTTTGGAAAGGACTGAAGGCAAAGATATGGATAAACATCTTTCTAGATTTTCAAATGGTGCAAAGGAAAAAAGACAAGGTAAAAGAGGTACTGCCATACTATAGTTGAATGATGTCTTCTTCATTGTGCAGACAAACATCTTGTTGTTTTTCGTAGCTAGTTTCTTTATCTTAACAATCTTTCTAAGTTTCTTGATTTGATTGATATTCATGGACACCACGTTTCCCCACATGCAAAATGGGTCGAATAGTGGGTCTAAACCTCTTACAACAGGATCTACATGTGCAAGACCAAATTATTAAAAACCTAAATATTATAATGGTTTTTACAATTGCATAATAATGTGCTATTAGCCAAAGGACCATGCATGTGCAAACCTCAATGGTAAACTTCAGTGTCTCCCATTGTTTCCCCCCGCAACAAATATAAGATAGATATTGATCAGGTTAAGTGAGATTTGTCATACTATAAGTTAAATATGTTAATGAAAAATAAACACAATGCAAATCCAACAGATTAATTCGAGCCAGATGGAAAATCTAATTATCTAAACCAAGCGTGCTAAGAACTAGGAAATATACAATTGTATATGTTTCATATGTATTTATTACATACAAATTCGATTTATTTCCCACATGCATAACAATACAAAACTATACCCACAACAATCGAACATCACATTCCAGAATTGAACCAAACCATTAAATGATCACCACAACAAATGAACCAAACAGTCAACTGAGCACCACATTGCACAATAGAACATACTAGAAGATCAAATTGCATAGTAGCATTACATTGGACAATTCGCTAGGATTTCTAAAGGAAAGGCAGGAGCAGCACATGCAACAGGTAATTCGAAGATGCTTAACCGTGCGTAGCTAGCTGAACATAGGTCCTTAGTAAGCTAACAGAACAAGTTATTCCTCATCGCCGAAGATATCATGACGATGGGATCCTTAAACTTGGAAGAGGGCGAGGCCTCCATATCGTGGGTGTCCTCCTCGTAGTGGTGAGTGGCCTGAGCCTGTCTGGGCACCAACCTGCCTGATGTGGAGTTGAGGTAAGCATGAGCACGCTAAGAAAACTCCTCATAGTCTTCGTCGAAGGCACCGGCGGTGCCCTCGAGCAAACACCACAAACTACCGTTTAAAGCAGCCAACAGCGTGGCGACGTCAGCGCGCGAGGCCTCGACAGCGAGGTTATCCTCCAAGATTCGGGGAACGACACGCATGGCAGCCATCACAGCCTCATCCACACATGCTGCCGTGATTTGCTTCTCCGCTATGAAATACTCCTTGAGGTGCTGCCTATACTACATGCACCATGGCTTTCGACGGCGATTAGTTGGAGGATGGGGAGCTGATTATTGGAAATATGCCCTAGAGGGAATAATAAAATGGTTATTATCATATTTCCTTGTTCATGATAATCGTTTATTATCCATGCTATAATTATATTGATTGGAAACTCAGATACATGTGTGTATACATAGACAACACTGTGTCCCTAGTGAGCCTCTACTAGACTAGCTCGTTGATCAAAGATGGTTAAAGTTTCCTAACCATAGACATGAGTTGTCATTTGATAACGGGGTCACATCATTAGGAGAATGATGTGATGGACAAGACCCAATCATAAGCATAGTATTTGATCATACTAGTTTATTGCTACTACTTTATCCATGTCAAGTATCTGTTCCTACGACCATGAGATCATGCACCTCTCGGACACATGAGGAATGCCTTGTGTGTATCAAACGTCACAATGTAACTGGGTGACTATAAAGGTGCTCTATAGGTATCTCCAAGGGTGTCTGTTGGGTTGGCGTGGATCAAGACTGGGATTTGTCACTCCGTATGACAGAGAGGTATCTCTGGGACCACTCGGTAATACAACATCACAAGAAGCTTGCAAGCAATGTGACTAAGGAGTTAGTAATGGGATCTTGTATTCCGGAACGAGTAAAGAGACTTGCCGATAACGAGATTGAACTAGGTATGGAGATACCGACGATTGAATCTCAGGCAAGTGACATACCGATGGACAAAGGGAACTGTATATGGGATTGATTTAATCCTTGACATCGTGGTTCGACCGATAAAGATCTTCGTGGAGTATGAAGGAGCCAATATGGGCATCCAGGTCCCGCTATTGGTTATTGGCCAGAGAGTGTCTCGGTCATGACTGCATCATTCTCGAACCCGCAGGGTCCGCACACTTAACGTTCGGTGACGATATAGTATAGTTGAGTTGCATATGTTGGTAACTGAAAGTTGTTCGGAGTCTCGGATGAGATCCCGGACATGATGGGAGCTTTGGAATGGTCCAGAGATAAAGATTGATATATAGGAAGTTGGTATTTTAGTTCCGAAAAGGTTCCGGGACTTACCGGTTTTGTGACGGAGATGTCGGAAGTGTTCCGGGGTCCACCAGGAGGGTCCACCTGCCCCGGAGGGCCCCATGGGCTGTGAGAGGGGGCGCACCAGCCCCTGGTGGGCTGGCCACCCCACCTACCTAGGCCCATGTGGCTGGATGGTGGAGGGCCAAGCCCTAGGGGTGGTGCCACCCTTGCCTTGGGTGGCAAGGCACCACCCCTTGGCCGTCGGCCCCCTAGGGGAAACCCTAGGCCGACCCTCCTACACCCCTCCTCCTATATATACTAGAGGAGAGGGAGGCAGCCAATACACCAAGCCTTGGCGGAGCCCTCCCCCTCTCTCTATTAGTTCTTCTCCTCCATCGCGTCACGGCAGCGCTTGGCAAAGCCCTGTTGAGATCGCACCACCACCACCGTCACCACGCCGTCGTGCTGCCGGAGGACTCAAGCTACTACTTCACCTTCGCTCGCTGGATCGAGGTGGTGAAGGCGCCATCGAGCTGTACGTGTGCTGAATGCGGAGGTTCCGTCCATTTGGCGCTAGATCGGGACGGATCGTGATTGGATCGCGGGACGGATCGTGAATGGATCACGAAGACGTTCGACTACATCAACCGCGTTTCTTAACGCTTCCCGCTTAGCGATCTACAAGGGTATGTAGATGCACTCCCCCTCTCGTAGCTGTTGATCTCCATAGATAGATCTTGGGTTTCGTAGGAATTTTTTTGTTTCCCATGCAACGTTCCCCAACAGTGGTAGCAGAGCTAGGTCTATGCGTAGATAACATGCACGAGTAGAACACAAAAGAGTTTGTGGGCATTGATGTTCAGATTGCTTACCTCCTTAGTCTTATCTTGATTCAACGGTATTTTGGGATGAAGCGGCCCGAACCAACCTTACTCGTCCATGTACGAGAGACCGGTTCCATCGACTGACATGCAAGTTGTTGCATAAAGATGGCTGGCGGGTGTCTGTCTCTCCCACTTTAGTTGAATCGCATTCGACAGAGGCGGTCCTTGTAGAAGGTTAAATAGCAACTTGAATATCACCGTTGTGGCTTTGCATAGGTAAGAACGGTTCTTACTAGTTGCCCATAGCATCCACGTAAAACTTGCAACAACAAAGTAGAGGACGTCTAACTTGTTTTTTGCAGGACATGTTGTGATGTGATATGGCCAAAGACATGATGTCATATATGTGATGTATGAGATGATCATGTTTTGTATAGATTATCATGACTTGCATGTCGATGAGTACCGAAACCGGCAGGAGCCATAGGGTTGTCTTTAATTTATTTTCGCCTTTCTTGCTTTACTTTATCGCTATGAGTTAGAAATAGTTGAGAAGCAATAGTTGGCGCGACAACCACATGATGACACGATGATGGAGATCATGATGATGGAGATCATGGTGTCATGCCGGTGACGATGGAGATCATACCGGTGCTTTGGAGATGGAGATCAAAAGCACAAGATGATGATGGCCATATCATGTCACTTATATGATTTCCATGTGATGTTTATCCTATTTATGCATCTTGTTTTGCTTAGAACGATGGTAGCATTATAAGATGATCCCTCACTAAAATTTCAAGATAAATTGTGTTCTCCCCGAGTATGCACCGTTGCGAAGGATCGTCGTTTCGAAGCACCTCGTGATGGTCGGGTGTGATAGACTCTACGTTCGCATACAACGGGTGTAAGCCAGATTTACACACTCGGAATACTTGGGTTAAACTTGACGAGCCTAGCATGTACAAACATGGCCTCGGAACACAGGAGACCGAAAGGTCGAACATGAGTCATATAGTAGATATGATAAACCTTGAGATTTTCACCACTGAAGCCACCCCATCTCACGTGATGACCGGACTTGGGTTGGTGGATTTGGATCATGTCACACTTAGACAACATGAGGGATGTTGATTTGAGTGGGAGTTCTTTAGTAATATGATTAATTGAACTCATTATCATGAACATAGTCTAAAGTTGTCTTTGCAAAATTATGTTGTAGATCAATGGCTCGCGCGGTAGCTCCCCTGAATTTTAATGCGTTCCTAGAGAAAGCTAAGTTGAAAGATGATGGAAGTAACTATGCGGACTGGGTCCATAATCTGAGGATTATCCTCACAACTTCACAAAAGGCTTATTTCCTTGATGCACCGGTTGGTGACCCACCCCCTCCAGTTTCGTCTATAGAAGTTGTGAACGTCTGGCAGGCGTGTTTTCATGACTACTCGATAGTACATTGCGCCATGTTGTACGACTTAGAATTGGGACTTCAAAAGTGTTTTGAACGCCATGGATCATATGAGATGTTCCAGGAGTTGAAGTTAGTACTTCAAGCAAATGCCCGGATCGAGAGGTATGAGACCTCCGATAAGTTCTTCGCATGCAAGATGGAAGAGAATAGTTCTGTCAGTGAGCACCTACTTAGAATGTTTGGGGTACTACAACCGTTTGAATGATTTGGGAGTTGAGCTTCCGCCCGAAACGGTCACTGACAGAATTCTCGAGTCACTGCCACCTAGCTACAAAGGCTTCATGATGAACTATAATATGCAAGGGATGGACAAGTCTGTCTCTGAGCTATTCGCGATGCTGAAAGTCGCGGAAGTAGAAATCAAAAAGGAGCATCAAGTGTTGATGGTGAATAAAACCACTAGTTTCAAGAAAGACAAGGGAATGAAGGGAAACTTCAAGAATGGTGGCAAGCAAGTTGCCGCTCCCGTGAAGAAACCCAAGGATGGACCCAAGCCTAAGACTGAGTGCTTCTATTGCAAGGGGACTGGCCACTCGAAGCGGAATTGCCCCAATTGCCTGGCTGATATGAACGTTGGCAACGTCAACAAAGGTATATTTTATATACATGTTATTGCTGTGTACCTCACTAGTTCTCGTAGTAGTGCCTGGGTATTTGATACCGGTTCGTGATAACCCACAAGTATAGGGGATCACAACAGTTTTCGAGGGTAGAGTATTCAATCCAAATTTATAGATTCGACACAAGGAGAGCCAAAGAATACTTGAGAGTATTAGCAGTTGAGTTGTCAATTCAACCACACCTGGAGATTAAATATCTGCAGCAAAGTGATCAGTAGCACAGTAATATGATAGTTTTGATAGCAGTAGCAACAGTAACAGTAGCGGTAACAGTTGTAGCAATAGTTTTGTAGCAGTTGGAACAGTAGCAGCAGCAATAGTAACTTAGCAAGAACAATAAGTGGAAAGCTCGTAGGCACTGGATCGGTGAACTCATTGGATGATATTCATCATATAACAGTCATAACCTAGGGCGACACAGAACTAGCTCCAGTTCGTCAATATAATGTAGGCATGTATTCCGTAAATAGTCATACGTGCTTATGGAAAAGAACTTGCATGACATCTTTTGTCCTACCCTCCCGTGGCAGCGGGGTCCATAAGGAAACTAAGGGATATTAAGGCCTCCTTTTAATAGAGAACCGGAACAAAGCATTAACACATGGTGAATACATGAACTCCTCAAACTACGGTCATCACCGCAAAGTATCCCAAATAGTGTCACTATGGGGTTGACGGATCATAACACGTAATAGGTGCATATGACTAGGCAAGATCGGATCAAGAACATAGATATAGAGATGATAACATAAATAGTTCAGATCTTAAATCATGGCACTCGAGCCCTAGTGACAAGCATTAGGCATAGCAAAGTCATAGCAACATCAATCTCAGAACATAGTAGATACTAGGGATCAAGCCCTAACAAAACTAACTCAATTACATGATGAATCTCATCCAACTCCTCACCGACCAGCATGCCTACGAAGGAATTACTCACTCCCGGTGGGGAGCATCATGGAATTGGCGATGGAGAAGGGTTGGTGATGACGAAGAACGAAGATTCCCCTCTCCGGAGCCCCAAACGGGCTCCAGATCTGGCCTCCCGATGAAGAACAGGAGGTGGCCGCAGCTCCGTATCGTAAAACACGATGAAACTTTCTCTCTGATTTTTTCTCCGAAAATAGGAATTTATAGTGGCGGAATTAGGGTCACTGGGGCCACGAGGTGGGCACAACCCACCAAGGCGCGCCCAGGGGGCCTGGCGTGCCCTGGTGGTTGCTGCTCACCCTGGCCCCCCCTCTTCGGTAGATTTTGGCTCCAATAATTCTTATATATTCTGAAATAATTCTCCAAAAAGTATCGTCCCATTCCGAGAACTTTTATTTCTGCACAAAAATAACACCATGGTAGTTCTGCTGAAAACATCGTTAGTCCGGGTTAGTTTCATTCAAATCATGCAAATTAGAGTCCAAAACAAGGGCAAAAGAGTGAGGAAAAGTAGATACGTTGGAGATGTATCAACTCCCCCAAGCTTAAACCTTTGCTTGTCCTCAAGCAATTCAGTTGACAAACTGAAAGTGATAAAGAAAAACTTTTATGAACTCTTTTGTTCTTGTTTACACATATATGCTTAAGTAGCACCCATGTTTTCAGCAAAGATTATGACTAACCATGCTAATAATAACTCTTAGAAATTATATTAACTCATAACAATAACATAAGCAACTAGCGAGCAATAATAAGATATCTCAAGTGCCAACACTTTGTCAAAACAATCATGATACAATATGACAATAGTGGTATCTTGCTAGCCCTTTCTGAGACCACAAAACAGAAATGCAGAGCACCTCCAAAGTTCAAGCAGCGACTAAACATTGTAATTCATGGTAGAAAAGATCCAGTCATGCTGCACCCAACATCAACTATACACAATGCATGAGGATGACAATAGTGCTCTCAGGTCTGGCACTTATTTGAGAAGGTGATGACTCAACATAAAAGTAAATAGATAGTCCCTTCGCAGAGGGAAGCATGGATTTGCAGTGGTGCCAGAGCTCAAAGTTTAAAACAAAGATAGATATAATTTTGGGAGGTACACGCTTCCTGTCAACGTCACGACCAAGAGTTATCAATATCTTCCATGCTAAACAAATTAGCAGCGGTTCCCAAGCGGTAAAAGTAAAGGTTTACTCCCCCTCCACCAACAATCACACTCCACGGCTAGCCACATCCACGGGTACCGTCCAAACCAACAACATTCCTGGGGGAGTTTTGTTTAATTATTTTTAATTTTTGATTTCGGGACTAGGAATCCCTATTACCGCCCCTCTCGTGTAAGGACGAGTGAATAAACACTCATCAAGAGAATAACCCGCTAGCATGGAAGATATTGACCGCCCCCTATCGCTCCATGAGCGGTCCAGGCACACAAAATAGATGTTTATTTGAATTTTTAGAGATGGCACATGCAAATTTACTTTGGAACGGCAGGGTAATACTGCATATAGGTAGATATAGTGGACTCATCTGGCACAACTTGGTTTAAGGGTTTTGATGCACAAGTAGTATTCCCGCTTGGTACAGGCGAAGGCTAGCAAATAGATTGAGAAGCGGCCAGCTAGAGAGCGAAAACGTTCATGAACATACATTACATATAATCAACATTGAATACTAGCATGAGTAGGATATGGACACCATGAACATAAATATCATGAAGGCTATGTTGGTTTTGATTCAACTACATACGTGAACATGTGCCAAATCAAGCCACTTGAAACATTCAGAGGAGGATACCATATCATCATACCGCATCACAACCATTTTAATGCATGTTGACACCCAAGATAAATCATTATCCACTCCTAGCTACTTAAGCATGGCATGAACAACTATAATCTCTAATGGTCATTGCAAACATGTTTGATCATAATATGATGAATCAAGGATACTAGGTTAAACATATTTACAAAAACAAAAACAAGTTGAGTTCATACCGCTTTTCTCTGCCACAGTCAATTCATCAAATATCGTCATCATTGCCTTTCACTTGCACGACCGAATGATAAGAAAATAATAATAGTGCAAGAGTGCCGTGGACTAAGCTGGAATCTGCAACATTTTATTCAAGAGGAGAAGACAAAGTAATATGGGCTCTTTGTTAGATAAACAATAATGCATATGAGAGGCACTCAACATTTTCATTGTGGTCTTCTCCTTGGTACGACTCAAATAAAAGGAAAAGAATTTCAGAGAAACACACTGAAATATTTTTGGAGTTTTTGTTTTTTCTTGAAGAAAGCAAATTAAAGAGGAAAAACAAAAACAAGAAAAACTATTTACACGGGAAAGCTCCCAACAAGTAAAAGAAGAAGCGAGAAATCTTTTTGGGTCTTGTTTTTATTCTACAATTTAAATTAAGCTAGAAAGAAAAGATGAAAAGCAGTAGGAAATATTTTTGGGTTTTCTCAAAGTTTTCAAACACACAAGAAGAAAGCGAGAAAACAAATCTAGCATGGATATTACAATGAAAAAGTGTGAACACCGACAACTGGAATGAAATGTCTGAACATGAATGTAATGTGGGTGGAAATACGTACTCCCCCAAGCTTAGACTTTTGACCTAGCTTGGTAATCACCATCCGTAGTAGCCGTCCGGTCCCAAGTTGTAGTGAGGTGGAGGCGGCACCTGAGCATCCCACCCCTGGGGCTCTTCCTCAACAGCTGCTAGGTTGTTCCGGTAGGCTGTAGTCATCTAGCATGATCCTGTATCCGTTCCTGGCAATACAATCAAACAAAGCAGGTGCAAGCAACGGAATAACATCATGGGTTTCTTTGCTGAATACTAGGTTGTAATGAATATCACGGGGAGAATCAGTTACATCGAGGAATTGGTGATCTTGCAGTGACTTGTGATCAAGGTAAACATGGGACAAGAGATAATCATGTGGGCAAAACTAAACATTAAAGTGTCTCGCTAAGCGAGTAGCATAAATACCACCATGTATCTTTCCCTTAGTTTTGTTAAGGTGAAAACGATGAGAAATAATAGCCCCCATACTAAAGGTGTGATCATCGTAAAGTGCATGACGTAAAATAGCAAGGTCAGGGGCACTGAGTGCGCCGACCTTCTCCCTAGCGGTTAAACACTTAGCGATGACCAAAGCAAAGTAATGCACTGAGGGAAACTGCAAGCTGGTAGCAGTAGCGTTTGACACGCCTCTATCCTCACCCACTGTTAAAGTGAGAAGAAAATCATCAAACTCAGATGGCCTAGGTTCTCTCAATTCCCCATCAAAAGGGATCAAGCATATGTTGCAGAAGTCAGTTAGCGGCATTTTATAAGTTTTAGCAAAAAGATTAAACTGCACTTCAGGAGGATTGTTTCTCCCTAGATAATAAAAGCCTTGCACAAAGGAATTTGTAAGGATGTGATATTGGTCACACTTAGCTGCGAGGAACTCGGTCAACCTAGCATTTGCAACAAACTGAGCGAACTCTTGATGGAATCCGGCCTCCTCCATGAAGGCATCATGCGGCCACTCGCACGGCCGCACCTCCGCCCTTCTTGGGGTGTGAAGGTCATTGTCCAATGATTCCCCAATGACTCCTTTGGCATTTTTCTTGGAGGAGAACTTCCTAAAGATTTGCATTTTATTCCTATAAAAATTCTGAAAAAAATATAGTCCACAAAAATTTGTCAACCAAACTTTGTAAGGTTGTTAGCAACTACTCCTAAGCATGCATAGAGGCCATATTGAGCATTCAAACTGCTTAGAACTCTAAGAATTCAACATGCAAGCTCATTTACAACAGCACCAAGAGTAGCTAATTACTCTAAAAATAACCCACTAAATCAAAAACTAATTGGAGCAATGGAGGAGTCACATACCAAGTAGCAATTCCTCCAAACAGTTTCAGAAACGGAGCTTCGAGCTAAGAGATCGAAATCCGCGGGTTTGAGAGCAAGAACAAGGGAATGGTGGTTGTGGTGATTTTTTTCTGGAGGTAGGGGATGATGTGGGCTAAATAGATAAGTGAGGGGGCCCACGTGGGGGCCACAACCCACCAGGGCGCACCTGGGGGTGTTGGCACGCCCTGGTGTCTTGTGGGCACCAGGTGTACCCCCCTTTCGTATTATTTGCACCAGAAATTCAGAAATATTCGGAAAAAATCGTATACAATTTTCAGGACATTCTGAGAACTTTTATTTTTGGGTAATTTTTTATTACACGGAGAAAACAGAAAACAGGATAATCATGGCATTTTATTTTATTTGACTAACTAAAATAGAAAATAAAAGGTGGGAGCAGAGAGTTGTGCTTACTAGATTCATCGACTTCATACCTCTCAAAAATGATTCATTAATAAGGTTGATCAAGTCTTATTAACAACCACTTCCGATTAGCATGAAACCGAAGAACTTTCGTAAAACACTTAGTTACCTCAATGGGGATGTGCATATCCCCAACAATAAGTATATCATATTTCTTTTTGGCAGTAGATAGAGGCAATTGAAAACTTCCAATAGTGATGGTCGGAGATTCTTCAATAACATTTATACCATTCACTTGGAATTGTTTCTTTGGAAAGTGCACTATGTGCTCATTAGCATTGATATGAAAAGTGACTTTGCTTTTTATTGCAGTCAACAACAGCCCCTGTAGTATTCAAAAAGGGTCTACCAAGGATAATCGACATGTTGTCGTCCTCGAGCATCTCAAGAATAACAAAGTCCGTTAAGATAGTAACATTTGCAACAACAACGGGCACATGCTCACAAATACCGATAGGTATGGCCATTGATTTGTCAGCCATTTGCAATGATATCTCGGTAGGTGTGAGTTTATTCAAATCAAGTCTTTTATATAAGGAGAAAGGCATAACACTAACACTGGCTCCCAAATCACACAAAGCAGTTTTGACATAGTTATTTTTAATGGAGCAATGTATAGTTGGTATTCCATGATCTCCAAGTTTTTTAGGTACTCCATCCTTAAAAGAATAATTAGTAGCATGGTGGAGATTTTAGCATTAGGTATCTTTCTTTTATTTGTGATGATGTCTTTCATATACTTTGCATAAGGGGCCATCTTTAAGATATCGGTTAAGCGGGTACGCAAAAAGACTGGCCTAATCATTTCAGCAAAGCGCTCAAATTCTTCATCATCCTTTTTCTTAGATGGCTTAGGTGGAAATGGCATGGGTTTCTGAACCCATGGCTCTCTTTCTTTACCATGTTTCCTTGCTACAAAGTCTCTTTTATCATAACGTTTATTTTTAGGTTATGGGTTATCAAGATCAGCAACAGGCTCTATTTCAACATCATTATCTGGTTCTTTATCATGGTTAGGTTGAGCATCTTCATGAACATCATCATTATCATTTTCATTATTGCGAGGTGGATGTTCATTACCACACTGAGTTTCAGCATCAGAAATAGAGACATCATTATTATCAAGAGGTTTTTGTGTCTCAGGTTAACTAGAGGTATGCAAAGTCCTATCATTTTTATTTTTATTTTTCTTCTTAGAAGGACTAGGTGTATCAGAATTAATTCTCTGGGAGTCTTGTTCAATTATTTTAGGATGACCCTCAGGATAGAGTGGTTCTTGGGTCATTCTACCTCCTCTAGTTACTACTCTAGCAGCAAAATCATTCATATTATTATTCATTTCATCAAGCAATTCCTTTTGAGATTTAGCAACTTGTTCTAACTGAGTTTGAACCATAGAGGCATGTTTTCCTACACCTCTAACATCATTACTGATTCTAAATAGCAAGTCACTCAAGCGAGCAATCATATCCGAATTATATTTCAATTGTTTCAGAACATGAGCATTGAAATGATCTTGCTTCATAATATAGTTGTCAAACTCATATAAGCATTGACTAGGATGTTTATTGTGAGGGATATCACCTTCATCAAACTTTAATAAAGAATTTACCTTTACCACTTGTGGAGGTGGTGGTGTGTCAAGGCCATGTATTTCTTCAATAGGTGGCAAATTCTTAGCATCCTCAGCTTTAATACCTCTTTCCTTCATAGATTTCTTTGCCTCTTGCATATCTTCAGGAGGTGGTGGTGTGTCAAGGCCATGTATTTCTTCAATAGGTGGCAAATTCTTAACATCCTCAGCTTTAATACCTCTTTCCTTCATAGATTTCTTTGCCTCTTGCATATCTTCAGGACTGAGAAATAAGATACCCCTCTTCTTTGGAGTGGGTTTAGGCGGTGGTTCAGGAAGAGTCCAATCATCATAATTCTTCAATATGTTATTCAATAATTCCTCAGCTCGTTCAACAGTTCGTTCCCTGAAAACACAACCAGCACAACTATCTAGGAAGTCCCTAGAAGCATCGGTTAGTCCATTATAGAAGATATCAAGTATTTCATTTTTCTTAAGAGGATGATCAGGCAAAATATTAAGCAACTGGATAAGCCTCCCCCAAGCTTGTGGGAGACTCTCTTCTTCAATTTGCACAAAGTTAAATATTTACTGTAAGGCAGCTTATTTCTTATGAGCAGGAAAATATTTTTCAAAGAAGTAGTAGATCATATCCTGGGGACTACGCACACAGCCAGGAGTAAGAGTATTGTACCATGTCTTAGCATCACCCTTTAATGAGAACGGAAATAACTTAAGTATGTAATAGTAGTGAATCTTCTCATCATGAGCAAAGAGGGTGGCTATATCATTCAGCTTAGTAAGGTGTGCCACTACAGTTTCAGTTTCATAACCATGGAAAGGATCAGATTCAACCAAAGTAATTAACTCTAGGTCGACAGAGAATTCATAATCCTTATCGGTAACAAAGATAGGTGAGGTAGCAAACTTAGGATCACATTTCATTCTAGCATTCAAAGTCTTTTCCTTATACTTGCGTAGCAATTTCTTAAGATCGTTTCTATTCTTGCAAGAAAGAATTTCTCTAGTTACCTCTTCATCCATAACATAACCATCAGGTATCTTAGGACTAATAGGTATTTCATAATCATCATCCGTTTCATAGGCTTCATCAGTTTCAGCAATCTCATCAGTTTTAGCAATTTCATTCTCTTTAGCTCTAGCAATTTGTTCATCAAGAAATTCTCTTAGTGGCACATTATCATAAAGCATGGTACTAGCATCATCAATAGCATAATTCATAGCAGAGGTAGCATCATCAATAAATTGTGACATATCAGGATTACTAACATGCGGTGGTGTTGCAAGCTTACTCATAACAGAAGGTGAGTCAAGTGCAGAGCTAGATGGTAGTTCCTTACCTCCCCTCGTCTTAGAGGGAAAAATCTTAGTCTTTGGATCCTTCAGATTCTTCATAGTGATCAATTTATATAAATCCCAAGTGACTCAACAAATATAGCTATGCTCCCCGGCAATGGCGTCAGAAAAAGGTCTTGATAACCCACAAGTATAGGGGATCGCAACAGTTTTCGAGGGTAGAGTATTCAACCCAAATTTTTAGATTCGACACTAGGGGAGCCAAAGAATACTTGAGAGTATTAGCAGTTGAGTTGTCAATTCAACCACACCTGGAGATTAAATATCTGCAGCAAAGTGATCAGTAGCACAGTAATATGATAGTTTTGATAGCAGTCGCAACAGTAACAGTAGCGGTAACAGTAGTAGCAATAGTTTTGTAGCAGTTGGAACAGTAGCAGCAGCAATAGTAACTTAGCAAGAACAATAAGTGGAAAGCTCGTAGGAACTGGATCAGTGAACTCGTTGGATGATATTCATCATATAACAGTCATAACCTAGGGCGACACAGAACTAGCTCCACTTCGTCAATATAATGTAGGCATGTATTCCATAAATAGTCATACATGCTTATGGAAAAGAACTTGCATGACATCTTTTGTCCTACCCTCCCGTGGCAGCGGGGTCCATAAGGAAACTAAGGGATATTAAGGCCTCCTTTTAATAGAGAACATGAACAAAGCATTAACACATGGTGAATAAATGAACTCCTCAAACTACGGTCATCACCGCGAAGTATCCCAAATATTGTCACTATGGGGTTGACGGATCAAAACACGTAATAGGTGCATATGACTAGGCAAGATCGGATCACGAACATAGATATAGAGATGATAACATAAACGGTTCAGATCTTAAATCATGGCACTCGGGCCCTAGTGACAAGCATTAGGCATAGCAAAGTCATAGCAACATCAATCTCAGAACATAGTGGATACTAGGGATCAAGCCCTAACAGAACTAACTTGATTACATGATGAATCTCATCCAACTCCTCACCGACGAGCAAGCCTACGAAGGAATTACTCACTCCCGGTGGGGAGCATCATGGAATTGGTGATGGAGAAGGGTTGGTGATGACGAAGACCGAAGACTCCCCTCTCTGGAGCCCCAAACGGGCTCCAGATCTGGCCTCTCGATGAAGAACAGGAGGTGGCGGCGGCTCCGTATCGTAAAACGCGATGAAACTTTCTCTCTGATTTTTTTCTCCGAAAATAGGAATTTATAGTCGTGGAATTAGGGTCAGTGGGGCCACGAGGTGGGCAGAACCCACCAGAGCGCGCCTAGGGGGCCTGGCACGCCCTGGTGGGTGCTGCTCACCCTGGCCCCCCTCTTCGGTAGATTTTGGCTCCAATAATTCTTATATATTCTGAAATAATTCTCCAAAAAGTTTCATTCCATTCCGAGAACTTTTATTTCTGCACAAAAACAACACCATGGTAGTTCTGCTGAAAACAACGTTAGTCCGGGTTAGTTTCATTCAAATCATGCAAATTAGATTGCAAAACAAGTGCAAAAGAGTGAGGAAAAGTAGATACGTTGGAGACGTATCAGTTCGGTTGCTCATATTTGTAACTCAAAACAGGACCTACGGAATAAACGGAGGCTAGCGAAGGATGAAGTGACGATGCGCGTCGAAAATGGTTCCAACGTTGATGTGATCGCTGTCGGCATGCTCGCTCTTCAATTACCATCGGGGTTAGTAGTAAACCTAAATAATTGTTATTTGGTGCCTGCGTTGAGCATGAACATTGTATCTGGATCTTGTTTATTGCAAGACGATTATTCATTTAAATCAGAGAATAATGGTTGTTCTATTTATATGAGTAACATCTTTTATGGTCATGCACCCAATGTGAATGGTTTATTCTTGTTGAATCTCGATAGTAGTGATACACACATTCATAACATTGATGCCAAAAGATGCAAAGTTAATAATGATAGTACCACTTTCTTGTGGCACTGCCGCTTAGGTCATATTGGTGTAAAACGCATGAAGAAGCTCCATGCTGATGGACTTTTAGAATCACTCGATTTTGAATCGCTTGATACATGCGAACCATGCCTCATGGGCAAGATGACGAAAACCCCGTTCTCCGGTACAATAGAGCGGGCAAGTGACATGTTGGAAATCATACATACTGATGTGTGCGGTCCGATGAGTGTTGAGGCACGCGGTGGATATCATTATTTTCTTACCTTCACTGATGATTTGAGTAGATATGGGTATATTTATTAATGAAACACAAGTCTGAAACATTTGAAAAGTTCAAGCAATTTCAGAGTGAAGTAGAAAATCATCGTAACAACAAGATAAAGTTTCTACGATCTGATCATGGTGGAGAATATCTGAGTTATGAGTGTGGCATGCATTCGAGACAGTGTGGAAATGTTTCACAACTTACGCCACCTGGAACACCACATCATAATGATGTGTCTGAGCGTCGTAATCGTACTCTATTAGATATGGTGCGATCTATGATGTCTCTCACTGATCTGCCACTATCGTTTTGGGGTTATGCATTAGAGATAGCCGCATTCAATTTAAATAGGGCACCATCAAAGTCCGCTGAGACGACACCGTATGAATTATGGTTTGGCAAGAAACCTAATCTGTCGTTTCTTAAAGTTTGGGGCTGCGACGCTTATGTGAAAAGGCTTCAACGTGATAAGCTCGAACCCAAAGCGGACAAATGCGTCTTCATAGGTTACCCTAAGGAAACAGTTGGGTATACCTTCTATCTCAGATCTGAGGGCAAAGTGTTTGTTGCTAAAAATGGGTCCTTTCTCGAGAAAGACAAAGAATCGAGTGGGAGGAAGGTAGAACTTGATGAGGTTATTGAACCGTCACTTCAGTTGGATAGTAGCACGACACAGAAAGATGTTTCTGTGACGCCTATACCAAGTGAAGAGGAAGCTAATGATGATGATCATGAAACTTCAGATCAAGTTGCTACTGAGCCTTGTAGGTCGACAAGGAATCGTATCGCCCCTGAGTGGTACGGCAATCCTATCTTGGAGGTCATGTTGTTAGACAATAGTGAACCTACGAGCTATGAAGAAGCGATGGTGGGCCCGGATTCCAACAAATGGCTAAAGGCCATGAAATTCGTGGTAGGGTCCATGTATGAGAACAAAGTGTGGACTTTGGAGGACTTACCATATGATCGTAAGGCATATAGAATGAATGGATCTTTAAGAAAAAGACGGACACGGACGATAATGTCACCGTCTATAAAGCTTGACTTGTTGCAAAAGGGTTTTCACAAGTTCAAGGAGTTGACTACGATGAGACTTTCTCTCCCGTAGCGATGCTTAAGTCCGTCAGGATCATGTTAGCAATAGCTGCATTTTTCGATTACGAAATCTGGCAGATGGATGTCAAAACAACGTTCCTTAATGGTTTGCTTAAGGAAGAGTTGTATATGATGCAACCAGAAGGTTTTGTTGATCCTAAAAATGCTGACAAAGTGTGCAAGCTCCAACTATCCATTTATGGACTGGTGCAAGCATCTCGGAGTTGGAATCTTCATTTGATGAGGCGATCAAAGCGTATGGGTTTATACAAGTTCATGGAGAAGCTTGTATTTACAAGAAAGTGAATGGGAGCTCTATAGCGTTTCTAATATTATATGTCGATGACATATTGCTGATTGGAAACAATATAGAACTTTTGGAAAGCATGAAGATATATTTGAACAAGAGTTTTTCAATGAAAGACCTCGGAGAAGCTGCTTTCATATTAGGCATAAAGATCTGTAGAGATAGATCGAGACACTTAATAGGACTTTCACAAAGCACATATCTTCATAAGGTTTTGAGGAAGTTCAAAATGGATCAGTCCAAGAATGGGTTCTTGCCTGTCTTACAAGGTGTGAAATTGAATAAGACTCAATGCCCAGCGACTACAGAGGATAGAGAAAAGATGAGTGTCATCCCCTATGCTTCAGCCATAGGCTCTATAATGTATGCGATGTTGTGCACAAGACCAGATGTTAGCCTTGCCATAAGTATGTTCGGAAGGTTTCAAAGTGATCCAGGAATGGAACACTGGACAACGGTCAAGAATATCCTCAAGTACCAGAAAAGGACTGAGGAAATGTTTCTTGTTTATGGAGGTGATCAAGAGCTCATCGTAAAGGGTTACGTCGATGCTAGCTTTGACACAGATCCGGATGACTCTAAGTCTTAAACCGAATACGTATATATTATGAATGGTGGAGCGGTAAGCTAGTGCAGTTCCAAGCAAAGCGTGGTAGATGATTCTACATGTGAAGCGGAGTAAATCGCTGCTTCGGAAGCGGCGAAGGACAGAGTCTGGATGAAGCAGTTCATGACAGATCTCGGAGTTGTGCCCAGTGCACTGGATCCGATGACTCTCTTGTATGACAACACTGGAGCCATTGCTCTAGCCAAAGAGCCCAGGTTTCACAAGAGGCCGAGACATATAAAGCGCCGCTTCAATTCCATCCGCGATTACATCAAGGAGGAGGACATAAATATTTGCAAAGTACATATGGATCTGAATGTTGCAGACCCTTTTACTAAGCCTCTTCCACGGGCAAAACATGATCAACACCAGAACTCTACGGGTGTTAGATTCATTATAATGTAAATCACATAGCGATGTGAACTAGATTATTGACTCTAGTGCAAGTGGGAGACTGTTGGAAATATGCCCTAGAGGCGATAATAAAATGGTTATTATCATATTTCCTTGTTTATGATAATCGTTTATTATCCATGCTATAATTGTATTGATTGGAAACTCAGATACATGTGTGGATACATAGACAACACTGTGTCCCTAGTGAGCCTCTACTAGACTAGCTTGTTGATCAAAGATGGTTAAAGTTTCCTAACCATAGACATGAGTTGTCATTTGATAACGGGGTCACATCATTAGGAGAATGATGTGATGGACAAGACCCAACCATAAGCATAACATTTGATCGTACTAGTTTATTGCTACTGCTTTATCCATGTCAAGTATTTGATCCTACTACCATGAGATCATGCAACTCCCGGACACCGGAGTAATGCCTTGTGTGTATCAAACGTCACAACGTAATTGGGTGACTATAAAGGTGCTCTATAGGTATCTCCGAGGGTGTCTGTTGGGTTGGCATGGATCGAGACTGAGATTTGTCACTCCGTATGACGGAGAGGTATCTCTGGGCCCACTCGGTAATACAATGTCACAAGAAGCTTGCAAGCAATGTGACTAAGGAGTTAGTCATGGGATCTTGTATTACGGAACGAGTAAAGAGACTTGCCGGTAACGAGATTGAAGTAGGTATGGAGATACGACAATTGAATCTCGGGCAAGTGACATACTGATGGACAAAGGGAACTGTATACGGGATTGATTGAATCGCCAGAGATTGTCTCGGTCATGACTGCATCATTCTCGAACCCGCAGGGTCCACACACTTAAGGTTTGGTGACGATATAGTATAGTTGAGTTGCATATGTTGGTAACCGAAGGTTGTTCGGAGTACCGGATGAGATCCCGGACATGACGAGGAGCTTCAGAATGGTCTGGAGATAAAAATTGATATATAGGAAGTTGGTATTTGAGTTCCGGAAAGGTTTTGTCACTTACCGGTTTTGTGACAGAGATGCCGGAAGTGTTCCGGGGGTCCACCGGGAGGGTCCACTAGCCCCTGGTGGGCTGGCCGCCACTCCCACCTAGGCCCATGCGGCTGGATGGTGGAGGGCCATGCCCTAGGGGTGGCGCCACCCTTGCCTTGGGTGGCAAGGCACCACCCCTTGGCCGCTGCCCCCTAGGGGAAACCCTAGGCCGGCCCTCCTCCAACCCTCCTCCTATATATACTAGAGGAGACAGAGGCAATCAACACACCAAGCCTTGATGGCGCCCTACCTCTCTCTCTCTAGTAGTTCTTCTCCTCCATCGCGTCGCGGCAGCGCTTGGCGAAGCCCTGTCGAGATCACCACCACCACCGTCACCGCGCCGTCGTGCTGCCGGAGGACTCAAGCTACTACTTCACCTTTGCTCGCTGGATCGAGGTGGTGAAGGCGTCATCGAGCTGTACGTGTGCTGAACGCGGAGGTGCCGTCCGTTCGACGCTAGATCGTGATGGATCGTGATTGGATCGCAGGACGGATCATGATTGGATCGCGAAGACGTACGACTACATCAACCGCGTTTCTTAACGTTTCCCGCTTAGCGATCTACAAGGGTATGTAGATGCACTCCCCCTCTCGTAGCTGTTGATCTCCATAGATAGATCTTGGGTGTTCGTAGGAATTTTTTTATTTCCCATGCAACATTCCCCAACAGTGATTTGGGTGGAAGGTGTCGCACCGACGATCGGGGCATGTGGGATGGAGGACGAGGGGGTGGGAGAGAGGGGTACAAGGGTGGGGTGGATTACCTGACTAGATCGATGAGGGCGAGGAGCAAGAAGGAGCGTCGTTGGCGAGAAGGTGGCACTGCAAGCAAGGAGTGAAGGATTTAACTTAGAAAGTGCTACTTGTAAAGTGCGTTGAGATTTTCCCTAAAGAGCAGAGGAGATGCATCACAATAGAGATAAGTATTTCCCTTAGTGAGAACCAAGGTTATCGAACCAATAGGAGGACCACGCAAATTCCCGTCTTCAGCACCTACAAACAAAAGAGCAAACACTTGCATCCAACGCGGGCAAGAGGGTTGTCAAGCCCCTTGAGCGCATTACTTGCAAGCCATAAGTAGCGATAGATCAATAATATAAATATAAAATAACAGTAAATAAATGGCAGCAATCTTTTTGGAGTTTTTGTAATATATTTTGTGAAGACCCAGGGGCCATAGTTTTCGCTAGAGGCTTCTCTCTCGAAGAAAGCATACGGTGGGTAGACAAATTATTGTTGGGCAACTGATAGAAAAGCGCATAGTTATGCAATCAATATTTATTCACGACAATGATCATGTATATAGGCATAACATCCATAAGGAAGTAGACGGACTCCTGTCTGCATCTACTACTATTACTTCACCCATCGACCGCTATCCAATATGCATCTAGAGTATTAAGTAAAACCAGAGTAATGCTTGGAGCAAGATGAGCGCAAGGCTGGGCTCAATTCGCACGAAGAGGACCTTGCCGCCCAAGAGAAGGTACTCGCCGCCAAGTTTGAGACCTAGTTTGCATGGCAAATGCAAGAGCTGGAGCAAAAACACAAGGATGCCATTGAGGCCCAAGCTCTGGAGCACGCTGGCAAACTCCTGGAGGCCAACACGGCTACTAAAGCCGGCGAGGCCGCCAAGGTCGACCTGGAGGCCAAGGTTAAGCAGTTGGAAGTAGACCTTGCCACCAATGACAAAAGTCTTGACTCTAAAGAAGGATGCACAGAAGGCAGCTCACACCTTGGGGGAGCTGCAAACGACAATCTCTAACAAGACCAAGGAACTCTCCGCTGTCGTTGACTCCAACGCCGATCTCAAGCTGAAACTGAGCACCTTGGAGCAGCACCTTGAAAGTGCCAAGGGTAGGGAGAAGTTCTTGGCGAAAGAGCTCCAAAAGGAGAAAGAGCAACTTGCTGCCGCCGACCATTCCTTCAATGAACTGAAGAATAGCCTGGTTGCTGAGGTACGACAATCTATGGGACCGGCAAGGTCCCTTTGCGGTTCGGCTGTGGGAATCAACGTGCACAAAGAGCAGAAACAACAATCATACAGGCAGATTTATTCAGGTTCGGGCCACCGTGAGGTGTAAAACCCTACTCCTGCTTTGGTGGATTGATTATCTGTATGCCCTAGTTACAAGGAGCGCAGCTTGTCGGCAAGAGTACTCCGGAAGTGCGGCTACTACGTGCAAATGGGCAAAGAGTCGATCCTTTGTAAAGGTTGCCCTGGCCCTCCTTTTATAGGCTAAGGGGTTACTACAATGGCAAAATAGTCATTATACTATACATGTAGTGGCTACAGTGCCAAATACCTAACTCTGACGGCTTAGGACAAATGCATTAAATGCGCTATGAGGTGTCACCTCGAGACATCTTCCGGCAAGGATCTCCTCTCCTTTTGTGCCGTTCGCCCAGCTACCTCGTATTCCTTCGCCACGCCACTTGGGCGATGATACGTCTCCAATGTATCTATAATTTTTGATTGTTTCATGCTGATATATTATCATTCTAGGATACTTTTTGGGTCTTTTTTTACCAATTTATAATATTTTTGAGCACTAACCTATTGACCCAGTGCCCAGTGCCAGCTGCTGTTTTCTGCATGTTTTTGGCTTTTCAGGTTTACAGTACCAAAACGAAGTCCAATTGCCACGAAACTTTTTGAGGATTTTTTCTGGACCAAAAGAAGACCTGCAAGCTACGGAAGGAGGCCGGAGGCCACACGAGGGCCGCACAAGCCAATAGGGCGCGCCCCAGGTGGGGCGTGCCTTGATGGCTTGTGCCTCCCTCGGCTACCTCCTAACGCCCCTCTCTGGCCTATAAATTCTATTTCACCTTAAAAATAAAGGAGGCAGTCCCGAACCCCTTTTTCCGCCGCCGCAAGTCTGTTCCATCGCGAGGCCATCTGGAGCTCCGTTCCGGCACCGTGTTGGAGGGGGGGGATCGATCACGGAGGGCCTCTACATCAACCTTGCTTCCCTCATGATGATGTGTGAGTAGTTCACCACAGACCTACGGGTCCATAGCTAGTACCTAGATGGCAATCTCTCTATCTCTTGATCTTCAATACAATGGTCATCGCATCATCGCTTTGATCTATCCGATGTAATCCTATTGTGCGGTGTGTTTGTTGGGATCCAATGAATTGTGGGTTTATGTTCAGATTATTCATGAAAAGTATTTGAGATACCTCTGATATATATTGTCTCTTAATTGCATGATCATTATAGCTTCGTAATGCTCTCTGATCTATTGATGTGCTTTGGCCAAGTAGATTGATATTTCATCGGTGGGAGTGGTGCGTTGTGGTAGGTTCAACCTGACGAGTTTCTATATCCCAATGACAAAGTAGGGGACAAGATGCGTCTTTATGTTATTGCTACTAAGGATAACATGATGGGGTTCATTCATATTGCTTGAGTTTACTTTGTCTACATCATGTCATCGTTCTCCATGCATTACTCTGTTTTACTTAATACTCTAGATGCATGCTGGATAGCGGTCGATGAGTGGAATAATAGTAATAGGTGCAGGCAGGAGTCGGCCTATTTCTTTATGGACGTGATGCCTATATACACATTATCATTACCGTGAAATCGCATAACTATCCGCTCTTCTATCAATTGCCCAACAATAATTTTTTACCCACCGTATGCTGCCTACATGAGAGATGCCGCTAGGGAAAACTATGGCCCCCGGGTCTATTCACTTATATATTTACAAACGCTAATATTATCTTGCTGCCTTGATTTACCTTTTATTTTATTTTTCAATTTATATTTGTCACCAATTATCTACACAACTCATTTGCTTGCAAATAACGAGATCAAGGGGATTGACGACCCTCTTGCCTGCATCGGGTGCAAGTTGTTTGTTCATTTGTGTGCAGCCGCTGAAGACGGTTGAGGATTGATATTCCTATTGGTTCGATAAAACTTGGTTTCATAACTGAGGGAAATACTTACCCACTTTGTGCTGCAATTACCCATTCCTCTTCACAGAAAACCCAACGCAGATCACAAGTATCAGGAATGATTTCTGGCGTCGTTGCCGGGATGTGTCATCATCAACTATCAAGTAACTTCACACAAATTTTCATTCACCTTTTCTTGTTTTTATTTGCTGTTATATTTAGCTTGTCTCATAAAAATCAAAAATACAAAAATATTTATCTTTGCTTGTTACTAGTTTACTTCTTCGCTTGCTAGTTTACTTGTCTTGCTTGTTCGGTCAGCATAGCTCAAGATACTAGTAAGTTGTGTGAATTCTCAAATATTAATAATAATGATTTTATTAGTACTCCAATACCACCCGCCACTAGTGCGGAGGCCTTTGATATTAATGCTGCATAGCTAAATCTTATCATGAAGGATCGATTTTCGGGAAGTCCTAATGAGGATCCCGCGTCACATCTTAATACCTTTGTTGAATTATGTTATATGCAAAAGAAAAAGGATATGGATAATGATATTGTGAAATTAAAATTATCCTTTTTCACTAAGAGATAAAGCTAAGTCTTGGTTTTCATCTTTACCGCGTAATAGTATTGGAACAGGGGATAAGTGTACAGATGCTTTTATTGCCAAGTATTTTCCTCCTGCTAAGATCATCTCCCTTAGAAATCAAATAATGAATTTTAAACATAAATATCAAGAGCATTTTTCACAAGGGTGGGAGTGAATGAAATTGATGATAAGAAATTGTCCAACTCGTGGCTTAAACTTGTGGATGATTATCGAAAACTTTTATGCTGGACTGAACTTTGTGTGTAGAAATCTTCTAGATTCTGCTGTAGGTGGTACCTTTATGGATGTGACCTTAGGAGAGGCCACAAAACTTCTGGACAACATCATGGCAAATTATTCTCAATGGCATACCAAAAGTGCTCCAACCGGTAAGAAGGTAAATTCTGTTGAAGAAATCACTACTTTGAGTGAAAAAGTGGATGCTCTTATGAATATGGTTGCTAGTAAAAATGCTCATGTTGATCCCAATTATATTCCCTTGTCTACTTTGATTGAGCAAAATAATGATGCTATTGATGTGACTTTGTCTCGCGAAATAATTTTAATAACAATGCTTATAGAGGAAACTTCAATTCTAGATCGTACCCCGGTAATTCCTCTAACAACTATGGTAATTATTATGTTAATTCTTATGGAAATTCTTCAAAAAAAATCTAACAGGATGCCCTCTGATCTTGGGAACACAATTAAATAATTTATTAATTCTCAAAAGTTTTTCAACACCATGGTAGAAGAAAAATTGCGTGTAGTTGATGCTTTGGCTAAAAACATGGGTATAATTGCTCTTGATGTGGAAACTCTTAAAAATAAAGCTTTGCCACCCAAGCATGATTTTAATGAGGCTATTAAATCTATCTAACTATCTATTAATGAAAGTAAGGAGAGGACCGTTAAGTTGAGAGCTAAGCGGGAATTATTAGAAAAAGCTCTTCCACCCGGTTTTCATGGGAATCATGATGAAGATCTTAAAATGATTGGTATTTATCCTATTGAATCTTTATTTACTTCTCTGAATATAAATTATAAAGGGACTAGAGATGAGTCAACTCTATTTGAGAAGTGTCCCGTTTGCTTGGAGGGTGATGATTTTGATGCTAAAACTGAGAAACGTGGGTTTGGAGAGGTCAAAACTTTAACTAGTGATGTGCCCACTATTTTGGATTACAAAGACTTTCATTATGATAATTTCTCTTTAGTAGAATATATTTCCTTGTTGCAATCCATTATTAGCTCACCCAATGCTTATGAACAAAACAAAGCTTTTACCGAACATATAGTAGAAGCTATGATTAAAGCTTATGATGAGAAAATTGAGCGTGAAGTTTCTGTTCCTAGAAAATTGCATGATGAGTGGGAACCTACTATCAAGATTAAGATAAATAAATATGAATGCAATGCCTTGTGTGACCTTGGTGCTAGTGTTTCAACTATTCCTAAAACTCTTTGTGATGTGCTTGGTCTCACTAATATTGAAGATTGTTCCCTCAACTTGCATCTTGCGGATTCTACCATTAAGAAACCTTTGGGTAGAATTTATGATGTGCTTATTATTGAAAATAAAAATTATGTACCTGTAGATTTCATTGTCCTTGATATTGATTGCAATCCTGCTTGTCCCATAATACTTGGAAGACCTTTCTCACGAACTATAGGTGCAATCATTGACATGAAATAGGGAAACATAAGGTTCCAATTCCCATTAAAGAAAGGGATGGAACACTTCCCTAGAAAGAGAATTAAACCAACTTATGAATCAATCATGAGAGCTACTTATGGGTGGAGTGTCAAAGATGACAATACTTGAAACTATGCATTATGCCTAGCTAGGGGCATAAAACAATAGCGCTTGTTGGGAGGCAACCCAGTAGTTATCTTTAAATATTTGCTTTAAACTTTCTATTTGTTTTTAATAACATGATTATTGCCTATGTAATGATTATGTTTTTGTGTTTAAATTAGTGTTTGTGCCAAGTAAAGCCTTTGGGATGACTCACAAGATGAGTAGAATCGATGCTGAAACAAAACATAAACTTTTGACACCAGTACAGGAATTTTTATTTTTTACTGTAGCGTGATAATGATCTAAATTTTTTACACAGTGTTTCTATACAAATTTCCTAGGTTGTACTAATTTTTAAGAAGTTTTAGAGTTACAGAAGTATAGGTTCTCTACAGATTGCTATATACTGTTCTATTTTAGACAGATTCTGTTTTTGCTTGCATAGTTGCTTATTTTGATTATGCTATGGATTGTATCGGGGGTATAAGCCATGGAGATGTTAGAATACAGTACCTATTATGAATTTATGAATAAGAATCAATTTATAACAGTACCTAAAGTATGCAATATGTTTCTACTAACGGATCTCACGAAGTTTTGTTGAGTTTTGTGTGATTGAAGTTTTCAAGTTTTGGGTGTTATCCTGATGGACAAAGGAATAAGGAGTAACAGGAGCCTAATATTGGGGATGCCCAAGGCACCCCAAGGTAATATTTTAAAGGAGACTCAAGCGTCTAAGCTTGGGGATGCCCTGGAAGGCATCCCCTCTTTCGTCTCAATCCATCGGTATGTCACGTGAAGCTATATTTTTATTCGTCACATGATATGAGTAATGATTGGAGCGTTGTTTGTTTTTGTTTGTTTTTACTTTCAGTTTGACACAATCATTGTTTTCTGGACTAAGGGATCACTAGAAGAGTGTCTAGAGGGGGGGGTGAATAGACTACTAGCAGGAATTTAAAACCTAACCTTTTCCCAAGTTAATTGGTTGGCAGATTTTAACAATTATAGCAAGATAGCAAGTCAAGCACACCCTACACATGCATGTCAAAAAATATGGCAGCGGAAAGTAAAGACATTGCACATGAAGTAAAGAGTTGAGATAGGAAGATCAAACGCATGAGGGACACGAAGATTTTTCCCGTGGTTCCGATAGGTGGTGCTATCGTACGTCCACGTTTATGCAGTCTTCAACCCACGGAGGGTAACAGTCGCGAGAGTCCACGGAGGGCTCCACCCATAAGGGTCCACGAAGTAGCAACCTTGACTATTTCATAATGGCTTCCATCCACGAAGGACTAGCCTCACTATGGGTAGGTCTTCGAAGTAGGCGATCTCCTTGCCCTTACAAACTTCTTGGTTCAACTCCACAACACGAAGTAGGAGGCTCCCAAGCGACACCTAACCAATCTAGGAGGCACCACCCTCCAAAAGGTAATAGGCTCGACAATGACGATGAACTCCTTGCCCTTGTGCTTCAAGATGATAGACTCCTCAACGCACAATCACTCTCTCATAGATTTGGCTTGGTGGAAGAGATGGGATTGGTGGAAAGCAACTTGGGGAGGCTAGAGATCAAGATTCATATGGTTGGAATGGAATGGCATGATCTCAACACATGAGTAGGTGGCTCTCTCTCAGAAAACTGGATGGGGCTAGTATGGAATAGTTCTGAGTGCTTCTCTTTCGAGTGGGTGGTGGTGAAGGGGTATATATAGGCATCTCCAAAAATCCAACCGTTACACCTAAAGTGACCAACTCGGTGACACCGATGTGTTAATATCGGTGGTACCGAGTTGCTCCAAAGGTAGCAACTTTTGAATCTCGGTGAGACCGATATATAAAACTCGGTTGCACCGATAAGGTGACCAACGGTCAGATTGCCAAACTCGGTGACGCCGATTCAACAAACTCGGTGGTACCGATTTTGTGAAACTTCGTAACAGAAAGTTGGCAACCCAAACTCGGTGGCACCGAAGCAGAATCGGTTGCACCGAAAGGCTAGGGTTTGGCTTAGGTCTGTCTGAGTATGGGAATCGGTGGCACCGAGTGGAAAGTGTTGGTTGCACCGATTTTGGATATTTGACTTTGGACAGACTTTTGTGGAAGAGCTTGTGGGTGTTTTTGGTGAATATCACTTGTGCACGTATGAGCATTTTGTTCACCAACATACCTTACCCCCTTTTAATAGTATTGGCTTTCCTATGGACTCAAAGTGATTTCTCACAAAGTAAAATGTAGAGTCCTCTTGCTTGAAGCTTTACCAATCCATTTCCTTGCATCTTGGGGTATTTCCACAATCTCCACAATCCTTTTGCCAACCCTCTCTATGGACTTTATCTGAAATACGTTAGGTAAAAGTATTAGTCCAAGAGGCAATGTATGTTGTCATGAATTATCAAAACCACCAAGGGAGCATGTTGTGCTTACATGGACACACGTATTTAAGAGAGACACACCTTCATCATAATTTGTTAGAATACTCTATGTGCTTCACTTATATCTTTTGAGCTTAGCAGTTGCTCTAGTACTTCACTTATATATTTTTGAGCACGGTGGCGTGTAGATTTTATATAAATGATTTCACTCTCATTCTTCACTTATATTTGTTTGAGAGATAATAAATAGTGACGGTAATTTGCATGGGTCATAAGACTAGTCCAAACATATTAGGTATTCAATGAGTGATAATCAAAACCATCAAGTAGCACATATAGAGAAATTTTGGGTCAATGATATTGTTGTGGTAATATGAAAAAGGTGCGAGTTCATAATTGTTAAACCTTAGAAGTGTCGATATTAAGAGAGGCTATCATTTTTGTTCATCTAAAAAAATTAAAGAGGCATGGTGATGATGTGTGAGCATTTCTATTCGTCGTTGAAATCCTAGTGTTGTTTCGGGTCGGAAGCGCGCGATGGTTAACTCCTCCCAACCTCTTCCCTCGGGGCATGCGAGTAGTACTTTGATTTATGATAAAACTAATAAAACTTTGCAATAAGTATATGAGTTCTTTATGACTAATGTGACACTATGTACATACGCAATCTCACCTTCTCATATTTGCTAGCCTCTTCGGTACCGTGCATAGCCGATTCTCACCTCGAGGATTGGTGCAACTTTCGCCGGTGCATCCAAACCCCGTGACATGACACGCTCTATTGCACATAAGCCTCATTATATCTTCCTCAAAACAGCCACCATACCTACCTATCATGGCATTTCCATAGCCATTCCGAAATATATTGCCATGCAAATTCCATCGTCACTTCACATGACTAGTTCATTCATCATCATATTGCTTTGCATGATCATATAGAGCTAACATAGTATTTGTGGCAAAGCCACCGTTCATAATATTTTTGATACATGTCACGCCAGATCATTGCACATCCTGGTACACTACCAGAGGCATTCATACAGAGTCATATCTTCATATCAGTTCTCCATATCGAGTTGTAAGTAAATAAAAGTGTGATGATCATCATTATTAGAGCATTATCCCAGTGATGAAAGAATGATGGAGATGATGATTCTCCCACAAGTAGAGATGAGACTCCGGACGAAAAAATAAAGATGGGGGAGGCCAAATGAGCCCACCATCCATTCAAAAAAAATGAAAGAAAATGAGAGAAGGGACTTTGCTACTATCTTTTTTCCACACTTGTGCCTCAAAGTGGCACCATGCTCCTCATGCATAGAGTCTCATGATATATCATTTTCATATGCTAGTGGGAATTAGTTATTCATTTTACAAACTTGCCTTGTATATTCCTATGATGGGCTTCCTCAAATGCCCAAGGTCTTCATGAGCAAGCAAGTTGGATGCACACCCCACTTAGCTTCATTTGAGCTTTCATACACTTATAGCTCTAGTGCATCATTTGCATGACAATCCCTATTCCTTGCATTGACATCTATCGATGGGCATCTCCATAGCCCATTGGTACGCCTAGTTGATGTGAGACTATCTTATCCACTTTTTACCCCTTTGATATCTACCACCATACTCTATTCCACTTAAATGCTATGTCCAATGGCTCACACTCATGTATTGTGTGAAGAATAAAAAGTTGATGCATATTGAAAAAGTACGATCCAATTCCCTGACTTGGACACTGTGGTGCTTGACATTTGTATTAATGTGGTGAAGATGGAGCCATGCCTTGCTAATATAATAAGATGAATGGGGGGGGGTAAACATCTTTTAAGGATCGTACACATTGAAAGATAATTTTGTTTCTTACACTTTAGATATTGCTATGTTAATATTTTTTGATTCATCGTTTGTCAATGAGCATACATGCATAAGATTACATAATGGATATCATGTCACATCAAAAATTCTGTTTTTATCATTTACCTACTCGATGACGAGCAGGAATTAAGCTTGAGGATGCTTGATACGTCTCCAACGTATCTATAATTTTTGGGTCTTTATTTACCAATTTATAATATTTTTGAGCACTAACCTATTGACCTAGTGCCCAGGGGGGCTGCGCCGTGATGGCTTGTGCCTCCCTCGGCTGCCTCCCAACATCCCTCTCTGGCCTATAAATTCTATTTCACCCTAAAAATAAAGAAGGCAGTCCCGAAACCCTTTTTCCGCCGCCGCAAGTCTTTGTTCCGTCGCGAGGCCATCTGGAGCTCCGTTCTGACACCCTGTCGAAGGAGGGATCGATCACGGAGGGCCTCTACATCAACCTTGCTGCCCTCATGATGATGTGTGAGTCGTTCACCACAGACCTACGGGTCCATAGCTAGTACCTAGATAGCAATCTCTCTATCTCTTGATCTCCAATACAATGGTCATCGCATCTTTGCTTTGATCTATCCGATGTAATCCTATTGTGCAGTGTGTTTGTTGGGATCCGATGAATTGTGGATTTATGTTCAGATTATTCATGAAAAGGATTTGAGATACCTCTGATATATATTGTCTCTTAATTGCATGATCATTATTGCTTCGTAATGCTCTCCAATCTATTGATGTGCTTTGGCCAAGTAGATTGATATTTCATCGGTGGGAGTGGTGCGTTGTGGTAGGTTCAACCTGACGAGTTTCTATATCCCAGTGACAAAGTAGGGGACAAGATGCATCTTTGTGTTGTTGCTACTAAGGATAACACGATGGGGTTCATTCATATTGCTTGAGTTTACTTTGTCTACATCATGTCGTCGTTCTCCATGCATTACTCTGTTTTAATTAATTCTCTAGATGCATGCTGGATAGCGGTCGATGAGTGGAGTAATAGTAATAGGTGCAGGCGGGAGTCGGCCTATTTGTTTATGGATGTGATGCCTATATACACATGATCATTGCCATGAAAATCGCATAACTATCCGCTCTTCTATCAATTGCCCAACAGTAATTTGTTACCAATCGTATGCTGCCTACATGAGAGATGCCGCTAGGGAAAACTATGGCCCCCGGTTCTATTCACTTATATATTTACAAACGCTACTATTATCTTGCTGCCTTTATTTACCTCTTATTCTATTTTGCAATTTATATTTATCAAAAATTATCTACACAACTTATTTGCTTGCAAATAACGAGATCAAGGGGATTGACAACCCTCTTGCCCGCGTTGGGTGCAAGTTGTTTGTTCATTTGTGTGCAGCCGCTGAAGACGATTGAGGATTGATATTCCTATTGGTTCGATAAACCTTGGTTTCATAACTAAGGAATATACTTACCCACTTTGTGCTGCAATTATCCGTTTCTCTTCATGGAAAACCCAACACAGATCACAAGTATCAAGCGAGTGTCAATAAAGTTTGATTAACTGACCAGTGCCAACACATGCCTTGACAAGCATCACCTAACCACCTGCCCGCTCGACACCTATTTGACAAGCGACTAGCTGGTCAATGAAATGGAGCGGTGGCTCGGTAATGGGATCCTGCAGGCATGGATCTTGTAGGGTCTTCACTTGCCGGCAAGGTGGCCAGCCGACTCCCAGGCGCCTGGTCTCCTGTTGCTTGTGTCTTCGATGTAGTTATCCTCCGGCATGCCTTGCCGACGGGAGGCTACAACTGTCTTTACGTAAGTCACGGTGGTAAAGGACCCATTCTTTAGTACAGCAACAGGAGCCCCCAGGCCGGGGCCACACACTCGTGCGTAGAGCTCTTGGGCTAGGCCCAAAACAGTGTACAGACACACATGGCGGGGAATAACTGTTGGTAATGATGGTTTTTACTGCCCACCGACGACGCACACTAAATGCGGGACATGTGAGAGGTGGAGCAAAACGAAGCTTGGGGAGGTGCGCCTGAAAAGGAGCGGACACGTTGATGAGTACATGGCTACCTTGGATATGATCACAAATATTGCATCTGTGTATTTATTTGAGGTGATTTCGTATAAAAGTTATGCAATAATTTATTTATGCTATACAGAACAAAAGTACTTCACCTCTTTTTGTTTCATGTCTAATTGCAGAACTACCGGACACTTGTACAATCCACATATGAAGATAAGGGGAAAAGAGATGTTTAGGTGCTGTTCAAGAAGTTCTCTCATGTCACTTTTAGCCCAACAGAAGGAGTCCAAGTCTCTCACGTTTTGGACTCAGATTCAGACTACACAGACATACCTGTCTCAAAACGCCAAGAAATTTTTCACCCGGACTCCGAATTGGGTGATTCTTTTTTTGTTCGAAAGTAGATTCCATATGATTTCTAGCCCAATTGGATTCACCTTCAAATTTGTCCAGAGCGTGGAGATATTGATGAAACAATCTGACATTGAAGCAGAATCCGAGTCAAACTACAAGTCCAAAGGTGTTGCATCACCTCCACTTGGGCCCATGGGCCTTGTACGATCTAGGGTTAGTTTTAGGCTACCTTGGGACGTCCTCCCACCTCTTTTGCCTCCACCCCTTGCTCCTATATAAGTAGATCAATCTAGTAGTTTTTTTGGGTTTTGTTTAGTTAAAAGTTAGCCATTGCAACTTCGTGTACTTCGTTTGTGTCCAACGACCAGACCAAGACCGCTTTCGGAACCCCACCTTTATCAATACTTCATCTATATTTGCAATATTCAGATTGCTTTTATCATATTCTTGCTTGTTCTTCGATTGCTTGCAGGAATAGACCTTCGTGGTTAGGTTGATCATGCTCCGACGTGGTCAATAACCTCTTGGAGATTGGTTTAGCGATTACTAAGGCGCAACGTCTTGCATATTTGTAATCGAATCTTCAATGTCATCTGCACCAAACCGATAGTTATCATCTCACCGAAAGATCGGGACCCTCTCCTCTATCAAGTGGTATTAGTTTTCAGGTTGCTCGGTGAGAATTTCCAGTTATCCCTAAATTAGATTTATTTTTCTGACCTATTGTCAAAGAAAAAGCCACAAAAAAGTTAGATCTACTAATCCTTTGTCCAAGCCAGTTTGAGCCTTTGCAATTTTTCATTTCAGTACTTGCATAGTTGAATTATTGGTTGCATCATCGTGTCGAGTTGCTGGTCTTAGTGTCTAGTTCCTTTAGAGTTTCGAGTTCTGTTCACACTAGTCACGCCACCGTTGCATCGTCGTCCTTTCCGCTTTCGCCCACCACCATCCATCAATTTCCATCACATGCTCCTCATCGTTCATTGTCATTATCATACTTGAGGTTGTTCGCATCTACACTTGATCCAATCTGCATATTATCTGGTTTGTTTTGGAAAGAAGAAGGAAAAGGAGGGAAAAAAGAGAGAAAAAAGTAAAAAAAGTGAGAGAAAAAAGAAAAAAAAGTGAAAAAAACGAAAAAATAGAGAGAAGAGAAAAAAAAATCGGATCTACCTAAACTCAATCTCGTATGTGAATTCGGATTGAAATCTGTTTTGCGCGTGTTTAGTAAAACAAGCATATCTTCCTCATATGAAGTCCATTTTGGCTCCACGAGTAGTCAAATTGGAGCTATCGACGAGCCGCATATGAATAGTCCATCAAGCTAGTTCATTATTGTCACTTCCAATCAGATTCTAAATAGGACTTTTTTTCCCTCCGAAGGTCGCGAACATAGTTTGACTCCTGATGACCCACAAGTATAGGGGATCTATCGTAGTCCTTTCGATAAGTAAGAGTGTCGAACCCAACGAGGAGCAGAAGGAAATGACAAGCAGTTCTCAGTAAGGTATTCTCTGCAAGCACTGAAATTATCGGTAACAGATAGTTTTGTGATAAGATAATTCATAACGGGTAGCAAGTAACAAGTGTAAATAAGGTGCAGCAAGGTGGCCCAATCCTTTTTATAGCAAAGGACAAGCCTGGACAAACTCTTATATATAGCAAAGCGCTCCCGAGGACACATGGGAATTTCTGTCAAGCTAGTTTTCATCATGCTCATATGATTCGCGTTCGTTACTTTGATAATTTGATATGTGGGTGGACCGGTGCTTGGGTGCTGCCCTTACTTGGACAAGCCTCCCACTTATGATTAACCACTCTCGCAAGCATCCGCAACTACGAAAGAAGAATTAAGATAAATCTAACCATAGCATGAAACGTGTGGATCCAAATCAGCCCCTTACGAAGCAACGCATAAACTAGGGTTTAAGCTTCTGTCACTCTAGCAACCCATCATCTACTTATTACTTCCCAATGCCTTCCTCTAGGCCCAAACAATGGTGAAGTGTCATGTAGTCGACGTTCACATAACAACACCAGAGGAGAGACAACATACATCTCATCAAAATATCGAACGAATACCAAATTCACATGATTACTTATAACAAGACTTATCCCATGTCCTCAGGAACAAACGTGACTACTCACAAAGCATATTCATGTTCAAAATCAGAGGAGTATTAATTATCATTAAGGATCTGAACATATGATCTTCCACCAAGTAAACCAACTAGCATCAACTACAAGGAGTAATCAACACTACTAGGAACCCACATGTACCAATCTGAGGTTTTGAGACAAAGATCGGATACAAGAGATGAACTAGGGTTTGAGAGGAGATGGTGCTGGTGAAGATGTTGATGGAGATTGACCCCCTCTCGATGAGAGGATCGTTGGTGATGACGATGGCTTCGATTTCCCCCTCCGGGAGGGAAGTTTCCCCGACAGAACAGCTCCGTCGGAGCCCTAGATTGGTTCTGCCCAAGTTCCGCCTCGAGACGGCGGCACTTCGCCCCGAAAGCTCTGTTATGATTTTTCCAGGTCAAAACCCTCCATATAGCAGAAGATGGGCACCAGAGGGCTGCCAGGTGGGCCACAAGCCACAGGGGCGCGCCCAGGGGGGTAGGGCGCGCCCCCCTGGCTTGTGACTGCCTGGTGGGGCCCCTCTAGTATTTCTTCCGCCCAGTATTTTTTATATATTCCAAAATAATTCTCCGTAAATTTTCAGGACTTTTGGAGTTGTGCAGAATAGGTATCTCAGATTTGCTCCTTTTCCAGTCCAGAATTCCAGCTGCCGGCATTCTCCCTCTTCAAATAAACCTTGTAAAATAAGAGAGAAAGGGCATAAGTATTGTACCAAAGTGTGTAATAACATCCCATAATGCAATAAATATCAATATAAAAGCATGATGCAAAATGAACGTATCAACTCCCCCAAGCTTAGACCTCGCTTGTCCTCAAGCGAAAGCCGAAATCGATAAATATGCCCACATGTTTAGAGATAGAGGTGTCATTAAAATAAAATACGGACATGAGGGCATCATGATCATCTTTAGGACAGCAACATATATTGACATATAATTTCTTATGTTGAAGTAACAATTCATTCACAAGGTAAAGTATGAATCAAGAACTCTATTGAGAACCAACAAACTATGATCTCAGTCATTGAAGCAATTCCAATTTATCATAACGTAGGAAAGAGTCAATATAAGAGCTTGTAAAGCAAATCCACATACTCAATCATCTTTTAGTGTTTCACAATTGCTAACACTCACCAGGTACCTATGAGGTCAAAGCTTCAATCGGACACAGAGAAAGATAGGGGCTTATAGTATTGCCTCCCAACTATTTACCTCAAGGGTAATGTCAACAGTAATAACTCATGCTCGCCCACTTCCGAGTGGATATATGTGTCTAGATCATTCCCCAACACATGACGCTTGCCAAAAGATAAAGGCGAAATAAAGAAAGTGATGGAGATCACCACGACTCTTGCATAAAGGTAAGTACTAGAAAATAAAAGTAACAGATAGGCCCTTCGCAGAGGGAAGCAGAGGTTGTCATGCGCTTTATAGTTGGATGCACAATCCCTTAATGCAAAAGAACATCACTTTATAGTGCCCCTTGTGATAGAGAACTTTATTATGCAGTCCGTTGCTTTTATTTCTTCCCTATCACAAGTTCGTATAAAGCTTATTTTCCTCACACTAATAGATCACACAATATTTAGAGAGCAATTTTTATTGCTTGCACCGATGACAACTTACTTGAAGGATCTTACTCAATCCATAGGTAGGTATGGTGGACTCTCATGGCAAAACTGGGTTAAGGGTGTTTGGATGCACAAGTAGTATCTCTACTTGGTGCGGAAGTTTTGGCTGATATGAGGTGGAAGCAAGCAACACATGTTGAGGGATCTATAACCATATAACTTCTATTCGGAAGTAAGCAAACATAACCCATTATGTTGTCTTCCTTGTCCAGCATCAACTTCTTAACATATAATATTTTTATGAGTGCTCACAATCATAAAAGATGTCCAATATAATATATTTATATGTGAACCTCTCTTTCTTTATTACTTCCTTTTAATTGCCACAATGACAATAGCTATGTTTGTCAACTCACAACAAGTTTCAATCGACATACTTCTTATATGTGAAGTCATCACTCCCCATAAGATCATCATATATACTCTTTGATTTTATTCTATACTTCTTTCTATTTCTTTTTCTCAAGATCATAGCAAACAAGCAAACCCCTCAACTCAAAACTACTCTTTATTATATAACTCTCGGACTTGCTTACATAGGGGGAACATAAAGTAAAACTCAAAACTAGATCACACTAAAAACTTTATTCTACTAGATCAAGATATAATCAAAAGGATCGAACTAAGAAAAACGATAAAAATAAAAGATGTGATGGTGATACGATACCGGGGCGCCTCCCCCAAGCTTGGCACAAGCCAAGGGGAGTGCCCATACCCATGTGTTTAGTTGTCTTGCTTCGGAGACGGTGATGTGGGAGTTGTTGATGAGGTTGGAAGCTTGTCCTCCGTCTTCCAAGGCATAGGCTGACCATCGTAAAAAGATGAACGGGTCTCCGGGATCCTCAAATCTGCAGCCAAACTCATTCTCTTAAATCTGTATTCATACTCACAGTTTTGGTTTTGCAGGTCATAGATCTGGGCTTGGAGATGCTCGATTTTCTCGTAAAGCTTGAAGATGTGCTCTCCGATGTCCTTGGCGTCTAGCTTGTGCTTATGGGTGAACTCCGCGATCATCATGTGATTGGCATTGAGTCCTCGTTCCACCATCCCTTGGCACTTGAAAACTTGTTGCTCCATTGCTTTGAGTCTTGTCTTCATGCTTCCGGTCTTCTTGGGCCCCTCAACATCATGGATGAGCAGCATCCCCTCACGCATCTCAATGGTTTGAGGGTGTTGCAGCACCTCCGCAAGGTAGGGGTTGATGACCTTCTCGAAGAACTTGTCCTTCGAAGCACTTGGGGACGTCATGTTGATCTAAATCTGCTACAGAAACAGCTCAACGCAAGAACAGGAGGTATTGTCGTGATACGAGGGTCAGAACCTTCGGGAGATAATATAATGAATTTTTGCCGACCCGAAGGAGTATACCATAAGAAAACGGAGTCCGGAGGGTACACGAGGTGGTCACAAGCCACAGGGGCGCGCCCAGGGGGGTAGGGCGCGCCCCCCTGGCTTGTCGCCTCCTCGTGCACTATTCGGACTACTTTAAATTTTCCTAATTTTTTAAATATTCCAAAACGGATAAAATTTGTCATTGAAAAAGTTTTGGAGTCTGTTTACTTACCGTACCACATACCTATTCCTTTTCGGAGTCTGAAACGTTCTGGTAGGTCTCCCTAATGTACTCCTCTGGGGTTATGGTATTGATAATATTGGTTTCAACATTTATGGGAGTACCTGAGATATAATGTTTGATTCTTTGACCGTTCACCACCTTCGGGTTTGTGCCTTCGGCGTTGTTGATATTGATGGCACCGGAACGGTATACTTCTTCGATAACGTAAGGACCTTCCCATTTAGAGAGAAGTTTTCCTGCAAAAAATCTTAAACGAGAATTGTATAGCAAGACATGATCACCTACATTGAATTCACGCTTTTGTATCCTTCTATCATGCCATCTCTTAACCTTTTCTTTAAACAACTTGGCATTCTCATAGGCTTGGGTTCTCCATTCATCAAGTGAGCTAATGTCAAATAACCTCTTCTCACCAGCAAGTTTGAAATCATAGTTCAGCTCTTTAATTGCCCAGTAAGCTTTATGTTCTAGTTCAAGAGGTAAGTGACATGCTTTACCATAAACCATTTTATACGGAGACATACCCATAGGGTTTTTATAAGCAGTTCTATAAGCCCATAATGCATCATCAAGTTTCTTAGACCAATTCTTCCTAGATCTATTAACAGTCTTCTGCAAGATCAATTTAATTTCTCTATTGCTCAATTCTACTTGACCACTAGACTGAGGATGATAAGGAGATGCAATTCTATGATTAACATCGTACTTAGAAAGCAATTTACGGAAAGCACCATGAATAAAGTGTGAACCACCATCAGTCATCAAATATCTAGGGACTCCAAATCTAGGGAAAATAACTTCTTTAAGCATTTTAATAGAAGTGTTATGATCAGCGCTACTAGTTGGAATAGCTTCTACCCACTTAGTAACATAATCAACAGCAACTAGAATATGAGTATACCCGTTAGATTGTGGAAAAGGTCCCATATAATCAAAACCCCAAACATCAAATGGTTCAATAACGAGAGAGTAATTCAAAGGCATTTCCTGACGTCTACTAATATTACCAATTCTTTGACATTCATCACAAGACAAGACAAACTTAAGAGCATCCTTGAAGAGAGTAGGCCAATAAAAACCAGATTGTAGTACCTTATGTGCAGTTCTATCTCCAGCTTGGTGTCCTCCGTAGGCCTCGGAGTGACACTTGCGTAAGATTTGTTCCTGTTCATGCTCAGGTACACAACGTCTAATAATACCATCCACTCCTTCTTTATAAAGGTGTGGATTATCCCAAAAGTAATGCCTTAAATCATAGAAGAACTTTTTCTTTTGTTGGTATGTGAAACTAGGCGGTATAAATCTAGCAACAATGTAATTAGCATAATCAGCATACCATGGAGCATTATGTGAAGCATTTATGACAGCTAATTGTTCATCAGGAAAGCTATCATCAATAGGTAGTGGGTCATCAAGAACATTTTCTAACCTAGACAAGTTGTCTGCTACAGGGTTATCAGCAACCTTTCTATCAATAATATGCAAATCAAATTCTTGTAGCAGAAGAACCCATCTAATAAGTCTAGGTTTAGCATCTTTCTTTTCCATAAGGTACTTAATAGCAGCACGATCGGTGTGAACAGTTACTTTAGAATCAACAATATAAGGTCTGAACTTATCACAAGCAAAAACAACCGCTAAAAATTCCTTTTTAGTAGTAGCATAATTTCTTTGAGCACTGTCTAGAGTTTTACTGGCATAATGGATAACGTTTAATTTCTTATCAACTCTTTGTCCTAGAACATCACCAACAGCATAATCACTAGCATCACACATAATTTCAAAGGGTAGATTCAAATCAGGTGGTTGAACAACAGGTGCGGAAATCAAGGCATTCTTTAGGATTTCAAATGCTTCTACACAATCATCATCAAAAACGAATGGAACATCTTTTTGTAAAAGATTAGTGAGAGGCCTAGAAATCTTAGAGAATTCTTTAATAAACCTCCTATAGAAGCCAGCATGACCAAGGAAACTTATTATACCTTTGATATCTGTAGGGCACGGCATTGTTTCAATAGCATCAACCTTAGGTTTATCCACCTCAATACCTCTTTCGGAGATCTTGTGCCCCAAGACAATACCTTCATTAACCATAAAGTGGCACTTTTCCCAATTCAAGACAAGATTAGTTTCTTCACATCTCTGTAAAACTCGATCAAGGTTGCTCAAGCAATCATCAAAAGAAGTTCCGTAAATGGAAAAGTCATCCATGAAAACCTCAAGAATCTTTTCACAAAAGTAAGAGAATATAGCCGTCATACATCTTTGAAAGGTAGCAGGTGCATTGCATAAACCAAAAGGCATACGTCTATAAGCAAAAGTACCGAAAGGGCAAGTAAAAGTGGTTTTTTCTTGATCCTCTTTTGACACAGGTATTTGAGAGAAACCAGAGTAACCATCTAGAAAGCAAAAATGAGTGTGTTTGGATAGTGTTTCTAGCATTTGATCAATAAAAGGTAGAGGGTAATGATCCTTCTTAGTAGCTTTGTTTAATTTCCTAAAATCAATTACCATTCTATAACCTGTAACAATTCTTTGCGGGATCAATTCATTTTTATCATTAGGGACAACGGTGATACCTCCCTTCTTAGGAACACAATGAACGGGACTAACCCATCTACTATCAGCATCAGGATAAATTATACCTGCCTCCAGAAGCTTTAGTATTTCTTTTCTTACCACTTCTTTCATCTTAGGATTCAACCGTCGTTGGTGATCAACAACTGGTTTGGCATCAGGCTCCATATTAATTTTATGCTGACATAGAGTGGGACTAATGCCCTTAAGGTCATCAAGAGTATATCCAATAGCAGCACGGTGCTTCCTCAGAGTTTTCAATAATCTCTTTTCTTCATGCTCTGAAAGGTTAGCACTAATAATAACAGGATATATCTCCTTTTCATCAAGATAAGCGTATTTCAATGTATCGGGTAATTGTTTAAGCTCAAACACGGGATCACCCTTGCGTGGAGGAGGATCCCCAAGTATTTCAACAGGTAAGTTGTGTTTCAAAATAGGCTGCTGATCAAAGAAAATTTTATCTATTTCATTCCTCTCATTCATATGCATATCATTTTCATGGTCCAGCAAATATTGTTCTAAAGGATCAGTAGGAGGCACAACAATAGAAGCAAGACCAATAATTTCATCTTTACTAGGCAATTCTTTGTCATGGGGTTGTCTACGAAATTTAGAGAAATTGAACTCATGAGACACATCCCCAAAACTCACAGTAACTGTTTCCTTTTCACAATCAATCCTAGCATTAACAGTATTCAAGAAGGGTCTGCCAAATATAATGGGACAAAAATCATCTTGTGGGGAACCGAGAACAAGAAAATCATTAGGATACTTTATTTTCCCACACAAGACTTCAACATCTCTAACAATCCCCATTGGTGCAATAGTATCTCTATTAGCAAGCTTAATAGTAACATCAATTTCCTCTAGTTCAACTGGTGCAATATCATGCATAATTTCTTTGTATAAGGAAAAGGGAATTGCACTCACGCTAGCACCCATATCACATAAGCCATGATAACAATGATCTCCTATTTTAACAGAAACAACAGGCATGCCAACAACTGGTCTATGTTTACTCTTAGTATCTGGCCTAGCAATTCTAGCAGCTTCATCACAGAAATGAATAACATGCCCATCAATATTATCAACCAAGAGATCTTTAACCATAGCAATACTAGGTTCAACTTTAATTTGTTCAGGGGGTGTAGGTGTTCTAATACAACTCTTACAAACCACAATTGAAGCTTTAACATGTTCCTTTATCCTAACAGGAAAGGGTGGTTTCTCAATGTAAGCAGTAGGAATAACAGGATCAGCATTATAAGTGATAGTTTCCTCCTCAACTTTAATATGTTCAACTACTTTCACTTCAATGGGAGGATGATATTTAAACCAGTTCTCCTTAGGGAGATCAACATGACTAGCAAAAGATTCACAGAAAAAAGCTACTATCTCAGAGTCAAGTCCATATTTAGTGCTAAATTCACGAAAAGCATCGGTGTCTATAAAGGATTTAACACAATCAAACTTAAGGTTTATACCTGACTCCTTACCTTCGTCGAGTTCCCAATCTTCAGAGTTGCGTTTAATTCTTTCCAATAAGTCCCACTTGAATTCAATATCTTTCTTCATAAAAGAACCAGCGCAAGAAGTATCGAGCATGGACCGATCATTATTAGAAAGCCGAGCATAAAAGTTCTGAATAATAATTCCTCTCGGGAGCTCATGATTGGGGCATGAATATAACATTGACTTAAGCCTCCCCCAAGCTTGAGCGATACTTTCTCCGTCACGAGGCCAAAAATTATAAATATAATTCCGATCACGATGATCCAGATGCATATGATAAAACTTCTGATGAAATTCCAATTTCAATCGGTTGTAGTTCCAAGATCCAATATCATCACATAGCCTGTACCATGTCAATGCCTTCTCCTTCAAAGATAAAGGAAAGACCTTCTTCTTGACATCATCCTCGGGCAAACCTGCAAGCTTAAATAATCCACAAACTTCAGCCACATAGATTAGATGCAAATCAGGATGTAGTGTTCCATCTCCTGCATAAGGATTAGCTAGCAGTTTCTCTATCATACCCGAGGGAATTTCATAATAAATATTTTCAATAGGTGCAGCAGGTTGAGGAGCATCTCTTTGTACTTCCGGTCGAGGTGAAGATACCCCGAAGAAGCCCCTCAAAGGATTACTTTCCATAGTAACAAGTGACAGTAAATTTCAGCACAGTATATAAATTTTTCCTTACCAAGTTCCACTCACCAGAGGCGCTTCACTCCCCGGCAACGGCGCCAGAAAAGAGTCTTGATGACCCACAAGTATAGGGGATCTATCGTAGTCCTTTCGATAAGTAAGAGTGACGAACCCAACGAGGAGCAAAAGGAAATGACAAGCAGTTCTCAGTAAGGTATTCTCTGCAAGCACTGAAATTATCGGTAACAGATAGTTTTGTGATAAGATAATTCGTAACGGGTAGCAAGTAACAAGTGTAAATAAGGTGCAGCAAGGTGGCCCAATCCTTTTTATAGCAAAGGACAATCCTGGACAAACTCTTATATATAGCAAAGCGCTCCCGAGGACACATGGGAATTTCTGTCAAGCTAGTTTTCATCATGCTCATATGATTCGCGTTCGTTACTTTGATAATTTGATATGTGGGTGGACCGGTGCTTGGGTGCTGCCCTTACTTGGACAAGCCTCCCACTTATGATTAACCACTCTCGCAAGCATCCGCAACTACGAAAGAAGAATTAAGATAAATCTAACCATAGCATGAAACGTGTGGATCCAAATCAGCCCCTTACGAAGCAACGCATAAACTAGGGTTTAAGCTTCTGTCACTCTAGCAACCCATCATCTACTTATTACTTCCCAATGCCTTCCTCTAGGCCCAAACAATGGTGAAGTGTCATGTAGTCGACGTTCACATAACAGCACTAGAGGAGAGACAACATACATCTCATCAAAATATCGAACGAATACCAAATTCACATGATTACTTATAACAAGACTTATCCCATGTCCTCAGGAACAAACGTGACTACTCACAAAGCATATTCATGTTCAAAATCAGAGGAGTATTAATTATCATTAAGGATCTGAACATATGATCTTCCACCAAGTAAACCAACTAGCATCAACTACAAGGAGTAATCAACACTACTAGCAACCCACAGGTACCAATCTGAGGTTTTGAGACAAAGATCGGATACAAGAGATGAACTAGGGTTTGAGAGGAGATGGTGCTGGTGAAGATGTTGATGGAGATTGACCCCCTCTCGATGAGAGGATCGTTGGTGATGACGATGGCTTCGATTTCCCCCTCCGGGAGGGAAGTTTCCCCGGCAGAACAGCTCCGTCGGAGCCCTAGATTGGTTCTGCCCAAGTTCCGCCTCGAGACGGCGGCGCTTCGCCCCGAAAGCTCTGTTATGATTTTTTCCTGGTCAAAACCCTCCATATAGTAGAAGATGGGCACCGGAGGGCTGCCAGGTGGGCCACAAGCCACCGGGGCGCGCCTAGGGGGGGTAAGGCGCGTCCCCTGGCTTGTGACTGCCTGGTGGGCCCCCTCTGGTATTTCTTCCGCCCAGTATTTTTCATATATTCCAAAATAATTCTCTGTAAATTTTCAGGACTTTTGGAGTTGTGTAGAATAGGTATCTCAGATTTGCTCCTTTTCCAGTCCAGAATTCCAGCTGCCGGCATTCTCCCTCTTCAAATAAACCTTGTAAAATAAGAGAGAAAGGGCATAAGTATTGTACCAAAGTGTGTAATAACATCCCATAATGCAATAAATATCAATATAAAAGCATGATGCAAAATGGACGTATCAACTCCTCATACGAACTCGGAATTGAGTGATTCTTTTTGCATTGGAAAGCTTGAGTCAGTAGCATTCTTGAGAAAAAATATCTGGAATTTGACATAATATTTTTCTGAGGAAAGTTGTAGAGAGAATTTTGATATATCCTGCTTGGTAGTCATTTGTCATCACTATCTTTACTGCAATTGTGATCCTCACTTATATTTTTCTATCCAAAGCTACTTGCTATCATCCATTGCTGCTATTTGTGCTTTGTCATGACTCCGTTAGTGTTCTAGGCTCGCATCTCTAGTACGGTCTAGCCTAGGACCAACACAGTACCGTCGTTGAGCATTTATTCAACATTGCATCTCTGAATTGATTATTGCTAATCTTTTGCTACCATATATTTTTATACCGTGTATGTATACGTTCACCTAGTAATCGCTTTACTCAATATTCAGAGATATTGACACCATCGGTTGCCGGTCACCACTTGCTGCATGGTAAGAATTTGTAAGACATTGATATTTGCTTTACTGTGAGCGTTTTACCACCACATCCTAGTAGTTCACAGGAACAATATTCTTGGATTTTGTTTCTTGTTTCTACAAACCATGACAGGATCTAGAGCTGTCAGTTTGTTGGCTTCATCGATCGTGGGAGATGTGCCACCACAACAACCGTCACGAGAGGTGCAAAGAGATCCAAATGCACATGATCATGTTAATGTTTCTATACCACCATTTAATGGCCATTTTAGATCTGTTTATATATTGAATGGGGGTTTGAAATAAATGATATATTTGCTTCCCATGATTTTGCTACATAAGAAAGTTAAGGTCGCAGTTGGTTCTTTCACTGGTTATGCCTTAGTTTGGTGGAGCGAATATTCTCGGTTACACCCTAATTATATACCCACTACTTGGGATGATTTGAAACTTTCCATGAGACACACATTCATTCCTATTTATTATACTCGTGACATGATTAAGAAGTTACAACATTTAAAACAAGGTAGTGACACCGTAACGAAATTATGATGAATTACAAACCACCTTGTTGCATTCCTCGTTAGAAGAAAGTGAAGAAGATTTTGTAGATAGATTTTGGGGAGGATTAAACTATGATATTCAGGAGATACTAATTCATGAAAATTGTTATCCTATGGATTGTTTGTTTAGTCTTGCTTGCAAAGCTGAACGGGAAATAAAACAACATGTTGCCCACAAGGAGAACGAGCGCAAGGAGCACATTCCAAGAGTTCATACGGTTGTTCCTTCAACTACTAGGCGTACTATGACAACCACATCAATTGTTGTTAGGGCTACATCACCTTCACCATGGGACACGTCACCGCCGAGAGTGCCTACACCATCTGCGTTGATCATAAGAGGTAATGACAAAGTTACTGATTTTCCACCTCTACATGAGTATGATGAATGCCTTGTCAATTCCAATGTACCCTTTGATGAGCTACCCATTACTTTGATCACACCACCTATTTTGAAGGACCATGTTCATGATTTGACTTTTCCATGTGATCAATTAACTATAATATCAAAAAATTGAGTGCACCCATTGAATTAACTGTTGATGGGAAAGAACCATGTGAATTAGGGTATAAATCAAATTTGGATCAAATATGTTTGAAAATAATTGTGCCAATGTTTAATTATTTTGATATGACCTCCAATGTTGGTGATGATTCTATGTCAAATAACATGTTGCATGTTTTCTTATTTAAGAATGTTGTAGCATGTAAATTTGGAACAATTCAAGTTTATTCATCAATGTTGGGATGGTTTAATGATGAGCATTGCCAACCTTTTGATATGAATAAGAGCTTCACTTATATGTGCAAACTAAGTTGCAATATTTTCATGTCTTTGACTTCTTGGGATAATACTTTGGCTTTATATTTCATGAATTTCGAAGAGTGCTCTTGTATAAATGTGTCACATGTGCCACAACAGAGATCAATAAAAATGGATGACATATACATATACAATGTGTACACCTTGTCCCTTTTATTAGCCACATTTCGGTTTAAGCAACGCCGAGGACGACTTTGTTTTCAAGAAGGGGAGGATGATGAGGACATGGCTACCTTGGATATTATCACAAATATTGCATATGCGTATTTATTTGAGGTGATTTCTGATAAAAGTTATGCAATAATTTATTTATGCTATACAGAACAAAAGTACTTCACCTCTTTTTATTTCATGCCTAATTGCAGAACTACCGAACACTTGTACAATCCACATATGAAGATAAGGGGAAAAGGGATGCTTAGGTGTTGTTCAAGAAGTTCTCTTACGTCACTTTTAGCCCAAGAGAAGATAGAGTCCAAGTCTCTCACGTTTTGGACTCAGATTCGGACTGCTCAGACATACTTGTCTCAAAACGCGAAGAAAGTTTTCACCCGTACTCTGAATTGGGTGATTCATTTTTTTGTTGGAAAGTAGATTCCATATGCTTTCCAGCCCAATTGGATTCACCTTCAAATACGTCTGGAGCGTGGAGATATTGACGAAACAATCTGACATTGCAGCAGAATCCGAGTGAAACTACAAGTCGAAAGGTGTTGCATCACCTCCACTTGGGCCCATGGGCCTTGTATGACCTAGGGTTAGTTTTAGACTGTCTTGGGATGTCCACCCACCTCCTTGGCCGCCACCGCTTGCTCCTATATAAGTAGATCAAGCTAGTTGCTTTTTCTTTGGGTTTTGTGTAGTTAAAAGTTAGCCATTGCAACTTCGTGTACTTCGTTTGTGTCCAACGACCAGACCAAGACCGCTTTCAGAACCCCACCTTTATCTATACTTCGTCTATATTTGCAATATTCAGATTGATTTTATTATATTCTTGCTTGTTCTTTGATTGCTTGCTGGAATAGACCTTCGTGGTCAGGTTGATCGTGCTCCGGCATGGTCAATAACCTCTTGGAGATTGGTTTAGCGATTGCTAAGGTGCAACGTTTTTGTAGTCGGATCGTCAAAGTCATCTCCACCGAACCGATAGTTATCATCCCACTGAAAGTTCGGAATCCTCGCCTCTATCACATGTCAAATGGAGACAGCCAGCCCATGCGCCTTCCCCATAAAAAAGGCATCAGCGAAGGCGTTGCTCATTCAGCGTTTGTAATTTCCCATGTCGGTACCGCCGCTGACTTCAATCTCGCGCAGAGCAGAGCGCCGCCGCACCACAACTTCTCCATCCTTCCACCCTCATTTTCAAGCTCGCCATGGCACCAAAGAAGGCCAAGCAGCCCGCAGCCCCGACGACGAAGAAGAAGGCCTAGAAGCCCGCCGACCTCGAGGTGGAGGCGAGGAAAGAGGCCAATGCGGCACCGCGGAGATCTTGTGTCGTCTTCTCGCCATCGGTGCTGACCTCCTACAATCTCACCACATGGTACGGGTACATGTGGCGGAAGAAGACCACGGCGCACCCCATGCCGGTCATGCTCCCCGGCGATACCAAGCCCGGCCTAGAGAAATATCAATTCTTCATGGCGTACTTCTACTGCGGGTTGGTTCCCCCTTTCTCCGCCTTCTTCACTTAGCTGATGCTAACATATGGCTTCAAGCTTTGGACTTTACCCCAAACGCCATCACCACCCTGTTAGTCTTCACTCATCTGTGCGAGAATTTTGTTGGCGTGCTCCCCAATGTCGCTCTATTCCGGCACTTCTTCTACCGGCGCATCGAAGGAGACACCCTCTCCGACAGGGTCTGATGAGGACATCAATACCATTGTTACACCCACAGCCCCTGCTGCTATAACTACTGGACCAGTTACTAGAGCTCGCGCATGCCAATTGAATCACCAGGTACTTTTGTTTCTTGGAAATCCTTCTAATGTTCATGAACATATGATGCTGCCTAAATTAGATACTTTTTTTTACTTATGAATGAAGGACCTAGCATGGACAAGAAGGATGACCACTGGAGCGGGAACAAGCATGGATAAGAAGGTGCGCGCGCGGGAAAGAACAATGGAGTTTCCAGTGGTGATTTTCGCACTTTGAAGCCACCATAAGGAGAGCATGAAGGCTTGGACAAAATATTCAAGACACCACTTTATAAATTTTGTCCATAGGCTATTATAGGTGCTGCGCCACCTTATTTTTGGGCCAGGCCCATGTAATTTCGAAATACCTTATCATAGGCTATTTTTAGAGTCCGTATGTGTGGGGAAACTGAGTTAGGGTTGGTTTCGGACCCCTCCTACAAGGGGCCACGAAATTCCCCTCTATTCCCCCATATATACAGCTTTAGGTTACCGTTTAGACTTGGGTTTTGTTTAGATTACAAGTTCGCCATAGCTGCAAGTTCACGTCCTTCGTTTGTGTTCCACGATGAGACCAAGATGTCACAGAACCCCACTTTCATCAATAAAGCTTTCCTCTTATATTCGCAATATCCAGATTGCAATTTCAGTTTCTTGCGTGTTCTTCATTTGCGTGCAGGAAATAGACCCTCGTGGTCAGGTTGATCATGCTCCGGCGTGGTCAATAACCTCTCGGAGTTGGTTTAGCGATTGCTAAGGCGTGACGTCTTCGCACGTTCGTAGTCGGATCATCAAAGTCTACTCCACCAAAAATGATAGCCACCATCTCATCGAAAGACAGGGACAACTTTGCCTCTATCAAGTGGTATCAGATTTCCAGGTTGCTCGGTGAGATTTTACCTGTTTTTCGTAGTTAGATTGCATCTGTTCTTCATACCTATAGTCTACGAAAAAGCCACCAAAAAAATTAGGGTTAGTTCATCATATCCAAACCAATCTGAGCCTTTGCATAATCTTTTCAGTGTTTTTCCTTTCTTGAATTTGCGGTTGCATCGTCGTGTCGAGTTGCTGGTCTTAGGGTCTAGTCCTTTAGAGTTTCGTGTTCTGTTCACAAGTTGTCATGTCGCCACCACACCATCTTCATTGCTACCATATACCATCACCCACCACCATTATCACCGCTGCCATATACCATCACCCACCATCAATCCGTGTCCATATATACCACCACAGATCCGCCACCAATCTGAGTTCATCACATATTCGGTTTGATTTCGAGATCCCTTTGTTTTCAGTTTCGTGTTTCCTTGCCTGAGTAGGTTTCGAAAAAAAGAGTCTGGAGACCCCCGGACAGTTTTTAGGCCAAAATTACGGCGGGTGAATTTTTTCCCTATCCTGTTTTTAGGCTTTCTGAGCGTTTTGAGACACTCGCCATCATAGTGATTTTTAGCGCAATTTTTGGTCGTCGTAGCCCCGAATTGCTCCCAAAAAAAGTCAATTTTTTGTGTCTATCCTGTTTATACGTCTTGGGAAGAGTTTTGAGACACTCACCATTACAGTGATTTTCTAAAAAAAGAGCGCAAAAAAGGCGCCAAAAAAGTGAGATTTTTTTAGAGTGTGCTCTTCCCTTGATTACGTGTCGTGCTTTTGTTGGTGTTCTAGGCTCGCGTCTCTAGTACGGTCTATCCTAGGACCAGTACCGTACCGTCGTTGAGCGTCTTTTCAACTTTGCATCTCTGAACTGGTTATTGCTGACCCCCTTTTGCTACCATATTATAAGCCTTCCCAGGTCCACATACATCTACGTCATGCGTTTGACTCTTCCTGGTAATCGCTCTATCCAAGATTTGAGAGTTTTGACTACAACGGTTGCCGATCACCGCCTGCTGCTTGGTAAGAGCTGGTAAGGATTTGAGATTCGCTTGACGGATTTGTGACACACCACCAGCACCACCACCACCATTTCCTAGTAGTCAGTAGGTTCGCATTCTTGTGTGTTTCCTATTGCTGCTAACCATGCCAGGATCACAAGCTGACGAGATTGACTGGGAGGGTATGAGCAACAAGGTGCTCCATGATAAATTTCAACAAATGATGGCTGACCAGGTACAAGATTTCGTGACCAGCCTTGGAGAGGCCATGTAGAAGCTAGATGGTTTGGAGAATACATTCGACACCAAGATGGACACCAAGTTCAACGAGGTTCTTGCCCATCTACCACCGCCAGCTACAGCTACCGTCCCTCTCCAACGACAACAACATCAACATGGTGCAAATTTCGTGGGACGAGCGCGACGTGTGCCTCTCGACCAAGGCCAAAATTCTGGTGCCGTTGCTACTGCTGCTACTGTTGCGGCTTCTATGGCTGCTGCTGCTACTGCTGAGCAGGATGCGGATTATGATGGTGATTATGATGACAAGGGAGAGGTTGCCCCAGATCAGCCCTAGGGGCAACCACCACCACACGCACCTGGTCGTCCACATGGCTACTATCGCAACGGTAGGGCTGCACCACCCCCTCAGGTACGGGATCATGACCATCTCCCTAAACTTAAATTGAATACTCCGACATTTGAGGGTAGATACGTTCCTGATATATATCTTACTTGGGAGTTAGAAACAGAACAATGTTTTACATGCTTACTATTTCCTGAGGATAGACGTGTTGCTGCTGCTGTTTGTGCATTCACTAGTTTTGCTTGTGTTTGGTGGTCTGAACATTGTAGAATACATCGTGATAATATCCCAACTACTTGGGCTGCTTTGAAAACTACTATGCGTAATCGTTGGGTTCCACCATATTATCAATGTGAATTGCTTCAAAATTTGCAGCGTTTAAGACAAGGAAAAAAATCCCGTGGAGGAATATTATCAGGAGATACAAACTGACATGATTAGATGTGGTATTGTTGAGGAGAATGAAGCTATGCTTGCACGATTTATGGGTGGATTAAATAGAGAGATCCAGACTATTCTAGAGTATAAGGAGTATAACACTATCACTCGTTTATTCCATCTTGATTGCAAAGCTGAACGTGAAGTGCAGGATCGACAAGCAATGGCGAGAACTAATTTTTCTACAGGACGAGCTTCATCATGGACACCACATACATCATCTACTTCCACACGTCCTACTACACCACCACTTCCTTCAGCCGCCAACTCCAACAGAGATACAAGAAAATAGGCACCGCCACCAGCCTCCGGTAAGGGCACACCTTCGGGGACTGCACAGAGCTCTTCTTCATCCATGGCATCTACAGGGCAAACACATGATGTTATTTGTCGTCGTTGCAAGGGTGGAGGTCACTATGCGAGAGAATGCCCTTTCAAGCATGTGATGATTGTTACTGAGAATGGTGGATATGCCTCCTAGTGATTATGATGAGGAGACTTTGGCTCTTACTGCAAGTGAAGAACATGGTGCCGAGCATACTGAAGAAGAGACACAGGACATGGCTGCTGACTATGCTGACAGGTATGAAAGTTTAGTTGCTTAATGTATTCTGAGTGTGCATATTACACATGCTGAGCAAAATCAGAGGTACAACTTGTTCCATATAAAGGGAGTTGTGAAGGAGTGTTCTGTTCACGTCATCATCGATGGAGGGAGTTGTGACAACTTGGCTAGCATGGAGATGGTGGAGAAGCTGTCTCTAACCACTAGACCACACCCTCATCCTTATTACATCCAATGGTTCAACAACAGTGGCAAGGTTAAGGTAACATGTATTGTTCGTGTGCACTTTAGCATTGCTACATATTCTAATTATGTTGATTGTGATGTGGTACCCATGCAAGCATACTCCGTTTACTTGGTTGACCATGGCAATTTGATAAAATTGTGTACACCATGGTAGGACAAATCAGTACACTCTTGTTCATAAGGATAAAAATATAACTTTACTTCCCCTGTCTCCTGAACATATTATGAAAGATGACATTGCTAGAGCTAGTAAAGCAAAACAGGAGCAAAGTGAGAGTGAAAATCAGATTGTGGCAAAGGAATTTGAGCAACATAATAAGCCTAATAAACCATCATCTAGTGTTGCATCTGAAATAAAACTGAAGAGTGGTTGTTTACTTGCCACTAAATCTGATATTACTGATTTGGATGGTACTATATCTTTTTTCTATGCTTTTGTATGCAAAGAGGTATTATTTTCATTCGAGGACATGCCTCCCTCTTTGCCTCCTGCTGTCACTAACATTTTGCAGGAGTTCGCTGACGTCTTTCCACAAGACGTGCCACCGGGATTACCACCTATTCGAGGGATTGAACATCAGATTGACTTAATTCCCGGTGCATCGCTACCCAACCATGCGCCCTACCGTACCAATCCAGAGGAGACGAAGGAGATTATGCATCAAGTACAAGAGCTGCTCAACAAAGGTTATATACGCGAATCCCTTAGTCCTTGTGCTGTTCCTATTATTCTAGTGCCGAAAAAGGATGGTACATTACGTATGTGTGTTGATTGTAGATGCATTAATAATATTACTATTCGTTATCGTCATCCTATTCCTAGGCTAGATGATATGCTTGATGAATTCAGTGGCTCTACAATTTTCTCCAAAGTTGATTTGCGTAGTGGATACCATCAAATTCGTATGAAATTGGGAGATGAATGGAAAACAACATTTAAAACTAAGTTTGGATTATATGAGTGGTTAGTCATGCCTTTTGGGTTAACTAATGCACCTAGCACTTTCATGAGATTAATGAACGAGGTTTTACGTGCTTTCATTGGACGATTTGTGGTAGTCTACTTTGATGATATATTTGTTTATAGTAAATCTTTGGAGGAACACTTGGATCATTTGCGTGCTGTTTTTATTGCTATACGTGATGCACGTTAGTTTGGTAACCTTGGGAAGTGCACCTCTTGCACCGATCGAGTGTCTTTTCTTGGCTATGTTGTTACTCCACAGGGAATGGAAGTTGATAAAGCCAAGATTGAAGCTATTGAGAGTTGGCCGCAGCCCAAAACGGTCACACAAGTGAGGAGTTTTCTTGGACTCGCTGGTTTTTATAGGCATTTTGTGAGGGATGTCAGCACCATTGCTGCACCTCTCAATGAGCTTACAGAGAAGATGTGCCTTTTGTTTTGGGTACCGCACAGGGAGAAGCCTTCACGGTATTCAAAGATAGGTTAACACATGCTCCTTTACTCCAACTTCCTGATTTTAATAAGACTTTTGAGCTTGAATGTGATGTTAGTTGAATTGGATTAGGAGGTGTTTTATTACAAGATGGTAAACCTATTGCATACTTTTCTGAAAAATTAAGTGTGCCTAGTCTGTATTATTCTATGTATGATAAGGAATTATATGCTCTTGTTCGGACTTTGGAAACATGGCAACATTATTTATGGCCTAAAGAATTTGTCATACATTCTGATCATGAATCTTAGAAACATATTAAAAGTCAAGCAAAACTGAAACGTAGACATGCTAAATAGTTTGAATTCATTGAGACTTTCCCTTATGTCATTAAACACAAGAAGGGTAAAGAAAATGTTATTGTTGATGCATTGTCTCGTCGTTATACTATGCTTTCACAACTTGACTTTAAAATATTTGGTTTGGAGACCATCAAAGATCAATATGTGCATGATGCTGAATTTAAAGATGTGTCGGAGAATTGTAAAGAAGGGAGAACAAGGAATAAGTTTATCATAAATGATGGATTTGTGTTCCGTGCTAACAAGCTATGCATTCCAACTAGCTCCGTTCGTCTTTTGTTGTTGCAGGAGGAGCATGTAGGAGGCTTAATGGGACACTTTGGCATGAAGAAGACGGAGGACGTACTTGCTACGCATTTATTTTGGCCAAAGATGAGACGGGATGTTGAGCGTTTTGGTGCTCGCTGCACTACATGTCAAAAAGCTAAGTCACGACTCAATCCTCATGGTTTATATATGCCCTTACCTGTACCTAGTGTTCCTTGGGAAGATATCTCTATGGACTTTGTTTTAGGTCTACCTCGAACAAAGAAGGGGAGGGATAACATATTTGTTGTCATGGATAGATTTTCGAAAATGGCACACTTTATACCATGTCATAAAAGTGATGATGCTGCTAATGTTGCTGATTTGTTCTTTCGTGAAATTATTCGCTTGCATGGTGTGCGAAATACAATTGTTGTAGATCGTGGTGCTAAATTTCTTAGCCACTTTTGGTGATGTTTATGGGCTAAGTCGGGGACTAAACTGCTTTTTAGTACTACATGTCACCCCCAAACTGATGGACAAACTAAAGTAGTCAATAGATCATTATCTACTATGCTTAGGGCTGTTTTGAAGAATAACCTGAAAATGTGAGAAGAATGCTTGCCTCATATTGAATTTGCTTATAACCCTTCACTGCATTCTACTACTAAGATGTGCCCTTTTGAAGTTGTGTATGGTTTCTTACCTCATGCACCTATTGATTTGTTGCCTCTTCCATCTTCGGGAACGTTAATTTTCATGCTAAAGAACGTGCTGAATTGATATTAAAGATGCATGAGTTAACTAAGGAGAACATTGAGCGTATGAATGCTAAATATAAAGTTGCTAGAGATAAGGGTAGAAAACATGTTGTCTTTGCACCTGGAGATCTTATTTGGTTACATTTGCGTATGGATAGGTTTCCTGAATTGCGCAGGTCAAAGCTAATGCCACGTGCTGATGGTCCTTTTAAGATGTTAGAGAAAATCAATGATAATGCATATAAACTTGAGCTGCCTGCAGATTTTGGGGTTAGTCCCACTTTTAACATTGCAGATTGGAAGCCTTATTTTGGTGAGGACGATTAGCTTCCATCGAGGACGACTTCAGTTCAAGAAGGGGAGGATGATGAGGACATCAATACCATTATTACACCCACAACCCCTGCTGCTATACATACTGGACCGGTTACTAGAGCTCGTGCATGCCAATTGAATTACCAGGTACTTTCGTTTCTTGGAAATCCTTCTAATGTTCATGAACGTATGATGCTGCCTAAATTAGATACTTTTGTTTTACTTATGAATGAAGGACCTAGCATGGACAAGAAGGATGGCCATTGGAGCGGGAACAAGCATGGAGAAGAAGGTGTGCGCGCGGGAAAGAACAATGGAGCTTTCAGTGGTGATTTTTGCACTTTGAAGCCACCATAAGGAGAGCATGAAGGCTTGGACGAAATATTCAAGATGCCACTTTATAAATTTCGTCCATAGGCTATTATAGGTGCTGCGCCACCTTATTTTTGTGCCAGGCCCATGTAATTTCGAAATACCTTATCATAGGCTATTTTTAGAGTCCGTATGTGTGGGTAAACTGAGTTAGGGTTGGTTTCGGACCCCTCCTACAAGGGGCCACGAAATTCCCCTCTGTTCTCCATATATACAGCCCTTAGGGCGCCGTTTAGACTTGGGTTTTGTTTAGATTACAAGTTCACCATAGAAGCAACTTTGCGTCCTTCGTTTGCGTTCCACGACAAGACCAAGACGTCACAGAACCCCACTTTCATCAATAAAGCCTTACTCTTATATTCGCAATATCCAGATTGCAATTTTAGTTTCTTGCTTGTTCTTCGTTTGCGTGCAGGAAATAGACCCTTGTGGTGAGGTTGATCGTGCTCCGGCGTGGTCAATAACCTCTCAGAGTTGGTTTAGCGATTGCTAAGGCGCGATGTCGTCGCACGTTCGTAGTCGGATCGTCAAAGTCTACTCCACCAAAAACGATAGCCACCATCTCATCGAAAGATAGAGACAACTTCGCCTCTATCAGCGTCACATGGATCCCTAGGACGTACACCAAGTAGGTTTACCCCTCCGGGCCTACTACACTTGAAGTGGACCGAGTGGTGCCGGGAGTAGTGCTGGATCAAGGAGAGGGACTAGTCGGACTTCTGCAATCCCCAGAAGAAGATGCCTGTCCGCGGCAAGGATTGGAGCTACATCGACGCGAGTGACGACAAGCTCACAATCGCCATCAACCGCATCCTCTGCCTCAAGGCTGCCGGTCTCACCATTGAGATGGTGGGCTCAGATTTCCTCCATCGCTGCATCACTCCGTTGGAAGAACGACAATGATTCACCTGGGAGTTCAAGAATGCGGCGGACATCATGAGGCTGCACGTTGGACTGGTCTCCAGTCTGACGATGTTGCAACACAACCCTCTCTACCATCAGCTTTCCGAGTCGACGACATGTCAACCTGCTGCCAGGCATAATCCCCCCTATGCAAAAACTCCACCAAGGACTCCATCTTGGCGATGATTCCGGCATGCAATGCACATGGATTCGATCACATGTGCCAGGAGCCGGTGCAGGAGGTGGTGAGGGCTTGGTTCGACTCCTTGACAAAGAAGCCCATTAGGGACGAGGACCAACTCATCCATGATAGCACCAACGCCGAGCTCGAGTGGATCGTCAACAGAACCGCGGAGACTAGTCTGGCGCAAGGCGCCAACAGCTCCAAGTTTGCCGCGCCTGAAGATGAAGAAGGCGCCGAGGAGGAGGAAGAGGACGAGCGCGAGGCCGAGGCAGCAACGTGCTTGTCGGAAGAGCCTGTCGGAGTGCATAGTGATGAAGTTGCCGAGTAGCAGGAGGAAGAGAAGCCCCCAGCTCCTGTCGCTCAAAAGATGAAGAAGTCGCATGTTCTCTGGAAGGCAACTACCGGAGAGCCCGTTTGCCCTTTGTTGCCGGTTGACAAAGAAGTTTAGGAGGACGCTTTCGTGGACGCCGCCCGCTAGTGGAAGTCTGGATTGTAGCCTCCTCCGAGCGACAAACCCAGCGTGCCCCTTCGAGGCGACTGGCCACACCTGCCGCCGGGACGACAAAATCTTCCCAGCCTGCCGCAGCTTCGGCAAGCAAGCGTGTCTGAGCTCCATCTCCACCACCTGCACCTGCTGCTAGCCATGGGGTCATCTGGGACATTTCAGCCCTTAGCGACTCGAAGGAGGAGGAAGAGTAAGTACCTTCATCTTTCTTCGGCAAGTCTGTAATTCCTCGTTGATTTGTTTTTTTGATTTGCTATTGCCTTGATTCTGCAGGGAAGGGGAAACTTGGCGCAGCGAGTGGCCAAGAAGACGAATTATGTGGCTGCGGCAGAGGCGATGACAAGCACGACGCCAGAAGCGAACGTCGTCGTTGACAGCCACCGGCGCAGCCCCCAGCGCAGCCCCGAGCGGGGAAGCACCGTGCAGTACCCGCTGGCTGATACTTGTGATCTATGTTGTGTTTTTCCCCGAAGAGGAGGGAATGATGCAGCACAGTATAAATACGTATTTCCCTCAGTGAGAACCAAGGTTATCAAACCAATAGGAGGATCACACAACTCCCGTCTTCAGCGCCTACACACAAAAAGCAAACACTTGCACCCAACGCGGGCAAGAGGGTTGTCAATCCCCTTGAACTCGTTACTTGCAAGAAAATGAGTAGTGTAGATGATAGTTGATAATTATAAATTACAAAATAAATAAAAAATAAATAATAGCAGCAAGATAATAAGAGCATTTGTAAATTTATATGGGAATAGACCCAGGGGCCATAGTGTTCTCTAGAGGCTTCTCTCTTAAATAAAGCATATAGTGGGCAAACAATTACTGTTCGGCAATTGATAGAAAAGCGCATAGTTATGCAATATTTATTCATGGCAATGATCATGTGTATATAGGCATCACGTCCATAAACAAGTAGACTGACTCCTGCCTGCATCTACTACTATTAATCCACTTCGAGAGAGCTTCTATGCTTGCCTCTCTAGGTATTAAGTTCATAACAAACAAAGTAATGCTTGGAGAACGATGACATCATGTAGACAAAGTAAACTCAATTAATATGAATGAACCCCATCATTTTATCCTTACTGGTAGCAATACAAATACGTGTATTGTCCCCTACTTTGTCACTGGGATATAGAGCACCGCAAGATTAAACCCACTACAACGCACCCCTCTCACTGAAGATAAACCAATCTAGTTGGCAAAACTAAACCGATAGATCCGTGAGATTTACGAAGCTATGATTATTCAGAGGAGACTCAAATATTTTACCATGAATAATCTGAACATAATCCCACAATTCATCGGACCACAACAAACACACCGCAAAAGAAGATTACATCGAATAGATCACCGCGAAGATCGCGGTGAACTTTGTATTGAAGAACAAAGAGAGAGAAGAAGCCATCTAGGTACTAGCTATGGACCTCTAGGTCTGTGGTGGACTACTCACGCATCACCATGGGAGCAGCAAGGATGATGTAGAGGCCCTCCGTGATTGATCCCCCTTCCCGCGGGGCACCGGAAAAGGGCCCCAGATGAGATCGCGGCGGAACAAAGACTTGGAGCGGCGGAAAAAGTGTTTCGGGAGCTCCCCTAGGGTTATTGGAATATATGTGAATTTATAGGCCGGAGTATGGGGCCAGGAGAGCCGGGGGCGACCACAAGCTAACAGGGCACACCCACCCCCCTCGGCGCGCCCTATTGGCTTGTGGGGCCCCCTTGTGGCCTTCGGTCTTCTCTCGAAGCTTCCAGGTCTTCTTTTGGTCCAGAAAAAATCATCAAAAAGTTTCGGGGCAATTGGACTTCATTTGGTACTGTAAACCTGAAAAGCTAAAAACATGCAGAAAACAACAATTGGCACTTGGCACTAGGTTAATAGTTTAGTGCTCAAAAATAATATGAATCAGCAAATAATTTCCCAAAAAGTATCCTAAAATGATAATATTATAGCATGGAACAATCAAAATTATAGATACGTTGGAGATCTATCACTGGCCAATGCCGGCGTGTATGCCACTTCTTCCACTGTTCCTCTGCAAACGGGGGCGGAGCGCCATGAAGAGGAGTGCCCGAAGGCAACTCCCTCAGAGACCACTCCGGCAACCTCCTTCAGGAAGGCAACTCTCCAGCAAGGGCCTCCACCGACGAGATCATCCGCATCGTGGATGTGCCGGCATGCGAAGCTTCCGGCATCCATGCGATGATAACCGAAGTTGTCGAAGAAGGGGAGGCCCTTCTCAACAAGTCACTACACGTAATCCTCTTGCCGTCAAGCACTTTCTTCCTTTTAGTATATTTTCTTTCTTTTTCTGCCTTCTTGAACTTTGTCTTGAGTCCGATTTTCTTCTTCTTCTTCTCCTCCGTTCCTTTAGATCTGCTCCCAACTGACGAGATGGATGTAAACATTAACGTTGGGGAGATGGCCAAGGAGGCGGCCGACGGGGTGAGCCGGATCACGGTTAATGAAGGGGACGCCAGGGAAGCTGCGGCAGAGACCAACAGAGAGACCGTTGAGGAGGTGGTCCATGAAGCAGCTACAAATATTGGCAGCATTCCTTCCCTAGGAGCGCCAAACTAGGGCACGCTCATCGAGATGGGAGCGACTGACAAGCCTGCGGCAGCCGCCGACTCCGTTCCATCGACATCTAAAGTGCCTCCTCCAAGTAGGTATCTCAAAGTTAGTGATCTCCAGTTCATTAGTGTGCCGGCAAGGTGCATGTTGAAGCTTTCACCCGGGAAGAGGTTCTTGATGATCCGGTATCCACCGTCGGAGGTGAAGCTACCGTTGATCCACGCGGCAGCAACGACGAGGCCAAGCAGCATCGCATTGTTTTGTCCATCAATGAGAACTTCAAACAACTCCAAGCCCACTATGACAGTCGTACATAGCGACTGGATCGCCAGGAAGCTATTGTCGCCGAAGCAAAGGCTGACTTCTAGAGGCGGGTTGCCGAGGCACGAACTTGGTACACCACTAGCCTCCAAGACACCACTGACTGCCAAGCTCAGCTCAATCAGACGATCCAGGGTTTCATATTGGAGAAGGCCGAGGCGAAGCAGATGTAGGAAGAGGCCGCCAAGAGGATTGCCGCCTCCATAGCTAACTCATCGAGTTCAAGGCTGAGCTCGACTCACATGAAGTGGACCTGATACGTCTCCGTCGTATCTATAATTTTTGATTGTTTCATGCCAATATTCTACAACTTTCATATACTTTTGGCAACTTTTTATACTATTTTTGGGACTAACATATTGATCAAGTGCCCAGTGTCAGTTCCTGTTTGTTGCATGTTTTTTGTTTCGCAGAAAATCCATATCAAACGAAGTCCAAACGGGATAAAAACTTACGGAGATTTTTTTTGGAATATATGTGAATTTTGGGAAGTGGAATCAACAGAAGGCGGTGCCCGAGGGGCCCACAAGCCATAGGGGCGCGCAATGGGGGGTAGGACGTGCCAGGCTGGCTTGTGGCCACCCCGTAAGGCGGTTGGTGCCCTTCTTTCGCCGCCCCTCCGCTGCCATGGAGGCCAAGGACCAGAGGGGAAACCCTCCTCCCATCTAGGGGGAGGTCAAGGAAGAAGAAGAAGGAGGGGCTCTCTCTCCCCCTCTCTCTCGGTGGCGCCGGAACGCCGCCGGGGCCATCATCGTGACGGCGATCTACACCAACAACTTCGCCGCCGTCATCACCAACTCTCTCCCCCGCTACGCAGCGGTTCAACACCTCTTCTCCCCGCTGTAATCTCTACTTAAACATGGTGCTCAACGCTATATATTATTTCCCAATGATGTTTGGCTATCCTATGATGTTTGAGTAGATCCGTTTTGTCCTATGGGTTGATTGATGATCATGATTGGTTTGAGTTGCATCTTTTATTATTGGTGCTGTCCTATGGTGCTCTTCGTGTCGCGCAAGCATGAGGGATCCCCGCTGTAGGGTTTGCAATATGTTCATGATTTGCTTATGGTGGGTGGCGTGAGTGATAGAAGAACAGACCCGAGTAAGTAGGTTGTTTGCGTATGGGAATATAGAGGACTTGATACCTTATAATGCTATGGTTGGGTTTTACCTTAATGATCTTTAGTAGTTGCGGATGCTTGCTAGAGTTCCAATCATAAGTGCATATGATCCAAGTAGAGAAAGTATGTTAGCTTATGCCTCTCCCTCATATAAAATTGCAATAATGATTACCGGTCTAGTTATCGATTGCCTAGGGACAAATAACTTTCTTGTGACAAAAAGCTCTCTACTAAGACTAACTTAGTTGTTTCTTCATCTAAACAGCCCCTAGTTTTTATTTACGTGCTCTTTATTATCTTGCAAACCTATCCCGTTACACCTACAAAGTACTTCTAGTTTCATACTTGTTCTAGGTAAAGCGAACGTTAAGCGTGCGTAGAGTTGTATCGGTGGTCGATAGAACTTGAGGGAATATTTGTTCTACCTTTAGCTCCTCGTTGGGTCCGACACTCTTACTTATCGAGAAAGGCTACAACTGATCCCCTATACTTGTGGGTTATCAAGACCTTTTTCTGGCGCCGTTGCCGGGGAGCAATAGCGTGGGGTGAATATTCTCGTGTGTGCTTGTTTGCTTTATCACTAAGTAGATTTTATTTGCTGTTCTAAGTTGTTCTCTATCTTTAGTTATGGATATGGAACACGAAATAGCAAAAAATTAGGTGTACTTTCTACTCATGGAGATGGGGAACCTCCTAAAACCCTCGAAGCTCGTTATGTGAAAGATATTATGCACTACTTTAATAATCCTGAGAAAACCCCATTCAATTATATAGTGGGAGACAGGTTGGATCAACATGAATACTTTAGGGATTATCGCTTGACTCAAAAAGGGAAACTGTTATGGGATCAGATTCATATGCTGCATTGGTATGCTTGGAATTTATGCCAGAGATATGATTATACTTGTTGCTCTAGGATGAAGGCTCCACACCTTCCTTTTTCATGTAAATTTAATGATAATGAAACCTTGGCTTCTTATGCTAAAGGTATTTATGATTGCTATGATGTGGAACGAATAGAAGAATCCATTGCTTTTAAGGGTGCTTATGAAATTGAATCTTTGTTTGAAAAGTGTGAAAATTATGATGATGATGTTTATAGACATGAAAATTTTGCTATACTTAAATATTGCTATGAGAATTATGAATATAATTCCGATATTGATGCATTTATTGAGAAAGTCTCCGCTATCCAAGAAGAGACTAATATTTTGCAGGAATCTATGGAAGAAGAAATTGATGACACTGTGAGCTCATTAGATGAAAAAGATGAGGAGGAGAGTGAAGAACAAAAGGAGGAAGAGCGGTTTAGCTACCCGTGCCCACCTTCTAATGAGAGTAACTCTTCAACTCATACATTGTTTAATTTCCCTTCGTGCTTACCGAAGCATGAATACTATGATGATTGCTATGATCCCTTTGATTCGTTTGAAATATCCCTTTTTGATGAGATTGATGCTTGCTATGCTTGTGGCCATGATGCCAATATGAATTATGCTTATGGAGATGAACTTGCTATAGTTCCTTATGTTAAGAATGAAATTGTTGCTATTGCACCCAAACATGATAGTCCTATTATCTTTTTAAATTCTCCCAACTACACTATATCGGAGAAGTTTGCGCTTATTAAGGATTATATTGATGGGTTGTGTTTTACTATTGCACATGATGATTTTGATGGATATAATATGCATGTGCTTGCTGCTCCTACTTGCAATTATTATGAGAGAGGAACTACATCTCCACCTCTCTATGTTTCCAATACGATAAAATTGCAAGAAACTGCTTATGCTATGGATTGGCCTTTACTTGATGTGCATGAATTGTTCTTTTATGACATGCCGATGCATAGAAAGAGAGTTAGACTTTGTTGTTGCATGATATATGTTACTTTGTGCTCACTACTAAATTACAAATCATTGTTAATTAAAATTGGCTTTGATATACCTTGGGATCCGGGTGGATCTATTACTTGAGCACTTTATGCCTAGCTTAATGGCTTTAAAGAAAGCGCTGCCAGGGAGACAACCCGGAAGTTTTAGAGAGTCATTTTATTCTGTTGTGTGCTTTTATATAGTTTAAAAAAACAAAAAAATAAAGAGGGGAACCTAAAACTTTTTCAAAAAGAAAAGTGAAAGTGAGAGAGACGAGCATTGTTAAAATGGGAGCATGCCTTGAACTTTGTTCATGCCCATGGAAACCTTGTGAATCTTAATTACAGAAACTTTTCAAAAAAAATAATTATCCCCTTGTATAAATCCATTGTATTATAAAATAATGTGCCAAGATTTGCCTTTAGGATGATTAGATTGCTTGTTTGGTGTGTGCAGTGCAAAAACAGAAACTTTGGCTGTAGTGCGTGAATTTACATTTTTTACTGGAATGTCAAAAGTTTCTAAATTTTTTACACAGTACTGCTATGAAAATTGATTATTTTTTACTAATGTGTCAGAATTTTTAGAGTTACAGAAGTATAGTAAATGTTCAGATTGCTTCAGACTGTTCTGTTTAAGACAGATTATGTTTTTGATGCATTGTTTTGCTTGTTTTGATGAAACTACAGATTGTATCGGTGGTATAAGCCATAAAGAAGTTATAATACAGTAGCTACAATGCAAAAATAAAATGTGAATGGGTTTGCAACAGTACTTAAAGTGGTAATTTGCTTTATTATACTAACGGATCTCACGAGGGTTTTGTTAAGTTTTGTGTGATTGAAGTTTTCAAGTTTTGGGTGAGATCACGATGGATGAAGGAATAAGGAGTGGAAAGAGACTAAGCTTGGGGATGCCCGAGGCACCCCAAGGTAATATTGAAGGACTCCCAAGAAACTAAGCTTGGGGATGCCCCGGTAGGCATCCCCTCTTTCTTCTAACAACCATCGGTAATTTTACTTGGAGCTATATTTTTATTCGTCACATGATATGTGTAAATCTTGGAGCGTCGTGTGCTTTTTTATTTTTCTTTTAATAATGCACCATGATGGTATGAGAAAGTCCTTGGTTGATTTATAGAAGGCTCTTTGCACCTCACTTATATCTTTTGAGTATGGCTTTATAGAATGCTTCATGTGCTTCACTTATATCATTTGAAGTTTGGATTGCCTGTTTCTCTACATATAAAAAACCGCCATTTGTAGAATGCTCTTTTGCTTCACTTATATTTGTTAGAGCGTGGGCATATCTTTTGTAGAAAGAATTAAACTCTCATGCTTCACTTATATCTATTTAGAGTGTTAACAGGAGTTGGTCATTCACATGGTTAGTCATAAAATCCTACATAAAACTTATAGATCACTGAATATGATGTGTTTGATTCCTTTCAATAGTTTTGCGATATAAAGATGGTGATACTAGAGTCATGCTAGTGAGTAATTGTGCATTCGTAGAAATACTTGTGTTAAAGTTTGTGATTCCCGTAGCATGCACGTATGGTGAACCGTTATGTGAAGAAGTCGGAGCATGATTTATTTATTGATTGTCGTCCTTTGTGTGGAGGTCGGGAGCGCGCGATGGTTAAGTCCTACCAACCTGTCCCCTAGGGGCATGCGTCTAATACTTTGTTTCAGTAGCTAATAGATTTTTGCAATAAGTATGTGAGTTCTTTATGACTAATGTTGAGTCCATGGATTATACGCACTCTCACCTTTCCACCATTGCTAGCCTCTCTAGTATCGAGCAACTTTCGCCGGTGCATTAAACCCACCATATTCCCTTCCTCAAAACATCCACCATACCTACCTATTATGGCATTTCCATAGCCATTCCGAGATATATTGCCATGCAACTTCCACCGTTCCATTTATTATGACACGCACCATCATTGTCATATTGCTTTGCATGATCGTAAGATAGCTAGCATGATGTTTTCATGGCTTGTCCGTTTGATGTCATTGCTACGCTAGATCATTGCACATCCCGGTACACCGCCGGAGGCATTCATATAGAGTCATATTTTGTTCTAGTATCGAGTTGTAATTCTTGAGTTGTAAGTAAATAAAAGTGTGATGATCATCATTATTAGAGCATTGTACCACGTGAGGAAAGGATGATGGAAGCTATGATTCCCTCACAAGTTGGGATGAGTCTCCGGACTTTATGAAAAATAAAAGAGGCCAAAGAAGCCCAAATAAAAAAAGAGAGGCCAAAGAAGCCCACCAAAAAAACAAAGAAAACAAAAAAAATGAGAGAAAAGAGAGAAGGGGCAATGCTACTATCCTTTACCACACTTGTGCTTCAGAGTAGCACCATGTTTTTCATATAGAGAGTCTCCTATGTTGTCACTTTCATATACTAGTGGGAATTTTTCATTATAGAACTTGGCTTGCATATTCCAATGATGGGCTTCCTCAAATTTCCCTAGGTCTTCGTGAGCAAGCAAGTTGGATGCACACCCACTAAGTTTCTTTTGAGCTTTCATACACTTATAGCTCTAGTGCATCCGTTGCATGGCAATCCCTACTCGCTCACATTGATATCTATTGATGGGCATCTCCATAGCCCGTTGATACGCCTAGTTGATGTGAGACTATCTCCTTCTTTTTGTCTTCTCCACAACCACCATATTCCATTCCACCTATAGTGCTATATCCATGGCTCACGCTCATGTATTGCGTGAAAGTTGAAAAAGTTTGAGAATACTAGAGTATGAAACAATTGCTTGGCTAAAACCAGGGTTGTGCATGATTTAATACTTTGTGTGATGAAGATGGAGCATAGCCAGACTATATGATTTTGTAGGGATAACTTTCTTTTAGCCATGATATTTTGAGAAGACATGATTGATTTATTAGTATGCTTGAAGTATTATAGTCTTAATGTCAAATGATAGACTATTGCTTTGAATCACTCGTGTCTAAATATTCATGCCATGATTAGATTATATGATCAAGATTATGCTAGGTAGCATTCCACATCAAAAATTATCTTTTTTATCATTTACCTACTCGAGGACGAGCAGGAATTAAGCTTGGGGATGCTGATACATCTCCGTCGTATCTATAATTTTTGATTGTTTCATGCCAATATTCTACAACTTTCATATACTTTTGGCAACTTTTTATACTATTATTGGGACTAACATATTGATCCAGTGCCCAGTGCTAGTTCCTGTTTGTTGCATGTTTTTTTGTTTCGCAGAAAATCCATATCAAACGAAGTCCAAACGGAATAAAAACTTACGGAGATTTTTTTTGGAATATATGTGAATTTTGGGAAGTGGAATCAACAGAAGGCAATGCCCGAGGGGCCCACAAGCCATAGGGGCGCGCCCTGGGGGGTAGGGCGCGCTAGGCTGGCTTGTGGCCACCCTGTAAGGCGGTTGGTGCCCTTCTTTCGCAGCAAGAAAGCTAATATCTGGATAAAAATCGTGTTAAAATTTCAGCCCAATCGGAGTTACGGATCTCCGGGAATATAAGAAACGGTGAAAGGCCAGAATCTGGGAAGGCAGAAACAGAAGGAAACAGAGAGAGAGATCCAATCTCGGAGGGGCTCCCGCCCCTCCGCTACCATGGAGGCCAAGGACCAGAGGGGAAACCCTCATCCCATCTAGGGGGGAGGTCAAGGAAGAAGAAGAAGAAGGAGGGGGGCTCTCTCCCCCTCTCTCCCGGTGGCGCCGGAACGCCACCGGGGCCATCATCGTGACGGCGATCTACACCAACAACTTCGCCGCCGTCATCATGAACTCTCTCCCCCCCTATGCAGCGGTTCAACACCTCTTCTCCCTGCTGTAATCTCTACTTAAACATGGTGCTCAACGCTATATATTATTTCCCAATGATGTATGGCTATCCTGTGATGTTTGAGTAGATCCGTTTTCTCCTATGGGTTGATTGATGATCATGATTGGTTTGAGTTGCATGTTTTATTATTGGTGTTGTCCTATGGTGCTCTTCGTGTCGCGCAAGTGTGAGGGATCCCCGCTGTAGGGTTTGCAATATGTTCATGATTCGCTTATGGTCGGTGGCATGAGCGATAGAAGCACAGACCCGAGTAAGTAGGTTGTTTGCGTATGGGAATAAAGAGGACTTGATACCTTATAATGCTATGGTTGGATTTTACCTTAATGATCTTTAGTAGTTGCGGATGCTTGCTAGAGTTCCAATCATAAGTGCATATGATCCAAGTAGAGAAAGTATGTTAGCTTATGCCTCTCCCTCATATAAAATTGCAATAATGATTACCGGTCTAGTTATCGATTGCCTAGGGACAAATAACTTTCTTGTGACAAAAGGCTCTCTACTAAGACTAACTTAGTTGTTTCTTCATCTAAACAACCCCTAGTTTTTATTTACGTGCTCTTTATTATCTTGCAAACCTATCCCGTTACACCTACAAAGTACTTCTAGTTTCATACTTGTTCTAGGTAAAGCGAACGTTAAGCGTGCGTAGAGTTGTATCGGTGGTCGATAGAACTTGAGGGAATATTTGTTCTACCTTTAGCTCCTCGTTGGGTTCGACACTCTTACTTATCGAGAAAGGCTACAACTGATCCCCTATACTTGTGGGTTATCAGGACCTTGCCGCTTGAGAGAAGGTACTTGCCGCCAAGCTTGAGACCCAGTTTGCATGGCAAATCCAAGAGCTGGAGAAAAAACACAAAGATGGCATCAAGGCTCAAGCTTTGGAGCATGCCGGCAAACTTTTGGAGGCCTTCAAGGCTACCGAAGCTGCCAAGGTCGAGCTGGAGGCCAGGGTGAAGCAGCTGGAAACAGATCTTGCCGCAAGTGGCAAGGAGGTCCTGACGCTCAAGGAGGACGCGCCGAAGGCAGCCCACACCCTGGGGGGAGCTGCAGAGGGCGATCTCGGACAAGACCAAGGAACTCTCCGCTGTCGCTAACTCCAGTGCCGATCTCAAGCTGAAACTAAGAACCTTGGAGCAGCACCTCGAGAACGCCAAGGGTAGGGAGAAGATCTTGGCGGAAGAGCTCTAGAAGGAGAAAGAACAACTTGCTGCCGTCGTCCACTCCTTCAATGAACTGAAGAACAGCCAGGAGTTGTGGACTGGCCAACTCGTTGATATCGCTGACAAGCTCACCCATCAACTGGACGTTATGGGCATGGAGGACTAGTGCTTCTCCGACGACGGTAGGGAGGTCGCGAGTGTCGGGCTATCTATCTTCTTCGAGGGGTTCATTGACATGCTGAAGAAGCACCCCGAGGAGCGGGTGTACAACTTCACCATCAAGTCCTGCAAGCTTTGTCGCCACGTCCTCCAGAAGGTTCTCGTGAAGAGCGTCCACCGCAACCCCGGAATCGATCTCCCCAAGGCCATCGCATGCTTGCTGAAGGGCGTCGACACCAGCACAACTGTCACATCCCTAGTATTTGGTTTGAACTAGGATAGCCTCCATGTTGCATCATATTTAATTTTTTGTGAAATATTGAAATGGGGATTGCATAAACCCTAGAAGATCATCCTGATAAAAACAATTCAAATGGAATTTCTCAAATGAACCAAAAATGACTTCTAAAATGTTCATCTTGGAACAAGCTTAAATGCCTCAACAAAAATGTTGCATATTTTTAAAGTCATGTTTGGGCTCTGGTTTAACTATCTAACATATTTGAATTGGAGTTATTAATTCTATAAATATTATTTTGTAACTCCAATTATTCTAGAAATACCTGAGTGTCTCTGGAAATATTCCAGAAGGCCACATAAATACTTTCAGGATTTTATTAAATGTTTTGATATTTTATTTAAACCAGAACATATTGAATAAATTAGAAAACAGAAAGGAATAAAGAAAAGGGAATTACCTGGGCCACTTACCTGGCCGGCCCACTGGCCCAGCTGCCAGTCATCCCCTTCCTCTCGCGAGGAGGACAAGGGCGTGTGGCCAGAGCTCGCCCGCACGTGCGCATGCCACCTCCTGCTTGCCTTGAGCCAGCGCGACGCCGCGGATAAGACCAGTGTTGCCGTATGGATCCATCCCTCCTTCCCATTCTTCCTCTCCCCTCGTCTCACTCAGTCCTCCTCAGTCCCGAGCGTGACCGTAACCGTAGCTCGCTGCCACCGCGTACACCGGCCACCTCGAGCCCTTTCGTGCTGTCCCCGCGCTCTGTCCCGTCGCCTCTGCTAGAACCGCTGTGAGCTCCTGCCGCCTTTCCCCCTCTCCTTGCTGTCGTCCGCTTGCCGTAGCTCGCCAGGCCACCATGGCCGAATCTTTCTGTCGCACGGCCTTATCGCTGATATGGCCACACATTGGTGCGGCGACGTGCTATACAAATGGTTTTAACCCCTTTCCGTGATGTAGTTTTAAACCGTCGCCTTGCCTGTGTGGGCGATAGGGGGTTCCATCCCACACGACATGAAAAAATCATCGGCGATGGTGACCGATGTTGCAGACGCTCTGCCAAATATAATCGTGTGCGATGCAGGAATATATCGCACACACTATATTTTGGGCGTACGTGTGGGATTGTGGATCAATCAGACATGTCTATCACAAGTCAAACGCATCTAATTGCTCATGGAAAACAAACGGTGTTTGACCTTTACCATTTGTGAAACATTACCTAATCCACACGGGCCATCGTAGAAACTGTGTGTGATATCTGCATCATCGCACACGAGTTTTCTCTGGCAAACGTCTGCCATGCATGATATCATCGCACACATTTCCCGAACAATTTATGAGTGGGATCATTTTTTCATCGGGCATGGTTTCCTGTTGGCTCACGTGTGAGATAAGGTGCTATCGCAAACGACTGAGGAGATCCTATGCACACGTAGAAGTGCTGCAAATCGTCTGCGATTTCTTATGTATCACCAACGTTTTAGTTTATATCTCGTGTGTTTTTCCAATAGATCACATGCGGTTACGCTATGAGTTACGTGTGCTTTCCGTTCTGGATCTTACACGCTTAGTTGCTTGAACTGTGTGCGCTTAAATGGCTAGGTTATTGTAAAAATATCGCATTTGAATCACCCTGCGAAAACAAATTCGCCACAATATGCAATCGAACAAATAGTGTCCACATGAAGAACATTTATCATAATTCGTCACAATATGCAATTGAACAAATAGTGTCCACAGGAAGAACATTCATCAAAATTCAGCACAATATGCAATTGAACAAACAGTGTCCATAGGAAGAACATTCATCAAAATTCGCGACAATATACAATTTAACAAATGCTAGCTAAATTCCATAAATGTATGGACATATGCAGTACATAATCATAGTGTATGAAATACGAAGACATGATCACATGGAAAACAATGCATCCATGCGTATATGTTTAGCTGATAACACTATATGAATGCATACTTATTCTTGGGAGATAGGAATGCTGAAATCTTCACAGTCTGTACAGGGCATGATATAGTGTTTCACAAAGAAGGTGCTGATAAATTTCCTAACAGACAACAATTCTTTTGCGGTGAGCGGTTCAGAGGTCATTGGTCCAAAGATCAACTGCATGATTTTTAGATCAGAATGTGACATACGTGTGGAGTAGAAGATAGTAATTAAGAAACAGACTTTTTGGTTATATTTTGTCAACATCGACACAACATTCAACATGTCTGAATAGGTTCATCATGTCTGCGCAAACATAGTATCCACATAGGTTGGTCCCTTCTTGTTGTTGAGGACACTAAATATTTTGTACAATATTAGTCATGTATTTGCCCTGTTAGGAACAACCTAACAGGTGTATGTCGTCTCTTTTTTTCTTTGGAGAGAAACAAAAAAGAGGTTTACTTAGAAACTTGAACATTTGACTAGCATTTTCTGCAAATAACGGATTTCAGTGTCTTACCGGAGAAACGATCACGTGCTGCAGAGGTAGTTGGCGGTCGAACCGTCACCCTCCTAAAGTTATGTTCCTTGACAATACACTACAAATGAAGATGAATTTTCACATATTCAATTCTTGAACTAGATATGAATACAAAATATTAACATCAAAGAATTCAATACCTATCCATTAAATTCTGAAGATGATTCAGATCCTGAGGCTTATTTGACTCTCTGAGAGAATCCAGGTAGTAAGTTGTGTTGCGTTTTAGAACGATAACCACCAAGATCCAGTGATGGCTACCGTCTCAGAAAACCTTGAACTTACAAACTATGTCGAAAACTGAAAGACGATCAATGTATGCGTGGTTGTATATTTAACTTACCATTCATGATATGGCCACATGAAAAATTCTCCTACCTGTAACTGGCACAAGATATTGGCGATGGACAGCTGACCAGTCGTTGAAGCTATGCCGGGCTTCTGAGCAGCTGGTGCCAATGTGTCGATGTGTTGATACGGCTGTGACAACGCTTTGGTTTGCTGAGCAGGCAGTGCCGACACATCGGTATGCTTATCAGGTGGCTTGAAACCACATATGCTCCCTTGGAGGTTATGATAATTCATGACAACATACATTGTCTCTTGGACTAATAGCTTTACCTAGTTTGCTTCAGATAAAGTCCACAGAGAAGATTGGCCATGGAATGTGTGGAGAATCCCCAAGGAGAGAAGAAGAAAAGGAATAGGATTGGCAAAATCAACAAGCTTGAAGACTCTACATTTTACTTTATTTGAGAAATCACTTTGAGTCCATAGGAAAGCCAATACTATTAAAAGGGGATGAGGTGTCTATGATGATCTGTTTGCTCAAGTGCTTACAGTTTAGCCACCAAAAATATACATGAAATTCTCCGACAAATATTATGTCCAAAACCAAATATCCAAAATCGGTGCCACCAAGTTTTTCCATTCTGCCCTACCAAGTTTTGCCTCAAACAGATCCTAAGCCAAACCCTAGCTTCTCGGTGACACCAACTTTCACTTTCGGTGCAACCAAAAAACAGTGACAAACTTTCTGGTATCTCTTTTTCACGAATCGGAAATTCCGAGATTTGGAAATCGGTACCACCGAGTTGTGTAACTGCCTAGGTCACCCATATCGATACCACCTAGAAATATATATCTGTCTCACCGAAATGCCAAAAGTTTGCCAAATTTTGCACTAGTCGGTGCAACCAAGTTTTTGCTCCGGTTTCAACGAGTTGGGCAATAATGTGTAGCGACCTGACTCAAAACGAGTCAAGTCTCTGTGTGTTTGTACCATCCCTGGATCAATATGCTCGCACACACAATACATCAATGTATATATCAAAGTGCAATCACATTTAAAAAACGTAAAACTGATATATAGCTCATGAGTCTCAGCGGAAACAATCAAACTGGGAGTGGAGTCCCATCAACACCAACGGTAGGTTGAGTGTAGACCATAACCCTAAATCGTACCCTTACTCATCATAGAAAAATATCTGTAACATAAGACGTTGCAGCCGTGTGGGTCAGCATATTGAATATGCCGGCAAGTCACCAAGAGAGAGGTAAAAGTCATCTATACTATATGCATTTATGGCAGGTGGGGCTGTAAGTTTAAGTTTAGCGAAAAGCATATTTTCCCTACAACAAGAGGGGGCAAAAGCAAAAATTATTACTACAATCTTGGTTGTTTAATGAGAAGGTTCCACCAACCATTTCTCATACCCAAGTTAACAATAATACACACATCATTAATATTATCTGTGTCGAGAGTTCCTGATAGTTTCAGCTCCTTTAGCTCAAGTTGTCCGTAACTATGGACACGGCTAATCGATTAGGTTTTGTACTCTGCAGAGTTTTGCACACTTTCCCCACAAGATTCGATCGCCTCTGTTGAAGTCCTCGCACTGCATGGTGTTTCAGAACCGGATGATCAAAACATGGCCTTCCAAAGGGTTCCTCTGAGCCACTGCCGCTGCCCATCCAATCCTACCGTTCTTCTACATCTCGTAGCACCGTCCGTCCAGAGTCGCCATGATGTCCAACCAAGCCAGAGCCCATAATGGCTTGTGGCTGCGCAGGTAAGCCTCGGGTCTTGAAGTATCCATCCATCTCTTTGTGCCTGGGTGGAACTTTCCGCGTGAATACTGGCACTTCTCTAGCAACACCTAGGCTACCACTGGGTCTTCCAGGGTGCCGTTCAACCAATTTCCACCCGGAGGTATATTGCATCATGAGGTCTTGAAAATATTGAAGTCTTGAGGTCTTGGTTATAAATTAATTCTCACAACTCTCATGATAAACACTCAACCAGCCCCGTATACTAAAACCATAGCAAACATAAATATCGATTCCCGGGGCCAAAGTGACAAGGGTTTATGGGGTGCCTACCACATGATACTACTCAAGAACCAAGTTTCCAAGTACGTACTTTGCATGCAATGGTGGAAAGGTTGAACTATTGCAATAAAAATCATAGCTAAAACATGATCAATGTGAACTTTCCTGGTGAGGTTGATGAACATAAATATCGCTCTCAGAATTAACTTGATAGAACTATTCGTCACTCTCCGACGAAATCTATATAGTCAAACATTGCACTCTTATAAGCAATCATACTAGCAATCTTCTAACAAACAAGAAATAAAAACAAGTACTAAACACTCTAATGTTGTGATGAAGGAAATACTTAAGACAAAATTTAAAATCAACAAAACTTCATCAAAGCAACTAAGAAAAGTTTTTCCTATAAATAACCTATTGTCAATAGCAACAACATAATAAAACTTACCATAAAGTATTTCAGTAAATCATTTACTAGCAAAAAGAATTAATTTTGAAGAACAACTAAATTAATAGAAAATATTTCACCTTAAATTTTCTACACAAAATTAACCAATTTAAAAATCTATTATGAAACTCCAAGTATGAAGGAAACAAGGTTTCCTACAACAAAGAACAAAAATAATAAAACTATTTTTATTAACAGCAAATGAAACACTTATTGCTATCCATTAGAAACTAAATATAACATGTCAACAAAGCTAGAAGAAAACAATTTAAGAGCAATTAGAACAAAGGAAATACAAATAAACATAAAAAGAACTAAAACAGATTCTGTTTTGCTGAAAACCTAATTTAGATAATCCTAAAAATTCCCAAATTGAACATACTGATAAAACTAACTAATATTAACTAGCATAAAAAAGAATCACTCAAAAATCTATTTTTAAACTAAAGTTCTTCAAATTCTAGTGATTCAAGCAAATTTCAAAGAATTAAAATTTAAACATTTCAAATTTTAAATCTAATGGCCGTAACAGAAAGTTCATAACTTTTGTGAACTAATGCAAAAAAGTTTCACTCAAAAACTCTAATTATTTTAAAAGAGAAAGCAAAAACACAAATAGAACTATTCTGTTTTTAAAAAAGAAAACAGAAAAAGGGAAAAATCTAAACTAATGAATAGGGGCTACGTGGCCTGCTCTGATTGGCTATGGGTGTTCGTTGCGGAGCTAAACGAGCGAACGTCCAGCAAATAAATGAAAATGCTTCGGCCTAAAATAAAACTAATATAACCAGTGGGTTCTCTAAAATTAAACCAGATCAAATGAAGGGGTACGCCTGATCTAATCTATGCCGTAGGTTTAGATCCAATGAGGGTGAGGGCACGGAGAGGCTCACCGCGGAGAAGGCGAGGCCGAGGTGGACGAGGTCGTCGATGGCGAGGCTTCGGTGATCTCCGGAGCCGGTGGCGAGGTCCAGTCGACGCAACTCTTCACTCCGCGTACGTGGGTGGTCGAGGGCGAGCTCGGGGGCGTCGGGAGCGAGCAGACGGAGCGAGTGGAGGTTCAGGCACTCCCAGCTCCGGCGATCTTCGGGTGTGGACGGTGCGGTGGCTCCGGCGAGCGTTTCGGAAAACGGGGATATCTGGGAGTACCGCAGCAGCGAGGCGGTTCATGTGGTGGCGTCTATGAGGCAAGGGTGTGCGTGGTGGCGTCAGAATCGTGCCAGTAGGGTTTCGGTGGCCGACGGCGATGCGGGAGAGTTAGGGCTCTGGTGACAGGGTTTCGTAGGGGGCTTTCGGGGGCAAATGGCAATACGGGAGGAGGGGCATTTATAGGAAAACATTGCTTGTAGCGGGAGGCGTCGGAGATGCGGATCCGGTGAGAATGGGCAAGGTGATCACCTGCTGTTTGCGCTCATGCGCTAGGAAGGACAAGAGCAAGGGAGGGGATGACAAGTGGGACCGGGACGTCAGCGACTCTGCGCATGTGAGGGAGAGAGAGGGAACCACTTCGGTGGGGGTTTGGGCCTCGAGGAGGACATGGGCCTCATGGCGCTAGTGGCTTCGGCCTTTCCAACAAAAGAATTGGTTTTCCTTTTATAATAAAACAGAGAAGAAAAAGGAAAAATAAAGCAAAAGAAATAAACTTTAATATAGGCATATGATATACCAAATTTTTTAGAAAAATATTTCCTACAACATGAACATATTTTCAAGGTCAAATAACATACTCACAAAATCAGATAATTCAAACAGTGCTACTGTTGCAAATAAAATGCAATAGAAGTATTTTAAAAATACCAAAAGGATTTCAAATTCATTTTCCTCCATTTTTCCATTGAAGGGAATCATTTTAGCCTATTTTCCATTTATTTTATTTTTGGAGAAAAATAAATTTGAAAACCACTTCAAGAAAGGTTTTGAAATTGAATTTCAACTCTTTTCTATTTCTATTTTTTTTTGTCAAATATATTTCAATTCCATCTGAAATTTTCAAGGGTCATGCTCCTTCTCTCATTATGAATAGTTTTCCAGAGGTTTTAAAATTTGAAAATTCAAATAATTTCAAATGGAAACCCTGGGTTTCATAAAACTTTGAAAGGGCTTCCAAAAATCATTTCTTTGAAACTTCCAACTCTCTTTCTCTTGATTTGAAGAAGTCATCTTATCTCCTCTCTTGAAACTCCTTGAGTTGCATAAAGTTTCTGAAATTGGAATGTTTCCAAAATGAAATTCAAATCTTTTCAAATCCTTTTTCAAAATGGAAGAAGTCATTTCATCTTGTTTGTAGGGTTTTGAATTGGATTTGAATATAAGGGGATAAATAGAAAGTGAAAGTTTTGGGAAAGTCATGTTATTCCCTCTCATTCAAAAGTTTCAAAAAGTTTCAAATATCACTCAAATTCAATCAAACAATCCAGTAAACAATCATTCAATTAATTAATATAACATTCCAAAATTTGGGATGTTACAAACCTACCACACTTAAAATGAATCTCGTCCTCGAGATTCCAAGAGGCTAGATAGAAAGGGTTAGGGTTTGGGGGTCTTCTAGCAAATCCATTGACCTGAAAGTGTGGGTGCTACCACACTTAAAATAAGAGTTACCGGTCCCTCAAAATCATGACAATCCTCTGGGGTCTTGGCTTCTGTCTCTTCACATTCCTTACAATAGCTACTTCGGTGATGCTCTTCCATTTCAATCAAAATCTTGTGTTCTCATATCAAAGTAGATTTCTTGTGATACTGAGTCTTCTTAACTGACAGGTCTCATGACCATTCTAAATAACTTATCGATGATCTCATGGTGGTCTACCATTTGTGGTTATTGTGCAGTGAAATGGGTCTTGGCTTCATCCTCACCGTAAAATTTCCTACGTTTGGCAGCAGCTGCCATGTACAAGGGGTCATCTTCATACCATTCTAAGGCTTAAACAAAAGCTTCAAAGATCGTCGTCTCTTTACTATGGGTAAGTCACTCACATTTACCAATCCAAATAACAAGAGCGAATGATAAGAGTAAGTTGTCATGGTGATCAATCCATTCCGCACCCAATTCATTACTCTGTATAAGGTTTAGCGAATCTCATATACTAACACTTGGGCTTCCTCACAAGCATTGCAGAATTTCTCTTGTCCATGAACGAAGTTCGGATAAATCCACAGATTCTACAAGCTGAATAAAGCATCTATCGCTTTTTCACAACTCTCAGGTATACGTATTCTCCTAAGAAAACGTCTGCTGATCAGTGATAGCTTCTTCCAAGTACCTTCCTTCATAAAGGTAGTGCTTGATCCTTATCAATCCCGAGGTCTGTGGGTTGTGGGATCACTTCAATACTTGTACAGCTTTAACTCACCCTTGGGGTTATTAGCATTTCATGTTCCAACATTACCTTCAATTCATTCAATCATACCCTTGGGGTACTCAAAATAAATCACACACTTATTCTTGTCCAGACTCCACTCTGTGGAATTCATTTTCCTTTCCATTGGTTTGTTTACCAATAAGGTATTGTTTCATCATAATCATTCCTTCATTTCATCCTTATTCTATTCTCAAAACTCCAACTTCAAAAGTACTTTATTACAAATGATGTCATCCACATAGGTTGATATGGTCCAACATTACCTTCACCTGTATTCATTGTGTCCTGACTCCTTGGCATGAACGGTACATTCTTTTTCCTTGGATCATGTGGTTTTACCGGTTACTACCACACTTAAAATGAAATGTACACATGCTTTCATAAACCATATTTTCTCATTTCCTCGAAAAGGTCAGAGACCTTTGTTTATAGAGTAACAACCCATACAATTCAACATAGGAAATCATGACCACTGTTCAAGAATTCGTCCGATTAACCAGTTAACTTGCCGATTAATCCCTACTCTTAGGGTCACCGAGTAGCCGATTAATTGATAAATCACCTGATTAATTGATTAAATGGCCGATTAACTTGCCGATTAGCCTATTAAATCCTACTCGCCAACCAACCGAGCAGCTACCAGTTAACGATTTCCTCAACAATGATCATGACATAATCAATTCTATTGATTCATGAAGTTATTACAATCTCTGAGACTTTCGTTACATAATTCAACTCCATAACCTCAAGAAAAATAAGAGTGCTTCCTATTACTGTTATTACTTCCAAAATCCAAAACTCAAACTACCGTTTAGCCTTCTTCTCCGGGCAGGTATAGGAGTAGTGTCCTGTCTTGTTGTACCGATGACAAGTGATGTGGCTCAGATCCTTCCGTGTAGAAAACCACGGAGTCCTTTTCTTATTCTTGGGTTGGGCTCCTTTCCTGATGCTTGGCTTATACTTCTTGCAATAGCAATGAGGCCTCTCCATGCTACAATGCAAACATCTGATGCCTCCACTTACTTGGCCTTTCTTCTTGTCCAGGTTGATCATCCCTTTTGTCTACTGAGGATTGATACGTCCATTTTGCATCATGATTTCCTACTATTATTTACATTGTTTTGTTGAACAATAATGCTTTGGGGAGTGATTCTAATGCCTTTTCTCTCATAATATGCAAGGTTTACACAAGGAGGGAGAATACCGGCAGCTGGAATTCTGGACCCAAGAAAAGCACGTCAGAGATACCTATTCTGCACAACTCCAATGAAGCTGAAATTTTACGGAGATTATTTTTACATTTAATAAAAAATACTGGAGCAGGAAACTACCGGAGGAGGCCCCCCAGGTGGGCACAACCCACCAGGGCGCGCCAGGCCCCCCCTGGGCGCGCCCTGATGGGTTGTGCTCAGCCTGGCCCACCTTCGGTGCCCATCTTCTGGTATAAGGTCTCTCTTGACCTAGAAAAAATCAGAGGAGGACTTTGGGGATGAAGCGCCGCCGCCTCGAGGCGGAACTTGGGCAGGAGCACTTTTGCCCTCCGGCGGAGCGATTCCGCCGGGGGAACTTCCCTCCCGGAGGGGGAAATCAAAGCTATCGTCATCACCAACACCACTCTCATCTTTGAGAGGCCAATCTTCATCAACATCTTCAACATCACCATCTCCTCTCAAACCCTAGTTCATCTCTTGTGTTTAATCTTTGTACCGGAACCTCAGATTGGTACCTGTGGGTGACTAGTAGTGTTGATTACCTTGCGTAGTTGATTACTATATGGTTTATTTGGTGGAAGATTATATGTTCAGATCCAATATGTTATTCAATTCCTCTCTGATCTTGAGCATGTTTATTATTTGTGAGTAGTTACCTTTGTTCTTGAGGTCATGGGAGAAGTCATGTTGCAACTAATCATGTGAATTTGATATGTGTTCGATATTTTGATGATATGTATGTTGTGATTCCCTTAGTGGTGTCATGTGAACGTCGACTACATGACACTTCACCATTCATGGGCCTAAGGGAATGCATTGTGGAGTAGTTATTAGATGATGGGTTGCTAGAGTGACTGAAGCTTTAACCCTAGTTTATGCGCTACTTCGTAAGGGGCTGATTTGGATCCAAATGTTTAATGCTATGGTTAGACTTTGTCTTAATACTTTTCTTGTAGTTGCGGATGCTTGCGAGGGGGTTAATTATAAGTAGGTTGTTATTTCAAGTAAGAACAACACCTTAGCACCGGTCCACCCACATATCAAATTATCAAAGTAGCGAACACGAATCAAACCAACATGATAAAAGTGACTAGACGAAATTCCCGTGTACCCTCAAGAACACTTTGCCTATTACTAGTGATTGTTCTGGCATGTCCTTTGCCTCAAAAGGATTGGTCTACCTTGCTGCACCTTGTTTACCATTACCGTTACTTGCTTGCTACCAATTATCTTTCTATCAAACTATCTGTTACCTACAATTTCAGTGCTTGCAGAAATTACCTTGCTGTAAACCGCTTGTCATTTCCTTCTGCTCCTCGTTGGGTTCGACACTCTTAATTATCGAAAGGACTACGATTGATCCCCTATACTTGTGGGTCATCAAGACTCTTTTCTGGCACCGTTTCTGGGGAGTGAAGCGCTCTTGGTAAGTGGAAATCGGTAAGGAAAAACCTATACTACGTGCTGAAATTTATTGCTACTTGCTACTATGGAGAACAATCCTTTGAGGGGTTTGTTCGGGCTATCTTCACCCCGATCGGAACCACAATTAGTTACCCCTCAACCTACAACACCTACTGAAAATGTTACTTATGAAATTCCTTCGAGTATGCTAGAACAACTGCTTGCTAAACCTTATGCAGGAGACGGAACTGAACATCCTCATATGCACCATTTATATGTGAACGAGATTTGTGGATTATTTAAGTTTGCAGGTTTACCTAGAGATGAAGTTAATAAGAATGTTTTCCCTTTATCTTTGGAGGGAAAAGCATTGACATGGTATAGGCTATGTGATGATCTTGGATCGTGGAACTAGAATCGTTTGCAATTGGAATTTCACCAAAAGTTTTATCCCATGCATCTAGTTCATCGTGATCGGAATTATATATATAATTTTTAGCCCCGTGAAGGAGAAAGTATCGCTCTAGCTTGGGGGAGGCTTAAGTCAATGTTATATTCATGCCCCAATCATCACATTTCGAGGGAAGTTATCATCAGAATTTTTATGCTCGGCTTTCTCATAATGATCAATCCATGCTCGATACTTCTTGTGATGGCTCTTATATGATGAAGACTATTGAATTCAAGTGGGATCTCTTAGAAAAAATTAAATGCAACTCTGAAGATTGGGAACTCGACGAAGGTAATGAGTCAGGTATAAAGTTTGAATTTGATTGTGTTAAATCTTTTATGAATATCGATACTTTTCACAAGTTTAGCACTAAATATGGACTTGACTCTGAGATAGTAGCCTCTTTCTGTGAACCATTTGCTACTCACGTTGATCTCCCTAAGGAGAAGTGGTTTAAATATCATCCCCCTATTAAATAAAAAATTAAAGAACCGGTCATAGCTAAAGAAGAAACCATCTTTTACAATGTTGATCCAGTTGTGCCTACCGCTTATATTGAAAAACCACCTTTCCCTGTTAGGATAAAGGAACATGCTAAGGTATCAACTGTGGTTCGTAAGAGTAATATAAGAGCACCTAAACCCCCTGAGCAAATTAAAGTAGAACCTAGTGTTGCTATGGTTAAAGATCTCTTGGTAGAAAATATTGATGGGCATGTTATCAACTTCTGTGATGAAGCTGCTAGAATTGCTAAACCTGATGAAAAAGATAAACATAGACCCATAGAAGGCTTGCCTGTTGTCTCAGTAAAAATAGGAGATCATTGCTATCATGGTTTATGTGATATAGGTGCTAGTGTGAGTGATATCCCTTTTACTCTATACCAAGAAATTATGGATGAAATAGCACCTGCTGAAATGGAAGACATTGATGTCACTATTAAGCTTGCTAATAGAGACACTATCACGCCACTTGGGATTGTTAGAGATGTTGAAGTCTTGTGCGGGAAGGTAAAATACCCTACTGATTTTCTAGTCCTTGGTTCCCCACAAGATGACTTTTGTCCCATTATCTTTGGTAGACCTTTCTTGAGCACCGTCAATGCTAAGATAGATTGTGAAAAACAAACTGTCGGTGTCAGTTTCGGTAATGTGTCTCATGAGTTTAATTTTTCCAAGTTTAGTAGACAACCCCGTGATAAAGAGTTATCTAGTAAGGATGAAATAATTGGTCTTGCTTCTATTGCCGTGCCTCCTACTAATCCATTAGAACAATATTTGCTTGACCATGAAAATGATATGCATTTGCGTGAAAGAAATGAAATAGATCAAATTTTCTTCGAACAACAACCTCTCTTGAAACACAATTTGCCTATTGAAACTCTTGGAGGTCCTCCTCCACCTAAAGGTGATCCTGTATTTGAATTGAAACAATTGCCTGACACTTTGAAGTATGCTTATCTTGATGAGAAAAAGATATATCATATTATTATTAGTGCTAACCTTTCAGAACATGAAGAAGAAAGATTATTAAAAGTTCTAAGGAAGCACCGGGCTGCTATTGGATATACTCTTGATGATCTTAAGGGCATTAGTCCCACTCTATGTCAGCACAAGATCAATATGGAACCTGATGCTAAACCCGTTGTTGATCACCAACGGCGATTGAATCCTAATATGAAGGAAGTGGTAAGAACTGAAATACTAAAACTTCTGGAAGCAGGTATAATTTATCCTATTGCTGATAGTAGATGGGTAAGTCCCATTCATTCTGTCCCTAAGAAAGGAGGTATTACCGTTTTTCCTAATGATAAGAATGAACTCATTCCACAAAGAATTGTTACTGGCTATAGAATGGTAATTGATTTTAGAAAATTAAATAAAGCTACTAGAAAAGATCATTACCCTCTACCGTTCATTGATCAAATGTTAGAGAGACTATCTAAGCACACACACTTTTTATTCTTAGATGGATATTCTGGTTTCTCTCAAATACGTGTGTCACAATCTGATCAAGAGAAAACTACCTTTACTTGCCCTTTTGGAACCTATGCTTATAGACGTATGCCTTTTGGTTTATGCAATACACCTGCTACCTTTGAAAGATGTATGACTGCTATATTCTCTGATTTTTGTGAAAAGATTGTAGAGGTTTTCATGGATGATTTTTCCATTTACGGAACTTCTTTTGATGATTGCTTAAGCAACCTTGATCGAGTTTTGCAGAGATGTGAACAAACTAATCTTGTCTTGAATTGGGAGAAGTGACACTTTACGGTTAATGAAGGCATTGTCTTGGGGCATAAAATATCTGAACGAGGTATTGAGGTGGATAAAGCTAAAGTCAATGCAATTGAGAAAATGCCATGTCCTAAAGATATTAAAGGTATTCGAAGTTTCCTTGGTCATGCTGGTTTTTATAGGAGGTTCATTAAAGACTTCTCTAAAATTTCTAGGCCTCTTACTAATCTTTTGCAAAATGATATTCCTTTTGTTTTTGATGATGATTGTGTGGAAGCCTTTGAAACACTCAAGAAAGCCTTAACCTCTGCACCTATCGTTCAACCACCTGATTGGAATTTGCCTTTTGAAATTATGTGTGATGCTAGTGATTATGTTGTTGGTGCTGTTCTAGGGCAAAGAGTTGATAAGAAATTGAATGTTATCCATTATGCTAGTAAAACTCTAGACAGTGCTCAACGAAACTATGCTACTACTGAAAAAGAATTTCTAGCAATTGTGTTTGCTTGTGATAAATTTAGATCCTATATTGTTGATTCCAAAGTCATTGTTCACTCCGATCATGCTGCTATAAAATACCTTATGGAAAAGAAAGATGCTAAACCTAGACTCATTAGGTGGGTTCTCTTGCTCCACGAATTTGACTTACACATTGTTGATAGGAAAGGAGCTGAGAACCCCGTAGCTGACAACTTGTCTAGGTTAGAAAATATTCTTGATGACCCACTACCTATTGATGATAGTTTCCCTGACGAACAGCTAGCTACGATAAGTGTCTCACAACGCACACCTTGGTATGCTGATTATGCTAACTACATTATCGCTAAATATATACCACCTAGCTTTACCTATCAACAAAAGAGAAAACAATTCTATGACTTGAGACATTACTTTTGGGATGACCCACATCTTTATAAAGAAGGAGTAGATGGTATTATTAGACATTGTGTACCTGAGCATGAACAGGAACAAATCCTACGGAAATGTCATTCCGAAGCTTATGGAGGACATCAAGCGGGAGGTAGAACTGCTCATAAGGTATTACAATCCGGTTTTTATTGGCCTACTCTCTTCAAGGATGCCCGTAAGTTTGTCTTGTCTTGTGATGAATGTCAAAGAATTGATAATATCGGTAAGCGTCAAGAAATGCCTATGAATTATTCACTTGTTGTTGAACCATTTGACGTTTGGGGTTTTGATTATAAGGGGCCTTTTCCTTCCTCCAACGGGTACACTCATATTTTAGTTGCGGTTGATTATGTCACTAAGTGGGTAGAAGCTATTCCAACTAGTAGTGCTGATCACCACACCTCCATTAAAATGCTTAAAGAGGTTATCTTCCCGAGGTTTGGAGTCCCTAGATATTTAATGACCGATGATGGTTCACATTTTATTCATGGTGCCTTCCGTAAGATGCTTGCTAAGTATGATGTTAACCATAGAATTGCATCACCCTATCATCCTCAATCTAGTGGTCAAGTTGAACTTAGCAATAGAGAAATAAAATTAATATTACAAAAAACTGTCAATAGGTCTCGTAAGAATTGGTCTAAGAAATTAGATGATGCACTTTGGGTCTATAGAACAGCTTATAAAAATCCTATGGGTATGTCTCCATACAAAATGGTATGTGGGAAAGCTTGTCATTTGCCTCTAGAACTAGAACACAAAGCATTTTGGGCAATTAAAGAACTCAACTATGATTTCAAACTTGCCGGTGAAAAGTGGTTATTTGATATTAGCTCACTAGATGAATGGAGAACCCAAGCCTATGAAAATTCCAAACTATTCAAAGAAAAAGTAAAAAGATGGCATGACAAAAGAATCCAAAAGCGGGAATTCAAAATAGGAGATTATGTTCTTTTGTTCAACTCTCGTTTAAGATTTTTTGCAGGAAAGCTTCTCTCCAAATGGGAAGGAACATATATTATCGAAGAGGTTTATCGTTTTGGAGCTATCAAGATTAATAACGCTGAAGGTACTAACCCGAAGGTGGTCAATGGACAAAGAATTAAGCATTATATCTCAGGTACGCCTATTAACATTGAAAGCAATGTTATCCAAACCATGACACCGGAGGAACACATAAAAGAAACCTTCTGGAACCCTCCAGAATACTTAAAAATAGGAGGTATGTGATACGGTAAGTAAACGGACTTCGAAAAATCTGCAAAAATATTTTTTATCAGTTTTGGAATATTTTAGAATTTTGGAAATAAAAAAATAAACCGAAAGGTGATCGCGGTGAGCACGATACACCAGGGCACACGAGGAACCCCTGGGCGCGCCCTAGTGGGTTGTGCCCACCTCGGATGCCTTCCCGACTCCGTTTTCCTTTCAAATACTTGTTTCCCAAGAATAAAAATTCTCTATATATACCCCCGACTGTATTGATGACCGCATCGCAGAAAAACCCTCCGTTCTTGTTTCTTGCTGTTTTCCTATCAGATCTGTCAAGTCAGGCATCATGTCTTCCCCCTCTCCTAACAACGTGGAAGAAGATGCCTGGCTAATGAAGATAGAGTTGAAGAGGGAGGAGCCAGAAGAAGCCAACAAGGAGGAGAAGGACAAGGAGGAAGAGGAAGAGGATATCCTTCAACCCTATTATAGTCATCTCACCCCTATTGAAATTGAAGCCTTTAGAGCTTTCGAAGCGGTTCGTGTTTAGAATAAGTTTCTCATCCGTGAAAATATTTTGTTGCAAGAACACATCAACAATCTCAGGAGGGTCATCCGCAAATTAGAGCATCTTTTGACGCTAAAGTGTGACATCATATCACCACCACCTACATCAACACCTCCACCTTCTTCATCACCACCACCAAAGGAGACTTGAGCACACGGGTATGGGCACTCCCCTTGGCTTAAGCCAAGCTTGGGGGAGGTGCCCCGGTATCGTATCACCACCACTTTTATTCACCTTTACCTATTTTAGTTCGATCTTTAGTTTCCCTTTGCTTTAGTTGAATAAAAGTTTTAGTATGATCTATTTACGTGTGTTAGTTCCGTGGCTTATCTATCTATGTAATCGAGTGAAAGTTATATAATAAAGTTTAGTTTGAGTTTTTGCCTCTCTACTTTCTTGTTGCAATCAAATAAAGGAAAATAAACAAATGAAAAAAAAGCATATGCTAATCTTATGGTGAGTAATGACATCACATAAGGAAAAGTATAAGTAGTAAAATTTGTTGGAGATTGACAAACATAGCATTGGTCAAGGATGCAATTCATGAAAGAATTAACAAGGGAAGAGAAGATTCCATTGCAAATACACTATCTTGGACATCTTTTATGATTGTGAGCCCCCATCAAATATTATATATCAAAATTGTTGACGTTGGACAAGGAAGACAACGTAATGATTTATGTTTGTTCATATCCACATAGAAGTTATATTGTCATAGATCCTTTAACATGTGGTGCTTACCCAATATCTTTGCTAGCCAAAAATTCCACACTAAGTAGATATACTACTTATGCATCCAAAAACCCAAACCAAACTCTTTCTTTGAGTGTCCACCATACCTACCTATGGATCGAGAAAGATCCTTCAAGTAAGTTGTCATCGGTGCAACCAGGCAATAAAAATTGCTTCTAAAAGTGTTTTGATCAATTAGTGTAAGAGAAAATTGAGCGTTATACGAACTTATGATGGCAAAGTAATAAAAGCGACGGACTGCATAAGAAAGATTGCTATCATAGGGGGCAATATAGTGTGACGTTCTTTTACATTAAGGGATTGGGCATACAAACCAATAAGCGCATGACAACCTGTGCTTCCCTCTGCGAAGGGCCTATCTTTTACTTTTATGCACTTACTTTTATGCAAGAGTCAAAGTATTCTTCCCTATTCCTTTTTACTTTTTCTTTTGCAAGCATCATGTGGTGAGGAAATATCTAGGCACATATATCCAGTTGGATATGGGTGAGCATGAGTTATTATTGTTGTCATCACCCTTGAGGTGAGTGAGTTGGGAGGCAAAATTATAAGCCCCTATCTTCCTACGTGTTCGGTTGAAACTTTTTGTTCATGGGTATGCCGTGAGCGTTAGCAATCATAGAAGACTAAATGATGGTTGAGTATGTGGACTTGCCAAAAGGCTCCTACATGAGACCCTTCCTAAAAAGATGATGAATTGTAGTTGCAAAGTTGACTGAGAACATAGTTTGTTGGTTCCCAATAAGGTTTATGCTTCATACTTCTATGTTGTGATGAATTGTTACTTGTTCATGAGAAGCTATATGATAAAAATGTATTGAAATAAGTTCCTATCTTAGAGTTTATTGCTGTTATGATAATAAGCATGATACTTCTATGTCTGTATTTTGTTTTTATCGACACCTCTCTCTCAAACCATGTGGACATGCTTTTCAATATCGGCTTTCGCTTGAGGACAAGCGAGGTCTAAGCTTGGGGGAGTTGATACGTCCATTTTGCATCATGATTTCCTACTGTTATTTACTTTTTTTTTGAATAATAATGCTTTGGGGAGTGATTCTAATGCCTTTTCTCTCATAATATGCAAGGTTTACGCAAAGAGGGAGAATACCGACAGCTGGAATTCTCGACCCAAGAAAAGCACGTCAGAGATACCTATTCTGCACAACTCCAATGGAGCTAAAATTTTACGGAGATTATTTTTGCATTTAATAAAAAATACTAGAGCTGAAAACTAACAGAGGGGGCCTCCCAGGTGGACACAACCCACCAGGGCGCGCCAGGCCCCCTGGGTGCGCCCTGATGGGTTGTGGCCACCTCGGCCCACCTTTGGTGCCCATCTTCTGGTATAAGGTCACTCTTGACCTAGAAAAATTAGGGGAGGACTTTCGGGACGAAGCGCCACCGCCTCGAGGCGGAACTTGGGCAGGAGCACTTTTGCCCTCCGGCGGAGCGATTCCGCTGGGGGAACTTCCCTCCCGGAGGGGGAAATCGAAGCTATCGTCATCACCAACACCCCTCTCATCTTTGGGAGGCCAATCTTCGTCAACATCTTCAACAGCACCATCTCCTCTCAAACCCTAGTTCATCTCTTGTGTTCAATCTTTGTACCGGAACCTCAGATTGGTACCTGTGGGTGACTAGTAGTGTTGATTACCTTGCGTAGTTGATTACTATATGGTTTATTTGGTGGAAGATTATATGTTCAGATCCATTATGATATTCAATACTCCTCTCATATTGAGCATGATTATTATTTGTGAGTAGTTACCTTTGTTCTTGAGGTCACGGGAGAAGTCATGTTGCGAGTAATCATGTGAATTTGATATGTGTTCGATATTTTGATGATATGTATGTTGTGATTCCCTTAGTGGTGTCATGTGAACGTCGACTACATGACACTTCACGATTCATGGGCCTAAGGGAATGCATTGTGGATTAGTTATTAGATGATGGGTTGCTAGAGTGACTGAAGCTTAAACCCTAGTTTATGCACTACTTCGTAAGGGGCTGATTTGGATCCAAATGTTTAATGCAATGGTTAGACTTTGTCTGAATACTTTTCTCGTAGTTGCGGATGCTTGCGAGGGGGTTAATCATAAGTAGGTTGTTAGTTCAAGTAAGAACAACACCTTAGCACCGGTCCACCCACATATCAAATTATCAAAGTAGCGAACACGAATCAAACCAACATGATAAAAGTGACTAGACGAAATTCCCGTGTACCCTCAAGAACACTTTGCCTATTACTAGTGATTGTTCTGGCCTCTCCTTTGCCTCAAAAGGATTGGGCTACCTTGCTGCACCTTGTTTACCGTTACCGTTACTTGCTTGCTACCAATTATCTTGCTATCAAACTATCTGTTACCTACAATTTCAGTGCTTGCAGAAATTACCTTCCTGAAAACCGCTTGTCATTTCCTTCTGCTCCTCGTTGGGTTCGACACTCTTACTTATCGAAAGGACTACGATTGATCCCCTATACTTGTGGGTCATCAAGGATCATATTGCACTTCTTATGTCGGGAAGTCTCCCAGATACTCGTTCGGACAATTCTGGGAGATATTTTCTTCTTCTCCACATGAATAACATGACTTGGTATCTCTGAGTGGGTCTGGTATATCTTCCATCATCATGGGTTCTTCCAAATTTTACCTGAGGGCTTCTTTAATTGCTTCTTTCTGCTGCTTGATGACTTCTTGTACCTTGGTGTAAAGTTGGCATTGTGCCGGGAAATGAGTAGTTCCTTCACACTAGAAACATGTCACCTGCCCAGTTGGGCATTCCTTAGTTGGGTGATTTTCTTCACAACGAGGGCATCCTTCCTTGTGTTCTTCCTAGGTGTGTCCTATCTCTCCACATATCTTGCATGCACAAATCTTCTTCTCATCATTGCAATGGGGCTTCTGGGTGTTGGTGACAACATGAGATTTTTACAGAGTCATCTTGAATTCTTCCTAAGTGATTGCTGCTTGACTTTCATGTATAGCTTCATGCATCTTCCACCAAGTTGCAGCACCTTCTGCAAAGTACTCGAGAGCATATCGAACCATCTGTGTCCTTGCAAAAAAGTTATTCCTCAGGTGATCCTCCATGTACTGAATCCATTGTTCCGTCTCCAAGTGAGTCATCGATCAAGAAAACACGATGTGAGACCCTGGATTAAGTGCTACAGTAATCCTTGTAATCAAGCTATAGTAACCTGAGGATTAAGCTAATCCATTTTTCTAATCCAAGTATGATCACTATTCGAATCAAACCCTAATTCAAATTCCTTTGCAATTCCAATTCATTTGAAAAGTGGATTTAAAAGTTTTGCCAATCAGGAAATAAAAATCATGAATAAGTTTCAAATATTAACTAGGCATTTCTAAAATTGCAACCCACAATTTTGCAAGTATTTTAGTGCCTCTAAAACATTTATAACAGTGGCCAAAACAATTAATTAAATGCCTTTTGATTTTGGCAGATTTCAAATAAATTCAAAAGGTCCTCAAACTTTTTGTGGCACTACCAAATATTGCTTTGCCAATATTGGGCTAAGCCACATATTTTACAAATGCATTTTTGTCACTAGATAGATAAATAACAGAATTCAGAAATAAAAGAAAAGCAACAGAATTAAAAAAAGGGCTAAGTGCCCTGGTCACTTAGGCCTGCCGGCCCAAGTGCCAGCCCAGCCCATCAATCTCCCCCGTCGTCTACCTCCTGCTCACCAGGGGGACGTGGACGCGGCGATGGCCGCCACCGGCCACCCCCATTGCCCTAGCGCGCATCGGGTGGCTCCCCGCCGCCTACAAGGCCTCCCTATCGACCCTCTAACCCTAGCTCGCCCCACTCCCTCCCTCTCGCGCCGCCTGCCTCTCCCCTCACACATGATCGCGCCGCCGCCGCCATGGCCGTCGACTAGCCGCGGCCACCGTACCTCTCGTGCCTCGTCGTCGTGTCCAGAAGCTTCGCCGACGACCATCGCGTCTGTCACGACCCCAAACGCGAGCCCGCCGCCCCTGCATCGCCGTCCCCGAGCCATCTTCCTCCTCGGGCCGCCGTCGTTCGCCGCCACGAATCCGGCCACCCCGAGCCTCCCCCAGACCCACTTTGCTCGCCTACACGCTCCCGGTGAGCTCCTCTTGCCTTTCCCCCACTCCACGCGATCGAATTCGGGCCTCAACGCTAGATGCGCCGGCGACCGAGAAGCTCCATCGCAGGAGCTCGTCGCCGGCGGGCCTCCGGTGGCCCTTTGGTCCCGCACGCCCCTCCAACGTTTTCCCCGCGTCGCGTAGGCCACGGTAGGACCAACAACTCGCTCGTTTGCTCGCTGTAGCGCGTCACCCGCATCCACCCGAACGCTGGTCGCCGCTCCGCTCGTCGTCGGCGACGCTATCGGCCCCCGCAGCCTCGGCCGTCACTATAGATCCAAGCGGGTCGTCCCCCTCGTTCGATTCCGTCCAAGCTCGCGCCAAACGATGCCCTGTGGGCGATTCCCGAGCGACGCCCGAGCCCTCCGCCGCGGAAACTGGTCGCCGGCGTCGAACCGCCGGCCACCACCAACTTGGACAGGCTGGGGCCACCCCAGTGCCCCTACCAGTGGCCCCAGGGGCCCAGTTGACCAGTTGACCGTGGTCAACTGGCTGACTGGGCACAACCCAGTCACTGCCAGGTGGGGACCCTCCCCCTAGGCCTATGACATGTGGGCCCTGCTTCATTAGTCCTAATTAAAATTGCTTAATTAATTTTGTTAATTAATTTAACCTAAATAGTCACTTACAGTTGGGACCCACCCCTACGAATTAACCTGTTTAGTATTAATTAAACTAGTGATTAACCTGACTCTATGACAGATGGGGCCCATTGGTCAGGTTTGACGAGTCAGCCCCACTGTTGACTGCTGATGTCAGCATGATGTCATGCTGACATCATAATTGTATTTGCGAATTAATTTAAATATGTTTAATTTCAGAATATTAATAAAACTTTGAAAATTAATATAAAATAATCTATAACTCAGATAAAAATATTTTATACATGAAAGTTGATCAGAAAAATCCCACGAATCGAATAGTTAAATTCACATATGAGTCAATCTTCATTCACCATCTATTGGGTCCAAGGTTTTTTGAGGTGGGATGGGTAAGGGAGAGACGGAAAGGATACATACTATAATAAACATCTCAAAGGCTCAAAAGATAAAACATCAAAACTCAAGTCCACACATTCATAAAGTTCAATCAATCATATAGTATCACCACCCACATAAGGTTGGTATGGTCGATTACTCTAATCGCAAAACTTTCATATTTATTCTCTCATGGTGGGGCTACTACTAAGCTAGCTTATTCCGTGTCTTCATCTTCAGCGGGCTTCTTCTGGCCATGCTTAATCTTCTCAAGTTCTTTTGCCAGATTATCCCTGTTGACGCAGAGGTTCCTGTGTCGTCCCTGTAGTTCCAGGAGTTGGTTCTCGAGCTTCTGGATTTCAACATCACCGGCATGTGCCATGGCCTGACTGTCCTTCAGTTCCTGACGAAGCTTCTGGATCTCGGAATCGTGTTTCTTCAGATTGCCACCTTTAGCTTCTCGGTTCTTAGGTCCTCACTAAGTGCTTCTTTCTCAAATAAAGCTGCTAGAAGGTCCATTTGAAGGTTCTTGATGTAATGCTCTAGCTCTTGATTATACACCAACAGAGGTGAAAACTTCATCTTCTCTTCGTTTGTCAGGATGATGTGTGCTCCATCAGCTTTCTACTATCCAGGCCTTCCAAAGTAGTGGGTGCCTAACTCAATACGATGACGATAGGTCAAGCATGCAATAGCATCATGGACGGGAGTGTTCGTGCCCATATCACAGTCATGGTTTAATGTCCCATAGTTGATGTCTTCAGTCTTGGGGTCTTCTTTACGACCAAAAACTTGAGTTCGGACGCCCCAAAATCTAGACTTCCTCCTAGTCACCTTGATCTCAGGTATAGGCAACTTCAACATTTGGACCAGCTCCATGAGGAATGGGCCTCCGAGAACATCCTCGTAGTGCTCTCTTTCGTTCAGAATGTAGCTTTTCATCTATAATTTGAAATAAGGAAGGTTTAGTGAAAGAATTAAGAAGTTAGTGAAAAACAAAAGTTGTTCCTATGAAGGTCCTCCTATTTCTAAGCCATTTCCTAGGGTCACGTCCTACAGTCAACATGTGCTCTGATACCTTTTCTGTAGCCATCCGACTCAAAATGATTCAAGTCTCTGTGTGTTTGTGCCATCCCTGGATCAGTATGCTCGCACACACAGTACATCAATGTATATATCAAAGTGCAATCACATGTAAAAACGTAAAACTGATATATACCTCATGAGTCTCAGCGGAAACAATCCAACTGGGAGTGGAGTCCCATCAACACCAATGGCATGTTGAGTGTAGACCGTAACCCTAAATCGTACCCTTACTCGTCGTAGAAAAATATCTGTAACATAAGACGTTGCAGCCGTGTAGGTCAGCATATTGAATATGCCGACAAGTCACCAAAAGAGAGGTAAAAGTCATCTATACTATATGCATTTATGGCAGGTGGGGCTGTAAGTTTAAGTTTAGCAAAAAGCACATTTTTCCTAGAACAAGAGGGGGCAAAAGCAAAAATTATTACTACAATGTTGGTTGTTTAATGAGAAGGTTCCACCAACCATTTCTCATACCCAAGTTAACAATAATACCCACATCATTAACATTATTTGTGTCGAGAGTTCCTGATAGTTTTAGTTCCTTTGGCTCAAGTAGTCCGTAACCGTGGACACGGCTAATCGATTAGGTTTTGTACTCTGCAGAGTTTTGCACACTTTCCCCACAAGATTCGATCGCCTCTGTTGAAGTCCTCGCACGGCATGGTGTTTGAGAACCGGGTGATCGAAACATGGCTTTCCAAAGGGTTCCTCTGAGTCACTGCCGGTGCCCATCCAATCCTACCATTCTTCTACATCTCGTAGCACCGTCCGTCCAGAGTCGCCACGATGTCAAACAAGCCAGAGCCCATAATGGCTTGTGGATGTGCAGGTAAGCCTTGGGTCTTGAAGTATCCATCCATCTCTTTGTGCCAGGGTGGAACTTTCCGCGTGAATACTGGCACTTCTCCAGCAACACCTAGGCCAACACTAGGTCCTCCAGGGTGCCGTTCAACCAATTTCCACCCAGAGGTATATTGCATCATGAGGTCTTAAAAATCTTGAAGTCTTGAGGTCTTGGTCATAAATTAATTCTCACAAACGTCATGATAAACACTCAACCAACCCCGTCTACTAAAAGCATAGCAAAAATAAAATATCGATTCCCGGGGCCAAAGTGACAAGGGTTTATGGGCTGCCTACGACATGATACTACTCAAGAACGAAGTTACCAAGTACCTACTTTGCATGCAATGGTGGAAAGGTTGAACTAATGCAATAAAAACCATAGGTAAAACATGATCAATGTGAACTTTCCTGGTGAGGTTGATGAAGGTAAATATCGCTCTCAGAATTAACTTGATAGAACTATTCGCCACTCTCCGACGAAATCTATATAGTCAAACATTGCACTCTTATAAGTAATCATTCTAACAAACAAGAAACAAAAACAAGTACTAAACACTCTAATGTTGTGATGAAGGAAATACTAAAGACAAAAGTAAAAATCAACAAAACTTCATCAAAGCAACTAAGAAAAGTTTTTCTATAAATAACATATTGTTAATAGCAACAACACAATAAAACTTAACGTAAAGTATTTCAGTCAATCATTTACTAGAAAAAAGAATTACTTTCGAAGAACAACTAAATTAACAGAAAGTATTTCACCTAAACTTTTGTACACAAAAGGAACCAATTTAAAAATCTATTATGAAACTCTAAATATGAAGGAAACAAGGTTTTCTACTAAACAAAGAACAAAAAGAAATTATTTTAATTAACAACAAATAAAACACTTATTGCTATCCAACAGAAACTAAATATAACATGTCAACAAACCTAGAAGAAAACAATTTAAAAGCAATTAGAACAAAGGAAATAGAAATAACCATAAAAAGAACTAAACAGATTCTGTTTTGCTGAAAACCTAATTTAAGTAATCCTAAAAATTCCCAAATTGAACCTACTGATAAAACTAACTAATATTAATCAGCAGCAAAAAGAATCACTAAAAAAACTTTTTTTAAACTAAAGTTAGTCAAATTCTAGTGTTTCGAGCAAATTTCAAAGAATTCAAATTTAAACAGTTCAAATTTGAAATCTAATGGCACTAACAGAAAGTTCATAATATTTTTGAACTAATGCAAAAAAGTTTCACTCCAAAACTCTAAATATTTTAAAAGATAAAGCAAAAAACAAAAAACAGAACTATTCTGTTTTTATAACAGAAAACAGAAAAAGGAAAAATCTAAACTAATGAACAGGGGCTACGTGGCCTGCTGTGGTTGGCTATGGGTGTCCATTGCGGAGCTAAACGAGCGAACGTCCAGCAAATAAAAGAAAATGCTTCGGCCTAAAATAAAATGAATAAAACTGACTGGTTCTCTAAAATTAAACCGGATCAAATGAAGGGGTACGCCCGATCTAATCTATGCCGTAGGTTTAGATCCAACGGGGGAGAGGGCACAGCGAGGCTCACCGTGGGGAAGGCGAGGCCGAGGCAGGCGAGGTTGTCGACGGCGAGGCTCCAGTGATCTCCGACGACGGTGGCGGTGTCTTGTCGACGCAACTCTTAACTCCGCGTCCATGGGTGGTCGAGGGCGAGTTTGGGGGTGTCGGGAGCGAGCAGACGGAGCAAGCGGAGGTTCGGGCACTCCCAGCTCCGGCGATCTTCGGGTGTGGACGGTGTGGTGGCTCCAGTGAGCGTTTGGGAAAATGGGGATGTCTGGGAGTACCGCAGTGATACTTGTGATCTGCGTTGGATTTTCCGTGAAGAGGAATGGGTTAGTGCAGCACAAAGTGGGTAAGTATTTCCCTCAGTTATGAAACCAAGGTTTCTTGAACCATCTTCAACGGCTGCACACAAATGAACAAACAACTTGCACCCAACGCAGGCAAGAGGGTTGTCAATCCCCTTGATCTCGTTATTTGCAAGCAAATGAGTTGTGTAGATAATTGTTGATAAATATGAATTGCAAAATAAAATAAAAGGTAAATAAAGGCAGCAAGGTAGCAGTAGCGTTTGTAAATATATAAGTGAATAGAACCGGGGGCCATAGTTTTCCCTAGCGGCATCTCTCATGTAGGCAGCATACGGTGGGTAACAAATTACTGTCAGGCAATTGATAGAAAAGTGGATAGTTATGTGATTTTCACGGCAATGATCATGTGTATATAGGCTTCACATCCACAAACAAATAGGCCGATTCCTGCCTGCACCTATTACTATTACTCCACTCATCGACTACTATCTAGCATGCATCTAGCGTATTAAGTAAAATAGAGTAATGCATGGAGAACGATGACATGATGTAGACAAAGTAAACTTAAGCAATATGAATGAACCCCATCGTGTTATCCTTAGTTGCGACAACACAAAGACGCATCTTGTCCCCAACTTTGTCACTGGGATATAGAAACTCGTCAGGTTGAACCTACCACAACGCACCACTCCCACCGATGAAATGTCAATCTACTTGGCCAAATCACATCAATAAATCGGAGAGCATTACGAAGCTATAATGATCATGCAATTAAGAGACAAGATATATCAGAGATATCTCAAATACTTTTCATGAATAATCTAAACATAAACCCACAATTCATCGGATCCCAACAAACACACTGCACAATAGGATTACATCGGATAGATCAAAGCAAAGATGCGATGACCATTGTATTGAAGATCCTGAGATAGAGAGATTGCCATCTAGGTACTAGCTATGGACCCGTAGGTCTGTGGTGAACTACGCACACATCCTCATGAGGGCAGCAAGGTTGATGTAGAGGCCCTCCGTTATCGATCCCCCCTCTGACAGGGTGCCAGAACGGAGCTCCAGATGACCTCTTGACGGAACAGAGACTTGCGGCGGCAGAAAAAGGGTTTCGGGACTGCCTCTGTTATTTTTAGGGTGAAGGGGTTTATAGGCCAAAGAGGGGCGTCAGGAGCTCCCGAGGGAGGCACAAGCCATGAGGGTGCCCCCCCTGGGGCGCGCCCTGTTGGCTTGTGCGGCCCTCGTGCGGCCCTCGGCCTCCTTCCGAAGCTTCCAGGTCTTCTTTTGGTCCAAAAAAAATCATGAAAAAGTTTCGTGGCAATTAGACTTTTGGTAATGTAAACCTGAAAAGTAAAAAAAACACGCAGAAAACAGTAAGTGGCACTGGGCACTGGGTGAACAGGTTAGTTCTAAAAAATATTGTAAATTGGTAAATAAAGACCCAAAAAGTATCCTAGAATGATAATATATTAGCATGGAACAATGAAAAATTATAGATACATTGGAGACGTATCAAGCATCCCCAAGCTTAATTCCTGCTCGTCCTCAAGTAGGTAAATGATAAAAACAGAATTTTTGATGTGACATGCTATCGATTATGTAATCTTATGCATGTATGCTCATTGAGATACGATGAATCAACAAATATTAACATAGCAATATTGAAAGTGTAAGAAACAAAATCATTAATTTTTCAAAGTATACGAACCTCAAGGAATGTTTACCCCCCCCCCCATTCATCTTATTATATTAGCAAGGCATGGCTCCATCTTCACCACATTAATAGAAATGTCAAGCACCACAGTGTCCAAGCCAGTCAATTGGATCGTACTTTTTCAATATGCATCAACTTTTTATTGTTCACGCAATACATGAGCGTGAGCCATTGGACATAGCATTTAGGTGGAATAGACTATGGTGGTAGATATCAAAGGGGCAAAAAGTGGAGAAGATAGTCTCACATCAACTAGGCGTACCAACGGGCTATGTTGACGCCCATCGATAGATGTCAATGCAAGGAGTAGGGATTTCCATGCAAATGATGCACTAGAGCTATAAGTGTATGAAAGCTCAATGGAAGCTAAGTGGGGTGTGCATCCAACTTGCTTGCTCATGAAGACCTTGGGCATTTGAGGAAGCCCATCATAGGAATATAAAAGCCAAGTTTGTAATAATGAATAGGTGATTCCCACTAGCATATGAAAATGATATATCATGAGACTCTCTGCATGAGGAGCATAGTGCCACTTTGAGGCATAAGTGTGGAAAAAGATAGTAGCAAAGTCCCTTCTCTCATTTTCTCTCATTTTTTTGGATGGTGGGCTCATTTGGCCTCCCCCGTGTTTATTTTTCGTCCGGAGTCTCATCCCGACTTGTGGGAGAATCATAGTCTCCATCATTCTTTCCTCATTGGGACAATGCTGTAATAATGATGATCATCACACTTTTATTTACTTACAACTCAATATGGAGAACTGATATGAAGATATGACTCTGTATGAATACCTCTAGCAGTGTACCAGGATGTGCAATGATCTAGCGTGACACGTATCAAAAATATGATGAACAGTGGCTTTGCCACAAATACTATGTCAGCTCTATATGATCATGCAAAGCAATATGATGATGAACGAACTAGTCATGTGAAGTGACGTTGGAAGTTGCATGGCAATATATCTTGGAATGACTATGGAAATGCCATGATAGTTAGGTATGGTGGCTGTTTTGAGGAAGATATAATGAGGCTTATATGCAAGAGAGCGTATCATGCCACAGGATTTGGATGCACCAGCGAAAGTTGCACCGATCCTCGAGGTGAGAATGGGCTATGCACGATACTGAAGAGGCTAGCAAATATGAGAAGGTGAGATTGCGTATGTCCATGGTTTCACATTAGTCATAAAGAACTCATATAATTATTGCAAAGTTTTATTAGTTTTATCATAAATCGAAGCACTACTCGCATGCCCCGAGGGAAGAGGTTGGTAGGAGTTAACCATCGCGCGCTTCCGACCTGAAACAACACTAGGATTTTAATGAGGAATAGAAATGCTCACATATCATCACCATGCCTCTTTAATTTTTAGATGAACAAAAAGTCAACGTCTCTTAATATCGACACTTCTACGGGTCAACAATTATGAACTCGCACCTTTTTCATATTACCACAACAATATCATTGACCCACAATTTATGTATATGTGCTACATGATGGTTTTGATTATCACTCATTGAATACCTAATATTTTTGGACTAGTCTTATGACCCATGCAAATTATCGTCACTATTTATTAAATCTCAAATAAATATAAGTGAAGAACGAGAGTGAAATCATTTCTATAAAATCTACACTCCACCATGCTCAAAAAGATATAAGTGAAGTACTAGAGCAAATGCTAAGCTCAAAAGATATAAGTGAAGCACATAGAGTATTCTAACAGTTATGATGAAGGTGTGTCTCTCTTAAATAGGTGTGTCCAGCAAACAATGATTGAGGCAAACTGAAAGTAAAAGCATACAAAAGCAAACGACGCTCCAAGCAAGACTCATATCATGTGACGAATAAAAATATAGCTTCAAGTGACATACCGATGGATTGAGACGAAAGAGGGGATGCCTTCCGGGGCATCCCCAAGCTTAGACGCTTGAGTCTTACTTTAGAATATTACCTTGGGGTGCCTTGGGCATCCCCAAGCTTAGGCTCTTGCTACTCCTTATTCCTTTTTCCATCATGATAACACCCAAAACTTGAAAACTTCAATCACACAAAACTCAACAAAACTTCGTGAGATCCGTTAGTATAAGAAACATATTGCATACTTTAGGTACTGTTATAAATTGATTATTATTTCATAATTTCATAATAGGTACTGTATTCTAACTTTTCCATGGCTTATACCCCCCGATACAATCCATAGTATAATCAAAACAAGCAACTATGCAAGCAAAAACAGAATCTACCTAAAACAGAATAGTCTGTAGCAATTTGTAGATAACCTGTACTTATGTAAATCTAAAACTTCTGAAAAATTAGGACAGCCTCGAAAATTTGTATAGAAATACTGTGTAAAAATTGCAGATCATTATCGCGCTCTAATAAAAAAATAAAATTCCTGTACTGGAGTCAAAAGTTTATGTTTTGTCTCAGCATCGATTCTACTCATCTTGTGAGTCATCCCAAAGCTTTACTTGGCATAAACACTAATTTAAACACAGAAACATAATCATTACAGAGGCAATAATCATGTTATAAAAAACAAACAGAAAGTTTAAAGCAAAAATTTGAAGATAATTATTGGGTTGCCTCCCAACAAGCGCTATTGTTTTATGCCCCTAGCTAGGCATAATGCATAGTTTCAAGTATTGTCATCTTTGACACTCCACCCATAAGTAGCTCTCATGATTGATTCATAAGATGGTTTAATTCTCTTTATAGGGAAGTGTTCCATCCCTTTCTTTAATGGGAATTGGAACCTTATGTTTCCCTCTTTCATGTCAATAATTGCACCTATAGTTCGAAGGAAAGGTCTTCCAAGTATTATGGGACAAGTAGGATTGCAATCAATATCAAGAACAATGAAATATAAATGCACATAATTTTTATTCGCAATAATAAGCACATCATTAATTCTACCTAGAGGTTTCTTAATGGTAGAATCCGCAAGATGCAAGTTAAGGGAACAATCTTCAATATTAGTGAGACCAAGCACATCACAAAGAGATTTAGGAATAGTTAAAACACTAGCACCAAGGTCACACAAGGCATTGCATTCATATTTATTTATCTTTATTTTGATAGTAGGTTCCCACTCATTATGCAAGTTTCTAGGAATAGAAATTTCAAGCTCAAGTTTCTCATCATAAGCTTTTATCATAGCTTCTACTATATGTTCGGCAAAAGCTTTGTTTTGTTCATAAGCATTGGGTGAGATAATAATGGATTGCAACAAGGAAATACATTCTAATAAAGAGCAATTATCATAATTAAAGTCCTTATAATCCAAAATAGTGGGCACATCACTAGTTAAAGTTTTGACCTCTCCAAACCCACTTTTTTCAGTTTTAGCATCAAAATCATCACCCTCCAAGCAAATGGGATGCTTCTCAACTAGAGTTGACTCATCTCCAGTCCCTTTATCATTTATATTCAGAGAGGTAAATAAAGATTCAATAGGAGAAGTACCAATCATTTTAAGATCTTCATCATGATTCCGGTAAAAACCGGGTGGAAGAGCTTTTTCTAAGAATTCCCGCTTAGCTCTCAACTTAGCGGTCCTCTCCTAACTTTCATTAATAGATATTTGGATAGATTTAATAGCCTCATTAAAATCATGCTTAGGTGGAAAAGCTTTACTTTTAAGAGTTTCCACATCAAGAGCAATTCTATCCATGTTTTTAGCCAAAGCATCAACTACATGCAATTTTTCTTCTACCATAGTGTTGAAAACCTTTTGAGAATTTATAAATTCTTTAATTGTGTTCTCAAGACCAGTGGGTATACTATTAGAGTTTGTAGAGGAATTTCCATAAGAATTTCCATAGTTGTTAGAGGAATTACCGGGGTACGGTCTAGAATTGAAGTTTCCTCTATAAGCATTATTGTTGAAATTATTTCGCGAGACAAAGTTCACATAAATAACATCATTATTTTGCTCAATCAAATTAGACAAGGGAATACCATTGGGATCAACATGAGCATTTTTACTAGCAACCATATTCATAAGAGCATCCACTTTTTCACTCAAAGTAGTGATTTCTTCAACAGAATTTACCTTCTTACCGGTTGGAGCCCTTTCGGTATGCTATTGAGAATAATTTCTAATAATGTTGTCCAGAAGTTTTGTGGCCTCTCCTAAGGTCACACCCATAAAGGTGCCACCTGTAGAAGAATCTAGAAGATTTCTAGACACAAAGTTTAGTCCAGCATAGAAGTTTTGGATAATCATCCACAAATTTAAGCCATGAGTTGGACAATTTCTTATCATCTATTTAATTCTCTCCCAAGCTTGTGCAACATGCTCTTGATCTTTCTGTTTAAAATTCATTATTTGATTTCTAAGCGAGATGATCTTAGCAGGAGGAAAATACTTGGCAATAAAAGCATCCTTACACTTACCCCATGTTCCAATACTATTATGAGGTAAAGATGAAAACCAAGCCTTAGATTTATCTCTTAGTGAAAAAGGAAATAATTTTAATTTCACAATATCATTATCCATATCCTTTTTCTTTTGCATATCACATAATTCAACAAAGGTATTAAGATGTGAAGCGGGATCCTCATTAGAACTTCCCGAAAATTGATCCTTCATGACAAGATTTAGCAATGCAGCATTAATATCAAAAGCCTCCGCACTAGTGGTGGGTGGTATAGGTTAACTAATAAAATCATTATTATTAGTATTTGAGAAGTCACACAACTTAGTAGTATCTTGAGACATGGTGACCGAACAAGCAAAGTAACAAGCAAGACAAGTAAACTAGCAAGCGAAGTAAACTAGTAGCAAGCAAAGATAAAAAAAATTGTATTTTTGATTTTTATGAGACAAACTAAATATAACAGCAAATAAAAAGATAAACAAGTGAATGAAAATTTGTGTGAAGTTACTTGATAGTTGATGATGATACTCCCTGGCAACGGCGCTAGAAATCCTTCCTGATACTTGTGATCTGCGTTGGGTTTTCCGGGAAGAGGAACGGGTTATTGCAGCACAAAGTGGGTAAGTATTTCCCTCAGTTATGAAACCAAGGTTTATCGAACCAATAGGAATATCAATCCTCAACCGTCTTCAGCGGCTGCACATAAATGAACAAACAACTTGCACCCAACGCGGGCAAGAGGGTTGTCAATCCCCTTGATATCGTTATCTGCATGCAAATGAGTTGTGTAGATAATTGTAGAAATTGTAAATTGAAAAATAAAATAAAAAATAAATAAAGGCAGCAAGGTAACAGTAGCGTTTGTAAATATATAAGTGAATAGAACCAGGGGCCATAGTTTTCCCAAGAGGTATCTCTCATGTAGATAGCATACGGTGGGTAACAAATTACTGTTGGGCAATTGATAGAAAAGCGGATAGTTATGCGATTTTCACGGCAATGATCATGTGTATATAGGCATCACGTCCATAGACAAATATGCCGACTCCTGCGTGCACCTATTACTATTACTCCACTCATCGACCGCTATCCAACATGCATTTAGAGTATTAAATAAAACAGAGTAATGCATGGAGACCATTGACATGATGTAGACAAAGTAAACTCAAGCAATATGAATGAACCCCATCGTGTTATCCTTAGTAGCAACAACACAAAGATGCATCTTGTCCCCTACTTTGTCAATGGGATATAGAAACTCGTCAAGTTGAACCTACCACAACACACCACTCCCATCGATGAAATATCAATCTACTTGGCCAAAGCACATCAATAAATCGGAGAGCATTACGAAGCTATAATCATCTTGCAATTAAGGGACAAGATATATTAGAGATATCTCAAATACTTTTCATGAATAATCTGAACATAAACCCACAATTCATCGGATCCCAACAAACACACCGCACAGTAGGATTACATCAGATAGATCAAAGAGAAGATGCGATGACCATTGTATTGAATATCAAGAGGTAGAGAGATTGACATCTAGGTACTAGGTATGGACCCATAGGTCTATGGTGAAGTAGTCACATATCATCATGAGGGTAGCAAGGTTGATGTAGAGGCCCTCCGTGATCTACCCCCCCTCCGGCAGGTGCCAGAACGGAGCTCCAGATGGCCTCGCGACGGAACAGAGACTTGCGGCAATGGTAAAAGGGTTTCGGGACTGCCTCTATTATTTTTAGGGTGAAAGAGAATTTATAGACTAGAGAGGGGCGTCGGGAGGCACCCGAGGGAGGCACAAGCCATTAGGGCGCGCCCCCTGGGGCGCCCTGTTGGCTTGTGCGGCCCCCGGCCTCCTTCGAAAGCTTCCAGGTCTTCTTTTGGTCCAGAAAAAATCATCAAAAAGTTTCATGGCAATTGGACTTCGTTTGGTAATGTAAACCTGAAATGTAAAAAAACACGCAGAAAACAACAACTGGCACTGGGCATTGGGTCAATAGGTTACTGATGAAAAATATTATAAATTGGTAAATAAAGACCCAAAATGTATCCTAGACTGATAATATATCAGCATTGAAAAAACAAAAAAATAGATACGTTTGAGACGTATCATGCAGCAGCGAGGCGGTTCATGTGGTGGTGTCGATGAGGCGAGGGGGTGCGTGGTGGCGTCGGAATTGAGCCAGTAGGGTTTCGGTGGCCGACGGAGATGCGGGAGAGCTAGGTCTCTAGTGACGAGGTTTTGGAGGAGGATTTCGGTGGCAAATGGCAATACGGGAGGAGGGGCATTTATAAGACAGCATTGCTTGGAGCGGGAGGCGTCGGAGATGCGAATCCGGTGAGAATCGGCAAGGTGATCACCTGCTGTTCGCGCGCGTGGGCTAGGAAGGAATGGAGCAAGGGAGTGGATGACAAGTTGGACCGGGATGTCAGCGACTCTGCGCGCGCGAGGGAGAGAGAGAGAACCGCTTCGGTCGGGGTTTGGGCCTCGCGGAGGACATCGGCCTGGTGGCGCTGGTGGCTTCGGCCTTTCCAAAAAAATGGTTTTCCTTTTATAATAAAACAGGGAAGAAAAAGGAAAAATAAAGCGAAAGAAATAAACTTTAATATAGGCATATGATATACCAAAATTTTCAGAAAAAGATTTGCTACAACATGAACATATTTTCAAGGTTAAATAAAATACTCACAAAATCAGATAATTCAAACAGTGCTACTGTTGCAAATAAAACGCAATAAAAGTATTTTAAAAATACCAAAATGATTTCAAATTCATTTTCCTCCATTTTTCCATTGAAGGGAATCATTTTACCCTATTTTCCATATATTTTATTTTTGGAGAAAAATAAATTTGAAAACGACTTCAAGAAATGTTTTGAATTTGAATTTCAACTCTTTTCTAATTCTACTCTGTTTTTGTCAAATATATTTCAATTCCATCTGAAATTTTGAAGGGTCATGCTCCTTCTCGCATTATGAATAGTTTGCCAGAGGTTTTAAACTTTAAAAATTCAAATAACTTCAAACGGAAACCCTGGGTTTCATAAAACTTTGAAAGGGCTTCCAAAAATCATTTCTTTGAAACTTCCAACTCACTTTCTCTTGATTTGAAGAAGTCATCTTAGCTTCTCTCTTGAAACTCCTTGAGTTGCATAATGTTTCTGAAATTGGAATGTTTCCAAAATGGAATTCAAATCTTTTCAAATCCCTTTTCAAAATGGAAGAAGTCATTTCATCTTCTCTCTAGGATTTTGAATTGGATTTGAATATAAGGGGATAAATACAAAGTGAAAGTTTTGCGAAAGTCATGTTATTCCCTCTCACACAAATGTTTCAAATTTCACTCAAATTCAATCAATCAATCCATCAAACAATCATTCAATTAATTAATATAACATTCCAAAATTTGGGATGTTTCATAATGGTGTAACGGTTGGATTTTTGGAGAGGCCTATATATACCCCTCCACCCCCTCTCATCCATAGAGGAAGCACTCAGAACACAGTTACACTTGACCTATCCATTTTTCTGACAGAGAACCACCTGCTCATGTGTTGAGATCAAGACATTCCACGCCAACCATATGAACCTTGATTTCTAGGCTCCCCAAGTTGCTTTCCACCCAATCATCCTCTTCTACCAAGCCAAATCTGTGAGAGAGTGATTGTGTGTTAAGGAGACTATCTTTTGAAGCACAAGAGCAAGGAATTCATTATTTTTACCACATCTATTACCTTTTGGAGGGTGGTGCCTCCTAGATTGGTTAGGTGTCACCTGGGAGCCTCCTTCTTCGTGTTGTGGAGTTGAACCAAGAAGTTTGTGCGGGCAAGGAGATCGCCTACTTCGTGAAGATCTACCCATAGTGAGGCTAGTCCTTCGTGGGCGAAAGCCGTGATGGAATAAACAAGGTTGCTACTTTGTGGACCCCTCATGGGTGGAGCCCTCCGTGGACTCTCACGACCGCTACCCTCCGTGGGTTGAAGTCTCCATCAGCGTGGACGTACGATAGCACCACCTATCAGAACCACAGGAAAAATCTTTGTGTCATCTATTGCGTTTGAACTTCCTATCTCTACTCCTTCTTACATATGCTTATCTTTACTTTCCGCTGCTATACTTGTTGACTAGGATGTGTAGGGTGCACTAGACTTGTTAGAATTGCTAAAATCTACCACCCATTAAAATTGGGAAAAGTATAGGTTTTAATTTGTCAAGTAGTCTATTCACCCCTCTCTAGAAGTCCCTTCTCGATCCCACAATTGGTATCAGAGCTTTGGTTTCCATAGACTTGGTTTTATCACCATTGGAGGAAGATGGATGTGTCTAGTATGGGGAGTCTTAGTAGTAGAGTGCCCATTCTTGATGGGGAGTACTATAGTCAATGGAAATATGAGATACTTAAGATATTCAATGAATTCCATTTGAGCAAGTATGTTAAGAGCCCTTATGTGCCTCCCATTGATCCTTTACATCCTTCACATGAAGAAGAAATTGACGTGCTTCGTAATCTTAGAACTATTAAACTTATCATTAGAGGATTGCCAAGACTTGTGTTTGATAAAATGAGAAACTTTGAGTGTGCCTATACTTTATGGAGTGATTTAGAGAATAGATATCCAAATTACTCCTTGAAAAATCTTGATGTCATTCTCCATAAAACTATTGCTTTTCACAAAATGAAGCCTAGTGATCCAAATTTTGACGATTATCTATTTGATCTTAGAGACCTCATGCGTGCTAAAGGAGATGTTATAACTATCAACAACATCATTGTTGAAGCCATTGGCATTCATAATCTTGAACATTGTCATGATCACAACCTTAACGAATCTCTTGTCTCTTACGACGAGGATATCCCACTTGATGATGACGATGTGGAACATGGCTACTATCATGAAGATGAGTTGTTCGACATCGAGTATGAGAAGACTATGAAGAATCTAAGTCTCATGGCGAACTTCAAGGATTACATGTCCGGAGGAAAAGAGTGGATTCTCGACAGTGGATGCACCGATCACATGACCGAAGATAGAGACATGTTTCAAGAGATCACACCACACCATGGACCATGGAGGTATGTGACTTTCGGAGACAACTCCAAGGGTAAGGTACTATGTCTTGGTAAGGTGGCCATATCTCATGATAGCTCCATTTAAAATGCCATGCTTGTTGAATCCCTTGGTTAGAATCTTCTTTCCGTATCTGGACTAGCTGACTTTGGTTTCAATGTGCTATTTACTAAAGTTGATTGCCAAGTTTTTCATCTACATAATCATAGCATGGTCTTTACCGGTTTTCGTAGAGGTGATCTATACATTGTTGATTTCACTAAAAGATCCAAACCTTGTACTTGTCTTATTGCAAAATCTTCAAAAGGTTGGCTTTGGCATAGAAGGCTAGGACATGTTGGTATGTGCAATCTAGACAAGCTCATCAAAGGTGATCATATACTTGGTGTTAAAGATGTTATCTTTGACAAAGATAGACTTTGTAGTGCTTGCCAAGCTGGAAAGCAAGTAGGTGGAAGTCATCCCGTAAAGAATATCATGACTACTAGGAGACCACTCGAGTTGCTTCATATGGATCTCTTTGGTCCCAATGCTTACAAGAGCCTCGGTGGAAATTCCTTTGGTCGAGTTATAGTAGATGATTTTTCCAGATTTACGTGGGTATTCTTTCTTGATGATAAGTCACAGGTGCAAAAGATCTTCAAGAACTTTGCTCGCAAGGCTCAAAATCAATTTGAAGTGAAGATCAAGAAAGTTTGGAGCGACAACGGATCGGAGTTCAAGAACACCAATGTGGACACCTTTCTTGACAAAGAAGGGATTTCACATGAGTTCTCGGCTACGTACACACCTCAACAAAATGGAGTCGTTGAGAGGAAGAGCCGGACTCTTAAAGAGATGGATAGAACGATGCTATACGAATACAAGACGCCAAGACACTTTTGGGCAGAAGTCGTGGAAACAGTTTTTCATGCTACGAACTGACTCTACCTTCACAAGCTTCTCGATAAAACGGCATACGAGCTACTCACCGGTAACAAACCCCAAGTTGGATACTTTCAGGTATTTGGCTCCAAGTGTTACATTGTTGATAAGCATCGCCGTTCTAAATTTGCTCCTAAATCTCATTAAGGTTTCCTACTCGGTTACGGATGAAACTCTCACACTTACCGTGTCTAGAACAACTTCACACGAAAAGTTGAAGAGACGGTAGATGTGAAGTTTGATGAATCTAATGGTTCGCAAGTCTAACAATTGCCTAATGATGTAGGAGATAAGGAACCTTCGGAAGCCATTCAATATTTGTCCATCGGCAAGATTCGTCCCATGGAGGTGAAGGAAAGCACTTCATCTACACAAGTGGAAGCTCCAACCTCGGGTCAAGGCGAACCTCGAAATGACATGGAAGCGTCCACAAGCGGTACACGACAATATGAAGAGAATGAGGAAGTTCATCATGATGATCCACCACAACCACCTTCACCACCACGTCACGGAGACGACACCTTCAACAACGATGAAGATGATGAGGATGAGGAAGCTCCGCCATCCAACAAGCAAAAGCTACCACGAGTTCGAGCAAGAGTGAACAAAAATCATCCATTAGAGAAAATCTTCAATGACATACAAACCGGGAGCATAACTCGCTCTAAAACTTATTTGGCTAACTTTTGTGAGCATTACTCATTCATCTCTAGTATTGAGCCTTTGAAGGTGGAGAAGCGCTTAAGAACCCCGATTGGGTGAATGCTATGCACGAGGAGCTACACAACTTCAAGACGAACTAAGTGTGGACACTAGTAGAGAAGCCCAAGAATGAGCAAAAGATCATCGAAACAAAATGGGTGTTTCGTAACAAGCAAGACGAAGATGGCCAAGTGGTACGCAACAAGGCACGTCTCTGGGATCAAGGCTACACCCAAGTCGAAGGTATGGACTATGGTGAGACCTATGCCCCCGTTGCTAGACTTGAAGCTATCCGCATTCTTCTTGCTTATGCTAATCACCATGATATCACTCTTTACCAAATGGATATTAAAAGTGCATTTTTGAATGGTGAGATTGAAGAAGAGTTCTATGTTAAACAACCCCCTGGTTTTGTGAACCCTAAGAAACCTAATCATGTTTGCAAGCTTCGTAAAGCTCTCTATGGTCTTAAGGAAGCCCCACGAGCTTGGTACAAATGCTTAACGTAGTTTCTTATTGAAAAGGGTTTTGAAATTGATAAAATTGACACAACCTTGTTCACTAAGAGAGTTAATGGTGAATTATATGTGTGCCAAATTTATGTGGATGATATTATCTTTGGATCTACTAACCCACATTTTAGTGAGAAATTTGGAAGGTTGATGTCCGAGAAGTATGAGATGTCTATGATGTCTGAGCTGAAATTTTTCCTTGGTTTGCAAATCAAGCAAACGAGAGAAGGAACATTCATCTCTAAAACCAAGTATACCAAGGACTTGATCAAGAAGTTCAACATGCAAGAGTGTAAAGGTATGAAAACTCCTATGCCTACTAGTGGACATGTTGATCTCACCAAGGAGGACAAACCGGTTGATCAAAAGGTATACCTATCAATGATTGGTTCAGTGCTATATCTATATGCCTCCTGACCCGATATCATGCTTACTGTGTGCATGTGCGCTTGATATCAAGCCGCTCCTAAAGTGTCATCTTAAGGCCGAGAAAAGAATTGTGAGATACTTGATACAAACACCAAACTTTGCCATTTGGTATCCCAAGGGATCTTCTTTTAACCTTGTTGGCTATTCCGACTCGGACTATGCTGGAGATAAGGTTGATAGAAAATCTACCTCGGGGACATGTCAATTTCTCGGTAGATCTCTTGTGTATTAGTTATCCAAGAAACAAAACTCGGTATCTCTATCTACCGCCGAAGCAGAATACATTGCCGCCAGATCATGTTGTGCGCAATTACTATGGATGACTCAAACTCTTAAGGATTATGGAATACATGTGAGACATGTTCCTTTGTTGTGTGACAATGAGAGTACTATTAAGATTGCTCATAATCCCGTGCAACATTCTCGAACTAAACATATTCAAGTTTGTCATCATTTCATTCGTGGTCATGTTGCTAAAGGGGACATTAATCTCAAACATGTTCGCACCAACAAGCAATTGACCGATATCTTTACTAAGCCACTTGATTAAAAAGTGTTTTGTCACTTGAGGAGTGAGTTGAACATCATTGATGCTTCAAACTTTAGCTAGACTCACTCGGATGCATGCAAGGGCATGAGCTTACATGACTATTCCTTGATACCTTTGACATACTATCTTATATCTTGGAAATCTATGATCCCTTGTATTACATGTAACCTTTTGTAGGTACTTGGATGAACTACATTCCACAAGATTGTCAACAAATCCAATCATAATCAATCTTGTCATAGCCAAGTATCAACATCCCTACCTTGTGATGGAGGAAGAAGACAACACAAAACATATCCTTGACTTACATATGATGATAATCAAATTCTTGTCATTTGGATATATTATGTTCTTCCTTGCATGACTAACCCTTGTAGGAGGACCTAGCATCAAAGAAAAGAAGGATTGCTCCCAACTCAAGATGATCTTCATCAACTTTGAGCATCCAATACAAGCCCTCCTACACGCGATGCCATCTTCATCACGCCAAGGTATGTGATCATATCCTTGAAGAAGCTTTACTCCAAGTCATGAGCTAAAGCAATTCAAGTGATATGAATACATTAAAATTCTTAAATGAAAAATGGTAACCCCATTTTGAGCTTAACGTAGAGTATGACCTATGATCAAGTATTCTTGCTTGGCCCCTAAGTCAACATACTCTAATATAGGTGACCTAGTAACCGACCATCATCTAGATGAAGTTTCTTGTTTGGTTCATCTTATAGTTGCATGCTTTCTTGGAACCACTCAATCTCCATCTTGATGAAAATTCCTTGCAAATCTTTTTGAAAATTCCTTGCAAATATGAAAATTCCTTGCAAATCTTTTTGAAAAATTCATTGCAAATTCTTTTATTCTATTGAGACTTTCTGAAAAACAGTTTTTGACAAAACGACAAATAACACCTCTTTCAATTTTCTTTTATGCTCTTCGGACCCTCCGATCAAAGTCACCCGGTCTCACCGATATTGCAGATAAGCTGCACATACACACATCGGTGCCACCGATTCACTTTGCCTCGAAGCCACCGATTATTCCATCTTTTGTGTTGTTTGTCAAACAAAATCTCAAACGTTCATGGATCCCTTCGTTTAAGGGGGATAAATCTTAAGGTTTTCAGATATCTGTAGGGGGAGAAATTATCTACAAGGATCCCCATGTCTCAATGCTCTCTATGACCCTTACTTTCAATGACCCTTACTCTAGGACCCCTTTACTCTCAATGATCCCTTTCCTCTGACCCTTTGTGTCACCCTTTTTGGAAATTAATGCCAAAGGGGGAGAAATATGAAAGCTTATACTTGCTGACAAAGGGGGATAAATCTCAAAAGGGGCAGAAATATCAAAAGCTCATGCTTACCTATAGGGGGAGAAATAATTCAAGGGGAGAAATGTGAATGCTTATGCCCCAAAGGGAAATATCTATATGAAGGGGGAAAACATTTACTTAGGAAAGAGAGAAGACCACATTCTTACTTATCATCTTAAGGAGAAAGTGCATATGATCTTATGTTAGACTTGTCTCACCCTACCTACTCCCAGTATCTACATGCTAAGATTCAGGGGGAGAGGAAAACTAACAAATCCATATTTAGGGGAGAAAGTTCTAAATGCTCTTGGAGACATATCAAGTTTTAAGAATATAATCTTCTATATGTCTTCCATATCTTGGTACTTTTGATTTTTTTGCATTTGGATGAGTAGAATACTCTTGTGTTTCCTAACATTGTTTTCTCAAGTGTGTTTCTACTAGTAGAATGCTCAAGAACTTCAAGGTAAGTATATGCATCATATCCTTGGTCCAGATGATCTCTTGCTTCTTGCACATATTGTTTGCAAGAGTGAAGTCTTGAACATGGAAACATCTCATTCATATGAGTTTGATGCATATAGCCAAGGCTCACATGACTCATCATATCCCTTATATTATGTGTGTGTTCATGCATTCCGAAGCAACTATCCTCTAAGAGGGATTGCACACATTTAGGGGGAGCATGTCTTAGTCATGTGTCTCTTAAAGCTTTCATATATTCTTGCATATCTAAATTTGAAGCTTTGATTGTATGTTGTCATCAATTACCAAAAAGGGGGAGATAGAAAGCACATATGATCCCTTGGAGGTTTTGATAATTCATGACAACATACATTGTCTCTTGGACTAATAGCTTTACCTAGTTTGCTTCAGATAAAGTCCACAAAGAAGATTGGCCATGGAATGTGTGGAGAATACCCAAGGAGAGAAGAAGAGAAGGAATAGGATTGGCAAAGTCAACAAGCTTGAAGACTCTTCATTTTACTTTATGTGACAAATCACTTTGATTCCATAGGAAAGCCAATACTATTAAAAGGGGATGAGGTGTCTATGATGATCTGGTTGCTCAAGTGCTTAGAGTTTTGCCACAAAAATATACATGAAATTCTCCCAAAAAAATTCTATCCAAAACCAAATATCCAAAATTGGTGCCACCAAGTTTTTCCATTCGGCCCTACCCAGTTTTGCCTCAGACAGATCCTAAGCCAAACCCTAGCTTCTCGATGACACCAACTTTCACTTTCGGTGCGACCGAAAAATAGTGACAAACTTTCTGGTATCTCTTTTTCAGGAATCGAAATTTCCGAGATTTGGAAAACGGTACCACCGAGTTGTGTAACTGCCTAGGTCACCCATATCGGTACGACCGAGAAATATATATCGGTCTCACCGAAATGCCAAGTGTTGCCCATTTTGCACTAGTCGGTGCAACCGAGTTTTTGCTCCGATTTCACGATGTTGGGAAATAACGGTGTAACGCTTGGATTTTTGTAGATGCCTATATATACCCCTCCACCTCCTCTCATTCGTAGAGGAAGCACTCAGAATACACTTGCCCAATCCATTTTTTCTGAGAGAGAACCACTTGCTCATGTGTTGAGATCAAGACATTCCACTCCAACCATATGAATCTTGATTTCTAGCCTCCCCGAGTTGCTTTCACCCAATCATCCTCTTCTACCAAGCCAAATCTGTGAGAGAGTGATTGTGTGTTGAGGAGACTATCTTTTGAAGCACAAGAGCAAGGAGTTCATCATTGTTACCACATCTATTACCCTTTGGAGGGTGGTGCCTCCTAGATTGGTTAGGTGTCGCTTGGGAGCCTCCTTCTTCGTGTTGTGGAGTTGAACCAAGAAGTTTGTACGAGCAAGGAGATCGCCTACTTCGTGAAGATCTACCCATAGTGAGGCTAGTCCTTCATGGACGGAAGCCTTGATGGAATAGACGAGCTTGCTACTTTGTGGACCCTAACGGGTGGAGCCCTCCATGGACTCTCGCGACCGCTACCCTCCATGGGTTGAAGTCTCCATCAGCGTGGACGTACGATAGCACCACCTATCGGAACCACGGGAAAAATATTCGTGTCATCTATTGCGTTTGATCTTCCTATCTCTACTCCTTCTTACATGTGCTTATCTTTACTTTTCACTGCTATACTTGTTGACTAGCATGTGTAGGGTGCACTAGACTTGTTAGAATTGCTAAAATCTACCAACCATTAAAATTGGGAAAAGGTTAGGTTTTTAATTTGTCAAGTAGTCTATTCACCCCCCCTCTAGATGTCCCTTCTCGATCCCACATGGCTGCGAACCACTGGACTGATGAGCGCGTGGTCCCTGACTTTCGGACTGCTTAGCAGGCGGTTCTAGACTTTCATGACTGCTTAGCAGGCTGTTCTCGGCTTTCAGACTGCTTAGCAAGCGGTTCCACCGTGTTTGTCTACTGAGCTTGCAGTGCCGATGTGTCTGCCCTTTCTTCTTCAATGGCCGGCATCTGAACCAATGATGCATCTTCAGCAGTTGTAGGCCTTGCCACAGGCTGCTCAGGAGCGGATGATGATCTGGCATGTACGGTAGGAAGTCGGGCGGGCTGATCACAGGTTGATGCCTCGGGCATTGGGTTACGTCTCGTATGTTCATCAGGGGAGTCACACAAGATCTTCTGTGGTGAGAAGAGAGTCACCGGTTCGAGGGCGACATTGGTTGCTTTTCCGCGCGCGGGGGGGGGGGGGGGGGGGGGCTGGAGGGATATCAAGTCTATTTATTTCCGTGGCCACTGGATCTGATTTAACTATGTTTCTTCCAAGGTCCTCTGCTCATCAGGGTCCCCTAGGATATTCTTCAGGAAAAAATTACCGAATCCAGGCTTTATTTCAGTCACGTAGCACTTCGCACAACCCGACTTGAATGGCACATTGTCCAACAAGAGTCCCCCGTCCAAGTCGGGGTTGTAAACCCACGCTATTGCACATTTTAAAGTACCTTCATAATGTGTAAGCACGACCTTCACTCTCCCCCCTGTCCATATAGATCAGATATAGCACCATCATGTCTAGCTGCAGCCTCAGTGTTGCTGGGGTCAGCTGATGCACATCTACTCTTGTGCGGTGTTGCCATACAATAAGTGCCATCATCCATGCCCACATCCCCTTGTGTCTCCCTGCTATCTCTCAACGTTAGTGTCTTCTGCTGCATAAATGATTCCTCAACCTCCTTTCGAATTTTAGGATACATGTCCCTCTTAAACCTTTTGTATAACTAATTCCGCTTACTCCGTGGCCATAGTATCCTGCCACACCCATACAGTGTGTGTGTGTGTGTGTGTGTGTGTGTGTGTGTGTGTGTGTGTGTGTGTGTGTGTTCTTCTTTTAAAGTTCCGATTGCATGGCACTCTTTTTAATAAACTCTCCACTTGTCTTGACCCTTTTGAATTCTACCCAGTCTTCCTTTGTAATTTGGGGTTATGAGGGGATTGGGTCCTTGCCTTGACTCAAGTATTTATTGTACAACACATGCTTCCAGTTTCTCCAAGCATCCCTACCCTTCTTCAGTGCAGCGTGTTCCACCTGCTCTCTCCACTCCTCAGGAACGTTGAAGTGCTCGATCATCTCCCGGACTATCATGTGATGTGTTTCTGTATCAGCTTTCCGAAACCCCGTCAGATTAATGTTGAGTCTTGCCCTGTCAACAAATCCACACACACTCCTGAACCTCGTGCATGCTTTATCTGGTTTATTTGGAGCCCAAGACTTCAAATCGATGTCAGCTACTTTGTATACACCTTTAGGCTGGTGTGTGGGCTTTCTTGGAGCATTCTTCCGTCTCTTGACCGGAAGGGTGATTGTGGCAGCTATATCCCATTCCTCATTTCTTAATCCATGATCATCTGTTGCAGACATGTTGGTTTCGGACTCAGATGGAGATACATCGACAAAAGAATGACTTTCGTTGCTGCTAATCGGCATCTACAGAGGACACATGCAAAATTCAGAAAAGGGGGATAAGCATAAATTAAAGGTAACAGCTTGGCAGCAAGCTGTCTAAACATGGCATGTGATAATTTGGAAATGTACGACTAATCTGTTCATTTTGTGTGACTCATGCGCACATGACATGTAACTCGATGATGTCTACTACGCAACTTTATTCTTGTAGACTTTGTTGGGCCTCCAAGCGTAGAGTTTTGTAGGACACTAGCAATTTTCCGTCAAGTTGATGACCTAAGGTTTATCAATCCGTGAAAGGTGTAGGATGAAGATGGTCTCTCTCAAGCAACCCTGCAATCAAATACAAGAAATCTCTTGTGTCTCGAGGATGAAGACCACCTGCAACTGAAGATCTCATCTTTAAGGAAGATAAGGACTTCCCCGTCAACGAGAAGCTACACCAAGGCTCGACCCTTCTATTCTTACATGAGACATCTAGATGTCACTAACTAACGTGAGCAACCCCAGGAACAACGCACATACACACTACCCGGCCACGTATTCTGACTTTGGAATACACACGTAAGCCAGGCCCTTGCCAAAACCTCGTCCACCAAACCCTTAACCATTAGGCAAGTCTAGCATATTGCAAGAACCCCGTTCACCCTTAGACGAAGTCAACGATGCACTCGAAGACATATCATCAAGCACTTCAAGACCCAGAAGGACAACCCCGCCGGAGCAGAAGCAACATGGAACGTGAAGACCACCTCACCTCTGAATTTCCGCATCCTTCCCACGCCTAGCCTAGGAATCTCGGGGACGAGATTCTTGTAAGGGGGGTAGGTTTGTCACACCCTGTGTTTTGCCTCATGACTAAGTTAACCTGACTCAAAAATTAGGGCCAATTAAAACTTTTTCTGTGCTTGTGATGCTTGACTTGGTTGATGATTGCTTGTTTGCTTGCTGGTGCTCTATATTCATAAAATCCCTCCTACTCTCAAAACTCATCTCCTTGCTCCAAATCTTTGCCCAATGATCATGCCATGTGTATAGGACATAAATATATTATTATAAAATATTATTTTGACCAAAATGGATTTATTCAAATTTGGTTTTCCAAAACCCCTGAATTGAGGTTTGTACTACAAGTCCTCAAATTGGGTGGATTCTTTTTCCCCAAAGACCTTATTTGGAACCTACTATATATATGAATTCCCAAAACCACCAAATATTAAATTTAAATATTATTTTCCTATTTTATTTAAAGGATTTTTCTTAAGGCCAAAAATGGTCTTTTATAGGAAACAATTATTTAAATGCTTTCAAAATATTTGAGAAAATTTAGGGAAACTCAGTGGACATATATTTTCCATATATATGAGTTTCAACACATGGTCATGTTCAAAATCATGGGCAAAACCCCTCAAAACCCTTTTCTGCTTAAATCAAGCTTTTGAAATATTTCTATACGAAATATTCTCAATAAATTCCAAGAAAATTCCAGAATGTCAAAATTCTCATATGTAATGATCTTGCCAAGTTTCATCTCAATCACAATTGATTTGATTCATCAAAATATTCCAAAACCATTCCTGTCCAGAGCCAAATTTGAACAACTTTACATTGTGAAGTTTCTTCCCTTGACCCCAAACTTTGTGGGAATCTGCTAAACCCCAAATAATGATACCACACCAAGTGGTGGATTTGTGGGAAGTGAAATGCATGACTAGATCTACAGAAATCTGATTCTCTTGATTTCTAGGGTTTCACAAAGTTACATTGTGAACTTTCTTCAATCAAGCTCAAACTTGGTGATAAACTCTATTTATAATCACCATTTGCCCCTGTTAAATTTCTGGGCAAGAAAACTCCATTTGCTTAGCCAAACCATCATCAAACACTTTTGCATATTTTGTAAAAGACCTTGTTTGACCCCCTTCTACCATTCTCCTTGCTCTCAAACTTTTACCACCGTCACTCACATACCTATTTTACCTCCAGTAAGGAAGCCATGGCCTCAGCTCAATTATTGGTGGGTAAAACCCCTCATTTTTACTGTTTGGACAGCCTTGGCATGCCCTTTCTTCCTCTCTCCCATTATTCTATGCATGCAACTGCCCCCAAGTTTTACCACAACACCTATGGCATGTTAATGCACATTTGCAAACCCAAATATGGCATGCTCATGTGGAAAATATGAGCAGTACCTCTAAAACTAGTTTTTGGCAGATATTGTGGTCTTGAACTACAAGTACCCTGTAGACTCTTCTCCCTGAGCTTCAATTTGGTGTACTTGTAGTCCTTGCATACCTAAGCCACCCAGATAACATTTAACTTCTTGATCATTTCAGTAAAACCCCCTCAACTAGCACCCAAGTTTGCTGTATCAAACTTAACCTGAGTAATAGCCTAACCTAACCAGCTTCATTTGCCTTGAGACTCCACCAGTGCTCTCCGGCATGCGTGCCCCACACAGAAGACAACCTTGGGCGCCCAAAATGATGCCCTGGACGTTCCTTGTCGTGGTGACTACGTCGTTGACATGCAGAAACGGCGCTCTGCCACTTGTCCTTGCCCAATCAGAGGCTCCCGACAGCCTTGGGCCTCGTGGTGCTGTCCCCCGAGACCGCCTCGACGTCCACGACACGGCAGCGTGTCGGGCCCGTCCTCCCTTGCCCTCCTCTCTCCTCTGTCGCGCGTGCCCGGCGCCGCTCCGCTCGGCCAGTGCCCGGCCTCACACGCGCGAGGCCCTGGCGGGCGCCCCGCTCTCTCTCTCGCTCCCCTGTGTCATGGACGAGTTCCACGAACACCCCGGACACGCTCCCGCGGCCCCCGGAGCACTCCAACAGTGGCAGGGTCCGAGCTGGCGCACGAGCTCGCGGTGCACCGTTGCCCCGCCCATATAATGCAGCCCCGAGCTCCCCTCGGCGCTCCCTTGGCTCTCTCTCCCTCTTAGACACCTCCCTTACCTCCCCCATCTCTCCCAATGCTCTGCACCTCCTCCCACGGCTGCCATTGCCACCATTTGGCTATGCTCGAATTCGAGCAAGCCAGCCCTCCCTCGCCTCAGCCTCCACCTCCAGAGGACCCCTACGCCTACTCCATCTTCGATTCCACCCCCATGACTCCCTCCCCGCAGTCGTGTCGTGCTCCATAGGGACGCCGGTGCCGCCGTCCGCCCCTACCGATGGGCCGCTTACTCTGGACGTCCCCGCAACCCCCCACGACTGTCCCCGGGCGCGGCACGTACTGGGGCATCCGCATGAACCGCCGTCTTGACGCCTGGTGCAGCGGAGCAGCCGGAACTGCGGCGGCCGGCGCCCCCTCTGTCTCCCGTCGGGAGGTAGAAGAAGGGGACGGGGGAGAGAGAAGGAGTCCGCTGGGGCCCGCGTGTAAGCAACCCAAGGGTCGGGCCCAGCCAGTAAGTGGAGGCGGCATCCGAGGAAGCCGCGTTCGACTAGCGAAGGCTTATTTCGGAAATACGCCTTCGACGTCGCTGCTCCTCCACGCGGCCGAACCACTGGGCCGGCCCAGTCACAGTTCCACCCTGATGGGCTGTGCTGCTCAGCGGATCCGGCCCATTTAGGTATAAATTTATCTTTTTCTTTTTCCAGAGCAGTTCGAAAATTCTTCGAAAATTCATATGACCTCCAAATTCAATGATTCAAATTCCTATAATCTTCTAAAAATCCCAGCTATCATTTTGTATAACTTCCATAATTTTTCATCACAAGTTTCCGCCCTGTTCAAATTCAAATTTAAATTTGAACTATGAAGGTCCCCCATTGCAAAATCCCTAGCGGATTCAAATCAACTCCAAATGGAATGATTCAAGTTCCTAGGTGTATATAAATTCATGCACTAAGTGGTGAACATTTTTCCTTACACTTATTCTGCCATGACAAATATTGGACCATTTCTTCATCTATGATCCACTTTGAAAATCCCTAGGAAAATCATGCCAACTCCAAACCCAGTGAAACCACTTCCTAAATGTTTCTAAAATCATGCTATATTTGTTGGGACCATCCACTCCTTTTTACAAAAATATTTTCTATGGACATCTTATAGGATCATCATTTCCTTCATTTCCACCATTCAAAACTCCCCCTTGACCCACATCCACCAAAACCTCCTTGGTTATTTTTCTCATGACCAGAGGTGTCCTAGAAAAATAAAAATCCTATTTATAGAGCACTTTATTTTTCTGCTTGTCGGGTTGCTTATTGCGGTTGTTTCCGGCGATAGTTGACGAAATAGACGAAGTGCTCGGAGTTGGACGAGAAGCGTGTGAAGACCTCGAAGACGTTGCTAAGCCAGGCAAGCAGCCCTTTGACCTTGACTATGAAACCTCTTTTTGCATGGCATATAGCACATTATTTCTGGATGATGATCATGTTGATGTGGTATCCCCTTCGGTGGGATGCCTCCGATACTTTACCATTGATACTTGCATCGTGCATGACCCTACCATTCTTATGAGGGTTGTGCGGGTGGGAGTAGTTAGGTTGCTAGTAGTGCTACGCAAGTGGGATGGGAATATGCATGGTGATGGTAACAAAATGATTTCAAAGACTTTTCGAAAACCCCGTCGGGTCCACTAATGCCCGAGTGAGATGATGATGAGCTAGGTAACCACTTGATAAAGAAGTGGTGTACCGGAGCAAGTTGTGTGTGTGTGTTTTCGAAAACGGAGAGATTTAAGATTTGCTGACCGTCCCAACCTTACATGTGCGACCACTCTACCCCTATATGGGAAGGGGCTTTGTTGATTACCTTGGTGGGTACTAGCATGGAGCCCGCGTTACTAGTGGCGGGAGTGGCGTGGTCACTCTCGATACGGGGTCGCGCCTGGAAGGGCGACCATGCGCTGTCTTTACAGGCACCGGGCACACCGTTGTGTTCCTTCATGGATGGTACTGTGTAGAGCAAGGCTCGTGTTTGTACATCATGAAGACACGGACCAACGAGTGGACTCTTTGTTTAGTATCGCTAGGGGAAAGGCATTGTTCGGGTGCTTTCCTCGGGTATGTAATATACTGCGAGTCGTGGATGACACGGAAGTTCCCCGAGTCTTGTGGGTAAAGCGTGCAACCACTGCAGAGTGTAAAACTATTCGAATAGCCGTGTCCACGGTCATGGACAGTTGGAGGTCCTGCTTAAACTACGTCCGATGTTTTCACAAACTTGGTGTGTGTGTGTGAGACAAAGATGATACTTGAGTTAAGTCAGATGACTTGACATGATGTCTGGACATGAGATGTTCAACCCCTGCTTATGATGATATCTATAACTGTTCATATGGATATCTGCCAACTGTTGATGCATGCTTTCATAAGTTATTTGATCATGTCTTTGCACTCAAAATTAGCTTTCTGCAAAATTACCTACTTAGTGCTATATCATGCTCTGTTGAACCTTGTTCCAAACATGGGTTGCTTGCGAGTACATTCAAAGTACTCATTGGTTTGCCACTGGTTATTTTATTGGCCAGGCATGAAAGCACAGGATTGAATGAAGGATACCTTGGCGACGAACATGCGAGCTAGGACGCTTCCCAGTCAGAATGCTTGTAGGGTTAAGGCAGATGGCATGGGTTCACGCTATCGTTGAAGATTTCCGCTGCAAGTTTATGAAGACTTGGTCATAAAGGCCATTTTCTTTAGCACAAACGGTATGTAATGGATGTAAGGCTCTTGTTATTCAGTTTCTGTGTGTTCAGTGAGCATTGATCTCTGGGATCACTGTGCACGTACATTCGGTGATCACGACCTATGAGTCGGGGTCCCCACAGAGCTGGTATCAGAGCCATCCTGACTGTAGGAAGCCCTTAGTTAGCATGGACGTTAGTTAGGACAAAACTATTTTTCCAGACCCTTCAAAATCACTTACAAAACCTCTATATTTCTCACCTCTCCTAAATTTTCAAAGGAAGCAAAGGTTTTTGCCTTTGCATTTCCACCATCTTTCTCATAACTCTCCTCGTCTACTTTTTCAAAACTTTGCAAATGGTCGCTACTACCCTTGTGCCCCTGACCACTGGATTCCTTGAAATCCTCGTGGGTAACCAGAAGGAAGCCACCTTGCCAGACTTCTGCCCGCATATCTTGAACACAAGTTGGCGACAACACGACAAAGATACCAACAGAAGATACCTTCCCGGGGAATGAGGATATCAAGACTCAGGAGATGGTGACACCCTCGACACTTCCCCAGGTTGGTGCAACCTTGGCTTGCGATGAAGATGACGTAAGATCTGCAAGGTCATTATATGCATCGCTAATAGAGCAATCCTATCATTACCGTTGTTATGTCGGTAACCACCGGTGGATGAGAACCTCGACATTTGGTCCGCCTCACTATAGTGAGCAGGAAAACGGTTCTCATCATCCCCCGCTCTTGGTGCCGATGATATCGTCAACGTGACCGGCAGGACACAACTCTATCATGCCTTGTTAATGTCGTTGCATAAAGGACTTCCTACCTAGAATCCTCGACGTTTCAGAAGGGAAGAAGGCATTGTCACGATTACGAAGACAACAGAAGACCCGTCAACGACCGTCATGGGGAACCACCTTCGTCATCAACTCTCCAGACATGAAATTGTCAAGGACTCTTCAGGCACAACCCGGACCGTTTCGACGAACAACAACCAGAAATATAGAGACACCTAAAGAAGACCCAGAAGGCTGAGCGGACTCCTCCGCAAGACACGCAGCAAGCACGACTACTGAGTCCGAGAACCCCTAGGGTAGGATAGGTCGTGTATCCCCTATGCGAAGTCGATTCCGTATGATGGTTCGGATAGAACCATAATTGTGTGTTGCTTGTTTTTGCCTGTTTATGTTTTGGTGTAAGTCGCATTTTGCCCCAGGCAACAAGTATGCGACTAAGCACCCTCCTTATCTTAATAAGTGTGTTTTGCCTTTTCGGCACTTGTTTGATTGCACTTGCACTATACCACCCCCTTAGGCACTCTCCTCTATGCTACTTTCCCTCTTCCCCCTCTCATCAACTGAAGACCAGCAAGGCCAGATACACCAAGGATCCACCTCGACCAACAACTGACACCGAAGACTTCGACTACAACGTACTCAACCAGACGCAACCCTGTAGAGTTATGCTTTTTCCTCGAGATTGGAGACCCCTCCCCAGCCCAACCTAGACCTCACAAAGCTTTCCCAACACAAGCCTCTGATCACGTGTTTAATACACGGATTTGCCAGAGCACTTTTTGAGCTTCAACAACCCCTGCTTAGCGCTGGGTTCATTATGGAGCTAGTGATCATAGTGAACAAACATCCTTCATTCTTACGCTAGCACTAGAACTTTGATGCCATAGGAAGGATCATTCTAAGGGTATACAATTTGTGGACAATGACTTGATTTAGCCATAATAAATGTCTTGAGGAAGTAGTTCAGACCCTTTGGTGGATTACGAGGTTTAATGTTGGTATACGAACTTGGTGGATCAAGATTGATAGAGTAGCATAACTTACGTCTCCCTTGAGTAACTTGGATTTAGTAGGACAAATATGATTACAAGATGAAATTCTTGGTGGATCAATGACTTGACTTTGGCTAGTAGTATTGATAGTAGATTGATGGTGATACGATAGGGACTGGATTAACAAGTAGGGAATTCTTACTAGATGTAAATCTTGGATTTAATAGGTGATTCTAATAGGTGCTCGAGATCAATCAAACTACATGGTTCGGAGTAATTTGGATTTAGTCCTATGATCTTGATCTTGATACCATGTTTCTCGGTGGGAGACAAACTATGAATATTGGATTGTTGTTAGAATTAATTCAAGGATCCATATGCACCTAACATCGGAGTTCACTAGATCATCATGATGGGAATTGATGGTTATACTGTGATGAGATAGTTCTTTCTGGAATTTGGAGGTTTTTGGAACGTCACCAGTATTGGATTTATAGCAGTAATAGGCCATGTAATAGTGGATGGTATTCGTGGAACGATTAAACCGGATTCATTAGGAAGGAAACAAGATCTTGGATTTGTATATTACGTGTTTCCTTAGCATAGAGATGCAACGCCTTGGACCTTGGATATATTAGCTGAATACTTGGATTTGTAGTATCACAATCAAGCTTAGCGGCTTGTATGCTTCTCGAGGATTTTTACATAGGGATATATTTGAGTTAGCTGTAGAATAACATATGAGATTTTGGTTTAGTCCTTCTCTCAAACTTTGGAGTTGAATAGCATGAGTGAAGTTGGAGTTGACTTATATGAGATGATACCTTCAATGAGATAGGGTGATTTTGTTTGGAGCAGGTAGTACTATTGGCATCTAATAACTGTGCTCAAGGATAAGATGATAGACATTCACTCACATCCTAAGCTCCTTGAAACCCCCTAAGCTTCACCGAGCCGTAACACGGTCGGATTATGACCATAGGCCTTGGACTATAAGTCCTTAGACCATGGTCGATACTCCACCTCAACCACCACCAGTCATGTTCAAAAGGAAGGTGGCCACGCAGACCTGTATTAGGTTGGACCACAAACCCTTGATACTAGTGACCATCCGGAGCAAATGCCCACTCCTCTCACGTATCCCATGAGCGATGTGTTTATGTGATACTTGGGGGAATAGGTTGTTACCCTCCGGGAAGACATACTTATTTACCCAATAAGAGAAGGAACACCTTAGTCCTGTTTGGACCAGCCCCAGGAACACTAATTACCATGCCTCTCAAGTATAAGGCTTCACCTTGAGAAGGGTTGGTCTACTTGATGTACCCACCCTATAGCCGAAGACATTCCTGCCCAAGCAAGTTGAAGAGCCACTACGGTTGAGAAACCACGACGAAGAAGAAGAAGCAAGAGAAGTCAACCACCGCTCCTCTGCCGACTACACAACTAGACTATACCAAGAAGCACCGACGTCCAAGCACGATGAAGCCCTTGCACATCAAGATGATTAAAGAGCCCCTTGTTATGACTGATCATCCCTCAGTTCCTGACTAGGAGGATACCGAGAAGATAATATCACCCCGCACTCCACCACCTTGAAGGTGTACGTTGGGCATGACGTCCCTACTCCCTTCAGATGCCTGGAATGGAGTGGACGACTATCATGACTTCGTTACCAACCCCTTTCTAATCCAATCTAGGGCGTAAGCCCTGACTCGATGATGATAGACCACCTGTCAAAGGTAGTTCACTCCGCTTTCCAAACCTCAGACCTTGGGGACTATGTCAGGACCGGTTTTCCAGGATATTAATTTCCCAGTAAATGGCCCTTGTGCTCACCAGCCCCAGGATTACTGTTAGCTGATGAGACACAATCTTGATACAGAAATTCCAAGCAAAAACAATATTTGAAGTACACGACCAAAGTGGTCTCTAAGTACAACAAAAATTTTCTAGTGGTTGATGGCGGAAGCGATTTGCGGATCATCAGCGTCTATGGGACTCCATTTCCTACAGGAACAGCTGACCTGGATAACTCCTATCTTCGTGAGACAGCTATCATCGTTGCCTAGGTTCTGGGGCTGTCGTCGTTGCGCTCCTCTCCAAGCAAGAAATCTGGCCAAGACAATAGCCAGGGACAAGCCAGTGAGTACTTTGAATGTACTCGCAAATATCATGAAAACAGGTATAATATAACAGATGATAATCATGCATTGAAATAATCCACAATCACTTAGTCAGTCACAAAATAAAATTCATGACGCACGCAAGCAGGTTTAAACATGAATAAGCAATCAGAGAATAAAAATAAAATACACCGATCGGATGTCTGAAGCGACGCCTCGAAAGGATAATAATATAAAGCATGCCTCAGTCGGGCGTCTGAGCGACGCCACATAAAGGGCTTATAAGGAAAAATAAATAATATGCGTGCCACAGTCGGGCGTCTGAGCGACGCCACATAAAGGGCTTATAAAGAAAATAAATAACAAGCATGCCACAGTCGGGCGTCTGAGCGACGCCACATAAAGGGCTTATAAAGAAAGTAAATAACAAGCATGCCACAGTCGGGCGTCTCAGCGACGCCACATAAAGGGCTTATAAGGAAAAATAAATAATCAGCATGCCACAGTAGGGCGTCTCAGCGACGCCACATAAAGGGCTTATAAGGAAAATAATTAACAAACGTGCCACAGTCGGGCGTCTCAGCGACGCCACAGAAAGGGCTTATATGATAAAGCAAACAGCATGCATGCCATAGTCGGGCGTCTGTGCGACGCCACATAAAGGGCTTACATAAGAATAATCACAATGAGTATCCAGGAGGTAGAACCATCCCAGAGATACTCAATAATTCAAATAATATAAATGGTTAGTCCACAATAATAATAATCATAATCATCATTTGTCACACGTCATGATCAATGTTCCCGTTTAGAAGTTTTTCCTCCGAAGACCGACACTAAGACCGACACTTGACCCATCCCAGACTGTAGTCCTTAACCGTGGACACGGCTATTCGAATAGATATATACTCTGCAGAGGGTGTACTCTTTACCCACAAGTAACGGATTCCTTTAGTCCACCGGGACTAATTCCGTTTACGGTCTTTTGATTGAAAACACACCCGACCCGCACAAACCAGCTTAACTTACCGGTGCCTGGAATCACCCACGACACTCGTTAAGCAAAACTCTAAGTGGGGAGGCTCCAACCTCGATTAGCATGGGATCACAAAATTTATATCGCTCGCAAAACAGGGGAGCGACCCCCTCGGACCCACCGGAACACCCATGCCCCCGGACCAAGTGGCATGCCTACCAGATGCCTTCGGTATCTTCCACTGTGGCCTCTCTGTACGGTGTGTGCCAAGAAAGGGGTTGACAACTTACTGAACCGTACCCTACCTGCGGCAGGGGCGAGTGGTAGTACGAAACAAGTATGGGGGTTACTGGCACAAGACTCGATCTACGGTCGACTCAGGAGGTTAAGGTGTTTCCTGCATGATTAGTAGAAGAAATATATTCCACACCAACAGACAGAATCACCACTTATCATACCTCACCATGGCTTATTGATCATACTCGCTCCAACGAGATGTCAGCACCAAGCTCGTGTCTACCCGAGGCAGAGACTTCTCCGGATTCCTTCCGGTAGGTATGAGAGGTATAAGAGGATGAATACTGTCATAAGTATTTTAATTCCAACAGCAAGGAATTTCCATCATGCACTCAAGAGCATGATCACAACATCACAAGAAATAATGCAAGCTTCAAGTCTTGGTGTTGTAGTCACATCAAACAACACACAACAAATATTATACCAGGGTTCAGAATGCTTGCCTTCAATGAGTATGTAGATGAGGTAGATGAGGTGCACTCCAAAATTTCTGAAAGTTTTTATCTTCCCTCCAAATTCCTATTTTTTGAAAATATTCGAATCAACACATAATTTGAAAACAGTACATAAAATTTGTTGGGAAATTTTTCAAATAAATATGAAAATAAACTAGGTGAAATTTGAGAGAGGTAGGAAAAAGAATTAATTCAATTGGACTCTTATTTTAAAAGATAGAGCCAGTCAAATATTTGGTCAAAATCTGTTTTTGAATAAAAACAGAAAAGAAAACGATTCGGATCGAATACGCTTTCGAGGAGGAGAAGACGTACTTCGGGGGTTTACGCTTTCACTTGAGCCAGCGCGGGCCGTCGCTGGGTCACTGACAGTGGGTCCATCGGGCCCACTGGTCAGGTTTGACAAGTCGTCTCTTCCCTCCGTCCTCCAGCGGCAGAGACGGGGCGCGTCTCCGGCGATCGTCGCCGGCGTACGGAGGCTACTAGGGTCCTCCTACGGTTGGGAATGGATCCACCACTTCGAGGTGGTCCTCCAGGTGGTCGCCACGACCGGGGGTTTGGAGGGATTCACCAGCGGCGAGCTCCGAGGCGGCGGTGGTTTTTCTGGTTAGATGGGGATTCGGTCTAGGGCGATTCCCAGTCGACGCTGAGAGGTGGGGTGGCTCCGTGGGGTCGAGGGTAAGCTAACTGCGGCGAGGGGAAGACGAGGGAGGCCCTGGCTGCGACAAATTTTGCCGAGGGGCGCCGGCGGCCGAAGCTACCGGAGGTGAGGGAGACGACGGCGTCTGGCTAAATTGGAGCAAGGGAGAGCTACCTATGGCTTGACTGAGGATGCTGACGAGCTCACGGTGTCTCTAGGGGCTATTTATAGTCGGAGTATGGCGGTTCCGCGGCAGCAGCGGATAACTCCGGCGACAGTGGCTTGCGGGCGACGTGGCGGCGACAGAAGCTAGAGGACGAGCCCATGGATGAGATCGGCCTGTTCCTTGGGTAGCTGGCGGGCTGGGGCTGCTTGGGCGGCACTGCGGCGGTGGGGGCCGTCTGCTGCCGCCGGCGTGCTGCCAAGACGGGCCTGACGGCGGCGCTGCGGCGAGTCAGGGGGCGGTCGGTTGGCTCTGGGGGCTTGGCGCGACGCGGAGGGAAGCAGGGGGTCAGGATAAGCTCGGGGAGAGGCGGTAAGTGGGTGCGGCGGCTCGGGCGTCGCACGTGCAAAACGAGCGCTCTGGTCGCACTCTGGACACGCGCGCCAGGCGTTCGACAAAATGCCAACGCGTTCTAGGCCTTATTGATGCTTATGAAACTAAATAGGACTAGGCTAATGAATATATGAGAGTTAATAGACATGCTGGTTTGGTCTGGGGAGCTAGTCCACAAGGCAAACATGGTTTCATGCCAATTCTGTTCATGAACACATGGTGCTCGACAGAATGCCATGGGCATCAAGGAACTCTTCTGGTGGTCAAAATCTCCAAGTTGGGGTCTCTTTAGGTGTAGGTGATGATGGCAAAGTTATATTGAGAAAACCAGAAACTTGTTAGTGCAAGTTTTGCAAAACTACAGTTCTGGACAGAAAATAAATGCCATTATTGCATGTGTTTAAAATCTTCTAATGGATCTGATTTCCTGGACTTAAGGGTTTGGTAGGGTGGACTATAAGCAGGAAGAATCCCAAGGTCACTAGAGCAAAATAAAATAGGGCTGCAGTACAAATCACCAAACTGGGCCAGAATACCAATGTGGACGGTTTGCTCAAATTTTCCAAAATACCAAGTTGGGTTTTTGCATAAAAGTGATGTAGGAACATCACATGACATCTACAAATTTTTGAGGAATTTTTAAATGAAGTGATCAAATGGTTGTAGTGCAAATGAGGCTCTAAAAAAATGAAAGGCCATTTTAAAAGAATTAAAACTTGGCAAAATAATATAAAAAGGTTTTCACTGATCATATATAATAAAAATGGAATGTTCTTGAGTAGGCACTCAAGTCTAAAAATTAATTTTTGAAAAGTTTCCATTTGGAGGGAAAACTCCACAACTCAGAAGAAAGGAGTGATTCTGAATTCAATAGATGATCCAGAAAATAAAAATTTAATTTCCTGGCAAAATTTTAATTAATAAAACATGGTTAAATTTTTGGGGTGTTACAGACTAGATGGCTGTTCTATACTTCTGGATAGTCAGGTTATTCAGAACCCCTCAGAAACCTTCCCAGATGATAGAACCCGTTTTGACACCAAGTCTCTAAGCTTAGTCTTAGGGACGAGACTCGGCCCAAACCTTTGCCACGATGGCTACGGAAAGGCGAGTAGACCAAACACTCAAAGACCCGCCAGAAACATGCGTCCGAGACGACGAAGATAAATGGCCGAAGATGAATGAAGAACATACCTGGGCAACTTACTCAGGCAAAGCATCTCGACGAGAAGACTACAATGACGCGCTTCAACACTCTCAAGGATGAAGACCACCTGCAACTGAAGATCTCATCTTTAAGGAAGATAAGGACTTCCCCGTCAATGAGAAGCTACACCAAGGCTCGACCCTTCTATTCTTACATGAGACATCTAGATGTCACTAACTAACGTGAGCAACCCCAGGAACAGCGCACATACACACTACTCGGCCACGTATTCCGACTTTGGAATACACACGTAAGCCAGGCCCTTGCCAAAACATCGTCCACCAAACCCTTAACCATTAGGCAAGTCTAGCATATTGCAAGAACCCCGTTCACCCTTAGACGAAGTCAACGATGCACTCGAAGACATATCATCAAGCACTTCAAGACCCAGAAGGACAACCCCGCCGGAGCAGAAGCAACATGGAACGTGAAGACCACCTCACCTCTGAATTTCCGCATCCTTCCCACGCCTAGCCTAGGAATCTCGGGGACGAGATTCTTGTAAGGGGGGTAGGTCTGTCACACCCTGTGTTTTGCCTCATGACTAAGTTAACCTGACTCAAAAATTAGGGCCAATTAAAACTTTTTCTGTGCTTGTGAAGCTTGACTTGGTTGATGATTGCTTGTTTGCTTGCTGGTGCTCTATATTCATAAAATCCCTCCTACTCTCAAAACTCATCTCCTTGCTCCAAATCTTTGCCCAATGATCATGCCATGTGTATAGGACATAAATCTATTTTTATAAAATATTATTTTGGCCAAAATGGATTTATTCAAATTTGGTTTTCCAAAACCCCTGAATTGAGGTTTGTACTACAAGTCCTCAAATTGGGTGGATTCTTTTTCCCCAAAGACCTTATTTGGAACCTACTATATATATGAATTCCCAAAACCACCAAATATTAATTTTAAATATTATTTTCCTATTTTATTTAAAGGATTTTTCTTAAGGCCAGAAATGGTCTTTTATAGGAAACAATTATTTAAATGCTTTCAAAATATTTGAGAAAATTTAGGGAAACTCAGTGGACATATATTTTTCCATATATATGAGTTTCAACACATGGTCATGTTCAAAATCATGGGCAAAACCCCTCAAAACCCTTTCTGCTTAAATCAAGCTTTTGAAATATTTCTATACGAAATATTCTCAATAAATTCCAAGAAAATTCCAGCAAGTCACAATTGTCATATGTAATGATCTTGCCAAGTTTCATCTCAATCACAATTGATTTGATTCATCAAAATATTCCAAAACCATTCCTGTCCAGAGCCAAATTTGAACAACTTTACATTGTGAAGTTTCTTCCCTTGACCCCAAACTTTGTGGGAATGTGCTAAACCCCAAATAATGATACCACACCAAGTGGTGGATTTGTGGGAAGTGAAATGCATGACTAGATCTACAGAAATCTGATTCTGTTGATTTCTAGGGTTTCACAAAGTTACATTGTGAACTTTCTTCAATCAAGCTCAAACTTGGTGATAAACCCTATTTATAATCACCATTTGCCCCTGTTAAATATCTTGGCAAGAAAACTCCATTTGCTTAGCCAAACCATCATCAAACACTTTTGCATATTTTGTAAAAGACCTTGTTTGACCCCCTTCTACCATTCTCCTTGCTCTCAAACTTTTACCACAGTCACTCACATACCTCTTTTACCTCCAGTAAGGAAGCCATGGCCTCAGCTCAATTATTGGTGGGTAAAAGCCCTCATTTTTAATGTTTGGACAGCCTTGGCATGCCCTTTCTTCCTCTCTCCCATTATTCTATGCATGCAACTGCCCCCAAGTTTTACCACAACACCTATGGCATGTTAATGCACATTTGCAAACCCAAATATGGCATGCTCATGTGGAAAATATGAGCAGTACCTCTAAAACTAGTTTTTGGCAGATATTGTGGTCTTGAACTACAAGTACCCTGTAGACTCCTCTCCCTGAGCTGCAATTTGGTGTACTTGTAGTACTTGCATACCTAAGCCACCCAGACAACATTTAACTTCTTGATCATTTCAGTAAAACCCCCTCAACTAGCACTCAACTTTGCTGTATCAAACTTAACCTGAGTAATAGCCTAACCTAACTAGCTTCATTTGCCTTGAGACTCCACCAGTGCTCTCCTGCATGCGTGCCCCACACACCAGACAACCTTGGGCACCCAAAATGATGCCCTGGACGTTCCTTGGCGTGGTGACTACGTCGTTGACATGCAGAAACGGCGCTCTGCCACTTGTCCTTGCCCAATCAGAGGCTCCCGACAGCCTTGGGCCCCGTGGTGCTGTCCCCCGAGACCGCCTCGACGTCCACGACACGGCAGTGTGTCGGGCCCCTCCTCCCTTGCCCTCCTCTCTCCTCTGTCGCGCGTGCCCGGCGCCGCTCCGCTCGGCTAGAGACCGGCCTCACAAGCGCGAGGCCCTGGCGGGCGCCCCGTTCTCTCTCTCGCTCTCTTGTGTTGTGGACAAGTTCCACGAACACCCCGGACACGCTCCCGTGGCCCCCCGAGCACTTCAACAGCGGCAGGGTCCGAGCTGGCGCACGAGCTCGTGGTGCACCGTTGCCCCGCCCATATAATGCAGCCCCGAGCTCCCCTCGGCGCTCCCTTGGCTCCCTCTCCCTCTCCCTCTCAGACACGTCCCTTACCTCCCCCATCTATCCTAGTGCTCTCCACCTCCTCCCACGGCCGCCATTGCCACCATTCGGCTATGCTCGAATTCGAGCAAGCCAGCCCTCCCTCGCCTCAGCCTCCACCTCCAGAGGACCCCTACGCCTACTCCATCTTCAATTCCACCCCCGTGACTCCCTCCCCGCGGTCGTGTCATGCTCCATAGGGACGCCGATGCCGCCGTCCGCCCCTGCCGATGGGCCGCTTACTCTGGACGTCCCCGCAACCCCCCACGACCGTCCTCGGGCGCGGCACGTACTGGGGCATCCGCATGAACCGTCGGCTCGACGCCTGGTGCAGCGGAGCAGCCGGAACTGCGGCGGCCGGCGCCCCCTCTGTCTCCCGTCGGGAGGTAGAAGAAGGGGACGGGGGAGAGAGAAGGAGTCCGGTGGGGCCCATGTGTAAGCAACCCAAGGGTCGGGCCCAGCCGGTAAGTGGAGGCGGCATCCGAGGAAGCCGCGTTCGACTAGCGAAGGCGTATTTCGGAAATGCGCCTTCGACGTCACTGCTCCTCCACGCGGCCGAACCACTGGGCCGGCCCAGTCACAGTTCCACCCTGATGGGCTGTGCTGCTCAGCGGATCCGACCCATTTAGGTATAAATTTATCTTTTTCTTTTTCCAGAGCAGTTCAAAAATTCTTAGAAAATTCATATGACCTCCAAATTCAATGATTCAAATTCCTATAATCTTCTAAAAATCCCAGCTATCATTTGGTATAACTTCCATAATTTTTCATCACAAGTTTCTGCCCTGTTCAAATTCAAATTTAAATTTGAACTATGAAGGTCCCCCATTGCAAAATCCCTAGGGGATTCAAATCAACTCCAAATGGAGTGATTCAAGTTCCTAGGTGTATATAAATTCATGCACTAAGTGGTGAACATTTTGCCTTACACTTATTCTGCCATGACAAATATTGGACCATTTCTTCATCTATGATCCACTTTGAAAATCCCTAGGAAAATCATGCCAACTCCAAACCCAGTGAAACCACTTCCAAAATGTTTCTAAAATCATGCTATATTTGTTGGGACCATCCACTCCTTTTTACAAAAATATTTTCTATGGACATCTTATAGGATCATCATTTCCTTCATTTCCACCATTCAAAACTCCCCCTTGACCCACATCCACCAAAACCTCCTTGGTTATTTTTCTCATGACCAGAGGTGTCCTAGAAAAATAAAACTCCTATTTATAGAGCACTTTATTTTTCTGCTTGTCGTGTTGCTTATTGCGGTTGTTTCCGGCGATAGTTGACGAAATAGACGAAGTGCTCGGAGTTGGACGAGAAGCGTGTGAAGACCTCGAAGACGTTGCTAAGCCAGGCAAGCAGCCCTTTGACCATGACTATGAAACCTCTTTTTGCATGGCATATAGCACATTATTTCTGGATGATGATCATGTTGATGTGGTATCCCCTTCGGTGGGATGCCTCCAATACTTTACCATTGATACTTGCATCGTGCATGACCCTACCATTCTTATGAGGGTTGTGCGGGTGGGAGTAGTTAGGTTAATAGTAGTGCTACGCAAGTGGGATGGGAATATGCATGGTGATGGTAACAAAATGATTTCAAAGACTTTTAAAAAACCCCGTCGGGTGCCACTAATGCCCGAGTGAGATGATGATGAGCTAGGTAACCACTTGATAAAGAAGTGGTGTACCGGAGCAAGTTGTGTGTGTGTTTTCGAAAACAGAGAGATTTAAGATTTGCTGACCGTCCCAACCTTACATGTGCGACCACTCTACCCCTATATGGGAAGGGGCTTTGTTGATTACCTTGGTGGGTACTAGCATGGAGCCCGCGTTACTAGTGGCGGGAGTGGCGTGGTCACTCTCGATACGGGGTCGCGCCTGGAAGGGCGACCATGCGCTGTCTTTACAGGCACCGGGCACACCGTTGTGTTCCTTCATGGATGGTACTGTGTAGAGCAAGGCTCGTGTTTGTCCATCATGAAGAAACGGACCAACGAGTGGACTCTTTGTTTAGTATCGCTAGGGGAAAGGCATTGTTCGGGTGCTTACCTCGGGTATGTAATATACCGCGAGTCGTGGATGACATGGAAGTTCCCCGAGTCTTGTGGGTAAAGTGTGCAACCTCTGCAGAGTGTAAAACTATTCGAATAGCCGTGTCCACGGTCATGGACAGTTGGAGGTCCTGCTTAAACTACGTATGATGTTTTCACAAACTTGGTGTGTGTGTGTGAGACAAAGATGATACTTTAGTTAAGTCAGATGACTTGACATGATGTCTGGACATGAGATGTTCAACCCCTGCTTATGATGATATCTATAACTGTTCATATGGATATCTGCCAACTGTTGATGCATGCTTTCATAAGTTATTTGATCATGTCTTTGCACTCAAAATTAGCTTTCTGCAAAATTACCTACTTAGTGCTATATCATGCTCTGTTGAACCTTGTTCCAAACATGGGTTGCTTGCGAGTACATTCAAAGTACTCATTGGCTTGCCACTGGTTATTTTATTGGCCAGGCATGAAAGCATAGGATTGAATGAAGGATACCTTGGCGACGAACATGTGAGCTAGGACGCTTCCCAGTCAGAATGCCTATAGGGTTAAGGCAGATGGATGGGTTCATGCTATCGTTGAAGATTTCCGCTGCAAGTTTATGAAGACTTGGTCATAAAGGCCATTTTCTTTAGCACAAACGGTATGTAATGGATGTAAGACTCTTGTTATTCAGTTTCTGTGTGTTCAGTGAGCATTGATCTCTGGGATCACTGTGCACGTACATTCGGTGATCACGACTTATGAGTCGGGGTCCCCACATTTATGCCCCAGTAAAATCAGAGAAATTCTTTACTGGAGGCAAAAGTTTCTGTTTTTGCACAGAATCAAATCAACAAGTATCCACACTATCCCAAAGGCTTTACATGACACATTATTGAAATAAACGACACAAAACATGATTACTACAGTAGATTAATCATGTGAACACACAAAAACAGAAAGTAAAAATGTTGGGTTGTCTCCCAACAAGCGCTTTTCTTTAAAGCCTTTTAGCTAGGCATGATGATTTCAATGATGCTCACATAAAAAGTAGTAATTGAAACATGCAAGAGAGCAACATGAATCTCATGAGAAGAACATTTAAATCTAACCCACTTCTTATGCAAAGGGATTTTGTGATCAAACAATTTATGGGAGCAAGAATCAACTAGCATAGGAAGGCAAAACAAGCATATCTTCAAGATTTTCAACACATAGAGACGAAACTTGATATTATTGCAATTCCTACAAGCGTATGTTCCTCCCTCATAATAAATTTCTGTAGTATAATGAAGTAATTCAACAATATAACTATCACATAAATCATTCTTTTAATGATGCACAAGCATAGAATTTTCATTACTCTCCACATAAGCGAATTCATTTTCATCCATGGTAGTGGGAGAAAACTCAACAAAATAACTATCACAAGACACTTGATTGACATAACCACATTCAATATTAAAATCACGATGACAAGTTTCATGGTTACTATCACTCTTTATAGCATACATGTCATCATCATAATCATCATAGATAGGAGGCATGTCATCATCATAATAAATTTGCTCACCAAAACTTGGGGGACAAAATATATCATCTTCATCAAACATAGCATCCCCAAGCTTGTGGCTTTGCATATCATTAGCGTCATGGATATTCAGAGAATTCATACTAGCAACATTGTAATCATGCTCATAATTCAAGGAATTCTCATTAAATATTTTCATAAATTCTTCCTCTACCAATTGAGCAAAATTTTCGGAACCATCATTTTCACGAAAGACATTAAAAAGACGAAGCAATTGAGGCAACCTAAACTCCATTTTTTTTGTAGTTTTCTTTTATAAAACCAAACTAGTGAAAAACAAGAAACTAAAAGATTTAATTGCAAGATCTAAATATATACCTTCAAGCACTCACCTCCCTGGCAACGGCGCCAGAATATGGCTTGATGTCTACTACGCAACTTTATTCTTGTATACTTTTGTAGGACACTAGCAATTTTCTCTCAAGTGGATGACCTAAGGTTTATCAATCAATGAGCGGTGTAGGATGAAGATGGTCTATCGCAAGCAACCGTGCAATCAAATACAAGAAATCTCTTGTGTCCCCAATACACCCAATACAATGGTAATTTGTATAGGTGCACTAGTTCGGCGAAGAGATGGTGATACAAGTGCAATATGGATGCTAGATATATGTTTTTGTTAGCTGAAAATATAAAAACAGCAAGGTAGCAAATAGTAAACAATGAGTAAAATGGTATATTAATGCTTGGAAACAAGGCCTAGGGTTCATACTTTCACTAGTGCAATCTCCCAACAATGCTAACATAGTTGAATCATATGATCATCCCTCAATGTGCAACAAAGAATCACTCCAAAGTTCCTATCTAGCGGAGAACATAAGATGAAATTGGTGTAGGTAGTAGAACCACCTCAAAGTTATTCTTTCCGGTCAATCTTTTGTGCTATTCCTATAAGTGTCACGAACAGCCCTAGAGTTCATACTAGAACAACACCAATGATACATATCGACCAACCCTAATGTCACCTAGATACTCCAATATCACCTCAAGTATCCGTGGGTAAATTACGCGACATGCATCAAACAATTTTAGGTCTATCATATTCAATCCAACACAAAGAACTTCAAGGAGCACCCCAAGATTTCTATCGGAGAAGGTGGTATGAAAACGTGCAATCAACCCCTATGCATAGATCCCCAAGGTCACCGGAATCCGCAAGTTGATGCCTCAACATATATCAAGTGAATCAATAGAATACACCAATATCACTACGGGTATCCCACGCCAGACCTAGATCAAGTGTTCTCATACCAAAATATTCAATCCAACATAATGAGATCTCAAAGGGAAAGATTCAATTCATCACAACAAGATAGCAAGGGACAAACATCATATGATCCGACTATATTAACAAAGCCCGTGATACATCAAGATCGTGCCATCTCAAGAACACGAGAGAGAGAGAGAGAGAGAGAGAGATTTAATACATAGCTACTGCTACATACCCTCAGCCCCGATGGTGAACTACTCCCTCCTCGTCATGGCCTCCACCGAGATGATGAAGATGGCCACCGGTGATGGTTTCCCCTCTCCTGCAGGGTATTGGAACGTCTCCAGATTGGTTTTTCGTCGATACAGAGAGTTGCGGTGGCAGAAAGGAGAGTCTCTCTTTATTTCTGGGGTTTCTGGGATTTATAGGATTTTTCAGTGTTGGAATCACGCGCAACGGAGCCATGTGGGCCCCACAAGCTATCACGGCGCGACCCCCCCAGGGCCGCGCCTTGATGGCTTGTGCCCCACGGGTTGCTCCCCCGGTGGTTCTTCGCTCCAATATTGATTAATTCCTGTAGAAAAAATCATCAAAAAGTTTCAGGCGATTCCGAGAACTTTCATTTTCTGCACAAAAACAACACCACGGTAATTCTGCTGAAAACAACGTCCGTCCGGGTTAGTTTTAAATAAATCATATAAAGTGCATCAAAAACATATAAAAGTATGTTAAACATAGGCAAATATGTCATGAATACTTCGTAAGTTATCGATATGGTGGAGACGTATCACTCGACAATAACTAATTGGAACAAATACATCTTATATGTTGTTAGAAGGTAGATGATGAACATAAATACGTTCTCCATTATTTCATATCCAATTTGGGGACAAACCGAACCAAATAGGAAAAGGGATCGCGAGATAATAGACCACACCGCGATGGAGGGCAGCAACTGACAAGTTTTTTGTGCAAACCCGTCAGGAGAGGCGAGGGTACATGATCGATATGCTCCAGGGCGGTTGGCGAGAAAATGAAGACGGAGAGGGTACAAGATCGATATTCTCGAGGGCGGCTGCCGAGAAAATGAAGACGGTGAGGCGCGGGCAGCCGCGTGTTCAGAACGACAGTGAATGGTAGGGTTGACGCCCAGAAGTGGGTACACGGCAGGGTTGAGCACGACGGTGCCGAAAAGGGTTCTGTTGTGGATCTAGGGGACGGGAGGGAGCTACCGACCGAGTTTGGGTAGAATATGCGGACTATTGAGCGAATCGGGGGAGGGCGCGGGTGGGGGGGGCATGTTGGCCGCTTCGGTGAAAAGGGTAAAAAAAGAGCGTCGGGCGCCCCACGGAAAGGCCTATGCAAACGGTTTATTATAGTAACCCGTGCGCACAAGCAGCATAAATTCGTTTGAAATAAAAACGTGACAACTTTGAAATGTAGACATGACCTCATCGTTTTGTCTCAAAATTTTCCACCGTACGCAGCTACCATTGTACCCTAGTATTTATTTTGTGCCTTTCATGCATCGTTTGATATTTTCAGTCATTTTCCATTTATCGGACGTTTACTGCATATAAATCAAATCCCAACTTGGCTGCTTTTGCGTGCGAGGGGGGGGGGGCTAGAGGGATCTCAAGTGTATTTCTTTTCGTGGCCACTGGATCTGATTTAACTGTGTTTCTTCCAAGGTCCTCTGCTCATCAGGGTCCCCTAGGATATTCTTCAGGAAAAAAATACCGAATCCAGGCTTTATTTCAGTCACGTAGCACTTCGCACAACCTGACTTGAATGGCACATTGTCCAACAAGATTCCCCCGTCCAAGTCGGGGCTGTAAACCCACACTGTTGCACATTTTAAAGTACCTATATAATGTGTAAGCACGGCCTTCACTCTCCCACATGTCCATATAGATCAGATATAGCACCATCATGTCTAGCTGCAGCCTCAGTGTTGCTGGGGTCAGCTGATGCACATCTACTCTTGTGCGGTGTTGCCATATAATAAGTGCCATCATCCATGCCCACATCCCCTTGCGTCTCCCTGCTATCTCTCAGCGTTAGTGTCTTCTGCTGCATAAATGACTCATCAACCTCCTTCCGAATTTCGGGATACATGTCCCTCTTAAACCTTTCGTACAACTAATTCTGCTTACTTTCACTCCTAGCTTTTTTCATGCTTGTCGGGACCCCGATCCTAAGCCATATGAATCCAGCCTGTAACATGTCACACCACTTTGCGGCCTCATGCACGGCAACCCACGGCTGCCACCTTACCTTTGCCGGGACCGTTTGCGCCTTTTGGCTCACGGATATGAACATGTCGCTAGCATTCACATGTCAAAGAACCCGGGTCGACATGACTAGTTATAGACCCAAGTGGCACAACCGTACAGGGACAGGCATACGTAACCCAACAATGCAGGTGTCGGTCATCAGTGTGTGTAGACGAGTCATAGCAAGCTACAGGGACTCCATTACGCCGTGGGACATAAATTTCATCAACCGCGCGTAGACGAGTCATAGCAGGCAACATGGACTCCATTACGCCGCGAGACATTTCCCCGAAGGGACAGACACAGTAGCAAGAAGGATACACGTCGGTCAATCAATGTGTGCGGAGCAGTAGTAAGCTACCAAGGCTCGGTGGAAGCACAAAGAGGCATTTCCCCGTAAAGCAGGCTACTAAAGGTATACAGCTAGGTGTCGAATCCCACACATACCAATGCATTTCAAACATACACGCAGTATGCACGATATGTGTGGATACAACATGGCATCACAACAAAACTCTACAACATAACATTTATTTAGAAGGCTCCGAAGAGCCAACATAGTATAATGTTACAAGCAGGGTGGGTCTCATGACCCAACATTCAGAGCATACAAGCAACAAGCGGAAGTTACATGTCTGGGTATAGACATCTACAAAAGCGGCTAGAAGAGCCTGAAAAGCTACAACGACCCTACCAAAGGAGCCAGACTCATGTCTGGGTTTCCTAGCTAATCCGTCGATGTCATCGTCAGAAGAAACATAAAGTGAACAACGTCTATCTCTACAAAAATGTAAATAAGCAACAGTGAGTACGAAGGTACTCAGCAAGTCTTACATCAGAACTATCTACATATGCATCATGTATCAAGAACAGGATTGTGGGGTTCACTGCAGAATGCCAGCTTTGACCTTTGGCTAGACTAAAATATGATAAAGTATCCAACGTATCACTACTGTCTCGTCTCCCTACGAGAGAGCACACACGAGTCCACATGTTCACCATATCAATACACCACTATGGATCCTCTCTCGTCTTCCTACGAGAAGCCATCCATAGCACTCACACTTATCTGGAGTGTTTTAGAGTATCCGTTAAGGTTGTCTATGAACAATGCAAGTTCCCAAGTAGTGCATATCCGCGGATGCGGCTATTCAAATAGATAGATTACCCTACAGGGGTGTACTTCGTCACACATGCTCCCGCCACTTACCGCCATGTGCACGTAAAAAGGCACCTCGGCAACCTTCAAGCGGAAGCCCAGCGAGGGAGTCAGCCACGGACGTCAACCTTCAACGACTCTAGCCCAAGGCAATCGCCTAACTGAGTTGGTCACCACAATCGAGAATCCGTCCGTGTTTCACGATTCGGACTCAGAAGTTGTGTGCGGGGCCCCAAGCCGGTCCCGGTTGGGCCGTTCATTCACTTCGCGGGCCCGACCACATCCTATCAATGTTTCAAACTAGTGTCACTCCTGGACAAAGAACGGGGTAGGTTAATAGGCCGAGAGAGCTCGAGTTACCGGAGCCCAATGTGCGGTAGTAGCTAGTCTTGGAACACAAACACGGAACTCAGTTCCTATGAGCGGTCTCAATGAGACAACCCACCATGTACTTCTACATGGTCTCTCATCGCTACCTTTACCAAAACAGGTTCAACACTTAACCCTTATCATCAGGACACATTCATTTCACTCTGGTTCATCACCCAAATGAATCAGACCTGACACGACTCTAAGCATAGCAAGCATAACAGGGATTATAGCACAACAAGGCTCAAACATCTACCAGATATGCTAGGTTGCTTGGTTCAGCTATTTACTGTGACAATGACAGGTCATGCAAATGAGTGGGTTCATCTACCACAACACAAGTAGCAGTTGAATCGCATTGTCCTAATGCATTGAAATGAGAGCAAGAGCGAGAGAGTGGGATTATATCAGAATGCTCAAGGGGGGGTTGCTTGCCTGTTTATCGGAAGAACTCAGCTGTTCTTCGATGTTGTCGATAACTACGTCTCGCAAGTCTATCGACAAGGACAAACAAGGTATAAATTAAGCACGACAAATACTTCACAATGATGCATGATAATGTCATGGCAATATGTTTCTGGTTTGAGCTAATGCATCTATCAACATGTTAAATGAAGATGGTTTGAACCCAAGGTTCAAATTCAACTCCATGTGTGAGGTTACATAATGTGTTTTGAACAAAATGTCTAAGTTTGCCTATTTAGCTTGCTCTAACATGCATGAAAATGCCACCATCAGATTCATTGGATTTTTGTGATAATTTTTCATATATAAATTATTTCAATCTAAGTTACAGATTATTTTTTATGATTTTTAGAAGTTTTAGCTATTTTCTGGAATTTCCTGAATTATCTTTATTCTAGAAAATCATTAATTACGTCAGCCTGATGTCATCATGACGTCAGCTAGTCAGCGGAGCCGGTCCAGGTCAAACTTGACACGCGGGACCCACATGTCATAGGCACAGGGTTAATCCTCGTGCTGACCAGGGGTTTGACCCACCCCAGGGCCCACTGTCAGCGGCTGGGGGGCCTAATGACGTTGGTTAGCGCCTAATTATATGAGAACCACGTCACCCCGCCGGCGGCTCAACGCCGGCGACGTGAAACCGCGGCAGAGGCATGTCGAAAATCGCCGTCCGGCGACCAAAAGATGCGCGGAGGGGCACGTCCGAACGCCCTTGCTCCCGCGCATCTCGGGTAGCAAACGGACGGAGCTGGGGCGGCTTAAAATGGCGACGGTGATGACTCATGCACTGGCGGGCTTCACCGGAGATGCTCGGAAATGCGTCTCTGGTGACTAAATCGAGGGGCGAGAGCATCTACGGGACGCCCACGCTCGTCCGCATCCAACTGGACAAGCGGCAGCGCCCGAGGTGGTCCAGAACGGCGCCGACGACGAGCACGCCGGCGACGAGCTCTCGGCCACGATGGCCATCATGGCTAGAGGGCGAAATCAACGGCGCTTCTTGGGGGAAAGGAAACGGTGGCTCACCTCAAGCTCGATGAACAGGTCAGGGGGCTCCGGGACGTCCGGTATGCGGCGAATCGATGGTGGCCCTCCTCGGTGGCCGACGGGGAAGATGAAGTCGATGGCGTCGCTGCGGTGCTCCACGGTCGGTTGGCTCGCTAGAGAAGACTACGGGGGCTCAACGGAGCTCGTGGGCAGCTCGGGACAGCGAGGGGAGGCTGGAGGCCGCGGCGGCAGCAAGCTGCAGCGACGATTGCTGTCGGTTGTGTGCGGGGAGAGGAGCAGAGGAGAGGGAGAGAGCAGCAGGGAGGAGAGGAGACATGCACGGGAGGTGCGGGGCATCCTAATCCAGCGTGGGGCAACGGCGGCAAGAAGGAGGTGGCCGGCGCGTGGCTGCGGGCGTCGGGCACGCGCTCTGCATCCGACTGGTGAGGGGTTGAGGACAACTGGCACGGTGGGCTGGGCTCTCTTGTTGGGCCGGCTACAGGTAAGCCAGGTAGTGGCCCTTTCCTTTTATTTGTTTTCTTTTCTATTTCTGTTATTTGTTTTGGCTCCACCAAAAATAGGAAACCATTTTAGTAAATGCTAAAAATATACATGTGGACTATATGGAATTATCCAATGCCACATAATAATTCTCAGGATTATTGGACATATATTTTCCATATAGAAAATATATATCTATTGCAAATAGGGTTTGAATTAATTCAAATGCCCAAGATAAAATATTTCTGTGATCCAAAATTATTGTTTGACATTTCTAGCTCAATCCAATATTTTATTAGAAAACCAGAGACATTTTCTTGGGTTTATTTGGAGCAATTTTTATATTGCTTGTTTGTCCAATATTTGAATGGTGAGGCTTGATCAAATCCTCATTTCAATTTCATTTGAAAATTAAATGCATGCATGAATGCATTGGCAATCATTAAGAAACTAGGGATGTGACAATGCTGAGCCTCTCTTCTTTGCTTAGTGAGAAAGCCCTCTTGTGTGGGACATTGACCCCAATACCCCTTGCACAACTAGGGGGCTCTTTGGTATTCAGAGCCTTAGACAAAATGTCACATGGCCCTGAGTTCCTGTACAACCTTCCAGGATTTTTCAAAAACATTATACAGTTCTTCGTCTGCTAAGTTTTCAAAGTAATAAGAACTGTTTTCATGCCTCTTTGCACGTGCCCGCAAGTAGTCCCTAGTGCGAATGCCCCTAATTTCACTAAAGGCCAGTTTCCCACCCGCAGCTACTTCTTCTTTGTCCTCCTGATACCATATCGATTTCATGCCATAGTATCCTGCCACACCCATACAGTGTGTGTGTGTGTGTGTGCGTGTGTGTGTGTGTGTGTTCTTCTTCTGAAGTTCCGATTGCATGGCACTCTTTTTAATAAGCTCTCCACTGGTCTTGACCCTTTTGAATTCTACCCAGTCTTCTTGTACAACACATGCTTCCAATTTCTCCAAGCATCCCTGGCCTTCTTCAGTGCAGCGTGTTCCACCTGCTCTCTCCACTCCTCAGGAACGTTGAAGTGCTTGATCATCTCCCGGACTATCATGTGCTATGTTTCTGTATCAGCTTTCCGAAACCCCAGCAGATTAATGTTGAGTCTTGCCCTATCAACAAATCCACACACACTCCTGAACCTCGTACATGCTTTATCTGGTTTATTTGGAGCACAAGACTTCAAATCGATGTCAGCTACTTCGTATACACCTTTAGGCTGGTGTGCGGGCTTTCTTGGAGCATTCTTCCATCTCTTGACCGGCAGGGTGATTGTGGCAGCTATATCACGTTCCTCAGTTCTTAATCCATGATCATCTGTTGCAGACATGTTGGTTCCGGACTCAGATGAAGATACATCGACAAAAGAATGACTTTCGTCGCTGCTAATCGGCATCTATAGAGGACACATGCAAAATTCAGAAAAGAGGGATAAGCATAAATTAAAGCTAACAGCATGGCAGCAAGCTGTCTAAACATGGCATGTGATAATTTGGAAATGTACGGCTAATCTGTTCATTTTGTGTGACTCATGCGCACATGACATGTAACTCGATGATGTGTACTATGCAACTTTATTCTTGTAGACTTTGTTGGGCCTCCAAGCGCAGAGTTTTGTAGGACACTAGCAATTTTCTGTCAAGTTGATGACCTAAGGTTTATCAATCTGTGAAAGGTGTAGGATGAAGATGGTCTCTCTCAAGCAACCCTGCAATCAAATACAAGAAATCTCTTGTTTCCCCAACACACCCAATACAATGGTAAATTGTATAGGTGCACTAGTTCGGCGAAGAGATGGTGATACAAGTGCAATATGGATTGTAGATATAGGTTTTTGTAATCTAAAAATATAAAAAAAGCAAGGTATAAAATAGTAAACAACGAGTAAAACAGTATATTAATGCTTGGAAACAAGGCCTAGGGTTCATACTTTCACTAGTGCAATCTCCCAACAATGCTACCATAGTTGAATCATATGATCATCCCTCAACGTGCAACAAAGAATCACTCCAAAGTTCCTATCTAGCGGAGAACATAAGATGAAATTGGTGTAGGTAGTAGAACCACCTCAAAGTTATTCTTTCCGATCAATCTTTTGGGCTATTCCTATAAGTGTCACGAACAGCCCTAGAGTTCGTACTAGAACAACACCAATGATACATATCAATCAACCCTAATGTCACCTTGATACTCCAATGTCACCTCAAGTATCCGTGGGTAAATTATGCGACATGCATCAAACAATTTCAGGTCTATCATATTAAATCCAACACAAAGAACTTCAAGGAGCACCCCAAGATTTCTATCGGAGAAGGTGGTATGAAAACGTGCAATCAACCCCTATGCATAGATCCCCAAGGTCACCGGAATCCGCAAGTTGATGCCTCAACATATATCAAGTGAATCAATAGAATACCCCAATGTCACTACGGGTATCCCACGCAAGACGTACATCAAGTGTTCTCAAACCAAAATATTTAATCCAACATAACGAGATCTCAAAGGGAAAGATTCAATTCATCACAACATGATAGCAAGGGACAAACATCATATGATCCAACCATATTAACAAAGCCCGTGATACATCAAGATCGTGCCATCTCAAGAACACGAGAGAGAGAGAGAGATTGAACACATAGCTACTGGTACATACCATCAGCCCCGAGGGTGAACTACTCCCTCCTCGTCATGGCCTCCACCGGGATGATGAAGATGGCCACCGGTGATGGTTTCCCCTCGTTATACCCACCGCGCCATGATGGCTTGTGCCCCACGGGTGTCTCCCCTTTGGTGGTACTTCGCTCCAATATTGCTTATTTCCTGCAGAAAAAATCATCAAAAAGTTTCGGGCGATTCCGAGAACTTTCATTTTCTGCACAAAAACAACACCACGGTAATTCTGCTGAAAACAGCGTCGGTCCGGGTTAGTTCTAAATAAATCATATAAAGTGCATCAAAACCATATAAAAGTATTGTAAACATAGGCAAATATGGCATGAATACTTCATAAATAATAGATACGTTGGAGACACTAAAACAAGCAAACTATGCATGCAAAACAGAATCTGTCAAAAACAAAACAGTCTGTGAAGATCTGTAGTATAACCATACTTCCCTGTCTCTATAAATACTAAATAATTAGTAAAACTTTTAGAATTTGCATATAAATACTGTGTAAAAATTTCAGATTTTTTTTATGCTCCAGTAAAATCAGAGAAATTCTTTACTGGAGGCAAAAGTTTCTTTTTTGCACAGAATCAAATCAACAAGTATCCACACTATCCCAAAGGCTTTACTTGGCACATTATTGAAATAAAAGACACAAAACATGATTACTACAGTAGATTAATCATGTGAACACTCAAAAACAGAAAGTAAAAGTGTTGGGTTGTCTCCCAACAAACGCTTTTCTTTAAAGCCTTTTAGCTAGGCATGATGATTTCAATGATGCTCACATAAAAAGTAGTAATTGAAACATGCAAGAGAGCAACATGAATCTCATGAGAAGCACATTTAAATCTAACACACTTCTTATGCATAGGGATTTTGTGATCAAACAATTTATTTGAGCAAGAATCAACTAGCATAGGAAGGCAAAACAAGCATATCTTCAAGATTTTCAACACATAGAGACGAAACTTGATATTATTGCAATTCCTACAAGCGTATGTTCCTCCCTCATAATAAATTTCTGTAGTATCATGAAGGAATTCAACAATATAACTATCACATAAATCATTCTTTTAATGATGCACAAGCATAGAATTTTCATTACTCTCCACATAAGCGAATTCATTTTCATCCATGGTAGTGGGAGCAAACTCAACAAAATAACTATCATGAGACACTTGATTGACATAACCACATTCAATATTAAAATCATGACGACAAGTTTCATGGTTACTATCACTCTTTATAGAATACATGTCATCATCATAATCATCATAGATAGGAGGCATGTCATCATCATAATAAATTTGCTCACCAAAACTTGGGGGACAAAATATATCATGTTCATCAAACATAGCATCCCCAAGCTTGTGGCTTTGCATATCATTAGCGTCATGGATATTCAGAGAATTCATACTAGCAACATTGTAATCATGCTCATAATTCAAGGAATTCTCATTAAATATTTTCATAAATTCTTCCTCTACCAATTGAGCAAAATTTTCGGAACCATCATTTTCACGAAAGACATTAAAAAGACGAAGCAATTGAGGCAACCTAAACTCCATTTTTTTGTAGTTTTATTTTATAAAACCAAACTAGTGAAAAACAAGAAACTAAAAGATTTAATTGCAAGATCTAAATATATACCTTCAAGCACTCACCTCCCCGACAACGGCGCCAGAATATGGCTTGATGTCTACTACACAACTTTATTCTTGTAGACTTTTGTAGGACACTAGCAATTTTCCCTCAAGTGGATGAACTAAGGTTTATCAATCCATGAGAGGCGTAGGATGAAGAAGGTCTATCTCAAGCAACCGTGCAATCAATTACAAGAAATCTCTTGTGCCCCCAACACACCCAATACAATGGTAAATTGTATAGGTGCACTAGTTCGGCGAAGAGATGGTGATACAAGTGAAATATGGATGGTAGATATATGTTTTTGTTAGCTGAAAATATAAAAACAGCACGGTAGTAAATAGTAAACAACGAGTAAAACGGTATATTAATGCTTGGAAACAAGGCCTAGGGTTCATACTTTCACAAGTGCAATCTCCCAGCAATGCTAACATAGTTGAATCATATGATCATCCCTCAATGTGCAACAAAGAATCACTCCAAAGTTCCTATCTAGCGGAGAACATAAGATGAAATTGGTGTAGGTAGTAGAACCACCTCAAAGTTATTCTTTCTGATCAATCTTTTGTGCTATTCCTATAAGTGTCACGAACAGCCCTAGAGTTCGTACTAGAACAACACCAATGATACATATCAATCAACCCTAATGTCACTACGGGTATCCCACGCAAGACGTACATCAAGTGTTCTCAAACCAAAATATTCAATCCAACATAACGAGATCTCAAAGGGAAAGATTATATTCATCACAACATGATAGCAAGGGACAAACATCATATGATCCAACTATACTACAAAGCCCGTGATACATCAAGATCGTGCCATGTCAAGAACACGAGAGAGAGAGAGAGAGATTTAACAAATAGCTACTGGTACATACCCTCAGCCCCGATAGTGAACTACTCCCTCCTCGTCATGGCCTCCACCGGGATGATGAATATGGCCGCCGGTGATGGTTTCCCTCTCTCCGGCAGGGTATCGGAACGTCTCCAGATTGGTTTTTCGTCGATACAGAGAGTTGCGGTGGCAGAAAGGAGAGTCTCTTTTTATTTCTGGGGTTTCTGGGATTTATAGGACTTTTCAGCATTGGAATCACACGCAACGGAGCCATGTGGGCCTTACAAGCTATCAGGGCGCGACCCCCCCCTAGGCCGCGTCTTGATGGCTTATGCCCCACGGGTGGCTCCCCTCCGGTGGTTCTTCGATCCAATATTGATTAATTCCTCTAGAAAAAATCATCAAAAACTTTCGGGCGATTCCAAGAACTTTCATTTTCTGCACAAAAACTACAGCACGATAATTCTGCTGAAAACAACGTCAGTCCGGGTTAGTTTTAAATAAATCATATAAAGTGCATCAAAAACATATAAAAGTATTGTAAACATAGGCAAATATGGCATGAATACTTCATAAGTTATCGATACAGTGGAGACGTATCACTCGACAATAACTAATTGGAACAAATACATCTTATATGTTGTTAGAAGGTAGATGATGAACATAAATATGTTCTCCATTATTTCATATCCAATTTGGGGACAAACCTAACCAAATAGGAAAAGGAATCGCGAGATAATAGACCTCACCGTGATGGAGGGCAGCAACTGTCAAGTTTTTTGTGCATTTCCGTCAGGAGAGGCGAGGGTGCATGATCGATATGCTCGAGGGCGGTTGGCGAGAAAATGAAGACCGCGAGGGTACATGATCGATTTACTCGAGGGCAGCTGCCGAGAAAATGAAGACGGCGAGGCGCGGGCAGCCGCGTGTTCGGAACGACATTGAATGGTAGGGTTGACGCCCAGAAGCGGGTACACGACAGGGTTGAGCACGACGGCGCCAAAAAGGGTTCTGGTGTGGATCTAGGGGACGGGAGGGTGTTACCGATCGAGTTTGGGTAGAATATGCGGACTACTGAGCGAATCGGGGGAGGGCGCGGGTGGGGGGGCATGTTGGCCGCTTCGGTGAAAAGGGTGAAAAAAGAGCGTCGGGCGCCCCGCGGAAAGGCCTATGCAAACGGTTTAGTATAGTAACCCGTGTGCACAAGCAGCATAAATTCGTTGAAATAAAAACGTGACAACTTTGAAATGTAGACATGACCTCATCGTTTTGTCTTGAAATTTTCCATCGTACGCAGCTATCATTGTACCCTGGTATTTATTTTGTGCCTTTCATGCATCGTTTGATATTTTCAGTCATTTTCCATTTATCGGACAATTACTGCATATAAATCAAATCCCAACTTGGTTGCTTTTGCGCGCGCGCGGGGGGGGGGGGGGGGGGGGGGGGCTGGAGGGATCTCAAGTCTATTTCTTTTCGTCGCCACTGTATCTGATTTAACTGTGTTTCTTCCAAGGTCCTCTGCTCATCAGGGTCCCCTAGGATATTCTTCAGGAAAAAAATACCGAATTCAGTCACGTAGCACTTCGCACAACCTGACTTGAATGGCACATTGTCCAACAAGAGTCCCCCGTCCAAGTCGGGGTTGTAAACCCACGCTGCTGCACATTTTAAAGTACCTTCATAATGTCTAAGCACGACCTTCACTCTCCCCCCTGTCCATATAGATCAGATATAGCACCATCATGTCTAGCTGCAGCCTCAGTGTTACTGGGGTCAGCTGATGCACATCTACTCTTGTGCGATGTTGCCATACAATAAGTGCCATCATCCATGCCCACATCCCCTTGCGTCTCCCTGCTATCTCTCAGCGTTAGTGTCTTGTGCTGCATAAATGACTCCTCAACCTCCTTTCGAATTTCAGGATACATGTCCCTCTTAAACCTTTCATACAACTAATTCCGCTTACTTTCACTCCTAGCTTTTTTCATGCTGAGCCTCTCTTTTTTGCTTAGTGAGAAAGCCCTCTTGTGTGGGACATTGACCCCCAATACCCCTTGCACAACCAGGGGGCTCTTTGGTATTCAGAGCCTTAGACAGAATGTCACATGGCCCTGAGTTCCTGTACAACCTTCCAGGATTTTTCGAAAACATTATACAGTTCTTCATCTACTAAGTTTTCAAAGTAATAAGAACTGTTTTCATGCCTCTTTGCACGTGCCCGCAAGCAGTCCCTAGTGCGAATGCCCCTAATTTCACTAAAGGCCGGTTTCCCACCCGCAACTACTTCTTCTTTGTCCTCCTGATCCCATATCGATTTCATGCCATAGTATCCTGCCACACCCATACAGTGTGTGTGTGTGTGTGTTCTTCTTCTGAAGTTCCGATTGCATGGCACTCTTTTTAATAAACTCTCCACTGGTCTTGACCCTTTCGAATTCTACCCAGTCTTCCTTTGTAATTTGGGGGTATGAGAGGATTGGGTCCTTGCCTTGACTCAAGTACTTCTTGTACAACACATGTTTCCAGTTTCTCCAAGCAACCCTGGCCTTCTTCAGTGCTGCGTGTTCCACCTGCTATCTCCACTCCTCAGGAACGTTGAAGTGCTCGATCATCTCCCGGACTATCATGTAATGTGTTTCTGTATCAGCTTTCCGAAACCCCGGCAGATTAATGTTGAGTCTTGCCCTGTTAACAAATCCACACACACTCCTGAACCTCGTGCATGCTTTATCTGGTTTATTTGGAGCCCAAGACTTCAATCGATGTCAGCTACTTCGTATACACCTTTAGGCTGGTGTGTGGGCTTTCTTGGAGCGTTCTTCCGTCTCTTGACCGGAAGGGTGATTGTGGCAGCTATATCTCATTCCTCATTTCTTAATCCATGATCATCTGTTGCAGACATGTTGGTTCCGGACTCAGATGAAGATACATCGACAAAAGAATGACTTTCATCGCTGCTAATCGGCATCTACAGAGGACACATGCAAAATTCAGAAAAGGGGGATAAGCATAAATTAAAGGTAACAGCTTGGCAGCAAGCTGTCTAAACATGGCATGTGATAATTTGGAAATGTACGGCTAATCTGTTCATTTTGTGTGACTCATGCGCACATGACATGTAACTCGATGATGTCTACTAAGCAACTTTATTCTTGTAGACTTTGTTGGGCCTCCAAGCGCAGAGTTTTTTAGGACACTAGAAATTTTCCGTCAAGTTGATGACCTAAGGTTTATCAATCCGTGAAAGGTGTAGGATGAAGATGGTCTCTCTCAAGCAACCCTGCAATCAAATACAAGAAATCTCTTGTGTCCCCAACACACCCAATACAATGGTGAATTGTATAGGTGCACTAGTTCGGCGAAGAGATGGTGATACAAGTGGATGGTAGATATAGGTTTTTGTAATCTAAAAATATAAAAAAAGCAAGATAGCAAATAGTAAACAACGAGTAAAACGGTATATTAATGCTTGGAAACAAGGCCTAGGGTTCATACTTTCACTAGTGCAATCTCCCAACAATGCTACCATAGTTGAATCATATGATCATCCATCAACGTGCAACAAAGAATCACTCCAAAGTTCCTATCTAGCGGAGAACATAAGATGAAATTGGTGTAGGTAGTAGAACCACCTCAAAGTTATTCTTTCCGATCAATCTTTTGGGCTATTCCTATAAGTGTCACGAACAGCCCTAGAGTTCGTACTAGAACAACACCAATGATACATATCAATCAACCCTAATGTCACCTAGATACTCCGATGTCACCTCAAGTATCCGTGGTTAAATTATGCGACATGCATCAAACAATTTCAGGTCTATCATATTAAATCCAACACAAAGAACTTCAAGGAGCACCCCAAGATTTCTATCGGAGAAGGTGGTATGAAAACGTGCAATCAACCCCTATGCATAGACCCCCAAGGTCACCGGAATCTGCAAGTTGATGCCTCAACATATATCAAGTGAATCAATAGAATACCCCAATGTCACTACGGGTATCCCACGCAAGACGTACATCAAGTGTTCTCAAACCAAAATATTCAATCCAACATAACAAGATCTCAAAGGGAAAGATTCAATTCATCACAACATGATAGCAAGGGACAAACATCATATGATCCAACCATATTAACAAAGCCCTTGATACATCAAGATCGTGCCATCTCAAGAATACGAGAGAGAGAGAGAGATATTGAACACATAGGTACTGGTACATATGCTTAGCCCCGAGGGTGAACTACTCCCTCCTCGTCATGGCCTCCATCGGGATGGTGAAGATGGCCACCGGTGATGGTTTCCCCTCGCCATACCCACCGCGCCCTGATGGCTTGTGCCCCACGGGTGGCTCACCTCCGGTGGTTCTTCGCTCCAATATTTCTTATTTCCTCCAGAAAAAATCATCAAAAAGTTTCGGGCGATTCCGAGAACTTTCATTTTCTGCACAAAAGCAACACCACAGTAATTCTGCTGAAAACAACGTCGGTCCGGGTTAGTTCTAAATAAATCATATACAGTGCATCAAAACCATATAAAAGTATTGTAAACATAGGCAAATATGGCATGAATACTTCATAAATTATTGATACGTTGGAGACACTAAAACAAGCAAACTATGCATGCAAAACAGAATCTGTCAAAAACAGAACAGTCTGTGAAGATCTGTAGTATAACCATACTTACCTGTCTCTATAAATTCTAAAAAATTAGTAAAAATTTTAGAATTTGTATATAAATACTGTGTAAAAATTTCAGATTTTTTTTATGCTCCATTAAAATCAGAGAAATTCTTTAATGGAGGCAAAAGTTTCTGTTTTTGCACAGAATCAAATCAACAAGTATCCAGACTATCCCAAAGGCTTTACTTGACACATTATTGAAATAAAAGACATAAAACATGATTACTACAGTAGATTAATCACGTGAACACTCAAAAACTGAAAGTAAAAGTGTTGGGTTGTCTCCCAACAAGCGCTTTTCTTTAAAGCCTTTTAGCTAGGCATGATGATTTCAATGATGCTCACATAAAAAGTAGTAATTGAAACATGCAAGAGAGCAACATGAATCTCATGAGAAGCACATTTAAATCTAACCCACTTCTATTGCATAGGTATTTTGTGATCAAACAATTTATGGGAGCAAGAATCAACTAGCATAGGAAGGCAAAACAAGCATATCTTCAAGATTTTCAACACATAGAGACGAAAATTGATATTATTGCAATTCCTACAAGCGTATGTTCCTCCCTCATAATAAATTTCGGTAGTATCATGAAGGAATTCAACAATATAACTATCACATAAATCATTCTTTTAATGATGCACAAGCATAGAATTTTCAATACTCTCCGCATAAGCGAATTCATTTTCATCCATGGTAGTGGGAGCAAACTCAACAAAATAACTATCATGAGACGCTTGATCGACATAACCACATTCAATATTAAAATCATGACGACAAGTTTCATGGTTACTATCACTATTTATAGCATACATGTCATCATCATAATCATCATAGATAGGAGGCATGTCATCATCATAATAAATTTGCTCACCAAAACTTGGGGGACAAAATATATCATCTTCATCAAACATAGCATCCCCAAGCTTGTGGCTTTGCATATCATTAGCGTGATGGATATTCAGAGAATTCACAGTAGAAACATTGTAATCATGCTCATAATTCAAGGAATTCTTATTAAGTATTTTACTAGAATCGACAACGGCCAAGTTCGATCAATCGAGGGGGCTCCTAGGTCGGTATTGCTCTGATACCAACTTGTAACGCCCAAGATGCGGTCCTATCCTTATTTTGGCTTGAGGTCCTCGCTGGGGATAGAAGCACATCTCGTCATTTCGCAAGAATGGATATCATTACAAGTACATGTAAATAGGAGATGAGTATATGAAATTGTCTTACACTCGCTACAAGCTCAAACATGATCATCTCAAATACAACAAGACATTCAATCACCTTAGAAAACAGCAGGGTCTGACTACGGATGAAATCAAACGATAAATGCGACATCCATCCTTGCTAATCCCAGGCTGCCGACCTGGAACCCATCCTATGATCAATGAAGAATAAGAAGAACTCCAAATCAAACAAGCATCCCTCTCACGTCAAAGCATCGCATTACCTGTACCTGGAACTGTTGTTGTAGTAGTCTGTGAGCCACGGGGACTCAGCAATCTCATTTCCAAGGGTATCAAGACTAGCAAAGCTTAATGGGTGAGGTATGGTTAAGTGGTGAGGCTGCATCAAGCACTAAGCATTTGATATCTGGCTAACTTACGAGTACAAGAATAAGAAGAGTGATCTACGCATAATCGGACGTGAACTAGTAATGATCAAGAAGTGATCCTGAACACCTATTTATGAGTCAAACATAACCCCACCGTGTTCTCTTTCCAAACTCCCACAAAAAGAGACGGTCACAGTTACACACACGGTTGGTGTATTTTAATTGAGTTTTACTTCAAGTTTTCTATTACTGGATATTATAAAATTACCAAGTTGCCACATAACCGCGGGCACGGCTCTCAAAAAGATTTAACCCCGCAGGGGTGCTCCAACTCTTCCATCACAAACTAGCCACAAGCTGCAGTGGAAAACCTCAACCGCGGGACAGCCCGTAGTATCCTCGGAATCCCGTGCACAAGATGTTCGTTAAAGGTAAAACAAATCCGGCAAGACCGCCCGGCAAGCCAACAATCCCGACGGGAGCCGCGTATCTCGTTCTCAGGGCACGACCGGATGGGAAATATATCGGGTTGGCTGAGACCTGGGTGACCAGGGGGCGCTGGACATCGCCCAGGTTGGACAAACACTCATGAGGAGCACTGGCCCAGGTTGTTGATTAAATTATCTACGGGTGCCGGCGGGTCCCTATGCAATTTTATTAGTTATTAGGCAAATGTAGTACCAATGTTGGGCCTTGCCGGAAGAGTTTTATCCCAAAACGAAAATCAAGGGGGTCCCCATAACAACCCCAAGCATGTTAGGAGCACTCAATATGGAACATAACACCGGTACTCAGAAACTAAGGCGGCAAGAGCGGAACAAATCACCAAGCAAAAAGCCAAGCCTTCCACCCTTTACCAAGTGTATAGATGCATTAATTTAAATAACAAGAATATTCTGATATCCCAAGATATCCATGTTGTCACATGGAAACAACCTGCACCTGCAACTAGCAACGCTATAAGAAGGGCTGAGCAAGCGGTAACTTAGCCAAACAATGGTTTGCTAGTACGTGGATGGGTTAGAGGCTTATCATGCCATTTTGGGAGGCTTGACAAACAAGTGGTATGTAGCGACACATAGCGATAGAAACGAGACAACTAGCATAGCAATGATAATAGTGGTATCCAGGGAAATAATCATCTTGCCTTAAATCCCGCTTGGAAGAAGAACGAATCCATGAAGTAGACGAACGGGTGTAGTCGAACGAATCCTCACACACTGAATCGGTTTCAGAACTATATCGAGAAGAAGCAATCCGGAAACAAACAAATGACACAGTAAACATCACAACATATTCACGACATGATGCGCAATCAAGTATGATGCATGTCTGATTTAATTATGAATGGCCTGGAAAGCACAACAATCAAACACTACAAATTAAGTGAAGTTCGATATGCAACTCGTTGCATATTAACGAAACTCCACATTCGAAATATTTAGTTCACCCTCGGTTAGGTACTCATCAATATTAAATGTTGTTTAACATGGGTGGTCATGGCATTAGGTGAAGATGGAATTAAAGCAATTTTAAATGGAGAAGGAGAACATACATATAACAAAATAATAACTCTCCATATTACGGGAAATGCCGTTAATGTTGTTTAACTAAGCAATCATTTTAAATGTTGTTCATCATGGAAAGAGGTGAAGCATACACAACTACATCATCTAGGCATTTTAAATGAGGCCGGAAGCAACATATAGCATTTCCGAAACAATCCCATATGCATATTTTAAGTTTGTTACAGATCTGCCTAAACATATTTATATTTATTAAACAAGAAAATAAAGTGCACCATGTGATTTTACACGATTTCCTAGTCAAGTTACATATGTGGATCATTTTAATCGGAGCTACGGTTATTTAGTTATGTTAAAAACTGCTTTAACATGACATTAATGCAAATTAAATGTAAGTAGCAAGTTAAGCATTTTTTAACATGCGTGAAAGTTGGATATTGTGAATCTACACGAATTCTACACATTTTTCATATATAATCATTTTAATCCGACGCACGGTTTATGAGTTATTAAATGCATGAAGTCTAGGGTTTTTCTGTAAATCTGTTTTTCTGTGGATAAAAGATTAATTCGTCTAGTGAAAAAAAACATGAGCTGGGCTGAAAGCTGCTCTGGGTCGAAATTGGATCTTAGCGCAACATAATAAAATGTGTACATGGCACTGTACATGGTGGAGGCTGGGCGTGGGGAGGTGCCCGAGGCCTGGCGGCACCGGGAGGCTAGGCCTCATGCGTGCATGCGTGCTCGTCAACGCGCATGAGAGGATCAACGTGGAGTTCATCTCCTGTGCGTGGTCAACGGGGAAGATACAGGAGGCCCGCGACACTGAGATCCGCTCAATCCGGTGCAAATCGGCCACGAGGAAGGTGCCCCGGCATTGGATCTGGTGGCAGGGCTCCTTTTCGGGTGGCAGAAGCTCGAACCGACGAGAACAAGCGCGTGGGCGAGCTCCGGTTCCTACTGGACCCCATGGCCGTTCGCCTCGTGTGAAGCAGAGTGAGACAGAACTGAGGGAGAGAGAGCTGTGGGAGGAGGGCGCGAGGGACGCGGCGCTGGCCTGGTTCTGTTGGTCGGCGACGGCTCACCGGTGATGGCCGGTGGCGGAGGGGTTGGGGCGTGCTCGGGGCTCCCTCCCAACCAGACTGGATCAAGGAGTTGGTGGCTGCTGGCGCTGGGTGGAGCTGCGGGGTTGGTGGAGGAGCTTTGGCCGTCAGATTTCGATCTGGATGGTCCAGATTGAAGGGATTGCCTAGCTAGGGTTGGTTGGATCGGTGGTTGGTGGATCTAGGATGCCAAGTGGTTGTTGGGTCTGTGGGTGGCGTGGAAACGGAGAAGGTGGCGGTACTAGAGGTAGGTGGAGGGGTTAGGGGCTAGGGTTAGCTGCCCAAATAGGCAGGGGCTATGAGGGGAATTTTCAGTCCGTTTTCAGACCGTTGATCTCGATCGGACGGTCTCAGACAGAGGGGGGGGGGGTTAGGGTTAGAACATGGTGGGCTAGTGGGCTGTGTTTAGATGGGCTAAGGTGAGAAGGGATGGAATACGGGCAGCCCGGTGACATGACTTTAAACAACGAAAACGTCCGATAATTTGATCGGCTATAGTGCTGCTATAGTTTAACCTTTCGGGTATCAAACGGACGCCAAATGCTATGAAATTTGGCAGGCGATCTACCTAAAATATATTAAGACCACACACCAACTTTCAACCCATTCCAAGAATGTTTTATACGCACTTTTAAAAACAATATTTTTTACGATGTCGCGAGCGCGTGCATGTGTGCTTGGCCATGAAACGGTCAATGCCGAGAACAGAGAGAACCCGGCTACTAATAAGGGATGCAAGTTTTGAATAAAGTGATGACGATGGAGTGCCGATGCAATGCGAATGATGCGATGATGGATGAGACAAACAAACAAACCACACGATGACAACGGAATAAAATGGGAATCTTATGGAGCGTCGACCTCGGGCTGTTACAACAAGGCCTTACCATGACGTTCCTCAGTGTAGAACGTGTTGCCATTTATATTGTACACTTGGTACATCATAATCGTGGTGGATGGCTTTTGTGCCAACCACATTGCAAGGTCATGATCGGATCCGCATGCCAAATGATCCTTCAACCATGTTACATAGTTCTTATTGTGTGCATTTGTCCTGGTAGCTGGTGAAAGCACATTGGGTAAGTTGCTTCGTCGTATCTCCTTCACGTGTTCTACTACATAAGCGTCGAGTATAGGGCTGTTAAGCAATACCGTCAAATGGGTTTGATCGGCCAATTCTCCAGGTTCACAAATCCACGTACCAGCAAGGACCGGCTTACCTTCCAGCCTTCCCTCGTGGCGAGATAGGGGCACATATAGGTCTTTGTTTCATGTATTCGATGCAAAACTCAACCACCTCCTCCGCATATAACCTTGTAGGATGCTTGCCACTAGATGACATCGGTTCTGACAATAGCGCTTCAATATTCCCATGTACCGCTCGAAGGGATACACGTTGCGAAGAAACACAGGACCACAATACTTTATCTCGTCGACAAGGTGCACAGTGAGATGGACCATGACATCAAAGAATGACGATGGGAAGAACATATCTAAGTTTGACAATATTCTTGCAATATCATCTTGCATACGATCCAACTCTTCAATATCTACCACCTTCTACCATAGTTTGTTGAAGAAATCATAGAAATCAATCAGTGCGTTTCTTATGTCTGTGTCGTTCATATTCCTTATGGCCACCGGGAGGATTTGTGTCAACATTACGTGGCAATCATGTGACTTCATGTGAGACAACTTCTTTTTAGGCAAGCTTTCATCCACGAGACTTTTGATGTTTGTGGAGTAGGAAGAGGGTGTCTTAATTGACAACAAAAAGTCGAAGAACTCTTTTACTTCTGCTGCAGTACTCCTGTGTAGGTGGAGCAATTTGTCATCATCTTCTGCTTCATTCATGCGTTCTGGTTGATCACCAAGCATATCGAGTCGTGCACAGTCACCATCCTTTCTTTTGCCTTTAATCTTGAGCAGAGTACCAAGGATGCTTTCACAGCCATTCTTCTCTACATGGATGACATCAATCAGTGACGTACGCTTAGGAACTGCCAGTAAGTTAATTCCTAGAACATTGCTTTCCTCTTAAACACTTGGTCCTTGGGTGTTTTTTTGACGTCGAACCGAATCCCTTGCCAAGCACAACTTTACTTTTTTAACCATGCTGTGGACTTATTTCCCATCATAGGGTCTTGGACCCGTTGCTTTCTCTACCGTACCATCAAATTCAGCTATCATTTTTGGGTAAGGGTGATCTCTCCTTAAGAACCTACAATGATGCAAAAACATGGTTTTGCGCGAGTTGGAAAGAAATCTACTCGCTCTCCTATCCATACATGTGACACATCCTACTGGTTGTTGATACACACGGTACGCTACGCTAGCGCCAACTTAAAATTTCTACCGCGCACCCAAGAATATGTTGTTGGAAATAGATTACAGGATCGGGTTTATCACTAGACGCACAGTCACCGCAGCGGAAGTAGAGTTGGTGATGCGTGTAGTCGATCAGCCGATTCGTTTCCTCCTCCTGTAGCCGATCTCCCATGAGTAGTGATCTCCCACGAACAGCTCCTCGCGGATCCCTCGAACGGTTCATCCAAGCACCGCAGATGCGATGCCTCCAGGGTATCCACACGTACGGGGGTAGCGTCAGGTGGCGGACTGCTAGGTCCGATCGCACGTCATGGTGGCGTGGGGAGTGGCGGTGGCTGTCAAGGGGAGAAAAGGATCAACCCTGAAAGGCGTGCCCACTCCCCTTTATATAGACCTATGAGGTGGGATCAACACTAGATGCCCACGATGAGTCTAGTCCCATTTTCCATTCGGATCCAATCCGAATGGGCTGCAATCCCTTAAGTGTGTGACCCTATAGGTTCACGTACACATGGACACGACCCGAGTCGATAGTCGGTAGCGGCTCCTAGCAGAACGTGCCAACTCCCATGTGCGCGCAAAGTCGTTAGACGAACCTCGACAATGTGTCATATACAACATTCCTTTTGCCTCATGATATAGGTTGTCGAGCTCAAGGCGAGTACTTGTCACCCTTGTGGTAGCTCGACATCTCTTCTCGAAACCGGGATGCAGATTCCTGAACTAGGTTAACACTTAACCCATGTCGCATGGCCATGCTTTTTGAATCTGATCACTTGAGATGGCCAAGAGAATATCTCTCCTTACGGAGGGGCAAATCCCATCTTGATCAGCCATGTCTCGCGACATGCCTCACGACTCACCCGAAAGCTACCTTTATAACTACCCAGTTACGGAGTAGCATTTGATAGACCCTAAGTAAGTCGATCCTCATCCCGAGAACTTGCGAGGACCTCAGGTCTAAGACATGGCATATACATTGTTCTTGAGACTAACAGATGACAATATATCGTTGTGTCTCAAAGTGGGTCTGTCCGACTCGGTGAGCTCAATCGCCGAGTCCATACTATCAGTTTAGCATCTCTATGCACATGACTTGTGAGACATAGTCATCAACTGAATCGTATACTAGTAAAGGATATGTGCCCGCATAACCTTAACAACTAGGGACTATTAGAACAATCATCATACAATATATAGTCTCACAAATAAGTCACATACTTACTGATACATATTACTGATGATGTTCAAGGACAATACAAAATACTAATGAATACATACGAAATGAAATCGTCACATGATTGCCTCTAGGGCATATCTCCAGCAGTCTCCCACTTGTACTAGAGTCAATCATCTAGGCATCATATGCCCATGGACCTCATGTGCACCTCATGCTTCGACTGCGGGAGAGGCTTCGCTAAGGGATCAACAACGTTTGCATCCGTGTGTATGTTTCATATGTTTACATCGCCTCTCTTGACATTGCGAATAAGGTTAAAACGCCTGAGTATGTGTTGGGTTTTATGATGGTTCCGTGGTTCCTTGACTTGTGCGATAGCACCACTATTATTACAATAGAGGTCCAACGGATTAGACGAGTCCTGAACCACTCCAAGATCAGAAATAAAATTCTTCACCCAAATACCTTCTTTTTCAGCTTCAGAAGCCACAATGTACTTAGCCTCTGTTGTTGTGTCAGCTATCGTATCTTACTTGGAGCTCCTCCAGCTCACTGCTCCTCCGTTCATAATGAACACAAACCAAGATTGCGATCGACTATTGAAAGCACAACTTCTCCCTAAGTGGTTTTGGTAATTAATAACAACATATATTTCATTGGACTAATGTTTCCACCAAGTGTATCTCAGGAAAAAGTTCAATGATGGGATTGGCCATGCTTCAAGAATGAGGACTCTACATTTTAAATTTTGTGAGAAATCACTTTTGAGTCCATACGAAAGCCAATACTATTAAAAGGGGATGAGGTAAATATGATGATCTGGTTGCTCAAGTGCTTAGAGATTAGCCACCAAAAATACTCACCCACTTTCCCACACATATCTTCTGTCCAAAGCCAAAAGTCAAAATTCGGTGACACCAATATTTCCCATTTGGATCCACCGAGTTTTACCCTAGACAGAAGCCAAACCAAACCCTAGCATCTCAGTACTACCAACATTCCATTCGGTGCAACCGAAACCAGTGACCAACTCTCAGTTAACTAATTTCTTAAAATCGGTCTCACCGAGTTTGTGGAATCGGTCTCACCGAGTTTTGGAACTGCCTAGGTCATCCATATCGGTACCACCGAGATTCATCTATCGGTCTCACCGAAAATGCCAAAGTTGCCACATTTTGCACTAGTCGGTGCAACCAAGTTTTCACTTCGGTTTCACCGAGTTGGGCAATAATGTTTGTAAGGGCAAGGAGATCACCTACTTGGTGGAGATCTACCCCGAGTAAGGCTAGTCCTCCGTGGACGTAGGCCATCATGGAATAGACGAGTCTGCTACTTCATGGACCCTTCGTGGGTGGAGCCCTCCGTGGACTCTTGTGACCGTTACCCTCCGTGGGTTGAAGTCTCCATAAACGTGGCCATACGATAGCACCACCTATCAGAACCACGGGAAAAATCTTCGTGTGTCCAAATTTTGTTTGATCTTCTTATCCCTACCCTCTTACATATGCGTGTCTTTACTTTCCGCTACAATACTCGTAGACATGCATGTGTAGGGTGAACTTGACTTATTACAATTGCTAAAATCTGCCAACAACTAAAATTGGGAAAATGTTAGATTTTTATTTGGTCAAGTAGTCTAATTACCCCCCCTCTAGACATACTTTCGATCCTACAAGTGGTATTAGATCTTTGGTATCCATTGCATTGGTCTCACAACCTAGGAGAGTATGGCGTCTAGTGAGGGAAATTATCATTGTAGAGGTCCATATTTTGATGGTACAAACTTTGCTAGTTCGAAGTATACGATGAAAATGCATGTTCTTGGTCATAACCCTGCCGTATGGGCTGTTGTTCGTGTTGGCTTGCAAGGTGAATTCTTTGGTGATGGAAAGGAACCGGATCGTGAAGCGACCGCGGAAGATTTGAAGATGTTGCAATACAACGCTCAAGCATGTGACATTCTATTCAACTGCCTATGCCCCGAAGAATTCAACAAGATTAGCCGTCTTGAGAATGCAAAGGAAATTTGGGATACTTTGGTTGATATGCACGAAGGTACCGAATCTGTCAGGGAATCTAAGTTGGATGTGCTAGAAAGTCAACTTGACAAGTTCAAGATGAAGGATGGTGAAGGAGTCGCCAAAAATGTACTCCAGGCTTGCTCTCATCACCAATGAGATTGCCGGCTTAGGAAGTGAAGAGATGACCGACAAATTCATCATCAAGAAGATCCGTAGAGCCTTGGATGGAAAGTACGACACCATGTGCACATTGATCCAAATGATGCCAAACTACAAAGATCTCAAGCCCACGGAAGTCATTGGAAGGATTGTCGCTCATGAGATGTCACTCAAGGACAAAGAAGAACTTCACACCAAGTCAAGCGATGCTTACAAAGCTTCAAGTGATACTCCCGCTACATCAAGTGACAACCTTGTAACCAATGAAGAGATAAGCCTCATGGTCAAGAAATTCAACAAATTCTACAAGAGTAGAGACAAAGAAAGAAGCTCCAATTCAAGATACGAAGAGAAGCATTCATCTAGTCGTGACCTGAATTGTTACAATTGTGGAAGTCCGGACACTACTCCAATGAGTGCATGCCCCCCCCCCCCCAAAAGAAGAGAAGAGTCACCTAGAAGAAAGAGCTCAAGAGATCAGTCACCTCGAAGAGAGAGAAGGAGTAGAGATGATCGTTATGAACGAAGACACTCAACGAGAAGTACGGACTCAGAGAAGAAGGACAAGTACACCAAGAGCTACACAAGAAGAAGATATCAAGCTCATGTTGGTGAATGGGTTTCCGGCTCCGAATCCAACAATCACTACGAGAGAATCTATCACTCTGACTCCGACTACGGTCAAGATGAAGGTGTTGCCGGACTTGCACTCGTTTCCTCCAACTCCTATGACATATTTGATTCACCAAATGAAGGGAGTGGAAGTTGCTTCCTGGCTAAAGGCCCCAAGGTATCACACCCCGAATACATTGACTTCAATAATGATGAGGATGACTTACTTGGAGATGATGACTTGCTATTTGACAAAACTAGTGATATTAGTCAAAATGACCTAGATAATAATCATGCTAGTGAAGATAAGTCGTGTGATGATGATAAGAAGGAAATAGAGCGACTAACTAAAGAATTAAACACGCTTAAGTTAGCCCATGAATCTACTCTAGAAGATCATAGAGAGCTTGTAAGAACTCATGAGAAGCTACGCTTCAAAAAGCTCAATTTGGAGTAAGAACATGAGTTTCTTAAAGGTATCAATGACGATCTCCGAAAGAAGAGTTCTTCTTATCTAGCCAAACAACTACTCATGTCTACATTCATTCCACAAGTTAAGACTAAGCAAACTAGTAACAAAGGTTCTTCAACTAGTAGCAATAAAAATGATAAATCCAATGATATTGCTTCTAGTAGTTCTATTGATTCCACTAATGATTCTCTTAGCCAAGTTACACTTGAGCAAGAAAATGATCTATTGAATGGGATTATAGAAAAAGGTATCTACAAAAGTCTTCCCGGATGTAAGCAATTCGAGGAGATTGTACGCAAGCATGGAGGATACCGGAAGAACCAAGGCATTGGCTACTTCAACGCCAATGGAGTTGAATGGGAAGAAGGTCAATACCCGAAGCCGAAGTTTGTTCCTCAAAAGGAGAAGTATGAACATACTCTTCCCAAGGGAACAAAAGCTCAAGATGACCTTCCACCACAAGACCACAAGCTCAAGGGCAAGGACAAGCTTAAGGAGGAGATTGACTCATATGAAGAAGAGTCCCAAGCTATGGTCAAGTGGGTTCCCAAGGCTACTCCAAGTTCTACTTCAACTAGTGCTACTTCAACCCCAAGAATTCCCATAAACTTGATGTGGGTCCCCAAGAAGAAGAACTAGAGAAGTTCTTGAGGGGTGACTCCGCCAATGAAATTCACTCACATTCATTATTGGCAAGGACTATTTGCAATCAACTCCAACATTATGCAATAGTTCAAGGAGTCACACATTCCCTCAAAGGTAAGCAAGGGACAAGGTAATTAATGAATCCATGGACATCATCATTTATACATTGCACTCCATGTCCATAGATATCCTTGTATTTGTCTCTTGTGTGGGACTAACCCATGTAGGTGAGAAGAGTAAGAAAACAACGAGGATTGCTCCCAACTCAAGATGATCTTCATCAATAATGAGCATCCACTACTACCTCACCCACATGAAGTCTTCTACGACAAAACCCAAGGTTAGTTTATCCCTCTTACGAGGGATGTCACATCAAGGGGGAGCTTTACTCTAAGACTTTAGTTAAAGCATCTCCTAAAGATGTGAAAACATTAAATGCTTTATGTAAAAGTGGCAACTCCACTTGTGCTTAAACGATAAGTATGACCTATGATCAAGTATTCTTACTTGGCTCCTTAGTTAATATACTCATATATAGATGACTACGTCATCGCCAAAGTGCTTGGTAGATACTAGAGTGGTTTTTCATGTTTGCCATATTTCATTTGACAATTTATCGTGTGAGCATGTTGGTATGCATATCTTTTCTCATTTGAGTATATCCAATTGTTGTTATTTGGCTTTTATTTTTCTTTGGCCAATTGGATATACAAGAATGCCTAAGTACCTCCCTATAGCCATCTATGCTTTATCGTCTCCAATTCTATTCATGCTTCATCACAAAATTTGAGCAAGCACTTCTCGAACCCTCTGTGTGAGGAGCACTCGGAGTTTCGTTTCGTTAAGAGCTGACTTCCAAAACCTCCCCATTGTAATCTCGGTGTAACCAACCTCCAAATCTCGGTTCCACCGAAGCCTAGGGTTGATCTGGATTTATGAATCTCAGTAGCACTGATTCCATAATCTCAGCTTTACCGAGTTTCCCTGTCAACTGACAGTAGAGGAACTCGGTGGCACCGATATTTTAGAACCGGTGTCACCGACAGCTATGGGCGGAACCGATTTTGAAATTACTTCTTCAAACTCGTGGTCCCCGCAAAACCCTAGCTGCCGCTCCAACGTCTTTGGACTTCTCCCTCGCTCCCGTGCATCTGCACCACAGGAGGTCCTCACCGTCGATGGAAATCGCCCCCTCCGTCGCCGCCGTAGGAGGTCATCGCCAAGTTAGGGTAACGCCTCAAATTCTTTGCACTCCCCATCTGATTCTTGTGCAAAAGATCACTTTTCTTATCTTCCCACTGTGTGAAAAGTTCCATCCACGAGAAATTCCATTAGGTTAGAGAACAATGAATTTTTAGGTTTAACCGTCCGCAAATCGAATCTCGGTGTCACCGAGTCAGAAAAATCGGTTCTACTGATTTTGGTTTTAGGGCTACAGAGATTCATATATCGGTCTCACCGAAAATCGGTTCTACTGATTTTGGTTTTAGGGCTACAGAGCAAGGAGTTCATCATACTACCACATCAATTACCTTTTGGAGGGTGGTGCCTCCTAGATTGGTTAGGTGTCTCTTGGGAGCCGCCTTCTTCGTGATTGTGGAGTTGAACCAAGGAGTTTGTTAGGGCAAGGAGATCGCCTACTTCGTGAAGATCTACCCCTAGTAAGGCTAGTCCTCTGTGGACGTAGGCCATCATGGAATAGACGAGGTTGCTACTTCATGGACCCTTGATGGGTGGGGCCCTCCATGGACTCTCGCGACCGTTACCCTCCGTGGGTTGAAGTCTCCATAAACGTGGACGTACGATAGCTCCACCTATCGAAACCACGGGAAAAATCTTCGTGTGTCCAAATTTTCTTTGATCTTCTTATCCCTACCCTCTTACATATGCGTGTCTTTACTTTCCACTGCAATACTCGTCGACATGCATGTGTAGGGTGAACTTGACTTGTTACAATTGCTAAAATCTGCCAACAACTAAAATTGGGAAAAGGTTAGATTTTTATTTGGTCAAGTAGTCTAATCACCCCCTCTAGATATACTTTCGATCCTTGTAACATCCCAAAATTTGGAATGTTAAATAAATGAATTGAATGAATGATTGTTTGATTGAGTCATTGAATTGAGTGAAAATTTGAAACTTTTGAAAACATTTTTTTTGAACTTGGAATGAGAGGGAACAAAATGACTTTCCCCCTCTGCTTTTGAATTCAAATTCATCCAATTCAAATCATGGAGAGAAGATGACATGATTTCTTCAAATAAAGTATTTGAAAAGTGGATTTGAAAGTTTTTGGAATCTATTCCATTTTTGGTTCTATTTCAAAGCTTGAAAGAATTCAAAGTTCATTGCCCCAAATTTCAAAGTTGAGAGGAGGAACATGACCCTCCATACCAGGGGCATTTTTGTGAAATATTTGAACCCTAAAACACAGGGGGTTATTTGAAAAAAATATTTGCAAAAGAAACAAAAACAATTTATGCATTTTCTGAAAAATATTTTTTTTATGTTTTTATTTTGGCCGTGGAAAAAATGTTCATCTTATTGAATTTATTTTACTGATCATTTTGGTATATAATACTTCTATTTTTGGTTTAGTATTTATTTTCCTTTTCTACTTTTACTTTCCTCTTATTTTTTATTTGCAAAAATGCTTTAAATAGGAAAGTTGCGCGCGTGCGTTAGGAAAGGATCCGGCCCATTTGGAAAGGATCCGGCCCGATCCAATCCGGACCAGATCCGAATCTCTCCGGATTGGCCGCCCGATCCCGTGCGATCTCCCTCTCTCTCTCTCTGACACCCTACCCCACCGCCCGACACCGAATCCCGGTCGCCCCTCTCCTTCCTTTCTCTCCTTCTTCCATCCCTCGCCAGAGCCGGCTCATATCCGCGCGGATCTCCCTCTCCCTTCCTTCCCCGAGCACCCCGAGGCCTCTATATAAACCCCCACCCTCCCCGCTGCTCGTTTTGCCCGAAAAACCCCAAGCTCCCTCGCCAGAACGCTGCACCAGCACCCTCGCCGGAGCTCTGCTCCACCCGAAGCTCCGGGAGCTCGAGGATCTCGTCCCCGTCGCCCTCTCGCCTCGCCGTCGCCGCCAAACGTCGCCGGAGGACTCCCGCCGCCCCCTGGACCCCTCAGCCACCGACGACGACCACCGGAGCGCCGCCCCGCATCACCTCGCCACCTCGGCCTCGCCAGAGATCTCGCCGGACCTCCTTCCCTCTCTGTAAGTCATAGGCGACGCCCTCCCACCGTTGGATCTCGATCGTTCGGTCCACGTTAGAAGTTTTATAACGCGAACCGTTTTCTTTTATGCACCGGCCGTCCGCTCCTAGCACTCGCACGCACACCCCCGCGTAGCCAACCAGAGGTTGCCACGTAAACTAGTAACCGTTAGGTTTTAGTTTTCTTTTTCTGTTTTTGTTTTATTTGACAGAATAGATTCTGAATTTGATTTTGCTCTAACTTTTATGTTTTTAATTATTTTTTGGTGATTCTTTTTGCATAAGGTCACAAATTTATTATAGTTTCTGTAGATATCAAGTTTGACCATATTTGAATATTTTAAATTTTGATTCAAACAGATTTGAATTCAAACTTGATTTGCTTATAACTTTAGTTTAAAAATTTATTTTTGAGTGAATCTTTTTGATACTGGTTTGTATTAGTTATAGTTATCACCCTGTTCAATTTGAGAATTTTTAGAATATTTTAAATTAGGGTTTCAAGCAAAACAGATTCTGTTTTAGTTCTTTTTAGGTTTATTTCTATTTCTTTTGTTTTAAATTGTTTTAATTTATTTTGTTTTATATTAGTTGACAAGTTTTACTTTGTTTTCTGTTAGTTAGCAGTAGTATTTCAACCAAGTTTATTTTTATGTCATTTATTATTTTTATAGCGTGAAATCAATTCTAGTTTCATAATAACTTGCAAATTGATTTCATTGCTTGTTTGATTTCCTATTTGAAAAAAAAATTATAAATTGTTTTATAAGTTTTACTTTCTGTTAACTTAGTTGTTTTATATTTTGTTTTCTATTATTTTATTATCTTATTATTTGTTTTACTTGTTGTTAAGTTTATTAACTAGAAAACTTATGGTGTTTAGTGTGTTTTTTTTCATAATTCTTAGTTGTTCTTCAAAAGTAATTCTCTTGCTAGTCAAATATTTACTAAAATTCTTTTGTTTGATTTTACTTTGTTGTTGTCTTGTTGCTATTGCAAATAGGATTATTGTAGGGAAAACTACCTTTGGTTGTTTTGATGAAGTTTTGTTGTTTTAACTTTTGTCTTAAGTATTTTCTTCATCACAACACAAGTGTGTTAAATTTTTTGGTTTGGCTTATTGATTGTTAGTATTGGTTGCTAATATGATTGCTTATATGAGTGCAATGTTTGATTATATAGATTTTCATCGGAGAGTGACGAATAGTTCTATCAAGTGTTATTTTCTGAGAGCGATATCATCTTCTTCAACTTACCAGGCAAGTTCACTTTGATCATCCTACATTACCTATGTTTTTATTTGCATTAGAATAAATCTCTCCATCATACATCCAGTAGGATATTGAGCTTGAACTTGTGGTAGTATCATGAGGTAGGAGAATCCCAACACCCTGTCACCAATGCCCGGGAAGGGACGTTACTTCGCATTTGCTATGCTTTAGTAGACGGGGTTTGGTTGTGAGATTCAGGAGTGTTGTGAGGTTAATTAATTACTTCAAGACCTACATGATGATCAAGACTTCAAGACTTCAAGGACTCAATATACCTCTGGGTGGATTGGACATGCATCTGGCAGCCTGATATCTATCATGGTTATGCCCGGGAATCCTCGTATCTACCTGTGATCATCCTGACGGAATGCCACCCAGGCTCAAAGAGATGGATGGATACTTCAAGGCCGGAAAGCTTACGTGTGCAACCGCAAGTCAATATGGGCTCTGGCTTGGTTGACCTTAGTGGTGACTCTGGTAGGTCAGATTGCTACGAGATGCAGAAGAACGGTAGGATTGGATGGGCACTGACTTTCTATCAGAGGATCACTTTGGAAGACCATGTTTCGATCGGCTCGTTCTCAAACATCATGCAGTGCGAGGACACAACGAGAGGGATCGAATCTTGCGGGTAAACTGTACAAACCTCTGCAGAGTGTCAAACTAATCGATTAGCCGTGTCCCCGGTTATGGACAACATGAGCATCGGAGATGATACTATCAGCCAGACTCAACACAAGTAATAAATTTTTTTATGATGAGTGGGTCTATTAATAATTTTGGGACATGAGAATTGGTTGGTGGAACCATCTCATTAACAACCAATTTTTTTTGTAGTGATATTTCCATTGACTCCTTTGTTGTAGGGAAAATAAAACCAGCTTTTATGCAAAAACTCAGACACAGAGCCACAAAGCCTTTGTAATAGATTAGCCTTTATCATTTATTCTATGGTGATCTTGCCGGTACATTCAATGTACTGACCTACACGGCTGCAACGTCTTATGTTGCAGATATTTTTCTATGACGGGTAAGAGTACGATTCAGGGTTACGGTCTACACTCAACCTGCCGTTGGTGTTATTTGGGACTCCACTCCCGTTGACTATTTCCGCTGAGATTTAAGAGGTATATATCAGTTTTGCGTTATTTACATGTGATTGCACTTTGATATATACATTGATGTGCTGTGTGTGCCAGCATACTGATCCAGGGATGGCACTGACACACAGAGGCTTGACTCGTTTTGAGTCGGGACACTACAGAAATGGTATCAGAGCACATGTTGACTGTAGGACGTGACCCTAGGAAATGGCTCAGAAATATGAAGACCTTGATAGGAAAAAAATTTGTTTTCACTACTCTCGTAACTTCTAAATTCTTTTACTGAACCTTCCTTATTTCAAACTATAGATGGAGAGCTACATTCTGAACAAAAGAGAGGACTACGAGGATGTTCTCGAAGGTCCATTCCTCATGGAGCTGGTGCAGATGATGAAGCTACCAATACCTGAGATCACGGTGAACAAGAGGAAGTCTAGATTCTGGGGCGTCAGAACTAAAGTGTTTGGACGTAAATAAGACCCCAAGACTGAAGACATCAACTATGGCACACTGAACCATGAATGTGAGGTGGGCATGAACACTGCCGTCCATGATGCTATCGCACGTTTGAGCTATCGTCATCGTGCTGAGTTAGGTACCCACAACTTTGGAAGGCTCGGATGGCAGAAGCCTGACGGAGCACACATCATCCTGACAGATGAACCGAAGAGGAAGTGTTCACCGGTACTGGCATATAATCAAGAACTGGAACATTATATCAAGAACCTTCAAATGGACCTCCTCTCAAAGTTATTTGAGAACGAAGCACTTCGTGAGAACCTCAAGGCCGAGAAGCTGAAGGTAGCCAATCTGAAGAAACACGATCCCGAGATTCAGAAGCTTCGTCAAGACTTGAAGAACAGTCAGGCCATGGCACATGCTGGTGATGTTGAAATCTAGAAGCTCAAGAACCAACTCCTAGAACTATAGGGACGACATCGGAAACTCCGCGTCAACAGGGATAATCTGGCTGAAGAACTTGAGAAGATCAAGAATGACCAGAAGAAGCCCACTGGCAATGAAGACATGATATAAACTAGCTTAGTAGTAGCCCCACCATGAGAGAAATAAAGATGAACGTTTTGCGATTTGTATGATCGACCATACCAACCTTATGTGGGTGGCGATACTATAGAGTTCATTGAACTTTATGAATGTGTGGAATTGAGTTTTGATGTTTTTGTGCCTTTGAGTTGTTTGTATCCATTCTCTCTCGCTATCTCTCTCTTACCCATCTCATCCCAAAACCTTGGGCCCAATAGATGATGAATGAAGATAGACTCTTGTTTTCTGGATCAATGACTCACATGGAGACGGAGCAATGGATTCAGAACATGGAGGATCACCTGAGGAATAACTTTGTTGCAAGGAAAGAGATGGTCCAATATGCTCTGCAGTACTTTGCAGAAGGTGCCGCAACTTGGTGGAAGGTGCATGAAGCTATCCATGGAAGGCAAGCATCAATCACTTGGGAAGAATTCAAGATGACTCTGCAAAAATCTCATGTTGTTACCAACACCCGGAAGCCCCGTTGCAAAGATGTGAAGAAGATTTGTGCATGCAATATATGTGGAGAGATAGGACACAACCAGGAAGAACACAAGGATGGATGCCCTCATTGTGAAGAAAATCACCCAGCTGAGGAATGCCCAACTGGGCAGGTGACATGTTTCTTGTGTGAAGGAACCACTCATTTTCTAGCACAATGTCAACTCTACCCCAAGGTACAAGAAGTCATGAAGCAGCAGAAGGAAGCAATGAAAGGAGCCCTCGGGAAAAAGTTATAAGAACCCATGATGATGGGAGATATACCAGACCCAATCATAGATACCAAGTCATGTTATTCATGTGGAGAAGAAGGACATATCTCCCAGGATTGTCCGAACAAGTATCTTGGAGACTTCCCGACAGAAGAAGTGCAATACAATCCTAAGGAGATAGAAGTGATGATCAACCTGTACAAGAAGAAAGGCCAAGTAAGTGGAGGCATCAAATGTTTGCATTGTAGCTTGGAGAGGCCCCACTATTTTTGCAAGAGGTATGAGCCAAGCATCAGGAAAGGAACCCAACCCAAGAAGAAGAAAAAGACTCCGTGGTTTTCTACACGGAAGGATCTGAGCCACGTCACTTGTCATCGGTGCAACAAGACAGGACACTACTCCTATACCTGCCCGGAGAAGAAGGCTAAACATGAGTAGCTTGAGTTTTGGATTTTGGAAGTAAAAAAAATGTAATAGGAAGCACTCTTATTTTTATTGAGGTTATGAAGTTGGATTATGTAACGGAAGTCTCAGAGATTGTAATAACTTCATGAACCAATAGAATTTATTGTCATGATTTTCCTATGTTGAACTGTATGAGTTGCTACTCTATAAACAAAGATCTCCGACCATTTTCGAGGATGTGAGAAAATATTGTAGGCCAACGCAGTAGAAAACAAAAATTTCCGACCTACGCACCAACCCAGGATCACTATGGAGACTGCATACAAGGTTTGATCTTTTTCGTTACCGACTCGTAGCGCAGCGGATGTAGAGTCGATGACGATCGGCGGTGCAGATCCCCGCAGCTAGGATTTACAACCTCCCAACCGCGAGGATGTAATCCCACATCTGCCCCTCGGACAGCCCTCCGGGAGGCAGTCGGACAGTCCCTCGGACGGTGTCGCGGACAGCCCTTCGGGAGGACCTTCGAAAACCGGACGGTCACTCGGATAGCCCTTCGGGAGGACCCTCGAAACTCAGACGATCACTTGGACAGCCCTTCGGGAGGCACTCTCGAACTAAGACCGAAACTACGATCTCTCTACAGAGTTGCACACATACGGTGTCATCTATCCGGCAGGGCTTCGCCGTCCAGAACTAGTTCCCACCGGAACCCAGACAGCCTTTCGGCTCTACGAAACTATTTCGCTGGGAGGGAGAGAGAAGCCAGACAAGTCAAATGGCATGTGTATGAGAGCAAGCATGAGCTGATTTTGGAGAGCTCTCTCCACCTCTATTTATAGGAGGAGCAAGGGGTAGAGGAAAGACCAAAAGGACCTTCCTAGGATCTTTCCACCACATGCCACATAAGGGTGTGTAGAAGATATCCACCATGAGGTGGAAGGACACCTCTAGGAGGGCCCCCCCATGCCATGGCCGAAATTTGCAGCCCCCTTGGGGAGCTCCACCTCCCTTTCACACACCAAAAGTGGTTTTCTTCTAGAAGAAAAACCCCATTTGCAAATCAGCCCAAAAAGTGCTTTTCACTATTCACGAAGACATTTTTCTGCGTCCGTTAAAACCCAAATTATTTCTGTGTGCCTAGAATAATTCTAGCACCCACCAAAACAATTTTGAACGCATTCCGAAACAATTTCGGAACAATGTTTCTTCAGCGAAAAGCAACCAAAACGGTTCCGGCTGCTCCGAAACATTTCCGGTTTTTGTCCCGGAAAATTCCCAGAAGTTTCCAGAACACTTCTGGCATCCTCCAAGAATTTCCAGGCGTGTGCCAGAACCAATTTGACTTAATGGAATACCCTGAAACAACTTTTCAGTTTCACCGGAACTATTCCGGTGTTCTCTCCGGAACGTTTCCGTTTCATCCGAAACTTTTTCGGTGATTTTCTCTCAGACTCCCCGTCTAGTATTCAGCAGATAGATGACCCTTAAGCATGTGACCCTATAGGTTCGGTGAAGTATAGACATGACCCGGAACCCCTTCCGATCAATGATCAACATCGGAGCCGTGGACACCCATATTGATCCCTATACCCACACGAATGAATATTTGAGTGAACCTCCAGTTGCCGTGTGCTATTCCTGTTGCTTCGCGATATGTTACAAATACCCGAGGTGAGACATGTTGGCATCCCCGTGGATCAACACCTTGTCCACTATGCCAGTTACCTCGTTGCCGGTATTGTTCTCTTTTCTCGTTCCCGTGTTCCGGCATCCCCGTGATCAAATCACAAAGTGTATGGCCAGACGATGATGGATACCATAACACCAAGAGGGCCCAGAGATATCTCTCCATCGTCGGAGGAGCAAATCCCAATCTTGAGCTATCAAGTTACTTGACATACTTTTCCATGAACCCGTAAGCCGCCGTAATAGCCACCCATTTACAGATGACGTTTAACAAACCCCAAAGTTCATGAAGCAAGCATGAAGAAACTCGATACTCTCATGGTCTAAGGAATCATGCAAACGTTAACCATCTCTGTGTTATTTACCATTTAACTAGTGACGAATGTATCTCATAGCATAACATCAATTCGGGTCGATTCAACACAAATGTTCTTCTAACATTGTGCCCTCAAAATTGCTGGCATAGACATGCCCATGATCAGGAAAACAGAACCATCATGCAACACTTGAGCTAGTCTTAGAGGCCAGACTAGGAATACATTTTACCGTTTATTATTCCACACGTGCATATGAGTCTTCCTCCGAGCCTCGTGGTTATTGTAGACTCGAGAACCATAGCAGTTATAGCATGGAACATAAACCTAATTATGAACAGTGAGATAATCAATAACATTTATTATTGCCTCTAGGGCATATCTCCTACAGACTCCCACTTGCACTAGAGTCAATAATCTAGTCAATGCTAATGCACTTTACACCTATGGCATACTGGTGTAAAATATGCTTCGCATGTGGTATAGCCTGATGTCCAACGGATCTGACGACTTCAGCTCCGTGTGTAACTTTGCATATCCTCGCGTTTTCACGCTTTCACAAAATTCATATTTTGTGTGGACTTGGCTTTGCATATGTGGAATCATTGGTCGAAACCTGATTCCTCAGACTGAGCTATGGAGCAACTATCTGCAATAGTGTCCCATAGACCAAAGCCATCTTGGAACCATACTAAGTTCATGAATGAACTATATGATTCAACAACTTCTTTGTCGCTTCTTAAGCGTCAACATATTTAGCCTTTGTTATAGAATTCGCCACAGTATCTTGTTTGGAACAATTTCCAACTACCATGCCACCATATTGTGTATTACACCAAACCCTTAACTTTAAATCGAAAATCGCATGGAGCATTGATGAAGACTGTATCGATGTAATTACTTACAACGAGCACTTCATAATCTCTGCTTGCGAGAAGACATGTCATCACTACTACTCTAGTACTCAATGACATCTTTCACTGTTGTCCTATGATCAGTGCTTTGATCAGTTTGGTATCTATACTCGCAACAACTTTGGAGTATTGGACATATCTGGTTGTTTTTACATACCATGGAATACATGATTAATCCAAACACAAGAGTGTGTGGAATCTCCATTATGTATTTTACTCATCAGTGTTTTGGGACACCGAGTCTTGTAAAAACTCTTTCCATGTGACTTCGGCAAGAATCACTCCTTGGCGTTTTAAATGCTAATAAGTTTTAGCATCTTGTCAATATGTATTCATTGCTTAGCCCCATTAGGTAAATCTATCTCCATAGATCATCATGCCTAATATTGAGGCTATTTAGCCTAAGCACTTCATCGAAAAACTATTTTTCAAATGAAGTCCTAATTCATGTCAAGAAATTTATTTCCAGTTAACAATGTGTCAAGCACACAAGGTTTTTAGAAATATTATTATGCTCCCACTTACTTTCTTGAATCACAAGCATCTTCGTTACCCATTGATGAAGTCAAAACCCTTTTGACCATTTCATCAAAACACGAAGATTCCAACTCCATTTTGCTCTCTTCTGTCCATCGCTGGATCTCTAAAGTTTGCATACTTACTAGCATCCTCTGGATCGACAAATTACTTTGGACTGTATCACATACAAGTCCTAGGTTTCATTTCCATCAGATGGAAATCCCTTTGTCATCCATGTTTCATATCTCATGATTGAAATATGTATTAATTGCTAGTTCAACCCGAACCGACTTCAAGCATCGCTACGGTGAGACAATCTCATCGTAGTCAACTCCTTGAACTTGTTATTGCAACAAGTCAAGATTTATGGATAAAACATTTTATCCGTATCAGTTTTTAGTTCCATAAATATTCGTTAGACTCTAAGTCTTCCGAAAGGTGTATCAAGATTTTAATCTCGAATCACTTATATGGAAACTATCTCGGATTGTATTGGCATTTAGCCAATTCCGGAGTCAGGGCCCATCAACGCTTCCTTGTGTATTGTAGGTATACTATTGTCTAACAACAATATCTCGTTTGCGCACCTGATAGGTTTGCACGAGCTTTGCCTACGTGGTTCAGCTGCAAGTTCGACCGAAGTCCATACATTTTATTGTAGAGACTTCCGTATCAGTCGCAGTAGGAAACTCCGGAATCACTTCCAAGGTTTCTTTCCTTTGATCTGATGACGAAGATACTGGTTATCTTGTCGAGTTGCACTGTCCTCCCACTCACCTTTTCTAAGAACTATTCTCTTGAAAAGCATACCGTTTTGCGGCAAAATCCTTTGCCTCGGTATAGTGGTGGGGGAATACCCAATGACTTGGGATAACCTTACAAAGTAGCACTTGTCTGATTTGGAATAGGTTTGTAACCTTTTACACAATCCCCATATTCCAAATGTTAAGAGAAGATATAACATGGTTGGGCGTACCATACCATGGCATCATTTCAACAGACCCGATGGAGCTCTTTTCAGTGTAAAAGCCGCAGTCTCTAAAGCATCACTCTTTAAAAAGGGATAATGGCAAATCTATTTATGTCATCTTTGATCTTACCATGTCATAAATGGTTCGATTACATCTTCACGGACTTTCCACTTGCAGTGGTGTTCCGGGAGGTGCAAGTTATGAAACCCCTTTCACAACTCATCAGACATTCGCTAAACTTGTAACTCAAATATTCCTTTGCGCAATCAAATTGCAGAAACATAATTTTCTCGTTACAATAACTTCTACTTCATTTTTGAAAACCTTATGAATGAATTCAAAAGATCCAGACTTATGTCTCAACAAGTAAATATCCATATATCTACTTGAGTCATTTCTGAAGATAGATAAATCCACTACTTGCAACAACATTTATTGGACTACACACATCATAATGTATGATCACCAATATGTTCTTTGCTCGTTCCTTATGGCATGTGAACGGTATTTCAGTCACTTCACTTTTCAGAGGAGAGTTGCAAGTGTCAGATGATTCAAAATCAAATGACTTCAAAATCCATCATAATGGAATTTTCCATGCGGGTTTCTCCAATGTGACCAAATGCAGTGCCACACTGGTGTGGTATTCTTTTAGTCTTGCGACATTTAGCGTCAGTGTTATGGATGTATCATATTTCCATCAATATTCATAACATACATCCCATCTAGGATGGAAGCATGGCCCTTCCTGTTATTCATAATACTGAACAACAATTGTTTGTTTTTATGAACAACTCTTTTGCAACAAACATTGTGCAATGGGCTAGAGTGTATGAAACTCTAAAATGAATTATGAAAGTAAACCCAGAGGTAATGTATTATTATCAATATTCATAACACACGTCTCATTCATAATGAAAGTATGGCCCTTATGTTATTCATAACACCGAACATCAAAAGTTCTCTTATGAACAACCTTCTTGGAAGATACCTTATGCAAAGGGTAGAGTGTGAAACTCTAAATGAATTATGAAAATAAATACATAGGTAATACACCGATGGAAGTCATGGTAACATTTACTATGTTCCCTGTGTGTATCAACCTCATTCCTGGCTAGCCTTTCAGGCCATAGTAGTTCTTACATCGAGTTGCAACAGAATGCAATCAAGCGGGTATCTTTGTGATCAACTCACAATACCCAAGAATTAGTGATCAACATGTTTAACCATAATTCCCAAGAACTATATCTTTGACCAGCCTTCTATACATCAAAAACTTGTATGACATTCATACATGAGCTGGATATTCCAGTCTTCTTTCGTTCTGCCTTCATACTTCTAATAGTTTAACTTTCAGTATTTCTCCTACTCTCAGAAGAAGCATCCAACTTAAGAGTGGCGTTAGCCCCAGACTTCCTAGGCGTGAAAGTTTCACTAACATCCTTCGGACACTTCCTTTCTCTTTAAGTTGTTTGTTTTATTCACCTTTCATCATATGACAGGCGTTCTTCTGGATCCCTCTCTTATCAGTCTAATGCATAGTAAACTCCTTTACTAATAGTTTGCAAACAAACATTGCTTTGGATATCTCATATCTTTTAGCCTTTGTCTGACTCTGAAAATGATTTTCAGATTCCATGAATATCACATAACTATCCAAACTTTCGAAGTTCGGGTCTCATGGAAGCAAACATATTGCACTTGACTGAAACGGAATTCTAGCTTTTGGATCGATGGACGAGAGTCGCATGATCCATAGCATTAGCGGGAGAATACCGAAAGCATGCGATAGGACAAGTCCTTATCGGCACTCTTGAGGACAATCCTCACATTACGTTACCAACCGTAAAGTTTTAACCAGATATTTAACAGCTTATTCAATTTTAACAGGGAAGGTGGAAACGCGAGCCATTCTTCTACAACTATTATGCAAATTACACTTAGACAGTGTCCATAATTAATTTGCACTAAGAATTAAAAGAATTAATTCTAAAGTGCGCTCCCACTCAAATCAATATCTCTCATAATTGATCGTGAGTGATTCAAGATCCGCATTTCAATTCAACGCCACGGTTCGAGATGAACTCAAATGGCGCGAACTTCAATCGGTAGGCAAACTTGCCGATCACATCTCTATGTGATTCTTGTTCATCTTTCGATGCGTGTGTTCCGAGCTCAGGACTGTCCTACCTGAACGTCAAGACAACCAAGTGATCTCGCTGCGAGGTCTCAACTCACCCGCCTCACACTTCTCTAATCGTTCGCACCCATGGAGATCATGTGATGCCCCGAAGAGATAGGTGCCGTGACGGTGCTACACTTGGGAGAACACTAACTACTTGATATTTTAAGTGAGAGATCACCCTAATAAAAAGCGACTACCGCGCAATCAAGAAGGGTGCATCATAAGGGATAAACATCTCAGGCAATTCATAATAGCATGATATGGTATAGCCCTTTCTGACGGAGAAGTCTTTCATTTCTTCGTCTTCGGCATTCGCGTTGGTGTTCACCTTCGCGAAGATTGCCACCACCTTGTCGATGCACCAGATAATATTGCTATCTCTATAGATAATAAAATAAGTGCATTACTGAAGGTTGACACGCAGGTCATTAAAGTGACAACCATATGGCTCCAGCCATCTTGCCGAATCATGACACGCAGGTCATGTTAATCAATTTACATTATATAGTCATCTCATACATAATCAAATTATAATGAGCACTGCTATACCACATCTCATGCACTTGCAAACCATCCTGCAAAACCAAGTTAGACGCCTCTAATCGGTTCATGCAAAAACTTTTTTTACGTGGCTTCTAAGGTTTCGAAACAAACCGAAGCTACCAACGTCCATCATCAAGTATGATAATTCAAGTTGCTAGATTAACTTTCCAGGGTGTATGAAACACGAGATAATAAAATCTCAAGCCCCATACTAAACTTCGTCATACGCGTGACCCCCGTGCAGATCATATCTGCATTGCCCTTTCGTCTGTGAAACATCCATCTTTCTTTAACTATGGTGGAACCCAAAGAACTGTTAGCACTTCGTTGATCTGTCAATCAGCATACTCAGAAGCAGCATGAAAGGATCGCGGATTGCCAGAACTTTGTGAGATTCCACCATGCCGTCAAGATCAAGACTACGCAAATTCAAGGAAAGCAACAAGAACATCGGGTAACAGATTTCATCTGCTACCCGCACAAATAATTTTCAGCAATAGATCTCATCTACTACCTAATTATATTGTGCAACACCCATACATCTCTATGTATTCTAGATCGCAACCTACATCTACGCATAGCACGGCTCTTGATGCCACTGTAGGGCAACGCAGTAGAAAACAAAAATTTCCGACCTACGCACCAGCCCAGGATCATTATGGAGACTGCATACAAGGTTTGATCTTTTTCGTTACCGACTCGTAGCGCAGCGGAAGTAGAGTCGATGACGATCGGCGGTGCAGATCCCCGCAGCCAGGATTTACAACCTCCCAACCGCGAGGATGTACTCCCACATATGCCCCTCGGACAGCCCTCCGGGAGGCGGTCGGACAGTCCCTCGGACGGTGTCGCGGACAGCCCTTCGAGAGGACCTTCGAAAACTGGACGGTCACTCGGATAGCCCTTCGGGAGGACCCTCAAAACTCAGACGATCACTTGGACAGCCCTTCGGGAGGCACTCTAGAACTAAGACCGAAACTACGATCTCTCTACAGACTTGCACACATACGGTGTCATCTATCCGGCAGGGCTTCGCCGTCCAGAACTAGTTCCCACCGGAACCCAGACAGCCTTTCGGCTCTACGAAACTATTTCGCTGGGAGGGAGAGAGAAGCCAGACAAGTCAAATGGCATGTGTATGAGAGCAAGCATGAGCTGATTTTGGAGAGCTCTCTCCACCTCTATTTATAGGAGGAGCAAGGGGTAGAGGAAAGACCAAAAGGACCTTCCTAGGATCTTTCCACCACATGCCACATAAGGGTGTGTAGAAGATATCCACCATGAGGTGGAAGGACACCTCTAGGAGGGCCCCCCCATGCCATGGCCGAAATTTGCAGCCCCCTTGGGGAGCTCCACCTCCCTTTCACACACCAAAAGTGGTTTTCTTCTAGAAGAAAAACCCCATTTGCAAATCAGCCCAAAAAGTGCTTTTCACTATTCACGAAGACATTTTTCTGCGTCCGTTAAAACCCAAATTATTTCTGTGTGCCTAGAATAATTCTAGCACCCACCAAAACAATTTTGAACGCATTCCGAAACAATTTCGGAACAATGTTTCTTCAGCGAAAAGCAACCAAAACGGTTCCGGCTGCTCCGGAACATTTCCGGTTTTTGTCCCGGAAAATTCCCAGAAGTTTCTAGAACACTTCTGGCATCCTCCAAGAATTTCCAGGCGTGTGCCAGAACCAATTTGACTTAATGGAATACCCTGAAACAACTTTTCAGTTTCACCGGAACTATTCCGGTGTTCTCTCCGGAACGTTTCCGTTTCGTCCGAAACTTTTTCGGTGATTTTCTCTCAGACTCCCCGTCTAGTATTCAGCAGATAGATGACCCTTAAGCATGTGACCCTATAGGTTCGGTGAAGTATAGACATGACCCGGAACCCCTTCCGATCAATGATCAACATCGGAGCCGTGGACACCCATATTGATCCCTATACCCACACGAATGAATATTCGAGTGAACCTCCAGTTGCCGTGTGCTATTCCTGTTGCTTCGCGATATGTTACAAATACCCGAGGTGAGACATGTTGGCATCCCCGTGGATCAACACCTTGTCCACTATGCCAGTTACCTCGTTACCGGTATTGTTCTCTTTTCTCGTTCCCGTGTTCCGGCATCCCTGTGATCAAATCACAAAGTGTCTGGCCAGACGATGATGGATACCATAACACCGAGAGGGCCCAGAGATATCTCTCCATCGTCGGAGGAGCAAATCCCAATCTTGAGCTATCAAGTTTCTTGACATACTTTTCCGGAGCAAATCCCAATCTTGAGCTATCAAGTTACTTGACATACTTTTCCATGAACCCGTAAGCCGCCGTAATAGCCACCCATTTACAGATGACGTTTAACAAACCCCAAAGTTCATGAAGCAAGCATGAAGAAACTCGATACTCTCATGGTCTAAGGAATCATGCAAACGTTAACCATCTCTGTGTTATTTACCATTTAACTAGTGACGAATGTATCTCATAGCATAACATCAATTCGGGTCGATTCAACACAAATGTTCTTCTAACATTGTGCCCTCAAAATTGCTGGCATAGACATGCCCATGATCAGGAAAACAGAACCATCATGCAACACTTGAGTTAGTCTTAGAGGCCAGACTAGGGATACATTTTACCGTTTATTATTCCACACGTGCATATGAGTCTTCCTCCGAGCCTCGTGGTTATTGTAGACTCGAGAACCATAGCAGTTATAGCATGGAACATAAACCTAATTATGAACAGGGAGATAATCAATAACATTTATTATTGCCTCTAGGGCATATCTCCTACAAATATGGTCTATGCAGGCATGAGTGTCATTCATTTTAACTGTGGTAGAAATCGGAAAAACCACAAGAACCAAGGAAAAAGAATGTTCACTTCATGCCAAGGAGTTTGGATAAATGAATAAAGAAGAAGGAAATGCTGGACCATATCAAACTATGTGGATGACAACATTTGTAATAAAGTACTTTTGGAGTTGGAGTTTTGAGAATATAAGGATGAACTGAAGGAATGATTATGATGAACCCATACCTTATTGGAAAACAGACCAATGGAAAGGAAAAATGAATTCCGCAGAGTGGACCCTGGACAAGAATAAGTCTGTGAATTATTTGATTACCCCAAGGGTATGATGGAATCAATTGTAGGTAATGTTGGAATATGAAACGCTAGTAACCCCAAGGGTGAGTTAAAGCCGTACAAGTATTGAAGTGAGCCACAACCTCAGGATTGATAAGGAGCAAGCCCTACCTTATTGAACGAAGGAACTTGGAAGAAGCTATGACAGATCAGCAGACGTTTTCTTAGGAAGATACGAAAACCTGAGAGTTGTGAAGAAATGATAGATCATTTGTTCAGCTTGTAGAATCAATGGATTTATCCGAACTTCGTTCATGGACAAGAGAAAATCTGCAATGCTTGTGAGGAAGCCCAAGTGTTAGAATACGAGATTCGCTAAACCTTATACAGAGTAATGATTTGGGTGCGGAATGGATTGATCACCATGATGACTTACTCTTATCATTTCTCTTGCTATTTGGAATGGTAAATCCGAGTGACTTACCCATAGTAAAGAGACGACGTTCTTTGAAGCTTTTGTTTTAAGCCTTAGAATGGTATGATGAAGACCCCTTGTACATGGCAGTTGTTGCCAAACGTAGGAATTTTACGGTGAGGATGAAGCCAATAGCCATTTCACTGCTGGAAAGCCACAAATGGTAGACCACCATGAGATCATCGATAAGTTAATTAGAAATGATCACGAGACTTGTCAGTTAAGAAGACCCAGTAACTGAAGAAGTTTGTATTGACCAAGGAAACATTGGATTTTGTAGGAAACGTTGTGAATATAAAGGAAGAGCATCACCAAAAGAGTTTTCTGTGGAGAATGTGAAGAGACAGATGTCAAGACCCCAGAGGACTGTCAAGATTTTGAGAGACCAGTAACTCTCATTTTAAGTGTGGTAGCACCCACACTTATCAGACCAGTGGATTTGCTAGAAGACCCCCAAACCCTAACCTTTTCTTTCTAGCTCTTCGAATCTCGAGGATGAGATTCATTTTAAGTGTGGTAGGTTTGTAACATCCCAAAATTTGGAATGTTAAATAAATGAATTGAATGAATGATTGTTTGATTGAGTGATTGAATTGAGTGAAAATTTCAAACTTTTGAAAACAATTTTTTTGAACTTGGAATGAGAGGGAACAAAATGACTTTCCCCCTCTGCTTTTGAATTCAAATTCATCCAATTCAAATCATGGAGAGAAGATGACATGATTTCTTCAAATAAAGTATTTGAAAAGTGGATTTGAAAGTTTTTGGAATCTATTCCATTTTTGGTTCTATTTCACAGCTTGAAAGAATTCAAAGTTCATTGCCCCAAATTTCAAAGTTGAGAGGAGGAACATGACCCTCCATACCAGGGGAATTTTTGTGAAATATTTGAACCCTAAAACACAGGGGGTTATTTGAAAAAAATATTTGCAAAAGAAACAAAAACAATTTAGGCATTTTCTGAAAAATATTTTTTTTATGTTTTTATTTTGGCCGTGGAAAAAATGTTCATCTTATTGAATTTATTTTACTGATCATTTTGGTATATAATACTTCTATTTTTGGTTTATTATTTATATTCCTTTTCTACTTTTACTTTCCTGTTATTTTTTTATTTGGAAAAATGCTTTAAATAGGAAAGCAGCGCGCGTGCGTTAGGAAAGGATCCGGCCCATTTGGAAAGGATCCGGCCCGATCCAATCCGGACCAGATCCGAATCTCTCAGGATTGGCCGCCCGATCCCGTGCGATCTCCCTCTCTCTCTCTCTCTCTCTGACACCCTACCCCACCGCCCGACACCGAATCCCGGTCGCCCTTCTCCTTCCTTTCTCTCCTCCTTCCATCCCTCGCCGGAGCCGGCTCATATCCGCGCGGATCTCCCTCTCCCTTCCTTCCCCGAGCACCCCGAGGCCTCTATATAAACCCCCACCCTCCCCGCTGCTCGTTTTGCCCGAAAAACCCCAAGCTCCCTCGCCGGAGCTCTGCTCCACCCGAAGCTCCGGGAGCTCGAGGAGATCGTCCCCGTCGCCCTCTCGCCTCGCCGTCGCTGCCAAACGTCGCCGGAGGACTCCCGCCGCCCCCTCGACCCCTCAGCCGCCGCCGACGACCATCGGAGCGCCGCCCTGCATCGCCTCGCCGCCTCGGCCTCGCCGAAGATCTCGCCGGACCTCCTTCCCTCTCTGTAAGTCATAGGCGACGCCCTCCCACCGTTGGATCTCGATCGTTCGGTCCACGTTAGAAGTTTTATAACGCGAACCGTTTTCTTTTATGCACCGGCCGTCCGCTCCTAGCACTCGCACGCACACCCCCGCGTAGCCAACCAGAGGTTGCCACGTAGACTAGTAACCGTTAGGTTTTAGTTTTCTTTTTCTGTTTTTGTTTTATTTGACAGAATAGATTCTGAATTTGTTTTTGCTCTAACTTTTATGTTTTTAATTATTTTTTGGGTGATTCTTTTTGCATAAGGTCACAAATTTATTATAGTTTCTGTAGATATCAAGTTTGACCATATTTGAATATTTTAAATTTTGATTCAAACAGATTTGAATTCAAACTTGTTTTGCTTATAACTTTAGTTTAAAAATTTATTTTTGAGTGAATCTTTTTGATACTGGTTTGTATTAGTTATAGTTATCACCCTGTTCAATTTGAGAATTTTTAGAATATTTGAAATTAGGGTTTCAAGCAAAACAGATTCTGTTTTAGTTCTTTTTAGGTTTATTTCTATTTCTTTTGTTTTAAATTGTTTTAATTTATTTTCTTTTATATTAGTTGACAAGTTTTACTTTGTTTTCTGTTAGTTAGCAGTAGTATTTCAACCAAGTTTATTTTTATGTCATTTATTATTTTTATAGCATGAAATCAATTCTAGTTTCGTAATAACTTGCAAATTGATTTCATTTCTTGTTTGATTTCCTATTTGAAAAAAAATAAACTATAAATTGTTTTATAAGTTTTACTTTCTGTTAACTTAGTTGTTTTATATTTTGTTTTCTATTATTTTATTATGTTATTATTTTTTTACTTGTTGTTAAGTTTATTAACTAGAAAACTTATGGTGTTTAGTGTGTTGTTTTTCATAATTCTTAGTTGTTCTTCAAAAGTAATTCTCTTGCTAGTCAAATATTTACTAAAATTCTTTTGTTTGATTTTACTTTGTTGTTGTCTTGTTGCTATTGCAAATAGGATTATTTTAGGGAAAACTACCTTTGGTTGTTTTGATGAAGTTTTGTTGTTTTAACTTTTGTCTTAAGTATTTCCTTCATCACAACACAAGTGTGTTAAAATTTTTGGTTTGGCTTATTGATTGTTAGTATTGATTGCTAGTATGATTTCTTATATGAGTGCAATGTTTGATTATATAGATTTTCATCGGAGAGTGACGAATAGTTCTATCAAGTGTTATTTTCTGAGAGCGACATCATCTTCTTCAACTTACCAGGCAAGTTCACTTTGATCATCCTACATTACCTATGTTTTTATTTGCATTAGAATAAATCTCTCCATCATACATCCAGTAAGATATTGAGCTTGAACTTGTGGTAGTATCATGAGGTAGGAGAATCCCAACACCCTGTCACCAATGCCCGGGAAGGGACGTTACTTCGCATTTGCTATGCTTTAGTAGACGGGGTTTGGTTGTGAGATTCAGGAGTGTTGTGAGGTTAATTAATTACTTCAAGACCTACATGATGATCTAGACTTCAAGACTTCAAGGACTCAATATACCTCTGGGTGGATTGGACATGCATCTGGCAGCTTGATATCTATCATGGTTATGCCCGGGAATCCTGGTATCTACCTGTGATCATCCCGACGGAATGCCACCTAGGCTCAAAGAGATGGATGGATACTTCAAGGCCGGAAAGCTTACGTGTGCAACCGCAAGTCAATATGGGCTCTGGCTTGGTTGACCTTAGTGGTGACTCTGGTAGGTCAGATTGCTACGAGATGTAGAAGAACGGTAGGATTGGATGGGCACTGACTTTCTATCAGAGGATCACTTTGGAAGACCATGTTTCGATCGTCTCGTTCTCAAACATCATGCAGTGCGAGGACACAACGAGAGGGATCGAATCTTGCGGGTAAAGTGTACAAACCTCTGCAGAGTGTCAAAGTAATCGATTAGCCATGTCCCCGGTTATGGACAACATGAGCACCGGAGATGATACTATCAGCCAGACTCAACACAAGTAATAAATTTTTTTATGATGAGTGGGTCTATTAATAATTTTGGGACATGAGAATTGGTTGGTGGAACCATCTCATTAACAACCAATTTTTTTTGTAGTGATATTTCCGTTGACTCCTTTGTTGTAGGGAAAATAAAACCAGCTTTTATGCAAAAACTCAGACATAGAGCCACAAAGCCTTTGCATATAGATTAGACTTTATCATTTATTCTATGGTGATCTTGCCGGTACATTCAATGTGCTGACCTACACGGCTGCAACGTCTTATGTTGCAGATATTTTTCTATGACGGGTAAGAGTACGATTCAGGGTTACGGTCTACACTCAACCTGCCATTGGTGTTATTTGGGACTCCACTCCCGTTGACTATTTCCGCTGAGATTTAAGAGGTATATATCAGTTTTGCGTTATTTACATGTGATTGCACTTTGATATATACATTGATGTACTGTGTGTGCCAGCATACTGATCCAGGGATGGCACTGACACACAGAGGCTTTACTCGTTTTGAGTTGGGACGCTACAATCCTACAACTATCATCCCTATCGGTTTGGAAACTAGCATCAGTGTAACTCTTTACAATGAGCTCATCCTCAACTCCATAAACCAGGAACATATCCTTTGTCCTTCTCATGTATTCAAGGATATTTTTTACTGTTGTCCAGTGACTCTCACCTGGATCAGCCTGGTATCTGCCCACTACGCTTAGAGCAAAGCTAACATCGCGACGAGTACATACCATAGCATACATGATGGACCCAACAGCCGAAGCATACGAAATCCCAACCATGCGTCTTCGCTCATCAGGAGTCGAGGGATTCTGAGTCTTGCTAAGACTAATGCCATGTGACATGGGCAAGAACCCTTTCTTGGCATCTTGCATGTTGAACCGCTTCAACACCTTGTCTATAGACGTACTTTGGCTTAATCCAATAAGCCTTCTCGATCTATCTCTATAGATCTTGATTCCCAGAATATAAGCTGCTTCTCCCAAGTCTTTCATCGAAAATCTATTTTTCAATGAGTCCTTAACAGATTCAAGCATTTGAACATCATTTCCAATCAACAATATGTCATCCACATATAGGATCAGAAATGCAACTGATCTCCCACTGACCTTCTTGAATACACAATGATTATAGTCGTTCTTAATGATGCCAAACTCTTTGACCGCTTCATTAAAACGAATGTTCCAATTCTGAGATGCTTGCCTCAATCCATAAATGGATCTCTGGAGCTTGCATACCATGCCAACATTCTTTGGATCAACAAAACCCTCGGGCTGTGTCATATACATGCCCTCAGTTAAATTTCCGTTAAGGAAAGCCGTTTTGACATCCATCTGCCATATCTCGTAGTCGAAATATGCAGCTATACCAAGAATGATCCGAATTGATTTAGGCATCCGCTACCGGTGAATAAGTCTCGGCGTAGTCAACTCCTTGAACTTGTTGATAACCTTTAGTGACAAGTCGAACCTTATGGACTATAACATTTCCTTCCATATCAGTTTTCTTCTTAAAGATCCATTTGCACTCAATGGCTCGAACGCCATCTGGCGGATCAACCAAGTTGCAAACTTGATTGTCATCCATGGACTTTAATTCGGATCTCATGGCCTCAAGCCATAACTCGGAATCACGGCTCACCATCACTTCCGCATACGTGGTCGGCTCATTGTTCTCAAAGAACAACACACTGCAGTTGTGCATATTGCGCAACCTTTCTAACTTACGTGGAACCGGCGCCGATTCCACTACGGGTTCCCTGACCAACTCCGGTGTGATTGAATCTCCTGCCGGAACGTCCGTGTGTGGTTTTCGAATTTCTTCGAGTCGGACCGACCTCCCACTAGCCTTTGATTGAAAAACTCTTTCTCGAGGAAAACTCCATGTCGAGCGACAAACACTTTGCCCTCTTCACGGTTGTAGAAGTAATATCCCAAGGTTTCCCTCGGATATCCCACGAATATGAACTTGTCCAACTTGGGTGTGAGCTTGTCTGACTGGAGTCGCTTGACATATGCTTCACAACCTGAAATCTTTAAAAAAGACAAACTATGACTCTGTGCAGTCCATATCTCATATGGTGTCTTATCTACGGACTTTGATGCCATGTTTTGTGTGAAAGTTGTGGTTTCTAGAGCGTATCCCCAAAATGACAAGGGTTAAATCTGACTGACTCATCATCGATCGGACCATGTCTAACATAGTCCGATTCCTCCGTTCCGACACACCATTTCTCTGTGGCATACCTTGAGGAGTGAGTTGTGGAATTATTCCATGGCTCTTCAGATGATCATCAAACTCCTGGCTCATATACTCACCGCCATGATTAGATTGTAGAAGCTTGTTTGTCTTGCCGAGTTGATTTTCCACTTCGTTCTGGAACTCCTTGAACTTTTCAAAAGTTTCTGACTTGTGCCTCATCGAGTAAACATATCCATATCTACTAAAGTCATCGGTAAAAGTCACGAAGTATTGTAAACCACCTCTAGTTGTCGTGCTCATTGGTCCACATACATCACTATGTATAAGTTCCAATAGCTCAGACGCCCTCTCGCAACTCTTTGCAAATGGAGTCTTAGTCATCTTGCCGAGTAGGCAGGACTCGCATGTCTCGAATGATTCAAAATCAAATGAAGTTAAAATTCCTTCATCATGGAGCTTCTTTGTGCGCTTTTGACTAATGTGTCCTAGTCGACAATGCCAGATGTAAGTCAGATTTATCTCATTAGGCTTATGCCTCTTGACATTTATGTTATAGACCGTTTCACCTTCGAGATCTAAAATAAATAACCCGTTCACAACAGGTGCAAAGCCATAAAGCATTTTATTAAAGTAAATAGAATAACCATTGTCCTTAATACTGAATTCATAACCTTGCCTTATCAAACATGAGGCCGAAATAATGTTTCAACTTAATGCAAGAACATAATAACAAATATCAAGTTCCATTACAAATCCTGAAGGTAAATTAAGTTGCATGGTGCCGACGCGTATGTCAACTTGTCCTCTTGCAACATTCCTAGTCCTTCTTAGCCCCTGCATCGAGATGCATATGTGAACAACCGATCCGGTATCATATACCCATGAGCTACTAGAAATATCAGCAAGAAAAATGTCTATAACATATACAACAAGTGTACCTGAAGAAGAAGTCACACTTCCAGTCTTCTTGCCTATCTGGGCAAGCCACTTGTTGTAGTCCCTCTTCCAGTGGTCGGTTTCCTTGTAGTGAAAGCAAACGGTCCCCGTGTTTGGTCCGGACTTGGGCGTAGTGACGATAGTAGGAGTTGCCTCCTTGCCCTTTGCCTTAGTATTTTTCTTGGACCAGCTCTTCTTGAACTTTGCCTTGTTCTACACCATCAACACTTGATGCATGCCTTTCTTGATATCCTGCTCTACCACTTTTAGCAGCCCATGCAATTCAGTGAGCTTCTTTTCCATGTTGTGCATATGGTAGTTTGAGATGAACGTCCCATAGCTGGCCGGAAGACAAGCCAGAATTGTATCCGTGGACAATTCGTCCCCAAGTGGGAAGCCTAATCGATCCAAAGCTTGCATGTATCCGATCATCTTGATCACATGCGGGCTCAGTTGATCACCCTCTTTCAGCTTACAATCCATCAAGGATCGCCAGACGTTGAACCTTTTTGTCCTTGCCTGCATCTAAAACAGGCTCTTGAGGTTATTGATCATATCGAAAGCCTCAATGTTTTCGAAATGCTGCTGCAGATTGGGCTCCATAGAAGCCAAAATGAGACAGCTGATCTTGTTTGACTCATCAACGAGTTTCTGGTGGGCATTCATGGCCATGGCATTAGCATTTCTCAGCAGGTTCCTCTGGAAGGGGTTCCTCTAGAACATGTTCCTTTATATCATGCCTGAGAACAATTCTCAGATTTCTATACCAGGTGGTAAAGTTTGTTCCATTTAGTTTATCCTTTTCTAGGATTGATTTCAACGAAAAACTGGGTTGAGCAGGTGGTGCCATTGGTCTACAGCAGAAATATGCAAAACACTAAGACATGTATTCATAAAGAGTAATTCAAATTAAACATTTTAATAAGAACATTACTCCCACTAAAATCAACATCCCTCCGTTGATTCTTAGCGGTTCGAGATCCAAGATCCACATGTCAACTAGTGAGATTTTGCATTACCGCTAGAAGACTAGATCACTCGATAAGCAACACTTGCTAATCGTATTTCTATACGACTCTTGTTTGTTGGAGACATCTCATGCCATGCCAACTCTTATGCCTCGAGGCCCAAAACTGTTTTGATAGCCACGACAAGTTAACCAATGCTTCGCACGTAAGTGTCCGACACAAACACACCACGTTAAGTAGAATTAGCAACAACCTAATTTTATAGGCCCGCCACTAAAAATACTTAACATGTGATGGTGCAGCAATTGGGGAGGCAATTTTACTTCACATTCTTTGAGGGATCACCCTACTTAAAATATCTATCATGCAAAAGAAGGGCGCATAAAAGGGATAAACTTTCACATGCAGTTTATATATGTGTGATATGGTATAGCCCCTTCCATTAACGCATGGTGATCTCCATCTCCACGTGCACTGCATGCCCATGGCGATCTCCATCTCCATGCATGGTTGCCCTTGTGGTGACCTCCATCTCCACACCATGATGTCAACCGCCAAGTGTTACATAAGATACTATGCTATTACAAACTCATAGCTATGAGAGTAAATTACATTACAAGGCATCTCATGTGGACACGCAGGTCATTAATACAATAATGGGATAACCATATGGCTCTAGCCGGTTGTTGCACTCACGACACGCAGGTCATGATATAATAATTTACAGGCAACATTCATGGGCTATACCAAATCACAAGCATTCCCTGCAAAAACAAGTCAGGCGTTCTACCGCCGAAAATAAAACCATCCGAAACACTCTTTTCCAAGAGGATTTTGACCTCGAAAAGTTTGCCGAAAGCAGCAAAGCGGCTGAAGTCAAATGCATCTTTTCATTCCCTTCAGTTTGACAAGTCATGGAGCGAAAATGGAGTTCGTATGCAAGAGTTATGCCATTTTACGGAGACCACTCCAACACATTTCAACACCGCGGAAATCACATTTCCACGGTGTCGATCCATGTTCCGGTTTGATCAATCTCATTGATCTTTGCGTGCTGCATATGGATTTATGTTCCACTGTCTACCCCGATGGCGGAACCCGGCTGGTAGGGGTTATTCGTATCACGACCTCAGCATCACGATCACGGAAGCAAGATCATGATCAACACTAACATGCACGACCGATTTCATCGACCCGCACCTGGACCTATCTACATATCTCATATGCAAATCACCAAATCTATTACCACACAACGGAGGATCTGATACCATTGTTAAAACACGTGGTACGCTACACTAGCGCCAAATTAAAATTTCTACCGTTCACCCAAGAACATGCTGCTGGCAATAGATCACGGGGTCGGGTTTACCACTAGACGCGCAGTCACCGCAGCGGAAGTAGAGTTGGTGATGCGTGTAGTCGATCACCTGATTCATCTCGATCTCCCACGAACATCTCCTCATGGATCCCTCGAACGGTTCGTCCATGCATCGCAGATGCGATGCCTCCAAGGTATCAACACGTACGGGGGCAGCGTCGGGCGGCAGACTGCTAGATCCGATCGCACAACATGGTGGCATGGGGAGTAGCGGTGCTCTCAAGGGGAGAAAAGGATCAACTCTGAAAGGTGTGCCCACTCCCCTTTATATAGAACTCTGAGGTGGGCTCAACACTTGAGGCCCACGACGAGTCTAGTCCCATTTTCCATTTGCATCCAATCCGAATGGGCTGCAATCCCTTGAGTGTGCGACCCTATAGGTTCACGTACACATGGACACAACCCGAGTCGATAGTTGGTAGCGGCTCCTAGCAGAACGTGCCAACTCCCATGTGTGCGCAAAGTCGTTAGACGAACCTCAACAATGTGTCATATACAACATTCCTTTTGCCTCATGATATAGGTTGTCGAGCTCAAGGTGAGTACTTGTCACCCTTGTGGTAGCTCGACATCTCTTCTCGAAACCGTGATGTAGATTCTTGAACTGGGTTAACACTTAACCCATGTCGCATGGCCATGATTTCTGAATCTAACCACTCGAGAGGGCCGAGAGAATATCTTCTTATGGAGGGGCAAATCCCATCTTGGTCAGCCATGTCTCGCGGCATGTCTCACAGCTCACCCGAAAGCTACCTTTATAACTACCTGTTTACAGAGTAGCGTTTGATAGACCCTAAGGAAGTTGATCCTCATCCCGTGAACATGCGAGGACCTCAGTTCTAGGACATGGCATATACATTGTTCTTGAGACTAACAGATGACAATATCTCGTTGTGTCTCAAAGTAGGTATGTCCGAGTCGGTGATCTCAATCGCCGAGTCCATACTATCAGTTTAGCATCTCTATGCACATGACTTGTGAAACATAGTCATCAACTGAATCGTATACTAGTAAGGGATATGTGTCCGCATAACCTTAACAACTAGGGACTATTAACACAATCATCATACAATATATAGTCTCACAAATAAGTCACATACTTATTGATACATATCATTGATGATGTTCAAGGACAATACAAAATACTCATGAATACATAGGAAATGAAATCATCACATGATTGTCTCTAGGGCATATCTCCAACACTGGTCCCTTTGTTATCTGCCCCGAAATGTTGCCTAACGCCAGCATTTCTTGAATGGTGTACAGTAGCAACGCATGTAGCCAGAAAAACTCCTTTGTGTAGGCATCATAACATTTCACACCATGCTCCCACAATGTCAGTAGTTCTTCTACCAGTAGTTGAAAGTAAATGTCGATATCATTTCCAGGTGCTTCGGGACTTGGATAAGAATTGGCATCATGATTTATTCTTTATTCATACACAACCAAGGAGGAAGGTTATATATGCACAGAAGCACCGACCAAGTGTTGTGTTGGGTGCTCATATCGCCAAATGGATTAAATCTGTCAGTACACCCCCTAGCCATATATTTCTAGGATCCTTTGCAAAATCTTTAAACTTGTCCTCGATTTGTTCCCACTGAGCCCCATCTTTCGGGTGCCTCATATATTTATCCGCAGTTCGCTCATCATGATGCCACCGCAACCTCTTTGCCTCTCTAGGATTTGCAAACAAACGCTTCAACCTTGGAATTGCAGGCAAGTACCAAACAACCTTGAACGGGATTACTGTCTTGATCTCTTCGTCCATTTTGTACTTGTCTTTTGCTCTCCCGCGCTTGTATCGTGTATGCTTGCATATGCGACATGAACGCAAATCTTTGTTGTCACCGCGGTATAACATACAATCATTCACACAAGCGTCTATCTATTGGACTTCAAGTTCCAATTGACAAACAACTTTCTTTGCTTTGTTTGTGCTTTTGGGGAGCACATTATCTTCTAAAAGTATGTCTTTGAAAAGACTCAACAACTCTGTGAAGGCCTTGTTTGATAGACCGCTTTCTGCTTTAAATCTGAGAAGCGCCAGTGTCACACTCAACTTGGAATATTTCTTTTTGCAACCTGGATACAAATCTTTCTTCGAGGCCGCATCAATGGTTGGCAGCTCCTTTACTCGGCTAAATCTGCTTCTGGGCCCTGGAAATCTGCAACCATAGCACCAAAATCTGGAATATCATCAAGGTCAGTGTCGTTTGCCTCACACTCTTGGTTTTTCTTTGGGGGGTTCGACATGCCAGTCTTCTGTCTGTAGCTTGACGTCGGAGCACCGAGGTTAAATTCAACACCCATGCGACTCTGATTGGGGTTTGGTACCTCGCTGACATGCAGGTTATTACCTTCATCCATAACCGGCTCTTCACCGTGTCTAGTCCATCGTGTGTATCCACCCATTAATCCCCTCTTGTGTAAGTGTAACTCGACCTCCTCAATTGGATGTGACACCGTATTGGTATAATCCTTGCATGAATAGAGGACGTAATCTTCTTAGACAATTCTCCTCTTTATCCGTTCAGCGAAAGCCATGAACTCCTTTGTGCCATCCAGATACCTTGACCTTGTCTGATCCTCCAAATCCCTAGCCCCCAAATTCCCTAGCGTGGCGCTGACATTGGGGGAATGCGGACGAGTGGTGTTGAGGGTTTCAGTGTGGCTGCATACAATCACTCTTGGCAGCGCCATTTGCGGCGCCAGCATGATGGCGGTAACCGTCGAGCACTTGTCAAAGGGTCGTCAGGAGGCCGGTGTACTATGGATCCGAATCGTCTTGTCAAGTCCCAATCATTCCTCATCTTTTTAGCATGTCCAAAGCAAGAAGCTCACTTAATTCGTCCTGAATTGTACCCCTTCTCTTAGGAAAGCGATCAAATGTCGGATCCAGAGTATGACTCTAGTAGACTCCCGCAACATGAGTTCGATTCCGAGTTTTGCGCCACCAAGAAGTACCAAAAGCTGAGTTGTGTGCATGGACACACTCCAGCTCGACGTGTATGCACGGAGGGATTCGACATTGGCAGACGGTTTGTTGGTTGCCCCTTAGAGGTTAGTGCTAAGTTCATCCTTTAAGTTCAGTTTATGCCCCCACTCATCCTGATTATTTAACATTCGAAGGGATATGAGGCTTGTGTATTCGTTAACTGGTTGGAGGATGAATCACTTGGCAGGGCTTGGAGTGTTATCACCAAGATTGCAGAAGATAACGTAAAGCTGAAGAAGAAACTGACTGGTCTGGAGTGTATAATAAGTACGATGAAGCAAGAAAGAATCAATCACAGGCAACAGATGAAAGCAAGAGACAAGAAGGAACTAGCATGTGTAGTTGTAGTTGTCTCATTAGTCATTTTCTATGTGCTGTTTGCAATGATGATTAGGGGTTATGTTTGATTGTTACTGGCTACATCAATAAGCAGAGCTCATCTATTACTTACCAACTGTCGTATGCTAAAATGTACCATGTGCATACACATTTCGACGCTCCAACCCATGTGCGTCATTATCACATCGAGAGGAATTTAGAGCGACGGGTACTCATAATTGCAATTGATAATGTAGGAATTCTAACTGCTTGCCAAGGCGCTAAGATAATTCGTCAATCCCCCGCTTCAATTGCCATTCCTCTTTTCTTCATACCATGCTTCAGTCGCCACCATCTTCATAGTCCCGACAGGCCTCGCTACACACTTACTCACACTCTGCAAACTCGCTTTCTCGATGTTTGTTTACATAGAACAACCATGTTGAGCGACAACGAGAACGACAGTTCCGCCAGTCTAACGCCAGATCTGCGGTCAACATCAGAATCATCGTGCTCGTCTTCCATTAGTCCAGCGTCAAGCCCTGACCTTTATTTTATCCGGTTCATGGAAGGGACGCCGCCGCCCGAGTCATCGGACGACGACCAGATGGACGAGGAGCCACTGAGGTACGAAGAAGACGATGACGATGAGGATGAGGAGGAATGGTCGAACAAGGAGGACGACGATGAGTACACCGACGAGGACATCGACGATGATGATGATGAGGAATGGTCAAACAAGGAGTACGACGACGAGGACATCAACGTCAGTGTTGACGACGACAACGATGAAAAGCGAGCGATCAGCGGCAAGAAGCATCCACGCCAAGTCGATGTCGCGAGGCCTTCCAACAAGAAGAAGAAGAAGAAGAAGAAGAAGAAGTAAATCAGATTGTATATATGTGTCGCCGTTGACTCGTATTTACACTTGACATCTGTTTCCCCTGTTGATCTCATCCCAAACGGTTAAGAATACAGATTCGGCAGTGATCATCCACGTTATCGCACATAGTTGGTTTCTTCAACTGTATGCCTTGTGGAGCACGCAATTCAGAACAACTAATTGTATGTGTTGTCTAGAATTATCGCACACAATTCTGATTACCGACCTGTTTGTAGAGTATAACACACAACTTGTTACGCCAAACCATTTGTTTTCTTCCGGATCAGCGCAAATAGTTCATCTGAGTGACCTGTATGCGGTATATCGTACACATCCGGATCTACGTAACCGCTTGTGTTACGTTGGATCTTCGCAAAGAGTTCTACGGTGTTAACTGTATGTCGTACATCGCACACACCTGTGTTTTTTAAACCATTTGTGTTATTTTCCCCATCACAAAAAGTTTGTAAGTACCAGTTATTTGCCTCGCATCGCACACACACCTATTATGTAAATTGTGTTTGATGGGTCAGCCATCGCACACAGCTCGTTTCATTGGCGATGGTGCTAGAACTATCCTGTTTGCGATTACTGCATCACACACAGTTTCTTCGAAGGGTCTCTGATTGATGTGTCGTCTTTGGACCTTCCTGCAGTAGTGACAACTGTTGCCGCTAGCTCCTGAGCGTGTCGCCGCGTTCGTCGTGGTCCCAGGGGTCCAACACACGCACCCTCTTGACCCTCCGTGCCCCCAGCGACCTCACCGTCGAGCCCGTGCTGGCATCACCGCGGATGTGCTCGTCGGCATGCGCTCCATCCGCCCCGCAAGCTCCCGCTTGGTCCGCTGGATGTGCACGACCGAGGGCTTCGCCACAATGTCATCCTGCGTCGTCCCCGTGGCCTCTGGAACGGACTCCGCCGCGTCCAGTGGTCGCCGGCGATGACCTCGCCGGCCTGAGTCACTGACCAGTAGGCCCAGCATGCCAGGAGTTTAATTTAGCACAAATCCGCCCCTTGGGTCATTGACAGATGGTCCCAAATGGCCTAATAATCTCGGGTTAGTTTTTAATTAAACGCCGTTAGCACTGTGTGACATAAGGACCCCACAGCTCAGGTTTAACTTGAACCTGGCGCTTTTGACCGCTGACGTCATGATCTCGTCATAATGACGTAATTAGTGATTTTCTGGATTAAATATAATCCAGGAAATTCCAAACAAATATCCCAAACTTTGAAAATTCATAGAAATTAATCTGTAACTCAGATTGAAATAATTTATATATCAAAAATGATCAGAAAATCTACATGTTTGAGCAACTTATACACACTATTTAGGAAATTTCATTAAAGGCATTTAAATGCTTATAAATGGAGTTAGAATTGATCTATATTGATCAATAGACCTTCATTTAACTTGTGACAAGTTGCATTAGGTAAATTCAGCACCATGTCAACATGTCATGATCATGCATCATTGTGAAGCATTTGTCGTGTTTAAATTGTTCCTTGATCGCCTTTGTCGATAGACTTGCGAGACATAGTTATCAACGACATTGAAGAACAAGCTGGTTCTTCCGATCTTTCAGGAAAGCAAACCCCCTTGAGCATTCCGATATAATCCCAGTCTCTCGCTCTTGCTCTATAGGACAACATGATTCAACTGTTACTTGCGTTCCGGTAGTTGAACCCGTTCCTTTCCATGACCTGTCATTGTCACAATAAATAACTAAACCTTCCTAGCATGATTAGGAGTTGCTTGAGCCATGTTGTGACCCTTCATCCATCGCATGCTAGCTATGCTTAGAGTTGAGTTGGTCTGACCCATATGGGTGATGAGTTGGAATGAACATGTCCTACTGATGAGAGTTAAGCGTGTGAACCTGTTTTTGTAAAGGTAGCGATGAGAGGCCGTGTAGGAGTACATGGTGGGTTGTCTCATTGACGCCGCACTTAGGACCCGAGATCTTGTGTTGGTGTTCCAAGACTAGCTACTACCGCACATTGGGTTCCGGTAACTCGACCCCTCTCGGCCTATTAACCTACCATGTACTCAGTCCAGGAGTCGCAGTAGTTCGAAACCTTTGTAGGTTGTGGCACGGCCTGCGAAGTGGATGAATGACCCAATCGGGACCGGCTTATGGCCCTGTTCACATCGTTTGAGGCCGTATTAGAAACCTCGACCGGACTTTCATTATGGGTTCCAACTTAGATAGGCAACTACCTTGGACGTGAGTCATTGTAAGTTAACGTCCTTGGCTGACACTCTCGCCGGGCTTCCGCTTGAAGGTTGCCGAGTACATGACGTGTGAAGGGTGATAAGTGGTGAGAGCAAGTGTGATGAAGTACACCCCTACAGGGGTCAACAATCTATTTGAATAGTCGCGTCCGCGGATATGGACTACTTGGAGACTTGCATAGTTCATAGACAATTTAAATGGAGACTTTAAAATGCGCCAGATAAGTGTGAGTGCTATGGATGGCCTTCTCGTAGGGAGACGAGAGAGGATCCATAGTGGTGTATTCTTCGGTGATTAGCTAGATGGACTCGTGTGCGCTCTCTCATAGGGAGAGGAGAGAGGGATGATACTTCGTCGTAGTTTAGGTTAGACAAAGGTCAAAGCTGACATTTCTGCAGTAAACCCACAATCCTGTTCATTGATACATGATGCATAGGTAGATAGCTCTGATGTAAGTCGTGCTGTGTACATTCGTACTCACTGTTGCTTATTTACATTTTTGCAAAGATGGACGTTGTTCACTTCACACTTTCTTCTTGACGTTGACACCGACGAATATCTTGGGAACCCAGATAGCTGTCTGGCTCCTTTGGGAGGGTTGTTGTTGATTTTCAAGCTCTTACATCCATTTTCAGTAGATGTCTGTACCCAGGCATGTTTGACTTCCGCTTGTTGTTTGTATGCTCAGAATGTTGGGTCATGTCACATGTGACCCCCTTGCTTGTAACATTATCCTATGTTGGCTCTCCAGAGCCTTCTAAGTAAATCTTATGTGGTGGAGTTATGTTGTGATGCCATGTTGTATCTACTCATATTGTGCATATTGCGTGTATGTTTGAAATGCATTGGTAGGTGTGGGATTCAACACCTAGTTGTATGCCTTTTGTAGCCTTCCCTATAGGGAAATGCCTCTTTGTGCTTCCACTGAGCCTTGGTAGCTTGCTACTGCTCTGGACACATTGATTGACCGGCATGTATCCTTCTTTGCTGCCGTGTCTGTCCCGATGAGGAAATGTCACGTGGTATGTACTGGAGTACTTGTAGCCTGCTATGACTCGGTTACACTCGCTGATGACCGACACCTACATTGCTGGGCTATGTATGCCTGTCCCTGTACGGTTGTGCCCCTTTGGTCTATAACTAGTCATGTCGACCTGGGTTCTCTGGCATATGGATGCTAGCGACATAATCATATACGTGAGCCAAAAGGCGCAAACGGTCTCGGCCAAGGTAAGGTGGCAGCCATTGTGTACCGTGGCGTGAGGCCGCAAAGATATATGATGTGTTACATGCTAGATCTGTGTGGCTTAGGATCGGGGTCCTGACAGTAGCCGAGGCAGTTGCCGCTCCAATCGTCGAGAGGTCTGCTCCATCACCAGGACGGAAGGCCATCTCAAGAATTAGCTCCTTTCCACGCCATCCTTGTCGCAAATGCCACGCATGTACATAAGACAATTATCTTATGTTAATGTCACACTTTATTTTGGATGTGATATATCTTGTGTTTGCTTGAATGGATGAATGTTGCTTCCTATATTTGATTATGCACTTGTATATTTTTGATCCCTAAGCTTGCCAGAAACTTGTCGGTATGCACACTCTTGTTGCGAGCGCTTGAGGAACAGGTCCTTAGTAGCCTATCGAAAGTGCCGCTGCCGGCAAGATCACCTTAGCGGTCTCAATGTAGCTGCCTATGTTGCTGAGTAGACTCGAAACAACCTAAGAGCGTGATAGATTCCGACAAGGGTCCTTTGCGTGCACGTTTTTCCATACAATTGTGAAAATCATTCAAGGAAAGCAACAACTACAACAAAGAACTTGAAGTTATTCAGCTTAGCTTTTCCTTGTTGTATTTCTTGTCGCAAAAGGATAACTTGAACGTCATTTTTGGGTACTTATACCATCACTCTCCCCGGTAAACTTGCACGCGAGGGCCCCTTCTGTCCTTCGAGCAAAAGAAAGAAGAGAAAAGAGGAGGCTAGGAACCTTCATGGTGCATCAACCATTTCACACAAGTCAAAAATGAAACACAAAATTTCATGCAATTTACACAAGTCAAATATGTACTTTGACAAAAAAGTTTTGAAACACTTAGCTTTATTGATTATGCAGTTGGTCTTCGCCTGGCTTTGTACAACGGTTTACATGCCTTGTCGGCATCCTCATACAAAAGCGGCTTGCCGGTAGATCCGGCAAGCGCGCCTTACATATAGAACATGCGAAGATGTTCGATATTGGAGTGCCATCTTCGGTCTCCAGACGGATTGCGCCAGGCCTAGTGACTCATACCACCTGGTAAGGGCTTTCCCACTTCGGCATCAACTTTCTTCTTTTCTTCACGGACTAGATTCGTCGAAGGACAAGGTCACCTTCCTCAATGTTTCGGGCCTGAGCTTTGCGGCTATGATAGCAGTGCAAAGCTTGCTGGTAGTGTGCAGCACGCACAACAGCCCGAAGACGATCTTCCTCGAGGAGCATTGCATCATCTTGCCGCAATAGCTCTTGCTCAGCTTCGTCAAAAGCTTGCACTTGAGGTGACCCATATGTGAGTTCTGTGGGGAGCACCGCTTCTGCATCATAGACTTGGGAGAAGGGTGTCTCGCCGATGGCTCGATTTGTTGTCATCCTGAGTGACCAAAGAAACGTTGGCGGCTCATCAATCCAGCGCCTCCCTACTTGTGCAGCTTGCCAAAGGTCCTTGTCTTGAGCCCGCGCAACACTTCAGCATTTGCTCTCTCCACTTGGTCGTTCCTTCTCGGGTGAGTGACAGACAAAAAAAAATCTTGCTTCCAAGTGTTTCACGGTACTGCATGAAGGTGCGACTCATGAACTGTGTGCCATTGTCGATGATGATCCTGTTGGGCACACCAAAATGACAAACTATCCTCTCGAAGAACTTGACGGCTGACTGTGCTGTCACCTTCCTCATCGGCTCAACTTCGAGCCACTTTGTGAACTTGTCGATTGCAAAGTAAAAGAACTCGAAGCCCCCGGTAGCATGGGGGAAGGGGTTGAAATTGTCGAGCCCCCAGACCAAGAAGGGCCAGGAGAGAGGGATTGTTTGAAGGGCTTGAGCTGGTTGATGTATCTGCTTGGCGTGGAATTGACATGCTTCACAAATTGTCACCATAGCAACTACATCTTGAAGGGTTGTCGGCCTGTAGAATCCTTGCCGGAATGCCTTGCCAACAACAGCACGGGACCCGATATGGGAACCGCGCATCCCTTCGTGTATCTCTGCCAACAACTTCTCTCCATATTCCCCACAAATGCACTTCAATTTCACCCTATTTGGTCTCTTCCTATGCAGAATATTGTCTACAAACTGATACATAGCTGACTGAAAGGCTAGCTCATCAACTTCTTCTTCCTTTTCGAGAAGTTCTCCTCTTTGAAGGAATTGGACGATCTGTTGTGCCCATGCCAGAGCTTGTGGCTCGACGACAAGGACTGAAGGCATTTATTCTGCTGCAGGAGTGCTTGCTTCGACGGCAAGGGCCTCGGGCCCTGTTGGAGCCTATTGCTCACCGACGGGCATGTTGTTTCCGGCAACCTTCTTGTCGGGAGCTTCTGGAGCACTGTCGGAAATAATCGCCAGAATTTAACTTTTTCTTCTTGGACTGCTGCGTTGATGATGTAACGGATGGTTGAGTCAGATGGAGCAAAAAAGTCCCTGGTTCCATAGGTACCTTCTGGGCGGCACGTTTGGATAGGTCATCGGAAATGATGTTTTCCACACGAGGAACATGCTGTGTTTGCAGACCGTCAAAGTGATCTGCCAACTTCCTTAATTCATCTATATAAGCTTCCACCAAAGGGGTATAATAGTCCTTGTTGACTTGCCGCACAACAAGCTACGTGTCGCCTCGAATGATCAGCCTTCTAATGCCAAGGTCTACTGCAATATGCAGCCCGACAAGCAATCCTTCATACTCAACAATGTTGTTGGTCGCCTTCTCCCACGGAAAGTGCATCTAAACCATGTACTTGAGGTGCTCTCCGGTGGGTGCGACAAGCAGCACTCGAGCACTGGCGCCTTGCAGCTAAAAAGCTCCGTCAAAGAACATGATCCAGTCTTTTGTTGCTTCCTTGCCGAGGATAGAAGTCTCTTGAATTTCTTCGTCTTGCGTTGGTGTCCATTATGCAATGAACTCCGCCAAGGCTCTGCTCTGAATTGTTGATTTGCTCTCAAAGCTCAAATCAAAGCTTCCAGCTTCAACGCCCACTCCACTATCCTCCCAGTGGATTCTGGATTTCTCAAGATGTGCTGCAGAGGAAAGCGAGAGATCAAAATAATGTGGTGTGCTTGGAAGTAGTGGCGAAGATTCCGGGAGGCCATGAGGAGGCCGAAGAGCAACTTCTGCACACCAGAGTACCTTGACCTAGCCCCCTGCGGAAGGGAACTGACAAAGTAAACAGGGCGTTGCTCTACCTTCTTCTTCAGCACAACTTACTAATTTCCATCCTGCACTGAACTTGTCTTGTCGACACCTAGACTTGCTAAAGAAGATTCCGGCTTCTCGGCTGACAACTCTGTAGTTGCTGCCTCATTGTCGTGTGCTTCTCTCTCTGCCACTAGTACAACACTGACCACTTGATTAGTTGCCGCCAAGTATAGCAGCAACGGTTCTTGTTGTTTAGGGCAAACAGTATTGGTGTTGAGGACATGTATTTCTTACGGTCTTGTAGCGCTGCCTCCGCTTCTGGAGTCCATTTCATAGGACCTGCCTTTTTCAAGATTTTGAAAAACGACAAGGCATGCTCAGCATACTTGGAAATGAACCTTCTCAATGCAGCAACACAACCTGCCAGACGCCATACATCCTTGATGCACCTCGGTTCTTCCAATTGCTCAATAGCTTTGATCTTGTTGGGATTGGCTTCAATTCCACGCTCAGAAACAAAGAACCCGAGAAGCTTGCCGAATGGAATGCCAAACACACACTTCTCAGGATTGAGCTTCAAGTTCATCTTGCGCAAGTAGGGAAAAGTTCCTTCTAGATCTTGGATCAAAGTTGCTTTGTCCATGGTTTTGACCACTATATCATCCATATATGCTTCCACACTTCTATGCAGCTGAGGCTCAAAACCAATCTGGACCGCTCTTGCAAAGGTTAAACCCGCACTTTTTAATCAGAAAGGCATATCCTTGAAGCATTATGTGCCACATGGAGTAACAAAGGAAGTCTTTTCCTCATCTGCCTTTTTAACTAGAGTAGGCGTCAAGAAAAGAGAGAAGGTCGTAACCAGCAGTAGAATCCACTATCTGGTCGACGCACGACAAGGGAAAGGGGTCTTTTGGACAAGTTTTAGTAAGATCAGTAAAGTCAAGACAAAGCCTCCACTTTCCGTTTTCCTTCTGCACTACAACTGGATTAGCCAACCAAGTTGGATGGATTACACCTCTGATCAGGTCTGTCGCTTCAGGTTTCTTGATCTCTTCGGCAATGAATTCTTGCCGCTCCAGAGCTTGTTTCCTAACCTTCTACTTGACGGGTCTCACGTGGGGGCAGACGACAAGGTGGTGCTCGATCACCTCCCTGGGAACACCGGGGATATCAAATGGTTGCCCGACAAACACATCGACATTCGCCCATAGGAAGGAGATGAGTGCACTTTCCTATTTTCTGTCAAGGGCGGTACTTATGGTGAAAGTGCCGCCCTTACCGTCCTCCCGCACGGAGACTTGCTTCGTCGCAGGGGTAGCTATCTTGGATTTCTTGCTCTTGGCGGCAAAGCTCTCCGGCACGTCCTCAATAGGTGTGCTGCACTCCGCGGTGCGCTTCTCGGAGTCTTTGCCGGAGGTCTTGTCGGTCTTCTTCTGTAACATCCCGAGAGCGAAGATCCAGATGCATTCAATATATTTCGTTATCGGTGGGTGATTTAATTGTTTGTCGCATTCATCATCACATCATTTAAATTGCAATGACACTCCATTGTCGTCATTTCTCAAAACTTGCATCCGTTAGTAGTTGCCAGTTCCCCCGTTCTTGTCATTGACCATTTGGAGACCAAACACAGTTGCACGTGCCCGCGGCATCATTAAGATATTGTTTTATAAGTGGGAATAGAATGTTCTTGGAATGGGTTGAATGTTGCCGAGCAGTCTTAATATATTGTAGGTAGACTGCTTGCCAAATTTCGTTCCATTCGGAGCTCGTTTGTTACCCGAACCGTTAAACCTATAGTGGCACTATAGCCGGTAAAATGTGAGAGGTTTTTCGGTTTTAAAAACTTGTTGTCGGACTGCCATCTTCCCTTTCATCCCCGCCTAGCCCACGTACACATCCCACTTACCCCACCTAGCCTAACCCCGCTCCTGAGCCGTCCTATTGCGATCGAACGACTCGAAACGGTGCAAAACCCTCCCAAAACTAGCCCCAGCTATATAAGGAAGGCATGTTCCTTCCTTATTTTGAACCCTAGCCACTGCCTCGATTTTTGTGCCCTTCCTCTTTCCTCCCTGCCGCCAAGCCCACCAGGCCTAGGCGCGGCCCTCCCGGCCCGGGCCGCCCCGCCCCCGCACTGGCGAGCCAGCACCCGCAACTGCCGTCGATCACAGCTCCTCCCATGGCCGCCCGAGCCCTCGCCAAACCGCCCCACCGCCTGCAGCCGCCGCAACATCGCCTCGTCGCCCTGGCCGCCCCGCTGCGAAGCTCGCCGGCGCCATGGAGGCCTTCGTCGCCTCCGCTACCCCCCGCGCGGGACGGATCCATCCCTGGACCACGTCGTCCCTGCATCCAAATGCCTGGATCAGATCCATCCCTTCTCGTTTCGCCGAGGTCCATTTTTCACTAAGTAATTTTTTCTGCCTGCGAAAATAATTATGTTGCAATGTTAAACTACGTGTAACTTTGTGCATGGTTATCCGACGATGATGAACTTCATATGAAAAATGATATACACTTTGTGCTCTACATGATAGTGTCTGTTGCATCCATATTAGGATTCATATACATACCTCAATCTCTCTTGCAAAATTGCATCATGATATATCTACAGGAAACTGTTAAGACATGCAAACGTGTGAGGATGATTGCATCTAGTCTATAGCTCATATGCATATGATTCCTTCATGTAATTTGGTCTCGAGGTCATTGATTGAGCTGAAATTTTACGGAGATTTATTTTGGAATAAAAAAAATACTGGAGCCAAGAAGTACCAGAGGGGGCCACCCAGGTGCCCACGAGGCACCCAGGTGCTCACACGTTTGCGGTCATGTGAACATGTGAATATGAGCTATAGACTCTGCTGTTCTAAACCTTGTCAACTTGTCTAAATGAATGCCATTGATCTCGAGGTCATGTGAACATGTTAAGTAAACATGTTTTGATCTTCATCATATATGCTATCAACCCATACATTTTCTTGCCATGAAAACTTCCTGTATCATATTTAAAAGTTTCTCTCAACATGCCATTCCAATGTTTTTGCTTGCATGAAAACTGTGATTTTCTCCAAGTCCTTAATCTGGATAAAAACTTTGCATCTTGTGAAAACCATATCAATTCATACATGATGCCTATTGTAATAGCCTGAGACCGATGCTTCACATGCCTTCCAGTTATTTCATGTTTCGCCGTGTGATTCTTTTGTTTGTCGCATTCATCATCGCGTCATTCGCATTGCATTGACACTCCATTGCCATCATTTTTCAAAACTTGCATCTGTTCGTAGTTGTCAGTCCTTCCCGTTCTCATCGTTAACCGTTTTGATACGAACCACACTCACATGCGCCCGCGGCATCATTTAAAATATTATTTTTAAAGTGCGTATAAATGTCCTTGGAAATGGTTGAAAGTTGGCATACAATATTAATATATTGTAGGTAGACTGCCTGCCAAATTTCATCGCATTTGGAGTCTGTTTGATAGCCCAACGGATAGACATATAGCGAAACTATGGCCGGGTTAAATCGCACACGTTTCGGTTTATAAAACTCCGTTGCCGGGCCGCACACATCCGTCTCATCTCAGCCCAACCCCTCAATCACAGCCCACCAACCCACCTAGCCTACCCCTCAATGGGAGTCGTCCGATCACAATCCTACGGTCCGAAAACGGGTAAAAACCCGCAACCCTAGCCCTCCTTACTATATATGGACATCCCCTTGTCAAAATCTGGACAAAACTAGCCCCTAAACCTACCCTAGCCCCATTCTCGAGCTGCACCACCACCTTCTCCTCACTTCCAGCGCTCCCCAGCCACCTCCAGCCACTTGGCAGCCCGTAGCCAATTTCCACCATCGATCTGGACCATCCGATCCAGATCAACCCGCTCCTGACCTCCCACTTCATCCCCCCACCGCTCAGGCCCGCAGGATCCCAGGCAAGATCTGCCGCAAGCCCATCTGCAGCCGCTCCCTGTGAAGGAAGCACCCGAGCGTTGCTCGATGCAGTGCGGGAGATGCTCCCGAGCGCCGCCCCGCCCTTGCTCCATCCCCACGGAATGAGTAAATAAAAAACCCGAGGATATGCTTCGTGCTTGTGTTCTGGCGTATGGAGCCAAGTGGGAAGCTTGCTTACCTTTCGCTGAGTTCTCCTACAACAATAGCTACCAGTCCAGTCTGCAGATGGCATAGTTTTAGGTGCTATATGGACGCAAGTGCCGCACTCCCCTCAACTGGTCAGAGACCGGAGAAGGACTAGTCTTTGGACCGGACATTCTCCGCGAAGCAGAAGAGCAAGTCCAACTTATCAGAGAACGTCTGGAGACCACCAAGTCAAGACAGAAGAGCTACACCGACTCACACCACCGAGACATGTGTTTTCGTGTTGGAGACTATGCATATCTTCGAGTTACACCTCTCAAGGGAACCAAGCGCTTCCACGTCAAAGGAAAGATCGTACCAAGATATATCGGCGCCTTCAAGATCACCGACAAATGAGGATAAGTTGCCTACGAGCTAGAGCTACCTTCCGAGCTATCCGATGTGTATAATGTTTTCCACGTGTCACAACTCCAGAAGTGTCTCCAAGTTCCCAACCGCCCCGACCTCTACAAGGACATCGATCATCAAGCCATCGACCTTCAACCGGACCTCACTTACCGTGAGAGACTAGTTCGCATCTTGGATGAAGCTGAGCATTGCACCCAAAGACGCACCATCAAGTACTTCAAGGTCCAGTGGAGCAACCACGCTGAAGCAGAAGCAACTTGGGAGCGTGAAGACTACCTTAGATCTGAGTTCCCTTATCCTTTTAGCGCCTAGCCTAGGAATTTCGGGGATGATATTTCTTGTAAGGGGGGTAGGTCTGTCACACCCTGTGTTTGTACCACTTTGCTATGTTGCGAGTTTACAAAAATTTGGACCAATTAAGACCTTTTGAGTGCTTGTGATGATTGACTTAATTGATATTTGCTTGATTGCTTGCTTGTGTTTTGACTCACAAAAACTCTCCTACTCTCAAAACTCATCTACTTGATCCAAACCTTTGCCCAATGATCATGCCATGTGTATATGACCTAAAACTATTTTTATAAAATATTATTTTGGCCAAAAAGCATTTATTCAGTTTAGGTTTTCAAAACCCCCTGAATTGAGGTTTGTACTACAAGTCCTCAAATTAGGGTTAATGTTCTGCCCCAAAGACTTTATTTGGAACCTACCATATATAACACATCCCAAAAACACCAAATATTATTTTTAAATATTATTTTCATATTTTATTAAAAGGCTTTTTCTTAAGGCCGGAAATGGTCTTTTACAGGGAAAATTTATTTTTATGCTTTCAAAATATTTGAGAAAATTTAGGGAAACTCAGTGGACATATATTTTCCATATATAAGAGTTTCAACACATGGTCATGTTCAAAATATTGGACAAAACCCTCCAAAACCATTTCGGCATATTTCAAGCATTTGAAATATTTTTATAAGAAATGTTCTTACATAAATCCAGAAAAATTCCAGCGTGTCACATATGACATATGTGATGAGCTTGCCAAGTTTTATCCCAATCCATGTAATGTTGGTTCACCAAAATGCCGCAAAACCGTTTGTGTCTAGAACTAAATTTGAGCAACTTTACATTGCCAAGTTTGTCCAATTGATCCCAAACTTTGTGGGCATGCTCTAATCCCCAAATAATGCCACCAAACCAAGTGGTGCATTAAGGAGAATAGTTTTGCATGACTAGATCTAATGAAACCCATTTCTACCCATTTCTAGGGTTTATAAAGTTTACATTGGCAACTTTTCTCAAATGAGCTTAAACCTTGTGATCACTCTCTTTTCTATCCATAATTTGAACATGTTAAATCTCACAGCAAGTGGGGAAAGTTATCTTGCCCAAAACAGCATCAAACACCTTCTGGTGATTTGGTGAAAACCCTGTTTTGACCCTTTCCACTGCTCTCCTTGACTCCACCTTTTTACCACAATACCTCATATGCCACTTATACCTCCAGTAAAACTTGCATGGCCTCAGCTCAATGGTTGTGGGGGTAGAACCCCATTTACCCCTCTGTTTTTACCTTGGCAGAAGCTTCCCTCCCCCTTCCTTTTACTTCTACCACCTCCTTAGCTCCCAAGTATCTCCAGGGCATCTCCCATAAACCCCCACAGCTAGTGGACAAGGTGGGCGCGCCGAAAGCCCCCTGGGGCATGCCATGTCGACCATATGCGTTCTCTGGAGCGCGCTACGGTGCACTCCTGCACTGTAGCCACCCCCATCCCGAGACACGCAACAGCCTTGGGCCTCCCCCTCATATCCCCTCAGGCCTCCTCGACGTTCAGGACACTCCTCCCGGTCGGCCCCCTCCTCTCTCTTCCTCACTCTCCCCCTCCCGCGCGTGCCTGACCGCCGCCGGCTTGGACAATGGTCGGCCTCACAGGCGCAAGGCCCCCTAGCACTCCCCCGTTTCCTCTCTCCTTCCTGGCATCATGGACCAACCCCACAAATGCCCCGGACTTGCCTGTACGAGCTCCTGTGGCCCAGTCTCCATGGCCACAACCTCGCCGAGACCGCTGCCCACGATGCTCCGGTGGGCAGGCTATAAGAAGCCACCCCGAGCTCTTCTCTCCACTCTAGACCCTCTCTCTTCCTCCAAATCGACACCCCATACCACCCATTCGGCCCCCCGGAGCCCCAGTGCTCGGGATCGAGCCGAGCGCCGAGCTTTCGGTTCGCTGGCGTTCGCACGGTAGGAGCCTCCTCTGCCCCTACTCGCTTCCGATCTGAAACCGTGGCACGACACTGACCTCGTCCCCCCTACTTTTGACGTCAATTGCAGCCTGAGGCGAGCAGCATGACCTCGAGCCGGAGCTCCGCCGCTCGGGTCCAACGCCGGCATCATTTCCGTCATCTCCGACGACTTCCACCGCCTCCTCCCGAATGGCGACAACACCCTGAACCAATTCCCGCCATCAGCTTGCCTCGTCATGGACGGAGTCATGGCCGGTGAGCACATGCTCCTCCCTGTCGCGAGGTCAGGGATGACAGGTGGGCCCCGCCTGTCACCCGCACCTCTCTCTGTCTCTGGCCACCGGGGCCCGCCCGTCAGGTTCAAACCTGACGAGCGCACGCGTCTCGGGTCGCCTGGGCCGCTTCGCTGGCTACGCCGGCTCGGCCAGCCGCTTATGGCCCAAAGGCACGGTGCCTTTTTCTTTTTATTTTCCAGCAATTATTTCCAAAAATTCCAGAGGGTTAAAAATTCACCCAAATCCAAATATTCCACCTCCTAAAATCTTGTAAAAAGACCACCTATTTAATGATGCCACTTGTGCACCATTTGGAAAATGTTTTATGTGATGTTTGTATTTAAAGCCCCTTTTTAAGCACTTTAAATTTCTGTTAAAATGCTTTTCACTACTTTTGGCACTTCAAAACCAGAAACTAATCATTTTTGTATTTTTAATTTTTGACCTAGTATTTTACAGAAGTGGTTTGACATTTTAGGAGTAGTTTATTTTCCCTGTTGTTGACATGGCCTTATTTTTACCCGTTATATTGCGATGATAGATTGTGTTGTTGACGAAGGAGTTGGACCACAAGTATTTGAAGACCCTGAGGACTTTGTTGAGCCAGGCAAGCAGCCCCTTGACCCTGTCTAAGAAACATTTTTTATGCATGACATATAGCACTTTATTTTTCATGAATTGATCATGATGCTATGGTGACCACCTTGGTGGGTTGCCTCCGTTACTTTCCTCGTTGATACTTGCATTGGCATGACCCTACTTGATGCTTAGAGTTGTGTGGGTGGTAAGTAGATAGGATGCTAATAGATGCTACGCAAGTGGGACGGGAATATGCATGGTGTTGGAAACAAAAGAGTTATTCAAAGACTTTTCGAAAACCTCGTCGGGTGCCACTAATGCCCGAGGGAGATGTTGAGCTAGGTAACCACTTGATAAAGAAGTGCTATACCGAGGCAAGTGAGTATGTTGTTTTCGAAAACGTATTGATTACTTTGGTCAATGCTAGCAGAGAGCCCGCATTACTAGTGGCGGAAGAGTATGAGTTACTCTCTCGATATGGGGTCGTGACCGCTAGGGCGACTATGGCTGTTTTTATAGGCACAGGGCATACCGTTGTGTCCCCTCTTGTATGGTACAATCTTGAGCGAGTCTCGCGTGATGTACATCATGAGGACGTGGGCCAACGAGTGGACTCTTTGTTAGTGTGTCAAAGGAAAGATAATGTTCGGGTGCCTACCTCGGGTACTTGATGTACCACGAGTCGTGGATTGACATGAAGGTTCCCCAAATCTTGTGGGTAAAGTGTGCAACCTTTGCAGAGTGTAAAAATATTCGAATAGCTATGTCCACAGTCAAGGACAGTTGGATGACTGCTCTTGGGATACGTCCATTATTTACAAAACTTGGTGTGTGTGTGTGTGTGGAAAAAGGGAGATACATGAGTTGAGTCGGATGACTCGACGTGATGATTGAACATGGGATGTTCAAACCTTAATTCTATTGATATCTGTAACCTATTCATACGGATACTTCTGACCTCATGATGCATGCTTACAAGATGATATGACATGTTATTGCATTCCAAAAATTAGCTTTCTGCAAAATTACCTACTTAGTGCTATATCATGCATTGTTGTACCTTGCTCCAAACATGGGTTTCTTGTGAGTACATTCAAAGTACTCACTGGCTTGCCATTGGTTATTTAATTGGCCGGGCATGGAAGAGTAGGAATATGGTGAAGATTACCTTGGTGACGAACATGCGAATTAGGACACTTCCCAGTCAGAATGCCTGTAGGGTTAAGGCAGATGGCATGGGCCTACGCTATCTTTCGAGATTTCTGCTACAAGTTGATGTTTATTATTTGGCCTTCATGGCCCTATCTATGTTAGACTTGACCATAACGGTTATAATTTGTGTAAGACAGTATGTATGGATGTAAGACTCTTGTTATTCAGCTTCTATGTGTTTAGTGAGCATTGATCTCTGGGATCACTGTACACGTGCATTTGGTGATCACGATTATGAGTCGTGGTCCCCACAGAGCTGGTATCAGAGCCATCCTGACTGTAGGAAGCCTTAGTTTGCATGGACGTTAGTTAGGATAAAACCCTTTTCAAATACTACACCTACTATCTATACTTAGGAATTTCTGCACTTCTTACCTCTTCTAGTCTACCTTCAAAACCTTACTGACTCTCCTCTCTTCAAACCTTTGTAGATGGCCATTGTACCCAAGGACCTCCTAGCATCCAGCTTCCCCCTACTCCTTGGGGATAGCGTGCAGAAGTGCCAGTTTTGCCAACCTCTCATTTTCCTCCACACGAGCACTGGTCGATGCCACCACGAAGGAGTACCACATTGATGTGGTCGTGGAGGCAAACGAGTCCCCGACGAGTTGGTTCTTTGAAGGACTACAGATGGAGACCCTGATGTTAGCAGTCGAGACGGCTGCACGCAAGGCACTTATCCACCTTCGAGACATCATCCCAAAGATGTGTGACGAGCCAGCTACTCGCCACCTACCTTTTAGGAAGGATGATATTGGCGAGAGTTGGACGTTGGTCCCATCCAAGGAGGATGGCACACCACTCAGGTTCCAGACCTACTTCAGCCTCTCTGCCGACAGTCTGGCTCACAACCTGATTAGGGAGTCCGTGAAGCTCCGCAAGGAACTTCACCACACCTGGGAGCTACTTCGTCAAGCCAAGATGAAGCCAAACAGGATCAAGAAGGATGGATCCCCCGATGGATGACTAGCTACCGCTTACAGAGGAGGAGTACCCCCAGCTAGAGATGCACCCACTCGTCATCGTCGCATGAGTGTGAAGGAGTACCATGCGCTCTTCACCGACCCACCGGTAAAGTATCACCGGGATGGACCTCCTCGTTCTCTGCCACCCTCGACCGAAGACGACGCCCGTATGGATGATGACAAGGAGGAAGATCCTGAGGAGCGTGAGTACGAGACTGAGCACTCCACCACTTGAGTCCAAGAACCCCTAGGGTAGGACAAGTCATGTATCCCTCATGCTAAGTCGAGATCATGTAATGGTTCATATGAAACCATATGTGCTTGTTGTTTGTCTTTGTTGTTTGTGTCTCGTTGTAAGTCGCGCTTTTGCCTTTGGCAACATGTAAGCGACTACATCGTCTATCTTATCTTAATAATTATGTGTTGGTCTTTCAACCTCTGTTTGATCACACTTGTACTGTACCAACCCCCTTAGGTGCGCTTTCTCTATTATTGCTTCTTCTCCTCTTCTATCCCAGTTATTTGACTTGGCTGGTTCAAACAGGATGGTGACTGCAACCCACACCAGCACTTCCGGCAACCCCAACGCCGGCAACTCTTGCCAGCAGCAGGGAGCGGGTGGGTCTGCTCAGGCCGGAGGTCACCAGGAGCAACCACAGGGTGACATTCCCCCGCCACCACCTCCACCAGAGAACATGACCATAGCTCAGTTTCTCCAAGTTCTCTGGGAGGAACGCCAAGCCAACTCTGTCGCTATCCAGCAGATGGCTGAGGTCCTTGTGAACAACCAGTAGCAAGGAACGAACGGCAATTGCCGCTCCACTCTGTCTGAGTTCATGCGAAATTCGCCCCCAACCTTCACTGAGACTGCTGAACCCCTGGATGCCGATGACTAGATCCGCACCATCGAGGACCTCCTTGTAGTGGTAAACTGTAATGAGGATCGCGAGAAGGTTCTTTATGCCTCTCACTGCCTCGGAGGTACCGCCAGAGCTTGGTGGGATGGATTCAAGGTCATGCAAGTCGACCATGTGATCACTTGGGATGAGTTCAAAGATGGCTTCCGCAAGGTTCACATTCCTTCTAGGATCATGCCTATCAAGAAGCATGAATTCTGAGCGCTGAAGCAAGGAAGTGGCTCTTTCAAGGAGTACATGCATAAGTTCAACCTCCTGTCAAGATATGCCCCTGAAGACGTCAACACTAAGGCGGCTAAGATGGAACCCTTCATGGAAGGACTCCAGCAAGCCCTGCAGTATCAGCTCGTTGTCTCCGACTGCTGGTCCTTCTTCGACCTGGTGAACAAGGCCCTCATGCCTGAAGACAAGTGTCATGCCATGGAAGGCACTCGCAAGCGCAAGATGATCAGCAAGGGTAGTTCCAGCAACCAGAAGCCTTGGCTGTGACAGCCAGCCCCAGCCAGGCCAACCTATCAGCCTCAGCAAGCCAGGACTCCTGCACCTCGTCCGAGCTACCAGCCTCAACAGTATGCCAATCCCATGCCAACTTACAACAACCACAATAACAACAGTGGCGGAAGGAACAACTACAACAACAACTTGGGCGAAGTCACTTGTTTTCGATGTGGTCAGCCAGGACACTACTCTAAGCAATGCTGAAATATGAAGCCAGATGCACCGCGCCCATTTGTGCTGAACCAAGGTCAAGGCCGTGGAGCACCGCCAAGGAACCAAGCTCCCCTCAACCAGCCCAACAACGGCAAGGGTCGCGTGATCACATCACCGATGAAGAAGCCCAGGATGACCCAGACGTCATACTGGGTACATTCCTTGTCAACTCAAACCTAACAACCATACTGTTTGATTGTGGAACTTCACATTCTTTTGTTACCCAAAAGTTTGCAATAGAGAGTGGTATGAAACCTACATTTATGAGTAGTCATATGATGGTACAAACTCCGGGTGCAGTTTTGATGACCAAAATAGGATGTAAAGAAGTTGAGATAAACATCAATGGGGTAGACTTCCTAGCAGACCTCATAGTTTAGGATTCGCAAGGCTTGGATGTGATCCTTGGCGAGGTCATCTCCCGGGGCTGCCCCACGAGGGCTTCGCTGGGCAGACTAATCAAAGGTGGCTCGGCGGGGCCCTACTGCCCTGCACCTTCACGTGGGTGACGCGCATCACGCCAAGCGGCGCCAGGAGACATGCGAGCAGGCACGGAGGAGGAGGTTTTCCTCTTCTTTGCTAAGGAAGCAGTGCCAGCTCGCCCGCTCCCAAAGCAACCACCCAAAGGTTTCCTGTTTGGTGCAAGAGGACCAAGACAGAGGGCTCGCCGGGACGGAGGTCATCCCTAAGCCCATAAGCGCGTCACGAAGAGAGACTTTTTGCTGGCGAAGACTACTTTTGTCAGGATAAGCTGCAGTCCTGCCCCCCTTCAAACTGGCGCTTGTGGAAACCCTTCCCGCGTGATATTTTCGGGGGAAGAGGACCAAAGCCAGTATAAAGGAGACACGGCAGCCACTGTAGAAGGGATCGACCCCCTCTGTATTCACTCTTAGCTCCAAGAAATCAAGACATGCAGGAGTAGAGCTTTACACCGCGAGGTGGCCCGAACCTAGGTAAATGTAACGCCCAAGATGCGATCCTATCCTTATTTTGGCACAAGGGCCTCGACAGGGATAGAAGCGCATCTCGTGGTTTCGCAAGAATGGATATCATTACAAGTACATGTAAAGAAGAGATGAGTATATGGAATTGGCTTACACTCTCCACAAGCTACATCAATATCACTTCAATACAACAACATATCCAAACATCATACAAAAGAGCAGGGTCCGACTACGGACGAAAACAAACGATAAAATGACGTCCATCCTTGCTATCCCAGGCTGCCGGCCTGGAACCCATCCTATGATCGATGAAGAAAAAGAACAACTCCAAATCAAACAAGCATCGCGCTCATGTCAAATCATCGCATTACCTGTACCTACAACTGTTGTTGTAGGAATCTGTGAGCCACAGGGACTCAGCAATCTCATTTCCAAGGGTATCAAGACTATTAAAGCTTAATGGGTGAGGTATGGTTAAGTGGTTAGGCTGCAGCAAGTACTAAGCATTTATTTGAGAGGCTAACTTACGAGTAAAAGAATAAAGGGGGATGATCGTCGTATGAACAGACGTGAACTAGTAAAGATCACTAAGTGATCCTGAACACCTACTTACGGTCAAACATAACCCCATCGTGTTCTCTCTTGGATCAGAAATTCCCGAGAAGAGACAGTCACGGTTACGCACACAGTTGGTGTATTTTATTAGAGTTCACTTCAAGTTTGATATGACCGGGTGTTAAACAAAGTTTCCAAGTTGCCACATAACCGCGGGCACGGCTCTCATGAAAGATTTAACCCTGCAGGGGTGCTCCAATTCATCCATCACAAACTAACCACACGCCGTGGTAATAACCTCAGCCACGAAACCTGTCATCTCCTTGGAAATTCCGTTGGAAAATCTCAACCCCGAGATAGCCCGAAGTGTCCTCGAAATCCCGCGCACAAGATGTTCGAGAAAGGTAAAACAAATCCAGCAAGGCCGCCCGACGTGCCGACAATCCCGTTAGGAGCCGCGTATATCGTTCTCAGGTCACGGCGGATAAGCTACGCGTACGGTGGCCTGATAGAAATCCCCCGAGTTGCCCCGGGGTGGCCCCGCACAGTGCTCTGTTTTGGACCAGCACCATCAGCACTGGCCCCCTGTATTATGTTGAATAACGAACCTCGGGTAGCGCTAACTCCATATGCGTCAAATTAATTATTAGTGTATTATGTTGGGAAAATGTAGTACCAATGTTGGGCCTTGCAAGAAGAGGTTTATCCTAAAACAAAAATCAAGGGGGTCCCCATAACAACCCCGAGCATGTTAGGAGCGCTCAATATGGAACATAACACCGGTACACAAGTAACTAGGGCGGCAAAAGTGGTACAAAACACCAAGCAAAAGGCCGAGCCTTCCACCTTTACCAAGTATATATGTGCATTAAATTAAATAGCAGTAATATTGTGATATCTCAAAACATCCATGTTGGCACATGGAACAATTGCACCTGCAACTAGCAACGCTATAAGAAGGGCTGAGCAAGCGGTAACACAGCCAAACAATGGTTTGCTGGGATGTGGAGGGTTAGAGGCTTTTCATGGCATTTTGGGAGACTTGACAAACAAGTGGTAGGTAGCGAGACATGCGATAAAAACGAGACAACTAGCATGGCAATGATAGTAGTGGTATCCAGGGAAATGGTCATCTTGCCTGAGATCCCGCTTGGAAGAAGAACGAGTCCATGAAGCAGACGAACGAGACGTAGTCGAACGAATCCTCACACTCCGAATGCTTTTGGAACTCTATCGAGAAGAAGCAATCCGAAAACAAACAATCAACACACGATACACCACAACATATGCATGACATGATGCGCAAACAAATGTGATGCATGTCCGATTCAATTATGCAAGACATGGCAAAGCACAACAATCAAATTCTACACATTAAGTGAAGCTCAATATGCAATGAGTTGCATATTGAAAAAACTCCACATTCAAATATTTAGTTCACTCTTGTTTAGCTACTCATCAATTTTAAATGTTGTTTAACATGGGTGGTCATGGCATAAGGTGAAGATGGAATAAAATCAATTTTAAATGGAGAAAGAGAACACACATACAAAAAAATAATAAATCTCCATGTTACGAGAAATGTGGTTAATGTTGTTTAACTAAATAATCATTTTAAATGTTGTTCATCATGGCAAGAGGTGAGGCATACACAACTACATCATCTAGGCATTTTAAATGAGGCCGAAAGCAACATATAGCATTTCCAAAATGACCCCATAGGCATATTTTAAGTTTGGACCAGATCTGTCCTAAGCATATTTTATATTGGTTAAACAGAAAAATAAGGTGCACCATGAGATTCTACACGTTTTTCTACTGAAGTTACATATGTGGAACATTTTAATCGGAGTTACGGTTATTTAGATATGAAATAAACCGGTTTAGTATGGCAATTATGCAAATTAATGCAAACAGCAAGTTTAAGTATTTTTATCTTGCATGAAAGTTGGATATTGTTAATCTACACAAAATTCTAAGCATTTTACATGTATAATTTGTTTTAATCTGATGCACGGTTCTCAAGTTATTAATGCATGAACATGAGGGTGGTTTCTGTAAAATAGACAATTCACACGTTAATAACTAAAATCCTCTGAAGCCGAAAAAAATAATATTTGGGTTGAATCTGCAGTAGGGCCCAAAACTGGACATGGGCGCAGGATAGCATAGGTCGCACATGGCAACATATAAGCACTTGGGGGGCAGCTCACCTTGCTGGGCTCGGCCCAGGTCGGTGGAGGTGCCGCTGGCAGGCTGGGCTGGGCAAACTGGGCCGGCTCGGTCGCGAGGGTGCTGGGCCTTGGCGCACACGTGGGCTGGCGTTGCGGGGCGCAGGACAAGGAGTCGGTCAACACGGAGCACCAGGGGGATCGAGTGCATCGTCGTTCTCCTCGTGGCCTCGCCGCACCAGACCGAGTGATGCAGGGGAACAGGGCGACAGCGTCGGGCGGAGCACGCGACGGGGATGGCGAGGGGTCCTTGGATCTGAGGGAACGCTGTTCCGGCAAAACGGCAGCGGCGGAGACGCAGAGGAAAGGCGACGGCTTGGCGTCCAGGGCGCGGCTGCGACCCTCCATGGCCGGACTCGGGGGATGCAGGGGCCTCCTGGTTCTGAGAGAGATGATAAGAGAGAGAGCAGGGGAGGGCAAATGGGAGGAGGGGAGAGCACGACGGGGAGGTCCTGGCCTGATGCTTCGGCTTCGGCTTGGCCGGCGGCTGGACTCCGATGAGGAGGTCCTCGGGCGCGAGCATGGGAGGCTTGCAGGGGACGAGGAGCATCTCCTCGGGCGCAGAGGAGGCCCACGCGCTGCGGGTTGGGGACAGCGCCTTGATCCATTCGGGATCGAGGGCAGGGGCTGACTGCGCGAGGGGAACCGAGGGGATTGGCTGAGGTTCTGGTTGGTTGAGCACGGAAATGGAGGCAAAGATTGGAGTGGCGGCGGCGGGGATGATGGGACAAGGTTCCTAGTTTTTTTAGGGTTAGACTAGAAGTTGATCTATATATAGGGAATAGGACTAGGGTTAGGGGTTATTTCGACCCTCCGATTAGATCGGACGTTTGAGGATAAATAGGTTAGGGAGCTCAACTGAAAAACCGATGATGGTTTGGGGTATTACGGGGTTGATCCAGACCCAACAGTCATGACTCGACCATTCGGGTTCAGAGAAGTTATCGGACGGGCACGAGGGGTCCGTGCACTGTGCAGAAGGGCTAGGCATAGCAGAGAGGGAAGATGGGCAGCCCGGCAACAGGTTTTAAATACCGGAAAACGTCTGACAAGTTGACCGGCTATAGTGTCGCTATAGTTTAACGGTTCGGTTATCAAACGACCTCCGAATGCGACGAAATTTGGCAGGCGGTCTACCTACAATATAACAAGACCGTACGCCAAGTTTTGACCCATTCCAAGAATGTTTTATACGCGCTTTTCAAAACAAAATTTTTACCGATGTCGCGGGCGCGTGCGTGTGTGGTTAGTCTCGAAACGGTCAACGACAAGAACAGAGAGAATCGGCAACTATGAATGGATGCAAGTTTTGAAAAATGATGACAACGAAGTGTCGATGCAATGCAGATGATGCGAATGATGCGATGATGAGTGCGACAACCAGATAAATAACAAAGCGACAATGAAATAAAAGGGGAATCTTCTGGAGCGTCGGTCTCGGGCTGTTATAGCAAACCACCGTGTTCTTTGTCCTTCCTCCAAGCTCAAGCACGCCAGAGCATCGCCGTAGGTTGGCAAGGGATAGTATGGTTCGAGAACCAGCGCACCCCAGAGTTCGAACCTCTTTGGGTTCCCGGTGCCTCTATTCCGATATTTGGCCGCGCCCGCTTGTCGCGACGGCCGCCGCCACCCCGCCGGCGCTGAAGCCGCTGCTGCCGCTGACCTTGCTGCACGCGAGCTGCGGGACTCCTCCATGCTGTTGGGTTCTACCATAGGTGCATCGCATGCAAATTAAATTTTCCTACGCGCAGAACATCCAAGAACATGCTACGGAGATGGATCACAGGTCGTTACCACTAGATGCGCAGTGCCGTGTAGCGGAAGTAGAGTTGGGGCAGCACGTTCACATGGTTTGTCTCCTCCTTGTCCGATCTCCCTCGAACTGCCGGTCCAGTCTCCCTTGAACAGCCGGTCGCCGCATCCCACGTACAGGTTTGCCTGAGCGGCGCAAGTGCGCCGCCTCTAATGGTATCCGCGCGTGCAGTAGGAACAACGTGCGACGGACTGCTAGGTCCGATCACATAGTTCGGCGGTGAGTGGAGGTGGCCAGTTGCAACACATGCAAAGCCCTAATGACGGCGCCAAAGCGATCAACCAGATGGGTGTGCCGCACCTCCAATATATATAGGCATCCGTCGCGGGCTCAACTCTTGGGCCTCGCACGGGTCCTAAAGCCCAGTGTACCTTCCCTTAAGCGCGCGACCCCTTAGGTTCTCATTCACTTGGTCGCGAGTCAGATCACATCCGGCTCGACAAGTCGGTAGCGGCCTCTAGCAAAGCGTGCCGACTCCAAGTGTCCGATGAAGCTGGTTAGGCGAACCTGTACTTCACACTTCTATTCCCTTTGCCACACGATATATGGTGTCGTGCTCAAGGCGACATGTGTAGGAGATATGCCCTAGAGGCAGTAATAACAGTTATTTTGTATCTCCGAGTTTGTAATGAATGTTTATGATCCATGCTATAACTGCAATGATTCTTGAGTCTGCAATAACCACGAGGCTTGGAGGGAAACTCATGTGCACGTGTGGTATAATAAACGGTAAATTGTATTCCTAGTCTTGCCTCTAAGACTGGCTCAAGTATTGCAGGATGATCCTATTTTCCTGATCATGGGCATGGCTATGCCAGCAATTTTGAGGGCACGATGTTGGTAGAACACTTGTGTTGAATCGACCCAAATTGATGTTATGCTATGAGATTCATTTGTCACAATTTAATGGTTAAATAACACAGAGATAGTTAATGTTTGCATAATTCCTTTGACCATGAGAGTATCGAGTTCCTTCGTGCTTGCTTCGTGAACTTTGGGGTTTGTTAAACGTCATCCGTTACTGGGTGGCTATTACGACGGCTTACGGGTTCACGGAAAAGTATGGCAAGTAACTTAATAGCTCAAGATTGGGATTTGCTCCTCCGACGATGGAGAGATATTCTCGGGCCCTCTCAGTGTTATGGTATCCATCATCGTCTGGCCATACACAGTGTGATTTGATCACAGGGATGCCGGAACACGAAAACGAGAAAAGAGAACAAAACCGGTAACGAGGTAACTTGCATAGTGGACAAGTTGTTGATCCACGGGGATGCAGAAAATCTCACCTCGGGTGTTTGTGAAAATCGCGAAGCAACAGGAATAGCACACGGCAACTGGAGGTTCACTCGAATATTCATTCGTGTGGGTATAGGGGTCAATATGGGTGTCCACGGCTCCGATGTTGATCATTGATCGGAAGGGGTTCCGGGTCATGTCTATGCTTCACCGAACCTATAGGGTCACACACTTAAGGGTCACCTATCTGCTGAATACTAGACAGGGAGTCTGAGAGAAAATCACCGAAAAAGTTTCGGACACCGGAAAAGTTTCGGACAGCGGAAAAGTTCCGCAGAGAGAACACCGGAACAGTTTTGGTAAAACTGAAAAGTTGTTTCAGGGGATACCATTAAGTCAAATTGATTTCGGCACATGCCTGATAATTCTTGGAGGGTGCCAGAATCATTCTGGAAACTTCTGGGAATTTTCCGGAAGAAAAACCGGAAATGTTCCGGAGCTGCCGGAACCACTTCAGATGCTTTTCGCAGATGAAAATCACTAATCCAGAATTGTTCCGGACCGCATTGAAAATTATTTTAGTGGGTACTGGAAATTTTCTAAGCCCACATAAATATTTTCAGTTCGATCAGACGCTGAAAAATGTCGTCGTGAATAGTGAAAGTGCTTTTTGGATATTTTTGGGAAAGCACCTTTTTGGATATTTCCAAAAAGGTTTCTAGAAGAACTTGGGAGCCAAGGAAGCCCCCCTTGGGGGCCCCCCATGAGGGCTTGGCCGGCCACATGTGGGCTCCATGGTGGAGCCCCACTTGCTCCATTAGTTCCCTAAAATGCCCTTGTGGAAGTGTTCCTTCATGGGTATTTTTGGGTTTTTGGAATGGCCACTTTATCCCTTGGTTTTCCTATAAATAGGAGGTGAGGGGGCTGCCCCAAACCTCATGCTTGCTCTCATACACATGCCATAGACATTTCTGGCTTCTCTCTCCCTCCCAGCAAAATAGTTTTGTAGAGCCGAAAGGCTGTCTGGGTTCCGGTGGGAACTAGTTCTGGACGGCGAAGCCCTGCCGGATAGATGACACCGTATGTGTGCAACTCTGTAGAGAGATCGTAGTTTCGGTCTTAGTTTGAGAGGTCCTCCCGAAGGGCTGTCCGAGTGATCGTCTTAGTTTGAGAGGTCCTCCCGAAAGGCTGTCCGAGTGACCGTCCGAGTTTCGAAGGTCCTCCCGAAGGGCTGTCTGTGACATCGTCCGAGGGACTGTCCGACCGCCTCCCGAAGGGCTGTCCGACGAGGGAGTACATCCTCGCGGTTGGGAGGTTGTAAAATCCTAGCTGCGGGGATCTGCACCAACGATCTCCACCGACTCTTCTTCCGCTGCGCTTCGAGTCGGTACGGATCAGATCAAACCTTGTATGCAGTCTCCATAGTGGTCCTGGGCGTGCTCGCTATACCGGAAATTTTTGTTTTCTGTCTCGTTCCCCAACAACATGGTCATCCTTGTTGCCGCACGACCTCTTTCTTGTTCCGGTGAATCCGACCAACACTTCGGATTATCTCATAATCCTCATCGCATGGCCATGCTTATCCAGGTCGGATCACCCGAGGGGCCCAGAGTATATCTCTCCTCATCGGAGGGGCAAATCCCATCTTGCTCGACCACGTCTCGCAGCATGGGTCTGGACAAGCCCGAAACCTACCTTTATAACTACCCTTTCACGAAGTAGCATTTGGTCAGCCCAAAGCAAGTCTGTCACCATCCCGAGTACATGAGCCAACTCAGGTCTTAGGACATAGAACATATGTTGTACTAGAGACTCACAGATGACCTATCGTTGCGTCTCATACTTGGGTCTGTCCAACTCAGACCTTATTTTGACTCGGATCCGACGACGTCGAATCCGACAAGATCTTTCTCAGTCCATATTACCCGGCTAGCATCCAATGCTACATGGTCAGTGAGACCGAACCATCCACCGTGTCATGTGCTAGTCTAAATGGCTACGCGTCCACACAACCCTTTCGACTAGGGACCATTTAGGACAGTCATCATACAATGCATAGTCTCACAAACAAGTCACGTACTAGTTAATACACATCATTGATAATGTCCAAGGACTATCTTTATTCATAAACACATAGGAAATATCATCATACATGATTGCTTCTAGGGCATATCTCCAACACATGCACCCTTCCGTGCGGCGGGATGGCTGCGCTGCCGCTGCCTTCTCCTCCCAAGCTCGCCTAGCGCACGTGAACGCGCGGACCTTGCTGATCATGGTGCGCGAGCTGCTCCGCCTCTGCCCGATGGGCGCTGAGCAAGACGCCTGGCTGGGTGATACGTCTCCAACGTATCTATAATTTTTGATTGTTCCATGCTATTATATTATCTGTTTTGGAAGTTTTATATGCATTAATATACTATTTTATATTATTTTTGGGACTAACCTATTAATCTAGAGCCTAGTGCCGGTTTCTGTTTTTTCCTTGTTTTTGAGTATTGCAGATAAGGAATATTAAACGGAGTCCAAACGGAATAAAATCTTTAGAATGATTTTTCTTGGACCAGAAGAAACCCAGCAGAATTGGAGATGAAGGCAGGAGACCTGCCGTGGCGTCACAAGCCATCGGTCTACTTGACACGGACGTGATGCCTATATGCATAATCATTGCCTTGTATATCGTCATAATTATTCGCTTTTCTATCAATTGCTCGACAGTAATTTGTTCACCCACCGTATTATTTTCCTTCATGAGAAAAGCCTCTAGTGAAACCTATGGCCCCCGGGTCTATTTTTCATATTATATTTTTAGATCTATAAACCAAAAATACCAAAAATACCTCGCTGCATTATTTTTACTTTTGTTTTACTTTACGATCTAGCAGTCTTTTATATCTATCTCTATCAGATCTCATCCTTGCAAATAACCGTGAAGGGATTGACAACCCCTTTATAGCGTTGGGTGCAAGTGTTTGATTATTTGTGTAGGTACATCTATTGGGGACTTGCTTGTATCTCCTACTGGATTGATACCTTGGTTCTCAACAACTGAGGGAAATACTTATCTACTTTGCTGCATCACCTTTTCCTCTTCAAGGGAAAACCAACGCATGCTCAAGAAGTAGCACTGGGTCGCGTCACCGAGCTCATCGTCATCGCTGGAGGGGCCCAAGCGCCCTCTGGCCCGCCTCGCCCTCCACCGCACCGTGCTGGGAGCATGAAACACGGAGCGCCTCTCCACCCCCCTCGCGCGGTAGAAAAGCCAGGCCTCGGCACGTCTCATGCCCGCCGGGCGAGAGCACCGGAGTCCACCAGGAGTCGTGCGCTGCAGCATGCATCCTCGCTGGAGCCCAGGCCCCCGCCGATGGCCGTCACCACAAGCCAGCTTTTCGCGAGGTAAACGCCGCCTTCAGGGAGCGCGGGCCCCCGTCACCGCCGCGCTGTGCGCATCGTGGCGTCACCTTCGACGCAGGGGAACACCCTAGGTCCACTGCCGCCACGGGCGCCCTCCCCATGCTGTGCACCCCCTCCATCAGCAATGTCGCGGTCCGCAAAACCCTGATTGATGGGGGCACTGGGCTCAATGTTATCTCCGTCGGGACCTTCGAGGCGCTCCAGGTGCCCCATGACCTGCCTAAGCCCACCAAGCCCTTCTCCGGAGTGGCCGACGGGGTTATGGCGCCCCTCGAGCAGATACACCTGCCCGTCACCTTCGGCACCCGCAACAATTACCGCACTGAGCTCATCGACTTTGACGTGGTGGCCATTGGCCTCCCGTACAATGCCATCTTGGGTTACCCGGCACTCACCAAGTTCATGGCGGCCACCCACCAGGGCTACAACATCGTCAAGATGCTCGACTGTGGTGGCATCATCATCGTCAAGTGCGATGAGAGGGACGCAATCAACTCCCTCAAGCTCGCGTACAAAGCCACCACGGCCATACACCCGGCCCCAGGGGCGAGGCGGAGCTTCCCGAGGCGACGCCGACAAGGAAGAAGCTGTTATTCTCCCAAGACCGAGCTTCCCGAAACAAAGAAGGTACCGTTCGGCGGTAGCGACCTGAGCCACACCTTCACCATCGACGCTGAACTTCCCCCCGAGCAAGAAGGAGCGCTTGTCGCGTTCCTTCGGGCGAACGCTGACGTGTTTGCATGGAAGATAACCGACTTGATCGGAGTCCTAAGGGAAGTGATTGAGCACCACCTGGCAATGTGCCCCAACGCGTGCCCCATCAATCAGAAAGCGCGGCGCCAGGCACCGGAGAAGCAACAGTTCATTGTGTAGGAGGTGCATAAGTTGCAGGAGGCTGGGGTCATCCGCGAGGTGTGATACCCCAAATGGCTTGCCAACCTAGTCATCGTTCCCAAGAAGGGCGGTAAGAAGTGCATGTCCGTCGACTTCACTAGTCTCAATAAGGCTTGCTCTCAGGATCCCTTCCCGCTGCCGTGCATCGACCAGATCGTGGACTCCACTGGTGGTTGTGACCTCCTGTGCTTCTTGGATGCCTTCTCAGGCTACCATCTGATCAAAATGGCGGTGAAGGATGTGGAGAATATGGCGTTCACCTCCCCCTATGGGGTATTCTGCTACACCTGCATGCCTTTCGGTCTGAAGAGTGTCGGCGCCACCTTCCAGAGGCTGATGTACATCGCACTGGGGCCCCAACTAGGTAGGAATGCAGAGGCTTATGTGGACGATATCATGGTCAAGTCGCTCGAGGCCAGAACGCTCATCGAAGATCTAGAGGAGACTTTGGCCCGCCTGCGTAAGGTCAACTTGAAGCTCAACCCCGACAAGTGCGTGTTCGGGGTCCCTTCGGGCAAGCTCCTCGGATTCCTCGTGTCTCATCGAGGAATCGAAGCCAACCAAGAAAAGGTTAAGGCCATCGAGCGAATGCACCCCCCTCGGACCCTCAAGTAGATGCAGAAGCTGGTGGGATCCTTGGCCTCCCTGGGGCGCTTCATCTCCATGTTCGGCGAGCGAGCGTTGCCATTCTTCAAGCTTATGAAAAGGTCCCATTCGAATGGACCCCTGAAGCGGACGCAGCCTTTGAAGATCTCAAGAGATACCTTACAAGCCCTCCCGTCATGGTCACGCCGCGCCCCCAAGAGCGCCTACTACTGTACCTGGCGGCCACCCCTGAGACAGCCAGCGCGGCCCTCGTGGTAGAGCGGGAAGAGCAAGTCTGTGCTAAGAAGAGGGCCGGGGTCCCCGGGAAGACATTGCATGGGGATGCGTCAGCTGGGGGCGCGCCTCAGGAGGCCTTCGCCACCCCTCAAGAGGCCGTGAGGACCCCAGGCAACGTGCCTCAGGAGGCCCTGTTGGCCTCAGGCGACGCCGACACCATGCTCCTTCGCCACCCCTAAGGAGGCCCCCGCGGCCGCCGACACCATGCTCCCAGAGGCCCCCGTAGCCGCTAACGCCACGTCTCTGGGAGACCCCACGGCTCCATCCCTCGAGTCTTCCAACGATGGTGACATGGACACTACGATCACGTGCCACGTCGAGCGTCATGTGTACTACATCAGCACGGTGCTAAGGGACGCGCGCGAGCACTACCCCATGCAGCAAAAGCTCCTCCTTGTGCTACTTGTCTCCTCCCGGAAGCAGCGCCACTACTTCCAGTGCAACCCTATTAGGGTCGTCTCTACCTACCCCCTGGAGCAAATCTTGCGCAGCCCCAACGCCGCGGGCAAGGTCGCCGAATGGAATATCGAGTTGCAAGCCTTCCAACTAGAGTTCTGCACCACCAGGGTCATCAAAGGCGCGGCTCTGGCTGACTTAACAGCATAATGGACGAACCCGTACGAGGAGGAGCCTCGGGACGATAAGCCCCTCCTGCCCGGGGACGAGGCGCCCGGGGGATGGGTCCTGTGCTTCTATGCCACTTTCTCCAGGCAGGGAGCGGGGGCTGGCGCCGTACTCACTTCGCCAGAGGGGGATAAGCTCCTCTACACGGTCCAGGTGTGCTTCGGGCATGACAAGAAGGTCTCCAACAACATCGCGGAATACGAGGGCCTCATTGCCGGCCTCAAGGCTGCCTCCACCGTCGGTGTCAAGCGCCTCGTCAACTTCTCCAACAAAAAGTACAAGCCCAAGGACGAGCACATGGCAGCCTACCTGGAGGAGGTACGCAAACTCGAGAGACGCTTCTTTGGTTTGGAGCTGCAGCACATCCCGCGTGGCGCCAACAAGGAGGCCGACGACATTGCCAAGCGAGCGTCTCGCCGGGAGGCCCAAAGCCCCGGTGTCTTCGAGGAAAGGCTCCTCAAGCCATCTGCCGTGCCGCCTACCATCGGCGCCACACAGTTGCGTGAGGAGCTACCACCCACACCACCAACGGGCGCGCCGGACTGTGGCTGGCCCTGGGGGGACCGCTTGCTGCTGGCGCTAGAGCCTCAGGAAGGCGGCTGGGCCGACGAATTCAAGGCGCGACCTCCCAGCGGAAGATGCGGAAGCAGAGCGCGTCGCCCGACAAGCCACCGCTTACTGCCTGCGAGACGACAAGTTGTACCTTAGGCGGCCTAATGATGTCTCGCTGCGGTGCATCTCGAAGGAACAAGGGCGCGAGCTTCTCACCGACATCCATGGAGGAGATTGTGGGCACCACTCCTCGTCACACACCTTTGCCGGTAAGGCGTTCCGCTGTGGTTTTTATTCGCCTACTGCACTTCGCGACGCTGCCGAGCTGGTCAAGTCTTGTGAAGCCTGCCAGTTCCATGAAAAGCAAATCCACCAGCCCTCACAAGGGCTCCAGACGATTCCGCTCTCTTGGCCCTTCGTGGTGTGGGGGCTCGATATACTGGGCCCTTTCCCTCGCACGGCTGGCGGATACCGGTACCTTTATGTCACCATCGACAAATTCACCAAGTGGGCGGAGGTCGAGCCCGTCCGCACCATCCCGGCTGGCTCAGCCGTCAAGTTCATCAAGGGCCTCGGGTGCCAGTTCAGCATCGCCAACCGCATCATCCCCGACAATGGCTCCCAATTTACAAGTGGCCTCCTCAAATCATATTGTGCTAACCTTGGTATGCAGATATGCTATGCTTCCGTGGCCCATCCCAGAAGCAATGGCCGGGCTGAGCGGGCCAACGCCAAGGTCCTCAAGGGCCTCATGACGAGGAGCTTCAAGAGGAAGCTTGAGGCCTGTGGGAAGGGGTGGCTGGATGAGCTACAGTCCGTGTTGTGGTCCATCCGCACCATCGCGACTAATCTCACCGGCGAAACCCCCTTTTTCCTCATCTATGGGGCCGAGGCGGTCCTTCCGTCGGAGCTTAAGCATGGTTCCCCGCGGGTCTTGGCATTCAACAAGGCGCATCAGGATGAACCACGGGAGACCGACCTTTTGCTTCTCGAGGAGGCCCGCCGCCAGGCCGCCCATCACGTCCCGAGGTACCAGCAGGCCTTGCGGCGCTACCATAGCCGCAACATCCGTCCTCGCACCCTCGAGGTCGGGGACCTCGTCCTACGACGGGTCCTCACCAGAGAGGGCCTCCACAAGCTCTCGCCCATGTGGGAAAGCCCCTTTAGGGTTGCCCATGTCTCCAGGCCAGGCGCGGCCCGCCTGGAGATGGAGGACGGGGTTCCCGTGCAAAACGCATGGAACATACATCACCTCCACAAGTTCTACCTGTGACACTCTCACGTAAAAATGAGTGGGGCTGTACACGCCCCGGAGCCTCCTGACGCGCCACACCCTGGCCTCGGCAGGACTCCCGCCCACGCTCAAGTCGAAGCCCCATGCTCCGCGCTGGCGGAACAACTATCGAACCGCGACAATGCACATGCCCAAGTGGAAGCCCCATGCTCCGCATTGGCGGAACAACTGTCGAACCACGACTATGCCCACGCCCAAGTGGAAGCCCCATGCTCCGCGCTGGCGGAACAACTGTCGAGCCGCGACTATGCTCACGCCCAAGTGGAAGCCCCATGCTCCGCGCTAGTGTAGCGGTCAAATCATGATCATACCCACGCCCAAGTGGCGGCGATGGCGCCCTGCGGACCGCACCAAGCTCGGGGATGCCCCGAGCCGGGTGAGGGAGCCGCCCTTCCATCCGATTGTAAATAACTTTGTTGCCCCCCTTAAGAAAAAGCTTTGGTTTTCCCGAGTCTTGCGGTGTTTTGTTGAAGTTCTTTGGCAAACCGTGTGTTTGTTGACTCCCTCATGTACTTCGCGCGAGCGGGGGCTGGACACGGTGCCTAAACCTGGATCAGCCCCGGCGGCATCGGAAGCCCAAGTGGCGGGCTCCGAGCCGCGGGCCGGTTCTCGTGCGTACCACCTCACCAAGACTCATCGTGTCTGGTCTCCTCACGCGACGCACACGAACGAGCCAATGAGAGCACGCCGTTCTGGAGGCAGAACCCCCCGGGCAGGACCCATGCGCGCGGGACCGTTTATGGTCGGAGGGCGGCTCACCGAACATTTTGCCTCAGGAGCCCACGCTTATTCCCGGCACCCTCGCCCCCTGGTCTTGTTCGGTCTCGACCTGGGTTACTAGCGGCGACTGGAAATTGCGATATAGCCAAGTTTTAACGACGGCAAGAACGGAAGCAAGCGCAAAGAACAAACAGAGAGGGAACCCCCACTAGATCGTAAGTACTTCCTACAGCGACAAAAGGTTCAAACAGGGGCCGTTGACTCCACGCTTTGACGGAATCATGGCCAAACACTAACAAGAAGACAAAAGGTAATCTAAGGAGACGCATTGCTTCCATCACCGTCGATGCCTTCGCGTTCATCGGTTCCTCTCTTGACCCTCGCGGTCGTCAGGACTGAACTGCACGCTCAGCGTGTCCACATGGTCTTCCACTGCTTCCCCCAGGGCATCACGGATCACCTCAGACAGTGGGGCTATCACAGCCTCGAAATCAAAGCGAGAATTGGCGCGGAGCAGATGACTGAAGACGCGCGTTAATGCCTGGGCAAGAACGTCGCGGCACTCTTCCTTGACAATCATGCCCACCACCACGACCTTGCTGAAGAAGTCGAGGTAACCGACGTCATCAGGCACAAGGGGATTAGGGATGTCCACTCTGTAGATGGAACCCAGGGCGCGCTGGGCCCGCCGCCCGAGGCTTTGAAACATCTGGGAAAGCACATGTTGTCGCCCCCGAGCCCGGTTCGCATCGTCCGTCTCCTGTTCCACGAGGGACGCAACGCCCCGCACCTGTTCCTGAAGGGACACCAGTTCGGCTTCGGCGTCAGCTTGGGCTTTCAGCGCAACCTCCCGCCGCCTCTCTGCCTCGGTCAACATCTCCTGGAGGCCATCTATTTCATGTTGCAGCTCCTAGTGCCGCGCCTTGAAGCGGCTCTCCTGTAGCACCAGCTTATCGCTGAGCTCTTTGGTAAGGGCCTTACGAGCTCGCTCAACCCTCAAGTCGGCGTCCTCCTGGATCTTTTTCTCTTTAGCTGCGAGGTTGGAATTGGCCTTCTTCAGGCGCTCGTCAAAAGAGGCCATGGCGGTGGTCACGTCGCGATCCAACGTCTCCAGCCGCTCGCGCTCCACGCTCTACTCCAACGATGTCAGGGCGAGATCTTGCTCGAGGGCCCGGAGGCTTGCCTCGTGTGCCGCCAGCCCTTCATCATGGGCGGAGAAACCGCTCCTCCGCTCTTAGAGCCGCCACCCCAGGGCGGCTTTCGAGGTCAGGAGTTCCTACTCGTGGGCTTCTGCTGCTTCACGACGTCGGTCTGCTTCCTCAGCTTCCTGGAGGGCACACTCGCGCGTTGCCTTCGCCTCAGCAACAGATGCTTCACTCTTCAAGCACACTGCTTCATGCTGGCGACGACTCAGCTTGGTGGCGACCTCTAGCTGATGTCACCCGCGCGCCAGGTGCAGCCGCTCCTCAGCAAAGCATGACTTGGCACCCTGGAGCTCAGTATCGAGCTGGCCCAACATGCTCGCGGTGCTCCGGAAAAGGCCGTGTCGGATCGCAGTCCCGAAGCTCACGAGCGCTAGTGCCCAGTCCGGGTTAGGCCCCGTGCCCTCGCTCGCTGAGGAGGCCCCGCGGGCCCCGACATCACCCGGCGGGGGCTGAGAGCTGGCCGACACCTATTCTGCCCCTCCTACGCAGGGCGGTGCATGCCGCGAGTTCGGGGCCCCCTCGACGCGTCTGGGTTCGCGGGCTCGGCCCTGAGCGGCCGCAACGGCCGGCAGCTCCGCTCCTGTCAGCTCGACGCCCGCCTCGGCCACGGGCGCACCTGAGGCCGTTGGGCGGTCTCCCGAAGGCACCTCTTGAGGGTCCACTAACGCGTCCCCATGAGCAGCGCCCGCTGCGGGGGCGGGAGGGAAAGTGGTCGTTCCGAGCGCCGCGCCCCCGACAAGAGGTGGTGGAAACGCCCTATGCATGGGCGCGTCAGCTGCTGACGTGGCTTGAGACTGCGTCGGTATTTCCCCAAAGAGGAAGGGATGATGCAGCACAGCGATGGTAAGTATTTCCCTCATTTATGAAAGCAAGGTTATCGAACCAGTAGGAGGATCACCAACACCCAATAAGCAGCACCTGCACACAAACAACAAATACTTGCAACCCGACGTGAAAGAGAGGTTGTCAATCTCTCTACGGTAAAAATATAGATTAGGTAGTGATACATAGGAGAGATAGATCTCTCAAGAACACAAATAAAAAGGGTAAATATGCAACAATATATTTTTGCGTTTTTGGTTTTATAGATATAAAAACAAAGAGTGCAAAAACGTAGATCGAAAAGCAATATGATGGAAAAGTAGACCCGGGGGGCGTAGGGTTCACTAGTGGCTTCTCTCATGAGTATAGCACATGGTGGGTGAACAAATTACTGTTGGGCAATTGATAGAAAATCGAATAGTCATGACGATATCCAAGGAGATGATCATTATATATGCATCACGTCCAAGATAGATAGACCCACTCCTGCCTGCATCTACCTCTATTACTCCACACATCGACCGCTATCCAGCATGCATCTAGTGTATTAAGTTCATGGAAAAATGGAGTATTGCAATAAGAACGATGACATGATGTAGACAAGATCTATTCATGTAGGAATAGACCCCCATCTTGTTATCCTTAATAGCAACGATACATGCGTGTGTTGCTGCCCCTTCCGTCACTGGGAAAGAACACCGCAAGATCGAACCCATCACAAAGCACCTCTTCCCATGGCAAGAAAAATCGATCTAGTCGTACTAACTAAACCAAAGATTCGAAGAAGAAATACGATGCTATAAGCAATCATGCATATAAGAGATCAAAGAAGACTCAAATAATATTCATGGATAGAAACTGATCATGAACTCAAAATTCATCGGATCACAACAAACACACCGCAAAAGTTTACATCAAATAGGTCTCCAAGAGACCATTGTATTGAGAATCATAGGAGAGAGAGAGAAGAAGCCATCTAGCTACTGACTACGGACCCGTAGGTCTATGGTGGACTACTCACGCATCATGGGAGAGGCACCTATGCGGAAGATGAACCCCTCCGTGATGGTGTTTAGATTGGATCTCGCGGTTCTGAAACTTGTGGCGGCTGGAATTGTGTTTCGTCGACTCCCCTACGGTTTTTGGAATATTTGGGAATTTATAGGCATCAGAGGCGGTGCGAAAGGGGGCCGAGGAGGGCACAACCCATCAGGGCGCGCCGGGGCCCCCCTTGCGCGCCCTGGTGGGTTGTGCTCTCCATAGCCCACCTCTCCGGCAGTTGTTTGGCCCACTGGGTGTCTTCTGGTCCAGAAAAAATTTCCAAAAAGTTTCGTCGCGATTGGACTCCGTTTGGTATTTATTTTCTGCGATGTAAAAAACAAGCAAAAACAGCAACTGGCACTTTGGCAGTATGTCAATAGGTTAGTCCCAAAAAATGATATAAAGTGGTAATAAAATGATGGTAAAACATCCAAGAATGATAATATAACAGCATGGAACAAGCAAAAAGTATAGATACGTTGGACACATATCAGCTGCCCCAAGCTTAATTCCTACTCGTCCTCGAGTAGGTAAATGATAAAAACAGAATTTTTGATGTGGAATGATGCCTAACATGTTCGTCACATTCTTTTCTTTTGTATAGCATGGACATTTGGACTTATAATGATTCAAAGCAATAGTCTAGTTTTAACATAATGACTTCAATACTCAAGCATGTCAACAAACAACCATGTCTTTGAAAATATCAACACTAAAGAAAGTTATCCCTAGCCCATCATGCGCAATCATTGATCCATTCATGAAACACACTCAAATATTAGCTATGCCCAATGCTCAAGTACGATCATAGTGCCCCCTAGTTGGTGCTTATAAGAGAGGATGGAGACTTAAAGCAAAAATAAAAATTTCATAAAGTAAATAGATAGGCCCTTCGTAGAGGGAAGTAGGGATTTGTAGAGGTGCCAGAGCTCAAGGTTTAAAATTGAGAGAGAGAAATATTTTGGGTGGCATGCTTTTCCTGTCAACGAAAACGACAAAGTAGCTCACAATACTTTCCATGCTATATCATAGGCGGTTCCCAAACAGAAAATAAAGTTTATTCCTTTTTCCACCAAACTTTCACTTTCCATGGCGGGCCGTATCCACGGTTGCCTTCCATACCAACACATTCCAAGGAATTTATTATTTGACAACATAAAGTAATTTTTTTTTCTTTTTCATTTCGGGAATGGGCATCCCTATTACCGCCGCACTCTCATGCAATGACAAGTGAATAAACACTCATCTTGAGAATAACACATCTAGCATGGAAAAATATTGGACACCCCCCACTGTTCCATGAGCGGTACGAGCACACAAAAGAGAAAATTTATTTTCAAAATTTAGAGATGGCACATACAAATTTGCTTGGAACAGCATGGAAATACTGCATATAGGTAGGTATGGTGGACTCATTAGGAAAAACTTGGTTTAAGGATTTTGGATGCACAAGTAGTATTTCTACTTAGTACAAATGAAGGCTAGCAAATAGATTGGGAAGCAACCAAACCAAAAAACGAAAATTCACATAACTGAGCATTGAACATAACTAACACCGAATAATGCACCACAAGTAGGATGTAATTTCATTGCATAACTACTGACTTTCGTGCATGCATAGGGAATCACAAACCTTAACACCAATATTCCTACTAAACATAATTACTCATCAACATGACTCACATATTACTATCATCATGTTTCAAAACTATTACAAGGAATCAAGTTTAATTTGTCCAATGATCTTCATGAAAGTTTTTATTATATCCTCCTTGGATATCTATCACTTTGGGACTAGTTTCATATATTGCCATTGCTTTTTGGCAAGCTCAAACAAATTTAAGTGAAGCACATGAGCATAAAGATTTCATCTCTCAAAAAGGTATAAGTGAGGCATGAGAGGATTTCTTCAAAATTTACTAACTCTCAAATTAATATAAGTGAAGCATGAGAGTATTTCTACAAAAGTTTCCAAGCACACCGTGCTCAAAAAGATATAAGTGAAGCACTAGAGCAATTTCTATAGCTCAAAAAGTTTAAGGGAAGCACATAGAGCAATTCTAACAAATCATAGCATGATTGTGGCTCTCTCAAATAGGTGTGTAAAGCAAGGATACAAAGGAAAAACTAACAAACAAAGCAAGCAAAGATACAAGATGCTCCAAGCAAAACACATGATATGTGACAAATAAAAATATAGCTCCAAGTAAAATACCGATGGTCGTTAGAAGAAAGAGGGGATGCCACTCGGGGGCATCCCCAAGCTTAGTTGCTTTTTTATCTTTGGATATATCTTGGGGGTGTGGTAGCATCCCCAAGCTTAGGCTTTTGCTACTCCTTATTCCTTCATCCATCGTGATCCCACCCAAAACTTGAAAACTTCAATCACACAAAACTCAACAAAATCTTCGTGAGATCCGTTAGTATAAGAAAGCAAATCACTACTTTACGTACTGTTGCAAACCCATTCATATTTTGTTATTGCATTATACCTACTGTATTTTAACTTTACCATGGCTTATACCCCCCAATACAAACCATAGATTCATCAAAACAAGCACACAATGCAACGAAAACAGAATCTGTCTTAAACAGAATAGTCTGTAGTAATCTGTACTATACCCATACTTCTGTAACTCTTAAAATTCTGAAATATTAGGACAACGTAAGGAATTTGTATAGAAACACCATGTTAAAATTTCAGCTCAAGATCACGATCCATCAAAAAATGAAAATTCATATACTGGAAGCAAAGTTAAAGTAAAAATTTATTAATTCATTGGGTTGCCTCCCAACAAGCGCTATCGTTTTACGCCCCTAGCTAGGCATAATGATTTCAATGATGCTCACATAAAAAAAAAGTAGTAATTGAAATATGCAAAAGAGCATCATGAATCTCATGACAAACACATTTAAGTATAACCCACTTCCTATGCATAGGGATTTTTGAGCAAACAATTTATGGGAACAAGAATCAACTAGCATAGGAAGGCAAAACAAGCATAACTTCAAAACTTTGAACACATAGAGAGGAAACTTGATATTATTGCAATTCCTACAAGCATATGTTCCTCCCTCATAATAAATTTCAGTAGCATCATGAAGAAATTCAACAATATAACCATCACATAAATTTCATGATGCACAAGCATAGAATTTTCATTACTCTCCACATTAGCAAATTCCTTATCATCCATGGTAGTGGGAGCAAACTCAACAAAATAACTATCATGAGACACTTGATTGACATAACCACGTTGCAAATTAAAACCATGATGATAAGTTTTATGGTTATCATTACTCATTATAGCATACGTTTCATCACCATCATCATGAATAGGAGGCATGCAATCATCATAATAAATTTGCTCATCAAAACTTCGGGGACTAAAAATATCATCTTCATCAAACATAGCATCCCCGAGCTTGTGGCTTTGCATATCATTAGCATAATTGACATTAATAGAATTTATGGTAACATCATCACAATCATGCTTTTCAATCACGGAGCTATCGTGAATCACCTTATAAATTTCTTCTTTCAACACTTCATCAAAATTTTCAGATTCATGATTTTCAAGCAAAACTTCATAGAGATAATCAATTGCACTCAACTCACTAGCAATTGGTTCATCATAATTTGATCTTTTGAAAAGATTAGCAAGTGGATGAGGAACCATATCGATGGATTTTTAGCAAGCGAAGATGTAAGCAAATAGAAGGCACATGGCAACACAAGCAAAGATAGCAAACAAGAGATCTGACGAGGAGAAGGCAAACGAAAAAGAGGGCAAATAAAACGGAAAATTGGTGAAGTGGGGGAGAGGAAAACGAGAGGCAAATGGCAAATAATGTAATTGCAAGGAGATGAGATTTGTGATTAGGAACCTGATAGATGATGGTGGAGTCCCCTCGGCGCCTACGATAGGCACGTAGAAGAGACCGCTTCCTCCCCGGCAACGGCGCCAGAAATTCCTTTGACGTGGCTTGAGACTGCGTCGATATTTCTCCAAAGAGGAAGGGATGATGCAGCACAGCGACGGTAAGTATTTCCCTCAGTTATGAAACCAAGGTTATCGAACCAGTAGGAGGATCACCAACACCCAATAAGCAGCACCTGCACACAAACAACAAATACTTGCAACCCTAAGTGAAAGAGAGGTTGTCAATCTCTCTACGGTAAAAAGATAGATTAGGTAGTGATAGACAGGAGAGATAGATCTCTCAAGAACACAAATAAAAAGGGTAAATATGCAGCAATATATTTTTGGGTTTTTGGTTTTATAGATCTGAAAACAAAGAGTGCAAAAACGTAGATCGAAAAGCAATATGATGGAAAAGTAGACCCGGGGGCCGTAAGGTTCACTAGTGGCTTCTCTCATGAGTATAGCGCACGGTGGGTGAACAAATTACTGTTAGGAAATTGATAGAAAATCGAATAGTCATGAAGATATCCAAGGCAATGATCATTATATAGGCATCACGTCCAAGATAGATAGACCGACTCTTGCCTGCATCTACCTCTATTACTCCACACATCGACCGCTATCCAGCATGCATCTAGTGTATTAAGTTCATGGGAAAACGGAGTAATGCAATAAGAACGATGACATGATGTAGACAAGATCTATTCATGTAGGAATAGACCCCATCTTGTTATCCTTAATAGCAACGATACATGCGTGTCTTGCTGCCCCTTCTATCACTAGGAAAGAACACCGCAAGATCGAACCCATCACAAAGCACCTCTTCCCATGGCAAGAAAAATCGATCTAGTCGGCCTAACAAAAACAAAGATTTGAAGAAGAAATATGATGCTATAAGAAATCATGCATATAAGAGATCAAAGAAGACTCAAATAATATTCATGGATAGAAACTGATCATGAACTCAAAATTCATCGGATCACAACAAACACACCGCAAAAGTTTACATCAAATAGATCTCCAAGAGACCATTGTATTGAGAATCATAAGTGAGAGAGAGAAGAAGCCATCTAGCTACTGCCTACGGACCCGTAGGTCTATGGTGGACTACTCACGCATCATCGGAGAGGCAGCTATGAGGAAGATGAACCCCTCCGTGATGGTGTTTAGATTGGATCTCGCGGTTCTGGCACTTGCGGCGGCTGGAATTGTGTTTCGTCGACTCCCCTAGGGTTTTTGGAATATTTGGGAATTTATAGGCATCAGAGGCGGTGCAGAGGGGCCCCGTGGAGGGCCCAACCCATTAGGGCGCGTCGGGGCCCCCCTGGCGCGCCCTGGTGGGTTGTGCTCTCCATAGCCCACCTCTCCGGCAGTTGTTTGGCCCACTGGGTGTCTTCTGGTCCAGAAAAAATCTCCAAAAAGTTTCGTCGCGATTGGACTCCGTTTGGTATTGATTTTCTACGAAGTAAAAAATAAGCAAAAACAGCAACTGGCACTTTGGCACTATGTCAGTAGGTTAGTCCCAAAAAATGATATAAAGTGGTAATAAAATGATGGTAAAACATCCAAGAATGATAATATAACAGCATGGAACAAGCAAAAATTATAGATACGTTGGAGACGTATCAGCTGCCCCTCGACGGGGCGCGTCTTCCCCGCATCCCCCAGCCACGGTGGACGGCGGAGGAGTAGGCATCAGGCCTGGAGGCTCCCTAGCCTTTTTGCCCGAATGAGGCCTACACAATAGAAAAGGTCAGATGCCAGGGCGCGTTAGGGTAATCAGGGGGGCAGGATGCTTACTCATCCCTGACGGTCCAATTCCGTTTCTTCAACACCCCCGGCAGTACATCGGCGCCACCCCCACGCTGGGCTCTCCTCTCGTAGCCGGTCCCGTGGGGTGATCGAGGGGCCTCAGCACCGGCCCCAGCCTCCCTCGTGGAGGAAGGATGGGGGCTATGCACTACCCCTTCCTTGAGGGAATGTGGCCTGGAGACTGCGAGCCCAGGACTCTCCGGGCGGCAGGCCTGTTGGGATGAAGAGCCGCCGCCTTCTACGGCTTCGGCAGGAGGTCTGCGGCTACTTGGACCCCCTAGCTCAGGAGTCGCCAGGAAGGGATTGTCCCAGCGTCCCACGTGGCCCTCGGGGAGCAGCCCCCATTGATCGAAGCGGGGTATCCGCTCGGCAAGGGCTACCTTGTTCTTGCAATTATACACAGGGAGCCTGCGGTCAGCAAGCTCGTCGGCCTCTTCGCCAGTCAAGGTCTTAAGTACCCCGCCTAGCACATCGGGCGGCAGGCCATCGGCATGGAACCACATTGTGTCCGTTGGGACAGTGAAGGTCCACATCGGGCGAGAATGGCATTGAAGAGGGGCAATCCTCCAACGGAAGAATTCCCTCATGACCATCGTCACCGTCACCCCCGCGGCCCTCACACACCCGGAGCACATGTTGGCCGCTGTAAGCCGGAGACAGAAGAAGTGTCGAAGCAACGCCACCGAGGGGGCTACGCCCAGGAAAGCCTCGCATAGAAAGGCGAAGGCCGAAAGAAGGAGGATGGATGTCGGCTCAAAGTGCAGCGCGTGAACCTGGTAGTGAGTAAGCACGGCGTTGAAGAAGTCCGAAAACGGAGGAAATAGACCAGAGAAGAGCGCGGGAAGGTGGATGGTGATGTCTACTACGCAACTTTATTCTTGTATACTTTGTTGGGCCTCCAAGCACAGAGTTTTGTAGGACTGTAGCAATTTTCCCTCAAGTGGATGACCTAAGGTTTATCAATCCGTGGGAGGTGTAGGATGAAGATGGTCTCTCTCAAACAACCCTGCAATCAAATACAAGAAATATCTTGTGTCCCCAACACACCCAATACAATGGTAAATTGTATAGGTGCACTAGTTCAGCGAAGAGATGGTGATACAAGCACAATATGGATGGTAGATATAGGTTTTTGTAATCTAAAAATATAAAAACAGCAAGGTAGCAAGTAAAAAAAGTGAGCACAAACAGTATTGCAATGCTTGAAAACAAGGCCTAGGGTTCGTACTTTCGCTAGTGCAATCTCTCAACAATGCTAATATAATTGGATCACATAACCATCCCTCAACGTGCAACGAAGAATCACTCCAAAGTTCTTATCTCGCGGAGAACATAAGAAGAAATTGTTTGTAGGGTACGAAACCACCTTAAAGTTATTCTTTCCGATCGATCTATTCAAGAGTTCGTACTAAGATAACATCAAGTTATCCTTTCCGTTCGATCTATCTAAGAGTTCGTACTAGAATAACACCATATGATACGCATCAACCAACTCTAATGTCACCTAGACACTCCAATGTCACCACAAGTATCCATGAGTTAATTATACGATACGCATCAAACAATTTCAGATTCATAATACTCAATCAACACAAAGAACCTCAAAGAGTGCCACAAGATTTCTATTGGAGAAAGTAGGACAAGAATGTGTATCAACCCCTATGCATAGATTACCCCAATGTCACCGCAGGAATCCGCAAGTTGAGTACCAAAACATATATCAAGTGAATCAATAGAACACCCCATTGTCACCACGGGTATCCGCATGCAAGACATATATCAAGTGTTCTCAAATCCATAAAAGTATTCAATCTGATAACGAAATATCAAAGGGAAAACTCAATTCATCACAACCAGATAGAGAGGGAAACACATCATATGATCCGACTATATTAACAAAGCCCGTGATACATCAAGATCGTGACATCTCAAGAGCACGAGAGAGAGAGAGAGAGAGAGAGATTGAACACCTAGCTACTAGTACATACCCTTAGCCCCGAGGGTGGACTACTCCCTCCACGTCCTGGTCTCCACCGGGATAATGAAGATGGCCACCAGAGATGGATTACCCTCTCCGGCAGGGTACTGGAACATCTCTAGATTGGTTTTTCGTCGATACAGAGAGTTGCGGCGGCGGGGCGGAGAGTCTAGGGTTATTTCTGATAGTTTCTATATTTATAGGATTTTTGGGCGTCAGTTTCACACCAAGATGGGCCACGAGGAGGGCACGATACACCAGGGCGCGCCTGGGCCCTCTGGCGCGCCCTGGTGGGTTGTGCCCACCTCATGGCTCTTCTCTGGTGGTTCTTCGCTCCAATATTGCTTATTTGGTCCAGAAAAATCACCAAAAAGTTTCGGGCGATTCCGAGAACTTTCATTTTCTGCACAAAAACAACACCACGGTAATTCTGCTGAAAACAGCGTCAGTCCAGGTTAGTTCTAAATAAATCATATAGAGTGCATCAAAACCATATAAAAGTATTGTAAACATATATGAATATGGCATGAATACTTCATAAATTATCGATATGTTGTAGATGTATCAGCATCCCCAAGCTTAATTCCTACTCGTCCTCGAGTAGGTAAATGATAAAAGAAATAATTTATGAAGTGTGAATGCTAGCATAATATATAAGTTTGATCATTGATAATTTCAGTCAATTTTCTAGCATTATAACCAGCAAAATTTTCTCATAAAAATCATCATGATAGAGCAATCAATTCACATGTCATGGTTCAAATAATGAATTCTCTTGAAACTTAACAACATATGTTCTTAGTCATCAAACAATTGCAATTCAACTTATTCTCAACAAAGTCTAAGTAAGAGCTCCACATACTCAATCATCATATAGTCTTCTATGATTGCTAGTACTCAAAAGCATATTTTTAGAACAAATGGCATCCATTGAACACAGAGAAAGATAGGGGCTTTATGTTTCGCCTCCCAACTCATTTATCATAGAGATAATTGTCAACAATAATAAATCATGATCAAATATATTTGACTGGATATATATGTTTGATCTTTCCCCACCACATGATGCTTGCCAACTAATAGACTGAGGTTGGAATAAGAAGTTGACTCAACATGAATAGTAAATAACATGAAAGTAAATAGATTGTCCCTTCGCAGATGGAAGCAGGGATTTGCATATGTGCCAGAGCTCATAGCTTAAAACAAAGATAAATATAATTTTGGGAGGTGCACCCTTCCTGTCAACGTTATGACCAAGAGTTATCAATATCTTCCATGTTAAACACAATAGCAGCGGTTCCCAAGCGGTAAAAGTAAAGGTTTACTCCCCCTCCACCAACAACCACACTCCACGGCTAGCCGAATCCACGGGTACCGTCCATACCAACAATATTCCTGGGGGAGTTTTGTTTAATTATTTGTGTTTTTTTTTATTTCAGGACTGGGAATCCCTATTACCGCCCTTCTCGTGCAAGGACAAGTGAATAAACACTCATCATGAGAATAACCCGCTTAACATGGAAGATACTGACCGCCCCCTGTCGCTCCATGAGCGGTCCAGGCACACAAAACAGGTGTTCATTTGAAATTTGAGAGGTGGCACATGCAAATTTACTTGGAATGGCAGTGAAATACCATATATAGGTAGGTATGGTGGACTCTTATAGAAGAAACTTGGCTCAAGGATTTGGATGCACAAGTAGTATCTCTACTTAGTACGAAGTGTTGGCTAGCAAAAGGTTCTAAACAAGCACCACATGCTGGAGGATCCATAACAATATAACTTCTATGCAAATATACACAACCATAACTCATTACGTTGTCTTCCTTGTCCAACTTCAACTAATTTTCTCAAGTTTGAAAATAATTAATGGGTATTCACAATCATAGAAGATGTCCAAGATAATATATTTGTATGTGAGAGTTCTCTTCCTTATACTAATCATTCACGAATTGCTTGTATGACCAATATTGTGATTGTCAAACTTTAATAGATTTTACTTTCTAAACCAGATCTGAAGCTACTACTAAGCATAAAACACATTGATAATTTCATATTTATGATATTTCATTGATTCACAATTTACTCATAGGATATAAGTGAAGCACACGAGTAAATGACAAGCTACTCTCAAAAGATATAAGTGAAGATCAATGAGTAGTCAAACAATTAAGTAGCTATGTGAGGACTCTCTCTCTTAATGAAGATTTTCAGATCTAAGTATTTTATTCAAACAACAAACTAAACAAAAATAGAACTCCAAGAATAGCACGCATCATGTGAACGAATAAAAGTTTAGGCTCAACATAGGCTAACCGATAGTTGACGAAGAGAGGTGGGATGCGTAGCATCCTCAAGCTTAGATGCTTGAGACTTCTTGAAATATTTACTTGGGGTGCCTTGGGCATCCCCAAGCTTGAGCTTTTGTATCTCATTCAATCCTCTCATATCCCGGTTTCACCTAGGTCTCAAAAACTTCATCCACACAAAACTCAAAAAGAAACCGTGAGATAGGTTAGTACACATAATAATAAATCAACTCTTTATGTACTGCCAAGACAAGTTGCATAATAATTTCAAACATCATCTACTTTTTACTATCATTTCCACAATTTATATCTACCAATATAGGCTATGGAAACTATAGGATAAGTAGATAACAAAACTATGACAGCAATCTGTCCAAACAGAACAGTCTGTAGCAATCTATTAAACCAGCATACTTCTGTAACTCAAAAAATTTATGAAAATTTAGGACATGCTAAATAATTTATATGAAAATACTGTGTAAAAGAAACTTTCCACATTCCAGTAAAATATGAAAATTCAAACACTACAACAAAAGTTTCTGTTTTCACACAGCACATATCAAACATGCAATGCAAGCATCCTAAGGCAATTCTTGGAACTTCTTATTGAAAAACAAGATTATAAATAACACCTAACAGAAAATAACAAAATATAATGACGATCCAAGCAAAGCACATATTATGTGACGAATAAAAATATAGCTCTAAGTAAGATATACCGATAATGTTGAAGATGAGAGAGGGGATGCCTTCCGGGGCATCCCCAAGCTTAGGCGCTTGAGTTCCATGGATATTACCTTGGCGGTTCCTTGGGCATCCCCAAACTTAGGTTCTTGTCACTCCTTATTCTCCTCATATCGGTGTCTCACCAAAACTTGAAAACTTCAATCACACAAAACTTAACGGAACTTCGTGAGAAGGGTTAGTGTAATAAAGATAAATCATTCACTTAGGTACTGTCAAGACAAGATTCATAATTGTTCCCACATGATACCTAGTGTATTCTATCATTCCCATAATTTATACCACTAAATATAAGCTATGGAAACACTAAAACAAGCAAACTATGCATGCAAAACAGAATCTGTCAAAAACAGAACAGTATGTGAAGATCTGTAGTATACCCATACTTCCCTGTCTCTAAAAATTCGAAAAAATTCGGAAAACCTGAAGAATTTGTATATTAATATTGTGTAAAAATTTCAGATCATTATCACGCTCCAGTAAAAAATGAACATTCCTGTACTTGAGTCAAAAGTTTCTGTTTTGGTTCAGCATGAATTCTACTCATCTTGTGAGTCATCCCAAAGGCTTTACTTGGCACTTTATTGAAATAAAAGACACAAAACATGATTAATACCGTAGCTTAATCATGTGAACACTCAAAAACATAAAGTAAAAGTGTTGGGTTGTCTCCCAACAAGCGCTTTTCTTTAATGCCTTTTAGCTAGGCATGATGATTTCAATGATGCTCACATAGGAATAGTAATTGAAACATGCACGAGAGCATCATGAATCTCATGACAAGCACATTTATGTCTAACCCACTTCCTATGCATAGGGATTTTGTGAGCAAACAATTTATGGGAACAATAATCAACTAGCATAGGAAGGCAAAACAAGCATATCTTCAAAACTTTTAACACATAGACAGGAAACCTGATATTATTGCAGTTCCTACAAGCATATGTTCCTCCCTCATAATATTTTTCAGTAGCATCATGAAGGAATTCAAAAATATAACTATCACATAAAGCATTCTTTTCATGATGCACAAGCATAGAATATTTATTACTACCCACACAAGCAAAATTCTTCTCATTCAAAGTAGTGGGAGCAAACTCAACAAAATAACTATCATGTGACACTTGATTGGCATAACCAAATTGAACATTAATATCACGATGACAAGTTTCAAAGTTACTATCACTTTTTATATCATACATATCATCATCATAATCATCATAGATAGGAGGCATGCCGTCATCATCATAAATTTTCTCATCAAAACTTGGGGCACCAAAAATACCATCTTCATCAAACATAGCATCCCCAAGCTTGTGGCTTTGCATATCATTAGCATCATGGATATTCTTAGAATTCATACTAACAATATTTCTATCACTCTCATCATTCAAGGAATTCTCATTAAGTATTTTCATAATTTCTTCGTCTACCAATTGAGCACAATTTTCTGACTCCTTATTTTCACGAAAGACATTATAAAGACGATACAAATGATGCAACCTAAGCTCCATTTTTTTAGTTTTCTTTTATAAAACCAAACTAGTGATAAAACAAGAAACAAAAAGATTCAATTGCAAGATCTAAATATATACCTTCAAGCACTCACCTCCCTGGCAACGGCGCCAGAAAAGAGCTTGATGTCTACTATGCAACTTTATTCTTGTAGACTTTGTTGGGCCTCCAAGCGCAGAGTTTTGTAGGACAGTTTCAATTTTCCCTCAAGTGGATGACATAAGATTTATCAATCCGTGGGAGGTGTAGGATGAAGATGGTCTCTCTCAAACAACCCTGCAATCAAATACAAGAAATCTCTTGTGTCCGCAACACACCCAATACAATGGTAAATTGTATAGGTGCACTAGTTCGGCGAAGAGATGGTGATACAAGTGCAATATGGATGGTAGATATAGGTTTTTGTAATCTGAAAATATAAAAACAGCAAGGTAGCAAGTAACAAAAGTGAGCACAAACGGTATTGCAATGCTTGAAAACAAGGCCTAGGGTTCGTACTTTCGCTAGTGCAATCTCTCAACAATGCTAATATAATTGGATCACATAACCATCCCTCAACGTGCAACAAAGAATCACTCCAAAGTTCTTATCTAGCGGAGAACATAAGAAGAAACTGTTTGTAGGGTACGAAACCACCTTAAAGTTATTCTTTCCGATTGATCTATTCAAGAGTTCGTACTAAGATAACATCAAGTTATCCTTTCCGTTCGATCTATCTAAGAGTTCGTACTAGAATAACACCATATGATACGCATCAACCAACTCTAATGTCACCTAGATACTCCAATGTCACCACAAGTATCCATGAGTTAATTATACGATACGCATCAAACAATTTCAGATTCATAATACTCAATCCACACAAAGAACCTCAAAGAGTGCCCCAAGATTTCTATTGGAGAAAGTAGGACAAGAACGTGTATCAACCCCTATGCATAGATTACCCCAATGTCACCGCAGGAATCCGCAAGTTGAGTACCAAAACATATATCAAGTGAATCAATAGAACACCCCATTGTCACCACGGGTATCCGCATGCAAGACATATATCAAGTGTTCTCAAATCCATAAAAGTATTCAATCCGATAACGAAATCTCAAAGGGAAAACTCAATTCATCACAACCAGATAGAGAGGGAAACACATCATATGATCCGACTATATTAACAAAGCCCGTGATACATCAAGATCATGACATCTCAAGAGCACGAGAGAGAGAGAGAGAGATTGAACACATAGCTACTGGTACATACCCTTAGCCCCAAGGGTGGAATACTCCCTCCTCGTCATGGCCTCCGTCGGGATAATGAAGATGGTCACCGGAGATGGATTACCCTCTCCGGCAGGGTACTGGAACATCTCCAGATTGGTTTTTCGTCGATACAGAGAGTTGTGGCGGCGGAGCAGAGAGTCTAGGGTTATTTCTGATGGTTTCTATATTTATAGGATTTTTGGGCATCGGTTTCACGCCAAGATGGGCCACGAGGAGGGCACGATACACCAGGGCGCGCCTGGTCCCTCTGGCGCGCCCTGATGGGTTGTGCCCACCTCGTGACTCTTCTTCGGTGGTTCTTCGCTCCAATATTGCTTATTTGCTCCAAAAAAACACCAAAAAGTTCCGGGCGATTCCGAGAACTTTCATTTTCTGCACAAAAACAACACCACGGTAATTCTGCTGAAAACAGCGTTAGTCCGGGTTAGTTCTAAATAAATCATATAAAGTGCATCAAAACCACATAAAAGTATTGTAAACATAGATGAATATGGCATGAATACTTCATAAATTATGAATATGTTGGAGACGTATCAGATGGCGACGGTGGTGGCATCCAGATCATGGTCAGCCTCCATTCGTTGAAATGGGCCGCAGTCATCGGGAGGACCTTATCGAGCCTCTCGCGGTTGAGCACCGTGGACTTGCCCGGGGCAGGCTCTGGTGCCGCTGGCATGTCCGCCGCCGCCGTCGCATTCTTTCTCTTGACAGGGGGGGGCACCATTGCGACAAGGCAAGATGGAAAGCGGCGGAGGTTTGGCAAAAGAAGGGCAGCCTTGCGGAAGAAGGAAGGGGCAAGAAGGCGAATGCAAGACACGGAAGAGCAATGATGGCCCTGAACCGCGCGCAGGCTTTACGTCAGCCCGGGCGGTTGCCGAGACGTCGTGGGGAGTGGGGGCGTCCCATGTCGCATCGTGCGCCACACGTTGCGACTGGCCCATAGGATGTTGGGGCCCGCGTCGTTTCGCCCCTCCGACTGGCGGAATCGTGCACGCCGTGGGCCCGGGGGCCACTGTTGGGCTCCTAGGACTGGGGGTACCCAGGGCCGTCTGCGTGAGGCCCAAGACATGACGCATGGCGTAGGCTCAGTAAAGCCCGCCATAGGCTTCACGGGCGAGGCCCTCACGAGGGCCCCCGCCTCTCGAGGCATCCGGCGAAAGGCGTCTCCGGGATCCTCTTGAGGACGCCCGCGCGAGGTTGTCTCCCAGGGCTACCCCCCGTGGGCTCCGCTAGGCAAACTAATCAAAGGTGGCTTAGCGGGCCCCTACTGCCCTGCACCTTCACGTGAGCGACGCACGTCATGCCAAGCGGCGCTAGGAGCCGTGCCAGCAGGCACGTAGGAGGAAGTTTCCTCGTCTGTGCTAAGGAAGCGGGGCCAGCTCGTTCGCTCCCAAAGTAACCACCCAAAGGTTTCCTGTTTGGTGCAAGAGGACCAAGGCAGAGGGCTCGCCAGGACAGAGGTCATCCCCGAGCCCACCAGCGCGTCACGAAGAGAGGCTTTTTGCAGGGGAAGACTACTTTTGTCAGGATAAGCTGCAGTCCTGTCCCCCATCAAACTGGCGCTTGTGGCAACCATTCCCGCGTGATATTTTTGGGGGAAGAGGACCAAAGCCGGTATAAAGGAGACTGTCAGGCCTGTGGGACAGGGGGTACTCAGGCCCGTCTGCCTGCGGCCCAGGGCACGACACGTGTCTCGGGCGTGGAGATTTCCCCCCGCCGAGCCTCAGGAACAAAACCCTCGCGAGGGACCCGCTCTCGCGAGGCGCACGGCAGCGGGCATCGTCAGGAGGCCGATATAATTGCCCCCAAGGTCGCCTCCAGGAGTCTCGTCGCAAGGCCCTATCCCGAGGTGGTCCGCGAGAGCCTTTACGGGGCCTAGTGGCCAAGGACAGTGCGACGTGGACGAGCGGCCCTGCCCCTTCACGTGGCTGACGCGACTCGCAAAGAGCGGCCCCCAGGGTCGCACCAGATGGCACGGACAGAGAGAGTTTCCTCTTTGGTGATAGAGGAGCAACGCCAGTTCGCGGGTTCCCAAAGCAACCCTCAAAGGTTTCCGTTCTCGTGCAAGAAGAACAAGACTGAGGGCTCGGCATGATGGATGTCACCCCCGAGCCCACGAGCACGTCACGACGGAGAGCTTTGGTAGGCGAAGACCACTTTTGTCAAGATAGGCTGCAGTCCTGTCCCCCTTCAAACTGGCCGTTGTGGCAACCCTTCCCGCCTTGTGTTTTCGGGGGAAGAGGACCAAGGACAATATAAGAGCAGGGACCGGCCACCATAAAAGAGAGAACCATGGGCAAGCAAGAACACACCTTATACACATCCCCATCCTCAAGCAATCCACCAAGCAGGAGTAGGGTTTTACACCACGAGGTGGCCGGAACCTGGGTAAACTATGTGTCCCTTGTTCATCTTCCTTAGCTCGAGCCGCCGGAGAGTCACCGTTAGGTTGTGAAGTAGAGTAGGGTAGGAGAGCGAGTGCACCACAATGTTCGAACCTTTTTGGGTCCCCGGAGCCCCGATTCCGACATTTGGCGCGCCAGGTAGGGATGCGTCGATGTTCTCCAGCTCCATTTTGACTCTGGCTTCACGAACCCCATGGCCGACGCTCGCCGTGTGCGCGCTGAGTGCAGGGCGGCCCGGGTTGTTCAGACCGCCCCAGTTGGCCGAGGTGGTCGTCGCCACTCCGCCGGCACCGAGGGCGCGGCGGCCACCGACCCCGCAGCCCGCGAGCAGCCGGACTCCTCCGCGCACCCCTCTGTGAGGCGGGAGGGCCGCACATCCACGGCTTCCTCCTCCCACGCTCGCGTCGAGCGGGTGAACGCACAGGCGGCGCTGCTCATGGCACGCGAGTTGCTCCGCTACCGCCCTGCGGACGCCGGCTACTATGCGTGGCTGGGCCGTATCACGGAACTCCTCACCACCGCCGGGGAGGACCCGGTGCCCTCAAAGTTCACTTCGCCCCCCGCCATCTTGCGCGGGCGACCTGGCTCATGGAGCGCCTCCGTCCCCTCCCTTGCACGATGATCGGGTCGAACCCCGGCGTGACGCGCGCCCCCGTGACCAGCGCCATGAAGCACCCCCGCGGGACCAGGACGAGGCTAGCTGCCAGATCGTGAACCGTGCGGCGCCTAACGCGCACGCGGTCCTTGACCAGCAGCGCCAACGTCAGGACCGGGTCGCGCAAGATGTGGCTGCGGCTGGGCGCCAGAACCGGGCTGCTCTCGCGCGTGGCGGTCCTTCGAGCACTGTGGGCTGCCGGGCCTTCACCCGTGAGCTTCGCAGGGTGGTTTGGCCTGCCAAGTTCAAGCCCGAGCTGCCCCCGCGCTACGAAGGCACCCTCGGCCTCATGGAGTTTCTTCAGCTTTACGCGCTGAGCGTTGAGGCAGCGGGCGGCGACGACAAGGTCATGGCGAACTGGCTCCCGATGGCCCTCAAGGACGGCGCACGGTCCTGGCTCCTGAATCTGACCGAGGATTTGGTCTCTTCGTGGAGTGAACTATGTGAGCTATTCATCACCAACTTCAAGGGCACGCATGACCGTCCCCTCTCCATCAACGACCTGTGGCGCGTGAAGCAGCGTCCTGGAGAAACCCTGCGCAAATACATCCAGCGGTTCAGCCAGGTGCGCAATAAGATCCCTTGCGCCACGGATGACGCCGTCATCATGGCGTTCACCAACGGCGTCAAGGACCTCAAGATGTGTGAAAAGCTCGCCATCAACGACAACCTCAGCTCATCCTTGGAGATGTTCAACATCGCCGACAAATGCGCCAAGGCTGAGGAGGGCCACCTGTTCGCCCACGACGACCCAGATGCCGCACAAGATGATGGCAAGGCCAAGGGAAAGAAGGTCAAGCGCAAGGGCCCCACCGTGCTCGCGGCGGAGCCCGAGCAGAAGCGCGGCCGCGACCATAGCACGTCCGAGAAAGACCACCGCCCGTTCTGCATCTACCATGACCTATACACCCACAACACTGAAGACTGCCAAGAGGTCAGGATCCTCCGAGACGAGCGCTTTGGCCGGCGCCCGGAGCAGAGCGACCGTGGCACTGGCCGCAGAGGTGGTGGCGGCCGTAGTGGCGGCCGGTGGGATGGTCGCGGAGGCAAACCCCGCCAGGGCTGGCAAGAGCAGCCTCGTGACAACGGCCGGCGCGATCAGCCTCGTGAGGTACGTCCTCGGGACAACGCCGCGCTTCCCCCGCTGCCGCCGTCACCAAGGAGGAATGACGACAGCTAGCGCGATGAGGATGCTGGTTCCTATCAGGAGCCTCGCGCGGTGGCTTGCATCCTTGGCGGGGCCCACACCCCTTTATCGAGCCGCCGGTTCAAGAAATTCTCTCGTCAGATGAACGCCGCCCTCCCAAGGCTGGAAGACGCGAAGCCCCTCAAGTGGTCCCAGTATGCCATCTCTTTCGATGCTGGGGAGAGCCTCAAGTCCACGGCCGCCACGGGTGCACTCCCCATGATGTGCACCCCCACCATCAGCAATGTCGCCGTCACCAAGACCCTCATCGACGGAGGCTCGGGCCTCAATGTGCTCTCTGTGGAGACCTTCGACACACTCCAGGTGCCCTACGACCAACTGATGCCGACCAGGCCATTCTCTGGAGTGACCAGCGGCTCCACCACTCCGCTGGGGCAGATCCGCCTCCCCGTCACATTCGGCACGCGCGACAACTAGCACACCGAGCTCATCGACTTCGACGTGGTGCACATCGGCCTCCCGTACAACGCCACCCTAGGATACCCGGCGTTGGCCAAGTTTATGGCAGCAACGCACCACGGCTACAACGTCCTCAAGATGCCGGGATGCAGTGGCGTAATCACCATCGCCTACGATGAAAAGAACACAGTCTGCTCCCTCGAGCGTGCCTACAAGCTTGCCGCAGCGGAGCATCCCGGTGATGCGGGGGATGTTGAGCCTCGCGAGGCCGTGCCCCCAAGGAAGAAGCAGTTGTTGCCCGTCCCAAGCCTCGCCAAGACCAAGAATGCAGCCCCTACCGACGCGGATCCCACACCCGTCGCTGGCACCGACTGCCTCGTGGCATAGGAAGGCGCGCCCGGCGCCTCCCTCGGGCTAGGCTCGGGGGCTTCCACATGGGAAGCGTCTGACTTGGCCGGTATGATGAGGGAGGTGCTCGGGCACCACCTGGAGGCGTGGCTCGTCGCGCGCCCCCGCAGGGAAGGCACGTGGCGCCAGACGCCGATGTCACAGGAGTTCATCGGCCAAGAAGTTAGCGGGATGCAAGAGGAGCGTCGCCCGGAGCGCTCCGGCGGCCAGGCTATCCCAAGAAGGGGTGGCAGGGCACACATATGCGTCGACATCGCGGGCCTTAACCAGGCCGGATCCCAAGGCCTCTTCCGACCGCACGTCGCGACCCATCGCGTTCGCACGCCCTTTGGCTTAGTGAACGTCGGCGTCGCATTCCAAAGGCTGGCGCAGTTCGCGATGGTGCTCACGTGGCACCAAGGCCCCGCGAGCCTCCAGGACCTCAGGAGCCGGCCGGCCCCTGAGGGCCTGACCTCCGCGGCACGGCCTACGACACGGCCAGACGCTTCCACAGCAGCACAATCTCCAGGTGATTTTTTGTTCTGTTCAAATTGAGGGCACCCTTCGGGCCGCAATACCCTCAGGCTGGTGTGGGTCCGTCCATGCAACATTCTCACTGTTTGGATGTGTAGCGAACCTTGTTATCCCTTTCGAAGTTTATGATCTTGGCTTAAGCCTAGCATTCGGTGCCTTGCCACCGCTTGAACTTGCCATGCTCCCGCGACCCTTCTTTCGAATAGACTCCGGTTGGTGTTAGACACGGCATGTGTGCTCGGGTACGTCCTTGCAGCGTTGATAAATCCAAGCGATCGAGCTCTGTCTCGTGGGTTGATACGTCTCCGTCGTATCTATAATTTTTGATTGTTTCATGCCAATATTATACAACTTTCACATACTTTTGGCAACAATTTATATGATTTATTGGACTAACCAATTGATCCAGTGCCTAGTGCCAGTTCCTGTTTGTTGCATGTTTTTGTTTCACAGAATATCCATATCAAACGAAGTCCAAACGCGATAAAAATTTACGGATTTTTTTGGAATATTTGTCAATTTTGAGAAGTGGAATCAAAGCAATCGGAGGCCCAAAGCCCCCACAAGACACCAGGGCGCGGCTAGGGGGCCTAGGCGCGTCCTGGAGGGTTGTGCTCACCTCGTATGTCGGTTGGAGCTCTCCTTTGGCCGCAAGGAAGCTAATTTTTGGATAAAAATCTCTTCAAAATTTCAGCCCGATCGGAGTTACGGATCTCCGGGAATATAAGAAACGGTTTTCGGCCAGAAAACAGGAACGTGAAACAGAAGAGAACAGAGAGGGAGCTCCAATCTATGAGGGGCTCCTGCCCCTCCGCTGCCATAGCAGCCACGGACCAGAGGGGGAACTCTCCTCCCATCTAGGGGGAGGCCAAGGAAGAAGAACAAGGAGGGGGGCTCTCTCCCCCTCTCTCCCAGTGGCGCCGGAACGTCGCCGAGGCAAGCATCGTGACGGCGATCTACTCCAACAAACTTTGCCGCCGTCAACAACAACTCTCTCCCCCTCTATGCAGCGGTGTAACTCCCCTTTTCCCCACTATAATCTCTACTTAAACATGGTGCTCAACTCCATATACTATTTCCCAATGATATATGGCTATCCTATGATGTTTGAGTAGATCCGCTTTGTCCTATGGGCTAATTGATGATCGTGGTTGGTATGATTGTATATTTTATTATGGTGTTGTCCTACGGTGCCCTGCATCTCGCGCAAACATGAGGGATCCTCGCTGTAGGGAGTTGCAATGTGTTCATGATTTGCCTATGGTGCGTGGCGTGAGTGACAAAATACATAGACCCGAGTAGGTGGGTTGTTGCATATGGGAGTAAAGAGGACTTGATACTTAATGCTTGGTTGGGTTTTACCTTAATGATCTTTAGTAGTTGCGGATGCTTGCTAGAGTTCCAATCATAAGTGCATATGATCCAAGTAGAGAAAGTATGTTAGCTCATGCCTCTCCCTCATGTAAAATTGCAAGAATGATTACCGGTCTAGTTATCAATTGCCTAGGGACAAATAACCTTCTTGTTTGACAAAAAGCTTTCTACTAAACAACTAACTCTTATTATCTTGCTTTTTACCCGTAGTTTTATTCCCGCAAAGTACTTCTAGTTTTATTCGTGCAAACTATCCTATCACCTACAAAGTAGTTTCACACTTGTTCTAGGTAAAGCAAGCATTAGCGTGCGTAGAGTTGTATCGGTGGTCGATAGAACTTGAGGGAATATTTGTTCTACCTTTAGCTCCTCATTGGTTCGACACTCTTACTTATCAAAAAAGGCAACAAACGATCCCCTACACTTGCGGGTTATCAAGACCTTTTTCTGGCGCCATTGCCGGGGAGCAATATCGAGGGGTGAATATTCTCGTGTGTGCTTGTTTGCTTTATCACTAAGTAATTTTTATTTTCTGTTATTAGTTGTTTTATATCTTTAGTTATGGATATGGAACACGAAACACCAAAAAAATTAGTGGTACTTGCTACTCATGGAGATGGGGAACCTCCTAAAACCCTTGATGCTAGTTATGTGCAAGGTATTAAATACTACTTTGATAATCCTGAGAAGATCCCATTCAACTTGATAATGGGAGTAATGTTGGAACAACGTGAATACTTTAGAGATTATCGCTTGACTCAAAAAGGGAAATTGTTATGGGATCAAATTCATATGTTGCAATGGTTTGCTTGGGATGCATGCTCGAGATGTGACTTTACTTGTTGCTCTAAGATAGAAGCTCGACACCTTCCCTTTCAATGTAAATTCAACGATAATGAAACCTTAGATTCTTATACTAAAGGTATTTATGATTACTATGATGTGGAACGAATAGAAGAATTTGTTGCTTTTAAAGGTGCTTATGAAATTGCTTCTTTGCTTGAAAAGTATGATGATGATGTTCCTTACGAATCTGAAAATCTATCCATACTTAATTATTGCTATGAGAATTATGGTTGTAATGCTGATATTATTGAATTTATTGAGAGAATGTCCGCTGCCTTGGAAGAGACTAATATTTTACAGGGACCTATGGAAGAAGAAGTTGCTGAAATTGTGAGCTCATTAGATGAAAAAGATGAGGAGGAGAGCGAAGAACAAAAGGAGAAAGAGCGGATTAGCTACCCGTGCCCACCTTCTAATGAGAGTAACTCTTCAACTCATACATTGTTTAATTACCCTTTGTGCTTACCGAAGGATGAATGCCATGATGAATGCTATGATGATTGCTATGATCCCTTGGATTCTTTTGAAATATCCCTTTTTGATGAACTTGATGCTTGCTATGCTTGTGCCATGATGCCAATATGAATTATGCTTATGAAGATGAACATGCTATAGTTCCTTATGTTAAGCATGAAATTGTTTCTATTGCACCCACACATGATAGTCCTATTATCTTTTTGAATTCTCCCAACTACACTATATCGGAGAAGTTTGCTCTTATTAAGGATTATATTGATGGGTTGCATTTTGCTACACATGATGATTTTGATGAATATAATATGCACGTGCTTGCTGCTCCTACTTGCAATTATTATGAGAGAGGAACTACATCTCCACCTCTTTATGTTTCCAATACGATAAAATTGCAAGAAATTGTTTATACTATGCATTGGCCTGTACTTAATGTGCATGAATTGTTCTTGTATGACATGCCGATGCATAGGAAGTGAGTTAGACTTCGTTGTCACATGATATATATCACTTTGTGCTCACTACTAAATTACAAATCATTGTTGATTAAAATTGGCTTTGATATACCTTGGGATCCGGGTGGATCCATTAATTGAGCACTTTATGCCTAGCTTAATGGCTTTAAAGAAAGCGCTGCCAGGAAGACAACCCGGAAGTTTTAGAGAGTCATTTTATTCTGTTGTGTGCTTTTACAAAGTTTAAAAACAAAAAACAAATATAGGGGGGAACCTAAAACTTCACAAAAGGAAAGGTGAAAGTGAGAGAGATGATGAGCATCGTTGAAGTGGGGGACGTCCTTGAACTTTTGTTCATGCCCATGGAAACTTTGTGAATCTTGAATCACGGAAACTTTTCCAACAAAAACAATTATACCCTTGTACAAATCCATTGTATTATAAAAATAATGTGCCAAGATTTTCCTTTAGGATGTTTGAATTGCTTGTTTGATGTGTGCTGTGCAAAAACAGAAACTTTTGCCGTAGTGTTTGAATTTTCATATTTTACTTGAGCGTGCAAAAATTCTGAAATTTTTAAACAGTACTGTTATGCAAATCATTTCTCACGTCCTAATTTTTCAGAATTCTTTGAGCTATAGAAATATACATGTCTACAAATCTTTACAGACTGTCCTGTTTTTGACAGATTGTTGTTATAGCTGCTTTGCGTGCTTATGTTTGAATTCTTGTTAAGCTCCATTGACTTGGGAGCCATAGAATTGTGATAGCATACAGTGGGTAATGTTAGATTATAATTATGCAACAATGTTATGGCAAGACATGATGGGATTTGGTATTATGTGTGCTAACGGATCTCACGAATTTTCTGTTAAGTTTTGTGTGATTGAAGTTTTCAAGTTTTGGGTGTTATCACGATGAGAAGGAATAAGGAGCAGCAAGAGCCTAAGCTTGGGGATGCCCGAGGCACCCCAAGGTAATATTCTAGGAAGACTCAAGCGTCTAAGCTTGGGATGCCCCGGGAAGGCATCCCCTCTTTTATTCCAAATCATTGGTATGTCACTTGGAGCTATATTTTTATTCATCACATGATATGCGTAAATCTTGGAGCGTCTTTTGTGTTTAGTTTTCACTTTTATTTTATGCACCATGCTGGTATGAGATAGTCCATGGTTGATTTATAGAATGCTCATTTCACTTCACTTATATCTTTTGAGTATGGCTTTATAGAATGCTTCATGTGCTTCACTTATATCATTTGAAGTTTGGATTGCCTGTTTCTCTTCACATAGAAAACCGTTATTCGTAGAATGCTCTTTTGCTTCACTTATATTTATTAGAGCATGATCTTTTGTAGAAAGAATTAAACTCTCTTGCTTCACTTATATCTATTTAGAGAGTCAACAGGAATTGGTCATTTGCATGGTTAGTCATAAAATCCTACATAAAACCTATGGATCACTGAATATGATATGTTTGATTCCTTGCAATAGTTTTGCGATATAGAGATGATAATATGTGGGAGGTACTAGTGGAAGATCGTGTTTAGTAAGATATTGGTGTTAAGGTTTGTGATTCCCGAAGCATGCACGTATAGTCTCCCGTTATGCTAGGAAGTTGGAGCACAATTTATTCTTGATTGTCTATCTTTGTGTGAAGGTCGGGGGCGCGCGATGGTTAACTCCTACCAAGCTCCCCCCTAGGAGCATGCGTAGTAATACTTTGCTTCGAGAGAGCTAATAATACTTTTGCAATAAGTATGTGAGTTCTTTATGACTAATGAGAGTCCATGGATTATACGCACTCTTACCTTTCCACAATTTGCTAGCCTCTACGGTACTGTGCATTGCCCTTTCTCACCTCGAGAGTCGGTGCAAACTTCGCCGGTGCATCCAAACCCCGTGATATGATACGCTCTATCACACATAAGCCTTATTATATCTTCCTCAAAACAGCCACCATACCTACCTATTATGGCATTTCCATAGCCATTCCGAGATATATTGCCATGGAACTTCCACCACCTCCGTTTTGATGACTTGTGCATTCATTGTCATATTGCATTACATGATCGTAAGATAGCTAGCATGATGTTTCCATTGCTTGTCCGTTTTTTTATATCTTTGCTACGCTAGATCATTGCATTCATATAGGGTCATACTTTGTTCTACTATCGTTGTAGTATTGAGTTGTAAGTAAATAGAAGTGTGATGATCATCATTATTCATTATTAGAGCATGCCCCAGTGATCAAAGGATGATGGAAACTATGATTCCCCCACAAGTCGGGATGAGGCTCCGGACAAAGAAAGAAAAAAATAGAAAAAGAAAAAATAGAAAAAATAGAAAAATAAAAAAAAAGGAAAAAGAAAAGAAAAAAATGAAAGAAGAACGAATAGGGGCATGCTAATTCCACACTTGTGCTTCAAAGTAGCACCATGTTTTTCATATAAAGAGTCTCTTGTGTTGTCACTTTCATATACTAGTGGAAATTTTTCATATAGAGTTAGATGCATACCCACTTAGTTTCATATTGAGCTTTCATACACTTATAACTCTTAGTGCATCCGTTGCATGGCAATCCCTACTCCTCGCATTGTTATCTATTGATGGCCATCTCCATAGCCCGTTGATACGCTGAGTTGATGCGAGACTTTCTTCTCCACTTTTACCCTGAAACCTACCACCATATTCTATTCCACTCATAGTGCTATATCCATGGCTTGCGCTCCTGTATTGCGTGAGAGTTGAAAATGCTGAAGCGCGTTAAAAAGTATGAATCACTTGCTTGGCTGACACCGGGGTAGTACATGATTTATACTTTGTGTTAAGAAGACAGAGCATGACAAGGCCATATGATTTTGTAGGGATAGCGTTCTTTAGCCTTGATATTTTGAAAGACATGATTGTTTGTTGGGATGCCTGAGTATTAATGTCTTCATGTCAAAACTAGACTATTGCTTTGAATCACTTGTGTCTTAATATTCATGTCATGATTAGATATATGATCAAGATTATGCTAGGTAGCATTCCACATCAAAAATTATCTTTTTTATCATTTACCTGCTCGAGGACGAGCAGGAATTAAGCTTGGGGATGCTGATACATCTCCATCGTATCTATAATTTTTGATTGTTTCATGCCAATATTATACAACTTTCACATACTTTTGGCAACAATTTATATGATTTATTGGACTAACCTATTGATCCAGTGCCCAGTGCCAGTTCCTGTTTGTTGCATGTTTTTTGTTTCACAGAATATCCATATCAAACGAAGTCCAAACGCGATAAAAATTTATGGAGATTTTTTTTGGAACATTTGTGAATTTTGCGAAGTGGAATCAACGCAATCCGAGGCCCACAGCCCCCACAAGACACCAGGGCGCGACCAGGGGGCCCAGGTGCGCCCTAGTGGGTTGTGCTCACCTCGTATGTCGGTTGGAGCTCTCCTTTGGCCGCAAGGAAGCTAATTTTTGGATAAAAATATCCTCAATATTTCAGACCGATCGGAGTTACGGATCTCCGGGAATATAAGAAATGGTTTTTGGCCAGAAAACAGGAACGTGAAACAGAAGAGAACAGAGAGGGAGATCCAATCTAGGAGGGGCTCCTGCCCCTCCGCCGCCATGGAGGTCATGGACCAGAGGGGGAACTCCCCTCCCATCTAGGGGGGAGGCCAAGGAAGAATAAGGAGGGGGGCTCTCTCCCCCTCTCTCCCGGTGGCGCCGGAACGCCGCCAAGGCAAGCATCGTGACGGCGATCTACTCCAACAAACTTCACCGCCGTCAACACCAACTCTCCCTCCCTCTATGCAGCGGTGTAACTCCCCTTTTCCCCATTGTAATCTCTACTTAAACAAGGTGCTCAACTCCATATACTATTTCCCAATGATATATGGCCATCCTATGATGTTTGAGTATATCCGTTTTGTCCTATGGGCTAATTGATGATCGTGGTTGGTATGATTGTATATTTTATTATGGTGTTGTCCTACGGTGCCCTCCGTCTCGCGCAAACGTGAGGGATCCTCGCTGTAGGGTGTTGCAATGTGTTCATGATTTGCCTATGGTGGGTGGAGTGAGTGACAGAATACACAGACCCGAGTAGGTGGGTTGTTGCATATGGGAGTAAAGAGGACTTGATACTTAATGCTATGGTTGGGTTTTACCTTAATGATCTTTAGTAGTTGTGGATGCTTGCTAGAGTTCCAATCATAAGTGCATATGATCCAAGTAGAGAAAGTATGTTAGCTCATGCCTCTCCCTCATGTAAAATTGCAAGAATGATTACCGGTCTAGTTATCAATTGCCTAGGGACAAATAATCTTCTTGTTTGACAAAAAGCTTTCTACTAAACAAGTAACTCTTATTATCTTGATTTTTACTCGTAGTTTTATTCCCGTAAAGTACTTCTAGTTTTATTCATGCAAACTATCCTCTAACCTACAAAGTAGTTTCACACTTGTTCTAGGTAAAGCAAGCATTAGCGTGCGTAGAGTTGTATCGGTGGTCAATATAACTTGAGGGAATATTTATTTTACCTTTAGCTCCTCGTTGGGTTCGACACTCTTACTTATCGAAAAAGGCTACAAATGATCCCCTACACTTGTGGGTTATCAGGGGCCCGCTCCCGTGTACGTCACCTCCTGAGGTCCTTGGTGTCTCGCCCTCGGGGGATTACCGAGAGTAGGCGAGTAAGGGCGCGGCTTGATATGTATGACTGCCAATTGGGTGTTTCGTCACCTCGGGCACCATGCATCGGGTTGTTTTCCCTTGTTCATCTCATGAAGGAACCCGACACGGCGTCTGTGCTCGGGTCCGTCCCTGCAGCATTGCTAAACCCGTTTGACTGAGCTCTGTCTGACGGGTTGCTCCCGTACACGTCACCTACTGGGGTCCTCGGTGTCGAACCTCTTCGTGTGGTGGCCTCGGGACGGCCACCCGACGCGCGTCGCCCCCCATGTCACAAGTTTCATGTGCACGCAGCTGCGTGAAAAGTGAGGCGCAACCCGCCTGAAGAACTGAGGAAGGAGCTCCTGAGCCATGTGCCTGGGGTGTCCGACACCTGTTTTAAATCGCCGCCCGTGACCCTCTCACGTAATAATGAGGTTGGGGATGTACACACCCCGGAGCCTCCCGAAGAGCCGCCCCTCGGCCTCGGGAGGACTCCCGCCCACGCCCCCGTGGAAGCCCCATGCTCCGCGCTGGCGGAGATACTGTCGAACCGCGACTATGCCCACGCCCAGTGGAAGCCCCATGCTCTGCGTTGGTGGATGATCGACTGAGCTTCACGCTCGCCAGTTTACCCTTGTACCTCGCACGAGCGGGGGCTGGACACGGTGCCTGTGCTCGGGTTCATCCCTGTAGCGCTGATAAACCCAAGCGATTGAGCTCTGTCTCGCGGGCCTTCTCTCGTGCACGTCACCTCCTGAGGTCCTTGGTGTCTAGTCTACTCGCATGACACCCAAGTGTAAGCTGGCAAGTGCGTGGCGCTCCAAGCACGGTTTTCCGTGCGCAGGATTCTTTTTCACGAGAGATGCTTGCGCATCAAGGGGGGGTTCTTGATCATCGCGCCTCAGGAACCTTCACTAGCGCCCGTAGCCCCTCACCACCTGGCTCAGCTCAGGCATCGCGACCTGGCGTCCCAGCGACGGCTGAGGTATGCGCGGGGCTGGGCCCTGCTGACGCAGAGCGTAAGGACTCTCGAGCGGGCCGCTTGCGCGTCAAAGGGGGGCTCTTGAGCATCGCTCCTCAGGAGCCTTCACTAGCGCCCGTAGCCCCTCACCTCCTGGTTCGGCTTAGGCATCGCGACCTGGAGTCCCAGCGACGGCTGAGGTATGCGCGGGGCTGGGCCCTTCCAACGTAGAGTGTGAGGACTCTCGAGTTGGTCGCTTGCGCGTCAAAGGGGGGCTCTTGAGCATCGCGCCTCAGGAGCCTTCACTAGCGCCCGTAGCCCCTCACCTCCTGGTTCATCTCAGGCATCGCGACCTGGTGTTCCAGCGATGGCTGAGGTATGCGCGGGGATGGGCCCTGCCGACGCAGAGCGTAAAGACAAGCAAGAGAAAAAACCCAGCCAAGGAAGGGAAGTCGCAGATCACAAATAGTTATTACAAACTCCAAAATATTCCCTACAACTTAAATTGTCACCTTATGTCTCCTCGAGGCGGACTCAACTTATTTCAGGGTGGTAAAAGGAGGCTCCCGGCTAGGCTCTTCGCCGCCGTCGATGTGGGCGCAGCGTCTTCGATACCGGCCCCCGTCGCCGGCGCAGGAGGGGTCGCGGGGCCCGACCCCGCTCCGTCTTCCAAGCCTGCGGGCCTGGGGGGAATAACTTGGCACTCCTCAACCGAGGCAGTCCCCGAGACCGCGCAGGGATGTGTGGAGGCTGGGCGACGGTACCCAGTCAGCGCTCCCCTCTCCTTCAATCGCCTCCAAGTCCTCGCCGCCATCGCCCTCGCCGGAGGACGTCACCACAATGGAGGGGATCTTGCATGACCCGACGAGCCCCCACTCGTCGAAGACGGGCATCTCCCTGACCAGCTCCTCCATGTCGTCGCAGCCGTACAACGGCGGCGAGGCCTCTGGAAGATCCTCGGGGTTGTAGCCGAGTAAAGCCCCTAGGGCCCCATCCAGCTCGTAATGCATCAAGCCGCTGCGTGCAGCCTCATCGGGTCCCACAAGCTGGGGAACTCCCACAGGGGCCACGAGCGCGCCTAGAGCGGCGCTATACGCTGCCCCAGGAATTCCTTGGAGAACATCGCCCCTGTCAGAGAGGCATCGCCGTGCACGTCAATGCGCTCCAGGACTGGTTCCGCCCTCGGGTCGGGATCTGCAAAGGATGGCCCGTGGGGGGCGTCAGGAGTGGGCTGACCCGACGTGCATCCATGAAGACCCAATGCTGCCGGTAGCCCTCTACCTTCTTCCCAGCCTTCAGGCGAATGCTCGCGCTCGTGACGTCTAGAAAGGAGACGCACGCGGAGCGTTGATCTGGGGCGGTGAATCGCAGGCTGAAGAAGTGGCAAAAGAGCGCCACCGAGGGCCTCGCGCCCACAAATGCCTCGCAAAAGAAGGCGAAGATGGCCAGGAGGAGGATGGAGTTGGGCTGGAGATGCAAGGCGTGGATCTGGTAATGGGAGAGGATGGCATAGAAGAACCTGGAGAACGGCGGCACTAGCCCGACGTAGATGTTGTGGAGGAAGAAGGATTAGGTGGACTTCGGCAAGCCACTCGGCGCTGCCGAGCCCGGCCAGAGTTCGGTCGCCTGCCCCCCGTTCCGCCCATCGGCCACCAGCGGGAGCACCGGGCCCAAGTCCTCCTCATCAGAAATGAGGGAGGGCAAGAGTGTCGGCCCGACGGCGGCGGGGCTCGTGGCGGAGGCCGCGGCCTTCCCCTTCTTGCCGACGGGCGCCATCTGAGCACTGGGGCCGCAGGAAGGGCAAGGGAAATACCTCGCGAGAGGTTGGATCTGGAGCGGTTCCGTGCGGAGGAGGAAAGTGCAGGGGGGCGGATGCAGCGCAAGGAATGGCAATGATAACTCCACCCCACGTACCCGCTTTATGAAAACACGGGTGGTCACCGAGGCGGCGTGGGGCGGCGGGATACCCCATGCCTTGCTACGCGCCGCGCGCCGAGCCTGGCCCGCAAGCGTTTGGAGCCTGCGCCGCTTTGCCCCCTGTCGGCCGGGCCATGCACGCCGCGGGCTCGCGGGCTACTATCGGGCCCATGGGACCGGGGGTACCCAGGCCCGTCTACCTGCGGCCCAGGGCACGGCACGTGTCTCGGGCGCGGAGATTTCCCCCCGCCAAGCCTCAGGCACCAAACCCTCGTGGGACCCCCTCTCGCAAGGCGCACGGCAGCGGGCATTGTCAGGAGGCCGATATAATTCCCCCCAAGGTCGCCTCCGGGAGTCTCGTCACGAGGCCCTATCCCGAGGTGGTCTACGAGAGCCTATACGGGGCCTACTGGCCAAGGACGGTGCGGCGGGGACGAGCGGCCCTGCCCCTTCACGTGGCTGACGGGGCTCGCACAGAGCGGCCCCCAGGGTCGCACCAGCTGGCGCGAGCAGAGAGAGTTTCCTATTTGGTGATAGAGGAGCAACGCCAGTTCGCGGGTTCCCAAAGCAACCCCCAAAGGTTTTCGTTCTCGTGCAAGAAGACCAAGACCGAGGGCTCGGCAGGACAGATGTCACCCCCGAGCCCACGAGCACGTCACGACGGAGAGCTTTGGCAGGCGAAGACCACATTTGTCAGGATAGGTGGAAGAGGACCAAGGCCAATATAAGAGCAGGGACCGGCCACCATAAAAAGAGACAACCCCGGGCAAGCAAGAACACACCTTGTACTCATCCCCATCCTCAAGCAATCCACCAAGCAGGAGTAGGGTTTTACACTGCGAGGTGGCCCGAACCTGGGTAAACTGTGTGTCCCTTGTTCATCTTCGTTAGCTCGAGCCGCCGGAGAGTCGCCGTGAGGTTGCGAAGCATTGTAGGGCAGGAGAGCGAGTGCACCCCAGTGTTCGAACCTTTTTGGGTCCCCGGAGCCCCGATTCCGACAGAGACAGTAGTCACCGTAGAAGGGATCAACCCCCTCTGTATTCACTCTTAGCTCCAAGAAATCTAGATAGGCAGGAGTAGGGTTTTACACTACGAGGTGGCCCGAACCTGGGTAAACCACCGTGTTCTTTGTCTTTCCTCAAAGCTCAAGCACGCCGGAGCATCGCCGTAGGTTGGTAAGGGAGAGTAGGGTTCGAGAACCAGCACACCCCAGAGTTCGAACCTCTTTGGGTCCCCAAAGCCCCTAATCCAACAGAGTTGAAGTCAAGTATGTCCCCAACCCTCCTTCCGCTCAAGCACCTCAAGTAAATTGCGTGTTAGGAGTTGAGTTGGACCAAGTGCCTGTGGTATGTGAAAACGTGGATGTATTTCCTGATGAGCTGCCCGGAATGCCTCCTGATCATGACATTGAGTTCATCATTGAGCTAATGCCCGGAGCAAGACCCATCAATAATAAGCCCTATAGAATGGGATCCGAAGAATTGGTTGAACTAAAGAAGCAACTGACTGAGCAGCTCAGGAAGGGATTTATCCGCCCTAGTGCCTCTCCTTGGGGATCACCTGTTCTGTTTGTGGAAAAAAGGGATGGTACGATTCGACTTTGTGTCAATTATCGATCTCTTAATGAAGTCACAATCAAGAACAAGTACCCACTCCCCAAGATTAAAGACCTGTTCAATCAGCTGAATGGTCCCAAGGTGTTTTCCAAGATCGACCTTAGGTCTGGATACTATCAGATGTAGATCAGACCCCAAGACATTTCGAAGACGGGATTCATAACCCGGTATGGCCTGTATGAGTACACGGTCATGTCATTTGGGTTAACCAAGGCCCCTACCTACTTTGTGTACCTCATGAACAGAGTTTTCATGGAGTACTTCGACAAGTTTGTTATCATCTTCATTGATGACATACTCATATTTTCCAAATCCGAGGAACAGCATAAGCAACACATGAGGATGGTCCTAGACAAGCTTCGAGAGCACCAGCTTTATGCCAAGTTCAGCAAGTGCGAATTCTAGCTGTACGAAGTTAGATTCTTGGGTCATGTGTTGAGTGCAAAAGGATTGTGAGTGGATCCTGCCAAGATTGAAGTCGTGATTGAATGGAAATCCCCAAGCAATGTGAAGGAAGTCAAAAGCTTTCTTGGACTCATGGGATATTACCGCAAGTACGTCGAAGGATTCTCGAGCATTGCTAGACCCATGACTCAGCCCTTGAAGAAGGACAACAAGTTTGAATGGACACCAAAGTGCGACGGAAGTTTCCTAGAGCTCAAGAAGAGATTGATGACCACCCCAGTTTTGGCCACCCCGATATTCACAAGGGGTTTGTGATATATTGTGATGCATCGAGAACCAGGCTTGGAAGTGTTCTGATGCAAGAAGGCGGAGTGGTAGCATATCTATCCAGACAGCTACATCCTCATGAAGCGAACTACGCTACTCATGATCTTGAGTTGGCAGCAGTAGTTAATGCCTTGAAGACATGGCGACATTACCTTCTAGGGAAGCGATGTGAGATATACACATACCACAAGAGTTTGAAGTATATTTTCACTCAAAAGGAATTGAACATGAGGCAGCAAAGATATTTGGAGTTGATCAAAGACTATGACCTTAGTGTTCAATACCACCCTAGAAAGGCTAACGTGGTGGCAGATGCCTTAAGCAGAAAGGCTTGTTCCTTGAATGCTATAATTAAGGAAAGGCTACCCGCCCTGTATGAAGATCTTAAAAGCTTTGGCTTGGAACTAGTTGCACCTGGATTCCTAGCCAACCTCAAGCAAAGCCTACCTTGATGGATGATATTAAGGAAGATCAGAAGGGACACGAGAGTATTGAAGGCATCAAGAGGAAGATCAAGGCAGGCAAAGCCCCAGGATTCTCAGTGGACGAACAAGGAGTTGTATGGTTTGGGAATCGCATTTGCGTGCCCAACAAGGTTGAGCTCAAGAACTTGATCTTGCAAGAAGCTCATGGTGCTCCACACTCCATCCACCCTGGAGGAACGAAGATGTATTAAGACCTCAAGGCAAGATTTTGGTGGCATGGCATGAAGAGAGAGATAGCCACTTTTTTCGCTAAGTGTGACATATACCAGAGAGTCAAAGTTGAGCATCAGCGACCCGCTGGATTGTTACAACCTCTCAAAGTGCCTGAATGGAAGTGGGACAAGGTCGGGATGGATTTCATCACAGGATTGTCCAGGTCAAGCAAGGAACATGATTCCATTTGGATCATTATTGATCACCTAACCAAAGTAGCCCACTTCATTCCTGTCAAGACCACCTACAATGGGAACCAGCTAGCCAACCTCTACATTAACCGGATCATGAGCCTTCATGGAGTTCCTAAGGAGATCGTGTCAGACCGAGGAACCCAGTTTACCTCGAGGTTCTGGAATAGATTCCAAGAAGCTTTGGGAACCAAGTTGTCCTTCAGCACCGCTTTTCACCTTCAGACCGGAGGATAGACAGAACGAGTAAATTAGATACTCAAGGATATGCTTCGTGCTTGAGTTCTGGCGTATGGAGCCAAGTGGGAAGATTGCTTACCTTTCACTGAGTTCTCCTACAACACCAGCTACCAGTTCAGTCTGCAGATGGCACCGTTTGAGGTGCTATATGGACACAAGTGCCACACTCCCCTCAACTGGTCAGAGATCGGAGAAGGACTTGTCTTTGGACCGGACATTCTCCACGAAGCGAAAGAGCAAGTCCAAGTTGTTAGAGAGCGCCTGTAGACCACCAAGTCAAGACAGAAGAGCTACGCTGACTCACACCACCGAGACATGAGTTTCCGTGTTGGAGACTATGTCTATCTCCGAGTCACACCTCTCAAGGGAACCAAGCACTTCCACGTCAAAGGAAAGCTCGCACGAAGATATATCGGCCCCTTCAAGATCACCGACAGACGAGGAGAAGTTGCCTACCAGCTAGAGCTAGCTTCCGAGCTATCCGATGTGCACAACGTTTTCCACGTGTCACAACTCCGGAAGTGTTTCCAAGTTCCCAACCGCCCCGACCTCTACAAGGACATCGATCATCAAGCCATCGACCTTCAGCCGGACCTAACTTATCGTGAGAGACCAGTTCGCTTCTTGGATGAAGCCATGCGTTGCACCTGAAGCCGCACCATCAAGTACTTCAAGGTCCGGTGGAGCAACCACGCTGAAGCAGAAGCAACCTGGGAGCATGAGGACTACCTTAGATCCGAGTTCCCTTATCTTTTTAACGCCTAGCCTAGGAATCTCAAGGACGAGATTCTTATAAGGGGGTAGGTCTGTCAGACCCTGTGTTTGTACCACTTTGCTATGTTGTATAAAAATTTGGACCAATTAATTTTTTTTTGAGTGCTTGTGATGATTGACTTAATTGATATTTGCTTGATTGCTTGATTGTGTTTTGACTCACAAATCTCTCCTACTCCCAAAACTCATCTACTTGATCAAACCTTTGCCTAATGATCATGACATGTGTATAGGACCTAAAAATATTTTTATAAAATATTTTGGCCAAAAAACATTTATTCAATTTAGGTTTTCAAAAACCCCTGAATTGAGGTTTGTACTACAAGTCCTCAAATTAGGGTGAATGTTTTTCCCAAAAGACTTTATTTGGAACCTACCATATATAAAACTTACCAAAAACACCAAAATATTATTTTTAAGATTATTTTTATATTTTATTAAAAGGCTTTTTCTTAATGGGAGAAATGGTCTTTTATAGGGAAAAATTATTTTTATGCTTTCAAAATATTTGAGAAAATGTAGGGAAACTCCGTGGACATATATTATCCATATATAAGAGTTTAAACACATGGTCATGTTCAAAATAAGGGACAAAACCCTCCAATACCCTTTCTGCATATTTCAAGCATCTGAAACGGATTGTTTTAAGTTGCGACCGTTACTCCAACCATACATGTACAACCACGATACCCTTTATGGGACGGGGCTTTGTTGACTACTTTGGTCAATGCTAGCAGAGAGCCCAAATTACTAGTGGCGGAATAGTATGAGTTACTCTCCCGATATGGGGTCATGCCTGGTAGGGCAACTATGGCCGTTTTTACAGGCACCGGGCACACCGTTGTTCCCCCTCTTCGATGGTATGATCTTGAGCGAGTCTCGTGTGATGTACATCATGAGGACGTGGGCAAGCATAAAGAAACTCCACCACATTTCAATTGGATCTGGAATAGCTCTTGTCAACCCAAGCATAAAGTTTTCTTCTGGATGCTGCTACATGATAGAGTTAATACTAGAAATCTATTAAGAAGGAAAAAAATTCAGCTTGAGGCATACAACTGTGCAGTGAGAGATTGTCAACAGGAAGAAATATTACATCACCTCTTCTGGGGATGTCCTTTTGCCACTCAATGCTGGGATTTCATTTGCCCCACAAGAATGCACAACCTATCAGTGCTAGAAGCATATCAAGACCTGAAGGACAAACTCAACTACCCTTTCTTTATGGAAATTATCATACTGGGGTCATGGGCCATCTGGATTTCAAGAAACAATAAAACATTTGAGAACATAAATCCTTCTTTTCCAGGCTGGAAATTCATCTTCCTGGAAGAACTCAAGTTGCTAAAATACAGGATGAAAAGAAAGCATGCACACCTATTTGCTACCTGGTTGGAAAACTTATTGTAACAGATTCTTTAGGAGTAGATTAGTTTTTTACTTTCTCTTTATTTACTCGTTTCTATTTTCTCTTCTCTAGTCTTTTTAGTTCTTGTTTTTTGCTTTCTTTTCCTTTTATTTCTTCAGGGTTTATCTCAAGCCTGCAGACAATTTGTAGCTACTTGATTATTTTAGAAAAATTATAGTGGGGTATTACCCTACTGTTTATAGTCAAAAAAAATGAGGACGTGGGCCAATGAGTGGAATCTTTGTTAGTGTTGTCAAGGGAAAGATAATGTTCGGGTGCCTACCTCGGGTACTTCATGCGCCGTGAGCCGTGGATTGATATGAAGGTTCCCCGAATCTTGTGGGTAAAGTGTGCAACCTCTGCAGAGTGTAGAACTATTCAAATAGCCATGTCCATGGCAAGGACATTTGGATGACCGCTCTTGGGCTACGTCCATTGTTTACAAAACTTGGTGTGTGTGTGTGTGTGTGTGTGTGTGTGTGTGTGTGGAAAAGGGTGGTACATGAGTTGAGTCCGATGACTCGACGTGATGATTGAACATGGGATGTTCAAACCTTGTTTATACTGATATCGGTAACCTATTCATACGGATACTTGTGACCTCATGATGCATGCTTAAAAGATGATAGGACATGTCATTGCATTCCAAAAATTAGCTTTCTGCAAAATTACCTACTTAGTGATATATCATGCATTGTTGTACCTTGTTACAAACATGGGTTGCTTGCAAGTACATTCAAAGTACTCATTGGCTTGCACTGGTTATTTAATTGGCCAGGCAAGGAAGAGAAGGAATATGGTGAAGATTACCTTGGTGACGAACATGCGAATTAGGACGCTTCCCAGTCAGAATGCCTGTAGGGCTAAGGCAGATGGCATGGGCCTACACTATCTTACAAGATTTCCGCTGCGAGTTGATGTTTGTTGTTTGGCCTTCATGGCCCTATCTATGTAAGACTTGACCATAATCGTCATAATTTGTGTAAGACGATATTTATGGATGTAAGACTCTTGTTATTCAGCTTCTGTGTGTTCAGTGAGCATTGATCTCTGGGATCAATGTACGCGTGCATTCGGTGATCACGACTTATGAGTCGGGGTCCCCACACCGTGCAACCAAAGCCCAGACGTTGCCACCACATGGAACTGGCCGGATTGGTTGTGCCTCACCCAAATCAGGCGTCCCTGGCCCCGGATCCAACCATTCTCGTTGCCTGCCGGCGCCCCCTGCGCGCCGAGCAACGCCGCCGTCGCTGTTGACCTGCCATGGCCGCCTCCCTCCTCCTGCATCATGCGCCTGCACGAGGGAGAGGACACAGCCGTGCCTCGCCTCCCAGGCCTTGCCCACGCTAGGCCGCCTCCACCCCGAGTTGGCGCAGCACGCCCTGGCCCAGTTCCCGCCGGCCTGCTCCACCACAATCGTGAGGCCCAGCCAGCCCTGCCTCGTGCCGAGGCCACCGATGACCCAGCCGGCCCAAGATCCAGTGGTGAGCGCCGCCACCTCTAACCCTTGCCCTGATGCATTTTTGCTATGTTGCGCCTAGTGTTGTTGTTCCAGATTCAGCACACTCATGGTTTTTTACTGTCTGCGAATTTGATTAATTTCCAGGGAATTGCAATTTTACAGTTCGGCCCCTATTCTTCATGCATATCCTAACTCACAAACCGTGCTTCGGAATTAAACAACTTATATATGTAAAATGTTCAGAATTTTGTGTAGATTAATAATACCCAACATTCACATGTGTGAAAAGTGTTTAACTTGATGTTTTCATTTAATTTGCATAAATGCCATGTCAAAATGGTTCAATGCATATCTAAATAACCGTAGCTCCGAATTAAATGATTTACATATGTAACTTGCTTAGAAAAACATGTAGAATAACATGGTTCATGTTGTTTTCCTATTTAATAAATATAAAATATGTTCAGTATAGATCTGGGCCAAATTCATAGTTTGCATATGGGGTCATTTCGACAAAACTATACGTTGTTTCCGACCCCATTTAAAATGCCTAGATAGTGTAGTTTCTTTATGTTTCACCTTCTGCCATGTTTAAGAACCTTGAAAATTGTTGAGTACCTAAATGAGAGTGAACTAGATATTTGAATGTGGAGTTTTGTCAATATGCAACTGGTGGCATATTGAACTTCACTTAATGTGTAGTAGTTATTTGTTGTGCTTGCCATGTCATGCATAATTAATTGGACATGCATCATCCTTGTTTGTGCATCATGTCCTGAATATGTTGTGGTGTTTACCGTGTCATTTGTTTGATTCTGGATTTTCTTCTCGTCACTAAAGTTTCGATCCGTTTCGGTGTCTGAGGATACATTCGACTACGCACGTTCGTCTACTTCACGGATTCGTTCTTCTTCCAAGCGGGATTTTAGGCAAGATGATTATTTCCCTGGATACCACTACTATCATTGCTATGCTAGTTGTTTTGTTTCTATCGCTATGTCGCTCTACCTACCACTTGTTTGTCAAGCCTCCCAAAATGCCATGATAAGCCTCTAACCTCCACCTTCCCAGCAAACCGTTGTTTGGCTATGTTACCGCTTGCTCAGACCTTCTTATATCATTGCTAGTTGCAAGTGCAGGTTGTTCCATGTGATGACATGGATATATTTGGGATATCACAATATTCTTTATATTTAACTTAATGCACCTATACACTTGGCACAAGGTGGAAGGCTTGGCCTTTTGCTCGATGTTTTGTTCCACCTTTGCCGCCCTAGTTTCCAATTACCGGTGTTATGTTCCATATTGAGCGCTGCTAACATGCTCGAGGTTGTTATGGGGACCCCCTTGACTATTCATTTTGGGATAAAACTCTTTTGGCAAGGCTCAACATTGGTGCTATATTTGCCCAACATAATAATACCGAACACCTTTATTAACGCATAGGGAGTTAGTGCTAACCGCGGATTAATTCAACATAATACAGGGTGGGCCCATGGTGATGGTGCTGGTCCAAAACGGGCGATGTCCAGTGCCCCCTGGTCACCCGGGTTTCAGCCAACCCGACGTCTTGCCCATCCGATCGTTCCCTCAGAACGAGATATGTGCGGCTCCTATCGGGATTGTCGGCATGCCGGGCGGTCTTGCTGGATTTTATTTACCTTTAGCGAGTGTCTTGTGCACCGAGATTCCAAGGATACTTTGGGCTATCTCGAGGTTGAGGTTTTCCATCGCAACTTGTGGCTAGTTTGTGATGGATGAGTTGGAGCACCCCTGTAGTGGTAAATATTTCTCAGAGCGGTGCCCGCAGTTTTGTGGCAACTTGGAAATTATTTTAGACCCGATTATAGCAAACTTGAAGTAAACTCAATTAAAATACACCACCCGTGTGCGTAAATGTGACCGTCTCTTCTTGTGAGGTTTGAACCAAGAAGGGAACACGGTGTGGTTATGTTTGATTCGTAAGTAGGTGTTCAGGATCACTTCTTGATCATTATTAGTTCAGGTTCGTTTATGCGTAGATCACTCTTCTTATTCTTGTACTCGTAAGTTAGCCACTCAAATACATGCTTAGCACTTGTTGCAGCCTCACCACTTAACCATACCTCACCCATTAAGCTTTACTAGTCTTGACACCCTTGGAAATGAGATTGTTTAGTCCCTGTGGCTCACAGATTACTACAACAATAGTTGCAGGTACAGGTAATGTGATGCTTTGAGGTGAGAGCGATGCTTGTTTGATTTGGAGTTCTTATTATTCTTCTTCAGCGATCATAGGATGGCTTCTAGGTTGGCAGCCTGGGATTAACAAGGATGGATGTTGCTTTTATCCTTTGATTTCATCTGTAGTCGGACCCTGCTTTTATGTATGATGAATGCTATGGATGATTGTAATTGAGATGATCATGTTTTAGCTTGTGGCGAGTGTAAGCCAATTCCATATACTCATCTCATCTTTACATGTACTTGTAACGATATCCATTCTTGTGAAACGACGAGATGCGCTTCTCCCTATCATGGCCCTCGAGCCAGGATGAGGATAATACCGCATCTTGGGCGTTACACCTATGAAAATGATCTTTATATGTATTGTGAAGCATTTTAAGTGTACTACATTATCATGTCATTTTTTCATGTTAGAATCATGTTTTATTGCTCCAAGTAGGCATTATGCTATTGTACACAGATTGTAAGTAAAAACTTGTGTTGTTGCATCTTGTGAACCGTGGCTCCGTTTTGATCATGCCTTACATGAAACTTGTTTAGAATTGCATGTAGTTTCATAATATCCTTTTGCATCCATGATAAAATGTGTGCTTGTTGTTTGCATGCATTTTGCATTCATGTCATGCTAATATTGTGTTGGTCATATCTTTAGGCCGTAACTCCGTTTTAAATAATCCATATATGTATATCACTTAGAATAACGTTTAGAATCACCTGGTGCATTTTTTTCCTGTTTAATAAATATAAAATATTTTTTAGGCGGATATGAACCAATTTCAAAAATTACATACGGGGTCGTTTTGGAAATACTATATGTTGTTTCCGGCCTCATTTAAATTGCCTAGATAGCTAGTTTAATTATGCTTCACCTCTTACCATGATAAATAACATTTAAACTTGTTGGTTACCAAAACGACAGTGAACTAAATAATTCAAATGTGGAGTTTCATAAATATGCAACCCGTTGCATATTGAGCATCACTTAATGTGTAGTACTTGATTGTTGCACTTTGCCATGCCATGCATTTTTAATGGACATGCATCATACTTGATTGTGCATCGTGTCGTGATTATGCTTGTGTGTTTACCGTGTGTGATTTGCTTATTTTCAGAATTGATTCATCTTGCCAGAGTCCGCTAACGTTTCAGAGTGTGAGGATTCGTTCGACTACGCCCATTCGTCTACTTCATGGATTCAATCTTCTTCCAAGCAGGATTTCAGGCAAGATGACCATTACCTTGGATACCATTACTATCATTGCTATTTTAGTTGTCTCGATGCTATCATTATGTATCGCTACCTACCGCTTGTTTTTCAAGCCTCCCAAAATCCCATGATAAGGCTCTAACCCTCCACATCCTAGCAAACCATTGTTTGGCTATGTTACCGCTTGCTCATCCCCTCTTATAGCATTGCTAGATGCATGTGCAGGTTGTTCCATGTGGACATAGATATCTTGGGATATCACATTATTCTTGCTATTTAAAATTAATGCACCTATATACTTGGTAAAGGGTTGAAGGCTCATCATTTTGCCTCATGTTTTGCTCCACTTTCGCCGCCCTAGTTTCCGATTGCCGGCATTATGTTCTATATTGAGCGCTCCTAACATGCTTGGGGTTGTTATGGGCACCCCCTTGATCATTCGTTTTGAGATAAAACTCTTCCGGAAAGGCCAAACATTGGTACTAAAATTTGCGAACATAATAATACTAATCACCTTTGTTAATGCATAGGGCGTCATGAACACATGTATTTTAATCTACATAATATAGGGGGCCAGTGCTGATGGTGCTGGTCCAAACTAGAGCAGCTTATTTTCACTACCCCGAGGCAACTCAAAGATTGACGTGGTAACTATAGCTCATCCAGGGTGTCCTCAGAACGAGATACGCGGCTTCTATCAGGATCGGCGACACGTCCGGAGGTTTTGCTAGATTTGTTTTACCTTTAACGAATGTCTTGTGCACCGGGGTTCCGAGGTCACTTCGAGCTATCCCAATGTTGAGGTTTTCCACGGTAGCTTGTGGCTAGTTTGTGATGGATGAGTTGGAGCACCGTTGCAGGGTTAAATCATTCTGAAAGCCGTGCCCGCGGTTACGTGGCAACTTGGAAATTTTATAATACCCGGTTATAGAAAACTTGAAGTATACTCAAATAAAAGCACCCCAACCATGTGCGTAACTGTGACAGTCTCTTTTCGAGGGAGTGCGGGAAGAGAACATGGTGGGGTTATGTTTGACTGGTAAGTCGGTGTGCAGGATCACTTCTTGATCATTAGTAGTTCATGAGCATTATTGTAAGTGCATCTAGTGCCCTCTGAGTGGTTTTGGAGTATCGACGACAAATGGGTTAAGGGACTAATGTGTTTGTGAGTGTACACAGATGATATAGTCCATGAGGAGTTTGGTTTAACCGATGAAAGATTACCCCTACAAATGTACTTCTTCAAGTGAAGATTTTGGTGTTCTTCTTGAGGAAATTGAAGTGAAGATTTCCGTATGACTCTGAAGATATTGAAGTGAGGATTTTTAAGCATGATGACTCTGTTTTCATTGTTTCATTTTTCCCTTTCTTGAGTCATAGGAAAATCCGTAATGACAAAGGGGGTCGAGGTAATACTAAGGATAATTTCCAAGTGATGCTCATCTCAAAACATACACATACCCAATCCTTCGAAGGAAGCCTTTGGAAATCTCTTATAGTGCAGTGAAATTCTTCACTGACAGAGACGAAGTTCTTCTAGTCTCTAAGGAAATTGATCTGACTGAGGAGTTAGGATTTTGCTAGTGCGAATTACCTATCGTGAGGAAATTGATAGCCCTGAGGAATTTGAGAGTTCAAATTTCTGACCGTTGATGTGCTTAGCGCCAGCTATCCGAAGGATCTTATCCTGACCACGATCATATCATTAGGGGGTCTTATCATGTCGGTGTGCACACTGGCTATAAATAGCCGCACTCACAACCACTAGCTGGTTGGCTGCTCCGAGAAAGATTGACAACTGTAATTTAGAGCAACCCATCCTCCGACGATTTTGAGAGAATCCTAAGTGAGGAAAAACCCAAAACACCCAAAACCCAAAAGTGATTGAGCATCACCGAAGAGATTGTCCTGCGTGGAACCGACACTTTTTACCTTTGAAGACCATGTATCTTCTAGACGGTTAGGCGTCATGGTCTAGAGAATCCAAGAGGAAATTGTGGATCGCGGGTGACCGAGTTTGCAAAGGTTTGGAAGCCTACCTTGAAGACTTACCACGAGTGATAGGGCAGAGTCTATGTGCTCTAGCTCAACGAGAATACGGTAAGGACTATGTGTTCTTTGGTTTAAATACCAAGCCGCTCCAACCAGGCGTACGACTGTCACAGCAGTTGGAACTGGTCGACCAAATCTTTGTCTTCACCGAGCATCTGGTTCTATTTATTCAACCCTTCCATTTCCTCAGTTACTTATTGATGAAATATATCATTACTTTTTGAAGACTTTGATTGAAGACTTTCTAAATCTCATCTCTCTATTTCTTCAGTCATGTAACCCGCAATACCTGCTTATCATGATCGCTTATTACCATGTACTCCATATGCCTTTTCATCATGATGACTATGTTGTTCCCATATGCCTTCACATGTACTTTATCTAATGCATGATTCTTGTCTCTTAGCAATTTCCTCACCAAGAAATTCCTCAGTGACGAATTTGTAAAAATTCCCAATCACCCCCTATGGTCGATATAATGCACTTTCAATTGGTATCAGAACAAGGTACTCCCTTGTTCTGTATGATTTTGGTTTAACCATCGGGAGTTTTAGTTATATCGACTGAGGTATGATCAAGGTCTCGGCTAGGTGTCCTACCTTTGATGGGATGGACTACCCCTACTGGAAGAACAAGACGAGCATGCATCTTGAGGCAATTGACAACGATCTCTGGTATGTTGTGGAAAATGGTGTTCCATCCGTCACTCCCACTATCAACGCTGCTGATGTGAAGAGATTCAAGCAACTCGATTCTAAAGCAAAGAATATCATATGTGGCCATCTGAGCAAAGGACAATATGGCAGAGTGAGTGCTTTGGAAACAACTAAGCTTATCTGGGACAGGATGTCCAAAGTCAACGAAGGGGTTTCAACTCAACGTGACTCCCGAGTTGATGTTCTTCGCAATCTCTTCAACCACTTCAAACGATTTGACAATGAAAATGTTCAGCAAACCTTCGATCGCCTCACCGATATCTCAAATGAGCTTCAGGCTCTGGGTGCCACTGATATCACTGACCATGAGGTGGTGAAGAAACTGCTGAGGTCCCTTGATTCCTCGAGTGACACACTGGCTTTGATGATTCAAGAACGTGGATACTATAAGTCACTGGATCCTGCTGATATTCTTGAGAGGCTCAACACACATGAATTTGAACAAGCTGAGAAAAGATACCTCTATGGGAAAATCTATGGAAGATCCCGTGCATTGAAGACAAAGGCAGTTTCCTCATTTGAAGAAAAATCTGACAGTAGTCTGGGTGATCCTTAGGAACTTGGCCAGGAACTTGCAATGCTCGTAAGGAAATTTCGGAAAATTTCCAGAAGAGGTCGGTTTGGAAATTCTTCAAGAGGTGATGTGAAGAAATTAGAATCTTGGTCACGCGATCACAAGAAAAGGACTTGTCAGAAATGCAAGAAGTTTGGTCACCACATTGCTGATTGTCCTCTCTGGGAAAAGGAATCAAAGAAGAAGAAGAAGAAGAAGTACAAGGATGACAGTTCTGATGACGCAAAGAAGAAGAAATCCTCAAAGTCCTCATCTCACAAGAAGAGCAGTTCCAGAAAGGCTTGTGCACTTATTGGCAAGAAATGGATTCTGAAGAAGAATCGTAAGAATATGAGGAAGAGGAGGAATCCGAGGAGGAGTCAGACTCCGGTGTGGCAAGCTTAGATCTCGCTACTGCTTTTGTCAGCAAGTCCATCTTCAACAACGAAGAAAATGGCAACACCAACAACTCTGACGTCAGCGACAATAACTTTGCTCCCACCTATTGCCTCATGGCAAAAGGTGCCAAGGTACTCAAATATCCTTCCTCCTCTGAATCAAGTGAAGGTGAATCTGATGATAATCTGAAACCTAGCTATTCTTAACTTCCTACTATTGCCACTAAGCAACAAAGTGTCATGCTAAGGATTCAAAAACTGCTAGACAAAAGCGATGACTTGTTGAACGAGGAAATGGATCATACTCAAACTCTGACTAATGACCTTCAAAGTCTTCAGTCAAAGTATGATGAGCTTAAAAGTCGTCATGATACTCTCTCAGTTGATCATGAGAAGATTTTTTATGAATTTCTTCAAAGAAAGCAAGATCTTGAGAAACTGAGGATGTCTCATGAATATCTTCAAAAGGAAAATGATTCATTACTCGCTCAACCGATCAGTTCCACTCAGGAAGATTTTGTCCCACCTTTTTTGAAATGCATCGAACGTGAAACTACAAATTCTACACTTGAATGTTCAAATGCTTCTATCACTGCAATTTCTTCAACTGTTTTTGTGGTTACAAATTCCTCAACTGAGGAAACCACAAGTGTCACTGACGAAAATGTAGGGTTGAAGGAATTGTATGTGACAGGCATGTACAAAAGCCTCAAAGGGCATCAACACCTTTGTGAGGTGCTCAAGAAGCAGATTCTAAACAGGAACCCTAGGAAAGAGGGTTTTATATTTGAGAGGAAACTCCATGCTGATGGATCGTACTGTAAACCTGAGTAGTATACCAAAACTTCATGGGTTGCTGCAAAAGGACCTCCTGTAGATCCATCCACTTTATCTGGCTTTAACTTTGAATCTTCATATTTCTGTGATGAGTCATTTGACTCCAACTATAAACTGTTGACAAATCAGAATGATGAGGTATTTGCCAAATATGTTGGAACTCATTGCAGGAATGGTCCTCTGATGAAGAAAATCTGGGTTCCCAAACAATGCCTTGAAAGTCTTCAGGTGAATGTCATCATGACACCACCCTTGAAGAAAAGGAACCCCAGACCAAATTCTTCACATGGACCAAATTCCTCACATGGTCATCAATCTACTCATGCTCATGCTAGTGCCTCGGTTTCGCATGGAAAACCTAAGGGTCATGAATATGTGCATTATTCTTCAAACCATTATGTTCATAAATCTTTGAAGAATTTGTCTGCTTATTCATTCGAGTACTCTAACCCCATACTGTGAAACGAAGTGCATTAGCCTCAATGCCTAAATTCTCGTATGGAGCTCGTAGAATGATGAACTCTTTGCCACCCCTCAAAATGTGGGTGGCGAAGAAAATGAACTAATCACTTATGCAGGGTCAAGTCTCCAAACGAACTTGATGTGTGAAGAATTTGCCGAAGACCTGAAAATCGCTTGAAAGGATGCAAGCTAATCATGTAGAAATGAATCACTCATGTCCTCATGTTGCTATGCCTATTATACATATAGATGAAATTCTTCCTGGCGAATTTGATATCATATTCTTCAATCTGAAGTATATGTGTTCATAAGTTGCACTAATTCATATGCAGGAAGAATCACCTAAAGCTATAGAGTGGGTCCTCGACAGTGGATGCACCAATCACATGACTGGTGACAAGAACTTATTGATGGACACAACTCTATCTCCATCACACCGGAAGATTATCACCTACGCAGACAAAGGAAAAAACAAATCGTCGAACGCTTTAGGAGAGGAGACTTGTATATTGTCGATTTCTCTGCAAGACCACAGCCTGCTACATATATACTTGCAAAAGCTTCAGAAGGCTGGCTATGGCATCGACGACTTGGTCATGCTAGCAAGAGGAACTTGCACACACTCGTGAAGAAGAAGCACGCCATTGGCATCGAGGGTGTAAAATTCCTCAAGTATCACCTATGTTGGGCTTGTGAGTCTGGAAAGATGACCAGACCCAAGCATCCCTCGAAGTCTATCATGACTACCACACGTCTCTTTGAATTTCTTCACATGGACCTCTTTGGTCCCACTCATTATGCCACACTAACCAATGTCGCATCATTATATGGCTTTGTCATTGTTGTTGATTTCTCTCGTTACAATTGGGTGTATATCATCATGTACAAAACTAAAGTGCAGGAAGTCTTCAGACGATTTTCTTCAAGGGCCTCGACAAATTTCGGTGTCAAGATCAAGCACATCAGGAGTGATAATGGGAAGGAGTTCAAGAACACTGGTCTTGATGACTATCTTGATGAACTTGGGATCACTCATGAGCTATCTGTCCCATACACTCCTCAGCAGAATGGTGTCGTGGAGCACAAGAATAGGTCTCTTGTTGAGATGGCTTGCACCATGCTTAGTAAAAGACTTACTTTGTTCGTGAGCATGGGGTGAGCTAAAAATGGATTGCAGCAAGTAAATACATTCTACTAAAGAGAAATTATCATAATTAAAGTCCTTGTGATCCAAGATAGTGGGTACATCACTAGTCAAAGTTTTGACCTCTCCAAACCCACTTTTCTCATTTTTATCATTAAGATCATCACCCACTATCGGGTCAAGATGCACACGATCACCTATGGGGCCATCAACCCCTTTGTGGTTCGGCGGGGGCGAGATCACATTGCACAAAGAGCAGAGGTAATGAGATAGCACGACGATGAGACACGGGTGTTTTACCCAGGTTCGGACCGCTGGGAAGCATAAAACCCTACTTCTGCTTTGGTGGATTGATCGGGGGAGCACAAAGCACACGCAGAGCTCAAACCCGGCAAGGTCGCCTTCGGGAGAGCTACTACGCGAGTACAAGTGTCCAAAAGTCCGAATCTTTAGCTAGGTTGCCTTGGGCCTCCTTTTATAGCTCAAGGGGCGACCACAGTGGCAAAACAAACATTATCTAGTGATTAGATAGCTAACAGTGCTATCATACCTAACTCTGGCATTCAGGACAAAATACCATGATTTCTAGTCGAGGTGGCGTGCGGGGGTGCATCCCCGGCAAGCTCCTACCACAGCTTTGGCTAAGTGTTGCTTAGTATCTTCACACGCCTCTGGACGGGTGTCAAACGGGCGTAATCTGCCTTCCGGTGCGCCGCCACGTACTTAGCGAGAGCCACTTAGCCACCTGATGGCTCGACACCGCATCGACAAATGACTAGCGTTGCGATGTGGTGGAGCGGTGGCCGATCGGCTCATGCCTGCCGGGGGATGGCTTGCCGGGTCTTCCTAAAGATGCGTGTGCCTCGGTCCCTGGCAGGCACCAGGGATGGATTGGCGCGGTTCGGGCTTGTCCTGGGCCGTTGCATTGGCCTTGCCGGCGTTGCTTGGCCAGCGTAGGTGGCTTCTGTCGGGGTCTTGGTCTTTGACTGTTGGCCTCGTTGAGGGGTTCTGCTACTACTGCATGTGCATAACTCAGGGGCACTGGGTACCCCAGTCCTAGTGCACCGATAGGAGCCCCCGGGTCTGGCCCAAACGTGCTCGCACAGCGTCGTTGGGTCAGGCCCAAAATTTATGCACAGGCACGCAATATGAGGGAATAACTGCCGTCTTTTAAGCCAGTACTTACTGCTGCCTCAGGCCGTTTCCGCCACGCGTGCCGCATGCATTGCGGGGAGTTGCGGTGGATGCGCATGGCCCAAAAGGCGTGGGAGTGGCAAAAACTGCAGCGCCAGGGATTGGAGTAATGGGGCGGTTACCTGTTCTCCCGTGATCGTGGGTAGTGGGATTGGTGGAGATGGGCGGCCGCCTTGGAGTTTAGGAGAGCCAGCCCCCCGTGTTCCTCCCTATAAATTGGGGGATCACGGCGGGCGATGCTCATCCATCCCCTTCTCCTCCTCAATCTCGATTTCACATAGCTTGCCCTTCTTCTTCGGTCGTCGGACCATCCCTTCCCTCCTGATGATCAGGGGGGAGGGTCAGGCGAGCGCGCCCACCACCGCAGGGTCCTCTTCTTGTGTCCATGCCCAGCCCCCTCCTTGGGTCGAAGGTTTTGGACTAAGAGCTGGCAGGAGAGGCCTCGGACGGGGAAGCGGGCGGCGTGGCGGCCGCGCCAGGGGCAGCTACGGTGGCGCTCCCGTTGCTGTGTCACCCGTTGCTTCAGTCTTGGCGGAACGTTGCACGGACGACACCATGTTGGAGCCCATAGCAGAGACGCGGTGCTGTGGTCGACCGCGGTCCCTGCGCTCCTTCTTCAAGGCGACAGAGAAAGATTGTCCGCCCGGCCATCGGCTGCGCACGAGTGGTCATAGTAGCGGTCCGTCATGGGTCGTGGCAGAGTTTCCTACCCATGGCATTATGTATTCTGCTCATGGGTGGGAACCTTCTGCATGCATGTACTCCTTAAGGACAGGGAGTCTTCTCTACCTCAGTTCGATGGGGACGACCATGCTCTCTGTGAGGCTCTTAGGGAAGCTTGGCGTTCGCCTCAGCTGCCGCGTCGAGGGTTCGGACGGCGGCAGAGGTGCCTCCTCGAGCGGTGACGGTGAGGAAGATGATGACGGCAACAACCCATGACGCATCTTGAGCGGAGACGGAGGCTCCGAGGCGTCGTGATTGCCGGCAGCACCATCATCACCAGTTGTGCTCCGATAGCACCACCATCTGCACCTGCCCTCCGTCTTCTTCCTCCCTGCCAGCTTCGCCCGCCCTGCCTGGGGCAGAATCTCCATGATCCTCCGGGGGCGCGTCCCGCTGCCCCTGGCGGGGAGGCGCCGAATCCCAGCGAGGCGCTCCTTTTGCCCCCTTCTTCTTCTCCATCTGATCCCTAGGAGGAGAGGGACAAGAAAGGCATTACGGGGCACTTATATTTTTATAAATCAAAAGATGTAGGCGCTTGCCAAGTTTTAGCTAATCATAATGTAATCTTTTATCCATCTTGTACTGAGAATGAATGAAAGAATGCTATTTTTCTTCCTTAAGTACTGTCCCTTTCTCCTCTTGTTTGTACCGCGTTAGCATGTTTACCTCTGCCGCAGGGAAGTATTTTCCGGGTCAGTATGTACTGCGAGCGCCAAGGGGGAGCGAGCCCCTAGCAGCAAGCTGGTATCATTCCCCGGCAGGGCTCCTTGTCGGTATCGGCGCGGCTCCCCAGAGCTAATAATCAACAGGAGCTGGGAAATGGCTTGTCCCGACAAGGATTTCCATTGCGTTAAGGACTGCATGGTACATAGTCAAAGAGGGTAGTAGGGGTTTCCTTAAGGGAGCAAAATGGCTTTGGGCTTGGAATATGCGATTATACTTATCTTTCTAGGCAATATTCCTTTCTGTAGTATGACAGGCCACCGTCCTTGTTTCTCCGCCTTCCTTCCTTGTTTTCCTAGTGGCCAAACATGTAGGGCAAGAGGCCTCGGTCCTCTGGCAAGAGAGAACGTGACAACAAGGATAACAGGCTCACCAAGTACTCTAGCAAATTTCTAAAACTTAAAAGTGATAACATTGCAACATAAAAATGCATATCAAAACATGCAGTTTGATAGTATGATGCAATGCCTAGCTTTATTATTGCATGCACATGGTCTGCGCCTGGCTTTGTACAAAGGGTTACATGCAACTGTGGCAAAGCTTGTACAAAAGGTGGCTGCCGGGGACTGAGCCGACAACCGCGCCTTACGGGTAGAACTTACGAAGATGCTCAATATTCCATGAATTAAGAATTTTGGTGCCATCTTCAGTCTCCAGACGGAATGCGCCAGGTCTAGTGACTCGTGCTACCCGGTAAGGGCCTTCCCACTTCGGCGTCAACTTGTTGGTACCATTGGCGGACTGAACGCGCCTAAGGACAAGGTCGCCTTCCTCAAGGCTCCGGGCGTGGACCCAGCGGCTGTGATAGCGGCGCAGGGCCTGCTGGTAGCGTGCAGCACGCACAGCGGCCCGGAGATGATCTTCCTCGAGGAGCATGGCATCGTCATGCCGTAGCTGCTCCTGCTCTACTTCATCGTAGGCAAGTACTCGAGGTGACCAGTATATGAGTTCTGTGGGGAGAACTGCTTCCGCCCCATATACTAGGGAGAAGGGCGTCTGGCTGGTAGCTCGATTCGGTGTCGTTCTGAGGGACCAAAGAACCACCAGCAGTTCATCTATCCAACGCTTGCCGCATCTCCGCAGTCTATCGAAAGTTCTTGTCTTGAGTCCACGCAACACTTCAGCATTCATCCTCTCGACTTGCCCGTTGCTCCTTGGGTGGGCAACAGAGGCGAAGGACACCTTGCTTCCAAGGCTTTGATGTATTGCATAAAGGTGCGGCTCGTGAACTGGATGCCATTATCGGTGATTACCCTGTTGGGCACTCCAAAACGGCACACCAGTCCTTTCAGGAACTTGACAACTGATTGTGCGGTCACCTTCCTCACTGGTTCCACCTCAGGGCACTTTGTAAACTTGTCGATTGCTACGAACAAGAATTCAAAGACCCCGAAAGAGCGGGGAAAGGGGCCCAAAATATCGAGCCCCAGACTGAGAATGGCCATGATAAAGGGATCGTCTGGAGGGCTTGCACTGGTTGATGAAAGTTCTTGGAATGGAACTGGCAGGCCTCACACTTGGTGACTAGCTCAGTTGCATCTTGGAGGGCAGTGGGCCAATAGAAACCCTGCCAGAAGGCTTTCCCGGCAAGGGCCCTTGATCTAATGTGAGACCCACACACGCCTTCATGAATCTCTGCCAACAGCTTTAGTCCATCTTCCCGGCAAATACACCTTAATTTCACACCGTTTGGTCTTTTCTGTACAGAGTGTCACCGACAAACTGGTACATACTTGACTGACGGGCTACTTTTCGGCTTCCTCTTGTTCTTCGGGAAGTTCTCCTGTTTGGAGGAAGTGGACTATGTGTTGTGCCCAAGCTGGAGCCTGTGGCTCGACAACGAGAACTAAAGGCATCTCCTCGTTCGTGGGAGCGCTTACCTCGACCGCAAGGACCTGGGGTCCTGCAGGAGGGAGCTGCTCACCAACCGAAATGGGGTTGCCCCTGGTAGCCTCTTTACCAGCGGCTTCGGGAAGCTCTGCCGGGAAATGCTTGCCGGAGTCCAGCTTTCTTTTTCTCCTAGTCATCGTTGATGGGGATACTGATGGCTGAGTGAGGCGGAGGACAAAGGTTCCTGGTTCCACAGGGAGCTTTTGCGCAGTGCACTTTGATAGATGATCAGCGATGCTGTTTTCTGCACGTGGCACGTGCTCTGTTTGCAATCTATCAAAGCACTCCTCTAGCTTCCTCACCTCTTCCACGTATGCTTCCATCAACGGACTCTGATAATCTCTGTTGACTTGTCTCACCATGAGTTGAGAATCTCCTCGGATGATCAGTTTCTTGATTCCCAACTCCACCGCGATCCTGAGTCCGGCAAGGAGCCCCTCATACTCAGCAGTGTTGTTGGTGGCCTCCTCCCGGGGAAAGTGCATTTGGACCACATATTTGAGATGCTCTCTAGTGGGGGCGATGAGGAGCACGCCTGCTCCAGCGCCCTGAAGTGAGAAAGCACCGTCAAAGTACATGATCCATTCTTTAGGCGCTTCTTTTCCAGGGAGAATTGTCTCTGGAACCTCTTCGTCTGGCGTGGGTGTCCATTCTGCAATGAATTCCGCCAACGCCCTGCTCTGGATTGTGGAAGTGCTCTCATACTTCAGACCAAAGCTCGACAGCTCTAGCGCCCACTCAACTATCCTGCTAGTGGCTTCGGGGTTCCTCAATATACGCTACAGTGGGAAGCGGGTGACAACACTGATCTCGTGAGCTTGGAAGTAGTGGCGTAGCTTCCTCGATGCCATGAGAAGGCCGAAGATCAGCTTTTGCACTCCGGAGTACCTTGATCTAGCCCCTTGTAATAAGGAGCTGACAAAGTACACTGGTCACTGCACCACTTTCTTCTTCGGCACTTCCTTGAAACTGCCTTCGTCTACTTGCTTAGGTTCCCCATGGCCCGTATCAAGCCCTCCCGCGAATGCTTCGGTTCCACCCCCGGTGACATCAGTTGCAGTGGCTGCGTCCTCATCCACCTCCTGCCGCGCCACCAGTGCTGCGCTAACCACTTGATTTGTTGCCGCCAAGTATAGCAGCAACGGTTCTTGCGGTTTAGGCGCGACCAAGGTAGGAGCGGAGGAAAGGTAAGCTTTCAGATCTTGCAGCGTTGCTTCTGCTTCCGGGGTCCATTTCATTGGGCCGGCCTTTTTCAGAATATTGAAAAACGGCAGGGCGCGCTTAGCGGATTTGGAGATGAACCTACTCAACGCGGCAATGCATCCGGCCAAGCGCGTTACGTCCTTGACGGACTTGGGTGCTTGTATCTGCTCGATTGCTTTGATCTTGTTGGGATTGGCTTCTATTCTTCGCTGAGACACAAAGAACCCAAGCAGCTTGCCGGATGTGGGACACCAAACACACACTTCTCAGGGTTGAGCTTCAAATTGATCATGCGCAAGTTGATAAAAGTTTCTTCCAAGTCTTGTATGAGAGTTGCTTCATCTTTGGTTTTGACTACTATGTCATCCATGTAAGCTTACACGTTCCTATGCAACTGAGGTTCAAATCCAATCTGCACGGCCCTTGCAAAGGTAGAATCAGCGCTCTTAAACCCGAAGGGCATACGTACAAAGTAGTATGTGCCACACGGAGTTATGAACGCGGTCTTCTCCTCATCTTCCATGGCCATGAATATCTGGTGGTATCCGGAGTATGCGTCCAAGAAGGAAAGCAAGTCACACCCGGAAGTGGAATCAACAATCTGATCGATGTGCGGCAAGGGAAAAGGGTCCTTTGGGCATGCTTTGTTTAAGTCAGTGAAATCAATGCAAAGCCTCCATTTCCCATTCACCTTGCGCACCACCACCGGGTTGGCTAACCATGTCGGATGCAACAATCCTCTGACCAAACCAGCTGCTTCAAGATTCTTGATCTCTTCGGCAATGAACTGTTGCCGCTCCAAGGCTTGCTTCCTAACTTTCTGCTTGACGGGCCTGGCATGAGGGCAGACAGCAAGGTGGTGCTCAATTACCTCCCTGGGAACACCGGGGATGTCAGATGGTTGCCAAGCAAACACATCGACATTCGCCCGCAGGAAGGCAACGAGCGTGCTTTCCTATTTGTCATTTAGGGTGGCACTGATGGTAAATGTTCCATCAGTGCCTTCCTACCCTATCGGGACCTTCTTCGTCGTAGGATACGTGATCTTGGATCTCTTGCTAGTGGAACTCTCCGGCACATCATCGACGGGCGCAGTGCACTCCGAAGAGGCGCGCTTCCCGGAGTCCTTGCTGGCATCTCTGCTAGACTTCTTCCCCTTCCTTGATTCCTTGTGGGGAGCTAGTGCTTCCGTGACCTCAGCTGCAACCGCGTCTCGATACATCTTGTCCATGCAGATAACTGCATCTTTCTTGTCAGATGGGATGGAGATGATCTCGATGGGCCCCGGCATCTTCAAAGTGTTGTAAGCATAGTGGGATGCTGCCATGAATTTTGCCAGAACTGGGCAACCAAGAATTCCGTTGTAAGGCAGGGGGAGTTCGACCACATCAAACACCACTTTCTCAATCCGGTAGTTCAACTCCCCACCAAACGTCACAGCAAAGTGATCTTTCCCTTGGGTCGGCTCCTTCCGGGGTTGACTCCTTGGAATGTACCCGTAGCTTTGAGCTCTCCGTCGGGGATCTGCAGCCTTTCAACCACCTTAGGGGAGATTAAGTTCAACCTTGCCCCGCCGTCAACTAACATCTTGGTTACTTTGAGGTTGCGGATTGTTGGGGAGACCAACAATGGCAAACATCCGACCGCAGTGGTGCGGTCAGGATGATCCTCTTCATCAAAGATGATAGGCGTGTGGGACCATTTGAGTGGTCTTCTGGATTCTGCAGCTGGCTCCACGGCGTTGATCTCACGGGCCCACTGCTTGAGCTAGCGGTGAGAGGAATGCAAAGATGCACCCCCCCCGTCAACACACATGGCTTCAGTTGCCTTCTGGAACTCCCGATCACTAGATTCTTCATCATCCTCATCATCACTCATATCATCTTCTTCTTTCTTCTCACGGACTCTAGCAGGTTTTTCCTTCTGCTGCGGGGCCTTGCCGCGGCGGCCTCCTCTACCATCACGGCCCTTCCCGGCAGCACCATCTTGGCCTTTCTCCTTGTCACGCTTCTCGTATTCAGCCTTCTACTTCTCAGCAAGTTGCTCAACTTGGCGGCATTCTTGGAGATCATGGCCTTTGGTGCAGTGGATTTTGCAGTATGGCCCGTTGGACCTTTTGGTTCTCTCTGCCACTGCGGCTTCCCGGCAATCAGCGCATGTGGCAGCTCCCTTTCCGGGGGCCTCGGCTTTGGCCTTTTTGCCGGCAGTGAGATTACCAGAGCTCTCAATGGCCAACGCTTCTTTTCCTTTACGGTTCTTGTTGCGCTTCCGGCTTTTCCCCTTCGGGCCAGGGGCATCGCTGTCGTCGTCGGAGTCGACTTCAACGCGAGCCTCCTCTCCGGGGAGTCGCCTTCCTTCCTCAGCACGAGCACACTTGTCCTCCAATGTGTACAACTCGTTGACGGTCTTGGGGAGATTCACATTCATTTTGGCCCGCATCCTCCTATGGCGCACGTTCGAGTGGAACGCGGCAATCACGGCTGCGGGGTGTATCTCTGGAATATTGCGGTGCATTCGGCTGAATCTCTGAATGTACTTCTGCAGGGTTTCCCCTTCCTTCTGCGGAAGGACTTGCAGGTCGCTGGGCTGTCCTGGCTCCTGGTGGCCACCTGTGAAGGCGCCGACAAACTCATTGCACAAGTCAGCCCATGATGAAATGGAGTTCTCCGGCAGATGCATCAGCCACGATCTCACATTTGGCTTGAGCGCCAAAGGGAAATAGTTGGCCAGCACCTTCTCATCTCTTCCCCCGGCAGCTTGAATGGCTATCCTATAGATGCCTAGGAATTCCGCCGGGTTTAGCTTCCCATCGTACTTCTCCGTCAGCTCGGGTTTGAAAGCTCGGGCCGATGGCCAGCGGACCTGTCGCAGCTCGCGAGTGAAGGCAGGGCACCCAACCTCGTAAGGCAGGTGCTCGCCAGCACTGGGCGCGGGGTCACCAGCATCTGGGCCGTTGCTCCTGTCAGATTGGCGGTGCGCTTCCCAGCGTCGCTCTATGTTGATGCGGGAGTCTTCCCTCCGCCGGTCTTCCAGGACACGCCGCTGGTCCTGGTGATCGCGCGGACCGGACGAGACCATAGATGCCTCATCGGGCTCGTCGACACGTGGAGCTTGTTGTGGCCGCCTCTGGGTGTGCTGTTGCGGAGGGGATTGCACCGTTGGCGCGGCCCCCTCGACGCAACCGTCAGCCTGGGCCGCCGTCGCCGTCCGCGGGCATCTCGACGGCTCCGCATGCAGCGATTTGCTGGCTTCGGCGAAGCCGATCAAACTCTGCATGGTGGCTCAACTCATCCATCTTATCAGCTGCCGGCGGGAAGTTTAGCAGTGGTTGGGCCCACACCATTGCTTCTGCTGCCGTGGCCGGCATGGCTAGGGAGGCAGATCGCGACGTCGCTCGACTCCTGGTAGAACCAGGAGGGGCGTTGCAGTATTCTTGTCACCGTGCACCGGTCGCCGGGGCGGTCTATCGTGGAGGAGGTTGAACTTGTGGGACTACGGTCCCGCTTGGCGCTCCGTCTTGCTCAGAGCGAGGTGGGCGTCTGACAGCCGCGCCTACGACAAGCGCAGCTGGTAGATCATGGCTTGCTCCAGATTGGGCGCCGCTTTTGCGGCCACGACCACCAGTGCGGCGGGGAGGTGGAGACTGAATGTTTTCTCCTTCCGCGGCACTAGGTCCGAGTTTGCCAAGATGTTGCTGTTGTTGCTCCTCTTCGGCGTTCCTTGCTCCAGCTTCGGCCGCGGGAGACACGACGGCGGCGCCGCCTACGCCAGTCACGTCGCCCATGACGCCCGCCTCGTTCGTCCCCGCCGTGGCGCCGACGGCGTCCGCAGCTGCGTGTGAGGGGGCCTTCGAAGTGGAGGGATGCGCGGTTGCGCCGGTCTTCTTCTTGGGAGCCATAGATGAAGAAGACGGTGATGAAGATCGACGAGCTGCTCATGAACTCAGGTTCGTGCAAATGACGCGCCCCCTACCTGGCGTGCCAAAGATGTCGAGTCATGATGCACATGATCACCTATGGGGCCATCAGCCCCTTTGTGGTTCGGCGGGGGCGAGATCACATTGCATAAAGAGCAGAGGTAATGAGATAGTGCGACGATGAGACACGGGTGTTTTACACAGGTTCGGGCCGCTGGGAAGCGTAAAACCCTACTCCTACTTTGGTGGATTGATCGGGGGAGCACGAAGCACACGCAGAGCTCAAACCCGGCAAGGTCGCCTTCGGGAGAGCTACTACGCGATTACAAGTGTCCAAAAGTCCGAATCTTTAGCTAGGTTGCATTGGGCCTCCTTTTATAGCTACAGTGGCAAAATAGACATTATCTAGTGATTAGATAGCTAACAGTGCTATCATACCTAACTCTGGCATTCACGACAAAATACCATGATTGCTAGTCGAGGTGGCATGCGGGGGTGCATTCCCGGCAAGCTCCTACCACCGCTTCTGCTAAGTGTTGCTTAGTATCTTGACACGCCTCTGGACGGGTGTCAAACGGGTGTAATCTACCTTCCGGTGTGCCGCCACATACTTAGCGAGAGCCACTTAGCCACCTAAGGGCTCGACACCGCATCGACAAATGACTGGCATTGCGATGCGGTGGAGCGGTGGCTGATCGGCTCCCGCTTGCCGGGGGATGGCTTGCCGGGTTTTCCTGAAGATGTGTGCGCCTCGGTCCCTGGCAGGCACCGGGGATGTGATTGGCGCGGTTCGGACTTATCCTGGGCCGTTGCATTGGCCTTGTCGGCGTTTCTTGGCCAGCATAGGTGGCTTCTGCCGGGGTCTTGGTCTTTGAGTGTTGGCTTCATTGAGGGGTTCTCCTACTACTGCATGTGCATAAGTCAGGGGCACTGGGTACCCCAGTCCTAGTGCACCGACACCCACCAAACAAACGGAACACCTTCTAGCTAAAGTTGAGTAATCTCCAGTCCCTTTACCATCTAATTTCAGATTAGAAAATAAAGATTCAATGGGAGAAGTACCAACCATTTTAAGATCTTCATCATGATTACGGTAAAAACCGAGTGGAAGAGCCTTTTCTAAGAACTCACGCTTAGCTCTCAACCTAGCGATCCTCTCCTTACTTTCATTAATAGATATTTGGATCGATTTAATAGACTCATTAGTATCATGCTTAGTGGAAAAATTTTACTTTTAAGAGTTTCCACATCATGAGCAATCCTATCCATGTTTCTAGCCATATCGTCAACATTATACAATTTTTCTTCTACCATAGTGTTGAAAATATTTTGAGAACTAATAAATTATTTAATGGTGTTCTCAAGATCAGTAGGTATCCTATTATTATTATTAGATGAGTTTCCATAGGAATTACCATAAGAATTTCCATAGTTATTAGAGGAATTACCGGGATATGGCATGGCATTGAAATTACCTCTATAAGCATTATTGTTGAAATTATTTAGCGAGACAAAGTTCACATCAATAGCATCATTATTTTGCTCAATCAAAGTAAAAAATGGCATATCATTAGGATCAACTTGGCCATTCTTGTTTGTAATCATACTCATAAGAGCATCCATTTTATCACTCAATATATTAATTTCTTCGACAGAATTTACCTTCTTGCCAGTTGGAGCTCGCTCGGTGTGCCATTGAGAATAATTTGTCATGATATTTTCCAGAAGTTTTGTAGCCTCTCCTAATGTCACCTCCATAAAGGAACCACCTGGAGCAGAATCTAGAAGGTTTCTAGACACAAAGTTCAGCCCATCATAGAAATTTTGTATAATCATGTTTTTTAAAATTTATAATTAGGTTTCGGGGAGATATAATTTTAGCGGGAGGAAAATACTTGGCAATAAAAGCATCCTTACACTTATCCCATGTTCCAATACTATTGCGAGGCAAAGATGAAAACCAAGTTTTAGCTTTATCTCTTAGTGAAAAGGAAATAATTTTAATGTGATACAGATCATTATCCATATCCTTATGGTGAAGCAAGTAAACTTGCAAGCAAATGAGTAAACTTGATAGTAGACAGGATAACTAAGCAAACAAGCAAATAGAATTTTTTTTCTATTTTTGATTTTCATAGCAAGCAAAATATAACAAAAAATAAAAAGTAGAACAAGTGAATGATAATTTCTGAGTCGGTACTTGATAGGAATTTGATGATGCTCCCCGGCAACGGCGCCAGAAATCCTTCCTAATACTTGTAAAGTGCGTTGGGATTTTCCCCGGAGAGGAGTGATACGTCCATTTTGCATCATGATTTCCTACTGTTATTTATAATGTTTTTATGCATAATAATGCTTTAGGGAGTGATTCTAATGCCTTTTCTCTCATAATATGCAAGGTTTACACAAAGAGGGAGAATACCGGCAGCTAGAATTCTGGACCTGAAAAAGCACATCAGAGATACCTATTCTGCACATCTTCAAATAAGCTAAAACTTCACGAAGAATTATTTTGGAATATATAAAAATACTGGAGCAAATAACTACCGGAGGGGGGCCACCTGGTGAGCACAAGACACCAGGGCGCGCCCTGGTGGGTTGTGCTCAGCACGGCCCACCTCCGGTGCCCATCTTCTAGTATTTAAGGTCTTCTGACCTAGAAAAAATAAGGAGAGGACTTTTGGGATGGAATGTCGCCGTCTCGAGGCGGAACTTGGGCAAGAGCACTTTTGCCCTCTGGCGGAGCGATTCCGCCGGGGGAACTTCCCTCCCGGAGGGGGAAATCGAAGCCATCGTCATCACCAACACCCCTCTCATCTTTGGGAGGCCAATCTTCATCAACATATTCAACAACACTATCTCCTGTCAAACCCTAGTTCATCTCTTGTGTTCAATCTTTGTACCGAAACCTCAGATTGGTACATGTGGGTGGCTAGTAGTGTTGATTACATCTTGTAGTTGATTACTATCTGGTTTATTTGGTGGAAGATTATATGTTTAGATCCATTATGCTATTCAATACCCCTCTGATCTTGAGCATGAATATTATTTGTGAGTAGTTACCTTTGTTCTTGAGGTCACGGGAAAGTCATGTTGCAAGTAATCATGTGAATTTGATATGTGTTCGATATTTTGATGATATGTATGTTGTGATTCCCTTAGTGGTGTCATGTGAACGTCGACTACATGACACTTCACCATCCTTGGGCCTAAGGGAATGCATTGTGGAGTAGTTATTAGATGATGGGTTTCTAGAGTGACAGAAGCTTAAACCCTAGTTTATGCGCTACTTCGTAAGGGGCTGATTTGGATCCAAACGTTTAATGCTATGGTTAGATTTTATCTTAATACTTTTCTCGTAGTTGCGGATTCTTGCGAGGGGGTTAATCATAAGTGGGAGGTTTGTTCAAGTAAGAATAGCACCCAAGCACCGGTCCACCCACATATCAAATTATCAAAGTAGCGAATGCAAATCAAACCAACATGATAAAAGTGACTACATGAAATTCCCGTGTACCCTCAAGAACACTTTGCCTATTATAGGAGATTGTTCTGGCTTGTCCTTTGCCACAAAAGGATTGGGATACCTTGCTGCACCTTATTTACCGTTACCGTTACCGTTACTTGATCGTTACCAATTATCTTTCTATCAAACTATCTGTTACCTACAATTTCAGTGCTTGCAGAAATTACCTTGCTGAAAACCGCTTGTCATTTCCTTCTGCTCCTCGTTGGGTTCAACACTCTTACTTGTCGAAGGGACTACGATTGAACCCCTATACTTGTGGTTCATCAAGACTCTTTTCTGGCGCCGTTGCCAGGGAGTGAAGCGCTCTTGGTAAGTGGAAATCGGTAAGGAAAAACTTATACTATGTGCTGAAAATTATTGTCACTTGCTACTATGGAAAACAATCCTTTGAGGGTTTTGTTTGGGGTATCTTCACCTCGACCGGAACCACAATTAGTGCCCCTCAACCTGCTGCACCTACTGAAAATATTGGTTATGAAATTCCTTCGGGTATGGTAGAACAACTGCTAGCTAAGCCTTATGCAGGAGATGGAACTGAACATCCTGATATGCACCTAATACATGTGAACGAAGTTTGTGGTTTATTTAAGCTTGCAGGTTTACCCGAAGATGAAGTTAAGAAGAAGGTTTTCCCTTTATCTTTGAAGGTAAAAGCATTGATATGGTATAGGCTATGTGATGATATTGGATCATGGAACTAGAATCGATTGCAATTAGAATTTTATCCTATGCATCTAGTTCATCGTGAACGGAATTATATATATAATTTTTCGCCTCATGAAGGATAAAGCATCGCTCTAGCTTGGGGGAGGCTTAAGTCAATGTTATATTCAGGCCCAAATCATGATATCCCGAGATAAATTATTATTCAGAAGTTTTATGCTCGGCTTTCTCATAATGCTCAATCCATGCTCGATACTTCTTGCACTGGTTCTTTTATGAAGAAGAATATTGAATTCAAGTGGGATCTCTTAGAAAGAACTAAACGCAACTCTGAAGATTGGGAACTCGACGAAGGTAATGAGTCAAGTATTAAGCTTAAGTTTGATTGTGCTAAATCTTTTATGAATACCGATGCATTTCACAAGTTTAGCACTAAATATGGACTTGACTCTGAGATAGTAGCCTCTTTCTGTGAATCATTTGCTACTCATGTTGATCTCCCTAAGGAGAAGTGGTTTAAATATCACCCCCCTATTAAAGAAGAAATTAAAGAACCGGTAAAAGCTAAGGATGAAACCATCATTTACAATGTTGATCCAGTTATGCCTACTGCTTATATTGAAAAACCACCTTTCCCTGTTAGGATAAAGGAACATGCTAAGGTATCAACTGTGGTTCGCAAGAGTAATATTAGAGCACCTAAGCCCTCTGAACAAATTAAAGTAGAACCTAGTGTTGCTATGGTTAAGGATCTCTTGGTAGAAAATATTGATGGGCATGTTATTTACTTCTGTGATGAAGCTGCTAGAATTGCCAAACCTGATGAAAAAGATAAACATAGACCCGTAGTGGGCATGCCTATTGTCTCAGTCAAAATAGGAGATCATTGCTATCATGGTTTATGTGATTTGTGTGCTAGCATGAGTGATATTCCTTTTACCTTATACCAAGAAATTATGAATGAAATAGCACCTGCTGAAATAGAAGACATTGATGTTACTATTAAACTTGCTAATAGACACACCATCACACCACTTGGGATTGTTAGAGATGTTGAAGTCTTGTGTGGGAAAGTAAAATATCCTATTGATTTTCTAGTTCTAGGTTCCCCACAAGATGACTTTTGTCCCATTATCTTTGGTAGACCTTTCCTGAACATCATTAATGCTAAGATAGATTGTGAAAAACAAACTGTCGTTGTTAGTTTTGGTGATGTGTCTCATGAGTTTAACTTTTCCAAGTTTAATAGACAACCTCATGATAAAGAATTATCTAGTAAGGATGAAATAATTGGTCTTGCTTCTATTGTCGTGCCACCTACCGATCCACTAGAACAATATTTGCTAGACCATGAAAATGATATGCACTTGCGTGAAAGAAATGAAATAGACAAAATTTTCTTTGAACAACAACCTCTCCTAAAACACAATTCGCCTATTGAAACTCTTGGAGGTCCTCCTCCACCTAAAGGTGATCCTGTGTTTGAATTAAAACAATTGCCTGGCACTTTGAAGTATGCTTATCTGGATGTGAAAAAGATATATCATGTTATTATTAGTGCTAACCTTTCAGAACATGAAGAAGAAAGTTTATTAAAAATTCTAAGGAAGCACCTGGCTGCTATCGGATATACTCTTGATGATCTTAAGGGCATTAGTCCCACTCTATGTCAGCACAAGATTAATATAGAACCTGATGCCAAACCCGTTGTTGATCACCAACGCCGATTGAATCCTAAGATGAAAGATGTGGTAAGAATTGAAATATTAAAGCTTCTTGAAGCAGGTATAATCTATCACATAGCTGATAGTAGATGGGTAAGTCCCTTTCATTGTGTCCCTAAGAAGGGAGGTATTACTGTTGTTCCTAATGATAAAAATGAACTCATCCCACAAAGAATTGTCACTAGCTATAGAATGGTAATTGATTTTAAAAAATTAAATAAAGCTACTAGAAAAGATCATTACCCTCTGTCTTTCATTGATCGGATGCTAGAAAGATTATCTAAGCACACACACTTTTGTTTTCTAGATGGATATTCCGGTTTCTCTCAAATACCTGTATCACAATCTGATCAAGAGATAACCACCTTTACTTGTCCTTTGGGAACCTATGCTTATAGACGTATGCCTTTTGGTTTATGCAATGCACCTGCTACCTTTCAAAGATGTATGACTACTATATTCTATTTTTGTGAAAATATTGTGGAGGTTTTCATGGATGATTTCTCCGTTTACGGAACTTCTTTTGATGATTGCTTAAGCAACCTTGATCGAGTTTTGCAGAGATGTGAACAAACTAATCTCGTCTTGAATTGGGAGAAGTGTCACTTTATGGTTAATGAAGGTATTGTCTTGGGGCATAAAATATCTGAACGAGGTATTGAGGTGGATAAAGCTAAAGTTGATGCAATTGAGAAAATGCCATGTCCTAAAGATATTAAAGGTATTCGGAGTTTCCTCGGTCATGCTGGTTTCTATAGGAGGTTCATTAAAGATTTCTCTAAAATTTCTAGGCCTCTTACTAATCTTTTATCCATTTGTTTTTGATGATGATTGTGTAGAAGCCTTTGAAACACTCAAGAAAGCCTTAACTTCTGCACCTATCATTCAACCACCTGATTGGAACTTGCCTTTTGAAATTATGTGTGATGCAAGTGATTATGTTGTTGGTGTTGTTCTAGGACAAAGAATTGATAAGAAATTAAATGTTATCCATTATGCTAGCAAAACTCTAGACAGTGCCCAACGAAATCATGCTACTACTGAAAATGAATTTTAGTAGTTGTGTTTGCTTGTGACAAATTTAGATCTTACATTGTTGACTCCAAAGTTATTGTCACACCGATCATGCTGCTATAAAATATCTTATGGAAAAGAAAGATGCTAAACCTAGAGTCATTAGGTGGGTTCTCTTGCTTCAAGAATTTGACTTACATATCATTGATAGGAAGGGAGCTAAGAACCCCGTAGCTGATAACTTGTCTAGGTTAGAAAATATTCTTGATGACCCAATACCTATTGATGATAGTTTTCCCGATGAACAGTTAGCTGAAATAAATGTTTCTCAAAACACTCCTTCGTATGCTGATTATGCTAATTACATTGTCGCTAAATATATACCACCTAGTTTCACATACCAACAAAAGAAAAAATTATTCTATGATTTAAGACATTACTTCTGGGATGACCCACATCTTTATAAAGAAGGGGTAGACGGTATTATTAGACGTTGTGTACCTGAGCATGAACAGGAACAAATCCTACGGAAATGTCATTCCGAAGCCTACGGAGGACATCATGCGGGAGATAGAACTGCTCATAAGGTGTTGCAATCTGGTTTTTATTGGCCTACTCTCTTCCAGGATGCCCATAAGTTTGTTTTGTCTTGTGATGAATGTCAAAGAATTGGTAACATCGGTAAGCATCAGGAAATGCCTATGAATTATTCACTTGTTGTTGAACCATTTGATGTATGGGGTTTTGATTTTATGGGACCTTTTCCTTCCTCCAATGGGTACGCTCATATTTTGGTTGCTGTTGATTATGTTACTAAGTGGGTAGAAGCTATTCCAACTAGTAGTGCTGATCATAACACCTCCATTAAAATGCTTAAAGAATTTATCTTCCCGAGGTTTGGAGTCCCTAGATATTTAATTACTGATGGTGGTTCACATTTTATTCATGGTGCTTTCCGTAAGATGCTTGCTAAATATGATGTTAACCATAGAATTGCATCACCCTATCACCCTCACTCTAATGGTCAAGTTCAACTTAGTAATAGAGAAATAAAATTAATATTACAAAAAATTGTCAATAGGTCTCGAAAGAATTGGTCTAAGAAACAAGATGATGCACTTTGGGCCTCTAGAACAGCTTATAAAAATCCTATGGGTATGTCTCCATACAAAATGGTATATGGAAAAGCTTGTCGTTTGCCTCTAGAGTTAGAACATAAAGCACTTTGGGCAATTAAAGAACTCAATTATGATTTCAAACTTGCCAGTGAGAAGAGGTTATTTGATATTGCCTCACTAGATGAATGGAGAACCCAATCTTATGAAAATGCCAAACTATTCAAAGAAAAAGTTAAAAGATGGCATGACAAAAGGTTCCAAAAGAGGGAATTCAAAGTTGGAGAATATGTTCTTTTGTACAACTCTCGTTTAAGATTTTTTGCAGGCAAGCTTCTTTCCAAATGGGAAGGACCATATGTTATCGAAGAGGTTTATCGTTCTGGAGCTATCAACATTAATAATGCCGAAGGTACTAACCCGAAGGTGGTCAATGGACAAAGGATTAAACACTATATCTCAGGTACGCCTATTAATGTTGAAAGCAATGTTATCTAAACCATGACACCGGAGGAACACATAAAAGAAACCTTCCAGAACACTCCAGAATTCTGAAAAAGAGGAGGTACGTGATATGGTAAGTAAACGGACTTCGAAAAAAACGCAAAAATATTTTCTGTCAGTTTTGGAATATTACAAAAATTAGGAAAATAAGAAATAAACGGGAAAGCAACCGAGGTGAGCACGATACACCAGGGCGCGCCAGCCCCGCGCCTGGTGGGTTGTGCCCACCTCGGACACCTTCCCGACTCTGTTTTCCTTCCATATCCTTGCTTCCCAAGATAAAAAAATCTTTATATATACCCCCGATTGTTTTGACCACTGCATCACAGAAAAATCCCCTATTCTTGTTTCGTGTTGTTTTCCTATCAGATCTATCAAGCCAGGCATCATGTCTTCTCCCTCCTCTAATAACGTAGAAGAAGATGCATGGCTGGTGAAGATGGAACTGAAGAGAGAGGAGATAAAAGAATCCAATAATGAAGACAAGGGCAAGGAAGCTATGAAGGATCAAGCCCCGGAAGGAGGCCAATCCATGCTAACAGAAGAGGAGGAAGAAGAAGATATCATTCGACCTTATTACAATCATCTCACCCCCACTGAAATTGAAGCTTTTAGGGCTTTCGAAGCGGTTTGTGTTCAGAATAAATTTCTCACTCGTGAAAATATTTTGCTAGAGGAGCACAACATCACCCTTTGGAGAGTCATCCGCAAATTGGAGTACCTATTGACTCTGAAGTGTGACACCTCATCACCACCACCTTCATCATCTTCACCACCAAAGGAGACTTGAGCACACGGATATGGGCACTCCCCTTGGCTTGAGCCAAGCCTGGGGGAGATGCCTCGGTATCGTATCACCATCACTTTTATTTACCTTTGCCTATTTTCGTTCGATCCTTAGCTCTTTCATGATTTAGTCGAATAAAAGTTTAGTATGATCTATTTTCGAGTGTTAGTTTCGTGATCTATCTATTTATGTAATCGAGTGAGAGTTATATAATAAAGTTTAGTTTGAGCTTTTGCTTCTTTACTTTCTTGTTGCAATCAAAAGAGAAAGGAAATAAATGAAAAGAATCATATGCTAATCTTATGGTAAGTAATAACATCACATAAGCAAAAGTATAAGTGGTAAAATTTATTGGAAATTGACAAACATATCATTGGTCAATGATGCAATTGATGAAAGAATTAATAAGGGAAGAGAAGATTCACATGCAAATACACCATCTTGGACATCTTTTATGATTGTGAGCCCCCATTAAATATTATATAACAAAATTCTTGACGCTGGACAAGGAAGACAACGTAATGATTTATGTTTGTTCATATTCACATAGAAGTTATATTCTCATAGATCCTTCAACATGTGGTGCTTGCTCAATATCTTTGCTAGCCAAAAATTCTGCACTAAGTAGACATACTACTTGTGCATCCAAAAACCCAAAACCCAAATTCATGTTTTGAGAGTCCACCATACCTACCTATGGATCGAGTAAGATCCTTCAAGTAAGTTGTCATCAGTGCACCAAGGCAATAAAAATTGCTTCTAAATGTGTTTGATCAATTAGTGTAAGAGAAAATTGAGCGTTGTACGAACTTATGATGGCAAAGTAATAAAAGCGATGGACTGCATAATAAAGGTTGCTATCATAGGGGGAAATATAGCGTGACATTCTTTTACATTAAGGGATTAGGCATACAAACCAATAAGCGCATGACAACCTCTGCTTCCCTCTGCGAAGGGCCTATCTTTTACTTTTATATATTTACTTTTATGCAAGAGTCAAAGTATTCTTCCCTATTCCTTTTTACTTTTACTTTTTGCAAGCATCATGTGGTGAGGAAAGATCTAGGCACATATATCCAGTTGGATGTGAGTGAGCATGAGTTATTATTGTTGACATCACCCTTGAGGTGAATAGGTTGGGAGGCGAAACTATAAGCCCCTATCTTTCTATGTGTCCGGTTGAAACTTTTTGCTCATGGGTATGTTGTGAGTGTTAGAAATCATAGAAGACTAAATGATGGTTGAGTATGTGGACTTGCCAAAAGGCTCCGACATGAGACCCTTCCTGAAAGTATGATGAATTGTAGTTGCAAAGTTGACTGGGAACATAGTTTGTTGGTTTTCAATAAGGTTTATGCTTTATACTTCTATGTTGTGATGAATTGTTACTTGTTTATGAGAAGTTATATGATGAAGTTATATAATAAAATTTATATGAATAAGTTCTATGATAAAGTTTGTTGATGCTATGATAATAAGTATGATGCTACTATGTCCGTATTTTGTTTTTATCGACACCTCTCTCTCAAACCATGTGGACATGCTTTTCAATATCGGCTTTCGCTTGAGGACAAGCGAGGTCTAAGCTTGGGGGAGTTGATACGTCCCTTTTGCATCATGATTTCCTACTGTTATTTATAATGTTTTTATGCATAATAATGCTTTAGGGAGTGATTCTAATGCCTTTTCTCTCATAATATGCAAGGTTTACACAAAGAGGGAGAATACCGGCAGCTAGAATTCTGGACCTGAAAAAGCACATCAGAGATACCTATTCTGCACATCTCCAAATAAGCTGAAACTTCACGGAGAATTATTTTGGAATATATAAAAAATATTGGAGCAAATAACTACCAGAGGGGGCCACCTGGTGAGCACAAGACACCAGGGCGCGCCAGGTCCCCCAGGCACGCCCTGGTGGGTTGTGCTCAGCACGGCCCACCTCCGGTGCCCATCTTATGGTATTTAAGGTCTTTTGACCAAGAAAAAACAAGGAGAGGACTTTCAGGACGGAACGGCGCCATCTCGAGGCGGAACTTGGGCAGGAGAACTTTTGTCCTCCGACAGAGCGATTCCGCCGGGGGAACTTCCTTCCCGGAGGGGGAAATCGAAGCCATCATCATCACCAACACCCCTCTCTTCTTTGGGAAGCCAATCTTCATCAACATCTTCAACAGCACCATCTCCTATCAAACCCTAGTTCATCTCTTGTGTTCAATCTTTGTACCGGAACCTCAGATTGGTACCTGTGGGTGACTAATAGTGTTGATTACATCTTGTAGTTGATTGCTATATGGTTTATTTGGTGGAAGATTATATGTTCAGATCCATTATGCTATTCAATACCCCTCTGATCCTGAGCATAAATATTATTTGTGAGTAGTTACCTTTGTTCTTGAGGTCACGGGAGAAGTCATGTTGCAAGTAATCATGTGAATTTGATATGTGTTTGATATTTTGGTGATATGTATGTTGTTATTCCCTTAGTGGTGTCATGTGAACGTCGACTACATGAAACTTCACCATCCTTGGGCCTAAGGGAATGCATTGTGGAGTAGTTATTAGATGATGGGTTGCTAGAGTGACAGAAGCTTAAACCCTAGTTTATGCACTACTTCGTAAGGGGTTGATTTGGATCCAAACGTTTAATGCTATGGTTAGATTTTATCTTAATACTTTTCTCGTAGTTGTGGATGCTTGTGAGGGGGTTAATCATAAGTGGGAGGTTTTTTCAAGTAAGAACAGCACCCAAGCACCGGTCCACCCACATATCAAATTATCAAAGTAGCGAACACGAATCAAACCAACATGATAAAAGTGACTACCTCAAGAACACTTTGCCTATTATAAGAGACTGTTCTGGCCTATCCTTTGCCACAAAAGGATTGGGCTACCTTGCTACACCTTATTTACCGTTACCATTACTTGCTCGTTACCAATTATCTTGCTATCAAACTATCTGTTACCTACAATTTCAGTGCTTGCAGAAATTACCTTGCTGAAAACCGCTTGTCATTTCCTTCTGCTCCTCGTTGGGTTCGACACTCTTACTTATCGAAAGGACTATGATTGACCCCCTATACTTGTGGGTCATCAAGGAGGGGATGATGCAGCAAAGTGTAGGTAATTATTTGCCTCAGTCAGAACCAAGGTTATCGAACCAATAGGAGAACCGCACAAATTCCCGTCTTCAGCGCCTACGCACAAAAGAGCAAACACTTGCACCCAACGCGGGCAAGAGGGTTGTCAATCCCCTTGAACTTGTTACTTGCAAGTGATAAGTAGTGATAGATACATAATTTCATAAATATAAATAGTAAATAAAAAGAAAGTAAATAACGGCAACAAGGTGTTTAGAGTTTTTTTGTAATTATATATGTGAGGAGACCTGGGGGGCATAGTGTTCGCTAGAGGCTTCTCTCTCAAAGAAAGCATACGGTGGGTAAACAAATTATTGTTGGGCAATTGATAGAAAAGCGCATAGTTATGTAATATTTATTCACTCCAATGATCATGTATATAGGCATCACGTCCATAAACAAGTAGACCGACTCTTGCCTGCATCTACTACTATTACTCCACCCATCGACCGCTATCCAGCATGCATCTAGAGTATTAAGTAAAACGGAGTAATGCTTGGAGGATGATGACATGATGTAGACAAAGTAAATCCAATCAGTATGAATAAACCCCATCATTTTACCCTTAGTGGCATCAATACAATATGTGCATGTCCCTTTCTGTCAAGGGAATTGAGCACCGCAAGATTAAACCCACTACAACGCACCACTCCCACTTGAAGATAAATCAATCTAGTTGGCCAAACCAAACCGATAGATTGGAGAGCATTACAAAGCTATAACAATCATGCAAATAAAATACCAGCAAGTATTCAACGTCTCCAACAAACACACCGAAAAGATTGATTACATAAGATAGATCACCACGGGAATCGCGGTGATCTTGGCAATGAAGAACATAGAGAGAGAGATATAGCCATCTAGGTACTAACTTCGGAATTGTATGTCTGCGGTAAACTACTCACACATCACCATGGGAGCAGCAAGGTTATGTAGAGGCCCTCCATGATCGATCCCCCCTCCGGCAAGGCACCGGAACAGGGCTCCAGATGGGCACACAGCGGAACAGAGACTTGCGGTGGTGGAAAAAGTGTTTCGGGAGGCACTTTAGGGTTTTCCAGATATTAGAGAATTTATAGGACAGAGAACGATGCCAGAGGGCCGGGGAGGTGGCCCCAAGCTATCAGGGCGCAGGCACCCCCCTGGGCGCGCCCTGATGGCTTGGGGGCACCTCGTGTGCCCTCCGGTCTTCCTCCAAAGCTTCCATGTCTTATTTTGGTCCAGAAAAAATCATCAAAAAGTTTTGGGGTATTTGGAATTTGTTTGGTACAGTATTTTTGAAAAGCCAAAAATACGCAGAAAACAGCAACTGGCACTTGGCACTAGGTTAATAGGTTAGTGCTCAAAAATAATATAAAACAGCAAGTAATTGCCTGAAAAGTATCCTAGAATGATAATATAATAGCATGGAACAATCAAAAATTATTGAAACGTTGGAGACGTATCAAAGACACTTCAAAATTTACGCATATCATGTGAAGTAAACCAAAACCGATATATATCGCTAATTTTCGAGGAAGAAAGATGGGATGCCTTCTAGGGCATCCCCAATCTTAGATGCTTGAGTATCCTTGAATATTTACACGGTATGCCATGGGCATTCCCAAGCTTGAACTCTTGCCTCTCCTTATTCTTCTCATATCGATGCCTCCTCGGTCTTCGAACGCTTCGCCACACAAAACTCAACCGAACAAACCAAGGGCTAGTACACAAAACGTCAAACCCCATAATGTCTTGTAGTAACAATATTGTATATTTATAATCAAACATTACCTATTGTATGCTAAAACAATTATATGGCTCCCACATCAATGGGGCTTTGCAAGATTTCAAACATAAGCAGATAAAGAAACTATAATAGCAAACTTTGAAAACATGACAGTCTTTAAAGATGCAGATTAAAGATATACTTATTTAAGTCAATACATTACTAAAAATTAGACGTAGTAAAGAATTTGCATAACAGTAATGTGTAAAATTTTAGAAACATTTGACGTTCCAATAAAATATGATAAATCAAATACTACAACCAAAGTGTCGGTTTCTACACAGCAGACAAACAGGCAATTTAAACATCCTCAAGGTAAATCTCGGCTCACTATTTCTATAATACAATGGAATTGTACAAGGGGATAATTATTTTTGTGAGAAACTTCCATGAAAAATTCTTCATCAGTTCCATGAGCATGAACATAAGTGTTCAAGGTCGACCCGCACTTCTCCAATGCATAACTTTCCAATCGCTTCTCTTTTTGAAAAAAATAGGTTCCTCACTCTATTATTTTGTTTTTAAAAAATTTAAAAGCAGACAACATAAGGAAATGACTCCCTAAAACTTCCGTGTAGTCTCCTTGGCAGCTGTTTCTTTAAAGTCATTAAGCTAGGCATAAAGTGCTCAAGTAATTGATCCACCCAAATCCCAAGGTACATCAAAGCCAATTTTGATTAACAAGGATCTATAATTTAGTAATGAGCACAAATAAATATGTATCATGTAACAGCGAAGTCTAACTCTCTTCCTATGCATTGGCATGTAATAAAAGAACAATTTATGCACACAAAGTAAAGGGCAATCCATAGCATAAGTAGATTCTTGCAATTTTATCGTATTGGAAACATAGAGAGGTGGAGATTTGGTTCCTCTCTCATAATAACCGCAAGTAGGAGCACCAAGCACATCTATGTTATATGCATTAAAATCATGTGTAATAGTAGACGCAACTCGTCAATATAATCCTTAATAAGTGCAAACTTCTCAGAGAATTCAAAAAGGTAACAGGACTACCAAGTGTGGGGGCAATAGCAACAAGTTCATGTTTAACATACAGAATTATAGCAAGTTCATCTCCATAAGCATCATTAATATTCGTATCTTGGCCATAAGCATAGCAAGCATCAAGTTCATCAAAAAGGGATATTTCAAACGAATCAAAGGGGTCATAGCAATCATCTGTCGGTAAGCACAAAGGGAAATTAAACATTGTATGAAATAAAGAGTTACTATAATTAGAAGGTGGGCACATGTGATCAATCTGATCTTCCTCCTTTTTTTTCTTCGCTCTCCTCCTCATCTTTTTCATCTAATGAGCTCACAGTTTCTATAAATTTCTTCTTTCATAGGGTCTTGCTGTTGGAGATATGCCCTAGAGGCAATCATGTGATGATTTCGTTTCCTATGTATTCGTGATTTTGTATTGTCCTTGAACATCATCAGTGATATGTATCAATAAGTATGTGACTTATTTGTGAGACTATATATAGTATGATGATTGTTCTAATAGTCCCTAGTTGTTAAGGTTATGCGGACACATATCCTTTACTAGTATACGATTCAGTTGATGACTACATTTCACAAGTCATGTGCATAGAGATGCTAAACTGATAGTATGGATTCGAGGATTGAGATCACCGAGTCGAACAGACCCACTTTGAGACACAGTGAGATAATGTCATCTGTTAGTCTCAAGTACAATGTATATGCCATGTCCTAGACCTAAGGTCATCGCATGTTCTCGGGATGAGGATCGACTTACTTAGGGTCTATCAGATGCTACTTCGTAACTGGGTAGTTATAAAGGTAGCTTTCGGGTGAGTCGTGAGACATGCCGCGAGACATGGTTAACCAAGATGGGATTTGTCCCTTCGTGAGGAGAGATATTCTCTGGTCCCTCTCATGCGATCGGATTTAGAAAGCATGGCCATGCGACATGGGTTAAGTGTTAACCCAGTTCGGGAATCTGCATCACGGTTTCGAGAAGAGATGTCGAGCTACCACAAGGGTGACAAGTACTTGCCTTGAGCTCTACAACCTATATCATGAGGCAAAAGGAATGTTGTATATGACACATTGTTGAGGTTCGTCTAACGACTTTGCGCACACATGGGAGTTGGCACGTTCTGCTAGGAGCCGCTACCGACTATCGACTCGGGTCGTGTCCATGTGTACGTGAACCTATAGGGTCGCACAAGGGATTGCAGCCCATTCGGATTGGATCCAAATGGAAATGGGACTAGACTCGTCGTGGGCCTCAAGTGTTGAGCCCACGTCGGAGGTCTATATAAAGGGGAGTGGGCGCACCTTTTAGGGTGAATCTTTTTCCTCCCGTCGACAGCCACCGCCACTCCCCATGCCACCATGTCGTGCGATCGGACCTAGCAGTCCGCCACCCGACGCTGCCCCCGTACGTGTGGATACCTTGGAGGCATCGCATCTGTGTTGCTTGGACGAACCGTTCGAGGGATCCGCGAGGAGCTGTTCGTGGGAGATCACTGCTCGTGGCAGATTGGCTACAAGAGGAGGAGACGAATCGACTGATCGACTACACGCATCATCAACTCTACTTCCGCTGCGGTGACTGCGCGTCTAGTGGTAAACCCGATCCCGTGATCTATTTCCAGCAGCATGTTCTTGGGTGCGCGGTAGAAAAAATTTATTTGGTGCTAGCGTAGCGTACTATGTGTTCCAACAGTGGTATCAGAGCCTCCGCTGTGTGGTGATAGATTCAGTGATTTGCATATGAGATATGTAGATCGGTTCAGGTGCGGGTCGATGAGATCGGCCGTGCATGTCAGTGTTGATGGTTGGTTCCGTGATCGTGATGCGGAGGTCGTGACACGAATTACCCCTACCGGTCGGTTTTTGCCATCGGGGTAGATAGTGGGACGTAAATCTAGATGCAGCACGTGAAGATCAATGAGATTGATCGAACCGGAGCAAAGATCGACGTCGTGGAAATGTGATTTACGCAGTGCTAAAATCTGTTGGAGGAGTCGCAGTAAAACGGGCATAACTTTTGCATACGAACTCCGTTTTCGCTCCACGACGTGTCAAACTGAACAGCACGAAAAGATGCATTTGACCTTCAACTGCTTCGCCATTTTCAGCGATATTTTCGAGGTCAATATCCTCTTAGAAAATAGAGTTTCTGACAGTTTTATTTTCGGCGGTAGAACGTCTGACTTGTTTTTGCAGGGAATGCTTGTGATTTGGTATAGCCCATGAATGTTGCTTGTAAATTATTAAATCATGACCTGTGTGTCATGAGTGCGGCAACCGGCTGGAGCCATATGGTTGTCCCATTATTGTAGTAATGACCTGCGTGTCAACATGAGATGCCTTGTAATGTAATTTACTCTCATAGCTATTAGTTTGTAATAGCATAGTATCTTATGTAACACTTGGCGGTTGACACCATGTGTGGAGATGGAGATCACCACAAGGGCAACCATGCATGGAGATGGAGATCGCCATGGGCATGCAGCGCACGTGGAGATGGAGATCACCATGCGTTGATGAAAGGGGCTATACCATATCACACATATATATACTGCATGTGAAAGTTTATCCCTTTTATGCGCCCTTCTTTTCCATGATAGATGTTTTTAAGTAGGGTGATCCCTCAAAGAATGTCAAGTAAAATTGCCTCCCCAATTGCTGCACCATCACATGTTAAGTATTATTAGTGGTGGGCCTATAAAATTAGGGTGCTGCTAATTCTCCTTAACGTGGTGTGTTTGTGTCGGACACTTACGAGCAAAGCATTGGTTAACTTGTCTTGGCTATCAAAACAGTTTTGGGCCTCGATGCATAAGAGTTAGCGTGGCATGAGATGTCCCCAACAAACAAGAGTTGTATAGAGATACGATTAGCAAGTATTGCTTACCGAGTGATCTAGTCTTCTAGCGGTGATGCAAAAGCTCACTAGTTGACATGTGGATCTTGGATCTTGAATCGCTAAGAATCAACGGAGGGATGTTGATTTTAGTGGGAGTAATGTTCTTATTAAAATGTTTAATTTGAATTACTCTTTATGAATACATGTCTTAGTGTTTTGCATATTTCTGTTGTAGATCAATGGCACCATCTGCTTAACCCAGTTTTTCATTGAAATCAATCCTAGAAAAGGATAAACTGAACGGAACAAACTTTACCACCTGGTATAGAAATCTGAGAATTGTTCTCACGCATGATAAAAAGGAACATGTTCTAGAGGAACCCCTTCCAGAGGAACCTGCCGAGAATGCTAATGCCACGGCCAGGAATGCCCACCAGAAACTCGTTAATGAGTCAAACGAGATCAATTGTCTCATGATGGCTTCTATGGAGCCCGATCTGCAGCAGTATTTCAAAAACATTGAGGCTTTCGATAGGATCGAGAACCTCAAGAGCATGTTTCAGATGTAGGCAAGGACCGAAAGGTTCAACATCTCGCGATCCTTGATGGATTGTAAGCTGAAAGAGGGTGATCCACTGAGCCCGCATGTGATCAAGATGATCGGTTACATGCAAGCTTTGGATCGGTTAGGCTTCCCACTTGGGGACGAATTGTCCACGGAAACAATTCTAGTTTCTCTTCTGACTAGCTATGGGGCGTTCATCTCAAACTTCCATATGCACGGCATGGAAAAGAATCTCACTAAATTGCATGGGATGCTAAAAGTGGCAGAGCAGGATATCAAGAAAGGCACGCATCAAGTGTTGATGGTGCAGAACACGGCAAAGTTCAAGAAGAGCTGGTCAAAGAAAAAGACTAAGGCAATGGGCAAGGAGGCAACTCCTACTGTCGCCGCCGCGCCCAAGTCCGGACCAAACACGGGGACCATTTGCTTTCACTGCAAGGAAACCGGTCACTGGAAGAGGAACTGCAGCAAGTGGCTTGCCCAGATAGGCAAGAAGACTGGAAGTGTGACTTCTTCTTCAGGTACACTTGTATATGTTATAGACATTTTTCTTGCTGATATTTCTAGTAGCTCTTGGGTATATGATACCAGATCGGTTGTTCACATATGCAACTCGGTGCAGGGGCCAAGAAGGACTAGGAATGTTGCAAGAGGAGAAGTTGACATACGCGTCGGGAATAAAGCAAGAGTTGCTGCATTAGCTATCGGCACCATGCAACTTAATTTACCTTCAGGATTTGTAATGGAACTTGATAATTGTTATTATGTTCCTGCATTAAGTCGAAACATTATTTTGGCCTCATGTTTGATGAGGCAAGGTTATGAATTCAGTATTAAGGACAATGGTTGTTCTATTTACTTGAATAAAATGTTTTATGGCTTTGCGCCTGTTGTGAATGGGTTATTTATATTAGATCTTGAAGTTGAATCGGTTTATAACATAAATGTCAAGAGGCATAAGCCTAACGAGATAAATCCGACTTACATCTGGCATTGTCGACTAGGACACATTAGTCAAAAGCGCATGAAGAAGCTCCATGATGATGGAATTCTGACTTCATTTGATTTTGAATCATTTGAGACATGTGAGTCCTACCTACTCTGCAAGATGACTAAGACTCCTTTTGCAAAGAGATGTGAGAGGGCATCTGAGCTATTGGAACTTATACATAGTGATGTATGTGGACCAATGAGCACGAGAGCTAGAGGTGGTTTCCAATACTTCGGGACTTTTACCAACGACTTTAGTAGATATGGATATGTCTACTTGATGAGGCACAAGTCAGAAACTTTTGAAAAGTTCAAGGAGTTTCAGAATGAAGTGGAACATCAACTCGACAAGACAATCAAGCTTCTACGATCTGATCGTGGCGGTGAGTATATGAGCCAGGAGTTTGATGATCATCTGAAGAACCGTGGAATAGTTCCACAACTTACTCCTCCAGGTACGCCACAGAGAAATTGTAACGCCCAAGATGCGATCCTATCCTTATTTTGGCTCAAGGGTCATGAAAAACTCCGAAAGTAGGATTGAAATCAGCTTGATGAAATAAGAATAAGATTTATGTTATGATGATCCTTCATCAAGTTAAATTGATGACAAACAACGGATTTGGCATACCACTTATTCTTCTTGAAAAGATTGGGGAATATCATGAACATGAAGATTTCTTGAACGAACCACCGATTAGAATTTGAAACGAATGAGGATAGTACAAATGAACGGAGATACATGACATGAGAACGAAGAGATCATGATCCGCCTAGGGAAATCTTAGGCGAAGCACCGGAATAATTGAGATACGAACGAAGAGACAACAATTGAGAAGAATTGGAGAACGAAACCTGAAAGCTGAGTATGAAGAAATCTTCTGAAATGATGGCCTTCGGAGGATCGAGAAATGAAAACAAAACTCAAATGCTCCGGATAGATATGGGTGGAATTACTCATGATCGAAAAGAATTTGAGAGGATAGCAACAAGCTGAAACCATGAATCTTCGGAAGAACGGACAAGGTTTTAAGAGGAACTCTCCTTCTTTCTTCAATATGGCGAGAAACACCACCATGAATTACTGAGACACACCGGAACAATGAACAAGGAAAAGGTTGAGCCAATGATGAAAATGATTTTGAAGCGATCTTCGAGAAGGAATATGACTGATGAAATTCATTCTTACGTCATATTGAAAAGAACTTGAGAACATCTCCGGGAAAGATTAGAAGAGCCAGGTAAGATCCTGGGAAAAACTTGTGGGTTATGGGCCCACTCAAAGAAAACACCTTGAATCGATTGCTTAGGAAGAGAGATTACAACGGTACAAATGACAACTTGATGAGGTGAGAACCCCGAAATATTTTGAAAGGATTGAATGAAAAGACGAATCTTTTGAGATATCCTCAACACTCCGGATAGAATAGAGAGAGGATGAATAAAGAAGAAAGGCTTGGATAAGAATTTCTAACACATAAAAGCATTGAATGAATGAAAAGGATATGATGAACACCGTCATCCAGAATTGAACACATCGGAAAATAAAGGAAGGTGAAGACGAAGAAATTATGAACTTGAGCACTTGAGCATGTTCACATGAATCACCGGAACAATACAAAAGAAAAGATAGCGGAAGCATTAATGAAAAGAAGGGCACTTGGATGATAATTTGATCGTTGAAGAAAAAGGGAGGGAGGGTGGGAAAAACAAAGAAAACTTGGGATGGATGAAACGAACTCCGGGAAAGAGATATGAGGATTGATGTTGCAAATATTGGAGAGAGTTGAATATCTTGAAAAGAAGCACACCGGTTGAACAGAATTTCATGACAACTCCGGTTGATCAAAAGGATTAGCATTCCCATAAAAATATGAGAACACCACCTAGGGAAGATAAGAAATCACCACTTGACATCGAAGCAACTCGAATTACCATACTCCATCAAAACAAAGGATGAGGCTTTCGCATTAAGCAGGAAACAAATACATAAGCCATTATGCACTTGTTGGAAAGATAATCCTAGGTAACTACTTGAATTCCCACCTAAGAACTTCCGAAATCTTTCTGGTTATGCAATCTAGTCCAACGGATACACGGATTAATTACAAAATAAATCACGCAACTCCTAGCAATAATACTACCCACCGTGTATCACATCCATCAACACATAACCAGAGAAACTTCGGAAACTCATCTACCTTAGATCCTCGTAATCACAACGATACCAATTATGGCAGTACATCTAGACGCCCTCCCCAGTACTGGGTGACGCCAAACTCCTCTCGCCACAAATAGTATTGAAGCAATTTTGAACATCCGCGTCCGAGATACTAAGCAAACTGAACGATGACGGTGTGACAAGAATCCCCTGGAGCTCAACTCCCCAGGTCCAATCCATACGGTCGGGAGGCACCAAGAACAGAATTCTGGTCACAACGACATCATAGAGGTTCCAAAATACCTGTGGGATCCTGAATAAATTTAAGTGAGAAGAGGAGTAGAGTTAAAATTCCTACATCAGAATTCCTCACCAGAGCATAGAAGAGGAGTAAAAAGAATCCTACTCTCCGATATATAACTAGACTCAAAATAGTTTTTTTCACTAGACTCGACTCGGCCAAAGTTCGATCAATCAAGGGGCTCCTAGGTCGGAACCTGGCTCTGATACCAACTTGTAACGCCCAAGATGCGATCCTATCCATATTTTGGCTCGAGGGCCTCGACAAGGATAGAAGTGCATCTCGTCGTTTCGCAAGAATGGATATCATTACAAGTACATGTAAAGAAGAGATGAGTATATGGAATTGGCTTACACTCGCCACAAGCTAAATCAAGATCACATCAATACAACAACATATTCAAACATCATACATAAGAGTAGGGTCTGACCACGGACAAAATCAAATCATAAAATGACATCCATCCTTGTTATCCCTGGCTGCCGGCCTGGAACCCATCCTATGACCGATGAAGCAGAAGAAGAACTCCAAATCAAACAAGCATCGCTCTCACGTCAAAGCATCGCATTACCTGTACCTACAACTGTTGTTGTAGTAATGTGTGAGCCACAGGGACTCGGCAATCTCATTTCCAAGGGTATCAAGACTAGCAAAGCTTAATGGGTGAAGTATGGTTAAGTGGTGAGGCTGCAGCAAGCACTAAGCATATATTTGAGTGGCTATCTTACGAGTACAAGAATAAGGGGGGCGATCGTCGCATAAACGGACGTGAACTAGTAATGATCACTAAGTGATCCTGAACACCTACTTACGAGTCAAACATAACCCCACTGTGTTCTCTCTCGGTTCAGAAAATCACGAGAAGAGACAGTCACGGTTACGCACACAGTTGGTGTATTTTATTTGAGTTTACTTTAAATTTTCTATGACCGGATGTTAAACAAAATTCCAAGTTGCCACATAACCGTGGGCACGGCTCTCATGAAAGATTTAACCCTGCAGGGGTGCTCCAACTCATCCATCACAAACTAACCACAAGCTGCGTTGGAATTCCTCAACCGCGGGATAACCCGTAGTATTTGCGGAATCCCGATGGAAAATCTCAACCTCGAGATAGCCCGAAGTGTCCTCGAAATGCCGCGCACAAGACGTTCGAGAAAGGTAAAACAAATCCAGCAAGGCCACCCGACGTGTCGACGAACCCGATAGGAGCCGCGTATCTTGTTCTCAGGACATGATGGATGAGCGATGGTTACCACGCCAATCACCGAGTTGCCCCGGGCGGCGTTAATAAGCTGCTCTGGGTTGGACCAACACTCATGAGGAGCACTGGCCTGGGGGTTGATTAATTATCCGCGGGTGCCGGCGGGTCCCTATGCATTTTATTAGTTATTAGGCAAATGTAGTACCAATGTTGGGCCTTGCCAGACGAGTTTTATCCCAAAACGAAAATCAAGGGGGTCCCCATAACAACCCCAAGCATGTTAGGAGCGCTCAATATGGAACATAACACCGGTACACAAGTAACTAGGGCAGCAAAAGTGGAACAAAACACCGAGCAAAAGGTCAGGCCTTCCACCTTTTACCAAGTATATATGTGCATTAAATTAAATAGCAATAATATAGTGATAGGTCAAAATATCCATGTTGCAAATGGAAACAACTCACACCTGCAACTAGCAACGCTATAAGAAGGGCTGAGCAAGCGGTAACATAGCCAAACAATGGTTTGCTGGGATGTGGAGGGGGTTAGAGGCTTATCATGTCATTTTGGGAGGCTTGAAAAACAAGTGATTGGTAGCGAGACATAGCGATAGAAACGAGACAGCTAGCATGGCAATGATAGTAGTGGTATCCAGGGAAATGGTCATCTTGCCTGAGATCCTGCTTGGAAGAAGAACGAGTCCACGAAGTAGACGAACGGCGTAGTCGAGCGAATCCTCACACTCCGAACGCTTTCGGAACTCTATCGAGAAGAAGCAATCTGGAAACAATAGATCAACACACGATACACCACAACATACTCATGACATGATGCGCAAACAAATATGATGCATGTCCATACGATTATGCAAGGCATGACAAGGCACCACAATCAAATACTACACATTAAGTGAAGCTCAATATGAATTGCATATTGACGAAACTCCACATTCGAATTATTTAGTTCACTCTCGTTTAGGTACTCATCAATATTAAATGTTGTTTAACATAGGTGGTCATGGCATAAGGTGAAGATGGAATTAAAGCAATTTCAAATGGAGAAGGAGAAAATACATATAACAAAATAATAACTCTCCATATTATGAGAAATGCGGTTAATGTTGTTTAGCCAAACAATCATTTTAAATGTTGTTAATCATGCCATGTGGTGGAGCGTACACAACTACATCATCTAGGCATCTTAAATGAGGCCGGAAACAACATATAGTATTTCCGAAACGACCCCATATGCAAATTATGAATTTGGTCCAGATTTGTTCTAAGCATATTTTATATTTGTTAAACAGCAAAATAAAGTGTGTCATGAGATTCTACATGTTTTTCTAGGCAAGTTACATATGTGGATCATTTTAAATGGAGCTACGGTTATTTAGTTATAAAATAAACCGTTTAAACATGGCATTTGCGCAAATTTAAACAAACAACAAGTTTAAACATATTGACATGGATGAAAGTTGCATAAATATAAACTACATCAAATTCTACCCACTTTACATATATGCCATGTTTCATTTCGATGCACGGTTATTTATTTATTAACTTTTAAAGACAAAAGCGTTTGTAATTATGCAAATACGGGGTAAATGCGAAAACGCAAGGAACAGAGAAGAAGAAAGAAAAAATAACAAGGGCCAGATTGCAACACTGCAGCGGCCCAGCCGTGGTTCAGGCCCAACCGGTCATGTGTGTGCACGCTTGCGAAAAGAAAAAATGTAAGGAGAACACAGGGGCAAAAGAATTGATGCTTCGATGGGATTCGATCCCAGGACCTCCAGGTAAATACTAGTGGTGCTAGCCACTGCACTACGTTTTAGTTCGTATGCAAAATAGGTACAAAGGCTAATCCATCTACGACAACGGATCTGGACCTACAGGAAACAAAGGAACCGATGAACAAAATAAAGGCAAAAATGGGTGTGTCTAGGATTCGAACCCCAGACCCCCTAGATGAGCATCTCGATCGGCTGCCAGTCGGACTAAGAAGGAGATTCTGGCACGATGCGGCTCCGACTAAAAAAGACAAGACGGGGGTGGCGGAGGCTCACCTCGGGCCAGATCGGGCCGATTGGTGGAGCTGCGAAGGGCAGTCCGGCGTTGGTTGGGCCGCTAGCGAGGCCGGCCCACGGGGCGAGCAGGAGGCTGACGCTCGAGCGGGTCTACGGGGCAGGTTCGAGTGGGCATGTCGTCCTCCTCGCAACCAGGAGCAAGGTCGCGGCCCTGTTGGAACGCGGCGGCGCGGAGGAGGTCCGGGGCATGGGGAGGCTCGGATCAGCCAGATCCGGGGTGCGAGGTGCGGGATCTGGCCCGTGGCGAGGTCGGGGTAGGGACACCATCGTCGGCGGCGCGAGTGTCTATGGCGGAGCTGCTGCGGGGAAAACATGGGGAGAAGAGAGCTTAGAGGAGAGGAGAAAGAGGAAAGAGACGGGAGGAGGAAGAGAGGTCGCGGGGCACCGGCCTGGCGGCGAGGTCGACGTCGGCGGCGGCTCGCCGGAGCTCCGGTGGCCGGATCTGGTGGGGGTGCGCGGGGTCGGGCGAGGCCCTGGTGCAGGGGCATCTCGGGAGGCTGTGGATCGGGAGCTCCTCTCCCGATCTGGAACGAGGGCGGCGGCGCAGATCCGGGTCCGGGCGGGCCTCCAGTGGGCACGGCGGGCCGTGGTGGCTGGTGGGGAGGCCGGGGCGACGTGGCGGCTTAGGATTGGCCGAGGCGGGCGGCTGTGGCGGCGCTGGCTAGGCCAAGTGGCTTCGGTGGAGAGGTGGGAGGCGGCGCGGGATTCGAGGAGGATGACTAGGGATCCATTTTGGGCAGGGCTAGGCGTCCATAAATAACAAGGGGGCTAGGGTTAGCTGGTTTTGCTTCGTTTTCGGACCGTCGGATCTCGATTGGGTGGTCCGAAACGGAGGGGTAGGCTATGTGGGTATAGGTGGGCTGTGTAGAAGTGTTGAGCTGAGAGAAGAGAGAGGTTTGCGGCCCGGCAACGGAGTTTTAAGCTGCAAAAATGTCTGATAATTTGGCCGATGACGGTGCCGCTACAGTTGCACGTTGGGGTATCAAACGACCTCCGGTTGCGACGAAATTTGGCAGGCGGTCTACCTACATTAAAATAAGAACGCACACCAACTTTCAATCCCTTTAGAGAATATTTTATACACACTTTAAAAACAATATATGTTTTACAATGCCGCGGGCGCATGCGTGTGTGGTTGGTCTCAAAATGGTCGATGACAAGAACGGAGAGAACCGGCAACTACGAACGGATGCAAGTTTTGAAAAATGACAACAATGAAGTGCCGATGCTGTGCAGATGATGCGAATGATGCGATGATGAATGCGACAACCAATTAAAATACACGGCGATTACGAAATAAATTGGGAATCTTCTGGAGCGTCGGTCTCGGGCTGTTACAACTCTCCTCTACTAACAAGAGATCTCGACCCGAGATCTTATAAAGAGAAGAGGAAGAAGAAGAGGAAAGGAAGAGGTAAACTCAGTTGCTTCTTTGTCAACACGAGTGAAACCAAAAAAAACTTGAAGCTCGCGAAGAGATGAACGAGCAAGAATTCAAAAGAAATTTGGGCAGCACTTCGGTAAAAATAAAGGAGAAACTTGATAAGATGAAAAGAACTCGAGAAGAAGGCAAAACACTCCGGTTAATTGAATAAGCAAGAAAAAAACATGATTTTGACAAAATGATATGATGGAAATAAGGGAGCAACATCACACTGCCTCAAGAACAAAATAATAGAATCTAGATGATTGGAAAGAAAAGAACGGGGAAGAAAAATGTCAATTCCTACCACACTTGAATTTGGAAAGCATCTTCCAGGAAGAGAGTGAACGGAGTTATTGAAAATCAACAACGAAAAGAAAAAGCTTGTTGTGGGCTTATGGAAAACATCTCAAAATTATGATGTGACAACCGGCCACTAACGGAAACAAAGATTGCCTGCGAGGATCAAAATATGCAAAACTTCTTTCATCAAGAAGATACCTTGAGAACTTGGATCATTGATAAGCACCATGATAGCAACAATCCTTAGGAAATGCATTAGGTGAAATCCATCCAAGATAGCTCCGAGGAAGACATGATGGGTTTAAATATCTCATTCTTGAAACAAATTCTCATCGAGACTCTTCATGAATCAAGAATTATATAAGACCATATCAAAAGATAAGGGAGAATGAATTACACTTTGCAATGCAAGAGAAATTATACTTGAGCTCCTCCAACAAGAATCTTTAAGAACACTTAGAGAATGAATTAAATCCTTAAAGAACCACCGTGAAGAACCACTGGAAAGAACTCCGGAACAACAGGATAATAGAAAAGAATTGAAGGTTTCGAAAAGAATAAGATTATGACCTTGCAAAGATTTGGATGATCTTCGCGACGAGATACTTGAGGAAAACTTGGAACTCCGGTAAAGAAAAGATGAACAACTTGGAATCAAGAATTCGATATCATGAAAAACTCCGGAAGTAGGATTGAAATCAGCTTGATGAAATAAGAATAAGATTTATGTTATGATGATCCTTCATCAAGTTAAATTGATGACAAACAACGGATTTGGCATACCACTTATTCTTCTTGAAAAGATTGGGGAATATCATGAACATGAAGATTTCTTGAACGAACCACCGGTTAGAATTTGAAACGAATGAGGATACTAAAAATGAAAGGAGATACATGACATGAGAACGAAGAGATCACGATCTGCTTAGAGAAATCATGAGCGAAGCACCGGAATAATTGAGATACGAACGAAGAGACAACAATTGAGAAGAATTAGAGAACGAAAGTTGAAAGCTGAGTATGAAGAAATCTTCTGAAATGATGGCCTTCGGAGGATCGAGAAATGAAAACAACACTAAAATGCTCCGGATAGATATGGGTGGAATTACTCATGATCGAAAAGAATTTGAGAGGATAGCAACAAGTTGAAACCATGAATCTTCGGAAGAACGGACAAGGTTTTAAGAGGAACTCTCCTTCGTTCTTCAATATGGCGAGAAACACCACCATGAATTACCGAGACACACCGGAAAAATGAACAAGGAAAAGGTTGAGCCAATGATGAAAATGATTTCGAAGTGATCTTCGAGAAGGAATATGACTGATGAAATTCATACTTACGTCATATTGAAAAGAACTTGAGAACATCTCCGGGAAAGATTAGAAGAGCCAGGTAAGATCCTGGGAAAAACATGTGGGTTATGGGCCCACTCGAAGAAAACACCTTGAATCGATTGCTTAGGAAGAGAGATTGCAACGGTACAAATGACAACTTGATGAGGTGAGAGCCCCGAAATATTTGGAAAGGATTGAATGAAAAGATGAATCTTCTGAGATATCTTCAACACTCCGGATAGAATAGAGAGAGGATGAATAAAGAAAAAAAGGCTTGGATAAGAATTTCCAACACGCAAAAGCATTGAATGAATGAAAAGGATATGATGAACACCGTCATCCAGAATTGAACACATCGGAAAAGAAAGGAAGATGAAGACGAAGAAATGATGAACTTGAGCACTTGAGCATGTTCACATGAATCACCAGAACAATACGGAAGAAAAGATAGCGGAAGCATTAATGAAAAGAAGGGCACTTGGATGATAATTTGATCGTTGAAGAAAAAGGGCGGGAAGGTAGGAAAAACAAAGAAAACTTGGGATGGATGAAACGAACTCCGGGAAAAAGATATGAGGATTGATGTTGCAAATATTGGAGAGAGTTGAATATCTAGAAAAGAAGCGCACCGGTTGAAATGAATTTCATGACAGCTCCGGTTGATCAAAAGGATTAGCATTCCCATAAAAATATGAGAACACCGCCTAGGGAAGATATGAAATCACCACTTGACATCGAAGCAACTCGAATTACCATACTCCATCAAAACAAAGGATGAGGCTTTCGAATTAAGCAGGAAACAAATACATAACCCATTATGCACTTGTTGGAAGAATAATCCTAGGTAACTACTTGAATTCCCACCTAAGAACTTCCGAAATCTTTCTGGTTATGCAATCTGGTCCAACGTATACACGGATAAATTACTAAATAAATCACTCAACTCCTAGCATTAATACTACCCACCGTGTATCACATCCGTCAACACATAACCAGAGAAACCTCGAAAACTCATCTACCTTAGATCCTCGTAATCACAATGATACCAATTATGGCAGTACATGTGGACGCTCTCCCCAGTACTGGGTGATGCCAAACTCCTCTCGCCACAAATAGTATTGAAGCAATTTCAAACATCCGCGTCCTGAGATACTAAGGAAACTGAATGATAACGGTGTGACAACAATCCCCTGGAGCTCAACTCCCCGGGTCCAATCCATATGGTCGGGAGGCACCAAGAATAGAATTCCGGTCACAACGACATCATAGAGGTTCCAAAATACCCGCGTGGTCCTAAAAAAATTTGAGTGAGAAGAGGGGTAGAGTTAAAATTCCTCACCAGAGCATAGAAGAGGAGTAAAAAGAATCCTACTCTCCCATATAAAACTAGACTCAAAATAGTTTCTTTTTCACTAGACTCGACTCGGCCAAACTTCGATCAATCAAGGGGGCTCCTAGGTCGGAACCTGGCTCTGATACCAACTTGTGACGCCCAAGATGCAATCCTATCCTTATTTTGGCTCGAGGGCCTCGACAGGGATAGAAGCGCATCTCGTCGTTTCGCGAGAATGAATATCTTTACAAGTACATGTAAAGAAGAGCTGGGTATATGGAATTTGCTTACCCTCGCCACAAGCTAAATCAAGATCACATCAATACAACAAAATATTCAAACATCATACATAAGAGCAGGGTCCGACTACGAACGAAATCAAATGATAAAATGACATCCATCCTTGCTATCCCAGGCTACCGGCCTGGAACCCATCCTATGATCGATGATGAAGAAGAAGAACTCCAAATCAAACAAGCATCACTCTCACATCAAAGCATCGCATTACCTGTACCTGCAACTATTGTTGTAGTAATGTGTGATCCACAGGGACTCAGCAATCTCATTTCCAAGGGTATCAAGACTAACAAAGCTTAATGGGTGAGGGATGGTTAAGTGGTGAGGCTGCAGCAAGCACTAAGCATATATTTGAGTGGCTATCTTACGAGTACAAGAATAAGGGGGGTGATCGTCGCATAAACGGACGTGAACTAGTAATGATCACTAAGTGATCCTGAACACCTACTTACGAGTCAAACATAACCCCACCGTGTTCTCTCTCGGTTCAGAAAATCACGAGAAGAGACAGTCATGGTTACGCACACAGTTGGTGTATTTTATTTGAGTTTACTTTAAATTTTCTATGACCGGATGTTAAACAAATTTTCAAGTTGCCACATAACCGCTGGCACGGCTCTCATGAAAGATTTAACCCTGCAGGGGTGCTCCAACTCATCCATCACAAACTAACCACAAGCTGCGTTGGAATTCCTCAACCGCGGGATAACCCGTAGTATTCGCGGAATCTCGATGGAAAATCTCAACCTCGAGATAGCCCGAAGTGTCCTCGAAATCCCGCGCACAAGACGTTCGAGAAAGGTAAAACAAATCCAACAAGGCCGCCCGACGTGTTGACGAACCCGATAGGAGCCGTGTATCTCGTTCTCAGGACACGACAGATGAGCGATGGTTACCAAGCCAATCACCGAGTTGTCCCGGGCGGCGTTAATAGCCTGCTCTGGGTTGGACCAACACTCATGAGGAGCACTGGCCCGGGGGTTGATTAATTATCCACGGGTCCCTATGCATTTTATTAGTTATTAGGCAAATGTAGTACCAATGGTGGGCCTTGCCAGACGAGTTTTATCCCAAAACAAAAATCAAGGGGGTCCCCATAAAAACCCCAAGCATGTTAGGAGCGCTCAATATGGAACATAACACCGGTACACAAGTAACTAGGGCGGCAAAAGTGGAACAAAACACTGAGCAAAAGGCCAAGCGTTCCACCTTTTACCAAGTATATATGTGCATTAAATTAAATAGCAATAATATTGTGATAGGTCAAAATATCCATGTTGCACATGGAAACAACTTACACCTGCAACTAGCAACGCTATAAGAAGGGCTGAGCAAGCGGTAACATAGCCAAACAATGGTTTGTTGGGATGTGAAGGGGGTTAGAGGCTTATCATGTCATTTTGGGAGGCTTGAAAAACAAGTGGTTGGTAGCGAGACATAGCGATAGAAACGAGACAGCTAGCATGGCAATGATAGTAGTGGTATCCAGGGAAATGGTCATCTTGCCTGAGATCCTGCTTGGAAGAAGAACGAGTCCACGAAGTAGACAAACGGCGTAGTCGAGCGAATCCTCACACTTCGAACGCTTTCGGAACTCTATCGAGAAGAAGCAATCCGGAAACAATAGATCAACACACGATACACCACAACATACTCATGACATGATGCGCAAACAAATATGATGCATGTCCATACGATTATGCAAGGCATGACAAGTCACCACAATCAAATACTACACATTAAGTGAAGCTCAATATGCATTGCATATTGACGAAACTCCACATTCGAATTATTTAGTTCACTCTCGTTTAGGTACTCATCAATATTAAATGTTGTTTAACATAGGTGGTCATGGCATAAGGTGGAGATGGAATTAAAGCAATTTTAAATGGAGAAGGAGAAAATACATATAACAAAATAATAACTCTCCATATTATGAGAAATGTGGTTAATGTTGTTTAGACAAACAAACATTTTAAATGTTGTTAATCATGCCATGTGGTGGAGCGTACACAACTACATCATCTAGGCATCTTAAATGAGGCCAGAAACAACATATAGTATTTCCGAAACGAACCCATATGCAAATTACGAATTTGGTCCAGATATGTTCTAAGCATATTTTATATTTTTTAAACAGCAAAATAAAGTGTGTCATGAGATTCTACACGTTTTTTTAGGCAAGTTACATATGTGGATCATTTTAAACGGAGCTACGGTTATTTAGTTATAAAATAATCGTTTAAACATGGCATTTGCGCAAATTTAAACAAACAACAAGTTTAAACATATTGACATGGATGAAAGTTGCATAAAGATAAACTACATCAAATTCTACCCACTTTACATATATGCCATGTTTCATTTCGATGCACGGTTATTTATTTATTAACTTTTAAAGAGAAAGGTGTTTGTAATTATGCAAATACGGGGCAAATGCGAAAACGCAAGGAACAGAGAAGAAGAAAGAAAAAATAACAAGGGCCAGATTGCAACACTGCAGCGGCCCAGCCGTGGATCAGGCCCAACCGGCCATGTGTGTGCACGCTTGCGGCAAGAAAAAAATGTAAGGAGAACAAAGGGGCAAAAGAATTGAGGCTCCGATGGGATTCGATCCCAGGACCTCCAGGTAAATACCAGTGGTGCTAGCCACTGCGCTACATTTTAGTTTGTATGCAAAAGACGTACAAAGGCTAATCCATCTACGATAACGGATCTGGACCTACAGGAAACAAAGGCACCGATGAACAAAATAAAGGCAAAAATGGGTATGTCTGGGATCGAACCCCAGACCCCCTAGATGAGCATCTCGCTCGGCTGCCAGTCGGACTAAGAAGGAGGTTTTTGCACGATGCAGCTCCGACTAAAAAAGAGATGACGGGGGTGGCGGAGGCTCACCTCGGGACAGATCAGGCCGTTTGGTGGAGCTGCGAAGGGCAGTCCGGTGTTGCTTGGGCCGCTGGCGAGGCCGGTCCACGGGGCGAGCGGGAGGCTGACGCTCGAGCGGGTCAACGGGGCAGGTTCGAGCGGGCACGTCGTCCTCCTCGCAACCAGGAGCAAGGTCGTGGCCCTGCTGGAACGCGGTGGTGCGGAGGAGGTCCGGGGAATGGGGAGGCTTGGATCGGCCAGATCTGGGGTGCGGGTGCGTGATCTGGCCCGTGGCGAGGTCGGGGTAGGGGCGCCATCGTCGACGGCGCGAGTGTCTATGGCGGAGCTTCTGCGGGGAAAACATGGGGAGAAGAGAGCCTAGAGGAGAGGAGAAAGAGGGAAGAGACGGGAGGAGGAAGAGAGGTTGCGGGGCACCGGCCTGGCGGCAAGGTCGACGCCGGCGGCGGCTTGCCGGACCTCCGGTGGCCGGATCTGGTGGTGGTGCGCGGGGTCGGGCGAGGCCCTGGGGTGTAACGCCCAAGATGCGATTCTATCCTTATTTTGGCTCAAGGGCCTCGACAGGGATAGAAGTGCATCTCGTCATTTTGCAAGAATGGATATCATTACAAGTACATGTAAAGAAGAGATGAGTATACGAAATTGGCTTACACTCGCCACAGGCTAAATCAGGTTCACATCAATACAACAACATATACAATCATCATACATAAGAGCAGGGTCCGATTACGGACGAAATCAAACGATAAAATGACATCCACCCTTGCTATCCTAGGCTGCCGGCCTGAAACCCATCCTAGATCGATGATTAAGAAGAAGAGCTCCAAATCAAACAAGCATCGCTCTCACGTCAAAGCATTGCATTACCTGTAACTGCAACTGTTGTTGTAGTAACCTGTGAGCCATAGGGACTCAACAATCTCATTTCCAAGGGTATCAAGACTAGCAAAGCTTAATGGGTGAGGTATGGTTAGGTGGTGAGGCTGCAGCAAGCACTAAGCATTTATTTGAGTGGCTAACTTATGAGTACAAGAATAAGGGGGGTGATTGTCGCATAAACGGACGTGAACAAGTAATGATCACTAAGTGATCCTGAACACCTACCTATGAGTCAAATATAACCCCACCGTGTTCTCTCTCGGATCAGAAATTCACGAGAAGAGACAGTCACGGTTACGCACATGGTTGGTGTATTTTATTTGAGTTTACTTTAAGTTTTCTATGACCGGATGTTAAACAAATTTCCAAGTTGCCACATAACCGCAGGCACGGCTTCTCGAAAAGATCTAACCCTGCAGGGGTGCTCCAACTCATCCATCACAAACTAACCACAAGTTGCGTTGGAATTCCTCAACCGCGGGATAAACCCGTAGTATTTGCGGAATCCCGATGGAAACTCTCAACCTCGAGATAGCCTAAAGTGTCCTTGAAACCCCGCGCACAAGACGTTCGAGAAAGGTAAAACAAATCCAGCAAGACCGCCCGACGTGTTGACGAACCCGATAGGAGCCGTGTATCTCGTTCTCAGGACACGACCGGATGAGCAATACGTACGGTGGCCAGATAGAAATCCCCCGAGTTGCCCCGGGTGGCCCCGCAAGTGGCTCTATTTTGGACCAACACTCATGAGGAGCACTGTCCCGGGTTGTTGATTAATTATCCACGGGGTCCGGAAAGTCCCTATGCAATTTTATTAGTTATTAGGCAAATGTAGTACCAATGTTGGGCCTTGCCAGAAGAGTTTTATCCCAAAACGAAAATCAAGGGGGTCCCCATAACAACCCCGAGCATGTTAGGAGCGCTCAATATGGAACATAACACCGGTACACAAGTAACTAGGGCGGCAAAAGTGGAACAAAACACCTAGCAGAAGGCCAAGCCTTCCACCTTTTACCAAGTATATATGTGCATTAAATTAAATAGCAATAATATAGTGATATCTCAAAAGGTCCATGTTGACACATGGAAACACTTGCACCTGCAACTAGCAACGCTATAAGAAGGGCTGAGCAAGCGGTAACATAGCCAAACAATGGTTTGCTGGGATGTGGAGGGTTAGAGGCTTTTCATGGCATTGTGGGAGGCTTGACAAACAAGTGGTAGGTAGCGAGACATATCGATAGAAACGATACACTAGCATGGCAACGATAGTAGTGGTATCCAGGGAAATGATCATCTTGCCTGAGATCCCGCTTGGAAGAAGAACGAATTTGTGAAGAAGATGAACCAACGTAGTCGAACGAATCCTCACACTCCGAACGCTTTTGGAACTCTATCGAGAAGAAGCAATCCAAAAACAACAGTCAACACATGATAAACACCACAACATATGCATGACATGATGCGCAAGCAATGATGATGCATGTCAAGTTTAAATATGCAAGGCATGGCAAGCACAACAATCAAACACTACAAATTAAGTGAAGTTCAATATGCAATGGGTTGCATATTGACGAAACTCCATATTCGAATTATTTAGTTCACTCTCGTTTAGGTACTCATCAATATTAAATATTGTTTAACAAGGGTAGTCATGGCATAAGGTGAAGATAGAATTAAAGCACTTTTAAATGGAGAAGAAGAACATACATATAACAAAAAATAATAACTCTCCATATTATGAGAAATGTGGTTAATGTTGTTTAACTAAACAATCATTTTAAATGTTGTTCATCATGGCAAGAGGTGAAGCGTGAACAACCACACTACCTAGGCATATTAAATGAGGTCGGAAGCAACATATAACACTTCCGAAACGACCCCATATGCAATTTTAGAATTTGGTCCAGATCTGTCCTAAATATATTTTATATTTGTTAAACAGCAAAATAAAGTGTGTCATGTTATTCGACACGTTTTTCTAAGCAAGTTACATATGTAGTTCATTTAAAACGGAGCTACGGTTAATTAGATATGAGACGAACCGTGTAGCAAGTCATTAGGCAACTTTTAATGCAACATCATTTTAAATGCTGTTAACATGCATGAGGATGATATGATCAAATCGATGCAATTTTAAGAAATTAAGAACATATAATATGATATGGGCATTTGTGACGGAAAGAAATGAGTGCCATGGCGGCGAAAACGGAAATGATGCCACGGCAACATCCCGGTGATCCGACAAATCATCGAGATGCCGGTGCAAAAGAAAGTGTGGTCGTGTGCGTGTCAAAGATGATGGGGTGTGATCCCGGATCCCGGGTGTCCCACGTGTCGGCGGCATGGCAAAACGAGGGAGTGCAACTAACGTTCATGAACGAAAACACACATCAAAACATATCTCCTACATCACAACATTCGTTCGCGGGTTATCGTCTCGGCGGTTATACTTTCGAAGCGTGCGAGCGAGGCGGAACGGTTCGGTGCGGTGTAGAGGTTCGCGGGTCGTCGTGGAAGTAGTTGTACTCACGGTCTTGTCGGATCCACGACGACGGTAGTGGTACTCGCGATCTTGGCGGTTGTAGTGGTACACGTATCATAGTCGTTCTTGTCGGGTCATCGTGTAGTCGTTCTCGATGGCAAGTTGATCTTGGCGTATCCGGGGGACATCTTGCGGTGCAGCACAGAAGGTGTTCGTCGAGGTACTTGACGATCTTGGGACTTGGTCTTGCGGTGAGAGGTGAAGTGGTGCTGGTCAGTGACCCAAATCGAAGTAACACAAAGGCCTCGGGTCAACAATGGATTTTTGGGCGATGTTTCCAAATGGCCAAATCGAACCAACTGTATCCGAAGAGAGCAGCAAGCAACGCCAACAACGGGCGACAATAGCATCAAGCAGCAGCGGCGACAGCAGGCAGGCCCCGTGCGGGAGGAGCGGTAGGAAAAGAGGAGATCGACACACGACAGCGGCTTGTCCAACGGCAGCGAGCGGAGCGGCTGGAGGCGAACGGCATGTGGCGAGGCAACCGAGCAGCAAGGCAGCTCGCGGTGGAGGGGGCGATGCAGAGGAGATCGATGGCTCGAACTGCAGCGTCGTGGGTGAACCGGGAGGTGTGGAGGGCGCGTGAGGAAGGACCTCATGGCCGACGGCGGGGCAGAGGACGGCTGAAGGAGGCGCAGGCGTTGGAAGGAGCTGTGGGCAGGGCAGCGGTGGAGCTTCGAGCTCGGCCCCCTGGCAGCAGCTGCGGGCGGCGCGCGTCAGGCATGGAGGTCGCATGGAGCATGGAGGCGGCACTGGTTGCTGTCGGCTGGCCGGACGGCGCGGGATCGGCGAGGAGGCCTCGGGTGCAGGCGGGGAGGCGAGGCATGGCGCTGGTGTTGGAGAAGCGGACCAGGGGCACGGCGACTTCTGGTGGTCGCGTTGGTCGCCGGTGGCCTCGGAGCAGGGGAGCTCGAGCCCTTGGTGGCTGCGCGCGGGAGGATGGCAAGGCCATCGCGCACGGCGCTTGCTGGAGGAGGTCGCGCGGAGGAGCTGCCAAGGCGGGAGGTGGCTGCGGCCATGGCACGGAGGTGGAGGACACCAGCGGCGAGGTGTAGGAGGGAGGAGGCGAGAGGCAGGGTCACGCGACCTCTCTTGTGCGGGCGGCGGCACGAGGGAAACGAGAGAGGGAGAAGAGAGCTCATTTTTTTAAAATAATACATTTTTTAAAAAAAATTACAGAAATAATACACGAATTTGAAAATTTTCAAAAATAGAATCCAGTCGGCTGGAGCTAAGCCGATAGGCCACGTGGCAGGTTCAGTCGGCTACGGCTAAGCCGACAGGACACGTGGCAGCTTCTGATTTGCCCGAACACGTCGACCGTCGCGTTGAATTCGCCAGTCGGCCTGGCGCGCTGCAGTCGGCTGCGGCCCAGACGACAGGGTTCCAGTCGGCCCCGGCGCAGCCGACAGGCCGTCCAATCGGCCGGGGCGTGGCCGACAGGGGCCTGGCTGCCCACCCACGCCTTCTCTCCTTCCCTCCTCCTTTTCTCCTTCCCTTCTTCTCCTTATCTCCTTCCTCTTGCGCCCGTGAGCTCTCGTTCTTCCTCTTCTTGCTCTCTCTCTCAGTCTCTCGTAACCCCCCGTCGATCTCCTCGCTGGTCCATCCATTTTTGCATCCAACCCACAGAAAGAGTAAATCATAGCCAACTCCGGTGGCCTACGGTATTTTTTTTCCAATAGGATAGTTTTTTTTCTCGTTCAAGTGAGGTGAGGAGGAGGCATGGTTGAGGTGGTTGAACCATGGTAGAGGTGGTGGTGAGGAGGAGTTGTTGCTGGGGAGGAAGAGGTGGTGAGCAGGAGGAGGAGGTGCGGCTGAGTTGAAGAGAGAAGCAAGAAGCAGTGGCACACGCGTCGAAGGTATACCTATGTCGTCAAAAAATTTCTCTGAGTTGTACATATTTTGAAAAATTAATGTCAGTATTTTTAGTTGCTCCGGGTAATATTTCGTGTTATATGTGCATGTCAAATATTTAGGTCTGTTAGTATTTTTAGTTGCTCCGGTAATATTTCGTGTTATATGTGCATGTCAAATATTTAGGTCTGTTAGTATTTTTAGTTGCTCCGGTAATATTCCGTGTTATATGTGCATGTCAAATATTTAGGTCAGTCAATATTTTTAGTTGCTCCGGTAATATCCCGTGTTATATGTGCATGTCAAATATTTAGGTCTGTCAGTATTTTTAGTTGCTCCGGTAATATCCCGTGTTATATGTGCATGTCAAATATTTAGGTCTGTCAAATATTTAGGTATGTCAGTATTTTTAGTTGCTCCGGTAATATCCATAATATATTAAGTTGTTTCAATATTTAGCTTCGTTAATATTCCCTAATCTATGTACTTGTCAAATATTTAGGAGTGTGAATATATGTAGTTTGTCATGTTGTTTAACAGTTGTCTGTCCATGTTAAAAAAATTTATAGGTGAGCCGAGATGTCTGATATAGTGAAGTTCATATTTTTCTACGGTCCTGGTAATGTCCAAACAAATGAGATTGGGGTTGATCTGAGTGAATTTGAGCACATAGAGGTGGCACTGACCGACCCTCAAACATGGTCTCTTAGTCAGTTGAAAGAATGGGTAACAGCATGTTTAGGGCTGAATACTGAAACACAGACCATGGGTGTTCATGCATTGTGGACCCGGTCAAGTTCGAATGTCTTCTTCTATTTGAGGCCAGTAGAGAGGGATTCTCAGTGGGTGCGCTGGTTACAAGGTTGCGAAACAAGGGGATGCAATCCTTGTGCCTTAGTGCTTCCCGTTCTGAAGGAGGTAATTGCTCCTGAAGGCCAGGGTGGTAACGATCCTGGGCAAAGCAGTGACGGGATGATGTTATCTGTGTCAAATGATGGAGATGATGGTTATGAACAAGGGCAGAGTAGTCAGGTAGAAGGAGGAAATGGCGATGGTTATTACAGTGGCGAGGCGGACGCGGACGAGGTAGATGGGCACATGCAGAACATCATGGAAGAAGAAGACACCGATATTGAAAGTGGTCATGCAGATAATTCTGACGAGTCAGATGAAGAAGAAAATGCAGAGGAGGTCCCGATTCCTGCTTCTTGGAATCATGACTTCTCATCTGCAATGACCGTGAACGATGGTCATGATTCTGCCTGGCAATATCACCAAAACAACATTGCGACCGGTGCTATGTATCCCAACAAAGAAGCTCTGAAGGACGCAATAATAAATTGGGCAATGTCCACGCAAAGGGTTTTCATAGCTGAGGTGTCCAGTCAGCAATACTTGACAATGGTATGCAAGAATGCAGGTTGTCCTGCCAGGGTGCACGGCTATCTCCCTAAGTATGGCACAAGTTGGGTGATCAGTGACCTAGTTCATCACACATGTCTTATTCCCTGCATCCCTCAAGATCATCCCAACCTTTCATCCACACTTATTGCGAGGTTGTTTTACAGTGAGATAGTGGAGAGCAAAGCGATGGAAGTTAAGGCTATCCAGACAAAAGTATTCGTCAGGTTCAGGTACAGAATTTCTTACGGCAAGGCTTGGAGGGCTAAGCAAAAGGCGCTTGAGAGCAGATTTGGTTCTTATTTCGATGCATATGACTCAGTTGTCCGGCTCCTCCAGACGCTGAAGGACAGGAATCCGGGCACCTATGTCGACATCGAAGACCTCTTCATGCCAGAGTTCCCAACTGTGAGGGTGCTGCATCGACTGTTCTTCTCTTTCGGTGTATGCATCGAAGCTTTCAGGCACTGTCGACCGGTGATATGTGTAGATGGCACTTTTCTGACTGGCAAGTACAAGGGTCAGATCCTGACAGCCATTGGTCAAGACGGCCAAAATCAAATAGTCCCACTGGCATTTGCTTTTGTTGAGAGTGAGAACATTGGAAGTTGGACATGGTTCTTCAGGCAACTGAAAATATCAGTTGTGAAGGATAAGCCCAATGTGTGCATCCTTCATGACAGACATGCAGGTATACTCAGTGCGATAAAGACACTGACAAACCCTGGCCCTGAGGAACAAACTCCATGGCAGGACTTGCAGAGCCGTTGGTGCATGCGCCATCTGGGGGCTAATTTCTTCTCGCAGTTCAGAAATAAGAGCCTGATGAATCTATTCAAAAAACTATGCAAGCAGAACCAGCTATGGAAGTACAATTTGATACGTGACAGACTTAATGTGTGCACGCGGAGACACGTTAGGGACAGGAAAGCTGCAAGAGATGCAGCGGTCAGGGCACATGTTGAAGCAGTAGCAGCACAGTTAGCAACAGGACCAGCTGCCGTGGAGGAGGAGTCCGTTGGGCTTTGTGACTTGCCAGGATTTGACCCACCTGGTACTAGGAGAAGGCTCGGGAGGTCGATTAAAACCTTCGAGCAGTGGATAGAGCATGAGCCTCTGGAGAGGTGGTCTTTGCTGCATGACACACATGGAGCAAGGTACGGTGTCATGACTACCAACCTCGCAGAAACATACAACTTTGTCCTCAGAGGAAACCGGGCATTGCCACTTACAGCCATCGTTGAGGGTATTTTCTATGGCACCGTGAAGTACTTCAGAGATAGACGTCAAAAGGCAGAGCAACATATGTTGAACAACCCAAACACACGTTACTGTGAAAGGATTATGAAGTACATGGAAGAAAAGATGGAAAAAGCCAGGTCACACACTGTAGTCCCCATTGGTAATCAAGAAAGAAGGTTTGAGGTCCGCTTAGCTAACAACAAATTCGGCTGTGCAAATGAGCTGAGGACGCATGAGGTGAAAATTGGAAATGAAGTCTGGCCAACATGTGAGTGCACATGCAACAAACCGAAGTTGCTTCACCTACCATGCTCCCATGTACTTGCTGCTTGCGGGCAGCTTGGAATGGACGCAATCTCGTTTGTGACTCCATATTTTCTGAAAGAGTCCGTCCTCAATACCTGGACAGGTGAGTTGCTGGGATTTCGCTCAATGGGTAACTTCGGCACCGTTAATCCTGATGAAAGGCGGTACATTCCAGACCCAGAGAATATGCGAACAAGTAGAGGCAGACGACAATGTCATCGCATCCGGAATGATATGGATGAATCTGAAGCGGGAGGCCCCACTATGCAATGCATTTTATGCAATGAAATTGGCCATAGGGACACTAATTGTCCCACTTTCGGCACTGCCAGTGGTACTGGGCGTGGACGAGGCAACCGGGGACGAGGAAGCAGAGGAGGAAGAGGAGGAAGAGGAGGAAGAGGGAGAGGAAGAACCTAGGCTGCACTAAGTTCTAAATTTGTATTCAGTGTGGCATTAACTTCTAAATTTGTATTAAGTGTGACACTAAGTTCTAAATTTGTATTCAGTGTGGAACTATGTTGAACTTTGTATTAAATATGCCACTAAGTTTGAAATTTGTATTAATTGTGGCAATATGTTTGAAATTTGTATGTGCAGGAATGACAGAAATGTCGTTGCTTAATCCGGAAATTGATAGTAAACATCGTGCGGCGATAGGTTATGAGCGCCAGCTTGAGCCCCTGTGCACTCGCACTCAAAGGGAAGACTGGATGATACACGAGGGATGGGTTGAACGGTACGTGCTTTATTTATTTGTTTCAATCACGTATATTGATGGGACGCACTAACTGAATTGCCCTAACATGCAGGTTGAAATGGGCTGGCCTATTACCTTTCGCGCGGCTGGTTGAGCGCACGGATACCTCCAGACGCGTCGCCATCGACACCTCTTTGCTCACGTGCTTAGTGGACCGGTGGAGGCCTGAGACCCACACGTTTCACTTCCGCTGGGGAGAGATGGCTCCTACTCTGCAGGATGTGTCACTTTTGCTGGGACTACCGTTGGCAGGTCATGCCATCGGACCGTTGGAGGCACCGGCTCGTTGGCAGGAAGATTTTGCACAACGTTTCGCGGGTCTTTATGACGGTGCTCCGGCTCTGGCATCGGAGCATCACGGACCTAAGTATGATTGGTTGCTCCATTTCCAGGTTAGTTCCCCTGCCTCATATCTTTCAGTTGTCGCTATGTACTAATGCTTTATCTTTGCTCAATACAGATCCAGAAGTTCCCGGGGTATCCGCAGGTCCCGTTGAATGCGACACAGATCACTCGCAGCCTGGAGGCATATATACTGTGGCTTCTCGGTAAGGTGATGTTCACAGAGAACCATGTCACCACTATAAGCGCGCTCTACATCCCTATTGCACTAGAGATCGCGAGAGCTCAGACGCTGGCTCAGATCACACAGAGGAGTTGGGGTTCGGCGGTCTTAGCGGCTACATATCGAGGTATGTGCAACGCCTGCCAGCTGACGGCACCCACGTCAGCTCTTCTTGGATGCCCTCTATTTCTACAACTGTGGTCGTGGGAGAGGTTCTCTATAGGACGACCGGACGTACGTATTCAAGAGCCTATGCCCGTAATGTTCGATGCTGAAGGCATCGATATGCCTACTTTCGGTCTGTGTTGGACACGTCGCAAGGTATGTCCCGTGTTATAATTTTCTTCTTTGTGTACACTATGGCTTAAACTAACTTGTGTTTGCCGTAGAGACGCTATGCTAGTGATCAGACTAGGCGAGCATACAGGGCATTAAACGAGCAGTTTGATTTGTACACTGGGGTGATCTGGCAGCCGTACACGCAAGGAGTCATGAATGCAAGATACCCCGGCGGTATGTCTGAGCTATGCTTCAGAGATAGTGATTACTGGATGACGAAAGCGAAGATCATATTCGACGTCTTCGTCGAGGAGATGGCCCAGCAGAGGGTTATGAGGCAATTTGGTCTTCAACAGTTGGAGGTGCCTCCCCCTACAGAGCACCCGGTGCCAGCACACATCCACAGGTATTGTCTTGTTATTCAATATTGAATTGTCTTTCACAATTGTCCATAGTGAAGCATTACTTAATTGTTTAACACCATAATTTTAGGATCACAAGGAAGGGGATTCACAGGACTGCTGCTGAGTGGCTACAACGTGTTCAGCCGTACGTTACACAATGGGAGACCGCGAACACACTTGTGTGGCAGGAGAATGTCGAGTTTGATCTCGATGAATTCGATCTCTATTTGCAGCGGTACATGAGCAGAACACGGTTATGCATCGTTCAACACACTCACCCAGATGAGTTACCTGCCCCTAGTGTGTCCGATATGTACCCGAGCTATGATATTTCGGGCTCTAGGCAATTGGCGGTAAGATATATTCTCTTTGTGTAATGCATCTAGTTGTTACATACTTTGCCGTGCATACTTAATAATCGTCGTGACAATTTCAGGCTGAGTTGACTATCGGACTTGGCGAGGAGGTGTCCAACTATCGGCGTTCACTTTCGGATGCACCACTACTCGTTGCTCGGCCTCAGGTGCAGAACTTTATGGCGCGCATTGAGGGGAGGCTACGAGCTGTGTATCGGGCTATCACGTGCAGACGCACTTCGGACGTTCTTCATCAGCAGCCCGTACAACGCCCCCCGCGTCACTCGACTGGTCAGGTAGACCCCACGCATCACCGACATGACCCGCGTCCACGTCTAGCAGAGCAGTGGACGCCCAGGCCACCACGTCCTGACCAGGCTGGTAGTTCGGCGTGGCATCAGCAGCAGGATCCCACGTCAGGCTACGTGTTTCGGCCAGGACCACAGCAGCAGGGTCCCACGCCAGGCTACGTGATGCAACCCCCCCCCTACAGGTATGTTTCTTCATATTAATTCTTTCCAATATCGATTGCGACTACGTATTTCGTCAGTACTTATGTTCCATCCCTCCCGCAGCAGGCTACGGATATATGGCGTCTATGTCCGGACATGACGCGTCTATGTCCGAATCCAGGTGGGAGAGTGAGCCTGACGATGGGCATAACACACAGGAATACTTGTCGCAGCACAACGAGTGGGTGGACATGTATTCGACTCCTGCACCACCTCCCACACAGGAAACACAGTATGACCTGGACGGGTCCGAGCTTCCTCCCCGTATCATCCGGCCACCCCACAGGTATATGTGGCCGACGCCGGAGACACCACCTCAACGACGTGGCGGACGAGGTGGCTGATGATTGTGTGTCACTTATATCTAGCTATGTATGCGATAGACATATATCTGCCTATGTATGCGAGAGACATATTCTACCTATGTATGCGAGAGACATATTTCTGTTCATTCGCTTTGTTAATCGAGTTACATTTCCGGAGAGACTGCTGCAGATAATTAAGATACAAGTACATCTGAATTAAACGGTACGACTGACCATAAATAATACTGCATACAAACTACATGAAGACATCATCGTGCTTCTCGCTAACACTACATAAAGTCATCATCACTATTCTCACTAACATGTTTCTTCGACTTAGATTTTTTATTGGCTGACATAAACTCATCGCTGGAAGAGTAACCATCATCACCGGGCTTTGGTGATGCATCGCTGCATTTCTTCTTCTTCGAGCTTGAGCCATCATGAGTTGATACATATTTCGGCGGCGGAACGGACCCAAATAAAAGCTTGAACCATGCCAACATACTGACATCGTGGTTCATTTCTTTAGCGTCCACATTGTATCTCTACAATTACCAAAATGAACAAAAATGAATTAAAACGACAAACATATTAAATATGTAAATCAAATACGAAATTTAAATTACCTTTTGAAACGCAATATATTCATCAACTGGCAAATCTATCACATGATGATCTAAATCATCAAATGATCGTGTGAATCGCGCTGATTCATATATTAGTTCACAAAGTCTTTCCCACCTTGCACGCAACCGAAAAAGTTCTAGTCGAATGTCCGCTGTGTTTCTACTATGACAAGCTGTTTGTCTAAACCTCCGCAAGTTACTCTCACTGCTAACTAATTCATCGAAAGATACACCTGGAGTTCCATGAAGCCCGGACTTCATGGAAACCGCACCCATCAAGACATCACAAGATGCCTCTCGTGAAAATGGACGAGGATCACCCATCACTGCGGATTTGTTAATGCTACCACAACAAGTAGTGAGGAGAAGAGGAAGTGAGGAGAAGTATTGTGAGGACAAGAGGCAGAGAAGAGCTCTTTTTAAATAACCGTCGAGGCTCAGTGCGCTGCTGTTTTCCAGTCACACTCACCACCGAAAGCAACACTTCCAGTCAAACTCACCACCGAAAGCAACACTGCCAGTCAAACTCACCACCGAAAGTAGCACTGCCAGTCACACTCACCACCGAAAGCATTGTGGATGGTGGCCGCAGAAGGTCAGATGAGCCGGATGGCGGCGGCGGGCATCACCGGCATCACCGAAAGGGGGGTAAAAAAAAATTCCAGTCGGCTTAGCCCCAGCCGACTGGCCAGTCGGCTTAGCCGTAGCCGACAGGAGCCCCAGTCGGCTGGGGGGGGCATGCAGTCGGCGGGGGGGCATGCAGTCGGCTATGGTGGGCCCAGTCGGCTTAGCCGCAGACGACTGAATCCAGTCGGCTTAGCTCCAGCCGACTGGATTCTATTTTTGAAAATTTTCAAATTCGTATATTATTTCTGTAATTTATAAAAAAAAATGTATTATTTAAAAAAAATTAGCGAGAAGAGAGGGGATCGAAGCTTTCTACGAGGGAGTGCGTGCAGGTGGACGGTCGGGAGGGAGACTAGGGTTACGGGGCACGGCTAGGCTTCTGGTGGGCTGGTTGAATGGGCGAGAAAAGGTCCTGCGAAAACCATTGGGCCGGCCGTTTTATTTATATAAAAGGATTTCCTATTTCCCAAACAGAAAATAGAATATGGAGGGGAAGGAAAGAAATTATTTGAAGGGTCAAATAATTTTCGAATGGGTTAAAAAATTGACATGTGGCCACTTCGACATATCTCAAAGTGTCACAACCTTAAAAAAAGAAGTCAAAGGAGAAAAAGAGCATTGATTTAAAATATTAGGAGTCAAAGGAATTTAAAGTGCAAGTGTGTTTTGGTAAATTCCAAATTAATGGAATATTTATTTTAGCTCCCTAAAATATTGGAAGAATATGTTATAAAGAGAAAAGACCATGTGCATTTCCCTCAATTTATTTGTTTAAGTTGCAAAAAATTACCAACATGATGACATGATGAAATGATGCAATGCAAAATTAAATACTAGAGCAAGCAATATAATAATTGTTATGGAAAGGATCGGTCTCGGGCTGTTACAACTCTCCTCCACTAACAAGAGATCTCGACCCGAGATCTTAGGATGAGAAGGGGAAGAGGAAGGAAGAAAGGAAGAGGTAAAACTTAGTTGCTTCTTTGACAAACGAGTGAAACCATAGAACCTTGGAGGTTGCAAAGAGATGAATAATTACATGAGGAACAAGCAAGAATTAAAAGAAATTTGGGCAACACTTGGTAGAAAAGAGAAGCAAAACATGATAGGATGGAAAGAACTTGACAAGAGAACACAACACTCCGGTTAAATGAATAAGCAATGAAAGAACATGATCTTGACAAATGAGATGATGGGTCGAAGAGAGCAACATCATAATGCCTCCGGAACAAAAGAATAGAAGCTAGATCTTTGGAGAGAAGAGAACGGAGAAGAAAAATGACAACTTCTAGCACAATTGAATTTGAAAAGCATCTAACAAGAAGAGATTGAACGGAGTTGTTGAAAAATCAACAACGAAAAGAACAAGCTTATTGTGGGCTTATGGAAAACATCTCAAAATTATGAGGTGACAACCGGCCACAAACGGAAACAATTGATTTGATTGGGACCAACAAAGAGATGAATACTTCTTTCACCAAGAGGATCGAAGAATACTTGGATCATTGGTAAGCACCATGATAGCAACAATCCTTAGGAAACGCTTTAGGTGACATCCAATCCAAGATAACTCCAAGAAAGAAATGATGGGTTTACATATCTCATTCTTGACAAATTCTCTTCGAGACTCCTCATGAATCAAGAATGATGTAACACCATCTCAAAAGATAAGGGAGAATGAATTGCACTTGAAATGCAAGACAAAGAACACTTGAGGTACTACCACAAGAATCTTGAAGAACACTTCGAGAATGAATTAAATTCTTGACGAACCACCATGAAGGACCTCCGTATACAAAAGAATGATAAAAGAAATGAAGGTTGGAAAGAACAAGATTGGGGCATTGCCATGATTTAGATGAAGCTTCACGATGAGATGCTTGAGAAAACTTGAACTCCGGAAAAGAAAAGATAAACAACTTATAATCGAGAATTTGATATCATGAACAACTCTGGAAGAAGGATTGAAATCATCTTGATGAAATAATAATAAGAATTATGTTATGCATATCCTTCATCAAGTTAAATTGATGACAAGCAACGAATTTGGCATACGACTTATTCTTCTTGAAAAGATTGAAGAGAGATATCGTAAACTTGAAGAAGTCTTGAACGAGAACACCGGTGAGAATTGAAACGAATGAGGATACTATGCATGAATGGAGATACATGAGAATGAAGAGACCATGATCCATCTAGCAGAAGACTTGAACAAGGCACCGGAATAATTGAGATCGAACGAAGAGACAACAATTGAGAAGAATTTGAGAACGAAGGCTGAAAGCTGAGAACGAATAAATCTTCTGAAATGATGGCCTTCGGAGGATCGAGAAATGAAAACAACTATGAAATGCTCCGGATAAAATATGGAAGGAATTACTTATGATCGAAAAGAATTTGAGAGGATAGCAACGAACTGAAACCATGAATCTTCAAGAGAATGGACCAAGATTTTAAGAGAAACTCCTCTTCGTTCTTCCAAGCTGAGAATGATGACGAGAAATAGTACCATCACTTGTTGAAGCACTCCGAAACAATGAATAAATAAAGGTTGAGCCAATGATGAAAATTAATTTGAAGCGATCTTGGAAAAGGAATATGACTGATGGGATTCATTCTTACGTCATATTTGAAAAGAATTTGAGATCTCCGAAAAAGATTAAAAGAGCCAGATAAGATCCTAGAGAAAACCTGTGGGTTATGGGCCCACTCAAAAGAAAACAACGTTGAAACAATTGCTTAGAAAGAGAGATTGCACCGGTACCAATTAAGAACTAGATGAGGTGAGAACCCCAAAATATTTTGAAAGGATTTTGAGAGAAACAGGAGTCTTCTGAGATATCTTCAGCACTCCGGATGGAATAATGAGAGAAGAATAGAGAAGAAAGGTTGGGATAAGAATTTCCAACATCGGAATGCATTAAACGAAAGAAAAAGGATATGATGAACACCGAAAGCTTGGATTGAATCCACCGGGGAAGAAAACAAGAACGAAGAATGATGAACTTAGCACTTTGAGGATCTTCCCAAAGAATCACCGGATACAATACGGAAGAAAAGATAACGAAAGCATCAATGAAAAGAAAGGCACCTGAATGATAATTTAATCGTTGAAGAAAAAGGGCGGGAGGGCGGGGAAAACAAAGACAACTTAGGACGGATGAAAAGAACTCTGGGAAGAAATACAAGGATTCATCTTGCAAATATAGGAAGAGATTGAATTATCTTGAAGAGAAGCACTCCGGATGAACAAGAATTTACAAGACAATTTGATTGAGGAAAAGGATTAGCATTCCCATAGAAATATGAGAACATCGCTTACGAAAGATATGAAACCACCATTTGACATCGAAGCAACTCGAATTACCATACTCCATCAAAACAAAGGATGAGGCTTTCGAATTAAGCCGGAAACAAATATATGACAGAGATTTTGCTCGATATTTTCGTGGTAGGGCTCACACGGGCTCGATCTTACAGTAGCCATCATGTACAAGGCAGTGCACACGACATACGAAGCGTCCCCGGATCGTAGCAAGCTACAAGGATTCTTTAAGACACAACGAGAACCGCTGTAAGAAAGACCGTCAACAAGCGAACCACTAGATGTCAAACCCCAACCTCACATTATGCATCTGTTGAAAGATAACCTAGGTAACTACTTGAATTCCTACCTAAGAACTTCTGAAATCTTTGGTTATGCAATCGGGTCCACGGATACAAGGAGTAAAATCCATCACTCAACTCCTAGTAGTAATACTACTCTCCAATGTATCACATCCGTCAACACATAACCAGAGGCCTCGGAAATTCATCTACCTCCGACCCTCGTAATCACAACGATACTAAACATGGCAGTACATGTGATCCCGCTCCCCAGTACTGGGTGCCGCCACACTCTTCGCACCACGAATAGTATTGAAGCAATTTCGAACATCCGCGTCCTGAGATACTAAGGAAACTGAACGATAGCGATGTGTCAAGAATCCCCTGGAGCTCAACTCTCCGGGTCCAATCCATACAGTCGGGAGGCACCAAGAACAGAATTCCGGTCGCATCGACATCATAGAGGTTCCAAAATACCCGCGTGATCCTAAAAATATTTGAGTGAGAAGAGGGGAAGAATTAAAATTCCTACGTCAGGATTCCTCACCAGAGCATAGAAGAGGAGTAAAAAGAATCCTACTCTCCGATATATAACTAGACTCAAAATAGTTTTTTTATACTCGACTTGGCCAAGTTCGATCAATCAAGGGGGCTCCTAGGTCGGTACTGCTCTGATACCAACTTGTAACGCCCAAGATGTGATCCTATCCTTATTTTGGCTCGAGGGCCTCGACAGGGATAGAAGCGCATCTCGTCGTTTCGCAAGAATGGATATAATTATAAGTACATGTAAAGAAGAGATGAGTATACGGAATTGGCTTACACTCGCCATAGGCTAAATCAAGTTCACATCAATACAACTATATATACAATCATCATACATAAGAGCAGGGTCCGACTACGGACGAAATCAAACGATAAAATGACATCCACCCTTGCTATCTCAGGCTGCCGCCCTGGAACCCATCCTAGATCGATGATGAAGAAGAAGAGCTCCAAATCAAACAAGCATCGCTCTCACGTCAAAGCATAGCATTACCTGTACCTGCAACTGTTGTTGTAGTAATCTGTGAGCCACAGGTACTCAGCAATCTCATTTCCAAGGGTATCAAGACTAGCAAAGCTTAATGGGTGAGGTATGGTTAGGTGGTGAGGCTGCAGCAAGCACTAAGCATTTATTTGAGTGGCTAACTTACGAGTACAAGAACAAGGGGGCTGATCGTCGCATAAACGGACGTGAACTAGTAATGATCACTAAGTGATCCTGAACACCTACCTACGAGTCAAACATAACGCCACCGTGTTCTCTCTCGGATCAGAAATTCATGAGAAGAGACAGTCACGGTTACGCACACGGTTGGTGTATTTTATTTGAGTTTACTTTAAGTTTTCTATGACCGGATGTTAAACAAATTTCCAAGTTGTCACATAACCACGGGCACGGCTTCTCGAAAAGATCTACCCCTCCAGGGGTGCTCCAACTCATCCATCACAAACTAACCAAAAGTTGCGTTGGAATTCCTCAACCGCGGGATAAACCCGTAGTATTTGCGGAATCCCGATGGAAACTCTCAACCTCGAGATAGCCCGAAGTGTCCTTGAAATCCCGCGCACAAGACGTTCGAGAAAGGTAAAACAAATCCAGCAAGACCGCCCAACGTGTCAACGAACCCGATAGGAGCCGCGTATCTCGTTCTCAGGACACGATCGGATGAGCAATACGTACGATGGCCGGATAGAAATCCCCCGAGTTGCCCCGGGTGGCCCCCAAGTGGCTCTGTTTTGGACCAACACTCATGTGGAGCACTCGCCCGGGTTGTTGATTAATTATCCACGGGGTCCGGAAAGTCCCCATATAATTTTATTAGTTATTAGGCAAATGTAGTACCAATGTTGGGCCTTGCCAGAAGAGTTTTATCCCAAAACGAAAATCAAGGGGGTCCCCATAACAACCCCGAGCATGTTAGGAGCGCTCAATATGGAACATAACACCGGTACACAAGTAACTAGGGCGGCAAAAGTGGAACAAAACACCGAGCAAAAGGCCAAGCCTTCCACCTTTTACCAAGTATATATGTGCATTAAATTAAATAGCAATAATATTGTGATATCTCAAAAAGTCCATGTTGACACATCGAAACACTTGCACCTGCAACTAGCAACGCTATAAGAAGGGTTGAGCAAGCGATAACATAGCCAAACAATGGTTTGCTGGGATGTGGAGGGTTAGAGGCTTTTCATGGCATTTTGGGAGGCTTTACAAACAAGTGGTAGGTAGTGAGATATATCGATAGAAACGAGACACTAGCATCGCAAAGATAGTAGTGGTATTCAGGGAAATGATCATCTTGCCTTAGATACCGCTTGGAAGAAGAACGAATCCGTGAAGAAGACGAACCAACGTAGTCGAACGAATCCTCACACTCCGAATGCTTTCAGAACTCTATCTAGAAGAAGCAATACAAAAACAACACTCAACACATGATAAACACCACAACATATACATGACATGATACGCAAGCAATGATGATGCATGTCAAGTTTAAATATGCAAGCCATGGCAAGCACAACAATCAAACACTACAAATTAAGTGAAGTTCAATATGCAACGGGTTGCATATTGGCGAAACTCCACATTCGAATTATTTAGTTCACTCTCGTTTAGGTACTCATCAATAATAAATATCATTTAACAAGGGTGGTCATGGCATAAGGTGAAGATGGAACTAAAGCAAATTTAAATGGAGAAGGAGAACATACATATAACAAAAATAATAACTCTCCATATTATGAGAAATGTGGTTAATGTTGTTTAACTAAACAATCATTTTAAATGTTGTTCATCATGGCAAGAGGTGAAGCATGAACAACCACACTGCCTAGGCATATTAAATGAGGTCGGAAGCAACATATAACACTTCCGAAACGACCCCATATGCAATTTTAGAATTTGGTACAGATCTGTCCTAAATATATTTTATATTTGTTAAACAGCAAAATAAAGTGTGTCATGTTATTCTACACGTTTTTCTAAGCAAGTTACATATGTAGTTCATTTAAAACGGAGCTACGGTTAATTAGATATGAGACGAACCGTGTAGCAAGTCATTAGGCAACTTTTAATGCAACATCATTTTAAATGTTGTTAACATGCATGAGGATGATATGATCAAATCGAAGCAATTTTAAGAAATTAAGAACATATAATATGATATGGGCATTTGTGACGGAAAGAAATGAGTGCCATGGCGGCGAAAACGGAAATGATGCCACGGCAACATTCCGGTGATCCGACAAATCATCGAGATGCCGGTGCAAAAGAAAGTGTGGTCGTGTGCGTGTCAAAGATGATGGGGTGTGATCCCGGATCCCGGGTGTCCCACGTGTCGGCGGCATGGCAAAACGAGGGAGTGCAACTAACGTTCATGGACGAAAACACACATCAAAACATGCATCTCCTACATCACAACATTCGTTCGCGGGTTATCGTCTCGGCGGTTATACTTTCGAAGCGTGCGAGCGAGGCGGAACGGTTCGGTGCGGTGTAGAGGTTCGTGGGTCGTCGTGGAAGTAGTTGTACTCGCGGTCTTGTCGGATCCACGACGACGGTAGTGGTACTCGCGATCTTGGCGGTTGTAGTGGTACACGTATCATAGTCGTTCTTGTCGGGTCATCGTGTAGTCGTTCTCGATGGCAAGTTGATCTTGGCGTATCCGGGGACGTCTTGCGGTGAAGCACAGAAGGTGTTCATCGAGGTACTTGACGATCTTGGGACTTGGTCTTGCGGTGAGAGGTGAAGTGGTGCTGGCCAGTGACCCAAATCGAAGTAACACAAAGGCCTCGGGTCAACAATGGATTTTTAGGCGATGTTTCCAAATGTCGAAATCGAACCAACTGTACCCGAAGACAGCAGCAAGCAAGTCGAAGACAGCCTTGTGGAGCCTGTGGGGCCACTCTTTTGTTGATTCTTCCACCAGAAAATCAGATATATTCCATAAAAAATCTCCGTAAAATTTTATCATTTGGACTTCATTTTATATCGATTTTCTACTAAACAAAAACATGCACAAAACAGGAACTCGCACTGGGCACTAGATTAACATGTTAGTCCAAGAAAATCATATAAATTGTTGCCAAAATTATCTGCGAATAGTAAAATAATGCCATGACACATTCAAAAATTATAGATATGGCGGAGACGTATCATTATCTTTGGCATAGCGTCCTCAAAACGATGGTCTAACAAAGGTGGTCAATCGAACACTCTCCACCCTACTTCAACTTCTCATCAAGAAGAATAACAAGGAGGGGGAGAGTGTTTTCCCATCGGTGAGTTCAACCACAACCGAGCAAGACATTCGATGATGACCAAGTCTCCCTTAGAAGTGGTGTATGGATTGAATCCATTGTCCCCATTAGACATTCTTCCACTTTAATTACAAGAGCGCACCAACATGGATGCAAGCGATCGGGCCAACTGCATGAAGAAGATGCACAAAGACACAAGGCTCATCATTGAGCATCAAGTGCACCAACATGCATCCAAGACAACACCAACAAGAAGCCCATGGTCTTTAAACATGGAGATCTTGTGTGGCTACACCTTCGAAAGGACCGCTTCCCAGGACAATGCAATTCCAAGCTCCTACCCCGAGCTGATGGTCCCTTCAAAATGCTCCAATGCATCAACAAAAATGACTACAAGATTGATATTCCCTTTGAAAAGTACTCTGTGAGCGACACCTTCAACATCATCGACTTGGACCTTACCCCGGTGATGAAGCTCACGATTGGACGGTGGATCTTCCCCTAGGGGGGCGGGGGGATGGTGCAGAGCACCCAGCGGTCATCCTCATGGATTATACACCAACAGCCCAAGCACCAAGTGGATCAATGACAAGAGCACGTGCACGTGCAATTGAAAATGAGGTTAACTCGCTCCTCTTAGAACTACCATTTCCTTCATGTGAGCCATGGATACTATCTCAAATCAAAACACTATGTACATTCTGTTACCGAGGAGGCGACCATGGAGAAGCTCAGAGCGAAGGACAAGCCCTCGCGGAAGCGGGGCGGACGGTGCATCAAGTGGACGCTTGGTGAAGCTACAATGTTGTAACAGCCCCAGACTGATGCTCCGGATGCCTTCGATATATTTCGTTGTTGTCGTGTGATTTAATTGTTTGTTGCATTCATCGTCACATCATTCGCATTGCATCGGCACTCTGTTGCCGTCATTTTTCAAAACTTGCATCCGTTCCTAGTTGTCGCTTCTTTCCGTGTCTTCGTCGATCGTTTAGAGACCAACCACACACGCACGCACGTGCGGCATTGTAAAAAATAATGTTTTTATAAGTGGGAATAAAATGTTCTCGTAATGGGTTGAAAGTTGATGTGCGGTCTTAATATAGTGTAGGTAGACCGTCTGTCAAATTCCGTCGCATTCGGAGTAAGTTTGACACCCCAACCGTTAAACCTATAGTGGCACTATAGCCGGTTAAATCGTCGGACATTTAGGTTTATAAAACTCCATTGCCAGGCTGCCACGTACCTCTCATCCCCACCTAGCCCATCTACACAACCCACCAAGTCCACCTAATGCCTAGCCACCACCGGAGCCGTCCGATTTCGATCAGAGGGTCAAAAACGGACTAAAAATCCCTAACCTAGCCCTTGCTTGCTATAAATACACATCCATCGTCCAATTCGTGCAACCCTAGCCATCCACCTCAAAATTCGTGCCATCCCAAACACTAGTCGCGCCTACCTCCCACCACCCGGGGCCCGAACCACCGCCGCTACGGGGTGCGCCTTGCCCCGAGCCGCCAGCGCCACCAATGCACGTGCCTCATCCGACCACGCCGGCCGGTAGCTCGCCAAAGCCAAGCCCCGTCGCTTCTGACCTCCTCTGCCCGCGACCGCGCCCTGCCCCAACTCGCCTCCGGCCCCTGGACCTCGCCTGCTCAAGCCCTCGTCGAGAGCCGACGCCGCCATGATGTTGCCCCACCGTGGGAGCTCGCCGCCGCCCCAATCCTCTCCTCTCTGGCCTCGGATCCACGCAGCCATCGTCGGGAACACCCTCCACCGTCGGACCGCCTCCGGATATCGCCGGATCCACGCCCCTCGTCCAATCCCTGCCGCTTCCATCATGCGTTGCCGCCGGCCGTCGTCCTGGAGCGAGGGGTCGAGCACCCTCGTCTCCAATGCGCGCAACCGGCGCTCGTCCTCGCGAGGGCCGCCTCGCCCCGGCCCAGCACCGCATCACCGAGCCGGCCCAACTTCCGCTGCCCCATGGTGAGGACCCCCAGCCTAGTCCTTTTGCTCTATCGGTCGCCCGTGCGCAGTTTATTATGCTGCGCTCGCCTCCGTTAGCCCGTGTAGCTCCAAGATTCGGCTTGATTCATTTGTTTTCCCACAGAATGAATTTATTCGTTCATGCCTGATTGACCGGCTTGCAGAAAAGTCCTCCGACTTCATGCATATTGTAACTCACCAACAGTGCATCATATGTAAAAACTTTATATATGTAAAATGCTTAGAATTTTGTGTAGATTCATGGTATGCAACTTTCAACCATGTTTAAATTGTTTAACTTGTTGTTTGGATTTAATTTGCATTAATGCCATGTCAAAACAGTTTATGTCGTAACTAAATAACCGTAGCTCCGAATTAAATAAATTATATATGTAAATTGACTTGAAAAACGCACAAAATCACATGGTGCATTTTGTTTTCCTGGTTAATAAATATAAAATATGTTCAGGACAGATCTGTAACAATTTCGAAATTTGCATATGGAGTCGTTTCGGAAAGACTATATATTATTTCCGACCTCCTTTAAAATGCCTAGATAGATAGTCTTATTATGCTTCACCTCTTGCCATGATAAATAACATTTAAACTTGTTGGGTACATAAACGGGAGTGAACTAAATAATTCGAATATGAAGTTTCGTCGATATGCAACTCGTTGTATATTGAAGTTGCATATTGAACTTCACTTAATGTGTAGTATTTGTTTGATTTCATCTTGCCGTGCATAATTAAATGAACATGCATCATATTTGATTGTGCATCATGTCATGAATATGTTATGGTGTTTACCGTGTCATTTGTTTGTTTCCGAGTTGTTTCTTCTCGTTATAGTTCCGATAACGTTTCGGAGCGTGAGGATTCGTTCGACTACGTCCGTTCGTCTACTTCATGGATTTCGTTCTTCCAAGCGGGATTATAGGCAAGATGATCATTACCTTGGATACCATTTTATCATTTATGCCACTATTTGTGTTTCACTATTCAGTTTTGCCATTAAAAGTTACAACTGATCTAAAATATCATCGTTCAATGAAATGTTTACTCAAAAACGCCATTAGATATCTTAAAAATGCCATCGTTTCATTACATGTTTGCTCAAAAATGCCATTAGACATCGTTATTTTCAGGTCAAACTCGTTGATCATGTTATATGACGAAAATACCCCTATACCCACATGTCATCTCTGTCAATCTCACAATGATAAGTGTAAACCCCACTTGTTAGGAGTAAGCAAGCAAATAATTTTAGAGGAAAATAAAAACACTGTTGGGATCAAGTGGGACCCACATTTTATTGTACTGAGATGGAGAGAGTTGGTATGTTGGTCTATAGGTATTTTGATCAATATAACATGGCAATCGAGATTTGAGCTAACAGTAATGGTGTCATGTGATATTTTTAGCATGTGCCTAACGAAGAGATAGCATTTTCGAGCAGTTGAAATTCCTAGTGACAAAAGCAGTGAGACACAAGCAATGGCATAAACGATAAAAAGCCTTAAGAAAACTGGTCCCTCTTAGTTGCTCGTCACCCTCCACCACTCGCAGTTGAGGTTGAGCAAACGCGTGGAAGGCAGCTTGGGAGGCATCTCCGAAAGGAAGCCAACCTCACCCGCACAACGAGCAGGGCGACCCGACGGCATCACCAAATCAAGATCCACCGCGGGCGCCAGGGCCGGCGGGGAAGCAAGGAAGGCGGGCTGGGACTGGCTCAACAGGCTGAACAACGACGCCATTGCTCGGTGGCAGGGGGCTGGTTGGCTACAGGGTCGCGAGAGAAGGGACATATTCTTCCTCTACAACAGAATGTGGCTTCGACTCGGTGGCATTTCTGCTTTCTAATGAGTTGTCACCCCCTTTTGTTTGACAACCGTACTCTCCGTCAATATACATGTTCGATAAAACAGAGCTGCAAAAATGCTATTGTCAAGTTTCTGCGTCTTTCTTCTGCCACTGTTGCCTAGCGGGCTGGCTTCTCTGCCACTGTTTCCCAACAGGTTCGCCATGAGGCTGTTTTCTGGGAGCATAAGCTCGGTTCCTCCTTGGAGGACCTGAATTGTTTTGCTTCTTGCCGCCGCCGCTGATGTTTGCCATGCCGGGTGGATCTGTTTCTGAAGTTGAGCTTCCGGTTGCTTCCCAAGAATTGGTGCTGTCTCCTGCACTTGTGGTTGGCTCACTAGCAGGAAGAGAAACATACATTCCGGGCTGTATTGCAAGGTCTTTCTTTGGTTCAATTAAACCATTCTGTTCTTGTTGCAGATTAAATAATGACCCAATTTTTTCTCTCCTCTTCTTCTCTACCTCGGAATGGAGCAACTCTTTATCATCTTCTCCCAGGTCAACTGTTAAACACGCCTACATGTGAACGGATAAAGATATTTATTATGGATTCCACTCAGGTGTAGCATATCTCTAAGGGATGAAATACTAGAAATAAATAAACTGCATTGAGAATCATGCAACTGTAAGAACTAACAAGTCATTGAAGAAAATTATATCCCTATGGTAAATGATAAATTTACTAATAATTCCAAAGCAAGGATGCAAATATGATGCAAGGGATTTTATCTCTAAATGTTTAGATGGTTCACTTGTATTTGAATCATATCCACCACATACCATCAGCTGAGAAGTGTTTGCATCCAACAGATCACGAACATGCTCAATATCCTTTTCATCAAACACTTTGCGGCAAACTGGACAAAATCCTTTGTGATGTTTTGCATTATATAGCTTGTCTGAGTTGGACAATCTCAATTCTTCTGAAGAATCAATAACAAGTAGCAACAGAGAAGATTAACCAGTAGTGACACGTAACCAACAGACAAAATGGTAACAGCATGTATATACTCCCTCCGTTCTTAAATATAAGACCTTCTAGAGATTCACTCATGTTGCTCCGTATGTAGTCCATAGTGAAATCTCTAGAAGGTCTTATATTTAGGAACGAAGGGAGTACAAAATTACGTTGCCAATAATTGATACGCTGAAAAGATGTCATGTAACGTGGTCATCAAGAAATAGGGATCAGGAATGTAAAGCAATCACTGGAAGTCGAAACTACATTTGTTCTGTTTAAGATAATAATCTAGCTGGAACGTAGAGTCCCTGACAGGTAAGGTTTGGGAGCTAGTTGATACAGCGGTGAAGAGAGGTGTTGGTATCCTTTGCGTCCAAGAAACCAAATGGAGGGGACGGGTGGAGGATACCCGCTTCAAGCTGTGGTACAAGGGGACGGGTACAAACAAAAATGGAGTAGGCATTTTGATCAACAAGAGCCCCAAGTATGGAGTGGTAGACGTCAAGAGATTGGGGACCGGATTATCCTGGTCAAGCTGGTAGTTCGGGACTTAGTTCTTAACATTATCAGCGCGTATGCCGGGCAAGTAGACCATAATGAGAACACCAAGAGGGAGTTCTGGGAAGGCCTGGAGGACATGATTAGAAGTGTACCTATTGGCGAGAGTTCATAGGAGACCTCAATGACCACGCGGGTACATCTAACACAGGTTTTGACGGGGTGCATGGGGGCTTTGGCTATGGCATCAGGAATCAAGGAGAAGATGTCTTATGCTTTGCTCTAGCCTATGACATGTTCGTAGCTAACACCCTCTTTAAAAAGAGAGAATCACATCTAGTGACATTAAGTAGCGATCAACACTCTATCCAGATTGATTCCATCCTCTCGAGAAGAGAAGACAGGCGAGCGTGCATAGATTGTAAGGCCATACCTGGAGAGAGTGTTGTCCCTCAACATAAGCTTGTGATGGCTGACTTCCGCTTTCGGATTCGTTTCCAATGGGATAAGCATGCCAAAGTCACTAAAACGAAGTGGTGGAAGCTCAAGGCGAAGGTAGCTCAGGCATTCAAGGAGATGTCATTAAGGAGGGCCCATGGGAGGAAGGAGGCGATGCAAACAATATGTGGATGAAGATGGCGAATTGCATTCGTAAGGTGGCCTCATAGAAGTTTGGAGTGTCCAGGGGAAGTAGAAGCGAAGCTAAAGACACCTGGTGGTGGAATGATGATGTCCACAAGGCTATTAAGGAGAAGAAAGATTATTTCAGACGCCTTTACCTGGATAGGAGTACAGACAACATAGAGAAGTACAAGATGGCAAAGAAGGCCGCAAAGTGAGCCGGGGGTGAAGAAGGGGTCGGGCGTACGAGGGCCTCTACCAGCGGTTAGACACGACGGAAGGCGAAAGGGACATCTAAAAGATGACCAAGATTAGAGAGAGGAAGACGAGGGATGTCAGACCAAGTCAAATGCATCAAGGACGGAGAAGACCAGCGCCTGGTGAAGGACGAGGAGATTAAGCATAGATGGCGGGAATACTTTGACAAGCTATTCAATGGGGAGAGGGAGAGCTCTACCATTAAATTGGACAATTCCTTTGATGATACCAGCAGGCGTTTTGTGCGGTGAATCCAGGGGTTTGAGGTCAAGGAGGCATTAAAAAGGATGAAAAGAGGCAAGGCGATGGGCCCAGATTGTATCCCCATTGAGGTGTGGAGAGGCCTTGGAGACATAGTGATGGTATGGTTAACTAAGCTTTTCAACCTCTTTCAGGCAAACAAGATGCCAAAATAATAGACACGGAGTATATTAGTACCAATCTTCAAAAACAAGGGGGATGTTCAGAGTTGCACTAATTACCGTGGAATTAAGTTGATGAGCCATACAATGAAGCCATGGGAGAGTCATTGAGCACCGCTTATGAAGAATGACAAGCATGACCCGAAATCAGTTTGGTTTCATGCCTGGAAGGTCGACCATGGAAGCCATTTTCTTGGTACGGCAACTAATGGAAAGATACAGGGAGCAGAAGGACTTGCATATGGTGTTCATTGACTTGGAGAACGCCTACGATAAGATACCACAAAATGTCATGTGGTGGCCTTGGAGAAACACAAAGTCCTAGCAAAGTATGGTGTTCATTGACTTGGAGAACGCCTACGATAAGATACCACAAAATGTCATGTGATGGGCCTTGGAGAAACACAAAGTCCCAGCGAAGTACATTACCCTCATCAAGGACATGTACGATAATGTTGTGATAAGTGTTCGAACAAGTGATGGCGACACAGATGACTTTCCGATTAAGATAGAACTCCACCAGGGGTCTGCTTTGAGTCCTTATCTTTTGCTTTGGTGATGGATGAGGTCACAAGGGACATACAAGGAGACATCCCATGGTGTATGCTCTTTGCGGATGATGTGGTGCTAGTCGATGATAGTCGGACAGGGTCAATAGAAAGTTAAGAGCTATGGACACAAACCTTGGAATCGAAAGGTTTTAGAACTGCTTAGTACAACTAAAACCATGTACATGAGGTGCGGTTTCAATACTACTAGGCATGAGGAGGAGGTTAGACTTGATGGACAAGTGGTGCCTCAGAAGGACACCTTTCGATATTTTGGGTCAATGCTGCAGAATGATGAGGATATCGATGAGATGTGAACCATCGAATCAAAGCCGGGTGGATGAAGTGGCTCCAAGCTTCTGGCATTCTCCGTGACAAGAGAGTGCCACAAAAGCTAAAAGTCAGGTTCTATAGGACAGCGATTCGACCCGCAATGTTGTATGGCGCTGAGTGTTGGCCGACTAAAAGGCGACATGTTCAACAGTTAGCTGTGGCGGAGATGCGCATGTTGAGATCGATGTGTGGCCACACAAGGAAGGACCGGGTCCGGAATGATGATATTCGAGACAGAGTTAGGGTAGCACCGATTGAAGAGAAGCTTGTCCAACATCGTCTGAGATGGTTTGGGCATATTCAGCGCAGGCCTCCAGAAGCGCCAGTGCATAGCGGACGGCTAAAGCGTGCTGATAATGTCAAGAGAGGTCGGGGTAGACCGAACTTGACATGAGAGGAGACCGTAAAGAGAGATTTGAAGGACCGGAGTATCACCAAAGAACTAGCCATGGATAAGGGTGTGTGGAAGCTTGCTATCAATGTGCCAAAACCATGAGTTGGTTGCGAGATCTTATTGGTTTCACCTCTAGCCTACCCCAACTTGTTAAGGACAGGCTTTGTTGTTGTTGTAAAATAATAACCTTATTGAATGAATGACGTGGAATTTGGAACATGGGCGAAGTATCACTGCGAACCAAAGATTTTCTGGACCAAAATCATCCAATAACCAAACTCACCTTCCTTCGTGGACAGATATTGACAATGACTATCGTTCATTGGAAAACGTTTATAATCGACGACCGGGCACGTCTCGCGCCGGTTGCTCCCACACTCGCCACGTCATGTCATAGGCCCACGCATGAAGCACCATCTCCCCCTTTGCCACATATCTTTTTTCCCTCACTCGCGCATATCTCTGGTTCTTTGTCTTGCTTGCTCCACCCTCGCACGTCTCACTCTCGTGCATCTCTCTGGTCGGCTCCACCAACGAGCGACGCACAGAAATCCCAGCTCCTCCGGAGAGCCATGCACCAAAATCCGTTTCCCCAACACAGTCCCCTCCCCCCCCCCCCCCCCCCCACCCACTCCCCCGTCATAGGGCATTTAATCACTCAAATCTGCTCCAATCCCCTCTCCCGGGTAACGGGGACGGTGTCATGACATGAGTGTGCTGCAAGGGTCGTTCGGCACGACGGCGAGCTACAAACCGGCGCCCGACAGGCTGCATCCGGCAAGGCGACGAGCGGCAAATCGGTGTCCCGCACAACTGCGTCCGGCACGGTGGCGAGCTTCAACCGGCGCCTGACGCAGCTGCAACCGGCACCCGCTGGTGCGGGAGATGGAGGCCACTCGTGCCGCAACCGACAATACAGGCGTCAAAGACGACGACATGGCGATGCAGTGACCATGGTGAGCACATGCTGGAACAGGCCAGCGGCAGAGTTGCAACCCCGACAGCAGAAGCTGTCGCCGTCAGGGGTTGTGGTGGGGTTCTTGCAACCAGCGGGCGACGGTACTAGGGGCCCGTTTGGTTGCTGCCTGTGGTGGCCCTGCCAACCATCGGCACGCCAAAAAATTGGCAGACAATTCAGCCGCCACGGTCTCGCCAAAATTTTGGCTACAGAATCAACGGGGAGAGCTGATGGCCTGGGGGCAAGCCAAATATTTGGAACTGATCCAAACGTGCGCCAACGCGTTGGTCAACGCCAAAAATTTGGCCGGACAACACTTGGCTCTGATCCAAACAGCCCCTAGAAACAGACAACAATGATGCTGCGACCTCACCTGCCATGTGCTGCAACCGATCGGCTGCAATGCTTCGACCGCAGCCACCGTATGCTGGAACCGATCAACGGCGATGCTGCCACACCGCGGACGTCGCATGTTGGAACCAGCTACATGGTGTGTTGTGGCAGGCAGTGTGGCTAGCTGCAACCAGCTCTACGGGAGAGCTGCCAGGCCAAGGGGACACCTACTTCGACGATGAAGCGTGAGTGGTGCTGCGACGGGAGGGAGTAGTGGCCGTGACCAGACGCATGTAGTCGGTCATGCGCGTGGGCTACACAAAGGCCGGCGTCTGACGAGGGAGAAGGATGACGTGCGCCAAAGAGAAGACGACTCGCATGCGAAAATAGATGACGACCAGTGCCGTGGGGGCTAATCTAACGACTGCCGTCGGCCTAATCAAACAGTCCAAGCGGGCCCGGCCCTGATGGGGGGGCAGGGGCAGCCGCCCCGGGCCCCCGAAAGGTAGGGGCCCCCATGTATGTGTGATCTGTTTATTAGGCCCGTGAAAGAAAATGACCCTGCGCTAATTTAGGTGTAACATGCCTGTACGTGAAGGTGTAGTAGTGGGTAAGTACTTCAGCGATTCCCTGAATTAGTGGAATTTTTGTTTCCCACGTGTAGGCCCACACACAACAACATCAGCGATCGACCTAGCCGCAAATCAATCCCTAAAGTGCATATCACGCACGACTCCGGCCGCCATAGCGTCCTCCCGCGGAGGCCTCACAGATGCTTCCTCCTTCAACGGCGGCTCAGGTCTGGTGATTTCATGTTCGTCGGACAGGAGTAACAACAGGGTCCCAACAGGGTCCCAACAGGCAGTTTTGAACAACAGAATAGGTATGCATCTTCTTGATTCGTCATCCAAGAGCCATCTAGGCTCTGTTCGATAGATTGCTAGTTAGTGGCACAATTAGGAGTAGCTAGTGAATTAGCGGAGAAGAGTAGGATGTAGTTGTCTGATTAATGAATATGGCTGTGTTGGTGATCGATGAAATACAAGGGGACAGAATGACTAGGATCCATGGATTACTGATACTAATAGCTGAGATGAAACTAATTAGAGAATGCATGGTCGATTTAATTTATTTAGGTGGCTAAATTAATTTAGCATTGCAATTATAAAGTAATTCTAGCTGCGCGCGGTAATGAGCCGTTCAATTTTTTTGTGTGTGTGGCAAACTGTATATAAATGCATGCAACTTCCTTGGCAGAATCTAAAGTAAGATAGACTTAACAAGTTAACATAATCATATACAATTAAATCATAAAACTAAGTCGACATGCTAGTTTTGCACTCCGTCGACAAAGAGTTAAGAGTAACCGTGTTTGAAAATATCAAAACATGCATGATGCATAAAGGGCCCCCGGTTTTATTTTCGCCCCGGGCCCCTGAAATCTTAGGACCGGCCCTGAGTCCAGGAGGTGACCGATTTGGGCTCTGGACGGTCGGCCGGCGCCTAGCAGCGCCCTTGTTTATTTGCTTATATAATTTAGAAGTATGTGCCAAACATGTCAAACATGCCCCGCTGAGCCATGTGCTAACAGCCCATTGCATCCTGCAATTAAGATAGTTTAACGGAGCAGTGTCCACTACCTTTAAGAACTTTCATCACTATTGATAGTTCATTTACAATTTTAGTGTGCAGCACTACAATACTACAATAGTAAGCTCCTTTTGAACCAAAAATACCAGTACTATGAAGCATCACTTTTAAAAAGGTTATCAACCTAGCCTCACTATCCACACATTTGGTTGGAGGACTAGCCTAGGTCGACAGGAGCTTGGTCAGGCAATGCTACTAGAATTCTGACCACAAATTATAACCGGCGATTCACCAAACACAGCATACGCTTGTCTTTTGGAAGTGAGAGATAGAGGATTCAACAGACGTGTATTAGCTCTGGCTTGAGTATATATACAGTTGCAGGCCTCAACAGCACGATGCCCACATACAAGGAGAACGTGTGCGGCAAACTGACCATAGTCAGGCTTAAGAGAGGCAAAGACTGGAACGGAATTCCATGAAGACATCCATGGGCAGCCCCTTCATCGTCACATCCGCGAATTGCTGGCGCGTCAAGACATGGAGAAGCGTGGAACTCGCTAAGCGCCACACGTTCACCGACAAAGTGAGTGTCTAGCTCAATATGTTTTGTACGTCGATGATGCATGGGGTTGCTGGAGAGCTAGATGGCCGATATGTTGAAGACCAGCGTGGCGGAGCATACCGGACAGAGAAGCTCATCAAGGTGCTTGTGCAGCCACACACATTCGGCGAGGGCGTTGGCCACAACTCGGTACTCAGCCTCGGCGGACAAACGAGAGCCGGTCGATTGTCGTTTCGACGACCAGCTGACATGTGTGTCGCCCAGGTAGACGCAGAACCTGGAGGTAGACCAGCACGTGTCTGGGCAGTCAGCCCAGTCAGCATTGATGTAAGCGCGCAGATCGAGCGTCGAAGCATGGAGGTGAATACTAGGAGCAATGGTGCCACGAACGTAGCGCAACACATGCTTCAGGGGCGCGAGGTGGAACTCACGTGAATCATGCATGTGGAGGCAGATCTAGGCGAGCTCGGGCTTCGTAACTGTCAGGTACCGCAAGGTGCCGGCGAGACTACGATAGGACGTGGGATCGGCCACCCATCCTTGTGGTGCTACCGGTGCACCGGATGTCGTAACATATTTTAAAATGCTATTAAAAATCAAACAAAATCTAGCGCATTGACACAACATTAATGTATGTTGTCACAAATTTCAGATCAAAATTCGAAACATTGTTCAGGATACAAAAATGACAAATTTGACATCAATGTGATAATGGGCCATATCTAAAGCCCAACTTATGTTATGTACTAATTTTTTCATTTTTGTATTTCAAGCTATGTTTCGCATCTTGGTTTGAAATCTTAGGACAGCAATTGATATTGTGTGAATCTGATAAAAAATCAGAAATTTTGAAACATTTTAAAATGTGCTACGTGAGTTTGGTGCACCGGTAGCACCATAAGGCTTGGTGCACCAGATATTCTCCCCCATCAACAGAGGGCAGCTTGGCCTTCCTGTTCACCGGTGTGGCAGCCGGTTCGCAGTTGTCCATGGCGGGTGCTCCAGGATGGGATTGGCATACTGCTCTTGGGAGAGGAAGAAGCCCGTGGACGATCGAGTAACGTGGACGATCGAGTAACGCGGATGCCAAGGAAGAAATGGAGCGGGCCGTGGTCCTTCATGGCGAACTCACCGGTGAGCTCGGTGACAACAAATCGGAGAAGCGACGCACTGGAGGCGGTAAGGACGATGTCGTCGACATACAACAGCAGGTACGCAACACCGTCGCAATTGTAGACGAACAGCGAGGTCTCGGAGTGTGTTGCGGCGAAGCCGATGGTGCGCAAGAACCTGGCGAAGAACGGGAAGCAAGTGTGTGGCACCTGCTTGAGGCCGTAGAGGGACTTCGTCAGGCGACGGACATGGTCCGGTTTGTTTGCGTTGATAAATCCAGCAGGTTGTATGCAGAAGATCTCCTCGAGCGTGCCATGGAAGGTGTTCTTCACGTCAAGCTAGTTGATAGGCCAGCCACGTGAGGCGGCGAGGGTGAGGACAACATGAATTGTAGCATGCTTGATGACTGGTGAGGAACTTTCCCCATACTCCATGTTCGGACGCTGCCAAAACCCAGCGCGCTTTGTAGCGCTCTAGGGACACGTCAGCACGAGTTTTGGGGCGAAAAACCCATTTTCTGGTGATGATGTTAGCGGGCGGTGGTCGGGGCACCAACTCATAGGTGTGGTTGCCGACAAGCGTGGTGAACTCGTCACGCATGGCGCCGAGTCGGTTGGGGTCGTGCACAACAGAGCGTACTGATTTGGGCAGCAGCGAGATCTCCGACGAGGTCAAAGATGCAGCGACGAGAGCATAGTCAGTGTCGTACTGCCGGTTCGGCCGAACGATGCCAGCCTACGTCGCGCTGGTGATCATTGTGTGAGCGATGGTTGGAGTAGGTGCAGCAGTTGAAGAGGAGGAAGCCGAGCCGCCCCATCCAGAGTGGACGGGGTCAATTGAATCACCAAGACGCATGAAAAAGCCTATTTTAGTAGATCCACCCGATGTCGATATCGAACAGAGCCGGTTGAAAGGCTCGATGGCGTGAAGGAAGGCAAGGCAGTTGAGGCGTCCGATGAAGATCGTGGGGCGATGCTTGAACTGATCAAGCACGCGCCATGCGATGGCGCACGCGAGACGCCATATGTAGATCAAGTGATGGCGCTTGTATATGACAGAGCGAGGCAACATTCGAATGCCCGAGACGTTGGTGCCAGAGATCCACGATGATCACATCGACGAAAGCATGATGGAAGCGAGCTATGGGCATGCAACAGGTAAAGGTTGTGTTAGATGTGTATAGTCCCTTTTCTGTATATCCCCAGTGTATAAGGGGTTTTCTGCAGTTCTACCTCACATGTATATGTACTGGCCTTTGGCCCCTGTGAATGTTAGTTGCTCATTCCTAACATGGTATCAGATGCTTAGGTTCTCTCCCACCCCGCACGCCGCAGCTCCGTGCCTCCCGTCGCCGGCCATTCTCTCCCTCGTCGCCGGCCACCTCCTCCCCCGTCGCCGGCCACCTCCTCCGCGGCAGCCGCCGGCCTTCCGCGCCTCCCTTGCGCCCGGCCGAAGGCCTGCAGCTGCTCCCGCAGCTGCTCTGCCGCCGCGCGTCGCGCCGTGACCAGGGACGCGCCCCGGCTGCACCCCAGCTGCGCCCCGGCCGCGCCCCGGCCGCGCCCAGCCTGCCCCGCCCGGCGCTGCGTCGGTGCTCCTCCCGCTGCCGCCGGTGCCCCGCCCTCCTCCTGCCACCACCGGTCGCCGCCTGCCGCCGCCTGGCCGGCCCTCCTCCTGCCTCCACCGGCCACCGCCTGCAGCCGCCGCGCCCAGCCGCGCCCGGCTGCTGGTGCCTTGCGGCTGGCTGCCCCGCCTCCCTGCCTCGCCCGCGCCGCTGCGTGCGAGCGCCCCACGGTAGTACCGCTTAAGCGGTACTTCCGCTGTGCATCACGGTAGTACCGCTTAAAGCGGTACTTCCGCTGTGGTCTGCCGCTGCGAGTACCGCTTGGGCATCTCCCTCTGTGCAACTTTCTGTTTGCACTTTTGCTTTAGCGGTAGTAGCACGGCACTTGCACGGTAGTACCGTGCAAGTCGGTAAAAAAAAAAAAAAAGAGCTCCTCATGTCCGCTTCTGGCTACGTTGCTGTTCCTCGGTGCTCGGTGATCTTCGATGGCACCAACTATGCTGAGTTTGCGGGCTTCATGCGGATCCACATGCGCGGCCTTCTCCTGTGGGGCGTTCTCTCTGGCGAGGTCCCCTGTCCGCCTTGCCCTGTCGCTCCCGTGGCTCCTACCCCACCGGTGCCGCCTGTTCTTGCTGCTGGTGCTTCCCAGGCTGATCGGGATGCAGCCAAGGCTCTCGATGATGCTGCGGTGGATGCTTATGATCAGCAGGTATCAGCCTATTCCGATGCTCTGTCTCTCTACCGGATGCTCTGTCTGCTTACACTCAGTGGTGCAATGATGATGCTCGGGCTGCTGCTGTTCTCACTGCTAGTGTCCTACCTCAGTTTGCTTCGGAGTTCATGAGCCTCGGTACTGTTGCAGCGATGTGGTCTTACCTCTGTCAGCGCTATCAGCCCTCTGGTGATGCGCTCTACTTATCTGTGGTGCGTCAGGAGCACGCCCTTCAGCAGGGTGACTCTTCTGTTGATGAGTTCTACACACAGAGTTCTGCCATCTGGCGCCAACTTGACTCTCTTCGGACAGTTGTTTGTGGAACTTGCCGTTGCTGCCAGACTATGAGGTCCGACTTGGAGTTTCAGCGTATCCATGAGTTCTTATCTCGCCTCCGTTCCGAGTTTGAGCCTCGACGCGCTCACTTGCTTGCTCGTGGTCGTGTTCCTATCTCGGAGGTACTTGCTGAGCTTCGTGCTGAGGAGACCCGCCTCCGCTCTGCTGGGTTGCTTGCTGTTGGCTGCTCGAGCTCCTGTGTCGTCTGCTCGTCTCACCGCTCCACCGCTTCTGCCCACACCTTCGGGGGGGGTGGCTCGCCCTCCTTCTGCTGAGAAGGGCCGATCGCGCCGTGACACTTTCTGTGGCTACTGCTCCAGGCAAGGTCACCCAGAGTCTGATTGCCACCAGAAACAGCGAGACCAGAGGCGCTCTTCTTCCAGTGGGACTCATGCGTCTCCCTCGACTCCGTCACTCACTGACCAGGATATTATGCGACTCAAGCGCATGCTGGCTTCCTCTGGTTCTTCCTCGACGGGTTCTGTTGCTGCTGTGACTGCCACCACCACTCCGCCCTCGCCGGAGCCTACTCAGTCAGGTACATCCTCGTGGGTTCTGGATTCTGGAGCTTCCTTTCATATGTCCTCTGATTCTTCTGCTTTATCTTCCCTTCGCCCTCTTGATTTTCCTCTTAATGTTCTCACTGCCGATGGCACACCTCTTCCTGTTGCTAGTCGTGACATTCTTTCTACTCCATCTTTTTCTGTTCCTAGTGTTTCTCATGTTCCTCGTCTTACCATGAATCTTTTTTCCGCTGCCCAACTTACTGATTCTGGTTGTCGTGTCATTCTTGATACCGACTCTTGCTCCATTCAGGATCGTCGCACCAAGGCTTTGGTTGGTGCTGGCCCCCGGTGCCGTGAGTCAGAGGGCCATTGGGAGGTTGACTGGCTTTGTGTTCCTTCCGCTGCCACCACTTCTGCCAGCTCTCATGCTCTTGCTGCCTCTTCGTCTGCGTCCTTCCAGCAGTGGCATCATCGCCTTGGTCACATCTGTGGCTCTCGCTTGTCTTCTTTAGTTCGTCAGGGCCTCTTAGGGTCTGTATCTGGAGATGTCTCCTTACATTGTAATGGTTGCAGACTTGGCAAACAGACCCAGTTACCTTATCCCACCAGTGAGTCCGTATCTCAGCATCCTTTTGACTTAGTTCATTCTGATGTCTGGGTCCTGCTCCCTTTGATTCGAAAGGTGGTCATCGCTACTATGTTTTGTTTATTGATGATTTCTCTCGCTACACTTGGCTCTACTTCATGAAATCTCGTAGCGAGGTTCTCTCTATATACAAACGATTTGCTGCCATGGTTCACACCCAGTTTTCCACGCCCATTCGTACTTTTCGTGCTGACTCCGCTGGAGAGTATATCTCCCAGCTGTTGCGTGGTTTTCTCGCGGAACAGGGTACTCTTGCCCAGTTCTCATGTCCTGGTGCTCATGCTCAGAATGGCGTTGCTGAACGTAAGCATCGTCATCTGCTTGAGACGGCTCGTGCGCTGATGATTGCCGCTTCTCTTTCACCCCACTTTTGGGCTGAGGCTGTTTCTGCATCCACCTATCTCATCAACATTCAGCCCTCGACTGCTCTGCAGGGTGGTATTCCTATGGAGTGTCTCACTGGTCGATCTCCTGACTACTCAGCTCTTCGTATGTTTGGATGTGTGTGCTATGTCCTGCTTGCCCCGCGAGAACGCACCAAACTGACGGCTCAGTCGGTTGAGTGTGTTTTCCTTGGCTACAGTGATGAGCACAAGGGCTATCGCTGTTGGGACCCTGTTGGTCGTCGCTTGCGCATCTCGCGTGATGTGACCTTTGATGAGTCTCGCTCTTACTACCCCCGCCCTTCCTCCTCGAGTTTCTCTGTGGACGATATTTCTTTCCTTCTCCTTCCTGATACATCCTCCTTTGTGCCTCAGGTCTCTCCCCTTCCTCAGACCCGTCTCACTCTTCCTCACATGCCACCGACACCACACTCCCCTCCATCCTCCTCTCCACCATCCTCTCCGATCCGTCGGCCTCTCTCTCCTTTTCCTCTCCACTACACTCGCCGCCCTCGTGTTGAGGATGATTCTCCTGACACATCTTCCACTTCCGATGTTCCTCCTTCCACGCCTCCACCAGTTCATAATCTCCGTGCTCGACCTCGACCCCCTCTTGATCGCTACTCTCCTGCCAAGTACGGCCTCTCTGTTGTTGCTGAGCCGACTTCCTATCAGGCTGCCCTGACTCAGCCTGAATGGCAGCTTGCGATGGCCCAGGAGCTTGCTGCCCTTGAGCGTTCTGGCACGTGGGATCTGGTTTCCCTTCCTTCTGGTGTTCGTCCCATCACATGCAAGTGGGTCTATAAGATTAAGACTCGCTCTGATGGTTCTCTTGAGCGCTACAAAGCTCGTCTTGTGGCTCGTGGTTTTCAGCAGGAACAGGGACGCGATTATGATGAGACTTTCGCTCCTGTGGCCCACATGACCACTGTCCGCACTCTCCTTGCTGTCGCTTCTGTTCGTCATTGGTCTGTCTCTCAGCTTGACGTTCAGAACGCCTTTCTCAATGGTGAGTTGCGTGAGGAGGTCTATATGCAGCCACCCCCAGGGTACTCTGTTCCTGATGGTATGGTCTACCGACTTCGCCGCTCTCTCTATGGTCTTAAACAGGCCCCTCGTGCCTGGTTCGAGCGGTTCGCCTCTGTCGTGACTGCCGCGGGTTTCTCGTCCAGTGATCATGATCCCGCCTTGTTCGTTCACACGTCTCCTCGTGGTCGGACTCTTCTTCTTCTCTATGTTGATGACATGATCATCACTGATGACGACTCTGACTACATTGCCTTTGTTAAGGCTCGCCTTCGCGACCAGTTCCTCATGACTGATCTTGGTCCACTTCGCTATTTTCTTGGGATTGAGATCTCCTCGACCTCTGATGGCTTCTATATTTTCCAAGAAAAATATATTCAGGATCTTCTTTCTCGCGCTGCTCTTGGTGATGAGCGCACTGTTGTGACTCCTATGGAGCTCAACGTTCAGCTTCGCGCCTCTGATGGTGACCCTCTTCCTAATCCCACTCGCTATCGTCACCTCGTTGGCAGTCTTGTCTATCTTGCTGTTACGCGTCCTGACATCTCCTATCCTGTCCACATCCTGAGTCAGTTTGTTTCAGCCCCCACCTCTGTCCACTATAGTCATCTCCTCCGTGTTCTACGATATCTTCATGGCACGATCTCTCAGCGCCTTTTCTTTCCCCGCTCCAGCTCTCTTGAGCTCCAGGCCTACTCTGATGCTACCTGGGCTAGTGATCCCTCTGATCGTCGCTCGCTGTCTGCTTACTGTGTCTTTCTTGGTGGCTCTCTTATTGCCTGGAAGACAAAGAAGAAGACTGCTGTTTCCCGCTCGAGTACAGAGGCTGAGTTACGAGCCATGGCTATGTTGACGGCTGAGGTGATCTGGTTACGGTGGTTACTTGAGGATTTTGGTGTGTCTGCTACCACCTCGACTCCCTTACTGTCAGACAGTACCGGTGCTATCAGTATTGCGCGTGACCCGGTGAAGCATGAGCTCACCAAGCACATCGGTGTGGATGCCCACTTTGTACGTGCTGCTGTGCAGGATGAGGTTCTCGCTCTTCACTATGTGCCCTCTGAGTTACAGCTCGCGGACTTCTTCACGAAGGCACAGACTCGAGCGCAGCATGGATTCTTTCTCTCCAAACTCGGTGTTGTTGACCCACCATGAGTTTGCGGGGGGGTGTTAGATGTGTATAGTCCCTTTTCTGTATATCCCCAGTGTATAAGGGGTTTTCTGCAGTTCTACCTCACATGTATATGTACTGGCCTTTGGCCCCTGTGAATGTTAGTTGCTCATTCCTAACAGGTTGATGGTGGAGTCGTCGTGCAGAATCATCGTCCGAGTGCGGCGGTCCTTAACTCTAAAAACAAATTCCTCAAACTTGACAGTTATAGGATTATCTCGAGAAAGCTGATGAACAGAAAGAAGATTCTTACCGAAGAAGGGAGAAAGAAGCACATTGCAAAGACAAAAAGGGGAGGAAGAGGTGGCAACAGAGCCGGCACCAATGTTAATGATGGGGAGGTGATAACCATTACAAGAGGGGCGGGCGTGTTCAAGAGTACCGGGGGACAAGGACATGTGCGAGGATGCGCCAGTGTCGAGGTACCAACCCGGCATGCTGCCTGATGACGAGGGCTCTGGTGTGGCATTGTGGAGGGTGGCTTGCAGAGAGGCCATGTCATGCAGGTGTGGGTGCAGGGCACCAAGGCTAGCGGGAGCGACGCAGGGGGTCCCTAGCAGGGATAGAAGCCATCGTAGCCATACGTGACATGAGCCATGGGTGGAGCCAAGGCCAGCATGGCGTGTTGGTGCGGGGTACCAGGCCAAGGTTCGAGCACGTTGGCGCTTGGAGAACGCCAGGCCTTGCCTGCACGAGCCCCGTCCAAGAGCTAGGGAAGGGCAGGAGCAGGATACCACGACGCTCGTGGTGGTGATGGCGTTGAAGAGGGAGCCCCCACCCCCACCCCCCACCCAGGTTGTCGCGGCCTCGTTTCTTCCCGCACCCACGGCCAGCAGCAGACAAGGTGTCAACACTAGTAGGTGTTGGAGAAGCGGTACCGCCACGACCGGTGATAAGCGTGTGCGGACTACTGGACGTGGTGCTCCTCGAGCAGGATGAAGGAGCATGCACACGCAAGGTAATGTGATGGATGGCATTGTGGTACTGACAACCGAGTATGTGCAGCAGGTGGAAGACCTGGAGGGTCTCGGTGACCGGCTGGCCGAGATCGGGCAGTTCACCGGTGTAAAGCCTCGGCTTGGTGCAGTACTGCTTAATGAACATGTCGCCCTGCGCAACAGCGTGGTACTCGGCACCGATGTAGACGACGTGGGACAGCCGGTTGGCGGTGAAGAGCTTGGGGAAGGTGGTCTAAACAACGAGTGCAGAGTCCTCAGGCTGCATGCCAACATCAAGGAGTCCCGAGAGACAGTCGTATACAACCCGTGCACAATCGTGTGATCGGCCGTCAGCCACTCATGATCATTGGCAGGGAAGAGTAGCGGAAACATGGTCGCAGAGACCAAACATGCCAAGGATGGCGTCAAAGTGTTGGCGCCATTGAGCGTAGTTGCCAGCATTGAGGTCAGTGGCGTCAGATGTCAACCATTTAAAGAACAGTGGCGGGAGTGAGCGGAGTTGCCAGCAGCAGCCGGATGTTAACCATTTGAAGAACGGAGGCAGGGGTGACGGAGCTACACCAGCAGCAGCAGCCAGAGCACTGGAGGAGCAGCGAACTTGGGTGGAGGGGGGTCTGCAGGGAGGACACCGTCGGTGTTGTCACCGTCATGGGAGGAGGCAGGAGAGTAGATGGGGTTGAAATCCATGGCAGCGGCAAAAGGATCGAGCGTGAAGTGATAAAGGACCTCAGATATGTATTAGCTCTCTGGAGTATATATACAGTTGCAGGCCTCAACCAGGGCTGATCGCGTGCCACTACCATATCAAGCACGATGCCCACTCACACACTGGGCAGAGCACGTAAAAGGAGAATGTATGCAGTGACCGTGCACAAGTACACACAAACTGGCCATACTAACAAATTTCTATAAGAAACTACTGAATGAACAACTCGTGTCATTCAAATATTAATCACTGGACCTAAGATATTTGTAGAGTACTAGTTTTGAAGTGCACGAAACTGATCCAGGCAATGTGCACAAAGAACAAGTGCTTTTTGAAGAAAGGAAAAAGGCTAAAAATAAGTCTTTTCGCACCTCCGGTAGATACTGTTGTGTCTATCTTCTTAGAATTGGCATCATTATGCTGGAGCCATCCCCACCATCTCATAATACAGTCACTGCAGTGGCAAAATATTAATCAATCATCAGAGAATAAGCTACTTCCCCCGATCCATATTAATTGTCGCTGCTTTAGTACATCTGACAATTAATATGGATCGGAGGGAGTACTTTTCTTGGTGGGGCAGAGAATAAGCTACTTGTACATATCTGTAACAAAAGGAATGGCATCGACCTGTGAAAACAGTGGTAGCATGACATCAACTTCATAAATGGCAAAGCACAATCATGATTATTCTCTGAGACTAAAGGATACAGACACAGTGGACAATCCCCGGCTGGATGATTCATATTCGAGAGGATCTCTCCAGCTTCCTGCACGTGAAGTTACTTACATCATGTGAAAACAGAACATTATGCAGCCTCTTCGACAACAACATCATATTATGCAGAGCTTTTTGCAACAGAGTCCGGTAATACCGTAATACCCATTGAGCAGTGGAACTGGGGTACATGGGAAATACAGAAGGTATGCTCGTGTGTATTACAAAATCTGCATACACGACCCTGGTTTGAGTTTTGAAAATATCTAACAGCTGCAAATATCAACTGAAACCTAAAGATGTCAAAAAAAAAAAACTGAAACTTCCTAAAGATACAAGACATCATAGTTTGCAGAGCAGCCTAGTATTATTTTGATGGCACCTCATCTTACCCCTTCCTTTACTTTATGGATGTGCAAGAAGCGATGTGAACTGGACGTAATGCCACCATTATAGCACATGTCAGGACCCTGACAGTGTTATCTGAAGAATCAACACTTGATCAAAGTTCAGTTAATAACTTAATATACTACCCCTATAAAAGAACCAAAGGGACAGATCCAAACCATCTCAACCGTCTAAGTACGAAATCTAAAGATCCAAAATCTCCCAATGTTGAGCGCACTAACAAGCCACTAATCCCACCCATCAGGCTCTTCGTACCCACCCATTGGGTTAAACCCCAGACGCCAGTGTTTCTGGCTGGCCTATCTGAAATCCATCTAAATTCTCACAATCAACCTCTGAAATTGTAATTCCCTTGCTGCTGTGACTGTCTACTGAATATTTCAGTCCAACCAACACTGGACCTGACAATTGGTATTCAAAGCTAGGTAAATCTTTGGCGGCAATCTGGATCTGGAGACAGAGAGGAGTTAGGGTTCCTGTAAATCCTCTTCTTCAGCCCCTGGTCCCGGCGGCGGCGATTCTTTCAGGTGTAGATTTGGTCAGCGAGTACTTTTACTTAAGCTTACTGCTTTAGTGGTAAAATCCCACCCGCCCTCCCACTCTGGTGTACCTTGGTGGCAGGCAGCCCAGGAGGCGGCGATCGGCGGTGGCAAGATCTGCTACACAAACTTAGGCTATTGTCAAATTCTTTCCTTGGTGACGCAGATCATACCAGCAGTGAGGTTACAAGGTATCATACAGGCCTCCAGTTGATCTTGTTGGTTTACAATGGGTGGTGATGCAGATTCTGGCAGTACTGAGCATCTAGAGTTGCAATCTTTGCAACTGGATGTCAAAACCTTGCAAACAAACTTAAGAGCTTGACAGGAAAGAGTTCCTAGAGTTCAGTGAGCATGTCACCAAAAACTTTCAGAACGTGCAGAAAACCCTCACTGCTTTGCCAACTTCTCTGACTCGGTTTGTTACCACTTTCCCCAAACTCAGAGAAAACTCACCCAATACTAGTAAGGGTAGCCAAGCAAGTGTCTAAAATCACACTCCACAAGCCAACCGAGGAATCATGTAGGTGGTCTGCCAACACCTATAACTGTTGGTTCTACAGTCCTACATGATGTGCAAACAGGGAGAGAACTTCAGTTGGATGGCAGTAGCAAAAAAACCTATAGACACCCCAATTTGCTCAATCCAGAAAATAAAAATCCCAACGGGATACAAAATCAGTTGGCTCTCCCCAATACTACTGCTCAACATGAACAAGTGGACGAACATCATGATCATCAGAATATGAGAGCAAGTGCCTAGAGAGCAACAGTTTGACAATAGAAGACAACATGCTCTAGTGAAACGTGCCAACATGAATATCCCAAATGTGATGCGAAAACTCCCCCAGAGTAGAAAACTGGAATAGCAGTGACATATCTTAAGAGCGTCTCCAAGAGGGTCCTCATAGCCGCCTCGCCATCCGCCCGCCCGCATGGATCTTGGGTCAGCGGAGTCAGTGGGGCTGCCCAATGCACCGGCGCTGAACGTGGAGAGCGTCATCCGCAAGGATCGCCCGATACACCAGCTTGCCCATTTGCTAGCCGAGAAGGCGGCTGCGGTGAAGATCATCGACCTGGACATGGACACCGAACCGGTGTCATCCTCAACCACACCCGCAAGGATGCCGGTGTCCACGCCCTCGTCGGTGCTTGTGCTTGGCGTCGCCATGTCTTAACAGTGGGGTGGGTGCATCCTGGATGGGTTCACCCAAGACGAGGAGGCCTCTATATCCTCAGCGGACACAGGCTGCGAGTCGGCGCAGCTCCAAAGGACGCTGACAATGACGGCAAGCTCCGGCGACGGACACGCCCACCAACTGTTCGGGCATATGGCTCCCCCAACTCAGGTTTATTTTTTCATCTCATATGCATTTTTAGGAGCAAATTTAAGATGCTAGGCTCATTGTGATGCATGTTTAGGACGATTTCATGATGGACATGATTAATGATGGTCAAGAGCCTTCAAATTATGATATGGGTGATCAAAATTCGTTGACCTTTGAGGTTGCACAAACATCATGACAAGCAAAGAACGTGACGGAGAGGAATTGCATACACAAACAAAGAAGATACTTTGTCGATACGGGGCAACCTAGGCTCATCACCATGGTTATGGATCCACCGCCAAGGGACACGCACAAGTCATATACAAAGGTTAATTCTATCCTTTATGCGTGTCTACTTTCAGCGTGTTTGGTTGGGGGTAATTATAGCTAGGGAATGGGAATTAAAGGGGTATGAGACTACAAATCTATTGTTTGGTTAGGGGGGGAATAGTCATGGGACTTGAGACTCCAACTCCCACAGTTTTATTAACAGGGGAGGGGGTGGGAGTTGGAAGGGTGAGTCAATCTTAACCCTTCATCATAACTTACGTTAACTTCTCTTGTCAAGTCCCTCGTCAATTTCCACGAACCAAACAAGGGAATACAGTTTGTCCTCAAATTCTCATACATAATTCCTATCACGAGCCAAACAGAGGATTGGGAATGAAATGACTCATCCCATGTCTAATCTCAGTACAACTCCCTACTCTAAACTCCCATTCTCCTTCCTCAATATTGCCAAACACGTTGTTTGTTCTTTTATGGATGGTATACTATTTGACCCTCCTTCCCTTTGCACCTATAGGCTTGAGTCAAATGATGAACACGCAATGGAGGAGGTCATGCACAGGAAAGCGCCCACACCATCCGCAAGGCAGGAAGAAACGCCAAGACACTCGTGTGGCGCAAGATGGCGAAGGATAGCCCATGCTAGTTGATCGGTATAACCGGCTCAGCCCGCCAGGTTACATCAGTTGGAGCCTGAGGCCCCCCGGCAGTTCTCCCAGTTGTACAGGACACCCAGTTACACTGGCCTTCTACCTCGTTTACACCGACCCCCTGGAGTTTGCACCATCGACCGTCTCCTTGGTCCCGCACCTCGCCCAACGGCCCGTTATATCGACCAAGTCAACATGGTATAACCGAGTAACTGCATGCGTGTAGGTTAAGGGCCACCGGCCCATGTATCTCCCTTCACCCACTTACCCCTTCGTGGGTGGACCTATATATACTCCTCCCCCTCCTAGATTTAGGGTTAGCTAAGATTTGAGACATTAGAGCTTAGCTCATCTATCTCCCCTTGCGGGATCTACCTCCCCTAGTGGGATCAAGGCTATCTTCATGGCGAAGACTCCATAGGAGTAGAAGACCTCCTAAGGGAGTAGATTCCTCCATGGAATTCAAGACCTCCTTGTCTTAGGACTTGAACCTCCCACCTTGTTCTTGCTCTTCCTTGGATTTGTAAGAAGCCACATGAACTGTGTGGTGTGGATCTACATTTACAAGAGGGTATTGCATTGGCATCACTAGTTATCCATGTGTTTCTCTTGTGTTCTCCCTTGATTTTTTCGTGATTTACCTTGTGTTCTTCATGTTCTTCCTTAAATCCACCTCCAATTCATGATCGGGCCACCTCTTCGGTTTGCTCTATATCATTTGGTATGTCACGCTTGGTTGCATACTAGCATGGATCCAATATGTGGAGCGAGCAGAAGGGCTCAAAATATTGGGAAAAGAAGTTTTAAATGGCCGACTAAAGTTTTTGAGCAGGGTGTCACTAAATGGTATTCATGTACAATTGTTCGGTAATGTTATAAAGTAGCAGGCTATAGCCCCGCAATAGCTGATTTGGAGAACTGGCGCTATTTGGCATAGCCCCCTATTAAGAACTATGGGGAAAATCCACAAGTACTTCCACGAGCACAAGCACTACATGGAACCACATCCAATCAATAGTGATCGCAATGTAAGCTCTCTCCGACATAGATGGGCCACCGTCCAAGAGTCGATGAACAAGAGGAATCGTAGAATAGTGATACGATGAGATGGAATGCAGTAGAAATAGAAACAAGGATAGCTAACCCGCATCCAAGGGATACGTTCGATGGAATAATTTCTTAAAGAGTTTTGTGGTGCCTGGCATTCTCTCAGTTCTCTGTGACAAGAGAGTGCCACAAAAGCTAAAAGGCAAGTTCTATAGGACGGCAGTTCGACCCGCAATGTTGTATGGCGTTGAGTGTTGGCCGACTAAAAGGAGACATGTGCAACAGTTAGGTGTGGCGGAGATGCGCATGTTGAGATGGATGTGTGGCCACACAAGGAAGGACCGAGTCCGGAATGATGATACACGAGCTGGGGTAGAACCGATTGAAGAGAAGCTGGTCCAACATCATCTGAGATGGTTTGGGCATATTCAGCGCGGGCCTCCAGAAGCTCCAGTGCGTAGCGGACGACTAAAGTGTACTGATAATGTCAAAAGAGGCCGGGGTAGACCGAACTTGACATGGGAGGAGTCTGTAAAGAGAGATCTGAAGGACTAGAGTATCACCAAAGAGCTAGCCATGGACATGGTGCATGGAAGCTTGCCATCCATGTGCCAGAACCATGAGTTGGTCGCGAGATATGATGGGTTTCATCTCTAGCCTACCCCAACTTGTTTGGGACTAAAGGCTTTGTTGTTGTTGTTGTTGTTGTTTGTGGTGCCTATGCTCTAGTGTTGAATAGGAATCAAAGAGGAATTAGAGTTGGAAGCCATGTACGATTTGTTTGCTCCACAATGGTCATCATCTTTCTTGCTTGTTTCATATCTTGCAATATGTGTGGTTGGCGGACTCAAATTGAGAAGTCGTTCACTATGCCGCATTGTTGGTTGGAATTGGAAGGGAAAGCTAAGTGGGCCAACCCTCTTTCAAGATCTCAAGAACCCCGACAAGAAGAAGGAAACAATGATGGCTCAAGCTCCCACCAATATATTGGGTTGGATGAAGAGGATGAAACAAGTCGAGCGGCAACCAGACCTGGGACTGAACCGGAGAGAAGTAGGATCATGATGGGGGTCGCGGGGGACAGAGTGGCGAGCAAAATGTCAGCCACAAGGAAAGAACTCCTTTCCAACAAAGGCGTCAAATTGAAAGAGAGATGCAAGCTCTACTTGGATGTCCAAAGGGATAGGACGGAGTTCGATAGGGAGAGGGTCAGGAGAAGATGGAGATCGAGAGGATGAAGGCATGGGAGCATATAGAGCTTTAGAAGGCAAGGCGAGGGAGAGCATTGAGATTAAAAGAGAGAAGGTGAGGCATGCGAGGATCACCGAGGAGTCGAGGATCATGTTGGCCGACACTAGCCTCATGGATGACGAGGCCAAGATGTTGTTCACCAACACGCACAAAGACATCAACGAGCGCAACAAAAGCGCTTGATTCATTCGTTTTATCGGTAATCTTTGTATTGTTGAATTTTATTTGTCGTGGATCATATTGGCTTGTTTGAATTGTTTAACTGTTGTGCTATATTTGTTGTTGAACGATCTACACACATTGTTCACATGGCTCACCTACAGACATCACCATCAACCCCACAAGCTCCAAATGGATCGATGACTACTCCTGCATTGGTTTTGATATTGTTGTGTGTAGAGCTACAAGATGTCTTCGTGGTAGTAAAAGTTGTCCCTCTCCGCTTGGTAGCCATCTCCTATTTATACTATCCCGGGGTCCTTTGCCCGATGTCGGGGGCTTCCCATTGGTTCAGTATAAACAAAGGAGAAGGCTAGAGCGATAAGTACAAGCGGGACCTGGCCGCTCGTAGCACGCCCACTTGCACAAAAATAATGGTTGTCGGGGCAGCCAATTGCTCGATGGACAATCGGTTGTATGCCCACTCGTACGGATTTGGTAGTCTCTGACATTGCTCCTGTAGCATACGCGCGGGGCAGGTGAATCTTCAGAAGGCATTGTTGATGACCTTGGTGTGTAGCGTCCCTCATCAGGGCCCACTCGCCCAGGATGGGCTCGACGCGTCCCATCCAAGCCCTAGATGCAGGCTCCGGGAAGAATGGACTGAATCCGATGCCATCGATTCCAGGGTTCCTTCTCCTTTCGAGCAGGGGGAGGGGCTAGCGGCTCAGAGGAGGCATCTTCTCGAGGGTCCTAGGAAATGCCTCCTAGATTCGTGAGGCCCGCGAGGCCGTTTGAAATGGACCTTGACGATCTTCTACTCTTGATTAATTTTGGGGGAGGTTGCATTCCTAACAAAACATCGCCCGAAGTGACGCCACGTCCCAGGGTCACCGTCAAGCCCTAGTTCATAGGCCCGTGGTACCTTGGTTCCTGTTGGGCCGACAGTAGCCCCCGCGCCAGTCGATGGGTGTGAGGAGACAGATGGGGCCTTATTGCGCCGCGGGCTTGACACATGGTGGCCGGCGTCGCTTGATGGGGACTCGCACCTGCAGTCATCATTCAACCACATTAATTACAGGTCATGATTCACCCTGTAGGCCAGGCTGATAGCCTCCTCGGTTCCCGCGCCATGTTCACTGCGCGCCCTCGGGGAGTGGAGAACGTGGGCCGCCCCGTCCGCCAGGTGCGCGGTTGCCTCTTCGCCTATCCTCCTGGTTATAAAGAGGAGAAGGATGCGACCTTTTGCCCCTTTCGTCACATCATCCCCTTCCTCAAGCTTTCTCCGCTCCAATGCCAGTGCCTGCACCCAAATCTCCCGTCTTTTTCCATCTGTCTTCCACTTCAGCTCAACTTTTCCTCCTTATGGTGTCCTGCAAGGCCAAGCCCAGTGCAGATGAGGGAAAGGAGGGCAAGGAGATCACGGCGGAGCTATCGCCGGCACTTCACGAGCCGGAGTACCCAGACGCCAAGAGCCTGAAGCAGTTTCGTTTCTTGGTGGGCGGCGGAAACGAGTGGGGCGGGACAAAACTCCTGCCGGTGGGGAGCCCGGATGCAGATGACTCCATGGTGCCCCTCTTCCTCAATTTCCTGGCCGCCGGCCTCGTGCCGCCCTTCTCAGATTTCTTTCTGGCGGTCTTCGAGCATTACCAAGTTCACATGTTACACCTCCATCCGAATGCGGTGCTGGGGTTGGCGATCTTTTCCTACTTATGCGAGGGATTCGTCGGAGTGAGGCCGTCTTTGGAGCTTTTTCGACACTTCTTCGCCATGCGCCTGGGCATCGGGAATCAAGTGTCCAGCTGCGTGACCTTCCGCTACGTCAGGAAGAAAGACAATGCCAACTTCATTCTTCCCAACCTCTACTCCCATGTGAAGGAGTGGCCCCGGAATGGGGTGCTCGTCAAGACCCCATAGAATTCTCCATGGCTCCAGGAGCCTGTCATTCCGGCGGCGAAGCAAGACGGGTGGGCGAGCGAACCTACGGGGGAAGCCTTTGAACCAGTGCTTCAACGCATCCGGCTTTTCGCTGAGAAAGGCTTAGACGGACGCATGGTGGCGCACAGCTTTGTCCGACTGCGAGTGGCTCCCCTGCAGATCCGACAACAGCGGTATGGCTGCTCAAGGGGCGGGACAACTTTGTCCGGCAGCGAGTCACTCCGGCGGCGAAGCATGACGGGTGGGGCGGGACACTGCCTTTGTCAAGGCCCGTCTCAGTGAGCAGTTTCGTATGTCTGATCTTGGTCCCCTTTGTTACTTTCTTGGGATTGAGGTTTCCTCCACCTCTAATGGCTTTTCTATTTCCCAAGAAAAGTATATTCAGGATCTTCTTGCTCGTGCGGCTCTTAGTGATGGGCGCACTGCTGAGACTCCTATGGAGTTAAATGTAAACCTTCGCGCTTCTGATGGTGAGCTCTTGTCTAATCCGACACGTTATCGTCATCTTGTTGGGAGTCTTGTCTATCTTGATGTCACTCGTCCGCATATCTCCTATCATGTCCATATCCGAGAGAGGAAGACGAGGGATGTTGACCAAATCAAGTGCATCAAGGACGGAGCAGATCAACTCCTGGTGAAGAACGAGGAGATTAAGCATAGATGGCGGGAGTACTTTGACAAGCTGTTCAATGGGGAGAGTGAGAGCTCTACCATTGATCTGGACGACTCCTTTGCTGATACTAGCAGGCTTTTTATGCGGCGAATCCAGGAGTCGGAGGTCAAGGAGGCTTTGAAGAGGATGAAAGGAGGCAAGGCGATGGGCCCTGATTGTATCCCCATTGAGGTGTGGAGAGGCCTCGGGGACATAGCGATAGTATGGCTAACCAAACTTTTCAACCTCATTTTTCGGGCAAACAAGATGCCAGAAGAATGGAGACGGAGTATATTAGTACCAATCTTCAAGAACAAGGGGGATGTTCGGAGTTGTACTAATTACCGTGGAATTAAACTGATGAGCCATACAATGAAGCTATGGGAGAGAGTCATTGAGCACCGCTTAAGAAGAATGACAAGCGTGACCAAAAATCAGTTTGGTTTCATGCCTGGGAGGTCGACCATGGAAGCCATTTTCTTGGTACGACAACTTATGGAGAGATATAGGGAACAAAAGAAGGACCTGCATATGGTGTTCATTGACTTGGAGAAGGCCTATGATAAGATACCGCGGAATGTTATGTGGTGGGCCTTGGAGAAACACAAAGTCCCAGCAAAGTACATTACCCTCATCAAGGACATGTACGATAATGTTGTGACAAGTGTTCGAACAAGTGATGGCGACACTGATGACTTCCCGATTAAGATAGGACTGCATCAAGGGTCAGCTTTGAGCCCTTAACTTTTTGCCTTGGTGATGGATGAGGTCACAAGGGATATACAAGGAGATATCCCATGGTGTATGCTCTTTGCGGACGATGTGGTGCTAGTCGATGAGAGTCGGACGGGGGTCAACAGGAAGTTGGAGTTATGGAGGCAAACTTTGGAATCGAAAGGTTTTAGACTTAGTAGGACTAAAAACGAGTACATGAGGTGCGCTTTCGGTACTACTAGGCATGAGGAGGAGGAGGATGTTAGCCTTGATGGGCAGGTGGTGCCGCAGAAGGACACCTTTCGATATTTGGGGTCAATGTTGCAGAAGGATGGGGATATCAATGAAGATGTGAACCATCGAATTAAAGCCGGATGGATGAAGTGGCGCCAAGCTTCTAGCATTCTCTGTGACAAGAGGGTGCCACAAAAGCTAAAAGGCAAGTTCTATAGGACGGCGGTTCGACCCGCAATGTTGTATGGCGCTGAGTGTTGGCCGACTAAAAGGCGACATGTGCAACAGTTAGGTGTGGCGGAGATGCGCATGTTGAGATGGATGTGTGGCCACACAAGGAAGGACCGAATCCGGAATGATGATATACGAGATAGAGTTGGGGTAGCGCCAATTGAAGAGAAGCTTGTCCAACATCGTCTGAGATGGTTTGGACATATTCAGCGCAGGCCTCCAGAAGCCCCAGTACATAGCGGACGGCTAAAGCGTGCTGATAATGTCAAAAGAGGCCGGGGTAGACCGAACTTGACATGGGAAGAGTCCGTAAAGAGAGACCTGAAGGATTGGAGCATCACCAAAGAACTAGCCATGGACAGGGGTGCGTGGAAGCTTGCTATCCATGTGCCAGAACCATGAGTTGGTCGCGAGATCTTATGGGTTTCACCTCTAGCCTACCCCAACTTGTTTGGGACTAAAGGCTTTGTTGTTGTTGTTGTTGTTGTTGTTTTCCGCTCCTACTTCAGTTCACTAGTCACCTTCTTTGTGTTCTACGATATCTTCATGGCACGATCTCTCATCGTCACTTTTTTCCCCGTCCCATTCCAGCTCGTTACAGCTCCATGTCTATTCGGATGCTACGTGGGCCAGTGATCCTTCGGATCTCCGTTCACTTTCTGCTTAATGTGTTTTTCTTGGTGGTTCTCTCATTGCCTGGAAGACGAAGAAACAGCTGCAGTTTCTCGTTCGAGTGTAGAGGCCGAGTCGAGAGCTATGGCTCTTCTGAGGGCAGAGGTGACTTGGTTACGATGGCTACTGGAGGATTTTGGTGCTTCTGTTACTACACCTACGACCCTCTTGTCCGACAATACAGGTGCTATCAGTATTGCGCGGGCCCCCGTGAAGCATGAACTTACCAAGCATATTGGTGTTGATGCTTCTTATGTGCGCGTTGTTGTGCAAGATCATGTTATTGCTCTTCGGTACGTGCCTTCTGAGTTACAGATAGCGGAATTCTTCACGAAGGCACAGACTAGAGCGCAACATAGGTTTCACCTATCTAAACTCAATGTTATGGATCCACCATGAGTTTGAGGAGGGGTGTAGAGTTATATTGATGATGGCCTTTGGCCTTTTGGCATCCTCATGTACATCATATATATGGTGGCTTTGGCCTCCTAGTAATACAAGTTGCATATTTCTTGATACTAAGCACTGCAAGTACCCTGGTCTGCTGCAACCTCTACCTGTTCCAGATTTTTCCTTTTGCCACATCAGCATGAATTTTGTAGAAGGCTTGCCCATCTCATACAGGTTGACAGATTTACTAAATAGAGTCACTTCATTGCCTCAAGCACCCTATATTTGTCAATACTATTGCTAGAGCATTCGTTGAAAACATATTCAAATTACCTGGCCTACCTTCAGTCATTGTCACTAACAGGGACAAAATTTTCACCAGTCATTTGTGGCAAGACCTCTTCAAGAAATTGGGTGTTAAATTGCACCTAAGTACACCATACCATCCTCAATCAGATGGCCGGACTGAAAGAGTGAACCAATGTTTGGAAGACTATCTTGGGTGCATGGCTTTTGTCCAACCCAAGAAATGGCATCGATGGCTCACATTAGCTGAATGGTGGTATATAATACAAGTTTCCACAGAGCTATCAAGATGACACCTTTTCAAGCTCTCTACGACAAGCCTACAAACGTGCTGGCTGAAGCTGCTCTTTACCCTACTGATAGTGTGGACATTTTACCTTCAATTCTCACTTCTGAGCAAACTGCATCCCAAATCAAACACAATTTGCTCAGAGCACAGGAGGGGGTGAAGCATTTTGCAAATAAGAAGAGGACTAAGAACTTTGTAAGTAGGAGACATGGTACATTTAAAACTCCAGTCTTATAGGCACACATCCTTGAGTATTCAAAAATGTCTGAAATTGCACTCCAAATATTATGGACCATTCAGGTTCCTCAGGAAATTGGCAATGTGTCTTACAAGCTCCGCCTACCAGAAGATAGTCAAGTACACCATACTTCTCATACAAGTCAGCTGATGAACCATTTGGTGCCCCCAAGCTATCCCATACAACTGCCTCTCCTTCACCCTGATGGAACTATCTTGTTGGAGCCTGAGAAACTTCTGGAAAGAAAGCTGATCCCACGCCATCAAGGGGTAATCAGCATTCCTGTGGAGAGATGGCTGATCAAACGGAGCAATTTGTCCGAGGACGAAGCAACCTGGGAAGATACAACTTTTATCCAGAAGGTGTTTCTACACTTTCAGCCATGAGGACATATTTGATTTTGTCAGGACCATGACAGTGTTATCTGAAGAGTCAACACTTGATCAAAGTTCAGTTAAGTTTAACTAACGTTTCGCTTTGGCGAGAGTTGTCCATTGTCGTCCATCTGCCATCTGATGTCCCTCTGATCAACTTACCGCTTTGCTGAAAGAAGAGGATGCTAGTGACGTTGGTCCTCAGTCGGACGGCAGCCAAGCCCCAAGACGTCTTTGTTTAGTTTCCGGTACGCTCCACTGAGCTATTCACTTGCTCCCTCAACTTTTCATTTGCGTAATGCTATCTATAAGGCTATAAAGCCATGGATCTTGAGACTTTTGGGTCATTCTGGTTATATTGGGTAAACGCCGCCAGTGTTCCTGGCTGGCCCTTAGGTGTATCTGAAATCCATGCAAATTCCTCACGATCAACCTCTAAAATTGTTATTCCCTGTACTGCTGAATATTTCAATCAGTCCAACACTGGAATCGACACACATGGGGCAATCCAAACACGTATGCTACTATCAAATACTTCGACTCTTGAGTTAAATGCAAATTATGATATGGAACAAGTCTTGTTCACTGCTAGTCTACTGTACAGAAAGCAAGAAACAAGGAAATACCTCACACAGAGTCACAAGCATTGGGTAGGAAAGCTCTTTTGCCTTGTCTTGGATACTGCTAATAAGATATGCCTGTCTATTCTCATCGAGGCCCTTACTTTCCACAGCATAAACATGAGGTGGTTCTTTTGGATACTACAAGTACAATGCCATAAAATGTAATGAATTAGTATCGAGACAATACATAACCATTGCTGAACAGGTAGACTTACTAAGGAGATAAAAATCCTGGGAGGAATGTAGCGGCATAAAAATGATTCATGATGTAAATTTACAAGCATGCTAGGCATTCAGCCTTGGAATGAAATTTTGCAGTTTCTCCAGAAAATAAATAACACACGTGAAGGGTTGTTTGAACCAAGAGGTGCTGCTCCTTCAGGTTTCGTCCACCTTCTGATGAACTTACGATAGCACGAATTAGAATCTTGCCTCAATGTGATGAAATAAAACCTTATTACTGGCTTACTGATTTCAAGACATTAATACAGTGAACCATTTCTGGAAAGATCTAGCATTATTCCCAAGAAGGAGTAGTTACCAAAACAGCAAGATGTATGCATGTCATCAAGAACTTTGGTAATGCAAATGGATATAATGTACCTTGTACAAAAGCAGTTACCATTCACGTGTATAATTTTTCAAATGGCTAACCAACTTAACTCCAAGTAATTGTACAGCTATTCCTAAGCAAAAAAATGAATGGACTGACAAGTAATGACGCATGCATTTAGGATATACAGCAAGGCAAATAACGAAACGAGGTTCTAAGAGAAACCAAGGAAACATAACCTATTCAAATTCACGACATAAAGAAAAACATTGCAGGTCAATCAGTTGAAGATCTGTTCCCAAAATAGAGAGGTACTCCCTCTGTTCCAAAATAATTGTCGTGGTTTTAGTTCAAATTAACAAAGAATTTAGATGGGAGATATATCAAAATCTAGAAAGGTGGTAAGCCATACAGGTTCATACCTGGGAGGATGCTTTAATTCCAAGGAAGAGTTCCACAAACTGAAAAGGAGAAAGTGAATTGATATACGAATAAATCTGTATAACCCCTTTAAACAGAGGCAAGTAATAAAAAGATAAGGTGATATTGGTCAACAGTACAATTTTGCAATTGGATGCCACGAACACAGGATTCATATATAAACAAGATCAAGTATACAGTGCAACCAACCTAATGCCACAGCTTACAAATATTAACACTTGAAAGCTCATGGTAGGAAGACAGAACAGCTTTTCACTTAATTTGTTCAACCCCAATCATGAACATGCTGACAATTACTGGCTATCATATCATTGAAGTTCAACGACCCAAAATATTTATACATATGAGGACAAATGCGGGCTTCTTTGTGACTTGGCATACGAGGACCACAACTTTTCACGTCGCTTCCACTTTGCATTCACTAGCCACCCCATTGACTCCCCTTCCTCCTCGCAACCTCCCCTTATTCCGTATTTCCCCTACTTACCCTTCCTTTTTCCCATTAGAAAAACCTATATTTATCCCTTTCTGGATCGCATCCACTATGGCCTCCCAAAAACGCCCCGTCCCTGCCACCACCACTTTACCAGCACCAAGGTGGCAGTAATGTAGGTGTGGCTGGCAGTTATGTATTCATTCAGTATCATATGCAATACTACGAATGTTTGTATCAACATGAACCTACCACTAGTGGTAGCATGGGTTGTTGGCTCAAACTAATTATTACTGGATTGATTAAGAGCAAATATCATTGATGAAACAGTTAAATTTCTACTTACAATACTACAACAACAACAACAACAACAACAACAAAGCCTTTAGTCCCAAACAAGTTGGGGTAGGCTAGAGGTGAAACCCATAAGATCTCGCGACCAACTCATGGTTCTGGCACATGGATAGCAAGCTTCCACGCACCCCTGTCCATGGCTAGTTCTTTGGTGATGCTTCAATCCTTCAGGTCTCTCTTTACGGACTCTTCCCATGTCAAGTTCGGTCTACCCCGGCCTCTTTTGACATTATCAGCACGCTTTAGCCGTCCGCTATGTACTCGGGCTTCTGGAGGCCTGCGCTGAATATGTCCAAACCATCTCAGACGATGTTGGACAAGTTTCTCTTCAATTGGCGCTACCCCAACTCTATCTCGTATATCATCATTCCGGATTCGGTCCTTCCTTGTGTGGCCACACATCCATCTCAACATGCGCATCTCCGCCACACCTAACTGTTGCACATGTCGCCTTTTAGTCGGCCAACACTCAGCACCATACAACATTGCGGGTCGAACCGCCGTCCTATAGAACTTGCCTTTTAGCTTTTGTGGCACCCTCTTGTCACAGAGAATGCTAGAAGCTTGGTGCCACTTCATCCATCCGGCTTTAATTCGATGGGTCACATCTTCATCGATATCCCCATCCTTCTGCAACATTGACCCCAAATATCGAAAGGTGTCCTTCTGCGGCACCACCTGCCCATCAAGGCTAACATCCTCCTCCTCCTCGTGCCTAGTAGTACCGAAAGCGCACCTCATGTACTCGGTTTTAGTCCTACTAAGTCTAAAACCTTTCGATTCCAAAGTTTGCCTCCATAACTCCAACTTCCTGTTGACCCCCGTCCGACTCTCATCGACTAGCACCACATCGTCCGCAAAGAGCATACACCATGGGATATCTCCTTGTATATCCCTTGTGACCTCATCCATCACCAAGGCAAAAAGATAAGGGCTCAAAGCTGACCCTTGATGCAGTCCTATCTTAATCGGAAAGTCATCAGTGTCGCCATCACTTGTTCGAACACTTGTCACAACATTATCGTACATGTCCTTGATGAGGGTAATGTACTTTGCTGGGACTTTGTGTTTCTCCAAGGCCCACCACATAACATTCCGCGATATCTTATCATAGGCCTTCTCCAAGTCAATGAACACCATATGCAGGTCCTTCTTTTGCTCCCTATATCTCTCCATAAGTTGTCGTACCAAGAAAATGGCTTCCATGGTCGACCTCCCAGGCATGAAACCAAACTGATTTTTGGTCACGCTTGTCATTCTTCTTAAGCGGTGCTCAATGACTCTCTCCCATAGCTTCATTGTATGGCTCATCAGTTTAATTCCACGGTAATTAGTACAACTCTGAACATCCCCCTTGTTCTTAAAGATTGGTACTAATATACTCCGTCTCCATTCTTCTGGCATCTTGTTTGCCCGAAAAATGAGGTTGAAAAGTTTGGTTAGCCATACTATCGCTATGTCCCCGAGGCCTCTCCACACCTCAATGGGGATACAATCAGGGCCCATCGCCTTGCCTCCTTTCATCCTCTTCAAAGCCTCCTTGACCTCCGACTCCTGGATTCGCCGCACAAAAAGCCTGCTAGTATCAGCAAAGGAGTCGTCCAGATCAATGGTAGAGCTCTCACTCTCCCCATTGAACAGCTTGTCAAAGTACTCCCGCCATCTATGCTTAATCTCCTCGTTCTTCACCAGGAGTTGATCTGCTCCGTCCTTGATGCACTTGATTTGGTCAACATCCCTCGTCTTCCTCTCTCGGATCTTGGCCATCTTATAGATGCCCCTTTCGCCTTCCTTCGTGTCTAACCGTTGGTAGAGGTCCTCATACGCCCGGCCCCTTGCTTCACTCACAGCTCGCTTTGCGGCCTTCTTTGCCATCTTGTACTTCTCTATGTTGTTTGCACTCCTATCCAGATATAGGCGTCTGAAACACTCTTTCTTCTCCTTAATTGCCTTCTGGACATCATCGTTCCACCACCAGGTATCTTTAGCTTCTCTTCTACTTCCCCTGGACACTCCAAACTCCTCTGAGGCCACCTTACGAATGCAAGTCGCCATCTTCATCCACATGTTGTCTACATCACCTCCTTCCTCCCAAGGGCCCTCCTTAATGACCCTCTCCTTGAACGCCTGAGCTACCTCCCCCTTGAGCTTCCACCACTTCGTTCTAGCGACTTTGGCACGCTTGTCCCGCTGGACACGAATCCGAAAGCGGAGGTCAGCAACCACAAGCTTATGCTGAGGGACAACACTCTCTCCAGGTATCACCTTACAGTCTAGGCATGCACGCCTGTCTTCTCTTCTCGAGAGGATGAAATCAATCTGGCTAGAGTGTTGCCCACTACTGTAAGTCACTAGATGTGATTCTCTCTTCTTAAAGAGGGTGTTAGCTATGATCATGTTGTAGGCTAGCGCAAAGCTTAAGACATCTTCTCCTTCTTGGTTCCTGATGCCATAGACAAAACCCCCATGCACCCCTTCAAAACATGTGTTAGATGTGCCCACGTGGCCATTGAGGTCTCCTCCTATGAAGAGCCTCTCGCCAATCGGTACACTCCTAACCATGTCCTCTAGGCCTTCCCAGAACTCCCTCTTGGTGTTCTCATTGTGGCCTACTTGCGGGGCATACGCGCTGATAACGTTGAGAACTAAGTCCCCAACTACCAGCTTGACCAGGATAATCCGGTCCCCACGTCTCTTGACGTCTACCACTCCATCCTTGAGGCTCTTGCTGATCAAGATGCCTACTCCATTTCTGTTTGCAACCGTCCCCGTGTACCACAGCTTGAAGCCGGTACCCTCCACCTCCTTCGCCTTTTGTCCCCTCCATTTGGTCTCTTGGACGCAAAGGATATCAACGCCTCTCCTCACCGCGGTATCAACTACCTCCCGAAGCTTACCTGTCAGAGACCCTACGTTCCAGCTACCTAAGCGAATCCTCCTAGGCTCGGCTAGCTTCCTTACCCTTCGCACTCGTCGAGTCAAATGCGAAGACCTTTGCTCAATTTCCACTACACCCGAGCGCCGATGTAGCGCGCCACTAAGGATGCGACGACCCGATCCTCGCTCACTTGCCACCGTATCCAGATCAAGATACGGCGCGCCACCTGGGGGGTGACGGCCCGGCCCTTGCCCATTTTCCACCACACCCGGGTTCCGATGTGGCGCGTCGCTGAGAGGGTTACGCCCCAACGAAAATCTTTTGGGTTTCATCTCCACAAGAGTGGCTGAGTTTTGACGTTGGCTCGCCAAGCCTATCACAACCCTCCTCCTTTATCCGGGCTTGGGACCAGCTATGTTGAGACAACATAGGCGGAGTTTTCTACTTACAATACTATCATCTTAAAAGATTATCAAGGATTACATGAAAAGATTATTAACAATGAACCGATAAAGCTTTTTGCGCACGCTGCACAATAAGTATAACTCTGTAAGGGGAATTTTTTATGTGAACTGAATTTTCTCTACAGAAGCATTAGAACGATTATGGCATACATACTAACAACTGATCAGAGGCATCTGACTAGGTAACTAAAAACCTAGCAGTTGATCAGCACTAACGCGATAAGTACTAAACATCCTTAGAGAACTAGTAGCTTATAACTAACTAACAACGAGAGGACTAACACTATGTGCTATCATCGCCAAAGAAAAAAAGCCTACTCTGTGCTAGGGTTCGGAAGCAGCAACGCGACCACCACTAACCACAGTTGACTACTTCCAGACTCAGCTGCTTCACAATCGATCAACCGCACGGGCCATGTGATTAATCGCAAATAACTGACCATTCGGAGGGATCGGATGCCGTGAGACCAGTCTAGATGTGGAGAAGGCGAACCTGCTGCGAGGAGTCGTCGGCAGTGTTGGGGCGAACGTGGACGACAAGGTGGGGAGGGAAGTCACAGTACACGCGGCAGTCTTCTCCGTACACTGCCGCCACCGCCTCCACCTCCAGCCGCACTTCCTCCTCGGCCTCCGCCGCCATTGCCTTCAGCGGCTGTCCACGCCCTCACCCTCGCCTACAGTGATGGCGGACCACGGGTCGCCTGCCCACGACGATCTAGCGGGTGGACAGGCGAGCCACGAGGGGCCCAGCCGCCAGAGCGCTCTGTGATCTGGTTCTCTGGACTCAGGGCCACATGTAAGGTGCCTTCTTCTTTTCTTTTTTCTTTTTTTTAAACAGACGTGTGTTCTTCTTTTTTTTAGAAGGAACAGAGTTGTGTTCTTCTTTGCGCCGTTTATTGGGAAGGGGGCTTAGAGCATCTCTGGCAGGTTGATGAGTGATATTTTTACACTCATTTTATCATTCTTTAAACCGAGATATTTCATTAAAAAGAAAATATTCACTCCGATATTGTTATTAATGACTAATGAATGCAAAAGATTCTATAAATCATTTCTTTAATGTTTTTCTCATATAAAATTGGCTAAAAGGGAAAAAAAACACGTGTGAGGATGGAAAGGAAGGAAAATGAAGAAAGAAAGAATCAACAGGAGGCATCCGTGCGAAGACAGAGCAAAAGAAGACATTTCATATGGACGCAGTCGTTTGGCGAGATTTCGAGGCACATCGTCTCCGTGAATAACTTTTATAGAGGACTCATCGAAATGTCAACAGAACAGCGCCGTGAGCAACAAGCAGAACCTCTTCGTATCATCCACAAACCCTAGTCGTCGCTATTTCCATCTCCACCACCATCATAGTGCTCTTGCATCTAGTTCATACTTATAATCGTGCATCGCACAAGGCATCAAATGTAACACATATTGCAATCAATCAATCTCAAGATGTGTTCTTTAGTGTGTTTTTCTCGCGGTCTGATCTCCATGTGTGAGTAGTTCGGTAAGGTATGGGTTGAGACATGAGTCTTGCAACCCAAGGTATTTGTTGAGGGGATCAACGGAAGTCTTTGACATAATGTCTCGTATGTGTGAAATAAAATTGTTTCATGAAGTGTCTCTTGTCTTGTCCGCGATTTTCATCCCTACATGTACCCAGGATCATGGAGATCGAGCACCGGTGAGGCTAGTAGCAAGGGGACCGTTAAGTGTTATACCGAACACCGGTGACAGTAAGGTTCGGTAGGGTGACATGGATCATATCCTTGGGGATATATGAGGTGTAGTCATTATACACCCAATGTTCTTGTCTGATTTCAGTATCGTAATTATTGAGGCAACCCCGCAAGACGGATAGGGCCTTTGGTAGGACAACTGATTCTTGATGCAGAACTCGTGTCGGTCAAGATGTTATTTGGACACACCCATTCTAATATGAAATAAGCACATCTCGATGGGTGATTTCCCGAGCAGAAATTAAGATCTTATTTGATCCCAGCGCAAAATACATGGTTGTAAGCATTAAGACCTCATACCCCTACCTCTTTTAATTATAAGTGATTGAATCACTATTTGCTTGCTGATCCGGTCAAAAGCTGGATTTGACACTTTGACAAAAGATTGCTAGAGACCATGCTTAAGGGAATCTTCCTCTCGTGGGTTCGATAACCCAGGGTCATCTTTGGGGAAAGAGGCGCGGGATACTCTTTTATGTTCCAATACCGGATCAACAAAATATGAAGCCCTTTTTCTTGCGTCGTTGCCAGGGAGGAGTTTAGTATTCCTAATCTTTGTGTTTAGAGTTTTTGTTAAAGTTAATTTTCAGTTTTTGTTTTTACTTTTCTGTTTTTAGTTTAAGTTTTGTTTTTGTTGCAAGTATTGTCAGTTGAAAAAACAAAAGGTTACTATGGCTCGTAATATTGGGAGTTTTGCTACTCCGAGCAACAACTTCATGCGTGAACCTATAGCACAACCTAATGTTGCAGCCACTGAGTACGAGATTAAACCGAACTTAGTTTCCATGGTTCAACAAGACCAATTTGGAGGCTCTGCTTATGAGGATGTCGGTATGCATTTACATAATTTTACTGAATTGTGCAACATGACATGCATAAAGGATTATGATCCTGAGGCTATGAAACTGCGTCTATTTCCTTTCTCTTTGAGAGGAAAAAGCTAAGAAATGGCTTTTAACTCTACCACAAGACAGTATTACTTATTGGGTTGCTTGTTGAAGTAATTTTTTATCTAAGTTTTGCCACCTGCAAAAATTATGCAGTTACGTTCTCAGATTACAGGTTTCAAGCAAGAGGAACGTGAGCCACTAGCGCTTGCGTGAGATAGAATGAAGAAACTATAAGGAATTGCCCCAATCATGAAATAGAGGAATGTTTAATCCTTCATATGTTTTATAATGGCTAAAATCATATGTCAAAAACTATGCTTGATACAGCTGCAGGAGGAACAATCATGGGAAAGCCCATAAAAGATGTCAAGAAACTATTAGATGGTATGCAAGAGAACCATGCCCAATGGCATGTTGAAAGAACCACCACCAAGAATGTGGATGCTATAGAAGAAAATAACACAGAGTTGACAATCAAGCTTGAAGAACTTATCTCCTTAATGAAAGGTAAAGAAGAGGTAAACATGAATGCCATCACTAGTGAAGAAACTGGTGATGTAAATTTTATTGCTCGTAATAGCTACAATCCTAAATGGAAAATAATGGCTATGCTCCTAGACTTCCTTATCCTAGTAATGGAGGAGCATCCAACAATTTTAATGGAGCTAATGGTAGCAATAGAAATACTTTTCAAGAAACTCTTAAAAGTTTTATTGCTAGCCAGACTGAGCAAGATGAAAACTTCCAGAAAATTTTGAAGAATCATGATAACTTGGTCAATTAACCAATAAGGTTGCTGGACTAACAAATGATTTGCAGATACTTGAAGGAAGATCCAGGAATATGGAAGCACAAGTGGCTAAAATAGCAGAGAGTCAAACCTTGATTTTGGCTAAGTTTGTAGGTAAACCGGAGCCTAGCCTGATTGAATAAATTAAAATGGTAAGAAGCGACGAAGAGAAGGCCGAGGCGTTTGATACAAGCCATGTGCCAAAGTATAATTATACTGTTGCGGATTTTGTCAAGATGATGTCCATGAAGTATCCACTACCAGAGGTAACTAATGATGAAGCATATAATGTCATTGGTGAACAAGTTGCAGCCAAGGTGCGTGAACTTGATGATGAAGGGAAAAAGACATTCAGTAAGTTACCAGCTAAGCAAGAGGATGCTTCTGAACATACAATAGAGATTGAGATAGGATTGAATAAATTCAATGTTGTATGTGATCTACTGTCACACCTTGTGTTTTGTGTCACATCACTATGTTTAATAAAGCTCAAAAATCTGGACCAACAAAAACTTTTGTGTGCATGTGATGCTTGAATTGATCTAAGTTTTTCCAACTTTACATTATCAAGTATCACCAATTGATCTCAAAATTGGCGGACATGTTCACATCACCTAATCCCTCGTCTACACCAAGTGGTGCATCAAGGAGAATAGTGCAACTTACCCAAATCTATTCAAATCCATTTCTGCTCATTTCTAGGGTTTGGAAAAGTTGCATTAGAAAGTTTCTCCATTTGAGCTAGAATTTTTATCACAAGTCCTATTGGTCCTAAGCTTCATTCCTATTAAATCTCATGGCAAGGAGATCAACTTGCCTAGCTCAAACCAGCATCAAACACCTTTGGTGAAATCCTAGAGTTATCGTTTTTGCTTCTTCCACTATTCTCCTTGATTCCAACTTTTTACCACATCATCTCCTAGTTCTCTTCTACATCCAGTAAGTTTTCATGTCCACATCTCAATGATTGGAGGGGTAAAACCTTATTTTTTTTCCTCTCTGGTTTACCATGGCAACAACCTCTTCTCCTCTATTTCTTTTATTCCATCTCTACCTTAGCTCCTAAGCTTGTTGGAGCATCTCATAAGGCCCTGGACACTAAAAGACACGACAGAGCGCACAAACAAGGTCAATGCCGGTCATTTGGGTGCTCTGGAGCGTGCTACAGTGCGCTCCGGCACTGTAGCCTAATGCGTCTATTTTGCATCATGATTTCCTACTATTATTTATATTGTTTTTGGTCATTATTCCACTTTGCGATACAATTTTAATGCCTTTTTTCTCTGAATTTACAAGGTTTACATGGAGAGGAACATTACCAGCAGCTGGAATTCTGGACCTGAAAAAGCCACATCGGAGATACCTATTCTAATGTACTCCAAATGACCTGAAATTTTACGGAGAATATTTTTGGAATATATAAAAAAATACTAGAGCCAAGAAATACCAGAGGGGCACCACCTGTCGCTCACAAGGCAACAGGGCGCGCCACCCCCCTCCCCCGGGCGCGCCTTGATGCCTTGTGGGCCCCACAGGCGGTCTCCAGCCCCCCTCTTCTACAATATGAAGGGTTTTGACCTAGAAAAATAAGGAGGAGACTTTCGGGAGAAAGCGTCGCCTTCTCGAGGTGGAACCTGGAAAGGAGCACTTTTGCTCTCTGGCGGAGCGATTCCGTCAGGGAAACTTCCCTCCGGGAGGGGGAAATCGAAGTCGTAATCATCACCAACCCTTCCTCCATCGTGGGAGGAACAATCTTCATCAACATCTTCACCAGCACCATCTCATCTCAAACCCTACTTCATCTCTTGTATCCAATCTTTGTCTCAAAACGTCAGATTGGTATGTGTGGGTTACTACTATTGTTAATTACATCTCGTAGTTGATGCTTGTTGATTTATTTGGTGGAAGATTATATGTTCAAATCCTTAATGATATTCAACACCCCTCTAATCTTAAACATGGACATGATTTGTGAGTAGTTACTTTTGTTCTCGGGGACATGGGGGAAGTCTTGTTATAAATTGTTCAAGATATCCCCCGATATGCCGATAAATCGGTCGATTTATCGCTTACCGGTGTCTGGCCGATAAGATAAATTGGTCGATATGACGATAAATTGGCCGATATGATGATAAATCGGGCGATTTACCTCTTATCATGGGTCGACCGATAAGTTCCCGATAAGTGATATCCCCGGCATTGGTTATAAGTAATCATGTGATGTTGGTATTTGTTCGATATTTTGATGATATCTATGTTGCTCTTCCTTTAGTGGTGTCATGTGAACTTCGACTATATGACACTTCACCATGTTTGGGCCTAAAGGAACGCATTGGGGAATGATAAGTAGATGATGGGTTGCGAGAGTGACAGAAGCTTAAACCATAGTTTTATGAGTTGTTCCGTAAGGGGTTGATTTGGATCCACATGTTTAATGCTATGGTTAGATTTATCTTAATTCTTCTTTCGTAGTTGCAGATGCTTGCGAGAGGGGGTAATCATAAGTGGGTTGTTTGTTCAAGTAAGAAAAACACCTTAGCACCGGTTCACCCACATATCAAACTATCAAAGTAGCGAACGCGAATCAACTAAACATGATGAACGTAACTAGACATAAATTCCCATGTGTCCTCGAGAGCGCTTTGCTTTATATAAGAGAACTCTCAGGCTTATCCTTTGCTACAAAAAGGATTGGGCCACCTTGCTACACCTTTGTTACTATTACTACTTGTTACGAATTATCTTGCTACAAAACTATCTATCACTATTACTTACAGCACTTGCACATAATACCTTGCTGAAAACTGCTTGTCATTTCCTTATGCTACTCGTTGGGTTTGACACTTTTATTTATTGAAAGGACTACGATTGGTCCCCTATACTTGTGGGTCATCAAGACTCTTTTTTGGCGCCGTTGCCAGGGAGTGAAGCGCCTTTGGTAAGGAAACACTTTCGTTACGTGCTGAAATTTACTGCTTCTTGTTACTATGGAAAATAATCCTTTGAGGGACTTGTTCGGGGTATCTTCACCACTGGATTCCTTGTAATCTTCGTGGATAACCTGGAAAGGAGCCACCTTGCCAGATGCTCGCCCACGTCTTTTGAATACAAGGTTGGCGACACCATGACAAGACATCAACAACAGGAGATACCTTCTCGAGGTATAAGGACGTCAAGACTTGGAAGATGGTGACATCCTCGACACTGCCCCAGGAGGATGCAACCTTGGCCTACGATGATTAGGGCATAAGATGTGCAAGATCATGATATACATCGCTAATAGAGCGACCCTGTCCTTACCATTGTTGTATCGGCAACCATCGGTGCATGAGAACCTCGCCAGTTGGTCCGCCTGACCATAGTGACCAGGAAAACAGTTCTCTTGTCACACCCTGTGTTTTGTCTCACATCACTATGTTAATAAAGCTTAAAAAAATTGGACCAACAAAAACTTTTGTGTGCAAGTGATGCTTGACATGATTGCTATTTGCTTGCTTGCTTGTATGTGTTCCTTATTCATAGAAATCCTCATACTCTCAAAACTCTTCTCCTTGATCCAAAACTTTGTCCAATGATAATGCCATGTGTATAGGACATAAACATATTTTTCTACAAATTTATTTTGGCCAAAAAGTATTTTTTAAATTTAGGTTTTCAAAAACCCCTGAGTTGAGACGTGAAGTACAAGTCCTTAAATTAGGGTATTTAAATTCTTTCATAAATTATATTTGAAACCTATTATATATAAGACTTCCCAAAACCACAAAATGTTATTTTAAAGGTTATTTTCATATTTTATTTAAAGGCTTTTTCTTAAGGCCAGAAATAGTCTTTTATAGGGAAAAATATTTTAATGATTCCAAAATATTTGAGAAAATCTACGAAAACTCAATGGGCATGTATTTTCATATATATGAGTTTCAACACATGATCATGTTCATAATATTGGACAAAACCCTATAAAACCCTTTATGGATATTTCAAGGATTTGAAATATTTCTATATGAAATATTGACAAATAAATCCAGGAAAATTCTAGCAAGTCACATATGTCCCATGGGATGATTTTGCCAAGCCTCATCTCAATCAAAATTGTTTTGGTTCACAAAAGTGCCCCCAAACCCTTTGTGTTTAGATCCAACTTTGAACAACTTTGCATTGCCAAGGGTCACCAATTGAGCTCAACTTTTGTGGACACGTTCAAATCCCCTGGTGCATCTACACCAAGTGGTGCATCAAGGAGAACAGGGATACTTGCTCAAATCCCACCAAATTTGTTTCTGTTGATTTCTAGGGTTTGAAACTTTTGCATTAGATACTTTCTCCAAATGATCTACAAATTTGTGGGCATGACCATTTTACCCTAAGTCTTATTCCTGTTAAGTCTCATGTCAAGGAGATCATTTTAACTAGCTCAAAACCAGCACAAACACCTTCTGGTGAATTCTAGTATTCACTGTTTTGACCCCTTCTACTCTTCTCCTTGAGCTCGGGTTATTACCAGAGCTCTTCATAGTCACCTTCTACCTCGGGTAAAAGTTTCAATGCCATGGATCAATGATTGAGGGGTGAAAAACCCCACCTTTCTACCCTGGACAACAATTTTCTCCTCCTTCTTTACCTCCCTTCTTTCCTGGTGGATCCCCAAGGCACCCAAGGCCATTCCTGTAGCATTTGCTTCTACCCTAAGCTACTGGACACTAGTGGAGACGCCCATGGCATATAAATAATGGAATGGCATGCAAAAGAGACACTCCAGAGCACGCTACAACGCGCACCCGCACTATAGCCGATGCCCATTCCCACCTTCTGACAGCCTCGAGCCCCTCCCGCTCGCCAGCACGCCTCCTCGACGTCCACAACAGGCCGAACGGTCGCCCCCTCCTTACTCCCTCTCTCTCACCCCTGCCGGTGCGTGCCCGAGGCCGCCCAGCTCGGCCAGTATCCACCCGCGCTCGGGGCCTGCCAAGAACACGCCCCGTCCTCCCTCTCTTCTCCCCTGTCCCAGCATCGTGTCCACAAAGCCAGTAGACACGAATGGGAGCTCGATTGTGACCTCTGGCGTCACCCGGACCATGACCGTGGACGTCCCCACAGTGCTCCGGCGCCCTGACTACTTAAGCCCCCCCCGGGCCTCGCTCTCGTCGCTGCTCGCCCTCACACACTCCTAATCGCCCCCTTGCTCCACCCAATCTCTTCCCGGAGCTCCCCGTGCTCGGATCGGACCCGGGCTCCGCCGCATCGGCTCGCCACCATCTGCATGGTACAGGGCATCACCCATCATCCTTCTCCCTTCTCTGGAACCGCAGAAGGCCCCTGAGCATTTTCCCTCCAGGAATTGCAGGTCCTCGCCTCGGAGCCGAGCAAATCATCCACCTCACCGGGCGCCGCCGTACGAGTGTGACGTTGTCGGCGATTCCGTCATAGACAGCGACGAAGCCCACCTCCCCTGGAAGCGCGCGAGCCCCCTGATCACCCCCGAGCCCTCACCGCCTCGAACCACCGTCGAGAATGCTGCCGGTGAGGCCTCTCTCCTCCCTGTCCCGAGGTGGAAGACGGCCTGCGGGGTCCACCTGCAAGCCTCTTCCCTCTCCTCCTCCCATGACGGGTGGGTCCCACCCGTTAGATTAAAAAACAGACGTTCGCGCGTACCGGTTCGGTGCGTTAAGTGGAAGTGCATTTTCCAAATATGCTTTCGACGTCGACCGCCTGTTCGGGATGGATTTCTTGGCCGGCTCGGCTGTGTTGGATTCAGCCCGCTGCTACAGTGCGATTTTTATTTTCTTTTTAAACAGAAAGTTCCCAAAATTCATAAAGACCAAATATATGTCCAAATGCAATGATTCAAATTCCTATAATCTTCTAAAAATCCCACCTATTATATGGCACCACTCCCATATTTTTCCACCACAATTTTCTGTACTATTCAAAGTTAAATTCAAATTTGAACCTCTAAAGGGCAGTTTGAAAATCCGTAGAACATTCACTTTAGATCCAAATGGGTTGATTCAAATTTCCTTGTTATCTATATATCGTGCACTATTTATCCAAAAATAGTGAACATTTTTCCTAGGAATGTATTCTGTTGGATCTATTAAATAGCCCGTTTCTTCATATGATTCAACTTGGGGAAATTCCTAGAGTAATCATATGATGTCCAAATCTATTGAAACCAACTCCTAGATGTTTCTAAAATCATGCCTAGTTTAATGGGTGTCTTCACTCATTTTCATAAAAAGGCATTCTGTGGATTCCTTGCAGATCCCTGTTTTCCATCTTAATGAAATCCCTAGTGCTTCAAATCCAGTAGAACCACTTCGGTTATTTTTCATATAACCAGAGATGTCCTAGATAAATAAAATTCTTATTTTTAGAGTACTTTTATTTTTTGCCATGTTGTGTTGCTTATTATTTGATTGCTTTCGACGTTAGTTGACGAAGTAGACGGAGCGCTTGGAGAAGGACTAGAAGAATCGAAGACTTTGCTAAGCCAGGCAAGAAACCCTTTGACCCTGTTGATGAACCCCCTTTATCCATGTCATATATAGAACTTTACTTGTTGCATCAAAAAGCATGATGATATGGTGACAACCTCGCTAGGTTTGTCTTTGATGCATTTCTTGTTGATACTTGCATTGTGCATGACTCTAGTTCCGTTGAGAGTTATGCAGGTGGGAAGTAGCTAGGATGCTAAGTAGTTGCTACGCAAGTGGGACGGGTATGTGCATCGAGATGGAAACAAAATGTTTTACCAAAGACTTTTTGAAAACCCCATCGGGTGCCACTAATGCCTGAGGGAGGAGTTGAACTAGGTGACCACTTGATAAAGAAGTGGTGCACCGAGGCAAGTTGAGTGTGCGTTTTCGAAAACGGAGAGATTTAAGATTTGCCGATCGTCCCAACCAAACATGTACAACCATACTACCCCTTATGGGACGAGGCTTTATTGATTACCTTTTTCGATACTAGCAGAGAGCCCGCATTACTAGTGGTGGGAGTGGCGTGGTCACTCTCGATATAGGGTCGTGCTGGAATGGACGACTATGGCTGTTTTCACAAACACCGGGAACACAGTTGAGTCCCCTCGTGTAGTTGTGATGTTGAACAAAAGTATTTATCCTCTCGCTCGAGGCATGTATTTGTCCTCTTGTGTGAGGCTTTGACACGAGGGCCAGGTACCAACATGCGGACTCTATGTTAGTGTTGTCTAGGGAAAGGTATTGTTTGGGTGCTTACCTCGGGTACTTAATGTACCGCGAGCCATGGATTGACACGAAGGTTCCCCGAGTCTTGTGAGTAAACTGTACTACCTCTGCAGAGTGTCAAACTATTTGAATAGCCGTGTCCACGGTCAAGCAAAGTTGTGTGGTCCTGCTTAAACTATGTCCAATGTTTTACAAAACTTGGGTATGTGAAGGAAAACCTTGAGCTATGACAGATGGTATGTCAAGATGATGAAACTAGAGTTGAGATATTCTGTTTATATTGATATCTTTAACCTGTTGATGCATGATTTCTAAAATAGTAGGACATGTCATTACACTCAAAACTAGTTTCCCGCAAGAACCACCAACTTAGTGCTATACCGTACATGTTCATTCTGTTTCCAGTCATGGGTTTCTTACGAGTACATTCAAAAGTACTCACTGCTTGTCGCTGGTTATTTAATTGGCCAGGCATGGATGAATAGGAATTTTAGGAAGAGTTCTTTGCTGACGACCGTGTTAAGGCAAATGGCATGTGTCCAAGTTATCGTTGAAGATTTCCGCTGCGAGTGCTTATTTGATGCTTGGCCTTCATGGCCCTATCTATGCAAGACTTGACCATAATGGTCATATTTGTGTTATTAAGACGGTATGAATGGATGTAAGACTCCTGATTATCCAGTTATGTGTGTTTAGTGAGCATTGATCTTGGGACCACTGTACACGTGCATTCAGAGGCTTCAACTTATGAGTCGGGGTCCCCACATCTCTTCATCCCCCGCTCTTGGTGTCGATGTTGTCATCAACGTAAGCGACAGGTTGGACCTCTATCATGCCTTCTTAATGTCATTGCATAAAGGTTGCCTACCTGGAAGCCTTGACACCTTAGAAGACAAACGGCCTTGGACAATGGAAGACCCAGTCAATGGCAGCCACGAGGAACCACCTTCGCCCCGTCAGCTCACCAGATAAGAAGTTGTGAAAGTTTCTTCAGGCCCCAACCCGGATCGTTTCGATGAGCAACGACAAGAGATGTAGCGACACCCGAGGAAGACCTCGAAGACTTGACAGGAGAAGATCCTAACGGGCGAGGATTCAAGCCAGAGAAATAAGGCAAGCACCTCTAGAGTAGATGCCCAACCCCCATGACCCTCTAGGATGGTTAAGCTAGGTTTTTCCCTATGCGAAGTCGAGTCCATGTGATGGTTCAAATGAAACCATGTTATGCTTGTTGTTTGCTTTTGATATTTGTGTTTTGATATAAGTCGCACTTTTGCCCTAGGCAACATGTACGCGACTGTATCGCCTATCTTATCTTAATGATTGTGTTTGGCCTTTTCGGCACTTGCTTGATTGCACTTGCATTATACCGCCCCCTTTAGGCACCCCCTCTATGTTACTTTTCCCTCTCACCTATCTCATCAACCGAAGACCGGAGAGACAAGATGTACCAAGGATTCCACCTCGACAAACAACTAGCACTGAAGACTTTTTGCGACGATCTATTCAACCAGGTGCAACCCGTGGAGTTACGCTTTTCCCTTAAGATTTGAAAATCCTTCCCTAGACCAGCCCAGACCTCACGAGTTACCCCAGCTCGAACCCTTATCCATGTGTTTAAACCTATGGAATTGCAAGAGAACTAGTTAAGCTTCAGTAACCTTGCTTAGCACTGGGGTCATTATGGAGAGCACTAAAACCGTTGATGTCATAGGGAAGTTTGTCTTGAGATATATGATTAATAGATAAATGACTTGATGAGGCTATAGTAGATATCTTGAGGAAATGGCTAAGACTCTTTGGTGGATTATGAGACTTTCATGTTTGATGAACTTGGTGGGATCATGTTAATGGAGTAGCATAACTTTCATTACCCTTGAGTAAAATGGATTTAGTAGGACAATTATGACCACAAGCTGAAATTTTTGGAGGTGTAAGAATTTGACTTAACTAGGGGATATTGATAGGAAACTGGTGATGTTGCGATAATAACTTGGAGGAACAAGTAGAAATTCTCGTTGGACATGAGATTCGGATTAAAATTAGTGATCCTACTAAGGTGTTGATGATAAGTAAGTCTAGGAGTAATTTACATTCTGTCCGATGATCTCGATCATGAATTCATGATACCATATTTCTCGGTGGAACATAAACTAGGAAATTGGATTACATGTCGGAGTTTGGTTTAGGGATCTATATAAATTTGATATTGGGATTTACTTGATCGCGGTGAAGGAAAATGATGGATTTACTATGATAGGATAGCCCTTTCAAGGATTTGAGAATATAGGAACTTTAGGGGATCGTGTGAAACATCATGGACATTGGATTTGTAGAATTAATGAATCATGCATTGATTGATGGGATTCACGGACCGCTGGATTGAATTTGTAGGAAGGAAATAAGATCATGGATTGATGTAAAACGTGTTTCCTTAGGATGGTGATGTACTACCTTGGACCTTGGATGGATAGGCTGAGCATTTGGATTTGTGATGATTAATTCAAGCTTTGCAGTCTGTATGTTCTACCCATGGATTCTTACATAAGGATAGCAATACATGTGAGTTTGGGAATAGTTGACACGTTTGATTTTGTTTAGACCTCTTTTCGGGAGACATGAGAATATGAATAGCATGAGTGATGATTAGAGTTGACTTATATGAAATGATGCCTTTGATGGTAAAAGGTGATTTTGTTTGGAGAATTAGATAGAACAATTGGCATCTAAGGAACTGTGCTCAAGGATGAGATGATAAGTGTTCACTTGCACCTTAGAATCCTTGGAACCCTTAAGCTTTACCAAGCCATAACATGGTCGGATTTTCACCATGGGCTTTGGCTCTAAGTTGAAAGACCTTGGTCAGAACTCCACTTTGACTCGTGCTCATCTTCCTCTACGGAAGATGGACAAGAAACCCTGGATTGCAAAAGGATAAGAGACCCCTAGACTAATAGCCACCCAAACAATGCCGCCTCTCGGAAACTGGAGATTAGTTGACCAAGGCTAGGTTCCCGAGCCTTCTCCCGGGAGCTAGCTAAATCATGACACTGTCATCCAAAGATTATTTCCGAGACATACCCGACCACATACTTTGCACAATATGGTCATGAGTATGCAGTCAAGCCCTTTGAATTAGCCTATGCCGCTTCTCTCACATATCCCATAAGCAAATTGTTTATGTGGTACTTGGATAAATACGTTGTGATCCTCATGGACGACATACTTACTTATCCAAGGAGAATACGAGACACCCTAATCCTATTTTGGACAAGCCCTAAGTGCACCAGCTGCCAAATTTCTCATGTGTAAAGTTTTACCTTGAGAAAGTTGGACTCCTCAAAGTGCTCACCCCGCTGAAAGGGAGTGTTCTGACCCAAAGAGGACCAAGGACCATGACAGTTTGGGAAATTACGACAAAGTTGAAGGAGCATAAGAGGGCAGCCACCACTCCAGTATCAGACACCTTTGCTAGACTATGTCAAGAAACACCAATGTCCAAGCAAAACGAAACCCTTGGACATCAAAGTGGGATCATGTCACCCTTCACTCTACAAACTGATATGAGCATGATTTTCCCCACTCTCTCTCGAGCCCGGACCAGAGTGGAACAAAATTTCCATGACTTCATTACTAGTCTCCCTCGGTCCAATCAAAGGCGTGACACACTGGTGCACACACATGCTACACAAACGGAAAAAAGGCCTTCCGTAAGGAAAGTCACCTTCTGCTCCCGAGCTCAAATGAGCTCAGGATGAACAGTAAAATAAAAAAAATGAAAAATCATTTAAAAAATTCTGATTTTTTAATGCAAACATTGACAAAAGTTTTCCGTGTTCACAAATTTTTATCTTGAAAAGACATTCGTGGAGGTTGTGCCAAAAAAAAATCAGCACTCCAAAATGCTTTTGAAAATAACACATTTGGAGCATCAATTTTGTTTTTTTGCCATGATTTTCAGAAATGTGATTTTAATATGAAATTTTGGGAGCACGTAAAACTTTTATCAATGTTTTTACCAAAAAAATTCAGAATTTTTTGAATTTGTTTTGATTTTTTTCGGATTTTACTGTTCACCCGGGCTCAAATGAGCCCGAGCTCAAAAACTCCACTTCCCTTCCGTAATCGTGACTGGAAACCGTCAGCTAGTGAGTGTGTGCGATGCAGGGGGTCAATCATAGACGATAACTAAACACCGCGTGCATAGGCAGGAAACAAAAGTGACAGTTGGTCAGTTCGAGATGGCAAATATGAGAGGTGACGGATTGCAAATTTGACTCGTATTGGATGGCAGTACACAGGGTGATGGTTTATGACTTTCACCTGTCTGTGATTACATTGATGAATAATAAAAAGAATCACCGGTGACGGGCGGCGCCGCTGCACAACAGGGAGCTCGCCAGTCACCGGAGAAGCGGTTCTCGTCAGTCGCCGAAGCAACTTCGTCGTTGATGTTCGAGGAGCACCTCCTGTCGGAGTTGGACTTGCACCTCATCGTTGTGGATCCACCAGATGTGAAGGTTGACGTAGACATGGCGGCAGCCTTGGAGCAGGAGGGGTGCGAGCACCGGCGCGAGGAACAACATCAACACCACCGATCATCTCTTTCAGCCATAGCAACCAAAGAAAGAGGCCCAAATACACAAACATCACAGAAAAAATCATAGACTAAAGCACAATCAGGCATACAATTTACAATATGGTTAACATGTGAAAGAAAATCCACCAAGATTAAACACAAAAGGTAGCAACAACAATCACCCAGATCCAATCCACGTCCATCTGACAACTGGCCTGAAAAAGTGCCGAATTAGTTCAACAAGAGGCATGAACAAACACCTCCCCGAAAACAAACCATATCACAGATCGAAAAAGGGCCACCCACCCCATATCAAGCACACTACGACATCAAACTCGATGAAATAAACCCCCAAATGAATGAAGGTGAGCACGAAGAGGGTATGGCGTGGTAGAAGTATGTGGTAGCGACCGGCAACAACGACGTCTTACCATGCAGTTGTAGTCCATGAGATAGAGGAGAGGAATGTGGCAGTGACTAGTGGTGGCCAAGCCATCCCTCCCTCTGCTCCGTTGCGAGGATGTTATGTGGTGGCCCAGAACAAGAAGACGGCCCAAGGCCTCTCGACGCAATCGCCAGCTGGACAGGGCCTGGCGAGCCCAGCAAGCTATCCAACGCGGAGAAGCAACCAGGCAGGAGGAAGATAAGAGGTGAGAGAACAGAAGAGAGAGTGGTCGAGCAACAGAACACTTTTCCCCTTAGGCATTTCTTCTCCCAGTTCCTCTTGTATCCTGATTCTGATCTGTAATAGAGGAAGAACCCTAGCAGGATCATAACATTTGGTATCAGTTGTCATCGATCCTCCCCGGTTCTGGTTCGATCCGTCAGTCCGATCGCGGTTGGTGGTGGATTCGCTCTGCCGCCATAATCCCCATCCTTCGGTAGGAACGCCCGATCCGGGCGTCGATCTGGCACCCAAGAGAAGACCGCCCACCGTCGTTCAAGCGCAGCTCGCGGCGGCGATGGGGTCAATCGAGCAGCACAACGCTGAGACCACCACCAAGCTCGACGAGATCGTGGAGCAGCTCAAGGGCATCATGGCCTGGATGCGGACGATGGACGAGACGACCCGCACGCTCAACACCTCGGCGTCGCTCCTGCAACTCCACGTCGAGGACGCGTCCACGTGCCTGGCGCGTTGGAATCTTCCACACCGCGTCCCACGGTACCTCCAGATCCGGCCTCCTCTTCGGCGCCGCCTCCTACAGTAGAGGTGCGCACGGCGGGCACGGATCGGCCCCAAGGGCACGACGTGCATCCAACTCCACGGAGGCCAGTTTTTGGGGATCCTTCATTCCCTCAGCTGCCTCCGCCTCATGGTATGTCCTCAAACACCCGTACGGGGTTCGATTCGGAGTTTGTCCATGGCGACCGTCGATCGACGTAGTCGGGTCGTTCCTCCTTCGGTAGTACACCGAAGATGGACTTCCCCAAGTTTGATGGGGAGGACTATCAAGTATGGCTCGACAATTGCGAGCTGTATTTTGACATTTATGGTGTCTCTGACCATATGAAGGTTAAATTCGCCTCTCTGAATGTGATCGGCAACGCTGCACTTTGGCTCAAAATGGCCCAAAAAACGCAAACACCTCCAGCATTGGGATGAATTGCGTGCAGCAGTAGCAGAAAAATGGGGCAAGGATAAGCATCAGTTCTATATGCGTCAGTTGTTATTATTGAGTCAGATAGGGTCTGTAGCTGATTACACTACCAAATTTGACACTCTTCGTCATCAGATTTTGTTAGCTGATCCACATACACATGAGGTGCTCTTCGTAGAGCGTTACATTGCCGAGCTCCGCCCCGACATTCGTTCTGCTGTTGTTTTACACCGTCCTGAAAGTGTGGATACCGCTAGTCGTTTGGCCTTGTTGCAGGAAGTCAAGGTGGAACATGACAAGTCTCTGTCAGCTATGAAGCATGGCTCGCGCTCTTACAACAAATCATCAGCAGCAGAAAAGAACAAAGTGGTTTCAGCTCCAGAGGACTCGCGGAAGTGGTCGGAAAAGCTGGAAGCTCTGCGTGCCTATCGCAAGTCAAAGAATCTCTGCTTCACTTGTGGTGATCCGTGGGCACGTGGCCACAAATGTCCTGATAAGGTGCCCATTCATGTCATGCGAGAGTTACTGGAGGTTTTGAAGTTAGATGATCCTCCCGATCCTCAGCATCTATCAGATTCCAGCTCGGATGAAGAGGTAATGCTTTTGGCCGGTGACAGTGGCTCGACCCCTCAAGTGAAGCGACGCACCATGCGTCTCCATGGTCGAATTGGCAACCGAGAAGTGCTGATTTTGGTTGACTCTGGCGCAAATTGCTCGTTTGTGGATGCTGCAATAGTGGACGAGTTACAGCTTCCCGTCCAACAAACAAAACCAGCCTCGTATGTAATTGCAGGAGGGGGGACACTGATGAGCGCCCAAATGGTGAACCAACTCACCTGGTGGACCCAAGGCCATACCTTCTGCCAAGACATGAAAGTGCTTCCCCTCGGCTGTTACGATATCATCATTGGCGCAGATTGGGTTGAGCAGTACAGCCCTATGTGGGTTCATTGGCACAAGAAGTGGATGAAGTTCACTCACAAAGGGCGCCACATCTCCTTACGAGGCATTCAAGACACAAATCAGACTCTTAAACCCGTCTTAGCAGGGAAATTGAAAGGACTGCTGCACCGGGGGGCAATCCAACATGCCGTTCAGATCAAGCGTGTAAACCAAGAGAAGGAATTATGCCCTGTGACAGATACTGTTCCAACTCCTAACCAACTTCCTCCAGAGGTGGTCACGGTTCTCCAAGAATATAAGGATGTGTTCGCGGAGCCATCCACCCTGCCACCCCGCCGTCTGGCTGATCATAAAATTCCCCTTATCCCGGGTGCTCAACCAGTCAGTGTGCGCCTTATCGCTACACCCCGCAACAAAAAGATGAAATAGAGAGACAAGTCAAGGAGATGTTGCGCAAAGGCATAATCCGTCCAAGCTCCAGTCCTTTTGCATCACCCGTTCTGCTTGTTCGCAAGAAGGATGGATCCTGGCGGTTTTGTGTGGACTACTGATAATCCCCAAGTGCAAGGAATCATCGTAGCAATTTCCAAAGGTGGAAGTGATAAGTATGGAGTGTCGAACCCACAAGGAGCTAAAGGTAAGATCAATATTCTCTAAAGTCCTATCTGCCACTGATACGACTCTACATACGCCGAACGTTTGCTTCCAACTAGAAACGAGAAATAAAACTACGTTGTGGGCATGAAGAGAATCGCTTTGCATGATATCGGAGAGCTAAAATATAAAAATAGGTGCTGTTATCATAAAGTTAGAATATTACAATGTATTACAAACAACGAGGGTGGAATAATGATGGGTCGGTGTGCGGAATTGTCCTAGGCAATTGTTAACAAGATAGGTAATCATTATTGCAATTTTATATGAGGGAGAGGCATAAGCTAACATACTTTCTCTACTTGGATCATATGCACTTATGATTGGAACTCTAGCAAGCATCCGCAACTACTAAAGATCATTAAGGTAAAACCCAACCATAGCATTAAAGCATCAAGTCCCCTTTATCCCATACGCAACAACCCACCTACTCGGGTTTATGCTTCTGTCACTCAAGCAACCCACTATAAGCGAATCATGAACGTATTGCAACACCCTACAGCGGGAATCCTTCACGTGTGCGCGGCACGGAAGGCACAATAGGACAGCACCAAAGTAAAACATACAACTCAAACCAATCTAGATCATCAATCAACCCAAAGGACAAAAGTAATCTACTCAAAACATCATAGGATGGCAACACATCATTGGATCATAATATGTGGCATAAAGCACCATGTTCAAGTAGGGGATTACAGCGGGGTGCGGAAGAGTGGACCGCTGAAAAGACATGAGGACGGTGATGAAGAAGGTGATGTTGATGAAGACGATCACCGCGGCGATGGTTCCCCCGATGGCACTCCGGCACCACCGAGAGAGAGAGAGGGAGATGGTCTCCCCCTTGTGCTTCCTCCTCCATGGCCTCCCCCCTGAGTGGGGAGAGGTTCTCCCTCTGGTCCTTGGCCTCCATGGCGATGATGGCCCCTCCGTCCACCTACTCCATGGTCTCCGGTGAAGGTGACCCCCTCCGGCAGGGTGCCGGAGAGGGCCAAGATTGATCTTTCGTGGCTCTGGAGACTTGCGGCGGCAGAACTTCCGATCTAGGTTTCTTTTCGGCGTTTTGGGTATTTATAGGAGTATATGGCGTTGGTCCCACGTCCGGAAGGTTCCCGAGGAAGTCACAAGCCAGGGGGGCGCGCCCTAGGGGGGGCGCGCCCCCCACCCTTGTGGCTTCCTCGGCCTTCCTCTCCGGTGACTTTTCGCTCCAGTATTTTTTATATTTTCCAAAAATATTCTCCGTAAATTTTCAGCTCATTCCGAGAACTTTTATTTCTGCACAAAAACAACACCACGGTAGTTCTGCTGAAAACAGCGTCAGTCCGGGTTAGTTCTAATAAAATCATACCAAAATCATATAGAATTATTGTAAACATGGCATGAATACTTCATAAATTATAGATACGTTGGAGACGTATCAGCATCCCCAAGCTTAATTCCTGCTCGTCCTCGAGTAGGTAAATGATAAAAGAAATAATTTATGAAGTGTGAATGCTAGCAAGTGCACAAGTTTGATCAATGATAATTCCAATCACTTTTTCTAGCATCAATATAAACCATAAACAGTAGCTCGTCTCATAAAACTACTCATGATCAAGTAACAAGCTATTCACATGTTAAAGTATAGATCAGAAAGTTTCTTGAAAGCTAACAAACCATATTCCTAGTCATCGAACAATTGCAATTCATCTTATTTTCAGGAAGGTTCTATGTAAGAGCTTTGATTTAGCAAATTCCACATACTCAACTATCATATAGTCTTCCATGATTATTGACACTCAAAGCATATTTTTAGAACAAATAGCATCCATCGAACACAGAGAAAGATAGGGGCTTAATGTTTCGCCTCCCAATTTATTTATCATATAGATAATTGTCAACAATAATAATTCATGATCAAATATATTTGTGTGGATATATATGTCTAGATCATTCGCCAACACATGACACTTGCCCAGAGAAAAAGGCAAAATATAGGGAGTGGTGAAGATCACCATGACTCTTGCATAAAGGTAAGTACTAGAAAGTAAAAGATAGGCCATTCGCAGAGGGAAGCAGAGGTTGTCATGCGCTTTTTGTTTTTGGATGTGCAAACCCTTAATGCAAAGGAACGTCACGTTGTATTGCCCCTTGTGATAGTAACCTTTATTATGCAGCCCATCGCTTTTATTTCTTTACCATCACAAATTCGTACAACGCTTATTTTCCCTTACAATAAAAGATCATACATATTTAGGAGCAATTTTTATTGCTTTTTGCACCGATGACAACTTACTTGAAGGATCTTACTCAATCCATAGGTAGGTATAGTGGACTCTCATGGCAAAACTGGTTTAAGGGTGTTTGGATGCACAAGTAGTATTTCTACCGGGTGCAGAAGTTTTGGCTAGTATGAGGTGGAAGAAAGCACCACATGTTGAAGGATCCATAATAATATAACTTCTATACAAATATACCCAAACATAACTCATTAAGTTGTCTTCCTTGTCCAATTTCAACTAATTTGCTCGAGTTTGAAAATAATTAATGAGCTCACAATCATAGAAGATGTCCAAGATAGTATATTTATATGTGGAATCTCTCTTCCTTCAATATTCTTTCATGAATTGTTCAAGTGACCAATGCGGTGTTTGCTAACTTTCAATAAATTTTACCACCTATACTTATTATGTGTGAAGTCATTACTCCCCATGGGATAAGTATATGAAGCATATTTAATTTCAGATTTATGATATTCAATTCATTCAACCATTTACTCATAGGATATAAGTGAAGAACGAGATTGAATGACAAACTACTCCAAAAAGATATAAGTGAAGATCAATGCGTAGTCAAATAGTTAAATAGCCATGTGAGGACTCTCTCTCTCTCTTATTCAAAATTTCAGATCCAATGATTTTATTCAAACAGCAAGCAAAAGAAAAATAGCACTCCAAGAATAGCACGCATCATGTGAACGAATAAAAGTTTAGGCTCAACATAGGCTAACCGATAATTGTTGATGAAGAGATGTGGGATGCGTAGCATCCCCAAGCTTAGATTCTTGAGACTTCTTGAAATATTCACTTGGGGTGCCTTGGGCATCCCCAAGCTTGAGCTTTTGTATCTTGTTCATTCCTCTCATATCATGGTTTCACCTATTCTCAAAAACTTCATCCACACAATAACTCGAAAAGAACTCGTGAGATAGGTTAGTACACATAAGAATAAATCAACACTTCATGTACTGCCAAGACAAGTTGCACAATAATTTTCAAACATCATCTACTGTTTACTATTGTTTCCATAATTTATATCTACCAATATAGGCTATGGAAACTAAAGGATAAGTAGATAACAAAACTATGAAAGCAATTTGTCCAAACAGAACAATCTGTAGCAATTTATGAAAACAGTGTACTTATGTAACTAAAAAAATTATGAAAATTTAGGACATGCTAAGGAATTTATATGACAATACTGTGTAAAAATTTCAGAAACTTTCCACGTTCCAGTAAAATATGGAAATTCAAACTCTACAGCGAAAGTTTCTGTTTTTTACACAGCACACATCAACCATGCAATGCAAGCATCCTAAGGCAATTCTTGGAACTTTTTATTGAAAAACAAGATTACAAATATCTCCTAACGGAAAGTAACAAAATATAATGACGATCCAAGCAAAGCACATATTATGTGACGAATAAAAATATAGCTCCAAGTGAGGTTACCAATAATGTTGAAGACGAAAGAGGGAATGCCTTCCGGGGCATCCCCAAGCTTAAGCGCTTGAGTCTTCCTTAGATATTACCTTGGGGGTGCCTTGTGCATCCCCAAGCTTAGGTTCTTTTCACTCCTTAATCTCCTCATATCGGTGTCTCACCCAAAACTTGAAAACTTCAATCACACAAAACTTAACGGAACATCGTGAGAAGGGTTAGTGTAATAAAGATAGACCATTCACTTAGGTATTGTCAAGACAAGATTCATAATTGTTCCCACGTCATGCCTACTGTATTCTATCATTCCCATAATTTATATCACTCAATATAAGCTATAGAAACACTAAAACAAGTAAACTATGCATGCAAAACAGAATCTGTCAAAAACAGAACAGTCTGTGAAGATCTGTAGCGTAGCCATACTTCCCTGTCTCTAAAAATTATGAAAAATTCGGAAATTTGTATATCAATCATGTGTAAAAAATTTAGATCAAAAGCACGTTCCAGTGAATTTACAAAATTCCTGGACTGAGAGCAAAAGTTTCTGTTTTTGCACAGAATCAAGTCAACTATCATCCACACTATCCCAAAGGCTTTACTTGGCACTTTATTGAAAAAAAAGCTATAAAACATGATTATGCAGTAGCTTAATCATGTGGACACACAAAAACAGTAGGGGTAAATTTTGGGTTGTCTCCCAACAAGCGCTTTTCTTTAATGCCTTTCTAGCTAGGCATGACATTTTAATGATACACTTCCAAGCCCAATTCCGATGGAAATTTTATTCATACTCTAAAAGATATAAGTGAAGTTCATAGAGCATTCTACAATTAATGAAGATTAACCAATACTCAAGCTCAAAATATATAAGTGAAGCACACGAAGCATTCTATAAAGCCATACTCAAAAAGATTTAAGTGAAGCACAAAGAGCATTCTACCAAGACATACTCAAAAGATATAAGTGAAGCGCATGAAGCATTCTATAAATCAATGAAGGACTATCTCATACTAGAAGGGTGCATAAAAGGAAAAACGCATATCATGTGATCAAAACAAAAACCGAGGTATATCGATAATTGTTGAAGAATAAAGATGGGATGCCTTCCGGGGCATCCCCAAGCTTAGATGCTTGAGTCTCCTAGAAATATTTACTTGGGGTGCCTTGGGCATCCCCAAGCTTGAACTCTTGTCTTTCCATATTCTTCTTATATCAATACCTCCTCGATCTTCGAACACTTCATTCACACAAAACTTAACAAAACCCTCGTGAGATCCGTTAGTATAATAAAACAAAATACTACTTTAAGTACTGTTGTGAACTCATTCCAAATTCATATTAGCATTATATCTACTATAGTCCAATTTCACCATGGTTCATACCCCCCGGTACTACTCATAGATTCATCAAAATAAGAGCACAATGCATAGAAAACAGAATCTGTCAAAAACAGGACAGTCTGTAGCAATCTGAAAACTTCATATACTTTTGTATCTCAAAAAATTCTGAAAATGTAGGACAAATTAAACAATTTGTATAGAAGTACTGTGTAAAAATTTCAGAAACTTTTGACGTTCGAGTAAGAAATGTAAATTCATGCACTACAGTCAAAGTTTCTGTTTTTGCACCGCACATAGCAAACAAGCAATCTAATCAACCTAAAACCAAATCTTGGCACATTATTTTTATAATACAATGGATATATACAGGGGATAATTATTTTTGAGAAACTTCCATGAAAAATACTACATTGTTTCCATGAGCATGAACACAAGTGTTCAAGGTCGACCCTCACTTTTCCAATGCACAACTTTCCAATCACTTCTCTTTTTGAAAAACTTCTTAGGCAAGAGACAAGTAATTCTTTTTATATTTTTCATTATTTCATTTTTTTTGTTTCACCCATAACTAAAGAAAGCAAAAAGGGAAAACAAAATCTACTTAGTGAAGAAAGCAAACAAGCACACACGAGAATATCAACCCCACGCCATTGCTCCCCGGCAACGGCGCCAGAAAAGAGCTTGATAATCCCCAAGTGCAAGGAATCATCGTAGCAATTTCCAAAGGTGGAAGTGATAAGTATGGAGTGTCGAACCCACAAGGAGCTAAAGGTAAGATCAATATTCTCTCAAGTCCTATCTGCCACTGATACGACTCTACGTACGCCGAACGTTTGCTTCCAACTAGAAACGAGAAATAAAACTACGTTGTGGGCATGAAGAGAATCGCTTTGCATGATATCGGAGAGCTAAAATATAAAAAATAGGTGCTGTTATCATAAAGTTAGAATATATTACAATGTATTACAAATAGCGAGGGTGGAATAATGATGGGTCGGTGTGCGGAATTGTCCTAGGCAATTGTTAACAAGATAGGTAATCATTATTGCAATTTTATATGAGGGAGAGGCATAAGCTAACATACTTTCTCTACTTGGATCATATGCACTTATGATTGGAACTCTAGCAAGCATCCGCAACTACTAAAGATCATTAAAGTAAAACCCAACCATAGCATTAAAGCATCAAGTCCCCTTTATCCCATACGCAACAACCCACCTACTCGGGTTTATGCTTCTGTCACTCAAGCAACCCACTATAAGCGAATCATGAACGTATTGCAACACCCTATAGCAGGAATCCTTCACGTGTGCGCGGCATGGAAGGCACAATAGGACAGCACCAAAGTAAAACATACAACTCAAACCAATCTAGATCATCAATCAACCCAAAGGACAAAAGTAATCTACTCAAAACTGTTGGGGAACGTTGCATGGGAAACAAAAATTTTCCTACGCACACATAAGATCTATCCATGGTGATGAGCATCTACGAGAGGGAGAGTGAATCTACATACCCTTGTAGATCGCTAAGCGGAAGCGTTAATAAACGCGGTTGATGTAGTCGAACGTCTTCGCGATCCAAATCGCCGAGCGTCCCGCGATCCAATCACGATCCTTCCGATCTAGTGCCGAACGGACGGCACCTCCGCGTTCAACACACGTACGGCTTGATGACGCCTTCACCTCCTCGATCCAGCGAGCGATGGTGAAGTAGTGGTTGAGTTCCAGCAGCACGACGGCGTGGTGATGGTGGTGAGGAACAATCTCTGCAGGGCTTCGCCAAGCACTACGGAGATTATGACGGAGGAACTAGAGGGCTAGGGTTGCCGGCACACGGCTTGGGAAATCCTGATGTGTCCCGTGTGCTAGCCCTGCCCCTCTATTTATATGTTGAGCCTTGGGGTCTAAACTTGGAGTAAAAGCCTCCTCCGGGTCGGTTTTGCCCGCACAAGGTCGGTTTGGCCCGCAGGGAAAGAGTCCAACTCGGATCCCTGCCGAACCGTGCACAGCCGCGCACAAGCGGTAGTACCGCTTAACACAAGCGGTAGTACCGCTTGGGCGGTAGTACCGCTTCACACAAGCGGTAGTACCGCTCGGGCGGTAGTACCGCTTCACACAAGCGGTAGTACCGCTCCGGCGGTAGTACCGCTTCACCAAGCGGTAGTACCGCTTACGCGGCAGCAAAACTACTTTTGCACTTTCCAATACCTTGTGGGCTTTATCCCTTTGGCTCATATAAAGTGTTGCTGCACCCGAACACTTCGGTAAACATCCGGAACCCCTTCCGGTGAACTCCGGAACCCTTCCGGAGATCAAAACACTATTATCACATATATCAATCTTTACCTCCGGACTATTCCGGAGATCCTCGTCATGTCCGGGATCTTATCCGAGACTTCCGAACAACTTTCGGTCACCAACATAATAACTCAATTATACTAATCGTCACCAAACGTTAAGTGTGTAGACCCTGCGGGTTCGAGAACTATGTAGACATGACCGAGACACCTCTACGGCCAATAACCAATAGCGGGACCTGGATGCCCATATTGGCTCCTACATATTCTACGAAGATCTTTATCGGTCGAACCTCTATGTCAAGGATTCAGTTAATCCCGTATGCTGTTCCCTTTGTTCTTCGGTATGTTACTTGCCCGAGATTCGATCGTCGGTATCACTATACCTAGTTCAATCTCGTTACTGGCAAGTCTCTTTACTCGTTCCGTAATACAAGATCTCGTGGCTAACACTTTAGTCACATTGCTTGCAAGGCTCATTGTGATGTTGTATTACCGAGTGGGCCCTGAGATACCTCTCCGTCATACGGAGTAACAAATCCCAGTCTTGATCCATGCCAACCCAACAGACACCCTCGGAGATACCTGTAGAGCACCTTTATAGTCACCCAGTTACGTTGCGACGTTTGATACACACAAGGTATTCCTCCGGTGTTAGTGAGTTGCATGATCTCATGGTCAAAGGAACAGATACTTGACATGCAGAAAACAATAGCAATAAACTGACACGATCAAATGCTACGTTTACAGTTTGGGTCTTGTCCATCACATCATTCTCCTAATGATGTGATCCCGTTATCAAATGACATCTCATGTCAATGGCTAGGAAACCTTAACCATCTTTGATCAACGAGCTAGTCAACTAGAGGCTTACTAGGGACACAGTGTTGTCTATGTACCCACACATGTATTTGAGTTTCCAATCAATACAATTATAGCATGGATAATAAACGATTATCATGAACAAGGAAATATAATAATAACCAATTTATTATTGCCTCTAGGGCATATTTCCAACAGTCTCCCACTTGCACTAGAGTCAATAATCTAGTTCACATCACTATGTGATTTACATTGTAATGAATCGAACACCCATGCAGTTCTGGTGTTGTTCATGTTTAGCCCTTGGAAGAGGTTTAGTCATCGGATCTGCAACATTTAGATCCGTGTGTACTTTGCAAATATTTATGTCGTCCTCCTTGATGTAATCGCGGATGGAATTGAAACATGTAGAATCTGCTACCACGCTTTGCTTGGAACTGCACCAGCTAACCGCACCCCCATTAAGAATAAATACGTATCCGGTTTGCGACTTAGAGTCATCCGGATCAGTGTCAAAGCTTCCATCGACGTAACCCTTTACGACGAGTTCTTGATCACCTCCATAAACGAGAAACATGTCCTTAGTCCTTTTCAGGTACTTCAGGATATTCTTGACCGCCGTCCAGTGTTCCATTCCTGGATCACTTTGAAACCTTCCGACCATACTTATGGCAAGGCTGACATCGGGTCTTGTGCACAGCATTGCATACATGATAGAGCCTATGGCTGAAGCATAGGGGACGACACTCATCTTTTCTCTATCTTCTGCAGTCACTGGGCATTGAGTCTTACTCAACTTCACACCTTGCAATACAGGCAAGAACCCCTTCTTGGACTGATCCATTTTGAACTTCTTCAAAACTTTGTCAAGGTATGTGCTTTGTGAAAGTCCTATTAAGCGTCTTGATCTATCTCTATAGATCTTGATGCCTAATATGAAAGCAGCTTCTCCTAGGTCCTTCATTGAAAAACTCTTGTTCAAATATTCCTTTACGCTTTCCAGCATTTCTATATTGTTTCCAATCAGCAATATGTCATCCACATATAAGATTAGAAACGCTATAGAGCTCCCACTCACTTTCTTGTAAATACAAGCTTCTCCGTAAACTTGTATAAACTCGAACGCTTTGATCACCTCATCAAAACGAAGATTCCAACTCCGAGATGCTTGCACCAGTCCATAAATGGATCGCTGGAGTTTGCAAACTTTGTCAGCATTCTCTGGATCGACAAAACCTTCTGGTTGCATCATATACAACTCTTCCTTAAGGAAACCGTTAAGGAACGCTGTTTTGACATCCATCTGCCAAATTTCATAATCGAAAAAGGCAGCTATTGCTAACATGATTCTGACGGACTTAAGCATCGTTACGGGTGAGAAGGTCTCATCGTAGTCAACTCCTTGAACTTGTGAAAAACCCTTTGCCACAAGTCGAGCTTTATAGATGGTGACATTACCGTCCGCGTCCGTCTTCCTCTTAAAGATCCATTTGTTCTGAATGGCCTTACGCCCTTCAGGTAATACTTCCAAAGTCCATACTTTGTTTTCATACATGGATCCCATCTCGGATTTCATGGCCTCTAACCACTTCTCGGAATCCGGGCTCATCATCGCTTCTCCATAGCTCGTAGGTTCATCGTTGTTTAACAACATGACCTCTAAGACAGGGTTGCCGTACCACTCAGGAGCAGTACGCGTCCTTGTCGACCTACGAGGTTCGATAGCAACTTGATCCAAAGCTTCATGATCATCATCATTAACTTCCTCTTCAGCTAATGTAGGCTCCACAGAAACAATTTTCTGCGCTGCGCTACTCTCAGGTTGAAGTAAAGGTTCAACAACCTCATCAAGTTCTATCTTCCTCCCACTCAATTCTTTCGAGAGAAACTCTTTCTCAAGAAATGTTCCGTTTTTAGCGACAAACACTTTGCCTTCGGATCTGAGGTAGAAGGTATACCCAACTGTCTCTTTTGGGTATCCTATGAAGACGCATTTCTCCGCTTTGGGTTCCAGCTTTTCAGGCTGAAGCTTTTTGACATAAGCATCACATCCCCAAACTTTAAGAAACGGCAGCTTTGGCTTCTTGCCAAACCAAAGTTCATATGGCGTCGTCTCAACGGATTTCGATGGTGCCCTATTTAAAGTGAATGCAGCTGTCTCTAATGCATAACCCCAAAACGATAGTGGCAAATCGGCAAGAGACATCATAGATCGCACCATATCTAATAAGGTTCGATTACGACGTTCGGACACACCATTACGCTGTGGTGTTCCAGGCGGTGTCAATTGTGAAACAATTCCACACTGTCTTAAGTGACTGCCAAACTCATAACTCAGATATTCTCCTCCTCGATCAGATCGTAGGAATTTAATCTTCTTGTTACGATGATTCTCAACTTCACTCTGAAATTGTTTGAACTTTTCAAATGTTTCAGACTTGTGTTTCATTAAGTAAATATACCCATATCTACTTAAGTCATCAGTGAAGGTGAGAAAGTAACGATAACCACCGCGCGCCTCAATACTCATTGGACCGCACACATCAGTATGTATGATTTCCAATAAGTCACTTGCCCGTTCCATTATTCCAGAGAACGGCGTTTTAGTCATCTTGCCCATGAGGCATGGCTCACATGTGTCAAGTGATTCAAAATCAAGTGACTCCAAAAGTCCATCAGCATGGAGCTTCCTCATGCGTTTTACGCCAATATGACCTAAACGGCAGTGCCACAAGAAAGTGGTATTATCATTATCAATTCTACATCTTTTGGCATCAATGTTATGAACATGTGTATTATTACTATCGAGATTCAATAAGAATAAACCCCTCACATTGGGTGCATGACCATAAAAGATATTACTCATATAAATAGAACAACCATTATTCTCTGATTTAAATGAGTAACCGTCTCGCAATAAACAAGATCCAGATATAATGTTCATGCTTAACGCAGGCACCAAATAACACTTATTTAGGTTCATCACTAATCCCGACGGTAATCGAAGAGCGAGCGTGCCGACGGCGATCACATCAACCTTCGAACCATTTCCCACGCGCATCGTCACTTCGTCCTTTGCCAGCCTCCGTCTATTCCGCAGTTCCTGTTTTGAGTTGCAAATATGAGCAACCGCACCGGTATCAAATACCCAGGCACTACAACGAGAGTTGGTAAGGTACACATCAATAACATGTATATCATATATACCTTGTTTGTTGTTGGCCGCCTTCTTGTCAGCCAAATACTTGGGGCAATTCCGCTTCCAGTGTCCAGTTCCCTTGCAATGAAAACACACAGTTTCTGGTTTGGGTCCAGCCTTGGGTTTCTTCACGAGAGGAGCAACTGCTTTGCCACTCTTCTTGGAGTTACCCTTCTTACCCTTGCCATTTTTCTTGAAACTAGTGGTTTTATTGACCATCAACACTTGATGCTCCTTCTGAATTTCAGACTCAGCGGCTTTCAGCATCGCAAACAGCTCGGCGACTGACTTGTTCATCCCGTGCATGTTATAGTTCAACACGAAGCTCTTGTAGCTAGGTGGCAATGATTGAAGAACTCTGTCAGTGATAGCCTCTGGCGGAAGGGGCATCCCTAACTCAGCCAGACGGGTGGAGTACCCAGACATTCTGAGCACGTGATCACTGATAGACCCGTTCTCCTCCATCTTGCAAGCATAGAACTTATCGGAGATCTCATATCTCTCGATCCGGGCATTCTTCTGAAAGATAAACTTCAACTCCTGGAACATCTCATATGCTCCATGACGTTCAAAACGTCTTTGAAGTCCCGGTTCTAAGCCATACAACATTGCACATTGAACTATTGAGTAATCATCAGAACGAGCCTGCCAGGCGTTCACAACGTCTAGAGACTCAACTGGAGCGGGTGGATCACCAAGCGGTGCATCAAGGACATAAGCCTTCTGGGAAGCCGTAAGGATTATCCTTAGATTACGGGCCCAGTCCACAAAGTTACTTCCATCATCTTTCAACTTAGCTTTCTCTAGGAACGCATTAAAATTCAGGGGTGCTACTGCGCGAGCCATGATCTACAACATAAATATAGCAAAGACAACTTAGACTATTGTTCTTAGATAATGAGTTTAGTTAATCATATTTTAAAAAACTCCCACTCAAATTGACATCCCTCCGATCATTCGAGTGCAACATGATCCAAATCCACCAACTCAAGTCCGATCATCACGTGAGTCGAGGTGGTTTCAATGGTGAACATCTTCATGTTGATCATATCTACTATATGACTCATGTTCGACCTTTCGGTCTCTTGTGTTCCGAGGCCATGTCTGTACATGCTAGGCTCGTCAAGTTTAACCCGAGTGTTCCGCACGTGTAACATGGCTTACACCCGTTGTATGCGAACGTAGAGTCTATCACACCCGATCATCACGGCGTGTCTCGAAACGACGAACTTTCGCAACGGTGCACACTTGGGGAGAACACAATTTATCTTGAAATTTAAGTGAGGGATCACCTTATAATGCTACCGTCGTCCTAAGCAAAATAAGATGCATAAAAGGATTAACATCACATGCAAATCATAAGTGACATGATATGGCCATGAACTTGTGCTTTTGATCTCCATCTCCAAAGCACCGGCATGATCTCCATCGTCACCGGCATGACACCATGATCTCCATCATCTTGATCTCCATCAACGTGTCGCCATAAGGTTGTCGCGCTGACTGTTGCTTCCACGACTATAGCTAACGTTTAGCGATAAAGTAAAGCATTACATAGCGCTTAATGATTGACACGCAGGTCATACAATAATTAAAGACAACTCTATGGCTCCTGCCAGTTGCCGTACTCATCGACATGCAAGTCGTGATATTCTATACAAAACATGATCATCTCATACATCACATATATCTCATCATGTAATTGGCCATATCACATCACAACATACCCTGCAAAAACAAGTTAGACGTCCTCTAATTGTTGTTGCAAATTTTACGTGGCTGCTACGGGTTTGCAAGAACCGTTCTTACCTACGCAAAACCACAACGTGGTGTAGTGATTGCTTTTTGATCTTCTAAAAGAACCCTCTTCATTGAACCGATTCAACTAAAGTGAGAGAGACAGACACCCGCCAGTCACCTTTATGCAACAAGTGCACGCAGCGGTAAAACCAGTCTCGCGTAAGCGTACGCGTAATGTCGGTCCGGGCCGCTTCATCTCACAATGCCGCTGAATCAAGTATCAACTAGTAACGGCAAGCAATATGTATACACCCACGCCCACAACTCGTTTGTGTTCTACTCGAGATCTCATCTACGCATAGACCAAGCTCATGATGCCACTGTTGGGGAACGTTGCATGGGAAACAAAAATTTTCCTACGCACACATAAGATCTATCCATGGTGATGAGCATCTACGAGAGGGAGAGTGAATCTACATACCCTTGTAGATCGCTAAGCGGAAGCGTTAATAAACGCGGTTGATGTAGTCGAACGTCTTCGCGATCCAAATCGCCGAGCGTCCCGCGATCCAATCACGATCCTTCCGATCTAGTGCCGAACGGACGGCACCTCCGCGTTCAACACACGTACGGCTTGATGACGCCTTCACCTCCTCGATCCAGCGAGCGATGGTGAAGTAGTGGTTGAGTTCCAGCAGCACGACGGCGTGGTGATGGTGGTGAGGAACAATCTCTGCAGGGCTTCGCCAAGCACTACGGAGATTATGACGGAGGAACTAGAGGGCTAGGGTTGCCGGCACACGGCTTGGGAAATCCTGATGTGTCCCGTGTGCTAGCCCTGCCCCTCTATTTATATGTTGAGCCTTGGGGTCTAAACTTGGAGTAAAAGCCTCCTCCGGGTCGGTTTTGCCCGCACAAGGTCGGTTTGGCCCGCAGGGAAAGAGTCCAACTCGGATCCCTGCCGAACCGTGCACAGCCGCGCACAAGCGGTAGTACCGCTTAACACAAGCGGTAGTACCGCTTGGGCGGTAGTACCGCTTCACACAAGCGGTAGTACCGCTCGGGCGGTAGTACCGCTTCACACAAGCGGTAGTACCGCTCCGGCGGTAGTACCGCTTCACCAAGCGGTAGTACCGCTTACGCGGCAGCAAAACTACTTTTGCACTTTCCAATACCTTGTGGGCTTTATCCCTTTGGCTCATATAAAGTGTTGCTGCACCCGAACACTTCGGTAAACATCCGGAACCCCTTCCGGTGAACTCCGGAACCCTTCCGGAGATCAAAACACTATTATCACATATATCAATCTTTACCTCCGGACTATTCCGGAGATCCTCGTCATGTCCGGGATCTTATCCGAGACTTCCGAACAACTTTCGGTCACCAACATAATAACTCAATTATACTAATCGTCACCAAACGTTAAGTGTGTAGACCCTGCGGGTTCGAGAACTATGTAGACATGACCGAGACACCTCTACGGCCAATAACCAATAGCGGGACCTGGATGCCCATATTGGCTCCTACATATTCTACGAAGATCTTTATCGGTCGAACCTCTATGTCAAGGATTCAGTTAATCCCGTATGCTGTTCCCTTTGTTCTTCGGTATGTTACTTGCCCGAGATTCGATCGTCGGTATCACTATACCTAGTTCAATCTCGTTACTGGCAAGTCTCTTTACTCGTTCCGTAATACAAGATCTCGTGGCTAACACTTTAGTCACATTGCTTGCAAGGCTCATTGTGATGTTGTATTACCGAGTGGGCCCTGAGATACCTCTCCGTCATACGGAGTAACAAATCCCAGTCTTGATCCATGCCAACCCAACAGACACCCTCGGAGATACCTGTAGAGCACCTTTATAGTCACCCAGTTACGTTGCGACGTTTGATACACACAAGGTATTCCTCCGGTGTTAGTGAGTTGCATGATCTCATGGTCAAAGGAACAGATACTTGACATGCAGAAAACAATAGCAATAAACTGACACGATCAAATGCTACGTTTACAGTTTGGGTCTTGTCCATCACATCATTCTCCTAATGATGTGATCCCGTTATCAAATGACATCTCATGTCAATGGCTAGGAAACCTTAACCATCTTTGATCAACGAGCTAGTCAACTAGAGGCTTACTAGGGACACAGTGTTGTCTATGTACCCACACATGTATTTGAGTTTCCAATCAATACAATTATAGCATGGATAATAAACGATTATCATGAACAAGGAAATATAATAATAACCAATTTATTATTGCCTCTAGGGCATATTTCCAACAAAAACATCATAGGATGGCAACACATCATTGGATCATAATATGTGGCATAAAGCACCATGTTCAAGTAGGGGATTACAGCGGGGTGCGGAAGAGTGGACCGCTGAAAAGACATGAGGACGGTGATGAAGAAGGTGATGTTGATGAAGACGATCACCGCGGCGATGGTTCCCCCGATGGCACTCCCGCACCACCGAGAGAGAGAGGGAGAGGGTCTCCCCCTTGTGCTTCCTCCTCCATGGCCTCCCCCCTGAGTGGGGAGAGGTTCTCCCTCTGGTCCTTGGCCTCCATGGCGATGATGGCCCCTCCGTCCACCTATTCCATGGTCTCCGGTGAAGGTGACCCCCTCCGGCAGGGTGCCGGAGAGGGCCAAGATTGATCTTTCGTGGCTCTGGAGACTTGCGGCGGCGGAACTTCCGATCTAGGTTTCTTTTCGGCGTTTTGGGTATTTATAGGAGTATATGGTGTTGGTCCCACGTCCGGAAGGTTCCCGAGGAAGTCACAAGCCAGGGGGGCGCGCCCTAGGGGGGGCGCGCCCCCCACCCTTGTGGCTTCCTCGGCCTTCCTCTCCGGTGACTTTTCGCTCCAGTATTTTTTATATTTTCCAAAAATATTCTCCGTAAATTTTCAGCTCATTCCGAGAACTTTTATTTCTGCACAAAAACAACACCACGGTAGTTCTGCTGAAAACAGCGTCAGTCCGGGTTAGTTCTAATAAAATCATACCAAAATCATATAGAATTATTGTAAACATGGCATGAATACTTCATAAATTATAGATACGTTGGAGACGTATCAACTACCGGCAGCTAAACAACATAACCATCAAGAATAAGCATCCAATGCCTGTAGTAGAAGAACTGCTTGACGAGCTGGCCGGAGCAGCTTGGCTCACCAAATTGGATTTGCCGGCGGGTTATCATTAGGTTTGGGTGGCGGAGGGGGATGAATACAAAACAGCTTTTTGGACGCACCATGGGCTCTACGAGTTCCTAGTAGTTCCCTTTGGATTGTCAGGAGCTCCCGCAACATTTCAAGGCGTGATGAATACGGCTGTAGCACCAACATTTCGTGAAGGAGTCGTCGTGTTCATGGACGATATCTTGGTGTTCAGCAAGACACTTCAAGAACATATTGCAAAGCCGAGGTCCGTTCTGCAGCTCCTGTGCGACAACCACATGGTGCTTAAGCAGTCCAAGTGTGAATTTGCCAAGCCCCAAATTGAATATCTTGGCCATGTAATCAGTGTAGAAGGAGTGTCAATGGATCCAACGAAAGTGGACGCTGTTTAGAATTGGCCTGTTCCCACCATTGTTCGAGCTCTGCGTGGATTTTTGGGGCTCACGGGTTATTACCGACGTTTCATCTAGCACTACGGAGTGATCAGCCGGCCTCTCACTGAATTACTCAAAAAGGGGGTTATCTTTCAATGGACTCCGATCACTGACAAGGCATTCCAACTGCTTAAAACAGCCATGATTCAAGCACCAGTTTGGGATGTCCCAGATTTCAATCAAACCTTTGTCTTGGAAACAGATGCCTGCAAGGATGGGGTGGGTGCAGTCCTAATGCAACAAGGTCACCCCATAGCTTACCTCAGCAAAGCTCTCTCTCACAAGAACAAGGCTCTCAACACTTATGAGAAGGAATGTCTCGCAATCTTGATGGCAGTGGACAAGTGGAGACCCTACTTACAACATCAGCACTTTGTCATTCGTACGGATCAACAGGCACTCTTGCATCTGACAGAGCAACGTTTGAGTACAGGGATTCAACATAAAGCATTTGTTAAGCTTATGGGGCTCAACTATACAATCCAGTATAAGAAAGGGATCACTAATGCTGCAGCTGATGGGCTGTCGCGCCGCGAGCACGACGTTCCCTTGCTGGCCATATCAGCTGCCATTCCCTCGTGGTTGGAGACACTGGTGGCCAGCTATTCCGAGGACCCGACTGATCAAAAACTGCTACAGGAGCTATCACTAACCACACCCAATGATCGAGGGTACTCACTAGATAATGGAGTGATCCGTTACAAGAATCGTATTTGGGTGGGTCACAATCTTCTGGCTCAACAACACATACTGCAGTCCCTACATGCCAGTGCGCTGGGCGGGCACTCCCGGGTATTGGCCACATACCAACGCGTGAAGAAGTTATTTGCATGGCCAAAATTGAAGCAGTCAGTTACTACCTTTGTGCAAAGTTGTGACACATGCCAGCGGGCTAAGACAGAGCACTGCCGCAAGCCAGGCCTTCTTCAGATACATGAGATTCCTCCTCACCCTTGGCACACGATCAGTTGGGATTTCATTGAGGGTCTGCCATCTTCACAGGGTTATCAAGTCATCCTCGTGGTCATTGACAAGTTCACAAAATTTGCCCATTTTCTGCCCCTAAAACACCCATACACGGCGCTGCAAGTTGCTCAAGTATTCTTCGATCAAGTCTACCGACTTCACGGTATGCCTACTCGCATCATCTCTGACCGTGACCCGGTGTTCACCAGTTTGTTTTGGCAAGAACTATTCAGACTGTCTGACATGATCCTGAATATGAGCTCGGCCCGACACCCGGAGACTGACGGCCAGACTGAATGGTTGAACCAGTGCTTGGAGGCCTTCCTGCACTGCTCCACGCATGACGCGCCAGCCAAGTGGGCAAAATGGATCTCACTGGCAGAACATTGGTATAATACCACCTATCATACTTCAGCCGGCATCACTCCATTCGAAGCTTTGTACGGTTACCAACCTCGTTCGTTTGGTATCACTACACCAGCCACGAGTGGCGATCTGCAAGAGCTGATCAACGAGCGTGCCTCCATGACTGAGCTTCTCCGGCAACACTTACAATGAGCTCAGCATCGCATGAAGGCACAGGCTGATAAAAGCCGGAGCGAGCGCTCTTTCAAGGTGGGCGACCAAGTTTTCAAGGTGGGCGACGAGGAGCAAGCTGTCCAACGCGGAGAAGCAACCAGGCAGGAGGAAGATAAGAGGTGAGAGAACAGAAGAGAGAGTGGTCGAGCAACAGAACACTTTTCCCCTTAGGCATTTCTTCTCCCAGTTCCTCTTGTATCCTGATTATGATCTGTAATAGAGGAAGAACCCTAGCAGGATCATAACAGAGGATGTCGAGGCCCTCCCGCTCGCCGCTGGTGCCGCCGCTGCTGAACGAACTGAGACGCGACTGATGTCGTTGCTAGATTTTTGTCACCATCGAAGTGGAGATGTTCCTCGGAGCGCCACCAGTTCGTCGAAGGCCAACACCACCAGATCTGGAGGAGGAAGAGCGCCGTCGGAGGATCCAGTGAAGGAGGGACGGGGTCATTGGATTTTGTGGACATGGCCGCTGGTGTGGAGGTGTTCCTGGGAGACAGAGGAGGAAGGGATAAGGCTCTGGCGGCGGATGCGTGCACGATGTCGCTAAGGTAGGGTTTCTCGGTCTACTCGACAGATATATAGATAGCGTACTGGGCCTCTGGGCAGAATGTGTTCGACCACAAAAAAAAAATTGACTGAGCACTGCATGTATTCATCCGCAAGAGTATCAGGTGACATGGATGTATTTCCTAAAAGAAAAGGTGACGTGGATGTACATACTTGTATACATGGTGTGGATGGATATACACATGCACACACACATACACACACACACACTTGTATCATTTTTTCAGCGAGCCTACACATGTATACATGGTGTGCACGCTTGAAGAGATTTATACGCATACTTCTGCTTACATTTGACTACGTTTTTTCTTGAACGGTACATTTGAATATTTAAGTAACCAATAAGGCAAGCAAACTTTTCCAAAAAAACAAGCTAATTAACTCAAACAAATTATCTCAAAAAACATTCACCAAATGAATATCTCAATAGAAACTTAAAAATAAGGGTACATGATCATAGTCGTCATCGATGCACGGTTTTAACCACCATGTATGTACTTTCATTTCTGGCTTAGAGAGAGAAGGGTTGGATCATATCGCCAGATATGTGGACGGACGGATGCATGACATGTCATCAATTCATGTCTTCTATCACTTCACCAATAAGAATCCAGCACACACATATGTGTTTTCTTGCCATTGGCTTTCCTCAAGAGTGTTATAAAAACGTTTTTTAAATGTTCTAAAAAAATTACCACACCATACTTAGGTCATATCATGACACCATGCCAAGTTTCATATTTTTCAAACGTTATTAAAATTCTCTAGAATTAAAATACTAAGGAACTCTATATTTATGGTTGACTCTTGCCACATAAAACTTTAAAAAAATATATTCATTTCTTGTACGAGGGATACAAATACACTCAAGATCCTAAATATGATTTTTCAAACCATTTATGTGCACCGTTTCATGTACTTGTAGTCCAAATTGAATTATATTCATTAAATGCTTATAAATGTAATTAATGATTCAAATATAGCAAATGAGCTCTGAATAGTGGCAAATTTTAATATGGAGGATTGTCTAGTGTATCTTAAGTGTAGAAAAAATTTCAAGATAAAATTACAAAGAAAATGTCTATTCGCCTCAAACTTGATGTGTTCACTCTCGAAAACCAATATTCTTCGTCAAAGATAGTTCGATTTCTAAGGATTGTATATCAAAAAAGTTGTGAAATGCCCTCAAATTTTTACCACAGTAAATTGGGGTCATATCATGACACCATGACAAGTTTCATATTTTTCATACTTCATAAATTTTTTGTAGAATTAAAATACCAAGAAACTCCATGTTTGTGGTTGACTCTTGCCACATATATAGATCTTTAAAATTAATATCAATTTCTTGTATGAGGGGTACAAATATACTCAAGACCCTAAATATGTTTTTTCAAACCATTTGTGTGCTCTATTTCATGTACTCATAGTTCAAATTTGAATTATACTCATTAAATGCTTAGAAAATGCAGTTCATGTCTCAAATATAGCAAATGAGCTCTGCAAAGTGCCAAGATGATTATATGGTGTATCTTAAGTGCAGAAAAAATTCACGATCAAACGATGAAGAAATATCAATTCCCTCAAACTTGGTGCATTCACTCTTGAAATACTACAGGAATCAGGTTCTTTGCCATCTGCCATGGCAGACGGCAAAGGACCACTTCACAAATGGCAAAGGTCTTTGCCATCAGCCGGCTGACGGCAAAAGTTTCGGCAATGCTAGCGCCGGCAATGCGGCTGTTTGCCATCTGCCATGACACAGCGGATGGCAAAGAATCTTTGCCATCAGCTGGCTGATGGCAAAGGACGCTGACGGCAACGTATGGCTGTTAGCCCCGTTAGGTGGCTAACGGCATACTTTGCCATCCATGTCCTTTGCCATCAGCCTGCCCGAGACCTTTGCCATCTGCCTACCGCAAGCCCTTTGCCATCAGCCTGGCCCACAACCCTTTGCCATCTGCCTGGCCCCCAAGCCCTTTGCCATCTGCCAGCAGATGGCAAAGTGACCAAATGGTTCAGCCCCGTTTCTCCCAGGTCGCACAGGATGCTGCCACGTGGCTTCTTTGCCATCTGCTGGCTGATGGCAAAGAGCTTTGCCATCCGCTGGCAGATGGCAAAGAGCCTGTATTGCCCCTTTTTTGTTTGTTTCTTTTATTTCCCTGCATTTTCACAGCACATATATATATAGTTTCAGACATCTTCAGCACATATATTTCCAACATCATCGTGAAAATATTTAACAAGCTAGAGAACACATAGGCTAGCACAATACATAGTTTCGCATAGTTCATCCATATATACATACATAAGTTTCACATTGTTCGTCAATACAAATAAAAAAAGAACACTAGCAGTCCATCAATCCCAGCTTCCATGAAGTGAATCAAATCTGCAAAAATGAGAGTAATTAAGAAGACTAAAAGAAGAAGAAGAAGTAGGAAAAGAAGAAGTAGAAGAATAAGAAGAAGACTAAAAGAAGAAGAAGAAGTAGAAGAAGAAGAAGTAGAAGAAGAAGAAGAAGACTAGAAGAAGAAGAAGAAGACTAGAAGAAGGAGTAGAAGATGGAGAAAAAGAAAGAAGAGAAAAAGGAAGAATAAGAATATATTTCCTTCTTCTTCTCTCTTCTATCTTTTTATCCTTTTCCTTCTCATTCTTCTTATTTTATTATTTCTTCTTCTATTCTTTGTTTTTCTCCTCTTCCTTGTTTTTCTTCTTCTTATTCCTTATTTGTGTCATTTTAGAGCTAACTTAGGTAATATGCCATTTTTGAGCTAACTAAGCTTATTATGTCAATTTGGAGGAAAACAAGCTAAGTATATGACATTTATGAGCTAACCAAGGTTATTATGCTATTTTTTACCTAACTAAGCTAATTATGTCATAAATGAAGTAAATAAGCTAATTATGTCATTTTGCAGGATAATTAGCTAAGTATGTCTTTCTTTGGGAAAATGAGCCATGTAAGTGGCATATTAGGGCTAACTAGCACGTACGAAGATAAGTATGTATTTGTTAAGCAAAACACTAGAGAGAACTTACCGTCCTCGTCATCACGGAGGTGAAGCACCGGGGTTGCTCGGGCCGATTTCACCGTCAGAAGGATGCCCTGGAGAAGGGTTGTGCGATGCGGCTCGGGAGTTATGCTGCACCAAAGATCATTTGCAATGTCTGATTAGCATGATGACACTCAAATCTTAAGACTAGTAACTAATGACCATTCAAATGAAACTCACCGTTCCCGCCGCGGTAATGACTGGCATCGATGGAGGGGTCTGACCGGTCTTCTCGCACATAGACTGCACATTTGGTTTTGACAAGTCAGTCATATTAGTTAGTAATGAAACGAACATTACATGCATGATTTGGGTAATATGAAGAAGATACTTACCACGAAGAGCTCGAAAATGGCCCGGTGAGACGCCTCGTTCCGTTCCCTCTGCTCCTCCAACAACCGAGCCATCTTCTGCTCCGTGGCTAGTTGCTGCTCCGCCGCCAACCAGTCCCTCTCCTCCAGAAGCGCCTGGGTTTTCGCCCACTCGCTCTGAATAGCAGCCTTTAACAGCACTCCTCATTAGCATTGTAGTCATCGATGGCCACACACACAATGTAATGAAGGGAAGATAGCTGAGTCCATATAACTAACCTCGATGGCGAGATCGACTGGCCGTGGACGAGGCCTTATCTCAGGACAGGAGCTCGTTTGACGCTCCTTGATCTCCCGGAGTGTGAGAGGACAACGTATCAGTCTATCTCCAATGGCTAGCGAGCCATGGGACCTCCCGTCACCAGATATCATCACCAGCTCTGGATCGAAAGGTTGCCGGCTCGGGTTAAAGTCCTCCCCTTTCCTTGCCTTCCCCTCCTTGTTGTACCTCACGAGCTTGTTGTGGGAGGAGATGTTGGTGAAGTTTTTCGGATGATCGAGGTCAGACTCAGAGAATGCCTTGGCCTTCTTGTACGAGGCAGTATGGGCCATGGCATAGAGGTCGTACACCTCTGGCACCTCCGTTTTATTGTGCTTCGCCTAGAAAAGAGGAACAAAGTATTAGTAAAGGGCTCAATCTAGCATGAAGAATGAATTGCATGAAAAATGAAACAAAGCACACACCCAGTTACGCCTGAACTGAAATAAGCTGGCGTTGCCTTGATGGTGTGGCACACCAACCATTTGGGCACGCCGGTCCTTCGCATTGTCGTGGATGGCTCGCCAATGGCCTGTGCACCACTCATCCACCAAGGCCTCCCAACAATCCATCTTATCCGCACACCATCTCGGGGGCACCTAAGTTAGTAAAGAGAAATTTGAGCGCTACGCCTACGAATCAAATCAAGAAAACTAAGTACAAGGCCTTAAGAATAGGTAATTACCTTCATGTATTGATGCTTCTTCAGATACTTATCATGGCACGACGTCTTGTCCTTCCTAATACCACGCGTGGCGTAGTAGTCTCGAACAGCCTGCACCCGAACCTCATGGCATAAGTTCGGTAATAGGCGCTTGCACTCGGCATCGATAACAGTTGCAGCGGCCTCCTCGTATCCCTCCTCACACCTGTAGAAGGTCTGCAATCAAACGAGACAACACTTAGTAGTACAATAACTAGCTATTTTTAATTTTTAATTGCGTAAAGGAGAAAATACCCAAAATCTATTGATCACCATGTCGGCCCTCGTGTGGCACAAGACATCGTTGATCACCTCCCCCGGCGGGGCCTGGGCAGCCTTGTAGTGGTCCCAGCTCAATCCTAACTCTGGAAGCTGTCCCTCACCGGGCAACTTGACAAACCCCGGGAAATTTTGCCGGCAAAGCACACCAAGGACGGTGTTGGGCCTGCGGACTCCATCGGCGTGATGCCAACCCCTGCAGTATGACAAGGCCAATGCATTAGATATTTGAAGAAATGTGAAGGCAAAAGGTACAAAAAGAGTAAATGCAGTTACATCTCCCCATTAGGCCTAATCATCGGCCTCTGATCGCGGGTCCCCGGCAGGGGCGGGAGCCGTGTACCACCACGCTAGTACACTTTCACCCCCTCAACCACCTCGCCCCCACTATCAGTAGACTCAGCCACGCCACCATCAACATGGCCACCCGGCCCCTCAGACAGATCTGGCCAGGTATCCCATCCGGACGTCTCCTGGGAAGTAGCCCCTGTATCTGGAGTCTCGTGGGCCGAAGCCTCTGGGAACGGAGTCGCGTGGGACGTAGCCCCTAGGACCGGAGTCGCCTGGGACGTAGCCCCTGGGACTGGAGTCTCATGGGCCGAACACCAGTCGACCCGAGGCTCGTGGTCCGGAGTCCCCGTAGCCTCCACCTCAGACGGGTCCACCCTAGCAGTCCTGTGCTCAGGTGAATGAGCTGGGGGTGGCGGCGAGGAAGGCGTATCAGTCCGCCTACCTCTCCCGCGGCCACGTCCCGTACCTCTCTTCTTCCCTCCCCGACCTCCTCTCCCAGTGGCCGACAACGTCGCCGACGAAGAAGAGCCCGCCGGTGTCCCAATAATGTCTATCAAAGCTCTCCGGAGAGATAGGGGTGGAATGGAAGTACCCCTCGCGCGGGTCGTCACCCCCTCTGGACCTGCGCCCACCATCTTTCAACACCTGCCATGACAAAGAGTAAACGAAATTAGTACAACATTAAAAAAATGAATACCTGACATGAATAATAATATGTACATAATTATAGTTGAGATGCATACGAACTAATAATAGTCTGGATCGTCGTCATCAATAAATGCATCATCATCATCACTATCACGCGTGTCGTCATGAATCTCGTGCTCATCGCGTTCGGCGGCATCAACATGTGGAAGGCCTTTCTGCAATCGGTCAAGCATTGACAGGTCATCCGCAACAGTAACCTCTTCTTCTTCTTCTGACTCTTCTTGTTCCGGCTCGGAGTTGAAGTCGGATTCACTGTCGATGTCTACTTCCATGTTCTGGGGTAAAGTAGAGCGGTTCTTGAAACGTTTTTTGGAAAGACGTGTTTCTTGGAAGAATTCTCCTTCATATGTCTCTGGGTTAATGTGAGGTTCATAATCCTCTTCATTGGGGGGAGTTGGTCTAGCATGTGGCGGCACTTCATATACGACATCCCAACCATTCAGATTTTATCAGTTTGTCAGGCCCACGGTAGATAGAAAACTTGGGTCGCCTGTTGAGCCGTAATATAAACATCGGGAACATCTAAATGGGTGCTTTGATTGATTTCTACTAGCCCTATATGTTCATGAGTCCTTCTAGTCTCCTTCGGCTGGAACCAATAACATTTGAAGACTACGACGTTCGGTGGATTTTCACCATAGAATAGAAGTTCATAAATTGCTTCAATTCTTCCATAATACTCGGTACCTCCTTCGCCGATAGAAGAGACACCACAATTTGTAGTTTTTCGGTCGGCCATAGATTGCTCTTTGCCAAAGGTACGAAAGCGATACCCGTTGATGGTGTATTTCTCAAATGAGCGGACCTTATAGTCAAAACCATTAGCGGCTTGTCTCAATTCGGCGTCCATAGGCTCTGAATTAGCCTATAAGTTTAATATGAAATGATAATTGTATTAGCCGCAAATTAGACCAAGAAATGAAATGGTCTACTAATGGTAATTACCGTTTGTTTGAACCAAGAGATGAAACCGGGATAGCCGCCTCCGTGCTTTGCCAGAAGCTCATACTCTTCGATGGAATCTTTTTGGATCACCGCTCCATCCGAGAATTTGGTGACGTATCGACTGTATCAAATATCCGGAAATAAGAGCAGTTCAAAGGAATTAGAAGTTGCGAAACAATGTACCGATAACTTACTCGATATACGGCCGCACTTCTGCTAGGTTGTTGAAGATATACAACGAAATTGTCCGCCATTCTTTGACATCCAACACTAATGGTTTCCAAGCACCGGCTGGTGCGAGCTTCCCTTTGAATAGGCTGAGGTTGGATCCACCTTTTCGAAGGTCTTCAGCATTATACCGAGGCTTCGGATTATGCAAATGACGATTTTTGGCTTCGTAGTGTGCTGTCACGAAGTTTGCCACCTCCTCAGTAATGAATGCCTTGGCCATCAATGCTTCAATTCTACGTTTATTTTTACATTTTGCTCGAAGCGTCTTCTGCATCCTCTCAGTTCCATAGCACCAACGATTTTGCACGGCCCCCCCCAATCGTGCCTCGGTCGGGAGATGTAAAATCAAATGCTGCATTAGATTAAAGAAGCCCGGTGGAAAGATTGTCTCTAACTTGCAGAGCAACTCCGGCGCCAACTTTTCCATGTCATCTAGCACGTCAGGCGATATTTCTTTCGCACAAAGAACACGGAAGAAATAGCTCAGCTCTGCCAGCACTAGCCATTCAGCCTCAGGGATAAAGCCACGCAACATCACCGGCATTACCCGCTCAAGCCATATGTGCCAATCATGACTCTTGAGACCAAATATTTTCAATTTTTCAAGACTCGCTCCCCTCTTTAGATTCGCTGCATACCCATCGGGAAACATCAAGTCAATTTTCACCCACAAGAGAATTTCCCTCATAGCTCCCCTTGAAAGATTGAACCAGGCCTTTGGCTTCGACCAGTTCTTCTTTCCTTTCGGTTGTCGCATGTTCTGTGATGGTCTATCACATAGAGTCTGTTGATCGACTCTAGCCTTAGGATTATCCTTTGACTTCCCCTCTATGCCGAACAATGTACCAAAAATGGCCTCTCCGATATTCTTTTCAGTGTGCATCATGTCGATGTTGTGTGGAAGAAGGAGGTCTTTGAAGTAAGGCAGATCCCAAAAGCATGTCTTGTGAGTCCAGCCGTGTACCGAAATATACCCCTTGAAATAACCTAGACGCTCTGGATCAGGCTCGAGAGCGTTTAACTGATCCAGGATCTGTTGGCTTGTCAACGCAGGTGGTGCAGAGTTTTTGACAACTGTACCTTTGATGAAGTTCTTCTTGTCTTTTCTGAACTCATGGCGAGGATCCAGGAACTGCCTATGCAAGTCGAAGCAACAATACTTCCGACCCGCCTGCAGCCAATGAAACTGAAGAGCTGCCTTGCATGTGGGGCACGGGAACCTTCCATGCGTACTCCAGCCAGCGAATAGCGCATACGCCGGCAAGTCATGCATCGAGTACATGTACCAGACATGCATTTTGAAGTTTTCTTTTCTAGCGGCGTCGTATGTCTTGAACCCATTATCCCAAGCTTCTTGCAATTCATCCTTAAGCGGCTGCATGTACACATTCATATTCTTCCCCGGATAGTTGGGCCCTGGAATTATCAACGTCAGGAAAATGTTCTTTCTTCTCATAATCTCTCCGGGGGGGAGATTGAGTGGAATGACAAATACAGGCCAACAACTGTATTGGGTTGTCGTCATACCAAACACATTGAACCCATCCGTGCTGATGGCGACTCGAGGATGCCTTGGATCTGCCGCTTTATCCTCATGTAATGCATCGAAGTGCTTCCACGCAAAAGCATCTGATGTGTGTACCAACATCTGATTCCCATCTGCATCTACTTCGGTTCTTTTGCGCAATTTGTGCCATGTCATTTGTCTGGCCGTCTCTTCGACCATGAAAAGACGTTGAAGTCTTGGTATGATTGGCATGTACCGAAGAACATTAACTGGGATTTTGGTCTGCCTTTTCTCACCCATACCGTTGTCTACCACAACATACCTAGAAGACTTGCAAATAGGACAATAGTTCAAGCCCGCATACTCAAGCCTAAATAAGGCACATCCGTTCTCACAGGCATCTATCTTCTCATAGGGCATCTTCAGTGCACGGAGGATTTTGTCCGACTGGTACAGGTTTGCAGGCATGACATGGCCTTTGGGTAGAAAGCGTCCAAATAGTGTCATCATCGCGTCGTAGCATTCTCTGCCCAAGTTGAACTGAGCCTTCAAAGCCATTACTTGCGCGATGGCATCCAACTGACAAAGCTCAGTGTGCTCGTGGAGAGGACGTTTTGAAGACTCCAACATTTCATAGAAGGCCTTTGCAGATTCCTCCATCTCATCGTCCGAATCCCGAGCATCATCAAAGTCTTGTACCATGTCTTCGATCCCGGTACCATGCTCGTCGGTGCGACGACGAACCACCTCAGCTCTGGTACGTTGGGCAGACTCACCATGAAATGTCCACACCGTATAATCAGGCGTAAAACCCATCCTCTGCAGGTGTTTACCCATTTCATTCTCTGTTTGCTGTTTAAAGTTGTCGCACCCAGGACAGGGGCACCAGTTTTTTCTCTGGCCATTTGCAAATGCGGCTTTCACAAACACCTTGGTTTTTGTTAACCATCCATTGGTCATGTCTTTCTGACTAGTGTGACCGGTGTACATCCACGCACGATCACTCATCTTGCCTACCTATTAAACACACACAAAATATATATATTCATCGGTTAATCAAGTTTGTCAGTTTAATTACGTCCATGCAACCTACACGCTAATAGGTAAAGATAGGTCCTAATCCCACCCGAGTACGTGTAGATTGGGTTCGCTCCACGTGCTCTACTCCGGCCCGAGGCAAAATTTCGGCAGCACCTCCCCGCTGTTCTCCAGATACACGTCTCGGCAACAAGCAGAGAGAATGTGTACCCGGAGAACAACGGGGTGGCGCTGACGAAATTTTGTCTCGAACTGAAGTAGAGCACGCGAAACGAAACCCAATCTACACGTACTCGGGCTGTCCATGGATAACGTGGACAATTCGAAAGGATGACGGTTATAAATATGCAACGACATGCATATTTATAAATGTCGCCCTTTCGAACGGGAGACGCCTAGGTTACGAGACTTGACATGAAAGTAAAATCTAGTGGCATCGGCACGACGACCGGAACAAAGCAAATAGGGGAGGGGAGGAGATGATAGTCGAGCTCACCCCTAGACCGTAGAGGCGGTAGTCGAACGACGAGGGCAACAACAACGGGACCGATGGTGCTCCTCGAGATGAAGAGAATATCCCTGCACATGAAAAGCACCGGCACAACCAACATAAGCACTCACATAACAATCTAATAAACAACATCATCTCGCAGTTCAACAACATCTAACCTATAGAAAATAAGCAAGAAAGAAAGAACCCAAAAAATAATATGTTTTGTGTTTGTGTGGCCTTTGTTTGCCATGCGCCTCCAAGTAATGGGAACTACTAGTAATAGGAGGTTCCTGTTTCTTGTGTGTTGAGTTGTTCTTTAGATGAAATCATTTTAGTCTCACTATTTGGGAAATAAATCGACTTTCTTTGTAGTTGTATAAACAGTTTGGCAAAATAAAAACTCCCGCTGACTATAGGTGAAAAACAAACTCATAATTTAAAAATTATGAAACTTTTTTGGAAATAAATTTGACTTTCTTTCCTAGTTGTATAAATAGATTGGCGAAATAAGAACTCCCTTTGAATTTTGTGCAATAAAATAAAATGATGATTCGGAAAGGAGTAAAAAATCTGAAACTATTTTTTGGGTATCAGATGCATGTACACCCGAGAGTTAAAAGGTACTGTTGCATTTTGAGAAATGATTGGGTCAAAATATGTTGTTACAGCAACTAGAGTTGTCTGAATAATTATTATTTCAGAGTAAAACATGGAAAATTCTCCCATGGAAAATTCTCCAGGAAGCTTTTTATAAGAGTCTGCCATGGAAAACACTGTCAAAATATGCTGTCTCTCGATACAGAAGTACTATTTCTATTCTACCAACAAAGAAAGGCTCTTTGACGATGGACTCGCTTGCCTCAAAGAATGTACCACTGCACGTACAAGTACGTACATGCCTCCCTTGGGCCATGCACCTTTGATCAGTAGTCAAACAAGCAATTCTTGTGTGATAATCAGTAGTCAAACAAATGGTCTCTCACGCCTTCCCAACCTAACACCACGGACAACCAGGCAAACTGCATACGGTGCTTCATCTCCTTCCGTGCACTGATCTGAATGACTGAATCCATGCTGATAAAATATACTGTATGTACCCCTACTTAGATAGTAGATTAACACATGCACCAAGGTAGGCAAGGTAGGAGTACGTATAGTCAAAAATCTTGACCGTTCTTCAGTTTCAGTTACACACTGTGGAAATTAAACCACTCTAGCTACAACATCGATCGTCTCCAAATACATATCCCTGGGTACTAAACGGGCGTTTTTATGGTAAAGCGACACGCGAATCTTGCTGCATAATTTCGTCTTACATGGCCAAATGAAAGTCTTTGGAACATCATTAGCAAAACCACTTCCTAACTGAACATATTGTTCTATCTGAACCTTAACAACCTTTCATCCTAGCTACACAAAAAAGGAACAAAGAATGACAGATTTGTTCATAGCACAAAGTTGTCTTTTTATCTCTCTTTATCTACATTTGTAAGCCACAAAGGCATTTACACAAACCTCTGCACCGGCCGGGCGGACGGGGGCGGGGCTCTGGGTAGAGGGGCACGGGCGGCCTGGATCCGGAGCGGCGACCGACGGGGACGACCGACGGGGACGGGAACGGGCGCGGGCGGCTGGCGGCGACCGACGGGGAGGCGACCGGCGGGGAGGCACGAACCGTCGGTCTCCTCTCTCGCGGTGGGGCGGGAACGGAGCGGGGAGGGGGCGGCGTGGTGGTGGCCGGCGCAGGGAGGGGGGGGGGGAGTTGCGGGGAGGGGCCGGGCGGCGCGGTGGTGGTGGTGTGCGGGCGGCGCGGGGAGGGGAGAGATGGGAGAGATCGTGGGGAGGGGGTGGCACGGTGGTGGCCGGCGGGGAGGGGGCGGCGCGGTGGTGGCCGGCGCAGGGAGAGGGGGAGCCGCAGGGGAGGGGCCGGGCGGCGCGGTGGTGGTGGTGTGCGGGCGGCGCGGGGAGGGGGAGATGGGGGAGATCGTGGGGAGGGGCGGCGCGGTGGTGGCCGGCGGGGAGGGGGCGGCGCGGTGGTGGCCGGCGCAGGGAGGGGGGAGCCGCGGGGAGGGGCCGGGCGGCGCGGGGGTGGTGGTGTGCGGGCGGCGCGGGAGGGGGGGGAGATGGCCGAGTGGGGAAGAGAGAGAGAGAGAGGTGGGGAGTGGGGGAGAAAGAGAGTTTTTTTTTGAGGGACACTACTGGAGGGGGCCTGTGACCGTTAAGTGTCCATCCCCTTTGCCAAAGAGGTGGAGGCAGATGGCAAAGAGGTGGAGGCAGATGGCAAAGATGCAGCTGACGGCAACCATGCCATCCACGGTGCAATGGGGTCCGCCTGGTCTCTTTGCCATCTGCCTGGCGTATCTTTGCCGTCTGCCAGCGGACGGCAAAGAACACACTGATGGCAAACAGAATCTTTGCCATCAGTGCGTTCTTTGCCGTCTGTTTTTTGGCAGCTGACGGCAAAGAGTTTCTTTGCCATCAGCCAGCAGACGGCAACGATCAGGCGGATGGGAAATTCTCTGATTCCAGTAGTGAAACCACGATTCCTCATCGGAGATGGTTCGATTTATAAAGAGTGTATATCAAAAAAGTTGCGAAACATTCTCAATTTTTTACCACAACATATTGAGGTCATATCATGACACCATGCCAAGTTTTATATTTTTGAGACTTCATTTAAATTTTCTAGAATTAAAATACCAAGAAACATCATGTTTGTGGTCTTTCCACATAGATCTTTAAAATTTATATTCTTTTCTTGTACGAGGGATATAAATATACTCACACTACTGCAGGAAGGTCCTAAGACGACACATCAATCAGAGACCCTTCGACCAAACTGTGTGCGATCCATCAATCGCAAACTGTATAGTTCTAGCTCCGTCGCCAATAACGAGAACTGTGTGCGATGGCGGATCCATCAAATACAATTTAGAAAATACTTACGTGTGCGATACGTGGCATACCGTTTTTTCTTATGAATTGTTTGCGATTAGCCAAGATAACACAAATGGTTAACAAAATACATATGTGTGCGAAGTACGGCATACAGTTAACTGAGATAAACTGTTTGCGCTGATCCAACGGAACACAAACGAGTTAGCATATTCCCAGCAATCAGTCCATTCATTAGAATGTGTGCAAAGACCAATAATAACCCAAACGATTCATCCTGACAAGTTGTGCGTGTTGTGGGCAGATGGTTGCTGCTAAACAATTGTATGAGATGTGATTTGCTCTGTTTGCACAACATCTATGCTCTGTCTATAGAAAACCAACATTGTTGCATAACCAACTTGAACATCCAATTACATAAGTGACTACACAACACATGTACATTCCTCAATATAAATGTAACGCCCAAGATGCGATCCTATCCCTATTTTAGCTCGAGGGACTTGACAGGGATAGAAGCGCATCTCATCGTTTCGCAAGAATGGATATCACTATAAGTACATGTAAAGAAGAGATGAGTATACAGAATTGGCTTACACTCACCACAAGCTAAATCAAGGTCACATCAATACAACATGTTCAAACATCATACATAAGAGCAGGGTCTGACTACGGACGAAATCAAACGATAAAACGACATTCATCCTTGCTATCCCAGGCTGCCGGCCTGGAACCCATCCTATGATCGATGAAGAAGAAGAAGAACTCCAATACAAACAAGCGTCGCTCTCACGTCAAAGCATCGCATTACCTGTACCTGCAACTGTTGTTGTAGTAATCTGTGAGCCACAGGGACTCAGCAATCTCATTTCCAAGGGTATCAAGACTATTAAAGCTTAATGGGCGAGATATGGTTAAGTGGTGAGGCTGCGGCAAGCACTAAGCATTTATTTGAGTGGCTAACTTACGAGTACAAGATTAAGGGGGGGGGGTGATCGTCGCATAAACGGACGTGAACTAGTAATGATCACTAAGTGATCCTAATCACCTACCTACGAGTCAAACATAACCCCACCGTGTTCTCTCTCGGTTCAGAAATTCACGAGAAGAGACAATCACGGTTACGCACACATTTGATGTATTTTATTAGAGTTTACTTCAAGTTCTCTATGACCGGATGTTAAACAAATTTTCAAGTTGCCACATAACTGCGGGCACGGCTTCTCGAAAAGATTTACCCTGCAGGGGTGCTCCAACTCATCCATCACAAACTAACCACAAGCTGCGTTGGAATTCCTTAACCGCGGGATAAACCCGTAGTATTTGCGGAATTCTGATGGAAAATCTCAACCTCGAGATAGCTCGAAGTGTCCTCGAAATCCCGCGCACAAGACGTTCGAGAAAGGTAAAACGAATCCAGCAAGGCCGCCCGACGTGTCGACGAACCCGATAGGAGCCGCGTATCTCGTTCTCAGGACACGCCGTATAAGCGAAGCGTACGGTGGCCTGATAGACATCTCCCAAGTTGCCCTGGGTTGGCCCCGCACGGTGCTCTAGTTTGTACCAACACTCATGAGGAGCACTGGCCCGGGTTGTTGATTAAAGATCCTCGGGTTAATTACTCCCTATGCAGGTTTATTAGTTATTAGGCAAATGTAGTACCAAAGTTGGGCCTTGCCAGAAGAGTTTTATCACAAAACAAAAATCAAGGGGGTCCCCATAACAACCCCGAGCATGTTAGGAGCGCTCAATATGGAACATAACACCGGTACACAAGTAACTAGGGCGGCAAAAGTGGAACAAAACACCGAGCAAAAGGCCAAGCCTTCCACCTTTTACCAAGTATATATGTGCATTAAATTAAATATCAATAATATTGTGATATCTCAAAAACATCCATGTTGGCACATGGAACAATTTGCACCTGCAACTAGCAACGCTATAAGAAGGTCTGAGCAAGCGGTAACATAGCCAAACAATGGTTTGCTGGGATGTGGAGGGTTAGAGGCTTATCATGGCATTTTGGGAGGCTTGATAAACAAGTGGTAGGTAGCGAGACATATCAATAGAAACGAGACAATTAGCATGGCAATGATAGTAGTGGTATCCAGGGAAATGGTCATCTTGCCTGAGATCCCGCTTGGAAGAAGAACGAATCCGTGAAGAAGACAATCCGACGTAGTTGTGACGCCCCCAATTTCGACCGTACGCTAATCAAACACGCAATGCGTACGACCAAGATTAGGGACTCACTGATCGATATCACAACACAACACTAGACACAAGTTAAAGTCATACAACTTCATATTACAAGCCAGGGGCCTCGAGGGCTCGAATACAAAGCTCGACAAGCATGAGTCAGCGGAAGCAAATAATATTTGAGTACAGACATAAGTTAAACAAGTTCTGCCTTAAGAACGCTAGCACAAACATAAGCAGCGGATCGAAAGAGGCGAGGCCTCCTGCCTGGGAGCCAACCTAACTACTCCTGAGCGTCGGCACTCTCCACGTAGTAGTAGGCTCCAGCGGTGGTGTAGTAGTCGTCTCCGGCGTACTCCATCTCCTGGGCTCCGTCATCTGAACGCGGTAATCGTATCTAGGGGGAAAGAGAATGCAAAGCAGCAGTGAGTACTCATCCAAAGTACTCGCAAGACTGACATCAGAACTATGCTAAGTATGCATCAGTATCAAGGAATGGGGGTTATATCTGGACTGACTGCAGAAAGCAAGATTAGGGGGAAGGCCTAGTCCTATCGAAGACTAGCATCTTCAGCATCTTGCAGCATTAGAAGAGAGTAGACTGGTATCTCATATATATAGTCATATTATTGTAGCAATTTTATTTAGTAACCATGCCCAGAGATTCTTCCTCGACTCCCTGCGAGGAAGCAATCCCGGAGCCAACATCCATTTCAATTTTAAGTCACAATTATAGTTGTAGTAGGTCAAAGTACAACTCCAAGTCGTCCTGTTACCGTGGACACGGCTATTCGAATAGATGAATTCATCCCTGCAGGGGTGCACCGCATTTCCAACACGCTTGATCACCTCCGGCCGGACACACTTTCCTGGGTCATGCCCGGCCTCGGGATATCAACACGTCGTCGCCCCACCTAGGCTCAACAGAGAGGCCAGCACGCCGGTCTAAATCCTAAGCACACAGGGGTCATGGGCCCACTTGCCCTACGGCTCCTGCACGATGCGAACGCGGCCGAGGTCAGCCCTAGCACACTCTAGTCCAAGAGATGTACCATCCAGGCCACTCGGGCGCGCGCCGCTCCATTGCTGACGTCCAAAGAGCTTCGGCTGATACAACGACGCTGAGTACCCATAACTTCTCCCACGTGAAGGTTTGGTGCATAAAAAGGTCAACGACCAACTCAGATCAAATACCCAACCCATTAGCATTTTATTAATGCGGGGCAAGCGCGACCCATAAAGTGCGGTCCCGTCGCCCCGTCTCGAGGATGTGTGGCAAGGGCCTCTCCTGCCCGTCCACGCCTCATCATCATCAAACCGTGGGTACCCCTTAGGGCCGACCATCACCAACATGTTTCTGTAACCAGGTCATAGTAACTGTGTGTATAAAACATCAAGACGGAACCTGAGGAATCACCCTCAAAGGGTCCTGCTTGATGAAACCGTCAAGGTGGACTTAGAGGAATCACCCTCGAGGGTCCCACACTTGAGGGGTTGCACGACAGAGTCATCGTCGGGAGTGGTGAAGGAGGAATCACCCTCGATAACCACGACCGACTAGCTGCACCACAGAGTTAGCATCATGAGTACTTCACGAGGTGTCACCCTCGGTACTCGATAGCAACTCTGTAGAGTCGTACAACTAAGGGGTGTGCGGTGATGTGAGGGGCCTGGCTTGTCGGTCGGTTGACCGAGTCTTCGAGTCGTCGAGTCGTCAATGAAGAAGCAGGGGCAACTGGGACTAAGGGGGGTCACAGGGGATTCATTGATCAACCTATACTAAACAGTTGATATGATTGCAGGTATAGTAGCAGTTTATCAAAAGCAGGCTATGCATCAGAATAGGAGCTAACTAATATAGTAGCAAAATCTAATGCAAGAATAAGAGGGAAAGGAATAGGCGATATCGGAATGCTCAAGTGGGGTTGCTTGCCTTGCTACTCTGCGGCAAAGGCCTGATCGTCAACGGTGTAGTCGTACCCGGCAGCACCGTCAGTCTCGGGGTCTACCGGTAAGAAGAGGGGGGAGAAACAATAAATATAAAGCAGACAAATGCATCACGATGCATGACATGACAATATGCAGAGCTAGGCATACACTAACGCGGTATTACACGTCGCAGACGGGTCGGAAGAATATCTGACTATATTTTCCGGGTCTCGGGCTACTACCGGACGGACGAAATCGATGGAAAAGTTCCATGTTCGCGATGCTAGGAGCATGTGACAGACTAACGAACTGCGTATTCGGATTCGTAGAATTATTCTGAGCAACTTTCATGTTCAAAACTTTTTCATCCGGACTACGGTTTATTTTATATTAATTTTCAAAGATTAAACAATATTCTGAAATTCTTTTAATTAATAAATCCGAATTATCCAAAACAATAGTAATTATTGTTTAACTAATTAATTAATCCAATCTAATTAATTAATATTAATATTATTTATTATTTATTTACAAAAAATCATTTTTATTATTAAATTTTGTTTTAACAGGCGCGGGCCCCGTTTGTCATAGGGACAAACCTGCACATACATACATACATACACACGCACGCATGCACACCGGCGCGCGCACACGCACCCGCACCAGCCGCAACACGGCGCGGCGGCGCGGCGGCCGCCGGCGGTCACCGGGGGGGAGGGGGGAAACGAGGCGGGCGGGGCGGTCCATGTGTGCTCACCCACGGTGCCGGGGAACGGGGTTGGCGAGGCTCGACGGAGCCGGTCGGGGAGGAGGCGAGGACGACGGCGGCGGGTGCGGCAGGGCGGCGCGGACGGCGCGTCGTCGGGGGGAGGGGGGATCGGCAGGCGGGGCTGGCGCGGCCGGGTCTGGCCGGTCGGGGGGGGGGGGACGGGCGGGCGCGGGCACGGGGCTGCGCCGGGGCGTCGTCGGGGGGGGAGGGGGAACGGGGCCGGCTCGTCCGGTCCGGGCGAGCGGCGGCGGGGGGGGGGGGGGGGGGGGGGATCGGGACCGGGGGAGCTGGGGGCGCTAGGGTTGCCCCTGGCCCCCTTATAGCAGCCGGCCGGGCCGGTTGGGCCGGCCAGTTGGGCCGGCCGGTTTCGGCCCGGTTAGGCCTTTTTTTTCGTTTCTGTTTTTATTTTAGTTTCCCTTTAGTTTTAGTTGTAAAAAAATACAAAAGTAGTCCCTAATTTAATGTGAATAAATATGCTACTGCCCCATTAACTTTTGGGCATAAGAAAAATAGTTTAATATTTTATAATTTAGGAAAGGCATTTAAATAATTGTTTTAGTTGCCGTTTAATTTATTTTAGAGCATCTAAACATTTTATAAAAGTGTGGTTTCTTCACCAATATTAATCATGACTTATTTGCTACAACTGGAACATTTTAGTTTTGATATTTGAAAACTTTTATCGTTTGACTGTGATTTAAATTTGAATTTGAACGGGGTTTGAACCAATGCGAGTTTAACAATATTGATCGGGGTGATGTGGCAACATTAGCGTGGGATTACTGTAGCTTAATTACATACATTACTGTAGCACAAAACCAGGGCGTCACAATTCTCCCCTACTAAAAAGAATTCTCGTCCCGAGAATTAAGAAGTAGAAGGAAAGAGCCGGGGGTATTCTGCACGAAGATGATCTTCGCGTTCCCAAGTGGCTTCATCTTCAGAATGATTTGCCCACTGCACTTTGAAGAACTTGGTAACCTTCTGACGAGTCCAACGTTCAGTTTCATCGAGAATGCGGACTGGTTTCTCTTTGTAAGAAAGGTCTTGTTGCAGCTCAAGCATATCATGATCCACTGCTCGGATAGGATCCTTGAAGCAGCGACGAAGTTGTGACACATGGAACACATCGTGAACCTGAGAAAGGTTTGGCGGTAGTTCCAGTTGATATGCCACTTTACCACGCCTTTCGAGAATAGTGAAAGGACCAATATATCGAGGAGCCAGCTTGCCCTTGATCCCAAAATGGTGTGTACCTCTCATTGGCGTGACTCGAAGATAAGCCTTTTCGCCAGGTTGATAGACCATATCTTTGTGATGACGGTCATACTGACTCTTCTGACGAGACTGAGCAGCCTTCAGATTTGCATGAATAATGCGGACTTGGTCTTCGGCATGTTGGATAATATCCGGACCGATAAGTGTACGTTCCCCAGTTTCTGACCAATTCAGAGGAGTCCGACACTTACGTCCATATAACACTTCAAAGGGAGCCATCTTCAGACTAGCTTGATAGCTATTGTTGTAGGAGAACTCAGCATACGGGAGAGATTCCTCCCATTTCTTGCCGAAAAAAATGACACAAGCTCGAAGCATGTCTTCGAGAATCTGATTGACTCTTTCAACTTGTCCCTGGGATTGAGGGTGAAAAGCGGTGCTGAATGACAAATGAGTTCCCATAGCTTCCTTGAAACTTGCCCAGAATCTTGAAGTGAATAAACTGCCACGGTCCGAACTAATCACCAGTGGAATACCGTGGAGTGAAACAACTCTAGACATGTAAAGATCTGCTAGCTGACTAGCAGTAATAGTTTCCTTGACAACCAGAAAATGTGCAACTTTGGACAGTCGGTCAATGACGACAAGAATAGCATCATTACCTTTCTGCGATCTGGGAAAGCCAGTGACAAAGTCCATTTCAACATGGTCCCATTTCCATTCAGGAACCGTAATAGGTTGTAGAGTTCCAGCAGGCTTTTGATGTTCTGCTTTGATCCGACGGGAAATGTCACATTCTGAAACATAGCGTGCAATGTCTTGCTTCATGTTAGACCACCAGAATCTTCGACGAATGTCTTGGTACATCTTGGTACTACCAGGATGAATAGACAGCGGAGTGTCATGTGCTTCCTTCATGACCTCCTGAGTCATATCATGGTTTTTCTCCTTACTCGGTACCACTAGGCAGCCTTTGAAGTACAAAGCGCCATCCTCAGCAATAGTGAAGGGTGAGGGCTTTCCTTCTGCGAGATCGTATTTAATCCTCTCGACTTCATTGTCACACTTCTGGATCCACTTGATGACGTCCACAAGATCTGGTTTAGCAACCAGGGTATTAAGAGAACCCTGGGAAACAACGTGGAGGTTCATTTTGTAGGACCCTTCAGGAGGGGGAGTGAGATAACCCTGAGGAACAATATGGAGGTTCATCTTGCGGAATTCCTTTTGAAGAAGGGGATGAACCTTGTGAACCTGAAGGTGGTTGCAGTATGACTTGCGGCTCAAAGCATCAGCCATTACATTAGCCTTGCCTGGTGTATAAGAAATACCCATGTTGTAGTCTGCTATGCGCTCCATCCATCTCTGTTGACGGAGGTTCAGATCTGGTTGAGTAAACAGGTACTTCAGACTTTGGTGATCGGTGTAGATCTCGCAACGATTTCCAATAAGGTATTGCCGCCACTCTTTCAGCGAATGAATTACTGCAGCAAGTTCAAGGTCATGAACTGGGTAGTTCTCTTCATGATGACGCAATTGACGAGATGCATAAGCAACCACTCTGCGCTCTTGCATTAGGACACAACCCATTCCCTGACGCGAAGCGTCACAATAAATGACGAAGTCCTTACGAGTATCCGGAGGAGCAAGCACTGGAGCAGACGTCAGTTTGTCCTTAAGTGTCTGGAAGCTCTCCTGACATTTTTCTGTCCACTCATATTTAACACCTTTGTGAAGCAGATTGGTTAAAGGCTTTGCAATCTTGGAGAAGTTCTCGACGAATCGACGGCAATAGCTGGCGAGTCCGAGAAAACTTCTGACTTGCTTGACATTCTTCGGGGGAGTCCAGTCAAGAATAGCCTGAACTCATTCAGGGTTGACCGCAATACCATCCTTGGAGATCACATGACCAAGGTAGGTTACTTCGTCCATCCAGAACTCACACTTTGAATACTTTGCATAAAGTTGATGTTCTCGAAGCCTCTCCAGTATAAGACGGAGATGTTCAGCATGCTCTTCTTTATTCTTGGAGTAAACCAGGATATCATCCAGATAAACCACGATGAATTTATCGAGGTAATCCATGAATATATAGTTCATCAAGCGAGAGAAGGTTGCTGGGGCATTGGTTAAGGCGAAGGACATGACGGTGTACTCGTATGAACCATAGCGAGTAACGAATGCAGTCTTGGGAATATCCTCTTCACGTACCCGGATCTGATGGTAACCCAACCTCAAGTCGAGTTTGGAAAACACTGACGAACCAGCAAGTTGATCATACAGATCGTTGATCCGAGGTAGCGGATATTTGTTCTGAATTGTAGCTTGGTTGATGGGACGGTAATCTTGGACCAACCGATTCGTACCATCTTTCTTCTTGACAAAGAGAGAAGGTGCTCCCCAAGCAGAGGAACTTGGACGAATGAAACCCAGACGAAGCGAATTGTCAATTTCTTGCTTAAGTTCAAGGAGTTCATGTGATGGCATCTTATACGGACGCTTGGCTATAGGAGTGGTACCAGGTACCAAGTCGATGACAAATTCGACAGCTCTAGCAGGGGGAATCCTTGGAAGTTCTTCTGGGAAAACATCTTGGAAATCCCTTATAACTAGAATGTTTTCAATCCCTTCAAGAGGCGACTCATTTAATGCATTCAAGGCATATAGTCGGGCTTCAGCATCTCGAACAAGATGAGCATGGTAGCTGACTATCTCATTCGAATGATGCAGAAGGTGGACAGTTTTGGTGGCACAAATGACGGAAGCGGTATGTACTTTCAACCAATCCATTCCCAGAATAAGGTCGATCTTGGAAGACTTCAATATAATGGGGGAAGCATGGAATTCCAGTCCTTCTATTTCAATGGGGACATCTGGACAAACCATGGAGGTTTGACATTGGCCAGCGGGGGTGTTTACCACTATTGGAATGCTCATCTCCTCATACTTAATGCCATGCATGTATGCAAAATCTTCAGACATGAAAGAATGCGATGCTCCTGTATCAAACAATACAGAAGCTGGTATGGAGTTAACAAGGAGTGTACCCATCACAGTAGCAGGCTGGTCTTAAGCTTCAGACATATCAACGTTATTAGCCTGAACACGACCATTGTTAGGTCTGGCATTGTTGTTGTGGGGCTGGTTGTAAGGCAGTGCAAGTTGTTTCTGATTCTGCCTGCATTCTCTAGCACGGTGTCCTGGACAACCACATTTGAAGCACAACCCATCCTCAGGACGAGAAGGGGGAACAGGAGCTCGTGGTGGTGGAGCTGGGAGCCTCGGCTGCCTAGGTGGGGGTGGAGGCAGACGAGGTGCAGCATAGGACGGCCTCGGAGCAGGAGGCGGTGCATGGTACATGTTGTGGGGGATCCAGATCTTGCGCTTCTGAGCAGATGAGCCCGAAGATGAGCCCATGTCACGATTGCGCTTGTTGATGTCCTTGTAGTCCTGCAGACCTGTTTCCACTAGAATAGACATGTTCACCAAGGTGGCAAAGTTATCAAAGTCTTGAACAAGGAGTGCCAGCTTGATATTTGGGTGGAGGCCTTCACGAAACTTCTCCTGCCTATGAGCATCAGTTGCAACGTCTTCTTCAGCATAGCGAGATAAGTCCAGAAATTCCCATTGATAAGCATCCACAGTCTTGTTGCCCTGGACTAGATTGCGGAACTCACGCTTCTTCTTATCCATCAGTCCCTGAGGAATGTGACGAGCACGGAACACAACTTGGAACTCCGGCCAGGCGATGATTGTCCCAACAGGCTGTGAGCACCTGTGACTGTCCCACCATTGAACAGCGGGACCCTTCAGAAAGTACGAGGCAAAGGTGACATAGCTAGCCACTGGGGCGCCTGAAGATTCCAGCTCATAAGTGATGTCACGGAGCCAGTCATCCGCGTCAAGCGGCTGAGTTGAGCTGCGGTAGATCGCAGGGTTGAGACGCATGAAGTCTTGCAGAGTCATTGGGGCTGGCTGCTGATTCATATTCAGCCTCGGGAACTGGTCCATAAGCCCTTGCATAAACTGGCGATTCATCTCAAACTGTTGCATCATACCAGCCATGTATTTCGGTGGTGGTGGTGGTTCAGGCGCACCACGACCACGCCCAGCTGGCCTAACCATTCTATGAAATTTTTAACAGTGGTAGTTTAGCACTGGGTAATTGCAAAGACAAAGAATCATTCATGAAGTAAATTGCACAATTAAGGAAGTGCAATAGATTCAACATAGTAGTTCGAATTTCAACATACAGATCCATACATAGGTCTATTACAAACCATAAGTTCGTTACGAAATAGACGATAGGTCCGGCATGAAATTAACCTAGACAACTAGGCGGCACGCAGGCACGCGGTGGAGGGATACAACAACGAGGCATAGCGATATGCTACATCAACGTCGGGGACAACGAAAGAACCCACGGAACTGCATGTGGCCCTGAATGTGAAACCTGGGGGCAGGGTTCTGCATCCCGTGCACACCCTGATGTAGAATCTGGTGATCAACCGGGAGCGCAGGTCCACGTGCCGGAGTACGACCTCCAACCGCAGGCCACTCAAGACCTGGAGGAAACTCAGTCCGACGCGGGTGAAGAATGTACTCCGGATGCATCCCCGCAGTGACTGCTGGCGACAACTGCTCCATAGCCAGGTAAAGACGAGCACGGGTGGCGTACAGCTCGACGTTCAGAGCCCTGATAGTGCGATCCAGTGCCTCAGTGTACTGATCAGAACCTGTGGGTCGTAACGATGACTCACGTAGGGGGTGCAGACAGCAGTGTAGGACCGGTCGTTGCGCTGCCGCGCGAAAGGGGTCAAGACCTCAGCGTTGGCTGCAGTATCAACTCCAGCAGGAACATACGGGATGTATCTGTATGCCGTCTCCTCCAAACAGGGGTTCACTGCACGGAGACGAACAATAGCAGCATAGACATCATCCTGTACTGCCATCTCAACGGTCACTCCAATGCCACGGATGGTGTGCAGCTCAGTGATGGAGAGGTCCCGTCGATCCCAGATAACCATCTCAGCTTCATACTGTTCCTGGTTGAACTCGCGGTAGTCCTCGTAAACAGTGTACTCGGGGTACCAGCGATATCCCAGCCTGATCAAGAGGTTGATCAGAATGGCCGGGAACCCAGTCGTATCGTGAGCCAAAGTCAGACGAACGACCTGCCTAGCAGGACGCATCTGTAACAAGAAGATTTGAGATGTCAAATGACAGTGTGTGCATCATAACTTCAAAGAAAAACAATTGTCAATGGAACAAATCTCCGGTGGATGTGATCACGAGAGCCTAATGTTATAGTTAGCAAAATCTTTAACCCAAAAGAGAAGAGAGATCAGAACCCAGAGTATAGACGAGGAATAAAAGATCCTAATACCACCCGATTGAGATGTGGGCCCGTAACCCACACAACTATGTTAGTAAAAGTTTTTCAAGTACTAGACTCAACTTCGGCCAAGGAGTTGGAAAGGGGGCTACCTACAGGCAGTCGGCTCTGATACCAACTTGTGACGCCCCCAATTTCGACCGTACGCTAATCAAACACGCAATGCGTACGACCAAGATTAGGGACTCACTGATCGATATCACAACACAACACTAGACACAAGTTAAAGTCATACAGCTTCATATCACAAGCCAGGGGCCTCGAGGGCTCGAATACAAAGCTCGACAAGCACAAGTCAGCGGAAGCAAATAATATCTGAGTACAGACATAAGTTAAACAAGTTTTGCCTTAAGAAGGCTAGCACAAACATAAGCAGCGGATCAAAAGAGGCGAGGCCTCCTACCTGGGAGCCAACCTAACTACCCCTGAGCGTCGGCACTCTCCACGTAGTAGTAGGCTCCAGCGGTGGTGTAGTAGTCGTCTCCGACCTACTCCATCTCCTGGGCTCCGTCATCTGAACACGGTAATCGTATCGAGGGGGAAAGAGAATGCAAAGCAGCGGTGAGTACTCATCCAAAGTACTCGCAAGACTGACATCAGAACTATGCTAAGTATGCATCAGTATCAAGGAATGGGGGTTATATCTGGACTGACTGCAGAAAGCAAGATTAGGGGGAAGGCCTAGTCCTATCAAAGACTAGCATCTTCAGCATCTTGCAGCATTAGAAGAGAGTAGACTGGTATCTCATATATATAGTCATATTATTGTAGCAATTTTATTTAGTAACCACGCCCAGAGATTCTTCCTCGACTTCCTGCGAGGAAGCAATCCCGGAGCCAACATTCATTTCAATTTTAAGTCACAGTTATAGTTGTAGTAGGTCAAAGTACAACTCCAAGTCGTCCTGTTACCGTGGACACGGCTATTCGAATAGATGAATTCATCCCTGCAGGGGTGCACCGCATTTCCAACACGCTTGATCACCTCCGGCCGGACACACTTTCCTGGGTCATGCCCGGCCTCGGGATATCAACACGTCGTCGCCCCACCTAGGCTCAACAGAGAGGCCAGCCTGCCGGTCTAAATCCTAAGCACACAGGGGTCGTGGGCCCACTTGCCCTACGTGCTCCTGCACGATGCGAACGCGGCCGAGGTCAGCCCTAGCACACTCTAGTCCAAGAGCTGTACCGTCCAGGCCACTCGGGCGCGCGCCGCTCCATTGCTGACGTTCGAAGAGCTTCGGCTGATTCAACGACGCTGAGTACCCATAACTTCTCCCACGTGAAGGTTTGGTGCGTAAAAAGGTCAACGACCAACTCAGATCAAATACCCAACCCATTAGCATTTTATTAATGCGGGGCAAGCGTGACCCATAAAGTGCGGTCCCGTCGCCCCGTCTCGAGGATGTGTGGCAAGGGCCTCTCCTGCCCGTCCACGCCTCATCATCATCAAACCGTGGGTACCCCTCAGGGCCGACCCATCACCAACATGTTTCTGTAACCAGGTCATAGTAACTGTGTGTATAAAACATCAAGACGGAACCTTAGGAATCACCCTCAAAGGGTCCCGCTTGATGAAACCGTCAAGGTGGACTTAGAGGAATCACCCTCGAGGGTCCCACACTTGAGGGGTTGCACGAGAGAGTCATCGTCGGGAGTGGTGAAGGAGGAATCACCCTCGATAACCACGACCGACTAGCTGCACCACAGAGTTAGCATCCTGAGTACTTCACGAGGTGTCACCCTCGGTACTCGATAGTAACTCTGCAGAGTCGTACAACTAAGGGGTGTGCGGTGATGTGAGGGGCCTGGCTTGTCGGTCGGTTGACCGAGTCTTCGAGTCGTCGAGTCGTTGATGAAGAAGCAGGGGCAACTGGGACTAAGGGGGGTTACAGGGGATTCATTGATCAACCTATACTAAACAGTTGATATGATTGCAGGTATAGTAGCAGTTTATCAAAAGCAGGCTATGCATCAGAATAGGAGCTAACTAATATAGTATCAAAATCTAATGCAAGAATAAGAGGGAAAGGAATAAGCGATATCGGAATGCTCAAGGGGGTTGCTTGCCTTGCTGCTCTGCGGCAAAGTCCTGATCGTCAACGGTGTAGTCATACCCGGCAGCACCGTCAGTCTCGGGGTCTACCGGTAAGAAGAGGGGGGAGAAACAATAAATATAAAGCAGACAAATGAATCACGATGCATGACATGGCAATATGCAGAGCTAGGCATACACGAACGTAGTATTACACGTCGCAGACGGTTCGGAAGAATATCTGACGATATTTTCCGGGTCTCGGGCTACTACCGGACGGACGAAATCGATGGAAAAGTTCCATGTTCGCTATGCTAGGAGCACGTGACAGACTAACGAACTGCGTATTCGGATTCGTAGAATTATTCTGAGCAACTTTCATGTTCAAAACTTTTTCATCCGGACTACGGTTTATTTTATATTAATTTTCAAAGATTAAACAATATTCTGAAATTCTTTTAATTAATAAATCCGAATTATCCAAATCAATAGTAATTACTGTTTAACTAATTAATTAATCTAATTAATTAATTAATACTAATATTATTTATTTACAAAAAATCATTTTTATTATTAAATTTCGTTTTAACAGGCGCGGGCCCCGTTTGTCATAGGGACAAACCTGCACATACATACCTACATACATACATACATACATACATACATACATACATACACACGCACGCACACACACTGGCACGCGCACACGCACCCGCACCGGCCGCAGCACGGCGCGGCGGCCGCCGGAGGCGCCGGGGGGGGGGGGGAACGAGGCGGGCGGGGCGGTCCGGGTGTGCTCACCCACGGTGCCGGGGAACGGGGTCGGCAAGGCTCGACGGAGCCGGTCGGGGAGGAGGCGAGGACGGCGGCGGCGGTCCAGCGGCCGGCGCGGCGCGTCGTCGGGGGGGGGGGGGGAATCGGCAGGCGGGGCGGCGCCGGGGGGGAACGAGGCCGGCTCGTCCGGTCCGTGCGAGCGGCGGCGGGGGGGGGGGAGGGTGGGGATCGGGACCGGGGGCGCTAGGGTTGCCCCTGGCCCCCTTATAGCAGCCGGTTGGGCCGGCCAGTTGGGCCGGCCGGTTAGGCCTTTTTTTTATTTGTTTTATTATTTTTGTTTTCTGTTTTTATTTTAGTTTCCCTTTAGTTTTAGTTGTAAAAAAATACAAAAGTAGTCCCTAATTTAATGTGAATAAATATGCTACTGCCCCATTAACTTTTGGGCATAAGAAAAATAGTTTAATATTTTATAATTTAGGAAAGGCATTAATAATTGTTTTAGCTGCCGTTTAATTTATTTTAGAGCATCTAAACATTTTATAAAAGTGTGGTTTCTTCATCAATATTAATCATGACTTATTTGCTACAACTGGAACATTTTAGTTTTGATATTTGAAAACTTTTATCGTTTGACTGTGATTTAAATTTGAATTTGAACGGGGTTTGAACCAACGCGAGTTTAACAATATTGATCGGGGTGATGTGGCAACATTAGCGTGGGATTACTGTAGCTTAATTACATACATTACTGTAGCACAAAACCAGGGCGTCACAGTAGTCGAACGATCCTCACACTCCGAATCGGTTTCGGAACTCTATCGAGAAGAAGCAATCCGGAAATGACAGTCAACACGTGATAAACACCACAACATATCCATGACATGATGCACGAATGAGGATGATGCATGTCAAGTTTAAATATGCAAGGCATGGCAAGCACAACAATCAACTACTACACATTAAGTGAAGTTCAATATGCAGTGAGTTGCATATTGACGAAACTCCACGTTCGAATCATTTAGTTCACTCTCGTTTAGGTACTCATCAATATTAAATGTTGTTTAACATGGATGGTCAAGGCATAACGTGAAGACGGAATTAAAGCAATTTTAAATGGAGAAGGGGAACACACATGAAACAAAATAATAACTCTCCATATTATGAGAAATGTGGTTAATGTTGTTTAACTAAACAATCATTTTAAATGTTGTTTATCATGGCAAGAGGTAAAGCATGAACAACTACATCCTCTAGGCATTTTAAACAAGGCCGGAAGCAACATATAGCATTTCCGAAATGACCTCATATGCAAATTATGAATTTGGTCTAGATCTATATTTAACATATTTTATATTGTTAAACATGAAAATAAAGTGCATCATGTGATTCTACACATTTTTCTAGTCAAGTTACATATGTGGAACATTTTTATCGGAGCTACGGTTTTGTAGTTATGAAATAAATCATTTTAGCATGGGAATTACGCAACTTTAATCAAACAGCAAGGTTAAACATTTTTTATCATGAATGGAAGATGGATATTGTGAATCTACACGAAATTCTAAGCAATTTTCATATAAAATCATTTTAATCCGATGCACGGTTAATTTGTTATTGGCATTTTAAAATCATGGGTTTTTCTGTAATTGCAATGCATTGGAATAAAAATATTTAACACCTCGAAGCAGGAAAAAAAATGTACACGGGCCAGAAGCAGCAGAGTGCAGCGGCCCGGGAAGGAAATCAGGCCCAAGGTTGTACGTATGCATGAGGGAAAAGAATAGGAAAACAAAACAAAATATAATGGGAGTGCTGGGATTTGATCCCTGGTCTACTTGGTAAACACCAGTGGTGCTAGCCAATGCGCTGGGTGTTAGATCGTGATGCAAATGGAGGTGCTGAAGATAATACATCTATTATAACGGATCTGAAGCTACAGAAAACAAATCACCGAAGAACAAAACAAAGGCCAAAAATGGTGTGTCTGTTATTCGAACCCCAGATCCCTCGTTTAGCATCTCACTCGGCTACCAGTCGGGCTAGGAGGTGGCGCTTGCCATGGTTGGCGTCGGGGCTGAGGAGAAGCTCCTCCGGTGGCCTTGGACGAAGGCGGCTTCGGGCGACTGAACGCATCCAGGAGGCACAGGGTGCTCGGTGATTGGCGGCTGGATTCGATGGCCGTTGGGGATTGGGTTAGCACGGAAATTGAGATGCTTGATTTGATTTGAGTGGCTGTGGGGTGGAGGAGGAGATCCCAAGGTGGGAAAGATTGCGGCGGCGGGGACGATGGGACAAGGTGAGGAATTTTAGGGTTGTCCAAAATGGACTAGGGGTGGACTATATATAGCAAGTGGGCTAGGTTTAGGACCATTTGGACCCTCCGATTCAAATCGGACGGTTAAGAATAATAGATTAGGGGAGTCTAATGGAGAAACGAAAAAGGTTTGGGGTATTTCGGGGTTGATCCGGACCCACTGGTCGCGACCGCCGGGTTCGGGTCCGAGGGAGTTTTCGGGCACGCATGAGGGGTATTTGCGCCGTGTAGAGTGGCTAGTCATGAGAAGAGAGGGAAGACGCGGACAGCCCGGCAACATGTTTTTATAAACGAAAAACGTCCGCGATTTGACCGGCAACAGAGCCGCTATAGTTATCAGTTGGTGTTTCCAACAACTTCCGAATGCGACAAAATTTCGCAGGCGGTCTACCTACAATAAAATAAGACCACACGCCAACTTTCAACCCATTCGAAGAAAGTTTTAACCGCACTTTTGAAAACAATATTTTTACAATGCCGCGGGTGCGTGCGTGTGTGGTTGGTCACAAAACGATCAACGACAAGAATGGAGAGAACCGGCAACTACGAATGGATGCAAGTTTTGAAATATGACGACAACAAAGCAACGATGCTATGCAGATAATGCAAATGATGCGATGATGAATACGACAACCAAACGAATCACACGATGACAACGGAATAAAACGGGAATCTTCTGGAGCGTCGGTCTCGGGCTGTTACAATAAATTTACAAGAAGTAGACAATCATCAAATCATATTGTTCTTCTGACGATGGTTGCCACCACTGCTCTGCTTGTGGCTATCCCTCACTGTCTGCAGGAAGGAGGCACTTCCTCATGTCAACTATCCTCCTGTACTTCTCATAGCTTGTGTACGCGTCCTTGGCCATGTACTTGATGTGTTCTTCATCCAATTCGTTCACCCAGACCTTGTGCCGGACAGACTTCTCCTTGTCGCACTCAGTCTTCATATCTATGTAGTAGCGATCGATGATGGCCGGCGGCGAGGTCAACCATGGAGTCCTTCTGCTTCTTCTTCTCGCCGCCCCAGACCCTGTACTGACCTTGGATGTTGACAAGCTTTTGGCAGGACAAGCCCGAAGTCTTGAGCACCTTTAGATCGTTGGTGGTGTCCATCATTGCGAATATATAGTCGGGGTTGTTGACAAACCTGGCGAAACGCTCGCAAGGCCTTGCGGCCAGGCAGTAGTGTTAGACGAGCACGTGATGGCGCACGCACAACTGAGCTACGACAACCTTCTGATCATGCCTGGCATGACCGCCGGTGTACTCGAGGTTGAAGCCGACCACTTTGTACTTGTCATCCTCAGCAAGTAGCTACTCCAACGTATTGATGGAGTTCTCCACCACGTCCGGGTCATTGGTGTAAACCGCCGAGAGGCCCGCCTTCCTGATATGGGTGCCCACTTTGACGATAAAGGTGAACTGCCAGTCGGCACCGACAGCCACGATTGGATCCGCGTGGGAAGGTTGAAGCGATGAAGAGATGTGCATCCTCTCTCTATTATTTGTCATCGTGGGTGTGCTTCTTGTGTTGTGTGGCGCGATCGAAAGGTGGAAGAGATGAAGGTAAATGGCCGCGGGAATAAAAGGGTGGGCGCCGGACGGCCTGGAATTTCGGCACGTCCGCATGGCAGTTTTTGCAGCGCTTAACGGCATGGTGGCACACGTATAACTGCATGGTGGCGCCGGGTGCGGCGCAACCACATGCATATGGCGCCCCAAACGTACATTATCGTTCATGCGTGGAGGGACGCTGGAAGAGGACGCACGCACAGACGCGAGCAGAGCGTGCCGCGGCCGCCTCAACCACCTCATGCGTAGAGCAGTTCGCGATGGTGCGTACAGAACGACCGTTTGCTATGTAATAAAACACAAACACTTTTTTATTATTAACCTTTTGTGTACTTGTCATTTCTCCCTCCTCTGTCCCGTCTTGTCACCCCGTTGCCGCCCGAGGATTCCAGTGCACGCTTCAGGAGCGTGCAGGTGTTTCTTTTGGCCTTCCCGTTCCCGCGCAACCGTGCAGGTTCGCGTGCAAGCTTCCTGCCCGGCTCGCCGAAATCACCCAAACCTCCAATGCTTGGCCGCCTGCTTTATAAACCCTCACGGCAGGTGACTCAACATCGCATTCATCCCCTCCCTGCCCATAGCTTCTCTAGTTTGCTTCTCCCCCAATCGCCAATGGCACCTGTCCGGCGTCGTCGCTCTGCCACTCCGCTAGAGGACAACTCCAGCTGGGATGCTACACCGCCACGGCGGCGCAGTTCCCGGAAGCATGTACTGCGCGTGCCATCCTTGTTGGGTGTGCGCACGCCACCCACCACATGCTCTGCCACCTTTGCCCGAAGGCAGCTGCTGCTGGCGACCGCCATGGCCGCCACCCCATCGCCGGCTGTCGTTGTCACCGCCCCACCAGGGGTCGCCTTGGCCACCACCACACCATCGTCCGCCTTGGCAGCCACCCCACCGTCAGCCGCCGGGGCATCACCCGCTCCGCCATCGCGGCCCGAAGGCGGGAGGAGGAGGCCGCTGCCGAAGCCCAGCCGCTCGGCTTTTGCGTCAGCGGCCTTGCACGCTACATCAACTTCCTACATCAGGAGGAGGAGCGCCAGGTCGAGCACGCAAAGAGGCTCATCGCCGCCGTGGCCATAGCAGATGCCGCAGTTGTGGCGTGGAATGAGGAGATCTACGCCGAGTCCCGCCGCTTCGAGGAGGCGCGTCAGGGGCGGCGGAGGGCAGCAACGGTAGGCGACGAATTCCACTCCTCCAGCTTGTCGGTGGGCTCCTCCTCTTCTGCCTCTTACTGAACGTGTTCGACAAAGGAGAGGCTGCTGGAACTAGTACAAAGCCCCTCCATAGTAGTATTTAGGGGCTATTTTGTTCAGTCCATCTAACTGTAGATATGGTTGTACTATACCACGTACTTAAAATTAGCTAGTATATATAGTTGAACTAGCTATTTCAGTACATGGTTGGCAACAATTGGGAAAAAGTTTGTTCGGTTCAGCTGTCGAGTTGAACTATTTTGTACAAAGACCACTGCTTAATCTATGAATGAAACCTATGTTTACTGAATTTCAGTTACAAAATTACACCGTAGTAGTGATTTTGTTCCTACAAAATTTGACAAATGTCAGTGTTACAATGATGTTAAATGTCAATGTTACTAGATCGACAAATGCCAATGTTTCCAGTTTGACAAATGGCAATGTACCCAATATGACAGATGTCTGTACTAAGCACACGAGTCATCATACAAAAATGTTTGCGATGACGCAGTGAAAAAATCCTTCATGCCAGATTTTGACTTGGCTTAGTAGAGAAGGAACCATTGCCCTCGGTGTGCATACAAGTATTCAATCTGAAACGTTTGTGATGACGGTCAAAGGACACGCCTCCCCGATGAGCGTGTGGAGGACTGCTCGCACGCCTCCCGTCTACTCAAACACCTGTCCGCACGCTACCTCCTAGCTAATACAGAGTGCAACGCGTGGCAGCACGTAAATGGTCAGTAAAATGTCAACGATTTATAAATAATACGTCCATTTGTGATGGTAACGTGACAACTTTTTGTTCCAAAATGCCTTTGTTGGCTATTAATAATGTTTACGCCTTCTCTCAAAGTGGACACGAAAAATACCACAACATATTTGTGCTATATGACGAGGCCCTACCCAACATAGACCTTGTGACTGTATTTCAAATTTGAATTGTGTACACGAAAAACTCAATTAATGTATTAAAAACCAGATGATCCCTTAATTTATTCATATTTTTGCACTTCGCACCTAATTGTCTATGTTGTTTCTATAAAAAAAATCAACGAGAGAAGTGGCATCGGATGTCGTTTCACCCGCAGATGTTACATGCATGTTCCCTATCGAAACCACAAAGCTTCTTGTGAGAAGCTCCGGTTTGTAAGAGGCTTGTGCCAAAACAGGTCCAAGATGGACAATTTTTTACCACGACATATGTGTGCCATTGTCATGACACACCATGCCAAGTTTCATGAATTTCTGATGACTTTAGATTTTACGGGAATTTGAAAACCAAGTTTCTCAATGTTTGCGACTGAGACAAGACACTGAGATGTTTGAAATTCATTCCCATTTCTTGCATGGGACCTAAACATGCAGCGAGGAACTCATATATGATTTTTCAACCATTTTTTGTTCACTGGACCTTGTGATTATAGTTCAAATTTGAATTATGCACATTAAATGGCTAGAAAACTCAATTAATGTATTAAATATGCCAAACAAACCCTGGAAAATTCCATAGTTTAGCACGACAGTCATGTTGCTCTATGGCGACTCTAGAAATAAATTCAAGGCGAGAAGAGACATCGGATGTTGTTTCCCACATAAAAGGTGAACGTTCCCTATCAGAACCACATGGCTTTCTTGTGAGAATCTCCGGTTTGTGAGAGGCTTGTGCCAGAACTTGTCCAAAATTGGGTATTTTTTACCACAACACACAACAGGCAAGGTCATGACACCATGCCCAAGTTTCATGAATTTCTGACGAGGTTTGGATTTACAGGAATTTAAAAACCAAATTTCCCAATGTTTGCGGCCGAGCCAAGACGCTGCAATGTTTGAAATACATTCCCATTTCTTGCGTGGGACCTAAACATGCATCCAGGGAAACATATATGATTTTTCAACCTATTTTCATGCGCTAGACCTTGTGATTGTGTTTCAAATTTGAATTATGCACATTAAATGCCTAAAAAGCTCAATTAATGTATTAAAAGGCCAAACGAACCCTGGAAAATTTCATAGTTTAGCACGACAGTCATGTTGCTCTATGGTGACTCTAGAAATAAATTCAAGGCGAGAAGAGACAACGAATGTTGATTCGCAAATAAAAGGTGAACGTTCCCTATCGGAACCACATGGATTTCTTGTGAGAATCTCCGGTTTGTAAGATGTATGTGCCAAAACTTGTCCAAAATTGGGCAATTTTTTTACCACAACACACACACGCAAGGTCATGACACCATGCCCAAGTTTCATGAATTTCTGACGAGGTTTGGATTTACAGGAATTTAAAAACCAAGTTTCCCAATGTTTGCGGCCGAGCCAAGACGCCGAGATGGTTGAAATTCATTCCCATTTCTTGCGTGGGGCCTAACATGCATGCAGGGAAATGTATATGTTTTTCAACTATTTTCATGCGCTAGACCTTGTGATTGTAGTTCAAATTTAATTATGCACATTAAATGCATAGAAAACTCAATTAATGTATTAAAAAGGTCAAACGAACCCTGGTAAATTCCATAGTTTAGAACGATAGTCATGCTGCTCTATGGTGACTCTAGAAATAAATTCAAGGCGAGAAGAGACAGCGGATGTTGTTTCACACATAAAAGGTGAACGTTCCCTATAGGAACCACATGGCTTCTTATGAGAATCTTCGGTTTGTGAGAGGTTCGTGCCAAAACTTGTCCCAAATTGGGCAATTTTTTTTACCACAACACACATGAGCCATGACATGACTCCATGTAAAGTTTCATGAGTTTCTGACGATATTTGGATTTACTAGAATATGAAAACACGGATTCTCAATGCCTACGGCCGAGCCAAAATACCAAGAGGTTTGAAATTCATTTCCATTTCTTGCATGGGACCAAAACATGTATCCAGTGACACATATATGATTTTGCAACCCATTCAGGTGCACTCTAACACGTATTGAACTGCAGTTCATATTTGAACTATGCACATGAAATGTCTAAAAGAACTCTTTAAGTGTTTGAAAAGGCCTAAACAACGTTGAATAATTCCATATTTTAACAGACACTCCTATAGTTGCACGTTCGCTGCAGATAAATGTTATTGCAATCCAAACACCTTCAATTGTCGATGAACCTCATTTTTCATTTAAAAACAATATGAAAATCAAGTACATCGCAAATAGTTCTTGATCATGAAACGTGTGTGATGTGTTATAAAATATCTTGGGCCAATCATCATATATGGCTTATGCCGGAAGCTTGATCGGCTACAGTACACCGCCGGTGCGTCAACCACACAGTCACACGTGCTCCCCAAGACCACCGTACTATTCAAACATCGCCGGTGAAAGATGGGGACGTGGACTCGTGTCGTGAAGGCAACTTCGGCGACCCACTCCGGCTCGAGCGCGAACGCATCAGCCATGAACGCGCTCACGACATCCATGAGCGCGACCGCAATCTCCGATAGGCCGGCTGCAGCCGCCGAAAGGGCAGCTGCTACAACTGAGATGGCGACAGCAACATCCGTGACCGGGATAGCAAATGGCGAGAATGACACAACAACTGTCCGTTCCTCGGCGTCCGCTGTAGCCCTGATGGCGGCTGCCCATGCCTATGCTGAGGCCGCCCATGCCCAGCTCGTGTCGGTCACCGCACAAATAGCAGTGGCCTTGTCCAACACCGGTCGGCAACCTACGTCCGAAGAGTTGGCAATCGCCGAGAGCGCTTGGGCAACCGTCCAGTCGTCGACAGCCTCCCTAGCCGAGATGGAGGCCGTCAACGCCCGGACCGCGGCCGCCCACACCCGGCTCATGGCGGCCTCTTCCAAAGAGATGGCGGACGCGGACTGCGAGATGCTTGCGGAGTATGTGGCAATGGATGCCATGGAGCCCCTTCCCCTGGAGGTCGTCAAGCGCGAGCTGGTCATGGAGGATGCGGCGGAGATCGATGAGCGTCAGGCGGAACATTAGTATTTATTTGGATAGCTGGTATTTTTTAGAGTAATGTTTAGGTCAACCAGCTCTGTTTAATTGCTCGATTAAGTAAGTGCGGGCTGTGGTGTAGGCTCTTTTGTGTGGTACCATAATTAGCAATTGATGTTAAGTTATGAAACAACGTGGATGGCCATTGTAACCAGGGAAATCCGGACAAAATGTGCCGCCATATCCCCATTCCGTCTTCCAAATGAAAATGAAGTTGAAGTACATCACACACAATTTGTTGGCACGAACCGTGTGCAATGTAGTATACAATCTTACGTCGGAAGCTTGGACACAAAATTTTGCACTATCAAGCTCATCGCACACGGGGTAAAGTACATGATTTGTTTGTGATGTATAGATATCGCAAATAGTCTGGATAATTTGCATGTCCAAGCTCATCACACACAGGGTAAAGTACATGATTTGTTTGTGATGTTTAGATACTGCACACAATTCTTAATAAGGGACTGTGTCCAATGACACTTACCGCGCCGGTTTTTTGCTACACCGAACAAAAATTTTGGGCTACCGCAGAAATATCTACCTCCCTCACCCTCGGTAACAATCAAAAGGCACATTTCCCCTGTTTCCTCGTTCCTTTCCTAGTTCAAACCTTCACTGCTTGCTTGCAGTGTCGCCTCCATGCCGGTGATGCTCCTTCCTGCTGCTCGGCCTCATCCATCTAGTCAGGTAATCGACACCTCCCCAATACCTCCTCTCTCCCACCCCCTACTCCTCCATCCCAAATGGCCCGACCACCGGCACGATACCTTTGTAATGCCCAAGATGCGGTCCTATCCCTATTAAGGCACGAGGGCCTCGACGGGGATAGAAGCGCATCTAGTCATTTCACAAGTACAGAAATCATTGCATACATGTAGGAAGAGATGAGTATATGAGCTGGCTTACACTCGCCACAAGCTATCTTACAAGTCCACACAATTATTCATACATTCATCCAGAAGACAGGGTCCGGCTATGGACAAAATCAAACGATAAAAGAAGCAATGAAAACTGTCTTGCTATCCCAGGAACACCACCACGAAGCTCCCTACTCATCAGGATACGTAACGTACATATGCCTACGTTCTTCATCGTACTCCCACTGGAGCTGAGACGCATCATCTGGCACGTACTTGTCAACACCTGTACCTGTATTGTTGTAATCTGTGAGCCACAGGGACTCAACAATCTCATAACCCGGGTACCAAAAGTATGTAAGCCAATAGGTGAGGAATGGTTAAGTGGTGAGGTTGCAACAAGCGCTAAGCATGTATTTGGTGGCTAACTTATGATAACAAGAATGTAAATATGGTGGCCTACGCATGACGGCCGTGAACTATAATGATCACTAAGTGATCCTGAACACCTACTTACGTCAAACATAACCCCACCATGTTCTCTCTCGGTTCATGTTCACGAGCAGAGACAGTCACGGTTACGCACACGGTTGGTGTGTTTTATTTGAGTTTACTTCAAGTTCACTAAAACCGGGTGTTAAACAAATTCCAAGTTGCCACATAACCGCGGGCACGACTTCTCGAAAAGATTTAACCCTGCAGGGGTGCTCCAACTCATCCATCACAAACTAACCACACGCCGCGGGAATAACCTCGAGCATAGATCCCGTGATCTCCTAGGAAATTCCATTGGAAAGCCTCAACCTTGAGATAGCCCAAAGTATCCTCGGAATTCCTTGCGCAAGACATTCGAGAAAGGTAAAACAAGTCCAGCAAGACCGCCCGACGTGTCAACAAACCCGATTGGAGCCGCGTATCTCGTTCTCAGGACACGATGGATGAGCGATGGTTACCACGCCAATCACTGAGTTGCCCCGGCCGGCGTTAATAAGCTGCTCTGGGTTGGACCAACACTCATGCGGAGCACTGGCCCCGGGGGTTGATTAATTATCCACGGGGTAGCTATGCCCAATGCAATTTTATTAAGTTGTTTAGCAAATGTATTACCAAAGTTGGGTCTTGCCAGGCAAGTTTTAATCTAAAACGAATGGTCAAGGGGTCCCCATAACAACCCCGAGCATGTTAGGAGCGCAAAATATGGAACATAACACCAGTACTCGGAACTAGTGCGGCAAAAGTGGAACAAAACACCGGGCAAAAGGCCAAGCCTTCCACCGTTGCCAGATATATATGTGCATTAATTCAAATAACAGTAAATAAATGTTATATCTCCCGATATCCATGTTGGCACGTGGAAACAACTTGCACCTGCAACTAGCAAAGCTATAAGATAAGGGCTGAGCAGCGGTAACGTAGCCAATCAATATTTTGCTAGGAAGTGGAGGGGTTTGAGGCTGTCATGGCAATTTAGGAGGCTGACAGTTTAAGTGGTAGGTAACCAAACATAATGGTAGAAGCGAGACATCTAGCATAGCAAAAATAGTGTCGAGATCCGGGTACGATCATCTTGCCTGTTGGGTCTTCAAAGGGACAAGGAGCTGGGTCCTCGTAGTTGTACTCTCCGGGATCCTCGTACTCAGGCTCGACACTCGCGTCTACCCAAAGAGAAACAACACCAAATAAACATACAAACAAAGTGCAATGCGCAACCAAGATGATGCATGAACCATTTGAAGTATTTAACATGGCAACCCTAAGCTAGTCATGTTTCACATGCATTTATTAAGTTCTTTAGCATTCTAGACAGAACCTCAATATTAGTTGTTAGAACATGCATGATCATGGTAAATATGAATGATCCATGTAAAAACGATGCAAATGCATATGTATAATGTTGCAAACGGAGTAACGAAGCTCACGGTACGCTCGCGGCAAGGTACGAACGTTAACGGAGACAAAAACAAGGATGAAGAGGGCCATGGGCTTTTCCTTGGTATTCCAGATATGCCACTGGATAGGAAATGAAAATCTAACAAGAATAGAGCTAAAGATCATGCAAAACAATGGAGTATAGCTCCCACAAGTCACAAAACAATTCTACACACAATCTGTCCACAAACAGCAACATGTCATCTTGTAACACACATAACCAGAGCTACAACAGGTTTCAATTCACAACCAAGGCATGGACATGCAGTATACAGCATGCACAACAATTTATCTATCTACATAAACATGAAAGGAAGCATGGTTCAATGGCAAATGGGCTCACAAGATGGCATGTTGAATCAATTTTTAGGGACTTAGTGAAAATTCCAGTTTTCCAGAATCTGACTTAACATGTTAGCATCTTGACAGCAACAATTACATATGCTATAGGAACTTTCATGGCATGAAAACTAACAGGGTGATAGAGGGCAACACGTACTTCAATTAATTACATTATGGCAACATCAAAATATGCATGTATCAATGGCTACCATCCTCACAATATGACATATTGAGAATAGCAGATTCTCAGACTTGGTGAAATTCAACAAGGGACAAACAGGGCACTTAACAGAATGGCATGTTGACAACAAGTGTTATATAAGATGCAATAGCTTAACCCACAAGATCTTGGCACACATCTACAGAGGATGACAAGCACAACAATGCATTCCATTGTGCCAACTCCAAAGGAGCAACGTATACATGGGAATCATCAAGGCAACATGGCAACAAAATAACAGATTTCAACACTTAGAAATATTTGGGCGTTTGGAAACATTATTTTTGGTGACATGTTGACAGCAAGAAAGCCACTCATATCATGATCTATCATGGCAAGCAAAAATACCAGGGGCTAGAGCACACACTAATGGACATATTTCATGTTGACAAGATTATCATATGATGCAAAAAATAATTCATGTGAAAAAGACAAAATGGCATATGATCACAAAGTAACATTTTTTTTTGCAAACATGCTCAAATGATAAAACCAACCCCACCATTGGATTCTCTGGATTTTTCTACCCCAAAATCATCTATCACATGCCTATGTTCCCATGAACAAAACTCAAACAATTGCATATATTGGCATATGAATCTGTTTTGCAAAGATTTAAAATGGAATCATATCGAAACAAGGTTGAGAGCTAGTTTACAATTATTACCAGAATATTTAAAAGAAGTGCAACATTTTTATAAAAATAATAAGCAAGTGAAAAAACACATGTTGCATTTATTTGAAATGAGAGTGGTGGGCATAGTTTTTATAGAAATTGTGGAGAGGCTTCACACCAAAGCAACACATGTCCCCCTAACACACCAACACCACAAACACACACACTCACAACAACACCACCACATCACAAGCATGACAAGCAAACATTATGCACTTATGGTATGATGATGCGATGATATGATACCATGATGCTAAATGACATGAAGCAATTTTATTAACTCAAACACATGAGGCACAACATGAAGGTTCCCACATGGAATATATTACAAGATGGCAAGGATTGCACTTGGGCTGTTACAACTCTCCCCCACTACATGAGGATCTCGCCCCGAGATCTAGGAACGGAAGAATTTGGGAAATTCGGAACGGAGAAGGTCCTCTCGTTTCCAAGTGGCTTCTTTGTCGGAGTGATGTGACCACTTCACCTTCAGAAACTTGATTGACTTGTTGCGAGTCTTACGCTTAGTTTCTTCAACGATAGCAACTGGATGCTCATGATAGGATAGGTCTGCTTGGAGATCAATGTCTTGGAGATCAACGGTGCGCTCGGGAGTCTTGAAACACTTCCGGAGCTGAGAGACATGAAACACATCATGCACATTTGAGAAATTGGGGGGAAGCTCTAGTTGGTAGGCAAGGTCACCCCTCTTGCCCACAATCTTGAATGGACCCACAAAGCATGGAGCAAGCTTTCCTTTGATGCCAAAGCGTTGAGTGCCATTCATTGGAGACACTCTGAGATAGACAAAATCATCGATCTGAAAGGTCATGTCACGATGCTTGCTATCATAATAGCTCTTCTGACGGGATTGAGCTACTTTGAGATTTTTACGAATGACACGGCACATTTCTTCTTCTTCAGTGATCATGTCATTCCCAAGGATTTGACGCTCACCGGCTTCAGACCAATTGAGCGGGGTACGGCACTTTCTGGCATAGAGAATCTCGAAAGGAGCCTTGCCGGAACTTGCTTGGAAGCTATTGTTGTATGAGAACTTAGCAAACGGGAGGAAATCTTCCCACTTCATGCCAAAAGAAATCACACAAGCTCTGAGCATATCTTCAAGGATTTGATTGACTCTCTCAACTTGACCACTAGTCTAAGGATGGAAAGCTGTACTGAAACAAATATTGGTCCCCATTGCAGTCTGGAAGGAATCCCAAAACTTGGAAGTGAAGATGCTTCCGCGATCTGAGGATATGAGCTGAGGAATACCGTGCAAAGAAACTATCCTTGAAGTGTACAACTCTGCTAGCTGAGCTGCCGAGATAGATTCTTTGACCGGAAGGAAGTGGGCAACTTTGGCGAGCTTGTCGATGACCACGAAGATGGCATAATTTCCTCTCTTGGACTTAGGAAACCTAGTGACGAAATCCATTTCAACATGATCGAATTTCCACTCCGGGATGGGCAAAGACTGAAGGAGGCCTGTTGGACGTTGATGTTCCGCCTTCACTCTGCGACAAACATCACACTCGTTCACAAACTGAGCAATCTCATGTTTCATACGAGTCCACCAGAAGGTTTGCTTGAGGTCCTGATACATTTTGGAACTTCCTGGATGAATTCAGAGGAGGGAATTATGTGCTTCATCCATGATAACTTTCCTTAGTTCACCTTTTGGAACCACCAGATGATCCTCGAAGAACAAGGTATCTTTGTCATCAACATGGAAGCACTTATACTTTGGAATGCTCTTGGCCACACCTTTCTTCACTTTCTTCACCATAGCATCAAGAAGCTGAGCTTGGTGAATCTGATCTTCCAAAGTCGGAGAGACTTGAAGATTGGCAAGAAATCCTTGAGGAACAACTTGGAGATTGAGCTTGCGGAAAGCTTCACAAAGCTCGGGTTGGAGAGGCTTGAGGATGAGACTGTTGCAGTACGCCTTTCTGCTCAGCGCGTCTGCAATGACATTCGCTTTACCAGGAGTATACTCAATGCTTGGATTGTACTCCTCGATCAATTTCCACCCAACGTGTTTGCCGAAGATTGAGATTGGGTTGAGTGAAAATGTACTTCAAGATCTTGTGGTCAGTGAACACCTCAACTGGTCTTCCCAACAATAGATGTCTCCAGGTCATCAGAGCATGAACAACTGCCACCAACTCAAGATCATGAGTGGGGTAGTTCTTCTCGCTTGGCTTCAGCTGCCGTGAGGTATAAGCCACAAGCTTCTTATCTTGCATGAGAACACCACCAAGACCTTAGAGGGAAGCATCACACAACACTTGGAAAGGCTTGGATTCATCTGGAGGAGTGAGAACTGGAGCTGAAGTCAGCTTTTCCTTGAGTGTATTGAACGCCACATCACACTCAGGAGTCCACACATACTTGACACGGTCCATGACCACCGTGCTGCTTCTGCTGCTGAGGAGGACGAAACGGATGAGGAGGAGGAACCCAATACTTCTGATGCTTGGGAACAATCTGAGAGCTGGACGAAGAAGAGTTGGAGTCTCTGAACCGCTTCTTGGAATTCTCAAGCTTGAATTGAACTGCCTCGATCTTTAGAGCCAAGTTATAGAACTGATCAAACACAGGAGGCTCGTGAAGGATGAGAGCAAGTTGAAGATCTTCTCTGAGGCCACCTCTGAACTGATAAATCTTGGACTTCTCATCAGGAACATCTTGCTTAGCATAGCGGGCCAGATTCTGAAACTCTGAGTTGTACTGATAGACATACATACTCCCCTGCTTCAGATTCCTGAATTTCTCACGCATACCCTCGACAAAGCTCGTCGGGATATGATGGGCTCTGAAGTCACGGCAGAAATAATCCCAAGAGACTGCATGGCCACCTCTGGAATCCTTGTACTGCTGCCACCAATCTGCTGCTTGACCCTTGAGCTGGAAAGTCACAAACTTGACATAGTCCTCAGGCCTGACATTGCTACACTCAAAATGCTTGTTCATGTCATGGAGCCAATCGTCCGCATCGAGAGGCCGATCACAACAAGTGAAGGACTTGGGTTGATTTGCGAGGAACTGGTTCAGAGTTGCGAACTGTGGCTGATTATGGAAATTCCCTTGATGACCTTGCTGTCCCTGCTCCCTTTCCTGCAGCAACCTGAGCAACATATGAGTGTTGGCATTGGTTGCGGCCATCACAGCTTGCCAAGCTTCTGGAGGTGGAGGTGGGGGTGGTGGAGGATGAGACTGCTCCCCATCACGACCCTGATTCCCACGAGTTGCTGGAGCCATCCTGAAGATGGACAAGAATATCAGCACACCATTGACAAAGACTTTTGAAATAAGCTGAATCAAATGGCTTGAATGAAATTGCAATGGGATATCATCAATTGCATTCAAACTGTAATTAGTAAGAATGCTTTCTGCAGGATCGTGATAACATCATTAGATCATGAAGCCACTTGAAATAACACAACAAGTATTGAGCTAAGGTTGCTCGGAACAAATGTATAAACCATCATACATTCGTCGGAAGATGATCCTAGGTAACTACTGAAATCCCACCTAGGAACTTCCGAAATCTTGGTTATGCAATCGGGTCCACGGATACACGGAGTTTTATCCATCACTCAACTCCTAGCAGTAATACTACTCTCCAGTGTATCACATCCCTCTCCAGTGTATCCATCACTCAACGATACTAAAGATGGCAGTAAATGTGATCCCGCTCCCCAGTACTGGGTGCCGCCACACTCTTCGCACCACGCACAGTATTGAAGCAATTTCGAACATCCGCGTTCTTAAGTACTATGGAAACTGAACGATAACGATGTGTCAAGAATCCCCTGGAGCTCTACTCCCTGGGTCCAATCCATACGTACGGGAGGCACCAAGAATAGATTCCCGTCACATCGGTATCATAGATGCTCCAAAATACTCGCGTGATCCTAATTTTTTTTTGAGCGAGAAGAGGAGTAGAATTAAAATTCCTAAGTCGTAATTCCTCACCAGAGTATAGAAGAGGAGTAAAAGAAACCTACTCTCTGATATAACTAGACTCAAAATAGTTTTTCACTAGAATCAACTCGGCCAAGTTTGATCAAGCAAGGGGATCCTATGGTCGGTATGGCTCTCATACCAACTTGTAACGCCCAAGATGCGGTCCTATCCCTATTAAGGCACGAGGGCCTCGACGGGGATAGAAGCGCATCTAGTCGTTTCGCAAGTACAGAAATCATTGCATACATGTAGGAAGAGATGAGTATATGAGTTGGCTTATGTCGGTGTACTAAAGTATGGGTCTTTTTAGTACCCCTTACTTGTGCACGGGCAGTTGTAGCCGTACCACGGCAAGCCTTGCCGGGGAATAGCTAGGAGTAATCACAAGACTAAGATGCCAAGAAAGCGTTCAAGTCAACGATCAGACAGACCAGAAGACAGAAGACCAAAGGGTTGCGGAGGCCCGGCAAGACCCTTTCCGGCAAGGCCTCGCACCCGGCAAGGATTCGCACCTGGCAAGACCCGGTCCCGGCAAGCCCCGGGTCCGGCAAGGATTCAGCCCCGGCAAGGCTCTGCACAGTGCAGCGCTATCGCTCCAGTGCAGTGGCCAGCCTTGTCGTTTAGGGCTTGTCCTCATGGTGACATGGCGCAATGCTGGCCACGAGATGCTTAAGCGGTGCTGATGGGATGGCTGCTTTTCCCATCCCCCGTAAAGCTTTTCCAAGCCCAAGACGCTAAGGGACACCTTGACAGACACCTCACGGTGCATTTAATGAGTTTGTCCCAGGACGTCAGGGTTAGGTATGATAACACTGTGATAACACTGTAGCTACTTTCCACCTCATGCCTTATCTCGTACGCCACTGTGGTAGCCCCTTTGACTCATATAAAAGGAGGCCCGAGGCGTACAGAGAGGGAGAGGGAGCACTTCTGAGGGTCCATTCTGCATGTGCAGCTACCGAGTACTGTAGCTCCCAGAATTTGGCCAAGAACATCCACAGTAATACAATCAAAGCAGGAGTAGGGTTTTACGCATCCGTGCGGCCCGAACCTGGGTAAAATCCCCCGTGTGCTGTTCGTTAGATCTGCTCTTTGTGCAATCCTCTCCCCTTGCCGAACCGTAAAGGGATCTCCTTGATCCCATAGGTGTCTGTTTCCCACGACATCTTTGGCGCGCCAGGTAGGGGGAGATCGAGGTTGTGCGAACGTGATCTAGCGATCAGCGCGTCAGATCTTTGATCATCTTCACCACCATGGCTCCCAAGAAGAAGGGTTTCACGGCGGTTGGTCCATCTGCATCCGTCGTGCCTGATGCTGCGCGCACAGGCGACGGGGTAGACGCGGGTGGAGGAGGTGGAGGCTCCGAGCTTCCACGGCGTTCCGGCGATCCGAGCCGGACGAGCAACAGGTCCAAGGATGGAGCTGCGCAACCCGCGGGTGGTGCAGCGACTTCCAAGGATGGAGCGGCGCCTTCCAGGACGACCATGCTGGCGCATGCACCGCGACCTTCTCAGGACGCGCATGACGTGCAGCACCGTGACGTCGGTGGATCCAAGCATCCCCATGGGAAAACCCCTGTGCATCACTCTCAAGATGCGCGGGGCCAAGATTCGCGCCAGCGCGCTGGTGGAAGCCGCGCGCGGGTGCAGAGTCATGATGATGCTCCTTCTAACCCTGTTAGGAGTTTGAGCACCTCACGTTCTTCACACCTGTTGCCGCCGCCTACGCCAGCGGAGGCGTTGGCGCGAGCTCAGCTGCTCCTAGACTTCCCTCCTGCCACGGAGAAGCTAGACGAGTGGCGAGCCACTATGCAGAGCCTCCTCAGCCTGGCTGACAACGGCAGGCCACAGCAGGGTGAACCCTCGCGGCTGCAGTCGTCTAGGCTGGTGCGTGGCGATGGAGAGAAGACCGGAGCTGGGACGACTACGTTGCGTTCCCCTCCGCTGCATCAAGAGCGGTCGTTAACTCGACGGACCAGCGCCCGTGACGATGATTCCACGGCGTTGTCTGATCCGCGGGTTCGCCGCGATCAACGTCACGTTCTTCGGGAACGGAAGAAGGAGGACGCTCGAACCACCATCGAGCGCCGAAGGGAAGCGCGTCGCCAGTCTGACAAGCACGCTGGGACCGCTGTTGACGAGCCCGCGCCAGGGTACCCTAGCTGCCTACCTTACGAGGCGGGTTGTCCAGCGTTTACTCGTGAGCTGCGGCAAGTCCAGTGGCCCAGCTCCCGCTCCTTCAAGCCGGAAGTACCGGAGAAGTATGACGGCAAGACCCATCCGTCCGAGTTCTTGAGCATCTACACCATCGCGCTGCGAGCTGCCGGGGCTCGTGACGATAAGGTGCTGGCCAACTACTTTCCATTGGTGCTGAAGCCCAACGTTAGATCGTGGTTGATGCACCTGCCCGAGAATTCCATCTCTTCTTGGGCCGACCTGTGCCACCAGTTTGTTGGCGCCTTCACCGGCGGCCATCAAGCTCCTGGCCAGGAGAGTGATCTACATATCATCCCCCAGAAAGAGGGCGAAAGTTTGCGCAAGTATATCCAAAGGTTCAGCCGCGTCCAGCACAACATTCCTGACGTTCATCCCGCCGCCGTCATCAGCGCCTTTCATCAGAATGTGCGCAATCGTAAAATGCGGGAGGAGCTGGCGATGAACAAAGTCAGAGACGTCGCCGAGCTTTACGCTTTGGCCGACAAGTGTGCACGGGCAGAGGAAGGAAGAAGACTCCCCGGCGAGAACGCTGGCGCCGGAGTCGACTCCGAGAGCGAAGACGCTCCTGCCCCGGCAAAGAAGGGAAAGCGGAAGAACAGGAAGCGCAAAGGCAAGGCCGTGCTTGCCGTTGAAGGTTCCGGCAACACCGGCACCGCCAAGAAGTCCAAGACCGACGACCCCGGCAAGGAGGTTGCCGGGTGTGCGGCGTGTCAGGCCTTGGCGGCTGCCGACAAGCCAGAAGGATCCGGCAAGCAGTACTGCAAGATCCACCGTACCAAGGGCCATGATCTCCAAGACTGCCGGCAAGTGGAGGAGCTTGTCGAGAAGCAGCGCGCCGAGTACGAAAGGCGTGACAAGGAGAGAGCCCAAGATGGTGCCGGGGGGTCTGGCAGGAAACGCGGTCGAGGAGGTCGCCGCGGCAAGCCCAGGCAGCGGCAAGAGAAGCCTGCCCGGGGCCGTGACAAGAAGGAAGGGGATGAAGATGAAGAGGAAGATGATGGCGAATCTAGTGAGCGAGAGTTCCAGAAGGCAACGGAAGTTATGTGTGTCGATGGAGGCGCTTCGTTGCATTTCTCTCACCGCCAACTCAAGCGGTGGGCACGTGAGATTAATGCGGCAGAACCCTCTATTGGTGCACAGAAGCCACTGAAGTGGTCCCACACGCCCATCATTTTTGACGCCGAGGACCACCCAGATCGCACAACCGTGGTCGGGTGCTTGCCATTGTTGGTTTCACCAACAGTTCGCAACCTCAAGGTAACAAAAATGTTGGTTGACGGTGGGGCCGGCCTGAACTTGATCTCGCCGGACGTCATCAAGAGGCTGCAGATTCCTGACGAGGACCTTGAGGAGACAGGCTCTTTTCAAGGGGTCAATCCGGGAAGGAACCAGCCGAAAGGCAAGATCACGCTGCCGGTAACATTTGGCAGCGAGCTGAACTTTAGGACGGAGAAGGTCGTTTTCGACGTCGCCAAGATTCCGTTACCTTATAATGGAATCTTTGGCCGCCCAGCGCTAGCTAAGTTCATGGCGGCCTCGCACTACGCCTACAACGTCTTGAAGATACCCTGCCCAATGAGCGTCATCACTGTCCACTCCGACAAGAAAGACGCGCTCATTTGCACCGACAAGCTTTACCGGGAAGCAGTTGCAGCGTCCGCCGCCAAGGCGCATGCTCCTGCCGCTCAAGATCCCGGCAAGAAGAAGAAGCCCGGCAAGACCTCTGGTACAAACTCCGGCAAGCGCGCCTCTCCGGAGTGCTGCGCTACCGTCGAGGATGCACCAGAGAGCTCTGCCGGCCAGACCAAGAAACCCAAGGCTGCTCCACCTAAGACCAAGAAGGTGCCCGCCAAGGAGGACGGGACGGGAGGAACTTTCACCATAAGTTCCACCCTTAATGACAAATAGGAAAGCGCGCTCGTTGCTTTCCTGCGGGCGAATGTCGATGTGTTCGCATGGCAACCATCTGACATCCCTGGTGTTCCCAGGGAAGTAATTGAGCACCACCTAGCTGTATGTCCCCACGCGTGGCCCGTCAAGCAGAAGGTGCGGAAGCAAGCTTTGGAGCGGCAAGAGTTCATTGCCGAAGAGATTAAGAAGCTTGAGGCGGCAGGTCTGGTTAGAGGAGTCCTCCATCCTACATGGTTGGCCAATCCAGTTGTTGTGCGCAAGGCGAACGGTAAATGGAGGCTATGTATTGACTTTACAGATATCAATAAAGCATGTCCGAAAGATCCCTTTCCCTTGCCGCGCATCGACCAGATTGTGGATTCCACTGCCGGCTGCGATTTGCTGTCATTTCTTGACGCATACTCAGGCTACCACCAGATCTTCATGGCGAGAGAAGACGAAGAGAAGACCGCATTTATCACCCCATGTGGCACATACTGCTTCTTGCGTATGCCTTTCGGGTTGAAAAGTGCTGGGTCGACCTTCGCAAGAGCCGTCCAGATTGGTTTCGAGACCCAGCTCCATAGAAATATGGAAGCTTACATGGATGATATAGTGGTCAAAACCAAGGACAAGGCAACGCTCATTCAAGATCTGGAGGAGACTTTTGCAAACCTGCGCAGGATCAACCTGAAGCTCAATCCCGAGAAGTGCGTGTTTGGCGTTCCATCCGGCAAGCTTCTCGGGTTCTTTGTATCTCAGCGTGGAATTGAAGCCAATCCCGACAAGATCAAGGCAATTGAGCAGATTGAGGCACCAAGGCGTGTCAAAGATGTGCGCCGACTTGCCGGCTGCGTTGCTGCTCTGAGCAGGTTCATCTCCAAGTCCGCTGAGCGCGCCCTGCCATTTTTCAAAATTTTGAAGAAGGCAGGTCCAATGAAATGGACTCCAGAAGCGGAGGCAGCGCTGCAGGACTTAATGAGGTACCTCTCCTCTCCGCCGACACTGGTCGCACCTAGGCCACAAGAGCCGTTGCTGCTGTACCTAGCGGCAACGAATCAAGTGGTTAGTGCTGCGCTAGTGGCGCAGAGAGAGGTAGACGAAGAGGCAACGGCAGCGGCAGGCCCGCCAAGCGACTTGCCGAGGCCAGCCCCGGCAGAGTCTAGTGCCGACAAGGAAAGATCCGCGCAGTCAAGTCAAGCAGTGCAGAAGAAGAAGATGGTGCAGCGCCCAGTTTATTTCGTCAGCTCCCTGTTGCAGGGAGCTAGGTCGAGATATTCTGGTGTGCAGAAGTTGCTCTTCGGCCTTCTCATGGCCTCGAGGAAGCTGCGCCATTACTTCCAAGCACATGAGATCACCGTCGTCACTCGCTTTCCGCTGCAACGGATTCTCTGGAATCCAGAAGCAACCGGCAGGATTGTGGAGTGGGCGTTGGAGCTGTCATGCTTTGGTCTCAAGTTTGAAAGTTCTTCAACTATCCAGAGCAGAGCCCTGGCAGAGTTCATTGCAGAATGTACCCCAACGCCAGACGACGAAGTTCAAGAATCAGCGATTCCCGGCAAGGAAACAGATCGCGAATGGATTATGTACTTTGATGGGGATTTTTCGCTGCAAGGCGCCGGTGCCGGCGTGCTGCTTGTCGCACCCACCAGAGAGCACCTCAAGTACGTCGTCCAGATGCATTTTCCCCGGGAGAGATCGACCAACAACACGGCAGAGTATGAAGGACTGCTTGCCGGTCTCAGGATCGCGGCAGACCTTGGGATCAAGAAGCTCATCGTCAAAGGTGACTCCCAGCTCGTCGTGAGGCAAGTCAACAAAGATTATAAGAGCCCGTTGATGGAAGCTTACGTCGATGAAGTGAGGAAGCTGGAGGAGCACTTTGACGGTCTTCAGACAGAGCATGTTCCTCGATCAGAGAACAGCATTGCCGACGACCTGTCGAAGCGTGCCGCACTCAAGCTACCTGTGGAACCAGGGACTTTTGTGCTCCGCTTGACTCAACCATCCGTGTCGCCATCGACAAGGCCTGATAAGAGAAGAAAGTTAAGTACCGGCGAGTACTTCCCGGCAGGGCTTCCCGAAGCCCCCGGCAAGAATCTTGCCGGGAACGACACGGTTGCCGGTGAGCAGCGGCTTCGCGCAGAACCTCAGGTTCTTGCCGCTGAAGCAAGCGCCCCTGCTGCCGAAGAAATACCAGTTGCCGGTGAGCAGCTGCTCCGCCAAGAACCTCAGGTTCTTGCCATAGAAGCAAATGCTCCCGCAGCTGAAGAGTCACCTTTAGTCCTTGTCGTCGAGCCACAAGCTCCGGCATGGGCACAGCAAATAGTCCGTTTCCTTCAGACAGGAGAACTCCCCGAAGAGCAGGAAGAAGCTGAAAAAGTAGCCCGTGAGTCAAGCATGTACCAGTTCGTCGATGACGTTCTGTACAGAAAGAGACCGAACGGGGTGAAATTGAAGTGTATTCCTCGGGAGGATGGACTGGAGCTGTTGGCAGAGATTCATGGGGGCATATGTGGATCCCACATAGGCTCAAGAGCCCTTGTCGGCAAGGCATTCCGGCAAGGATTCTTCTGGCCTACTATTCTCCAGGATGCAACTGCACTAGTAACCAAGTGTGAAGCGTGCCAGTTCCATTCGAAGCAACTTCATCAGCCAGCTCAAGCTCTCCAGACGATCCCTCTCTCATGGCCCTTCTCGGTCTGGGGGCTCGACATACTGGGTCCCTTCCCCCGCGCTGCCGGGGGCTTCGAGTACTTGTACGTTGCCATCGACAAGTTCACGAAGTGGCCAGAAGTGGAAGCAGTGAGGAGGGTGACAGCACAGTCAGCAGTCAAGTTCTTCAAGGGGATTGTGTGCCGTTTTGGTGTGCCGAACAGGATCATCACCGACAACGGTACGCAGTTCACTAGTCGCACCTTCATGCAGTACGTCCAAGACCTTGGCGGCAAGATCTGTTTTGCCTCTGTTGCTCACCCGAGAAGCAATGGCCAAGCGGAAAGGGCGAACGCTGAAGTGCTGCGTGGTCTCCGGACCAGAACTTTCGATAAGCTGCACAAGCATGGAAGACGCTGGATTGACGAGCTGCCGGCGGTTCTTTGGTCGATCAGGACGACGCCGAATCGAGCCACCGGCCAGACACCCTTCGCTCTGGTCTACGGAGCGGAAGCAGTTCTCCCCACGGAACTCATATACGGGTCACCTCGAGTGCTCGCTTATGATGAGCTTGAGCAAGAGCAGCTGCGGCAAGATGACGCGCTGCTCCTTGAGGAGAACCGTCTTCGGGCTGCTGTGCGAGCCGCTCGCTACCAGCAAGCTTTGCGCCGCTACCATAGCCGCAAGGTTCACGCCCGGAGTCTTGAGGAAGGCGACCTTGTTCTTCGGCGCGTTCAGTCGGCCAAGAATTCCAACAAGTTGACGCCGAAGTGGGAAGGCCCTTACCGGGTAGTGCGAGTCACCAGGCCTGGCGCTGTCCGCCTGGAGACCGAAGAGGGCTTGCCAGTGAGCGACTCCTGGAACATCGAGCACCTTCGCAAGTTCTACCCGTAAGGCGCAGTTGTTCTGGTTTCTTGCTGTGATAGCGATACGGCCAGCAGGCTGCTGACGACCCGAATCCAGCGCTCGCGGCAGCGTAACGTTCCGGCAAGATCCCGGCAACGCCCTTCTGTACAAGTGTTGCCGGTGGCATCTAATCCTTTGTACAGAGCAGGTGCATCCTTTAATAAGATCTGTGTGCTTTACGTTTCTTGTTGATTCTATGTCATTTTATATGCATGTGTTATCTGAGATATGTATTGCACTCGATCCCGGTAAGAGCTAACAAACCGTCAAGGTTCCATACTTTTATTTTCTCTTCTTTCTTTTTCTCAAGAGACAGAAGATTCCCTCGCGCACAAGTTTGCCGGGGGGGAAGGAGAATGGTGGTATGGATACCAGACGACGTTCAAGGTTGGCGCCTTGCTGGAAGAAGAAGAATAGCGACGAAAAGCAGAGCTAAGTTGCTGAACCCCTTAAGCAGATTTTGATTTTTGTAAGGCTGTATTCCCTTGAACGATTTCGGCTTTGTATGGAAAACCTGCACGCGATGGAATCTTGTCGTGATCGGCTGCGCCCTTACTCTGTTTCGAGTCCGCTCAACAGTCTAGGTGGCCGCGCTGAAAGCATCAAGATTTCTTGCCGTGAGCAGCACCGCTCGCAAGCTGCTGACGACCCGAATCCAGCGCTCGCGACAGGGTTATGCTCCGGCAAGTTCCCAGCGAAGCGTAGGGTATACGCCATACAGAAAGAAATTGAACAAAGGGAATAGCATGCCTTAATTCAAAGAGAGCAAGTTATATTACATCCAGTGCTTGCCACGTTTCTGACATAAAAGCAATTTTGTCTTTTACATGTGACGCCGGCGGCAAGATGGAGAAGAGATAGGAGGCTACAGCTAATCCCGGCGATCGCCCTCGACCCTCTTCACTTGGCTCACCCGATCGACGATGGGCGCGACAAACTCTTCGAGAGCCTTGACGTCTGCGTCCTTCGGCAAGCTTTTCGAGGCTTTGGAGAGGTCGATGCCAGGGTTCCTGTACGCCACCTTCATCAACACCTTACGGAGGATGAGCTGGCAGAGTTTCCGGGATTCGTCGGCCAGCTTGCTTGTTTGGTTCGCCTGGAGTAGCTTGAGGGCGTCGACGAGCTTCTCGAAGAACATGGTTAGCATGGCGCTTGAGGATACGTTGTCATCGGCAGAGTATCCGAAGCCCGGCAAGCCCATGGCCTCCAGCTCCGCGCCAAGCTTCTCGGCGACGTCCGCCAACCTGGCAGTCCAGAGCTTCACGCTAGAAGTGTACTCGTTGTGGGTGACGGCGGCGTTCTAGAGCAGCTCCTGTTCGTCGTGGAGGTCTTTGATAAGAGTCCTCTCGCGAACTCGGGCAGCCTCAAGAGACTCCTCCAGCGTGGATAGCTTCAGCTTCAGATCTTCAATGGAGTCCTTGGCGGAGGAAAGCTGCTGGACCATCTCGGATGCGGCAACCTGCGTCTCCATCAGGCTGTGGAGAGCCTTGTCTCTCTCGGCCTCGAGTGCTGAGACCTTCTTGCTGTGGTCCTCGAGAGCGGCCTCCAGCTGCTTCGTCTTCTCCTCCAGCAAGTTCTTGGCGGCCTCTGCAGCTCCGGCAGCGTCGAGGGCCTCTTTGAGCTTGCCGGCGTGGTCTTCAGTTAGAGCTCTGAGCGTCTTCAAGTGTTTCTGCTCAAGCTCCTGGACTCGCCGCGCGACAAGACTTTCGAGCTCTTCATCCTTGCTGCGAAGCTTGGCGGCAAGCGCCGCCTCGCGCGCGGCAAGGTCCTCTTCTTGGGCGTCAAGGCTGATGCGGCGCTGCGTCAAGAGGGCTCCTGCCATGGCGGCTTGCTGGGCGGCCTCCTCCTGCGCTTTCTCGATGTCCGATTGCTTCAGCAGGAGGACGTTCCGCTCTTCCGCCAGCTGCTCCCGATAAACATTCAGCTCTTGGAGGGCCTCGCCGTACCAAGCCTGTGTCTCCGTGACGCGTTGTTGGAAGTCTCCTTCCGCTGCCTCGATGAGCGCTGCCCGGGAGTCCAGTTTCTCCTTCTGGGCACGGTAGAGCGCTTGGAGCTTCTGATAGTTGTCATTCATGGCTTGGAGTAGCTGCTCCTCCTTGAGCTCGCTGGCGGCGGCGATGATGATTTCCCCGTCAAGATGTTCTCCTTCAACCAGCTCTTCGATGTTTGCCGACCCCGGCATGCCGACGACGTTTTTGTCGGCCCTGATGTATTGACTTGAGGAAGGGGCCTTGGACGACGAGGGTTGGTCTTCGGCAGTTGAGGGCCCCGCGGCAGTAGAAGCGCCTGGCGCTCCTGCAGCGGAAGCGCCGTCAGTATGGCCACGAGTCTCCTCGCCGGCTCCCTCGGCGGGCATCTTGGCGGCCTCCTCTTGCGCGGCCTTGGCGGCCTCAGCGGCAGCGGCCTTGGCGGCCTCGATGGCAGCAGCCTCGGCGGCGGCATGCTTGGCGGCCTCCTCGGCGGCAACCTTGTCGACTTCAGTGGCGGCATCCTTGGCAGTCTCTTCAATGACAACGTCAGTGTCCATGAGCTCTGTCAGAAGAAGATTGAAAGCCAAGGAGTTGATTAAGATGAAGCTGGGAAGGAAGTTCAAGAAGGCAAAAAGAAGAAAAACCAAAGCGACAAGAGTTCTGGGCTGAGCCATTTACCTGCGTCAAGGAAGGGGTTGCCGGAGCCTGCATTTGCCGACCCCTCCCCTTCGTCGCGGTAGGGCTCGCTCGAAGATTCCTCCCTGGGCGGTGTGGTCGATGGAGGCGGCACGGCAGAGGCAGCTCCCGCTGTTGCCTCTTGTTGTTGCTCCACTCCTGCACGCCCGGGGATGTCAGCAGAGAAGATGCACACCCCGGCACGCGCCAGTGGGTAGTGAGTAGAAGACTCATGCCGGGGGCTGCGCCGGGGGCTGCGTCGAGGGCTGCATCGAGGGTTGCGTTCTGGGCTTGACTCCGAGTTGACGAGAACCGTTTCCGGCACGCCCGAGGTGCTTGCCGGCGGCTCGACGCTTGTTGAGGTCTTGGCTCTCTTCGCCATCCTCTGCGCCAAGGTCTCCATTTCCCTGTGAAGACGGGAACAGAGCAAGTTAATCAAGCAAAACTAGAAAGATAAGAATCAAAGCTGTGGCGGGACTTTTACTCTTCTTCTTCTTCCTCGGAGCTGATGGCGAAGAGGTCGAAGCCGACCCCCGCCGCGGTACCTGACGGAGGAGGAGGAGTGGTCCTGGGCCGCTTGGCAGCGGCAGGTTGCGGTGCGGCCTCGCCGACCGCCCCTTTGCCGGAAGCATCGCTGCTTGAGGAAAGTTGACGGGCTGGAGCACCAGTGGTGTTCTTCCGGAGGACGCGCCTCTTCCTGTGTTGAAGGGCTGGGGGCTCTTCCTCCTCCTCTTCTTCCTCTTCGGCGGCGCCTCCGGCAGAAGAGCTCCCGGCAGCGGCTCCGCTCGGCTCCCCGGCAGCCTTATCTCGCCCGGCAAGATCTTCTCGCAGTGGGTCCTCGCCTTCGCTGGACTCAGCGCTGCCGGCTTCCTCGGCAAGGTTCACCTCTTCCGCCCTGCTGGCGATGTAGGCAAGCTCCTCCTCCGTGGTGGCGCGGACAAGGTTCTCCTCGCGGATGGCCTTCTCCGTCAAGTTGTCGAAGAACGCCAGCGCCTGCTCCGCGGACGGCTCGATCCACCTCTCGTCGATGCTATGGGCATTGAACACCGGCATCATGGCGATGATGGAGGTCAGCGACGAGTTGTTGCACAGTGGGACGACGCCTGCCGGCAACTCTCCCACTGCGCCGGATTTGAACAGTTGTTGGCAGAGGGCTGCATGCCCCATGGCTGTCAGATCATTATCCAGCCCAGGCCGCACCCTCATGACGTCGGCAGCGTTCGTGTACTCCCAGGCAGGGTGCCCCTTGTTCTGCAGTGGGGCGATGCGCCGGCGAAGGAAATCTGAAGCAATCATCTCCACCTTCAACCCGGCAGCCCTGAGGCGCTGTATCCTGGTGATGGCGATGGTAAGCTTGCTGTCATCAGGGTCCGCGGCGCTCCAATCCTTGCCGCGGACCACCTTCTGCTTCCGCACCTCGCAGAACGGTTGGGGCTCCTTTTCCCAGACCCAGCACCACTTGTCGCGCCACTCATCCCATCTCTCGCGGTAGAGCCCCTCTGGGTACGTCTCCTTGGTTGCCGTCCTCGGAATCCAAGTGATGCTGCCGGAGAGGGCGTCGCCCTTTTGGATGCGGGGGTAGAAGTAGTGCCGGAAAAGTGCAGTGCTCGGGATGACCCCGACAAAATTCTCGCAAAGGTGCGCGAAGACGGACATACAAGTCACGGCATTCGGCGTGAAATCTAGCAGCTGGAAGCCATAGGTGAGCATGATATCTACGAAGAAATCCGAGTATGGAGGGCAGAGGCCGCACCAGAAGTAATCAGCAAAGAAGGGATAATCTCCTGGCTCTGCCCTACGAGAAGCTACACTCACTCTGGTGGCTGGATGCGCCGTGGTCTCCTTCGCCCATGCGAACTGGTACCTCTTCTTCAAGGTCTCCGCGTCAAGCGTCGAGGGGAAGACAGCGCGTTCCTTCCGCATCTTCGCCAACTTGCTCTCCGCGGCGGCCGCTTCTGCCGCCTTGCCCTTGCTCGGCTTGGGCGGCATGATGGCTATGGAAGTGGGCGCTGAAGGCGTCAAGAGCGCGGTGGAGGCGGGTGGAGGGAGAAAAGCTCTGCTTTGGGCGCGAGGAAGAAGACGATGGCGACGGCTCTGAGATTGAGATTGGAAAGGCGGAGGGGGTAAATGAGCAGTGCCCTCTGCGATTCCCTTTTTTATGGGGAAGGCGCGAAGCAGGCTCTTTACCGCCCGCTTTTGCAGTGGAGTTTCCGCCCACGTCTCCCACTTCGCGTGATTAATGCGCGTAGTGGAGGGGCGTGGTAAAAGAGATAATGATTGCGAGCAGTTATTCCCTGCCATGCGTACCCGTGCACTGTTTTGGGCCTAGCCCAACAGGCCTGGCACCCGTGTATGGCCTAGGCCCGGGGGCTCCTGTCGGTGTACTAAAGTATGGGTCTTTTTAGTACCCCTTACTTGTGCACGGGCAGTTGTAGCCGTACCACGGCAAGCCTTGCCGGGGAATAGCTAGGAGTAATCACAAGACTAAGATGCCAAGAAAGCGTTCAAGTCAACGATCAGACAGACCAGAAGACAGAAGACCAAAGGGTTGCGGAGGCCCGGCAAGGCCTCGCACCCGGCAAGGATTCGCACCCGGCAAGACCCGGTCCCGGCAAGCCCCGGGTCCGGCAAGGATTCAGCCCCGGCAAGGCTCTGCACAGTGCAGCGCTATCGCTCCAGTGCAGTGGCCAGCCTTGTCGTTTAGGGCTTGTCCTCATGGTGACGTGGCGCAATGCTGGCCACGAGATGCTTAAGCGGTGCTGATGGGATGGCTGCTTTTCCCATCCCCCGTAAAGCTTTTCCAAGCCCAAGACGCTAAGGGACACCTTGACAGACACCTCACGGTGCATTTAATGAGTTTGTCCCAGGACGTCAGGGTTAGGTATGATAACACTGTGATAACACTGTAGCTACTTTCCACCTCATGCCTTATCTCGTACGCCACTGTGGTAGCCCCTTTGACTCATATAAAAGGAGGCCCGAGGCGTACAGAGAGGGAGAGGGAGCACTTCTGAGGGTCCATTCTGCATGTGCAGCTACCGAGTACTTTAGCTCCCAGAATTTGGCCAAGAACATCCACAGTAATACAATCAAAGCAGGAGTAGGGTTTTACGCATCCGTGCGGCCCGAACCTGGGTAAAATCCCCCGTGTGCTGTTCGTTAGATCTGCTCTTTGTGCAATCCTCTCCCCTTGCCGAACCGTAAAGGGATCTCCTTGATCCCATAGGTGTCCGTTTCCCACGACAGCTTACACTCGCCACAAGCTATCTTACAAGTCCACACAATTATTCATACATTCATCCAGAAGACAGGGTCCGGCTACGGACGAAATCAAACGATAAAAGAAGCAATGAAAACTGTCTTGCTATCCCAGGAACACCACCACGAAGCTCCATACTCATCAGGATACGTAACGTACATACGCCTACGTTCTTCATCGTACTCCCACTGGAGCTGAGACGCATCATCTGGCACGTACTCGTCCACACCTGTACCTGTATTGTTGTAATCTGTGAGCCACAGGGACTCAATAATCTCATAACCCGGGTACCGAAACTATGTAAGCCAATAGGTGAGGAATGGTTAAGTGGTGAGGTTGCAACAAATGCTAAGCATGTATTTGGTGGCTAACTTACGATAACAAGAATGTAAATATGGTGGCCTACGCATGACGGTCGTGAACTATAATGATCACTAAGTGATCCTGAACACCTACTTACGTCAAACATAACCCCACCATGTTCTCTCTCGGTTCATGTTCACGAGCAGAGACAGTCACGGTTACGCGCATGGTTGGTGTATTTTATTTGAGTTTACTTCAAGTTCACTAAAACCGGGTGTTAAACAAATTCCAAGTTGCCACATAACCGCGGGCACGACTTCTCGAAAAGATTTAACCCTGCAGGGGTGCTCCAACTCATCCATCACAAACTAACCACACGCCGCGGGAATAACCTCGAGCACGGATCCCGTGATCTCTTAGGAAATTCCGTTGGAAAGCCTCAACCTTGAGATAGCCCAAAGTATCCTCGGAATTCCTCGCGCAAGACATTCGAGAAAGGTAAAACAAGTCCAGCAAGACCGCCACGTGTCGACAAACCCGATAGGAGCCGCGTATCTCGTTCTCAGGACACGACGGATGAGTGATGGTTACCACGCCAATCACCGAGTTGCTCGGGCGGCGTTAATAAGCTGCTCTAGGTTGGACCAACACTCATGCGGAGCACTGGCCCGGGGGTTGATTAATTATCCACGGGGTAGCTATGCCCTATGCAATCTACAACAATAAGAGTCGCGCAAAGGGCGATCTCTCACGATGTCCAGCTGTCCATTTACTATGTCGAGGCGAAAATAAAATAGAAACGGATGCCCAACCCCAGCCCCCCTACCTCAGGCTGCAGGTGGACACGGGCCACCCACGGTGCCCACTTAAAATCCCGTTTATTTTGTGTTCGTGGACACCCACGGTCAGTACACCCCAGTACGCGGAATATGTGGGTTATCCCGGAGATAATTACAACTACGGTACCTATACTATCCGGCACGTAACAGCATGGTCCTGGTACTCGTCGACTGCTCCATTACGGTCCTCGAATACGCAGATACGCTCCAAAACGGTCCTCTGTACGTATCAAGCTACGAACCAGGCGCCACGTGGGCTGCTCGACCCACGCGAGCTGGTTGAGCGGCACCAGTTATGTCACCAAGCGGGGCTCCGCACGGGAGGAGCGACCAAAATAATTCCCCATTCCCTCCCCTGAATCCCTAACCCACGGCTGGCGGCGACCTCCCCAGTCCCAAATCCTCTCCTCTCAATGGCCGGGGATAGCATGACAGAGAGCTCCGTTGCCGGCGCATGCGGAAGCTCGGTGGTAGCGTCGCACCTGCGGCGAGGTTGGGCGTCGCAGCCGCGCCGCCGGCGCTCCAATTGGCAGCAGCAGGAGGTGTCGCTCCGTGGCACCCGCGACGCCGGCGCTCCAGTCGGTGGAAGCGTCCGCTCCCCTGTGAGCCGCGGCGAGGTTGGGCGTCGCACACGCGGCGCTGGCGCTCCAATCAGCAGCACGAGGAGGTGTGGCTCCGTGGTGAGCCGTGCCTCCGGCCGGAGACCGGACATGTGGTCCTCCATTGCACGCCGGGGATGAAGCTGCCGCGCTTGGACGACGACGATGCAGCGGATGATGTGCTGGGATGTTACTTATGCTAGTGGCAATTGTGTGTTCATTTGCCAAATCAGGGTGTATGCTTATGCTGTGTATGCTTATGCTGTGATGTTACTTAATTACCTATGTTGTTCTGCAACCAGTTTGTGAGTTTCTAAATGTTGTGCAAAATCCTGTCCTTCAGCTGTTTGGCAGCTTCTGAATGATGTTTGGTATGGTGTGTGTTGTGCAAAATATGTGCTTATTTCAGTCCAGCAGTATGAGTGCACTATGGTGCATTATCTTGTGCATCTACTTCAGTTAAATTCATACATAACAGGTGCATTACAAAGAGGAGGAATGAAAAAAAATATTGGACATAACAGGTGCATTGCTAGCATCAGATGAACATAGAAGGAGCATCGCCACAAAAGCATTAACCATTAAGGTTATCAAGGTTCAGTACACGATCTTGAACATAACATGATCAGTCCCTTGGCCTGATCAGTCCATGTTCATGACCAACATTTAACATGTTCATGAAAGTAAATAAAGGAGTTCTGCTACAGTTCAAATGAAAGCACAAACCACTTAATTGCTCACATGCTTATTTCCTCTCCTCCCTAAATGTATCAAACATGCTACTTTTTCTTGGTTTCTTAAAACCTGTCCTGGCCTGAGTGAAGTAGGGTCTGTTTGGTTGATGTAGCTGCTCCAAATGGCTCTGATTAGCTTGAAATTGATCATGCCTTTGCAAATAGCTCTGATTAGCTTGAAATTGATCATGCCTTTGCTTTTCACTTGCCAACATGAGATTTTCATCCATGGCTTGCTTTTTTGCTTGCTCAGCTTGTGCCATATTCCATTCTTCAGCTTGTTTCTTTCTCTCTGCCCAATGTTGTGTCCTGGATGCATCTTTCTGCAGATTTTGCTTCTCCCAGGCCTGCTGCCTTGAATTCTCCCCTTGAGCAAGATACTCTTTGCAGACTCTAATTCTATCTCGCTCATCCTCTTGCCTCATAAGAAATTCCATTTCTTCTGCTGTTTGTACATTTTTAGCTTGCTTTCTCTGTTCATCTGCAATTCTTTTCTTTTCTGCAGCCTTCATCTTTTTTGCTTCCTCTGCTTGCATCTTTTTCACTTGCAGTGCACTCCTTTTGGCCTCTGCAAGTGCCTTCTTCTCCTGCTGCTCAGCCAACTTTTTTCTCTTCCTTTCTTCAATTTCTTTTCTTTTTTCTTCAACTGCCAACTATTTTTCTCTCAGCACAGCTTTCTTTTTCTCCTCAATCTCTAATTTTTTTGCTGCAGACTCTTCCTTCCTTCTCTCTGCAGCTTGCAAAATCTTTTGCTCTTCCTCTCTGAGCTTGTTTAATGCTGCATCAAACTTTGCCTGATCTGCAATCTCTCTTTTTTCAGCTGCAAGTCTAAGTTTAGCTAGTGCAATGACCTCTCTTTTTCTATGAACATTTTCCTGTCTAGTAGCAGTTGTTGGCTGAACAGGGGGTTGGCTTGGGACATTTTGTTCAATAAATGAAGATGGAGGTAAAGGGCCTGAATCAGGTGGATCAATGATCTGGCTTGCAACATTTGTCTATAACAATTTAGGAAAAGTAATTAGATGGCAGTAATGAATTAGATGGCAGTAATGAAAATAATGAAAATAATCATATACCTCTTGCATTAATGTTGTTATGACCTCAGCCTCATAAGTAGGTGGTTGTTGTTGTAATAAACCCTCTGTTTGCATGTTCTGCTCCTGATTACATAAACCATGTAAATTAGTAAGGTTCTGGTTATGTAAACAACAATTTATCATTAAGGAGGTTGTGGTCCATTATATTACCTGTGTCATGACCTCATATTCTTCATCTGAGGAGGAAACTTCAGGTTCTGCTCTTACTTTCTTTTTTCTTAACTTCCTCTTGGGTTTTAGGCCTAATTTGAAATCGTTGCACCCACCTATATTATGTCCTGCAGCTCCACAGTAGCTACAATGCATAATAGATCCACCTCTGCCAACTTTCCTCCCTGCCCTACCCTCAGTCTCTTCTGGTTGTTGTCGTCTGTTCTTCGCCTTTCTACCTTTCTTTTTCTTAATTTTGGGAGGAAGCACTTGTCTGCCATACATTTTTTCCCACTCACTCACATCTTTACATGGCAAGATTATGTGCTCGTAAGCCTTGCAGTAAGTCTCAATGGAGTAACAAGGGTGGACCAATGTTTCAGGTGGAATTTTGTCATATCTTGCAGCCGCAACTGCATGACAACAAGGAATCCCAGTAAAATCCCACCTCCTGCAAGTGCATTTGCTCAATGTTATATCCACACTGAACTGCCTATTTTTGTCTTGCACTTCAAAAATGCCTAATCCAGCAGGATCAGCATGACATGTGGCTGCAGCATCAATATGTCTTTGCAACCTTTTTCTCACTTTGGGACAGATGGTACCATGCCACTTCAGCGCCTCCAGTTGCTTACCATAATGTCTACCCATCATTTGTCCTTTAATCCTCTGTATCATGGTTAATATGGGGAGTTCTCTTGCATCCAAAATATACCTATTGAACACTTCGCAATTGTTGTTCAATAGGACATCACACTTAGGGAAATCTTTTTGAAATGCCCTTACCCATGTTTTTGGGTTTAACTCCTCTAACCAATCATGAGCTTCCTTACTAAGAACTAGCATTCTGTCCATGTTCTCTCTAAACTGGCCATGAGTAGTACTTCTAGCACATCTCCACAATTGATTCTTTAGTACATCTCCTTTAAAGTTTTTTGTGAAATTCTGCCAGATATGTCTCACGCAATATCTATGCTCTAAATCTTTAAACAGTTCTCTCACCGCCTTAATTAAACCCTGGTTGTCAGCAAAATAATTTAGTGCTAAATAAGTACTAATTACAAAACATATAGTACAATATGAAGAAATGCAACCAAAGCATATATTACAACTACAAGTGACTTACTTTCTGCTTGTCAGACATGACTGTCCAAAGTGAGGTGTCCACAATGCCAAGATCTTCCTTAAGAACAGTCAAGAACCATCTCCAAGCTTCTGTGTTTTCAACTTGCACAACAGCAAAGGCCACGGGATAAATGCAGTCATTGGGATCCATTCCTATTGCGGTTAACAAAACTCCACCAAATTGAGTTTTCAAATGACAACCATCTAAGAAAATTACAGGCCTACAAGCTGCAAGGAATCCCCTCTTGCATGCGTCAAAAGAGAAGTAGCACTTCTGGAATTGGCCATCATCAGCAACTTGCAACAAAAAAGTACTACCAGGATTTGACCTCCTTAACTCAGCTGCATAATCCCACAACATGTTGTACTGAGCAATATCATCGCCATAAATAATGTCAAATGCTATTTTCCTTACTCTCCAAAGCTTCTGCCTATGAACCTTCATGTTCCACTCTTCCTGCACCATTGCTCCTAAACCCTTCAAAGAAATCTTCTCATCCGCTCTGACCTTGTCAACATACTTTGCAGCAATGTACCTGGCAGTGAACGCTTTAACACTCTACTTCTTTGTGCATGTGTGCTCATCTTTAAATGTTTTAACCTGAATTCCCTTGGTTCTATTGTCAAATGAAAGCATATAAATACCAAGGGCAACCACCATTGCACACAGCTCCAATCCTTGTCTTGTCATTCTTGGGAAATGTTATTTGCAGCCTCTCCTTGCAACTATACTCCCTAATGGCCTGTCTGATCATTGCAATGGATGGGAAAACCTGCCCCACATAGAACTTGGGCTCCTTCAAATCAACTTCAGTGAAATGTTTGAAATTGAACTTAATGTCATCATCATCTGATTCTGGCAGATCAAGACTATCATCCTCGGAGTTTGGATCTTCTGCTAGCTCCTTGCCTGTCCTTGTCCCTTTCTTCTCATCACCGACAGCTTTTGCATCCTCATTGATCAAATCATCGTCACCATCATTGAGGTCATAGTCACTGTCAATTATTTCTGGAATATAATCGGAGTCCTCACTATCATCAGTTTCACTACATAACTCCTCCTCTACCTCTGTTGCCCCACTTCTGCTCCTCCTACTTGTGCCTTCTGCATTGCCCTCACATGCAAACAACATGGAAGCACTGCTATCCCCAACAAGTACAATGCTTTGCTCCTCTGCGGCACTGTCATTTATCTTGCTCTTCATAGGACTGATCACATCAGGTGCATGTGTACATGGATTTGCTAACACATCATCCCATCCTCCTCCACCATAAGCAGCATCATGAACAAGATACATCATCAGGTATTTGTGCCCTTCTCTAACCAGCTTGCTGATGCATTTCGCGTCATTATTACTTGCAATCAACCTGAGCCCATCTTCATTTATTTGCATCCCAGGCAGCAGCAAATACATTTGAATTCTTCCTGCAGTCTCATAACCCATCTTCTCTACTAATCCATACAACATTTCCATACAAGCAACAGTACTGTCACAGTAATCATAACAGACCTTGCGACCATTGAGATATGAACGATTGCCACCAGTGCCCATGAAAAATCCACCATGGATGAACTCAATTGTACAAAAATCAGTGCCTCCATCTGTTAAACCAAAAAAAGAAAACCAAATTTCAGCCATTCAACATCAAACCCTAACCATCTGCGCAAACCCTAAGCAAATGCGCGCCTAGATCGCCTAAATTGTATCGCAGAACACACCAAAACGATGGAATAGATGATAATCGACGTAGTAACATGCCCAATGCAGCTGTGTTGGTTGAATCTTACCGTACGTGGGTACGGGAGCACTGCCGTGCCGCTGTACAGGATCGCACGCCGCCATTCACGGCGAGCGACGACGATGTCGTCGCCGCCGTGCGAGCTCCCACCGGTACAAGCGTCTCTCGTCGCCTCGATGTCGCCGATCACCAGTTCACCACCCGCGCGGCCTTACGTCGTCGTCGCCTTGGAGGATGAGATGAACACGAACGGGACAGCTGGGCTCAAAGTGGACGCACTCAACATCCAGGGGGCGACTGCAAAATTACCAACCGAAGCGGTGCAGCTTGACCAGCCAGCGTGGCGCCCGTCCCGGCCTGGTTCGTAGCTTGATACGTACAGAGGACCGTTTTGGAGCGTATCTGCGTATTCGAGGACCGTAATGGAGCAGTCGACGAGTACCAGGACCATGCTGTTACGTGCCGGATAGTATAGGTACCGTAGTTGTAATTATCTCGTTATCCCGCGATGCCCACATCGAGCCCACCTATCTTTGGACACACGACTCAGAAGAAATAAAAAACTACCCTCGGCACGCTGCTGGGATCAGAGCTCGCCGCCAACCATGACCGGCCTGGCGACTCCGTCGACCTCCTCTATGGCCGCACTAGCGTCGTCGTCCATTCCCGCCGTGGGCACCGCAGCGCCGCCCGTCTACCTCCGCCGCGGCTGCCGGCCGCCCCGGCGCCGCCATGTACCTCCGCAGCCGCAACTATACGGGCAGTTAATTATAGCGTTGTTTGTTGGTGCTGTAGAGTACAACAACACTAGAGCACTAGGCCAAGGCATGCCATGCATGCCGGCTGTACGTGCGCATCTTGCACACGAGCTGTTAGAGCTCCCAAGGAACCGGTCATGGTAGCTCACAGTGCAGACGAGCGGTACAGTACGGACGTATTTCGACAGATACAGGTACATCTGCATGAATTTAGTGGGTATCCCACTAAACCCACATACCCCACATAATAATATGTGGGCTTTGACGGGCATCCCACTTAATCTATGTGGAAGATGCGGCGCGGATGCGGGCCTCCCGGGTAGCGTCCCACTTACAGCCTGACCCGTACCCCTAACCCCATCTCCCCGATTCCTCTCCCTCTCCCTCCTCTGCCGCCGCCACCACTCAACGGCGGCCTCCCCACTCAACGGCGGCCTCCCCACAGTCGCCGGCACCACCTCTTCTCTCCTCTCCTCACCGTCTCCCTACCACCGGCAATCTCGTTCGCTCTCCCCAGCCGCAGATCTCCCATGCCTCCTCTCGGCCAAGGCACGTCGCCTCCTTCCCTCCCTTTCCCTCATCCTGCCCCCTCTCTGCCGCTCGTACCCCCTCCTCTTCTCAATCCGTATCTGTGGAGGTGGCCGGCAGGGCCCAGGTCCACCAAGGCGGCCATCATTGTGAGTTCGACCGCAGCCACGGCGTGTGCGGGATGCGCTGCTGTCGCTCCTGCAGCAGAACGGCAGCCGCAATGACGCGTCTGGATAGAGCTGCGCCGACCTGATTTTGTGGATGGCAGGTGAATTCTTTCTGTTCTTTATCTTTTCCTTGTTATTGCTACTACGATCTGGCAGTTAGAGTCTATTTTTCGTAACATCGACAAATAATCTCAGGATTTGGCACATGTCCAATCTTCACGGTCTATCATCTACAAAGTCTAACAAGAACATGTATCAAGAGACCATGACATATCTAGCATCGGTATCTAAAGATGGCAGGACCTGGTCATGGCATCTGGCTTTTGACAAGTCAGTATCTTCCAAGAAAATTAATCCCGCTCGACAAGTCAGTACCATTCAGGCAGTTGTTGTTTCTTTCGCCTGTGTTGGTCAGATCATGAGGGATTCAAAGCTCGTTTGATGCCATCTTACTTTTAGTATAGTATGTATAATGTCCCATCTTGGGTGTTCACATGATACTTTGTAATTTCTGAAAGAGAAATAGAGTGTGAACTATAGCTATTTATTTGTTAGGAAATTCTGATCTGTTTTATTTTGTTAACTACTACTAATGATTTTGAATGTGAGATTAGCATCAAGCAGCATTTGATCTGGGTCCCTAATGGTTTCGCTTGTCTTCTTAGTTCTCACCTTGTGTATCCATGATCCAGTATGGGAGGTTTAAACGGGAGATGGTGTAGAAGAATTGAACAAAAGATGGAAGCACCTTATACTGAACACAACAATATGTGATGTTCCCTTGCTCTATTTACGTTATTGTTTGTTTATGAAGATAGTCATGCTCATTTAGTCATTTTTCCTCTGTTGTTGGCAACCATTCCAATAGTGTCTTGGGAGTGGTCGAACAATTTGATTGAAGTTTGTCCCAACTACATGGAACCGAACTATCAAGGAAGTTCCAATCTACTGCCAAGGTGAGCAGTGAGCTTTTGCCTGAAATTAAATTTTGTGCTTGGATGCAACTTAGCAGTTGGTAGTTCAAAAGGCTTCGCAAATCAAATTAGACTGTACTATATGGATTCGATACATGGAAGTTGATTATGTAGAATCAAATAATTTCGAAATTCCTTTTGATTCTGTCAATTTGAGGTAGAGGGTACACCTGCTGCAGCGGACTTCGTCGTCTCATCGGCATGCTCTCCCGCGACAGTACAACTGCTGCAGCTGTGGCGAGACGCTGGAGCTCACGGCGGCGTGCCTCGTACAGTACCTGAACTAACATATTGGTCTTCTACTTCTTTTCTGATCGATCAAGCTGGTAATCATACTATTCTTACCTCACCAGGACTTGTGTGTGAGCAATCGTGATCTCCACTCTTTCTGAATTTTTATGTGGTGCATTGGACACAGTTTCAGACACGCGGGGCGTCATGCCTGTCAAACTAGGCGAAGCGTTTTCCACAAATTAAGATGCTCACGTTCCACTGATTTGGTAGAAACAGCACTGGTCAAGTTTACATAGTCAAGATGTGATAACTTGAACCAAAATGTGAACACAACCAAAACGTGATGATCACCTGTTTTGTCACAAACTGGATGGATTGAGTGATTCTTTGTTGGTTAAATGATTTGCCCAGATAATCAGATAATGATAGTTAAAAATCTGTTGTGTTATCATTTTTGTGTTATCATCGGAAGAAGACAAACTAAGCAGGCGGGCAGAGGCATATGGTGCAGTCAATCAAAACCAAATCTAATTTTGCTACATCAGGCACCTTCTAATCCATGTTTTCTGGAGTCGTCTGGTACACCATTGACACAGTGCTAACACAGCGTCTGGATTCTTGGGTGGTTTTTGACTGAATTGCTGGATGGTGTTACGTGCAATGAACTGACACTGGGTTTGATGTTTCTCCGTAGCTGGTTTGTGCAGAATCTAGCACTGGTAATATCCTGCAGGCGTTGGAAGAGTACCTGGCAGTTTTGCTATGATTGGTTAAAGAAGGTGAGTAAATGCTTATTTTTTGGTTCTTTCTTGCTTGTATGGTTTTGATGCTCAGCAATTCTGACGCTTGGCCTCCATTTGGTTGAATTATAACTGAGTTCGCCGTATAGCGGCACATACTTATGTGGCGTGAAGACATAAAGCAAACCTTTTGAGCCATAGTTGGCTTTTTTGTCATGTAAAATAATAATGGTAACATATTAATACAAACAAAATAATATCCTACCTCAAAATATTGTATGTGAATAATGAAACAGTTAACATGATGACGCTTAAATGAAGAATGTGTGCTGAAAACAGTCTGTATAAGACGACAAAAGGAATCACAAAGGATGGAAAAGAGAAAGTTGATTTTTCTTTGGTTAGAAAATCAAATAGTTGCAGTACATAGGAAATATTTGAGATGGTAAAATAGTCTTTGATGTTTGTTATTCGATTTTTTTGCCATGTTTTCCTTTGTGATACACCAGTTTATCCACCCCATACATTATATAAACTACATAGGAATGCAAGTGCTTATGCTATTTCAGTGACAATTGTATAATTCACTAGAAATTAATTGTAGGATATGAGGTCCAGAAATTCAAGGGCCGCCACACATATGAACCAAATCTTAGTGGCAATGTGGTGCTCCCTGGATTTATGACTCCCATGTGCACCTAATTGAGGGTGTCCTGCAGGTATCCGCTGCCTATATGGCTCTCCTCAGCAATCGATAGTATGACATGGCTAGCCTGTGAAATTACAGTGCCAACATTATTATAGTTGTGTAAATTTAACTTCACACGTTATTGTTGTCTGAACTTTGCTACAGCCTGAGGGGGTGCCGCTTCAAGGTGTTAGTAGCAAACATGAGTTCATCGGCAGGGTGAAAGAAGCCGTCAGAGGTTTTGATGAACTATGCTTCTCCTTCCCTCAGTTTAGCAATGTTGTTTTTAATCATTTGTTGCTTAGTAAGCAGATAAGCATCTCTTGGGACTTGTTCTCTAAACAGGCAAGCATCGTGGGCAGTGGGTATGCAGGGGAGGTTGGAACAATGATTTTTTGGGGTGGTGATTTCCCCATTGCTGCTTGGTAAGATGACACATCTCCTGATAATCCAGTGTGTTTTCGATCTCGTGAGTTCGACCTATTTTAAGAAGCTACTCCCTCCATTCCTTTATATAAGGTGTATTTGTTTTTTGATAAAATTCCGCAATGTAAGGTGCATTTCTTCCAATTCCTCATAATTCCCTTCTTAGCCCTCCAGAAAAAAGGAAAGTATCTCTCTCCCGATTGTGTGTATCTCTCCATATAGGAAAAGAAGGAAAGTATCTCTCTCCTGATTGCCTGTATCTCTTCATTTCCTTCCTAATTGATTTACTTGCCACTAATCAATGAATTAGCCAAGGGTATTTTCGTCCTCAATTCTTTAAAATTCCATGCCTTGGTCAACGTGCCAGAAAAAAATACACCTTACATAAAGGAACGGAGGGAGTATTACATAGGGCCAGCCAGTGACTCATTTTCAATTGCACGTCTAGCTCCCATGCATGGATGGTCACATGGGAGTAGCCAATTCACTAGCTATGAAGAATGTTGGCATTGACAATAACACAAATAATCCATTTGGTGGAACTATTGTAAGAACAACTAAAACAGAAAAGCCTTTTAGAAGTAATTTACGGGCATGAAATTACGAACTTAGTACTAAAACTTAAACCAATATAAATATCTTTACCAAGCACATAGAGAGTTCTAATTCAAACACAAATATACTCTTATCATAAAAAAAACTCAGAAGCAAACCTTTCAATGTTACGATCAATGCAGTTCACAATGTCTATCTGTTCAGATTTTTTTTATTTATATTTTTCACAATATTCTTATGAAGGTATAGTTCCTGCATGATGATATTGGTGATACATTACTTTTCAGCTAACATATATGCACTGTTCCAGTTTCATGACCATTTCATTTTTAGTCTTTGGTGTGTTTCACTTCCAGTTTTCATGTATAAAGGCTTTGTTGTTGGTCTCTTAGTGATGCCAAAAAAAAGTGTTAACTTCATTACTTCACTTCACGTGAAGGGGGCCTATTTTGGAGTCGACAAGCTATCTTCTTAAACTGTTTTCTTGGTGGATGACTGTGCCCTTTCTTTTCCTACCTTTATTTGTATCTCTGTGTCACTGTATGTAAGCTAAAGAGCAATTTATTGGGAGATAAACAACATTGTGAGACCCTTCCTTGTCAGAGGGGCATTTCCATTCTCCATTTCAATTCCGCCACTGTATTGTGGTACTCGAAGAAGGATATGCTTAGTGTGTATACCCTTTTATTCCATTGATGGTCATTTCACACTTTTTGTACTCTATGCTCGTATGGATACAACCTTTGCTAATTCTCTATTTCCATTTAACTTGTTAATATACATTGTTGTGTTCCTTTATTTCTTCCTATCTTAGCTTACTTCCAATTATTCGTATTTCTTACTCATAGGACTGTCAACTATCTGATAATATGGACCAATTGCCTTGCTATGCCTGATGATTCAACACTTTTTTGTCAGCTTGTGTTAACTATATTCATATTTTAACAATTGCTCTTCTCTGGTCCGCATATGCACGTTCAAAACTGCACAACCAAGGCAGGTGCGCAAAGGACCGCACAGGAGGTGCGCCCGCCCCTACCACTAGTTTTATTAAGTTGTTTAGCAAATGTAGTACCAAAGTTGGGTCTTGACAGGCAAGTTTTAATCTAAAACGAATTGTCAAGGGGTCCTCATAACAACTCCGAGCATGTTAGGAGCGTAAAATATGGAACATAACACCGGTACTCGGAACAAAACACCGGGCAAAAGGCCAAGCCTTCCACCGTTGCCAGATATATATGTGCATTAATTTAAATAACAGTAAATAAATGTTATATCTCCCGATATCCATGTTGGCACATGGAAACAATTTGCATCTACAACTAGCAACGCTATAAGATAAGGGCTGAGAAACGGTAACATAGCTAATCAATGTTTTGCTAGGAAGTGGAGGGGTTAGAGGCTGTCATGGCAATTTAGGAGGCTGACAGTTTAAGTGGTAGGTAACGAAACATAACGGTAGAAGCGAGACATCTAGCATAGCAAAAATAGTGTCGGGATCCGGGTACGATCATCTTGCCTGTTGGGTCTTCAGAGGGACAAGGAGTTGGGTCCTCGTAGTTGTACTCTTCGGGATCCTCGTACTTAGGCTCGACACTCGCGTCTACCCAAAGAGAAACAACACCAAATAAACATACAAACAAAGTGCAATGCACAATCAAGATGATGCATGAACCATTTGAAGTATTTAACATGGCAACCCTAAGCTAGTCATGTTTCACATGCATTTATTAAGTTCTTTAGCATTCTGGACAGAACCTCAATATTAGTTGTTAGAACATGCATGATCATGGTAAATATGAATGCTCCATGTAAAAACGATGCAAATGCATACGTATAACGTTGCAAACGGAGTAACGAAGCTCACGGTACGCTCACGGCAAGGTACGAACGTTAACGGAGACAAAAACAATGATGAAGAGGGCCATGGGCTTTTCCTTGGTATTCCAAGGATGCCACTGGATAGGAAATGAAAATCTAACAAGAATAGAGCTAAAGATCATGCAAAACAATGGAGTATAACTCCCACAAGTCACAAAACAATTCTACACACAATCTGTCCACAAACAGAAACATGTCATCTTGTAACGCACATAACCAGAGCTACAACAGGTTTCAATTCACAACCAAGGCATGGACATGAAGTATACATCATGCACAACAATTTATCTATCTACATAAACATGAAAGGAAGCATGGTTCAATGGCAAATGGACTCACAAGATGGCATGTTGAATTAGTTTTTAGGGACTTAGGCTGTGTTTGGTTGGACTTCCCAGTCCAACTTTAGCTGCCAATAAGCCAGAAGCCAACCAAACGCATTTTGGGTCGCAGCAGATTCGGAGAAGCAGCAGCTTCGGTCCAGTGCAAATCGCAAAGCCGCTCGACCCCGAATTCTAGCTGCGGAGGGCAAATTCCCGCAAAACGTACCGGTTCGCTGGTTTCTCCCGACAGACTCCTCCCGAACCCAATCGAGACGAGCAGCAGCCGGCCGCATCTCGACGGGCTAGGGTTGGCCGCCGCCGCCCGCCGCCGCCAGCTCCGCCGCCCGTCCTCGCCGCCGCCCGCCGCCAGCTCGACCGGCCCAGGTATACTCCCTTCCTCCTTCCTCCCTCCTTTCTCCTCCTCCCCCTCTCTTCCCTCCTCCCTCCACGGCCCTGCTCCGGCCGGCCGTCCGGCGGCGTCGGCCGCCTTCTTCCTCCCTCCTTTCTCATCTGCTGCCCGCCGGGGCAACTACTCGCCGCGACCACCGGACCAGCAAGGGCCGCTGCCCTCCACCGCCGCGCGCCCTGCCGCCGGCGCCTCCTCCCGCCGGTCCGCCATGACCTCCATCTCCCTGCTTCCTTCCCTCCTACTGCCTACCTCCTGCACCGGCGGGATCTGGAGGTTTGGAGCCAACCAGTGGGCCGGCGCCGCCGGCCGGAATTGGTCCGACCGGCTCCTCCCTCCTCCCTCCTTTCTCCCCCAACCCCAGTGCACCGACCCACTTCCTCCTCCCTCCTCCTCCCCCACCCCCTTTCTCCCTTGTCCCATGTAAATATTCAGATTTGTAGTCATCCCTGTTAATGTTCAGATTTGTAGAAGAGAGAGGACAATTGTTGCTGTTAATGTATAGAGATAAGACGATTGTTGCTGTTGTGTCCATATGTATATATATTGCAGATTGTGTACATGTGAATAGCCCTACACATTTGATAGCATTACTTGATGCATATTGCTATGTGATCGTGATATGCTCCTCAATTGAATTTATTTTGCTTGATTGAAGAATGGCTGAAAAAGCGGTGTGGGATGATGCACGTTTGAAGAAACTCATAGAGATATTCAAAGAAGAGGTTGAAAATGGGAATAGGCACAACTTCATTCGTGATAGCAAGTTGAGTGACAAACTTTTTGATAAATGTGATGCCGATGATGAGTATGTACCTCCAGTGCTACGACAGGAAGTAACACCAACACAAGCGGATCCCGTTGAAGAGGAGGAGAATGAAGATACCATGGATACTATTCGTAGTAGGATAGCGGATACTATGGTGCATGTCTTTTGTAATATTATTATGGGATCAATATGTATATATATGTAATATGCAACATGAAAGTACAATTGTTGAATCTCAATTGTCGTAATTTTTATTTGCAAAACGGTCGTTCTATTGCCTACCAATGTAAATATCACCATTTTACGGTCAAGTTGCACATTTTTTTCGACTCATTACCCAGGGTCATTACAGACAATTCACAGTCAAATCTACAGTTTCACAGCTGTTTCAGCCAAACAGCTTCCAGCTTCTCCACAGCTGAAAGTTCACAGCAGCTTTTTCACAGCTCACAGCTCACAGCAGCTTTTACAGAATCTGCAGCTCAACCAAACACAGCCTTAGTGAATTCCAGTTTTCCAGAATCTGAGTTAACATGTTAGCATCTTGACAGCAACAATTACATATGCTACAGGAACTTTCATGGCATGAAAACTAACAGGGTGATAGAGGGCAACATGTACTTCAATTAATTACATTATGGCAACATCAAAATATGCATGTATCAATGGCTACCATCCTCACAATATGACATATTGAGAATAGCAGATTCTCAGACTTGGTGAAATTCAACAAGGGACAAACAGGGCACTTATTAACAGAATGGCATGTTGACAACAAGTGTTATATAAGATGCAATAGCTTAACCCACAAGATCTTGGCACACATCTACAGAGGATGACAAGCACAACAATGCATTCCATTGTGCCAACTCCAAAGGAGCAACATATACATGGGAATCATCAAGGCAACATGGCAACAAAATAACAGATTTCAACACTTAGAAATATTTGGGCGTTTGGAAACATTATTTTTGGTGACATGCTGACAGCAAGAAAGCCACTCATATCATGATCTATCATGGCAAGCAAAAATACCAGGGGCTAGATCACACACTAATGGATATATTTCATGTTGACAAGATTATCATATGATGCAAAAAATAATTCATGTGAAAAAGAAAAAATGGCATATGATCACAAAGTAACATTTTTTGTAAACATGCTCAAATTATAAAACCAACCCCACCATTGGATTCTCTGGATTTTTCTACCCCAAAATCATCTATCACATGCCTATGTTCCTATGAAAAAAACTCACACAATTGCATTCACAAAAAATCACATGTCACTTATAACAACTTATATGCCAAATTTGGCATGTCCTGAGAATCTGGACAGATTTGGAAATATCCAATTCTGGCAATTTCCTTAAAAGGAAATATCTCAAAAACTCAGAATTAAATAAAAACAAAAACAAAAAAATATATATATAACAAAAAAACATACCAGGCCCACCTAGCATTGAACCAGGGGCCCTATGGGTATGACATGTGGGCCTTGGGCCCACCGTGAGTGGCTAGGCCAAATGGGAAAAGGGGGGATTAAACTGCCGCGGGGGGGGGGGGGGACTCGACCCGCGCCCCCCTGGGTCGAGCGGCTCGGTCGGACCAATTGGGCTGAGGCGACTCACGTGCTAACAGAGGGGTCCGGCCTCACTTGACCTGCCCACGGGACTGGAACCTGACGAAACTGACGGAATAACGCAATAGCAGGGCACGAGCACTCGCGGGGAGCTCGCCGGAGACAAGCCGAGGCTTGCCGGGAGGATCCTGGAGGCGAGAGGATGCTACGCTCGCGGGCGCGCGCAGATGCAAGGAAAGGAGGCAAGGCACAAGCTTTGCTCGCTGCCAGGGTCGCTCATGGCGGACCGGCCTTGGACGCGATGGCTACGGCGGGCTACAGCAACGGACTCGAGCAGGAGAGGGACTACGGGGACGGAACGGAGGGGAGCGGATGCTAACCGAGGCCCTGGGGGCTGGACGAGGCGATCGGGAGGCGAAGAAGAAGCTCGAAGCAGCCTGATGCAGCGGAGCTCCTGGCCGTGCCGGTGACGTTGACGGGGCCAATGGCGTGGAGGCTCTCCTCTCCTCCTAGCTCCGGGAACGGGCCGAGGGAGAAGCTGGCAACCTTCTGGACATCTTTGAAGGAGAGGAGGGAGCCACCGGAGACGACGATGACGACGGGGACGGCCGGCGGGGCTCTGCTTCCTCTCTGCTCTCTCTGAAACTCTCGCTCTCTCTGGCCTCTCTGATTCGAGGAGAAGGAGGCGAGGGAAGGAGAAAAGTGGCAGCGGCGATCGGGAGAAGGGGAAACCCTAGGGAAGGGGCACGAACGTCGAGGGCTTTTAAAGGCGGGGGCTGACGGGACGGCCTCGGCGTCCGTGAGGAGCTCACGGCGCCGAGCTGTCGCTCTCTCTCTGCAGACAGACGGGGGGAGACGGGGCAGGTGGCCGTTCGGCGAGCTGGGCCAGGGGCCGCTCGGTGCTGGGCCGGGAGGAGTCCCATTCGCTGGTTCACCCTCTCTCTCGAAAAGCAACGCTTTTGCTTTTATTAAAAACAATAGCAAAACAATAGAAAAAATGAGGGAGTTTTGCAAGGGAACTTTGAGAAAAAGAAATAGTTTTGCACTCCTAAAATTATGCCCTGATTTGTAAAATAGATTTGGCATTTTTTTAGAGCAACAAAATAAACCACATATATTGGCATATGAATTTGTTTTGCAAAGAATTAAAATGCAATCGTATTGAAACAAGGTTGAGAGCTAGTCTACAATTATTACTAGAATATTTAAAAGAAGTGCAACATTTTTTATAGAACTAATAAGCAAGTGAAAAACCACATGTTGCATTTATTTGAAATGAGAGAGGTGGGCATAGTTTTTATAGAAATTGTGGAGAGGCTTCACACCAAAGCAACACATGTCCCCCTAACACACCAACACCACAAACACACACACTCACAACAACACCACCACATCACAAGCATGACAAGCAAACATTATGCACTTATGGTATGATGATGTGATGATATGATACCATGATGCTAAATGACATGAAGCAATTTTATTAACTCAAACACAAGAGGAACAACATGAAGGTTCCCACATGGAATATATTACAAGATGGCAAGGATTGCACTTGGGCTGTTACAACCTTCCATCCAAATCACCGCGCACCCTCCAAATAATCACCACTGAAAGCCATGGTGCACGCAGTATAGCCAGGATCTTAAGGAGCATTTGGCAACGGAGAAGCAAATCGCGGCTGCACGTGTGGATGAGGCAGCGATGGCTACCATGCATGCCGACCCCCACATCTTGGAGGAGCACCTCACCATAGAGGCCAGCGTCGACGCCTCACGCGCGGACACCGCCACGCGGTTGGCTGCTATAAACGACAGCTCGTGGTCTTTTCTCGTGGGCACCGCCGGTGCATTCGACGAAGACTATGAGGTGTTTTCTCAGCGTGCCCGTGCTTACCTTCGCTCCAGAGTCGGCATGTTGGTCCCGGGGCAGGATCAGGCCACTCACCACTATGAGGGGTGCACCCACGGCGTGGAGGCCTCGCCCTCTTCCAAGTTGAAGGATCCCATCGTCATCGATATCTCCGACGATGAGGAATAGCTTATTTTTCTTAGCTTATCACTAAGGACCTTGTTCAGCTAGCTACGCCGGTTAAGCATGTTTGGTTTACCTGTTGCACGTGCTGCTCCTGCCTTTCATTTGGAAATTCCAGTGAAATGTCCAATGCAATGCTACTTGCAATCTGACCTTCTAGTATGTTCTAATGTGCAATGTGGTGCTTAGTTAACTATTTGGTTAATTTGTTGTGGTGATCATTTAACTATTTAGTTCATTTCTGCAATGTGATGTTCGATTGTTCTTGGTACAATTTTGTATTGTTATGCATGTGAGAAATAAATCGAATTTAGATGTACTAAATACATGTGAAACATATACAATTGCTATATTTCCTAGTTCTTAGCACTCTTGGTTTAGATAACTGGTTTTTCCATGTGGCTCGAATTAATCTGTTGGATTTGCAATGTGTTTATTTTTCATTAACATATTTCACTGATAGTATGCCAAATATCACTTATAACCTGATCAATATCTATCTTAAATATGTTGGAGGGGGAAACAATGGGAGACACTGAAGTTTACCATCGAGGTTTGCACATCCATGGTCCTTTGGCTAATAGCACATTACTATGCAATTGGAGGAATCATTCTAATATTAAGCTTTTTAATAATTAGTTCTTGCACATGTAGGTCCTGCTGTAAGAGGTTTAGACCCACTGTTCGATCCTTTTTGCATGTGGGGGCAATGAGGTGTCCTTGAATATGAGTCAAATCAGGAAACTCAGAAAGATTGTTAAGATAAAGAAAGTAGCTATGAAAAACAACGAGATGTTTGTTTGCACAATGAAGAAGACATCAGTCAACTATAGGATGGTATCATCTCTTTCACCTTGTCCTTTTCCCTTTGCGCCATTTCAAATTTTAGAGAAGATATTTATGCATATGTTTATTTTCAGTCCTTTTCAAGGCAGTTCATCGATGATTACGTCTCAAACCACCTGTATGGTCAAGAGGCGAGGAAGGTATTCATACATCACCCACGATATAATATGGAAGTCTTCCTCAAGAGGACGAAGAATGGGTGGGCAATCATCCACAGGTACTAGCCTAAAGTTACGAGTACCTTCAACATCATTGAAGGCTCAATATTCGCCTTCCGCTTGAACAATTTTCTAGACAAGACTCATATGTCTATTTACCGTCTATGATGATACTTTCCAAAGGTTTTAGATGTTGCATTTGAAACTTTGTCCTGTTGTGCAATTGGGTAGCTAGGTAGTATATGCCTATATGATGTTGTACCCTGATGTAATTCAATTATGAAATATTAATTTGATTACTAAATGGATTATAAATAATAGAGCAATTAGGCTAAATATTGGGGTTCCTATTGCAGATGGTTTCTAAGACAACACCATGGGCGATGACCTCAACGAACCCACACAGTTTCTAGAAAGTTGGCATGTTGGATCGGTGAATACTCACACACGACTTCCGGTCGACAACTATGTACGTTAGGCCACCCTATCACAAACGTTTTCACATAACAAGTGTGTGTGATGGACAACCTTATGCCAAACAGTTTCTTCTAGGCACCGCGAGTGATCTATTGAATAACGCAATCGACATAATTATAACTTTCGTGTGTGATGGCCAGCCCTATCACAAACGATGTTATGCAGAAAATTGTGTGTGATGTGCAATGCGAACGGAGATATATGTTTGGGATTCCCTGTGTGGGATGCTAAGCACGTCTCACACGACTTCTGCAATATGTCTGTTTGTGATGGTCCTCCCAATCGCACACGCTCTATTTTTGCCTGGCGTGTGTGACCGGACGGAGGCATCACCGACGATTTATCTGTGTTGAGTGGGATAGGCCCCCTATCGCCCACACAAGCAAGGTGACGGTTTAAAACTGCATCGCGGAAAGGGGGTAAAAACCGTTTGTATAGGACTTGGCTGCACTAGCGTCAATATCCTAAATATTACTTTTGAAACCATTTATGTGCACCGTTTCATGTACTCGTAGTTCAAATTTGATTTATATCCACTATAAGCCTAAAAATACACTTAATGACTAAAATATAGCAAATGAATTCAGAAAAATGCCAAATTTGTGGAGAATGCTATGGTCAATGGTGGGTGAAAAAAAATCAATGTTAAACGATGAAGCGAATATCAATTCGCCTTTAAACCTATGGAAAAACCTATTTTCTAAAAAAACACACGCAAGACATCACACACGTTTACTTTTCGAAAATTGTGTGCGATGACAGTTTATATAACACACACATGTTTTGTAAAAAACGTGTGCAAGAAATTTATATTTGCATTTTTAACACCGTTTGCAATGATATGGTACATCACACACAGACTTATTGTAAAAACTATGTGCATGGTATCACACACACTTGCTTTATTAAAAATGTGTGCAATGATAGACTACATCACACACACATTGTTTGCCAAAACCGTGTGCAAAGCATCGCTCACATTTGCGTTTTCATGAACCTTGTGCAATAATAGGTAACATCACACACACACACATCTTTTGCAAAAACTGTTTGCGCAACATCGCTCACAATTGCAGTTTTTGAAGCGTGTGTGATATCACGACATCACACACATTTCTTTTTTGGATGTTACATCGCACACGTTTTGGGTCACATCGCACACAATTTCGTTGAAGGGTCTCAGATGCATGTGTTGTCTTAGGATCTTCCTGCAGTAGTGACACTAAATGGGTCATGGTGGACCACCTGCCAAAGGAAGTCCTCCCCATTTGTGAGAACCTCAACCATGGGGACTAGCTGGCCGATCTATACTTCTGGATAGTCAGTTACTTGGAGCCCCACCGAAACCCTGTTAGATAGAGGAACCCATTATGCTACAAATGTTTGAAGCAAGCCTAAAGGAGTCTTAGGGATAAGGCTCAACACAAGCTTCTTGCCGCAGTTGGATGCGGAGAGGCAAGTAAACCAAACACTCGAAGACAAATGGCTAAGTGGCAAGTATAGATGAGTGAAGAACGTGTCTGGATAGTTTAGTTAGAGCAGAAGATCTCGACGAGGAACCTACGCTAACAATCCTCAACAACCTCACAGTTGAAGACCATGTGCATCCCAAGGCCATCAGCTCTAGGGAAAACAACGATTCCATGTCACCAGGAAGTTTCACCAAGACGTTGACCCTTATAGACTAGAACAAGACAACATGAGGTCACCAACCAACGTAAGCAACCTCAGGGCCAGCACACCGGCACAACACTTTCCACATATTCTGATTTTTGGGGTAACAGTAATACATGGACAAGCCAGACCTCTGCCGAACCTCGTTCATCAAGCCCTTGACCTTTAGTCAGACCTAACTTATCGCGAGAGCCCCGTGCACATCTTAAATGAAGCCGAGCGTTGTACTCGAAGCCGCACCATCAAGTACCTCAAGGTCTAGTGGAGCAACCACCCTGAAGCAGAAGCAACCTGGGAACGTGAAGACTACCTCAGATCTGAATTTCTGTATCTCTTTAGCGCCTAGTTTAGGAATCTCGGGGACGAGATTCTTGTAAGTGGGGTAGGTCTTTCACACCCTGTGTTTTGTGTCACACCACTATGTTTAATAAAGCTCAAAAAATTGGACCAACAAAAACTTTTGTGTGCGTGTGATGCTTGGATTGTTTGCTATTTATTTGCTTGTCTGAGTGTGATCCTAATCCAAAGAAATTATCCTACTTACATAACTCCTCTCCTTGATCCAAAATCTTGCCCAATGATCATGTCATGTGTATAGTCATAAAACTATTTTTATACAAAAATATTTTGGCCAAAAAGCATTTATCAAATTTAGGTTTTCAAAAACCCCCGAGTTAAGGCTTGAACTACAAGTACTTACATTAGGGCATATCAAATATTTCAAAAATTATATTTGAAACCTATTATCTATAAGACTTCCCAAAACCACAAAAATGATATTTTAAAAGTTATTTTCATATTTTATTCAAAGGCTTTTTAGGCATGAAATGGTCTTTTCCAGGGAAAAATATATTTTAATGTTTCTAAAATATTTGAGAAAAATTAGTGAAACTCAATGGACATATATTTTCCATATACAAGAGTTTCAACACATGGTCATGTTCAAAATATTGGACAAAACCCTCCAAAACCCTTTCTGGACATTTCAAGTAATTGAAATATTTCTATAAGAAATATTGTCAAATAAATCCATGAAAATTCGAGAAAGTCACGTATGCCTCAAAAGATGATCTTGCAAAGTTTCATCTAAATAAAATTGTTCTGGTTCATCAAAGTACCCCAAAACCTTCTTTGTTATTTTCTAAGTTTTTCCAACTTTACATTATCAAGTATCACCAGTTGATCTCAAAATTGGTGGACATGTTCAAATCACCTAATCCTTCGTCTACACCAAGTGGCGCATCAAGGAGAATAGTGCAACTTACCCAAATATATTCAAATCTATTTCTGCTCGTTTCTAGGCTTTGGAAAAGTTGCATTAGAAAGTTTCTCCATTCGAGCTAGAATTTTACCACAAGTCCTATTGGTTCTAAGCTTCATTCCTGTTTAATCTCATGGTAAGGAGATCAACTTGCCTAGCTCAAACCAGCAACAAACACCTTTTTGGTGAAATCCTAGAGTTACCGTCTTCACTTCTTCCACTATTCTCCTTGAGTACAACTTTTTACCACATCATCTCCTAGTCCTCTTCTACCTATAGTAAGTTTTTCATGTCCACAACTGAGTGATTGAGGGGTAAAACCCTATTTTCCCTCTTTGTTTTACCATGGCAACAACCTCTTCTCCTCTATTTCTTTTATTCCATCTCTGCCTTAGCTCCTAAGCTCGCTGGAGCATCCCAGAAGGCCCTGGACGCTAAAAGACACGGCAGAGCGCATGGACAAGGTCAATGCTGGCCATTTGGGCGCTCTAGAGCGTGCTACAGTGTGCTCCAGCACTGTAGCCCGATACGTCTATTTTGCATCATGATTTCCTACTATTATTTATATTGTTTTTGGTCATTATTCCACTTTATGATACAATTTTAATGCCTTTTCTCTATGAATTTATAAGGTTTACATGGAGAGGAACATTACTGGCAGCTGGAATTCTGGACCTGAAAAAGCCACATCAGAGATACCTATTCAGTCGTACTCCAAATGACCTGAAATTTTACGAAGAATATTTTTGGAATATATAAAAAATACTGGAGCAAAAAAATACCAGAGGGGGGCCACTTGTCGCTCAAGGGCAACAGGGCGTGCCCACCCTGTGGGCGCGCCCTGATGCCTTATGGGCCCCACAGGCGGTCTCCGCCCCCCTCTTGTGCTATATGAAGGATTTTGACCTAGAAAAAGTAAGCAGGTGACTTTCGGGACGAAGCGCCGCCGTCTCGAGGAAGAAACTAGACAAGAGCACTTTTGCTGTCTGACGGAGCGATTCGTCGAGGAAACTTCCCTCCGGGAGGGGGAAATCGAAGCCATTGTCGTCACCAACCTTTACTCAAATTGCAGTGGGGTGTTTGCCCTACCGTTTATAGTAAAAAAAACTTACTCCATCGTGGGAGGACCAATCTTCATCAACATCTTCACCAGCACCATGTCATCTCAAACCCTAGTTCATCTCTTGTATTAAATATTTGTCTCAAAACCTCAGATTGGTACCTGTGGGTTATTAGTAGTGTTGATTACATCTCGTAGTTGATGCTTGTTGGTTTATTTGGTGGAAGATTATATGTTCAGATCCTTAATGATATTCAACACCCCTCTGATCTTGAACATGAACATGATTTGTGAGTAGTTCTTTTGTTCTTGAGGACATGGGAGAAGTCTTGTTATAAGTAATCATGTGATGTTGGTATTCGTTTGATATTTGGATGATATGTATGTTGCTCTTCCTTTAGTGGTGTCATGTGAATGTTGACTACATGATACTTCACCATGTTTAGGCCTAAAGGGAAGCATTGGGGAATGATAAGTAGATGATGGGTTGCGAGAGTGACAGAAGCTTAAACCCTAGTTTGTTGTTCCGTAAGGGGCTGATTTGGGTCCACATGTTTAATGCTATGGTTAGATTTATCTTAATTCTTCTTTCGTAGTTGCAGATGCTCGCGAGAGGGGGTAATCATAAGTGGGTTGTTTGTTCAAGTAAGAACAACACCTTAGCACCGGTCCACCCACATATCAAATTATCAAAGTAGCGAACGCGAATCAACTAAACATGATGAACATGACTAGACGGAAATTCCCATGTGTCCTCGAGAGTTCTTTGCTTTATATAAGAGAACTTTCAGGCTTATCGTTTGCTATAAAAAGGATTGGGCCACCTTGCTGCACCTTTTTTACTATTACTACTTGTTACTTGTTACGAATTATCTTGCTACAAAACTATCTATCATTGTTACTTACAACAGTTGCAGAGAATACCTTGCTGAAAACCGCCTGTCATTTCCTTTTGCTCCTCGTTGGGTTCGACACTATTGCTTATGGAAAGGACTATGATTTATCCCCTATACTTGTGGGTCACCAAGACTCTTTTCTGGCGCCGTTGCCGGGGAGTGAAGCGCCTTTGGTAAGTGGAATTTGGTAAGGAAACACTTTCGTTACGTGCTGAAATTTAGTGCTTCTTGTTACTAGGGAGGATAATCATTTAAGGGTCTTGTTCGGGGTATCTTCACCTCGTCCCGAAGTGGCAAGAGCTGCTCCTCAACCTACTGAACCTACTGAAAATATTTACTATGACATTCCCTCAGGTATGTTAGAGAAACTGCTTGCTAATCCTTACACTGGAGATGGAACAAAACATCCTGATATGCACTTGATATATATAGATGAAATATGTGGATTATTTAAGCTTGCAGGTTTATCCGAGGATGGTGTTAAGAAGAAGCTTTTCCCTTTATATTTGGATGGAAAGGCATTGATTTGTTACATGCTATTGGATGATACCGGTACATAGGATTGGAACCAATTGAAGCTGGAATTCCATTGATACGTCTCCAATGTATCGATAATTTATGAAGTATTCATGCCATATTCATCTATGTTTACAATACTTTTTTATGGTTTTGATGCACTTTATATGATTTATTTAGAACTAATCCGGACTGACACTGTTTTCAGCAGAATTACCATGGTATTGTTTTTGTGCACAAGATGAAAGTTCTTGGAATCGCCCGAAACTTTTTGGTGATTTTTTCTGGACCAAATAAGCAATATTCGAACGAAGAACCACCAGAGAAGAGCCACGAGGTGGGCACAACCCACCAGGGCGCGCCAGAGGGCCCAGGCACGCCCTGGTGTATCGTGCCCTCCTCGTGGCCCATCTTGGCGTGAAACTGACGCCCAAAAATCCTATAAATATAGAAACCATCAGAAATAACCCTAGACTCTCCGGTCCGCCACCGTAACTCTCTGTATCGATGAAAAACCAATCTGGAGGCGTTCCAGTACCCTGCCGGATAGGGTAGACCATCTCCGGTGGCCATCTTCATCATCCCGGAGGAGGCCATGACGAGGAGGGAGTAGTCCACCCTCGGGGCTGAGGGTATGCACCAGTAGCTATGTGTTCAATCTCTCTCTCTTGTGTTCTTGAGATGTCATGATCTTGATGTATCACGGGCTTTGTTAAGAGCATCTCTAGCAGACCCCGTAAAAGTCGACCCTTAAAAATGCGTATAAGGGGCACTGTAAACCGTTTTTACGGGGCGAAATTGCCCTGGACAGAACATACCCCGTAAATAAAACTGTATCCCACTATAGCCCTTTTTTTTCTTTTTTTCCTTTTTTCCTTCCGTCCCGGCGAGTCCATCTCCGGCCACAGCGTGCCTCCCCCTGGCGCCCCGGCTCGCCCCGGCGCCACCCGCCTCGCCCCCGCCTCGTGCCGGCGCCGCTCGTTCCGGGCCACGCATGCAGTGGAGGAGCCCTACGCCGCCCGCCCCGACCGCGCGCTCCCTGGCGCGCCCGCTCGTCCCCGATTTGAGCCCGGCACAGCCCGCCGCCACGCGTGCGTTCGCCATCATGGCCGCGTGAGCTCCCCCACCCCTGCCCCGCTCTTCTCCAGTGCCGCCACGCCCTGATTCGGGCGCCCGATGTCCTGCTCCGCCCTGCCCGTGGACGGCCTCGCCTCAGCAGTGGAGGTCGAACCGGTCGCAATTCGGACCGGCGGCGGCAAATTTTGGCGTGCAGCGGCTTCTTCCGACGTGTGGCGATGGATTCCGGTGAGTTCCAGGTACATTCCGGCCAGTTTCGCGGCGGCGCGTCTGCTCCGACGAGGTTTGACCAGTTTATGGGTTGAACTGTATATTGCCTTCGAAACTGCACATATAAGGTTTTCGCGGATGAGTTTACCGTGCCCCTTAAAAAGTTTAAGGGTCGAACAAGTTTTAAGGGGTCTGCTCGGCGCCGTTTTTCCGACCGAAACTGTAAACACCTCGTTTTTTACGGGTTTGACCAGTTTACGGGGTCTGCTAGAGATGCTCTAATATAGTCGGATCACATGATGTTATTCCCTTTCTATCTTGTTGTGATGAATTGAATCTTTCCCTTTGAGATATCATTATGTTGGATTGAACATTGGATTTGAGAACACTTGATATATGTCTTGCATGTGGATACCCGTGGTGACAATGGGGTGTTCTATTGATTCACTTGATATATGTTTTGGTACTCAACTTGCGGATTCCCGCGGTGACATTGGGGTAATCTATGCATAGGGGTTGATGCACGTTCTTGTCCTACATTCTCCGATAGAAATCTTGGTGCACTCTTTGAGGTTCTTTGTGGTGGATTGAGTATTATGAATCTGAAATTGTTTGATGCGTATTGTATAATTAACTCATGGATACTTGTGGTGACATTGGAGTATCTAGGTGACATTAGAGTTGGTTGATGCGTATCATATGGTGTTATTTTAGTACGAACTCTAGATAGATTGATCGGAAAGGATAACTTGGTGTTATTTTAGTATGAACTCTTGGTTAGATCAATTGGAAAGAATAACTTTAAGGTGGTTTCGTACCCTACAAACAGTTTCTTCTTATGTTCTCCGCTAGATAAGAACTTTGGAGTGATTCTTCATTGCACGTTGAGGGATGGTTATGTGATCCAATTATATTAGCATTGTTGAGAGATTGCACTAGCGAAAGTACGGACCCTAGGCCTTGTTTTCAAGCATTGCAATACCGTTTGTGCTCACTTTTGTTACTTGCTACCTTGCTGTTTTTATATTTTCAGATTACAAAAACCTATATCTACCATCCATATTGCACTTGTATCACCATCTCTTCGCCGAACTAGTGCACCTATACAATTTGCCATTGTATTGGGTGTGTTGGGGACACAAGAGATTTCTTGTATTTGATTGCAGGGTTGTTTGAGAGAGACCATGTTCATCCTACACCTCCCACGGATTGATAAACCTTAGGTCATCCACTTGAGGGAAAATTGCTACTGTCCTACAAAACTCTGCGCTTGGAGGCCCAACAAAGTCTACAAGAATAAAGTTGCGTAGTAGACATCAAGCTCTTTTCTGGCGCCGTTGCCGGGGAGGTGAGTGCTTGAAGGTATATCTTTAGATCTTGCAATTAAATCTTTTAGTTTCTTGTTTTCACTAGTTTGGTTTTATAAAAGAAAACTATAAAAAATGGAGTTTAGGTTGCATCATTTGTTTCGTCTTTATAATGTCTTTCGTGAAAATAAGGATTCAGAAAATTGTGCTCAATTGGTAGAGGAAGAAACTATGAAAATACTTAATGAGAATTCCTTGAATGATGAGCATGATTGCAATGTTGTTAGTATGAATTCTATGAATATCCAAAATATAATGATAATTGCACTAGTCATGATAAAAATGTTTCTTATAAGCATGTCAATTTTTGTGGAGTGGATAAAGTTTGTGAAGACGTGCCTTATAGGGATGATAGATTTTGTAAGAAGCATAAACATGATAGAACCAATTTTTTGCTCAAATTGATAGATGAATTTGCTACAAAATTGTGTTCTCTTTGTCCTATTACTTGTGAACTTTGCAATAAAGTTGGTCATCTTAATTTTCAATGCAAACTTTTTCATGATCAAATCATGACCAAATATTGTAATGACTTGATCACCCTTGAACTTTATAATGAGCTTTCTCTATTTTTGGGGAGTGAAGAATTGACACACAAAAATAGTTGGTTTGAAGTATTCATTCTCACGGATGACATTGAAACTAATCTAAAAAATATCTATATGTTTTGCATGGTAAATTGCAATGAGAATGCTTATATTGCCAACTATAGAAAGATGGGAAAACCAATTGAATATAAAAGGAATACTAATGAAAGGGTAAAGATTTCCACTTTCCCTCCTATTGTCTCTCATGATGAAATAGGTGATGAGGAGGAGCTCCCTATTCAACCAATCTCATCAATAAGAAGCTCGAAAAAATTAATTAAACCCACACATGATGTGGTGAAGAAGAAGAAAAGAAAAAAAGAGTAGAGGTAAAAAGGTATCTCTCCCAAATGATGTTGCTCCTATTATTGTTGTGCCTCACGAGGATGAATCAAAAATAATTGTGGAAGATGATACACTTGATGATGATTTTGTTATGCCTATTGCTTGTTGTGATGACTATGATTGGGAAGATAAGGATACTTCTTGTAATCTTGAAAATCTTTTTGGCACCAACTTGGTAAATTATGATGATAATAATTATTATACTATTGGTGCTATTCACACTATTAATGATGAGAGTGATTATGCTTATGATATGCCAAGCCACAAGCTTGGGGATGCTATGTTTAATGAAGATGATCTTTTTAGTTCCCCTACTTTGAATGATGAAATTTGTTATGATGATTGCATGCCTCCTATTTATGATGATTGCGATATTTATGAAAGTGGGTTTGGAAGAGTGTCAACTTTAGATAATTATTATCCCACTATTTTGGAGGGTGTTGAATTTTATTATAATGATAAAAGTGGATTTGGAGAGGTCATGACTTTATTTAGTAATGATTCCACTATTTCGGAAGAGGTTTCACTTGACTATGATGAGAACAAAGTTGCTACTTATGATTATTATTGTGATGATACTTATGTTATAAAAAGTAGTGATAATTATTGTCATAATTTTGAATATCCTTTTACTGAACATTACTCTTTTAATGTGGAAACAATTTATAGTATTCGAGTTTCATTTGATGCTCCCATTATTATGAAAGAGAAGGGATTTGCTTATGTGGAGAGTAATGAAAATTCTATGCTTGTGCATCATGAAAAGAATGCTTTATGTGATAGTTATATTGTGAAATTCCTTCATGATGCTACTGAAAATTATTATGAGGGAGGAACATATGCTTGTAGGAATTGCAATAATATCAAGTTTCCTCTCTATGTGTTCAAAGTTTTGAAGTTATGCTTGTTTTGCCTTCCTATGCTAGTTGATTCTTGCTCCCATAAATTGTTTGCTCACAAAATCCCTATGCATAGGAAGTGGGTTAGACTTAAATGTGCTTGTCATGAGATTCATGATGCTCTTTTGCATGTTTCAATTATTATTCCTATGTGAGCATCATTGAAATCATCATGCCTAGCTAAAAGGCATTAAAGAAAAGCGCTTGTTGGGAGACAACCCAACACTTTTTCTTTCTGTTTTTGTGTGTTCACATGATTAAGCTACTGTAGTAATCATGTTTTTTGTCTTTTATTTCAATAAAGTGCCAAGTAAAGCCTTTGGGATGACTCACAAATAAGTAGTATTGATGCTGAACCAAAACAGAAACTTTTGAATCCAGTACAGGAATTTTCAATTTTTTACTGGAGCGTGATAATGATCTGAAATTTTTACACAGTCTTGGTATACAAATTCTTAAGGTTTTCCTAATTTTTAAGAATTTTTAGAGACAGGGAAGTATGGTTACACTACAGATCTTCACAGACTGTTCTGTTTTTGACAGATTCTGTTTTGCATGCATAGTTTGCTTGTTTTAGTGTTTCCATAGCTTATATTTAGTGGTATAAATTATGGGAATGGTATAATAAAGTAGGTATCATGTGGGAACAATTATGAATCTTGTATTGACAGTACCTAAGTGAGTGATCTATCTTTATTATAGTAACCCATCTCACGAAGTTCCGTTAAGTTTTGTGTGATTGAAGTTTTCAAGTTTTGGGTGAGACACCGATATGAGGAGAATGAGGAGTGACAAGAACCTAAGCTTGGGGATGCCCAAGGCACCCCCAAGGTAATATCCAAGGAAGACTCAAGCGCCTAAGCTTGGGGATGCCCCGGAAGGCATCCCCTCTTTCGTCTTCAACATTATCGGTATATCTTACTTAGAGCTATATTTTTATTCGTCACATAATATGAGTTTTGCTTGGAGCGTCATTTTATTTTGTTGTTCTCTGTTAAGTGTTATTTATAATCTTGTTTTTCAATAAAAAGTTCCAAGAATTGCCTTAGGATGCTTGCATTGCATGTTTGATGTGTGCTGTGTAAAAACAGAAACTTTCTCTCTAGTGTTTGAATTTTCATATTTTACTGGAAGGTGGAAAGTTTCTGAATTTTTTACACAGTGTTATCATATAAATTCTTTAGCATGTCCTAAAGTTTCATGATTTTTTGAGTTACAGAAGTACACTGGTTTAATAGATTGCTACAGACTGTTCTGTTTGGATAGATTGCTGTCATAGTTTTGTTACCTACTTATCCTATAGTTTCCATAGCCTATATTGGTAGATATAAATTGTGGAAATGGTAGTATATAGTAGATAATGTTTGGAAATTATTATGCAACTTGTCTTGGCAGCACATGAAGTGTTGATTTATTCTTATGTGTACTAACCTATCTCACGAGTTCTTTTCGAGTTTTGTGTGGATGAAGTTTTTGAGAATAGGTGAAACCATGATATGAGAGGATTGAACGAGATACAAAAGCTCAATCTTGGGGATGCCCAAGGCACCCCAAGTAAATATTTCAAGAAGTCTCAAGCATCTAAGCTTGGGGATGCTACGCATCCCACCTCTCTTCGTCAACTATCGGTTAGCCTATGTTGAGCCTAAATTTTCATTCGTTCACATGAAATGTGCTATTCTTGGAGTGCTATTTTTATTTAGTTTGCTGTTTGAATAAAATACTCAGATATGAAAATCTTTATTGAGAGAGAGTCCTCACATAGCTACTTTATTGTTTGACTACTCATTGATCTTCACTTATATCTTTTGAGAGTAGTTTGATGTTTACTCTTGTGCTTCACTTATATCCTATGAGTAAATTGTGAATGAATTGAATATCATAAATATGAAATTATCAATGTCCTTTATGCTTAGTAGTAGCTTCATATATGGTTTAGAAAGTAAAATCTATTGAAGTTTGACAACCACAATATTGGTCATACAAGCAATTCTTGAATGATTAGTATAAGGAAGAGAACTTTCACATACAAATATATTATCTTGGACATCTTCTATGATTGTGAATACCCATTAATTATTTTCAAACTTGAGCAAATTAGTTGAAGTTGGACAAGGAAGACAACGTAATGAGTTATGGTTGTGTATATTTGCATATAAGTTATATTGTTATGGATCCTCCAACATGTGGTGCTTGTTTAGTACCTTTTGCTAGCCAACACTTCGTACTGAGTAGAGATACTACTTCTGCATCCAAAAAACCCTTAAACCCAGTTTCTTGCCATGGGAGTCCACTATATCTACCTATATGCGGTATTACCCTGCCATTCCAAGTAAATTTGCATGTGCCACCTCTAAACATTCAAATAAACATCTGTTTTGTGTGCCTGGATCGCTCATGGAGCGACGGGGGGCGGTCAGTATCTTCCATGTTAAGCGGGTTATTCTCATGATGAGTGTTTATTCACTCGTCCTTGCACGAGAGGGGCGGTAATAGGGATTCCCTGTCCCGAAATAAAAAATGCAAATAATTAAGCAAAACTTCCCCATGAATGTTGTTGGTATGGACGATACCCGTGGATTCGGCTAGCCTTGGAGTGTGTTTGTTGGTGGAGGGGGAGTAAACCTTTACTTTTACCGCTTGTGAACCGCCGCTAATGTGTTTAACATGGAAGATATTGATAACTCTCGGTCGTAACATTGACAGGAAGGGTGCAACTCCCAAAATTATATTTATCTCTGTTTTAAACAATGAGCTCTGGCATATATGCAAATCCGTGCTCCCCTCTGCGAAGGGACAATCTATTTACTTTTCATGTTGAGTCAACTTCTTATTCCAACCTACTTCTATTAGTTGGCAAGCATCATGTGGTGGGGAAAGATCTAGGCACATATGGCCAGTCAAATATATTTGATCATGACTTATTATTATTGACAATTATCTCTATGATAAATGAGTTGGGAGGCAAAACATTAAGCGCCTATCTTTCTATGTGTTCGATGGATATTGTTTGTTCTAAAAATATGCTTTGAGTACTAGCAATCATAGAAGACTATATGATGATTGAGTATGTGGAGCTCTTACTTAGACTTTGTTGAGAATAAGTTGAATTGCAATTGCTTGGTGACTAAGAACATAGGTTGTTAAGTTTCAAGAGAATTCATTGTTTGAACCATAACATGTGAATTGGTTGCTACTTTATCATTATGAGTTTTATAAGAAAGAGTTGCTCTTATGATGCTAGGAAAAGTGGTTGAAATTATCATTGATCAAACTTATGCACTATGCTAGCATTCACACTTCATAAATTATTTCTTTTATCATTTACCTACTCGAGGACGAGTAGGAATTAAGCTTGGGGATGCTGATACGTCTCCAACGTATCGATAATTTATGAAGTATTCATGCCATATTCATCTATGTTTACAATACTTTTTTATGGTTTTGATGCACTTTATATGATTTATTTAGAACTAATCCGGACTGACGCTGTTTTCAGCAGAATTACCGTGGTGTTGTTTTTGTGCAGAAAATGAAAGTTCTCGGAATCGCCCGAAACTTTTTGGTGATTTTTTCTGGACCAAATAAGCAATATTGGAACGAAGAACCACTGGAGAAGAACCACGAGGTGGGCACAACCCACCAGGGCACGCCAGAGGGCCCAAGCGCGCCCTGGTGTATCGTGCCCTCCTCGTGGCCCATCTTGGCGTGAAACCGACGCCCAAAAATCCTATAAATATAGAAACCATCAGAAATAATCCTAGACTCTCCGCTCCGCCGCCGCAACTCTCTGTATCGACGAAAAACCAATCTGGAGGCGTTCTAGTACCCTGCCGGAGAGGGTAGATCATCTCCGGTGGCCATCTTCATTATCCCGGAGGAGGCCATGACAAGGAGGGAGTAGTCCACCCTCGGGGCTGAGGGTATGTACCAGTAGCTATGTGTTCAATCTCTCTCTCTCTCTCTCTCTCTCTCTCTCTCTCTCTCGTGTTCTTGAGATGTCATGATCTTGATGTATCACGGGCTTTGTTAATATAGTCGGATCACAAGATGTTATTCCCTCTCTATCTTGTTGTGATGAATTGAATCTTTCCCTTTGAGATATCGTTATGTTGGATTGCATATTGGATTTGAGAACACTTCATATATGTCTTGCATGTGGATACCCGTGGTGACAATGGGGTGTTCTATTGATTCACTTGATATATGTTTTGGTACTCAACTTGCGGATTCCCGCAGTGACATTGGGGTAATCTATGTGATGAGGACATCAATACCATTGTTACACCCACAACCCCTGCTGCTATACATACTGGACCGATTACTAGAGCTCGCACGCGTCAATTGCATTACTAGGTACTTTCGTTTCTTGGGAATCCTTCTATTGTTCATGAACATATGATGCTGCCAAAATTAGATACTTTTGTTTTACTTATGAAAGAAGGACCTAGCATGGACAAGAAGGATGGCCATTGGAGCAGGATCAAGCATGGAGGAGAAGGTGCGCACGCGGGAAAGAACAATGGAGTATCCAGTGGTGATTTTCGCACTTTGAAGCCACCATAAGGAGAGTATGAAGGCTTGGACGAAATATACAAGATGCCACTTCATAAATTTCGTCCATAGGCTAATATAGGTGTTGCGTCACCTTATTTTTGGGCCAGGCCCATGTAATTTCGAAATACCACTTATTAGGCTGTTTTTAGAGTCCGTATGTGTGGGGAAACGGAGTTAGGGTTGGTTTCGGATCCCTCCTCCAAGGGATCACGGAATTCCCCCTCTATTCCCCCATATATACAGCCCTTAGGGCACCGTTTAGACTTGGGTTTTGTTTAGATTGAAAGTTAGCCATAGCTGCAACTTCGCGTTCTTCGTTTGTGTTCCACGACCAGACAAAGGCGTCACAGAACCCCACTTTCATCAATAAAGCTTTCCTCTTATATTCACAATATCCCAATTGCAATCTTAGTTTCTTGCTTGTTCTTCGTTTGCGTGCAGGAAACAGATCCTCGTGGTCAGGTTGATCGTGCTCCGGCGTGGTCAATAACCTCTCGGAGTTGGTTTAGCGAGTGCTAAGGCGCGACGTCCTCGCACGTTCGTAGTCGGATCGTCAAAGTCGACTCTACTAAAAACGATAGCCACCATCTCATCGAAAGACAGGGACACCTTTGCCTCTATCAAGTGGTATCAGATTTCCAGGTTGCCCGGTGAGATTTTACCTGTTATTCGTAGTTTAGATCGCACCCGTTCTTCATACCTACAGTCCACGAAAAAGCCACAAAAGAAATTAGGGTTAGATCATCATATCCGAACCAATCTGAGCCTTTGCAATTTTCTGTTCGGTATTTGCTTTGTTGAATTTGCGGTTACATCGTCGTGTCAAGTTGCTGGTCTTAGCGTCTAGTTCTGTAGAGTTTCGAGTTCTGGTCACAGTTTGTCACGCCGCCGCCGCATCATCTTCATCGCTGCCATATCCCACCACCACGCCAGATACATCACCACTGCCATATACCACGACATATCCGCCATCACTCCAATCCGAGTCCACCTCCATCACAGATTCACCACCAACTCGTGTTCCACCACCCGTACATACATCCGCCACTAGCCCGAGTTCCACCAGATTCATATCCATCACCAATCCTAGTCCGAGTCCATCCCATATTCGGATTGATTTCGAGATTCCTTTGATTTTATTTTCTTGTTTCCTTGACTGAGTAGGTGTCGGAAAAAAAGAGACTGGCATGCTTTTCAGAGCACTTTCTAGGCCAAAATTTCGGCGGGTGAAAATATTTTTTTCCTATCCTCTTTTTAGGCTTTTTGGAGCGTTTTGAGACACTCGCCATCATAGTGATTTTTGTCGCAATTTTTGGTCGTCGCAGCCCCGAATCGCTCCAGGGAAAAAAAATGTCAAATTTTTTTCGTGCCTATCCTGTTTTTAGACCTTCGGAAGAGTTTTGAGACACTCACTATTATAGTGATTTTCTGAGCAAAAAAAAAGAGCGCAAAAAAGAGGCGCCAAAAAAAAGATGGAAAAAATAAAGTTCAAAGTGTGCTCTTCCCTTATTTACGTGCAGTGCCGTGATTTTGTTGGTGTTCTAGGCTCGCGTCTCTAGCACAGTCTAGCCTAGGACCAGCACAGCACCGTCGTTGAGCGTTTATTCAACTTTGCATCTCTGAATTGATTATTGCTGACCCCTTTTCGCTACCATATTATAAGCCTTCCTAGCTCCACATACATCTACGTCGTGTGTTTGACACCACCTGGCAATCGCTCTATCCAAGCTTTGAGAGTTTTGACTACAACGGTTGTCGATCACCACCTGCTGTTGGGTAAGAACTGGTAAGGATTTGAGAATCGCTTGACGGATTTGTGCCACACCACCACCACCACCACCACCACTTCCTTGTAGTCTGTAGGTTCATATTCTTGTGTGTTCCTATTGCTGCTAACCATGACAGGATCACAAGCCGACGAGATCAACTGGGACGTCATGACGAACAAGGAGCTCCATGATAAATTTTAGCGAATGATGGCTGACCAGGTACAAGACGTCGTGACCAGCCTTGGAGAGGCCATGGAGAAGCTAGGTGCTTTGGAGAAGACATTCGACACCAAGCTGGACGCTAAGTTCAATGAGGTGCTTGCACGTCTACCTCCACCAGCTGTACCTGTCGTACCTCGGCAACTACAACAACAACAACGCCCAAATTTCGCGTGCCTCTTGACCAAGGCCAATATTCTGGTGCCATTGCTACTGCTGCTACTGCTGAAGCTTCTGTGGTTGTTGTTGCTGCTGCTACTGTCGTTGAGCAGAATGAGGATTATGATGGTGATTACGATGATGAGGGAGAGGTTGCTCCCGATCAGCCCTAGGGGCAACCACCACCACAAGCACCGGGTTGTCCGCATGTTTACCATCGCAACGGTAGGGCTGCACCACCACCTCAGGTACGGGATCATGATCATCTCCCTAAGATAAAATTGAACATTCTGACATTTGAGGGTAGATATGTTCCTGATATATATCTTACTTAGGAGTTAGAAACAGAACAACGTTTTACATGCTTACAATTTCCCGAGGATAGACGTGTTGCTGCTGCTGTTTGTGCTTTTACTAGTTTTGCTTGTGTTTGGTGGTCTGAACATTGTAGAATACATCATGATAATATCCCTACTACTTGGGCCGCTTTGAAAACTGCTATGCGTAATCATTGGGTTCCACCATATTATCAACGTGAATTACTTCAAAATTTGAAGCGTTTAGGACAAGGAAAAAATTCTGTAGAGGAATATTATCAGGAATTACAAACTGGCATGATTAGATGTGGTATTGTTGAGGAGAATGAAGCTATGCTTGCACGTTTTATGGGTGGATTAAATAGAGAGATTCAGACTATTCTAGAGTATAAGGAGTATAACACTATCACTCGTTTATCCCATCTTGCTTGCGAAGCTGAACGCGAAGTGCAGGATCGATAGGCAATGGCGAGAACTAATTTTTCTGCAGGTCGTGCTTCATCATGGACACCATGTACATCATCTACTTCCACACATCCTACTACAGCACCACTTACTTCAGCCGCCAACTCCAACAGAGATACAAGGAAACAGGCACCGCCACCAGCCACCAGCAAGGGCACACCTTCGGGGCCTGCACAGAGCTCTTCTTCATCCATGGCATCTACAGGGCAAACACATGAGGTTATTTGTCGTCGTTGCAAGGGTGGAGGTCATTATGCGAGAGAATGTCCATCCAAGCGTGTGATGATTGTTACTGAGGATGGTGGATATGACTCCGCTAGTGATTATGATGAGGAGACCCTGGCTCTTATTGCGAGTGAAGAACAAGGTGTAGAGGAGACTGAACAAGAGACACACTACATGGCTGCTGACTACGCTGACAGGTATGGAAGTTTAGTTGCTCAACGTGTTTTGAGTGTGCAGGTTACACAGGCTGAGCAAAATCAGAGGCACAACTTGTTCCATACAACGGGAGTTGTGAAGGAGCGTTCTATTCGCGTCATCATCGATGGAGGGAGTTGCAATAACTTGGCTAGCATGGAGATGGTGGAGAAGCTGTCTCTAACCACCAGACCACATCCTCATCCTTATTACATCCAATGGTTCAACAACAGTGGCAAGGTTAAGGTAACACGTACTGTTCGTGTGCACTTTAGCATTGCTACATATTCTGATTATGTTGATTGTGATGTGGTACCCATGCAAGCATGCTCCATTTTACTTGGTAGACCATGGCAATTTGATAAAAATTATGTACACCATGATAGGACAAATCAGTATACTCTTGTTCATAAGGATAAAAATATAACTTTGCTTCCTATGTCTCCCGAACATATTATGAAAGATGACATTGCTAGAGCTAGTAAAGCCAAACAGAAGCAAAGTGAGAGTGAAAATCAGATTGTGGCAAAGGAATTTGAGCAACATAATAAGCCTAATAAACAATCATCTAGTGTTGCATCTGAAATAAAACTGAAGAGTGGTTGTTTACTTGCCACTAAATCTGATATTACTAATTTAAATGTTACTACATCTGTATGCTATGCTTTTGTATGCAAAGAGGTATTATTTTCATTCGAGGACATGCCTCTCCCTCTTTGCCTCCTGATGTCGCTAACATTTTACAGGAGTTCGCTGACGTCTTTCCACAAAACGTGCCACCGGGATTACCACCTATTCGAGGGATTGAGCATCAGATTGACTTAATTCCCGGTGCATCGCTGCCCAACCGTGCGCCATACCGTACCAATCCAGAGGAGACGAAGGAGATTATGCGTCAAGTACAGGAGCTGCTTGACAAAGGTTATATACGCGAATCCCTTAGTCCTTGTGATGTTCCTATTATTCTAGTGCCTAAAAAGGATGGTACATCGCGTATGTGTGTTGATTGTAGAGGCATTAATAATATTACTATTTGTTATCGTCATTCTATTCCTAGGCTAGATGATATGCTTGATGAATTAAGTGGCTCTACAATTTTCTCCAAAGTTGATTTGCATAGTGGATACCATCAAATTCGTATGAAACTGGGAGATGAATGGAAAACAACATTTAAAACTAAGTTTGGATTATATGAGTGGTTAGACATGCCTTTTGGGTTAACTAATGTACCTAGCACTTTCATGAGATTAATGAAGGAGGTTTTACGTGCTTTCATTGGACGATTTGTGGTAGTCTACTTTGATGATATACTGATTTATAGTAGATCTTTGGAGGAACATTTGGAACATTTACGTGCTATTTTTATTGCTCTACGTGATGCACGTTTGTTTGGTAACCTTGGGAAGTGCACCTTTTGCACCGACCGAGTATCTTTTCTTGGCTATGTTCTTACTCCACAGGGTATTGAAGTTGATAAAGCCAAGATTGAAGCTATTGAGAGTTGGCCGCAACCCAAAACGGTCACACAAGTGAGGAGTTTTCTTGGACTCGCTGGTTTCTATAGGCATTTTGTGAGGGATTTCAGCACCATTGCTGCACCTCTAAATGAGCTTACAAAGAAGGATGTGCCTTTTGTTTGGGGTACCGCACAGGAAGAAGCCTTCACGGTATTGAATGATAAGTTAACACATGCTCCATTACTCCAACTTCCTGATTTTAATAAGACTTTTGAGCTTGAATGTGATGCTAGTGGAATTGGATTAGGAGGTGTGTTATTACAAGATGGTAAACCTGTTGCATACTTTTCTGAAAAATTGAGTGGGCCTAGTCTGAATTATTCTACTTATGATAAGGAATTATATGCTCTTGTTCGGACTTTGGAAACATGGCAACATTATTTATGGCCCAAAGAATTTGTTATACATTCTTATCATGAATCTTTGAAACATATTAAAAGTCAAGCAAAACTGAACCATAGGCATGCTAAATGGGTTGAATTCATTGAGACTTTCCCTTATGTCATTAAACACAAGAAGGGTAAAGAAAATGTTATTGCTGATGCATTGTTTCGTCGTTATACTTTCACAACTTGACTTTAAAATATTTGGTTTGGAGACCATCAAAGATCAATATATGCATGATGCTGAATTTAAAGATGTGTTGCAAAATTCTAAAGAAGGGAGAACATGGAACAAGTTCGTCATTAATGATGGATTTGTGTTCCGTGCTAACAAGCTATGCATTCCAGCTAGCTCCGTTCGTCTTTTTTTGTTACAGGAGGCGCATGGAGGAGGATTAATGGGACACTTTGGTGTGAAGAAGACGAAGGACGTACTTTCTACACATTTCTTTTGGCCAAAGATGAGACGGGATGTTGAGCGTTTTGTTGCTCGCTGCACTACATGTCAAAAAGCTAAGTCACGACTCAATCCTCATGGTTTATATATGCCTTTGCCTGTACCTAGTGTTCCTTGGGAGGATATATCTATGGACTTTGTTTTAGGTTTACCTCGAACAAAGAAGGGGAGGGATAGCATATTTGTTGCCGTGGATAGATTTTCGAAAATGGCACACTTTATACCATGTCATAAAAGTGATGCTGCTGCTAATGTTGCTGATTTGTTCTTTCGTGAAATTATTCGCTTGCATGGTGTGCCAAATACAATTGTTTCAGATCGTGATGTTAAATTTCTTAGCCATTTCTGGAGATGTTTATGGGCTAAGTTGAGGACTAAACTGCCTTTTAGTACTACATGTCACCCCCAAACTGATGGACAAACTGAAGTAGTGAATAGATCATTGTCTACTATGCTTAGGGCTGTTTTGAAGAATAACCTGAAAATGTGGGAAGAATGCTTGCCTCATATTGAATTTTCTTATAATCGTTCGCTGCATTCTACTACTAAGATGTGCCCTTTTGAAGTAGTGTATGGTTTTTTACCTCGTGCACCTATTGATTTGTTGCCTCTTCCATCTTCGGAGAAGGTTAATTTTGATGCTAAAGAACGTGCTGAATTGATATTAAAGATGCATGAGTTAACTAAGGAGAACATTGAACGTGTGAATGCTAAATATAAACTTGCTGGAGATAAGGGTAGAAAACATGTTGTCTTTGCACCTGGAGATCTTGTTTGGTTACATTTGCGTAAGGATAGGTTTCCTGAATTGCGCAAGTCAAAGCTAATGCCACGTGCTGATGGTCCTTTTAAGGTGTTAGAGAAAATAAATGATAATGCATATAAACTCGAGTTGCCTGCAGATTTTGGGGTTAGTCACACTTTTAACATTGCAAATTTGAAGCCTTATTTGGGTGAGGAAGATGAGCTTCCGTCGAGGATGACTTCATTTCAAGAAGGGGAGGATGATGAGGACATCAATACCATTGTTACACCCACAGCCCCTGCCAAAGTTGTCAGAATCGAGATTCTGAATCGGACCGGAGCTCCGTTGGTAGGATCGTGAGTCGTAGAATCATAACTACTAGAATCGTATAAACTTAGATTCTATGAGCAAAATCATAGAATTGGAGCGGCTAGTTTGGATCGTAAAGTCATAAGATTCTAAGACTTCAGTCGCGATTCTGACAACCTTGGCCCCTGCTGCTATACATACTGGACCAATTACTAGAGCTCGCACACTTCAATTGAATTACCAGGGAATCCTTCTATTGTTCATGAACGTATGATGCTGCCTAAATTAGATACTTTTGTTTAAAACTGCCTTGTGTGATTTGGGAGCTGGTGTTAGTGTTATGCCTTTCTCTTTATTTAAAAGAATTGATTTGAATAAACTCACACCTACTGAAATATCATTACAAATGGCTGACAAATCAACTGCCATACTGTCGGGAATATAACTCCATGATATAACCGGCCATACTGGGCCAGGTTAACATATCAACGACTCTACAATCAAGTTTGAGATGGGCCGTATCATGAAGACGAAGACAAACGAGGCGGTAGCTGACTAGAGTCGCCAGCCGGCCCAACACCTGAAGACGGCGGCTCAAGGCCCATGAAGCTAAAGACGCCGACTGAGTTTCCTTAAGATGCAAGACATGTTAGAGACATTGTAGGTCACGGGTCGTGTTATGACCCGGACTCTATTGTAAACCCTAGGGCTTGACCTGTATATAAAGGCAAGCCCTTAGGACCGGAAAAGTTAAGTTACAACCTCTCGATAGCTAGGTTAGCGAGTCCGCACCCTTGTAATCAAGATTTATCCATCAAATACACACAAAGCAGGATGTAGGCTATTAACTCCACAGCAGGCCGAACCTGGGTAAACCCGACTCTCTCTCTCTCACCCCTTTGAGTCGCCCCTAAGCGGCGATGGCCTCACACCTAAGTCCTGTTACGAGGACATCTGTCGGGTTGACAAAACCATGACAGTTGGCGCCCACCGTGGGGCCCTCGCCCGGTGGAGTAGAGTTCTCGAAGGGAGCCCTTCTAGGGTTCGGGAGTTACGTGGTCGGTCGTATGACAAAAAGCCGCCGCGACAAGGTCTACATCGATGACTCCGGCTGGGGCCCCGAGGCCGACTCGATTGAGTACGGTTACCGGGTCCCCTTCGGCAAGATCCAAGTCTTCATCGGCAAGATCAGCGCAACGGTGCCCGAGTCAGACATCTGCGCCAACATCATCGAGCCGGCTCGGCGTGCTCAATCCAGCCGGCGTCAAGCCGGCCAAAGTCACTGCGCGGCCGGGTCTCCTCGGCGGGCGGTCCCTTTGGTCGAGCCGGCCGTCGAAGGGGCGGCCGTCATTAGCTCGGATGTTGAGCTTGGGGGCTCGTTCGGAGCAGGAACCTGCAAGGAACGTCATGATCTTCCCCTGCAAGTTCGGCCCATGCTATGGTAAGCACGCCGGCTCAAGCATCACTCGCATTCGGAGCCTCTGGCTGCTCTGATGAAGTGCACGACGACTCAAGAACGGAGCTCCAGACGCGTGGCGGCCATGGTACTTTTCAAAAAAATCTGAGGCGGTTGAATCGTGGTCAATACCACGTGTTCACCACCAATACTTGCAAGCGGGACAACAAGGTCAGGAGTAGGGCCGTCAACATGGCTGAGCCGGCGGTCCCTAGGTACCTTAACTGGTCCGAGCACTCAATCACCTGGAGCCGGGAGGATCATCCCCCCCGGGTTGACAACCCGGGCGGCTTAGCTTTGGTGGTGGCACCACAAGTTGGCGGATATACCCTGTCCAAGGTTCTCATGGATGGAGGCAGTAGCATAAACATACTATATTATGAGACCTTCCGTCGAATGAATCTGTCAGAAAGCACGCTGCTCCCTTCAACGACAGTTTTTCATGGAATCGTTCCTGGAAAGTCTGCTTATCCGATCGGGCGAATTAAGCTCGATGTGGCCTTTAGGGATGAGTTCAACTACAGATGCGAGCCTTTGATGTTTGAAGTTGTCAAGATAAAGAGCCCTTATCATGCTCTCTTTGGGCGGTCGGCTTACGCTCGTTTCATGGCCCGCCCGTGCTATGTCTATCTCAAGCTCAAGATGCTGAGACCCAAAGGGACCATAATCGTGCACAGAAACCGGAAGATAGCTCAGGAATACGAGGAAGGAGATGCGGCCTATGCCGAGTCGGCCTGTGCAGCAGAGGAGTTGAAGTTCTACACTGCCAATGTTGACCCGGCTGACATGAGCCCGCTCAAGAAACCCAATACTGAGTCGGAACCCATGCTTAAATTCAAGCCGCTGGGGATACGAAGCAGATCGACTTCACACCGGGCGACTCATCCAAGCAGTTCACTATTGGGACCGACTTAGATCCCAAATAGGAAAGCGCCCTCATCAAGTTCATCCGTGAGAATCGGGACATCTTTGCATGGAAACCATCTGACATGCCTGGAGTTCTGAGAGAACTTGCTGAGCACCACCTTAATGTGGATCCCAAGATGAAGCCAGTGCGCAAGTACCTCCGTCGTTTCAATGAGGAGAGACACAAGGCCATTAGAGAAGAAGTGGCCCGTCTCCTAGCTGCCGGGTTCATCGTGGAAGTTTTTCATCATGAGTGGTTGGCTAACTCGGTGCTGGTTTTGAAGAAAAACGACACTTGGTGCATGTGTGTCGACTACACAGATCTCAACAAAGCCCGTCCCAAGGATCCTTTTGCCCTTCCGCGTATTGATCAGATCACTGAGTCTACGGCGGGTTGCGAGCGTTTATGTTTCTTAGATGTGTACTCTGGGTATCACCAGATCAAGATGGAGGTAGAAGATCAAGAGAAGACGGCTTTCATCACTCCCTTTGGGGCTTTCTGCTATGTCTCCATGCCTTTTGGGCTCAAGAGTGTCGGGGCGACTTACCAGCGCTGTGTCCAGAATTGCCTTAAGCCACAAATCGGACGTAATGTTCATGCCTACGTTGATGACATCGTGGTAAAATCTCTGAAGAAAGAGACACTCTTGGATGACATCAAGGAAACCTTTGACAATCTTCGGGTAGACAAGATGAAGCTTAACCCGGCGAAGTGTGTTTCTGGCGTTCCTGCGGGCAAGTTGTTAGGGTTTCTGGTCTCTGAGCGAAGCATCGAGGCCAACCCGGACAAGATCAAGGTCGTGACGTCATTATCCGAGCCGGCGAACATGAATCAAGTTCAGCGGCTCACTGGACGCATTACGGCCTTAAGCCGGTTCATAAGCCGCCTAGGTGAGAAGGCGATCCCTTTTTACCATTTGTTGAAGAAATCGGGCGACTTCAAGTAGACAGACGAAGCCGGCAGGGCCTTTGAAGCGCTTAAGCAGCAGCTTGTTAACCCGCCCGTCTTGGCTGCTCCCACGGAGAAAGAGCCTATGCTCCTATATGTTGCTGCCAACTCCAAGGTGGTAACTGTTGCAGTTGTGGTCGAGCGGAAAGAGGAAGGAAAGGAATATCCAGTCCAGCATCCGGTTTACTTTGTCAGCAAAGTCTTAACCATATCCAAGCAGCGGTACCCACATTGGCAGAAGCTGGTTTTCGGGATCTTCATGGCGAGCCGGAAGTTGAAGCACTATTTCCAGGAACACCCGATAACTGTGGTTAGTTCGGCACCTCTTGGTGATATCATACAAAACCGAGAGGCCACGGGCAGAATAAGCCAAGTGGGCTATTGAGCTTGGTGACCACCACTTGAAGTATATGCCCCGGACCGCCATCAAGTCCCAAGCATTGGTGGACTTCATCAACGATTGGACAGAAATACAGATCCCAGAAGATAGGCCAGATACCACATACTGGACCATACACTTTGACGGATCTAGGAAGCTTGAAGGCTCGGGGGCTAGGGTCGTGTTATCTTCTCCAAAAGGTGACAAATTTTGTTATGTCTTATGGCTCATGTTCCCGTGTACTAACAATGCAGCCGAGTACGAGGCCCTTCTGCATGGGCCCAGAATAGCCAAAGAGATGACTCTTAGCCGAGTCAGGTGTCTTGGTGATTCAGATCTTGTGGTGCAGCAAGTTTCGGGAACGTGGGATTCTAAGGACCCTCTTATGGAGGCTTACCGACGAGCGGTCTCTGATGTGGCGGGTCATTTCCAAGGTTATCAAGTCGATCACATAGATCACCGGCTCAATGAGGCGGCAAATGCCTTGTCTAGGATTGGCTCACACAGGAAGCCGGTGCCACCTAACGTCTTTTTGGACGTCCTTCACAATCCGTCGGTCAAGTTACCATCGGAGGAGGATATAGCTATCCCTGACCCGGAGGCACACCTAGTGGCGGCTTTACATGTCACCCCTGATTGGACTGTGCCATATTTGGCTTATCTGACCCGAGGAGAGCTCCCAGAAGAGGAAGTTGACGCTCGTCAAATCATCCGGTGATCAAAGTCCATGACAATCGTCAATGGCGAGTTACATCGCCGAAGCAGCACTGGCGTGTTTCAATGGTGTGTTTCGCCCGAGGAAGGCCAGGAGATACTTAACGAAATCCATTCTGGCGATTGCGGACACCATGCCGGCTCACGATCACTGGTCGCCAAAGCTTTCCGGCATGGATTTTATTGGCTGACGGCTCATGCCGACGCAGAGGAGATTGTGCGCAAGTGTGATGGGTGCCAAAAGTTTGGTCGACAGGCTCATGTACCGGCTCAGGAGTTACGTATGATCCCAATTACTTGGCCGTTCGCAGTTTGGGGGCTAGATATGGTTGGTCCGTTCAAGCCGTCTTCTGATAAAAAGACCCACTTATTAGTGGCGGTTGATAAGTTTACCAAATGGGTTGAGGCAGAGCCGGTCAGCAATTCGATGCGGAGACCGCAGTCAAATTTCTAAAGAAACTGATTTTCCGTTTTGGCTACCCTCATAGCATCATTACTGATAATGGTACCAATCTGTCCAAGGGAGCCATGGAACCATTCTGCCAGCGGGAGCACATCCGGCTCGATTTAGCTGCAGTAGCGCATCCGCAGTCCAATGGGCAAGCTGAAAGAGCCAACCAAGAGATCTTGAGAGGAATCAAGCCCCGACTTATGGTACCCCTTGAGCGCACGCCGGGTTGCTGGGTTGAAGAGCTCCCCTCAGTACTTTGGAGTATTCGAACAACGCCAAACAGATCCACAGGATACACACCTTTCTTCTTGGTCTACGGAGCTGAGGCGGTTCTCCCAAGCGATATTCGCCATGACTCGCCTCGGGTAACAGCCTATGTCGAGGCGGATAATGAGCAAGCACGCCAAAATTCCCTGGATGCCCTGGAGGAGGAGCGTGACTTGGCAGCAGCCAGATCTGCGATATACCAGCAGGACATGCGTCGCTATCATAGCCATAGAGTCCGCAGCCATACTTTTCAAGAAGGTGACTTAGTTCTCCGACTGATTCAAGACCAAACGGGGATGCACAAGCTCTCCCCGCCTTGGGAGGGTCCTTTTGTCATCAGCCAAAACCTCAACAATGGTTCGTATTACCTGGTCGACTTACGAGAAGGTTCATACACTTCTGAGGAAGAAACAACCCGGCCCTGGAACATCGCCCACCTGCGGCCTTATTATACCTAGGAGCCACCGGCTCACCTTTGGTAATTTTTCTCCCACTCTGCACAATTCTGTATACACTTCTTTATGTTCAAATGTAATAAAGCCGGCATCCCTGAAACTCGGGGTCTCTATCGTTTCAGCCTATAAATTGAGCATGAGTCTTTATTGTTTGGAACATAGGTCATTTGGGGGCTTCCAACTCATCGAGTTTAGCTTTCTCACCCTCTTGACCCGGCAAAAACGCCATCAAAATATGGTTAAACCTGCCTGTATGTTTGATGCGACTCCGATCAGATGACCTCGTGTACTCTTAAAAGATAATCCTTTTTTTGGACCCTGAACTTTTAAGGTTAAAACATTGGCTTGAGTCATGTGAGAGCCGGCATACAGAAAGCTAGGATAAACCATGGGTTATTATGCCCGCTTCATTGAAGCAAGACTTGTGCCTCGAAAGCTAGTCTCTTTTTTCCGAGTCTCGCTGAGCCGGCTTATTTAAAAATATATATATACACACATATACTCATATTTTTTCAGGTACAATGTTACCCTATTACCGCTTTATATTCAAAGCGTCCGGGTTACACAACTGAGCTCATATTATGACCAGTTTCCGGATCATCAATTTTCAATATCATGGAAGGAGAATTCGATCAACTTGAGTTTTGAAAACCAAGTTATCTTGCCGGCTTGTTTCTAATTTGCCTTATAAACAAAATTCATCGAGCACAAAACAAGGAAAAATACAGGAACAAGCAATGAAGAAGTGGTATAGGCATATTAACAGAAAGATTGCCAGTTTTTGGAGTTCAGCACCAACAAAAGGCGCCAACGTGCACGATGGCACGACAGAGCAAATTCAAAGTTGTGGAGAACACTACTCCTATTACAGGCTCATGATGGAGGCCACATAGTCCTTCACAAAAAAAAATTACAACCGGGGGCTTGCTCTGAAGGGGCGACTTATCCAACTTCCGAGGTATCTTCAGGCTCTATCATCAGCCGCATCTGGATCTGACCCCGCCGACTCGTCATCATCAATCTGCTGGCTTTTCTGTTGCCAACGAATTGAGAGCAAAGATTCAAAATTTGCGGTCCCTTCAACAAGAGCTGACGCGTCAATGTCAGGAGCAAAAGTTGTGTTACGGCGAGGCGGCACCAGGTCAGACGGCTCGTCCTTGGGCGCGCTAACACGTTCATTATCAGCGGTGTAGGCTGGATGATATTTTGAAAGATCTACCTCGTCGGCTATCAAAGACGCTAGTGGCCGGGTCTCAGAAAGGCACTTTGTGTAGTCTTCACGAGTGAATGCTGACCCGTCGAGTTTAAACTCCGGGAAGCCGCCTTTCAGAAGCTCCACATCCAATTCCGGCAGATACGCCTTTGCCCGAGCGAGTGCCATGTTCGCTCCTACTTGAGCCGCCGATTTCCGGGTTTCAATCACCCATCACGAGTAGTTCCCAGAAACTCATATTTGGTGGAATCCATTCAAGAGACACTGTTACCTCGAGCTCTCAATGGCAAATATCTGAAAAAATACCACCCGAGTGTGTGGCAAGAAGCCTAAGTAAGCAATGGTCGATATACGATTATCGCCCTTAGTATGAACATGGCCGATACACGATTATCGCCCTGAGAAGTATAAATGGCCGATGGAGTGTTGACATCGGCATTAGAACAGATACATTGCAGATTATTTTTCGGCATGCAACTTTTGCCGAAAAATAGACACCAGATTTTGACACAGAAGAAAACATTATTAAGACGGGTTCAGATGAAGAAGTGCTCTACACACAAAAAAATCCGTAGTGTTGACATGAATATCTTTGAAGTTTGGGCCATCGCCGTCCGATCTCATCTCGAAGGCCGAAATTGTGCTCAAAGTACTAAGATTTCATATTTAGAGTACTGTTCGGCCAATTAGGCCCCCAAGACGACCTCATATAAGAAAATGTTCGACACGGATTGTCTTCGTCTCGTTGAAACGATCAATTTTGGTATAAAAATCATCCCAATCCGAGGTCGTATGCAAAAGCTAGAGCCATCAGAGTGCAGGCCTACCACGAGGCAAAAAGTGGCGCGAGGGGTCAGACAACCACCTAGGTGATGTCTGATGGGTCGCGCGAGCTATTCGGCCCTCAAGACAGCCTCGAATGGAAAAACTTACAACACGAAAAAGCTTTTTCTCGTCGAGGCGATCGACGTTGGTATATATATTGTCTCAATCCAAGGTCATATGCAACCTGGAGAGGCAAAATAAGACCAGGTTGAAGTTTGAATAGGAAAATCCGAATAAAAAAGCTTGCCGGCAAAGAGGTTACCGGCCATGAGGAAAGCTTGCCGGGCAAGAGCTTGCCGGGTGGATAAGGAGCTTGTCGGGTGAAAAGCTTGCCGGGAAAAGAGCTTGCCGGGTGAAAAGCTTGCCGAGTGGAAAAACTTGCTTGCCGGGCCAGAAAGCTAAAGACGGGCTCAAACGGTTATCTAGATGGCCTCGTATGGAAAAGTGTTCTACATGAAAGTTGTGCGTATCGTCGAGACGGTCAACTTTGCTTTTGGATTCATCAGCATTTGAGGTAATATACGACATGTAGAATCTCGACAAAACTCGGACAGTCTAATCAACCACAAGACCGAATCCGACTCGAAGTTAAAGATGACCTCGTGGAGTATTCAAGATGGCTTTATTTGGAAAAGTGATCAAGAGAAGAATTATTCATATCATCGAAACGGTTGATTTTATATAAAAAATCATCTCAATCGGAGGTCATATGCAGATTCTGTGGCCCGCGCAAGGAACAAGACAGGAGTTTGGGCCAGATTTGGGTTGAATCCGAGTTAGACTAGAGCTATGACTCTAGGACGTGAATTGGTGTAATTTTCTTGTAAGAAAAGCCTAGATGAATCCTTTGCTTGTACGGGAAGTCCAGCCGCCTCTTATATATGGTGGAGGTGACGGTCGATTGAAACAACACACAATCGAACAAATCAATCTATACTACTTTTTCATCTATGTTTTATCTCTCCATCGTTTTTCTCTCTCTTTCTTCGCTGTTCCTCGAGTTTGAGAGCTGCGAATCCCGAGGCACTAGGGGCGAGAGAATCGACCTAGGGCAGCCCATAGCCGTCGCACTCCCTGACGGTGTCCCTCCCGGGCGTGCGGGGTTTCGGGTCTGCAAAAGCATCCGCCGTCTGTCTTGCGTATCGTGCTGCCGGTCGGATCTCCTTCGATGTGAGCTGCGCTGCATCACCCCCGGAGTCGATGGTACATGGTGACGTGTTCATGTGTCAACAGATGTTTGTGGACCTAATGCCTCGTCAGCATCCTAAGTCCATCGCCGGCGTATGAAATGGCAGGGCAAATGCCTTACCGCGTGCACATCCATAACTTTGAGTATGTAGCAACACACAATCCCGTCCCGTTCATACTTGCAGGATTCGCAATATTACTCACCATCATTTATGTTGGCCTTCACAAAGTAGTTTCTTCCTTTGTCCGAATCTTCTGGTTCTGAATTGGACATGTCCCTCAGATTACACACCTTGAATGTACATTCGTCAATCTGATAGGCAGTATATGAGGAGGACCGCTTTATTTCTTCCTGGAACCTGCATGTTTTGTGCTCATTAATTTCTTATTTCTTTCTAGCAGTATTTGATTGTTCTACAGTAGTCCACAAATAGCAAACAAATCATACTACACATGGCATGTTTTATTGTTTCCACATGGCAACTATAGTTCATTTCACATGGCAGCCAAAATGTGACATGCACGGTAATCATTCTGCTCTCTTGCATCTTCTGCACATGTGAATCTAGCAGGTGTACATGGAATATCATAGTAGGTCAAACATGGCAATTATAGTGCATTCAACATGGCAAACATAGTGTTGTACACATGGCAATTATGGTTGTTTTAATATGGCAAGTGCAGCAAATTCTTCACATGGCAAACATAGTTCATCTTACATGGCAACTACATTGGATTCCACATGGCAATTACACTACATTTCACATGGCAACTACATTACATTCAAGATGGCAACTATCAGGTTGGTAATCATTGTGCTCTCTTGCATCTTCTGCACATGTGAATCTAGCACGTGTACATGGCATATCATAGTAGGTCAAACATGGCAATTATAGTGCATTAAATATGGCAAACAAAGTGTAGTACAGATGGCAATTATGGTTGTTTTAACATGGCAACTGCAGCAACTTCTTCACATGGCAAACATAGTTCATCTTGCATGGCAACTACATTGGATTCTACATGGCAATTACACTACATTTCACAGGGCAACTACATTACATTCAAGATGGCAACTACATTCTGCAAAGCACACAGTAACTATGATTTGTTTTCATCTTGCATACATAGTTCATTTTACATGGCAGCTTCATTCCATTACCCATGGCAAACATTTTTGTTATTTGTTTGTTAGTTTTGCAACACATGTCATGCACCATGGTTCTTGCTTTTTTCACACCCATTTTTTTATTAAGTATGTTGGTGAATGCATTCTGTCATACACGCCAACTAAGACCGTACGAGTATGCACTTACTTGAAAAAGATTTTGTTGGTGTATATTTTTCTCATCTACTTCTTCATCGGTAAGTATGTGAGCAATTTAGGTTGCTTAAGTGTTGTGTTCCCTTCTTGTTGCAGCTCCGAACTCAGTACTTTCTGTTGCAAAGTTGTATATTCCTTGGCAAACTGTAGTAATGAGTTGCCGGGGCTCACGTAACGCTTCAAAACAGCATTGAAACCCTCAATGCATTGCGTAGTTTGTAGAAATGGATAGAAGCACTTCATAAAGTAGGCTGGCACCCAGTACATTCGGTTCTCCCACATGTATTGAAGGGTCTCGTTGTCCTGAACTTGGTATTTTTCAATCATAGCCATCCAGCTCCCTTCAAACTCTTCCACTGTCAAGCTATGGTCCACGCACAACTCGAATGCCTTATGTAGATCTTGACGGTCAGCAAAGAATGGTCCCAGAGTCTCTTCTGCCTTCCTAATAATATGCCACCTGTAGTGCCTGTGCACTGCCATGGGGAAGACCTCACTTATGCCTTCACGCATGCTAAAGTCTTGGTCTGTTATTATGTTCATTGGAGCAAGTCGATCCATGCACTCCAAGAAGGTCTTGAACAACCACGTGTAGCCATTGATATCTTCGTTCCGCACAAGGCCGCAACCGAACTGCAAGGACTGGTTGTGGTTATTTATTCCTATGAATGGAGTGATGCAGAACATCCTACAGTCATCCCCATGTACACTCCGACTACTCCCCAAGCCCTAAGTGCCATTGCACATAAGGTGAACTCGCTTCTAAGTGCTTCTCCTTTCAATTCACTCGAGACATGGATGCTACCTCAAGTACGGACTTTGTGTATACTCGGGTACATCCGGGATGACCATGGCGACACTCGAAGCGAAGGCCAAGCCACCAAGGAGACGGACGGACGAGTGCCTCAAGTGGAGTCGTCGCCAAGCTACAACGGTCAGACATCCGGCCTAAGCCCGAACATCCGGTGCCACCAAACCGAGGAAGACCGTAGGAAAACAGGCGCCACACAACTCTATAGAGGTCGGACATCCGGCCGACCCCCGGACATCCGGCGCCACAAGAGAGGATGGATATCCGGCGCCCCTACCCAGAAATCTGATGCGAGGATTCCAAAATCTCGCGGGATCAAGCCATCGCCTGGCCGCGCATCCGGCCCAGCCCCGGTCATCTGTCACCCCTATGACGGGCCGGACATCAGGCCTCCAGCCCGGACATCCGACGCCGCGTGCACCACCGGGCCAAAGGCCCATGTACCCCTCCCCTCTCTCTATTTCGTCCAAGACTATATATAGACCACCTCCTCCTCCATTCTAGAGTTAGCAATGGTTTAGCTCATAGTTAGTTGAGCATTGTTCCTTCCACTTACCTCCTCCATGGAGATGGCCTCTATGTGAGAAGATCCAAGTGGATGTCGAGGCCCCTCGTGTAGGGAAGATCCTTTGGGATTTCAAGGCCCCATCTCCCCTTGGGATTTGGGATGAACTCTACCATGTATCATCTTTCCCTTTGTTGTTCTTGTACCTTTGTGGATCTTGTGTGGATGTAAGTCTAGTGGATATGTGATTGGTCTTGTTCTTGAGTGTTTCTCTTATGATTTCCTCGTTCTTCCCCGTGTTCTTTGTGTTCTTTGTGGAACCCACCTCCAATTCGTGAAAGATCGTCACCGAGGGCTTGGCCCCGTGTCGTCTTGGTATCAAGAGCCATGTTTCTCACGAATTTGGAGTCCTCCCCTTTGTTTTCTAGCCTAATTTTGTGTGTTTTTGTCCCAATTCGAAAATCCCCACAAAAAATAGCCTCACCAAAAGATTTTCAATTGTTGGTTCTTGTGAGATCTTGTTCATTTTGATCCATGGAATTCGTGTTTGGCAAGTAGATCTAGCTTTCCCACCGCGAAATCCACCCCAATTTTTCTTTTTTCCCCATCAATTTTGACCCCCGAGCTAAAAACTTCCGCCCCAAATTGAGTTCCCGAGCCCAAATCGCGATATGGAATCATTGGGCTGGACATCTGGCTCTTGGAGCGTAGAAACGTGCAAGTTTCTGTACATCATACTCTTCTGCCACATTAACCCAATTTTGTTTGAGATTTTGAGTTGCGATTTCCTTTTCCTAAGGTGTTTCAGCTAATTAGGGGAGGTTCTACATCGACAACGCCGCCACTCATCATCGCCTCGGCCACGACATCGACAACGGCCACTTCGCGTTTTGGCACCGCAACCGTAAGCAAGGACGGTAACCTCGACGACATCATTGTCTATTTCCTTGCCATTGCATTGATCGCCTCGGGCCTATTGCGTACCTTACCCATTGAGACTAGCGAGTTGAGAATTGTCGGGCCACGTTACTTGTGCACCGTAGTGTTACCCTTATGTCAAATAGCTACATTTAGCGTGCAAATATCTTGTTATCTACATTGTTCCATAAATCTCTCCCGTGCATATTCAACATACTTGTCTCATATCTTGGTTCGAGCATCAAGCATCGCGAAAAAAGAGCAAAAGAAGAAAAAGCTTTTAAGCAAAAGAGGAGATACAAAAGAGCTTATAAGCAATATCAATAGCACTGAGCCATTTTGCATAGTAGATACTCTTGGATCATACATACATAGCATACTTGGGATAGGAGACGGCACGTTTACTCTTTTAGGTTGGTGCACAAGTGCGTATGTACCCCATTTGAGAAATTGAACTATTGTCTCTCTAGTATCCGTGCAACACGAGCCTTTCTCCCGGGTCTCACATTTTGAGCTCATTCCTTGGTTGCGCGGATCCCACTTATCTATCCATGTGTGTGTGCGTTCCTAGTGCCACCATAGCTATTGATCTATTTGTTTTGCATTGCAATTTTGTGAATCTTCCTCAACATTTTTGATATCTTGGATTAACATTTACTTGAATTTTGTGCCACGTGTCCTAACCAAGCTACTCAATAAGCTTTACATTGTAGGTGTGAGTAAACAAGTCCGATACCAATTCCACCATTCTCTCAATTCACATTGAGTGAAACGGGATACATCCTCAACTTTGGGAACGGTATCTTGGTATTGTTTATCTCATTTCCCACTCACCTTTGCTCGAGTCTTATGATGGCTAGGCAAAGCACATCATCTCCGGTCTTCAACGACAACGACGGCGCGAACAACTACATCACCAAAAGTCACCTCTCCGGACTACAATGAGCAATGCAAGCTAACTTGTGTGACCGCGTTGAGCGACTCGCCACCGACATACGACACTTCGAAGCTCAGAAAAGAGACTACATCGACAACAATTTGGACACACACATGGAGCAACTTTGACACATGGTGGCCAACTACAAGTCTTCTTCCCCTTCGTCATCTTCAAGGCGGAGACGCTCAAGTCGCACATCTTCGGAGCGCCCATAGGATGCAAGCACAAGTCAGCCACGTCCTCATCTTTGAGACGACTGCCACGACAACTATCATGCTCGTGACCTCATCATTGCGAAGGGCAAGCCACCTCCAAGAAACAAGTGCGCCAAGACAAAGAACGCCATCGAGTACAATCTCTACATCACTCTACGGACAACCTTCATGAGCACAAGAGTAGATCGCGCCATGAGCTCCAACAAGGACAAGCTTCGACGCCAACACCAAGGCGACCAACTACACGCATGGATGACCCTTCCATCTTCGGAAGCACCCCACAGAAGATGGCCGAGCATGGGAATTTCCCTTTGGTCATGGAGGCGAGTGATGATGTGCCATCTTCGGCCTTCATCCACGGCGACGGCGACAAGACGGTCGAGCATGGGATTTTCCCTTCGACCACGGCAGTGAGCGCGACCCTCTTCGACAACATGAAGACGACGCCCACATGCGACTTCTACTCAGGGTCAAGCACCGAGGCAGAGCTTGGGATGTTCCCTTCGGTCTTGGAGGATATTGATGTTTTGCCACACCTCATGGCATTCATCTTTGGAGGCGTTATGGATGAGGAGGTTGAGCATGGGACTATCCCTTCAACCAAGGCGGCGAAAGGAGTTGAGCATGGATACGTTTGCACCTACATCTCTTCGACACCCACATATGACGAGATGCCCCAATTTCCATGTGAGGAGAGCCACCACCAAATGAGTGAGACGAGTCCCTCCAACATATGTGACATTGAGTGCATTTCTTATGAGAGGATAAGCGTGACCACCACTAGCCCCCTACACGAAAACATGCCAAACACCCTATCGCTTCGCTCGGGGATTGCTTCCACGGGGTGCCAGGAGATGATTTTTTTCGCGTGGGTTTGGAGAGGTTTGGGCCGGGGAAATACCACACGGGGCTTAACCGAACGGAAAAAACTGGATGGGCCTGGTTTATTCCCCGGCGAGGGAAATCCCTGCGGACCCGCGTGGATTAGACCCAAAACCTCGCGGGGTTGGGCTTAACCGAACAAAACCTATGGGAGGTTGAGAGCCAACACCACCCTTTGAGTGACTCAACCAACCATATGAGTGAGAGCATCCTAGAGGGAGGGAGTGAGCCACAACACTTAGTGACTGAGGTAGTTAAGAGGGCACGTGAGGCCACTATGATTTCTAACAACTTAACCTCTACTCCTATTGTGTCTTCTGTTTTGGTGCTAGATCTCCTACATGATGACGCACCAATCCTCGACGAGTCCATTCCTTCTTTGAGCATGATGGCCATGGTGGACGATGATGCCCCACCCACATGTTTCCATCATGATGTTGACCAAGCGTCAACTTTTCCCACCTCACCTACATCACATGAGCGGAGCTCTAAAGGTAACATAGGTGAAGGTTCTTCGCTTGTCCCACTAGTGGACTATCTTAACATCGATTGCATGCATGATGTTGATCACCTTATGGATACTTCTCATGCTATGTCTTCTTCATGCTTAGATGTGCCACCGATTTTTGATGAATATGATGATGAGCATGTCGAATTACCTAGTTGTGATGCTATACTCCATAGGATATCATGTGAAAATTCTATTAGTCACATCATGTTTGACAATCCACTAAACTTGTCATATGCTATGAGTGAAATTTCCCATATTGCATCCTTGCAATCTCACCATAGCGCCTATGCATATCCCATAAAAGTAAATCCCATTTGCACATATGGCATAGATGACAAGCATTTAGTTATTGGATTTTGCTTCTCTTGTGATGATATTGCTAAGCTTCCTTTGCAAAATTCGAGCAATTCATCCCATATGCCATGCCATGAATATGATTATAGTTCGCATGATTGCATCTATTTTGTGCACCATCCGCATATCATGAATAACAATGCTTCCGATATTTCAAGTGATGCGCTACACATTTCTAGTCTCCATTATGCTATACATAATAACAAACCTTTCATGATGGATGACATGTTCCTATATCATGCATGTCACTTATATGAGCATTGGATATTTTGTGCTGTTGAACACATGCACATGCACATCCTAATGGATGATGTATACATATACCATGCGCACACCATTTTTACTTTGTCTTTATTCTGTGTAGGTACTCATGAATACTCGTCAACCTCACAATCCCATGAGTTGACAAAAAGAGCTCTTGAGACCAACGATGATTTGGGATTCACTGGAATGTGTCTCCAACCATTCCCCTCGCGCAAGGACTACGCGCACCTCTTTTACTTGGTTCTCACACGACTATGGGCTATATACTACTTGTCATCTTATGCTCATTATCTCGTGTTCACTTTGCATGTTGTGCCTCTTTATATGATTGTGCGATGCAATTGTGACCCATGCTAGCATTTACTCATGATTCACCATTCTACTCTTTCTATGTGTATTTGCATACTTGGTGGAAATCCTAGTTAATATAGCCATGTTTACCTTGTGCACTACACTATTGTTCCTTCTTGTGTTGGGAGAGTCATGATGTCCAATTGCTATTTACATAGGACTTCTTGCCAATACAATGATGATACTTTGCTAATATCTTGTTTTCATGCTTGTGATATGTCATGTGCATTATGTATGCCCACTATTTGCACACATGACATGATTGTCATGATTACATCTAGTATGTTGCATCTTCGCACTACTAGCTTACATGACTTGAGTATCATGATTGCTTGCTTTGTTGCATCACCCATGTTACATACTTGCTCCTTTCATTGGGTAGATGACATACATGGCCATGTCTCTCACATGATTTGTTTTGATCATTGTCACTTGTCTCCTTTACTTGAATCATGTAGTGAGTGCACCCATGATATGCTTATTGATATTGAGATTGCACAACCGTTCTCATTTATAAATGGAGACTTGGACATATCACTTGTGAAGCATGTTTGTTCGATTGAGCTTCATATCTTTGTTTGTGCTTGCATCATATGCTTCCATACTATGCCATGTCCCTTTGTACCTTCTTATGATTGGCATGATGAATACACTTGTTGGGTATCTCACCACACGAATGATAGGTTTTGCATTCACGCTAACCTTCTTTGTTTTTCCAAGTGTTTGTCGTGTTCTCTCATTTTGAAGGTTTCACAAGGCGATGTCGTCATGAGACATATTGGTCATGCAAAGGCATACATGATGCACACCAAAAAGATCTTCGAAAATCTTCCTACGGTGAGCTCGTTCCCTTTAGGTCCTTTTCCCATGCGCTTCTTGAATGGGACACACTTTCATTGTTGTTTTCTCCTTGTCATTTACATGATACATCTCATGGATGGAGACACAACATATCATGTGCATGCATTTAGACTTGGGTACATCCCCACGCTTTTGAACACTTGCACCAACACTTTCCCAATTGTTATCCAACATGATATATGGAAACATTCCTTCCACAAAAAATTTGCCATGTATGAATGGATTGACGCACATTATAAATTGCTTGATGCATATTGTCTTTCCATATCGTCCATGATATATGAGCTTTTGCACTATCTTAGCAAATTTGTTGTGATCTACCTTGATGGACTATTTATACATGATGATCATTTTGTCCAACATCAATTGCATGATAACATAATCATTTTGAGCCATATTTACCATGTTCATGCTTTTGATAAATCTTCCCTCTGCGACATCATGCTACATAATGGTAGAATCTGTGACTTGATGCACATAGAACTTGATCCCATGAATGCTTTATATATAATTCTCTATCCTTATACTAGGCTTCATGATATTTGTCACGAACAATTTTGTCAAACGAACTCATGCTTCATTGATGGACACCTTGTGTGCAATAACCAATGTGTTTCCAAGTGTACTTTGTGTTTGCTCGTTTTGCATGTACACCATCCCGGAGTCATCTTGGAGTACTTTGGGCGCACCATGACTTCCACTCCGTCCAACTACAAGTCCGTCCACACGACCGTTTCCATGGTGGTGAGGTTTTTCATCGGAGGACGGATCTTTCCCAAGGGGGAGATGATGCGGAGCATCCTACGGTCATCCCCATGTACGCTCTGACTACTCCCCAAGCCCCATGTGCCATTGGACATAAGGTGAACTCCCTCCTAAGTGCTTCTCCTTTCAATTCACTCGAGACATGGATGCTACCTCAAGTACGGACCTTGTGTATACTCAGGTACATCCGGGATGACCATGGCGACACTCGGAGCGAAGGCCAAGCCACCAAGGAGTTGGACGGACGAGTGCCTCAACTGGAGTCGTCGCCAAGCTACAGGGGCCGGACATCTGGCGCCACAAAACCAAGGAAGACCATAGGAAGACACGCGCCAGACGACTCTACAGAGGTCGGACATCCGACCGACCCCTGGTCATCCGACGCCACAAGACAGGTCGGATATCCGGCGCCCCTGCCTGGAAATCCGGCGTGAGGAGTCCAGAACCCCGCGTGGTCAAGCCATCGCATGGCCGGACATCCGGCCCAGCCCCGGACATCCGGCACCCCCATGGCGGGCCGGACGTCCAGCCTCCAGCCCGGACAGCCGGCGCGTGCACGCGTGCACCATCGGGCCAAAGGCCCATGTACCCCTTCCCCTCTCTCTATTCCGTCCAAGACTATATATAGACCACCTCCTCCTCCATTCTAGGGTTAGCAATGGTTTAGCTCGTAGTTAGTTGAGCATTGCTCCTTCCACTTACCTCCTCCATGGAAACGACCTCTATGTGAGAAGATTCAATTGGTTGGCAGGGCCCCTCATGTAGGGAAGATCCTCCGGGATTTCAAGGCCCCATCTCCCCCATGGGATTTGGGATGAACTCTACCATGTATCCTCTTTCCCTTTGTTGTTCTTGTACCGTTGTGGATCTTGTGTGGATGTGAGTCTAGTAGATGTGTGATTGGTCTTGTTCTTGAGTGTTTCTCTTGTGATTTCTCCTCGTTCTTCCCCGTGTTCTTCATGGAATCCCCCTCCAATGCGTGAAAGATCGTCACCGAGGGCTTGGCCCCGTATCATGGAGCACATTGCATCTTGTACATGTTCGTGAGATATGTCGCGTCGAAAGAAATGCAGTCAGGAAAATGCTTGTAGGCTCTCCTTGCTGCACCATCCACCCAGTACATGTTTTTGACGTGGTCCTCATCGTCGAGTCTTATTCTATAGAAGAAATCAGGATCATCTTTTGCATTCTCTTCGAAGTAGGCAATTGTGTCTTCTATGTCAGCCAACTTGTTTTCTCTGCGGTACTTTGCCTTCAGGTTTGTGACGTCTGCAGTAGGTAGGGCATGATACTCAGTTTCCCATCTTTGCTGTGGATCAGGGACATTATCTGGACCATTCTCAAAGTACCGACATTACAATCATGCATCAATTTTATAAATTGCTTCTCCTGGGGACTGAATCCTCGGTGGGCGCTCAAAATTTTTACCAGGTCAAACTTCTTGACCATATTGTGGTTGTGTTAGTCGACATAATCTGTGACCACCCACCAAGCTCCATCTGTATTTAGCTTCATTCTGGCAGAGCATCCTGTCTTGAGAATGATACCTCTTTTGCGTTCTGGCACGACTGGCGCAACACCTTTAACTTTCTTGTTATTTCGTGCCTTGTAGCATGTCAGCCCACTTCTGTTGTACTCTCTAGTTTTTTCTAGTTTCCTATGATATTCTGTGTTTACAGCAAAGCCATGGAACGGCGCGTAGCTCTGATAGTATTTCTTGGCATCTTCAAATGAACTAAATCTCTGTCCAAGATAAGGTGGTTGAGTTGGCATGAATTCTGACTGCCCTTCTTCTTCTTCCTCGTGCATTTCGTCATCAGTTTCCTCATTCACTTCTGTATTGGTGGTTGTTTCTACTGTTTAGACGTTGCTCGTGCTGGTGCACACAGGCGTGTTTGTCATCGTTGCTGCAACGATGGCAAGTTCTGACACTGACTCTGCATTGTTCTGAGGTACCCATACCAGATGTAGGTGGGATGCTGCTGAACGTAGTCAAAGCTCCTGCATTTGTTATCAAGTACGTGTGTAATCAGTATTTTTGAGTGGCAACTTTTTATCATCACATATGGCAACTGCATTTGATCCCACAAGGCAAATGCACGTGGCCATGCATGGTTGATGCATTAAATTGAGGCATGAAAAATGCAATTGTTCAGATATGGCAAATGCAGTTGACCACATATGTCAATTACAACTGTTTAAGACCTGGAAGTGCAGTTGATAAATCATGGCAACTGCAGTTGACCTAAGATGGCAATTGCAGTTGAGCAGACATGGCAACTGCAGTTGACCAGATATAGCAACTATAGTTGACCTGAGATGGCAACTACAGTTGACCAGAGATGTCAACTGCAGTTGGACATTCTTGGCAAATGTGATTGATCAGAAATGGCAACTGCAGTTGTCCATAGATGGCGAATGTCGTTGGCCAGGCTTGTCAACTACAGTCGATCACAGTTCTGATATCTATTTTGGATGCAAGTGTCAGTCATTTCATTTGTCACCCCTTGGTATTTGCTACATATTTTCTTAGTTTCATTTGATACACTATGCGTGCGAGCAGTTTTTTTATGTCTCACCTGCATAAGATGTTGATGGCAGGTCTCCTATTGCCTGTTGTTGCCACGTGCTACATGATGTTCCTGCTTTTCAGAAATTTGTAAGTGACAGTTCATCATCTATGCTGCTCTTTTACTGTTTTATTGATTTTTAGATTTTTGTTGGCCTACTTCCTATTTGTTACATTAATTTGTTCGCATGATTTTTGGGTTCACAATACCTTGATTCGCCACACGTGCTACTTGTAGTTGGTGTCCTGCATCTGTAGTACTGATAGCTCCTTGTGGTGCAACTTGCCACGGGACTCCTGGCGGTGTGGTTGTATTGTAAGACCCTGCGAACATGTCAACATAAAAATAAAACGTATGCCATTTTATTTCTACCAACATGGCAAATCTGACTTTTTTCCTTCGTGTATCATACCCATGTCTGCGTATTGGTGTAGTAGTGGTTGCTGAAATGAGTTCTGTACCCTAGCGCATCCCAAGGGGACACTTGTGGCTGTTCGAAAAACCAAGGATTAGACATGTCTCCAGGATCCATTTGCTTCTTCCCTGTTTTTCAACTCCTGTAGAATGATCAATCACGGTATGCATGAGTATGCGTTACTCTCCCCTTACTCTTCTGTTAGTTCAACTAAAAGAGACATGGCAACCTTATGTATGAATGGCATGCATCCCTAGCATAGCATGGCAACTAAAACATTGTAGTCGTGCATCTTTTTGACAATGCATCCTTCTGCATACTACTTCTTTAACTGGGTAGCAACTACCATGTAGTATTGGCGGCAATTTTTGCTGTAAATACATGGCAAAGTTCTAGTTTTGGTCATTTGGCGACAACTACTTCTATAACCGGGTGGCAACTACCAGCAAATATGGGCGACATTTTTTTTTCCCAATCCCATGAGGAAAAACTCTGCTTTCGCTTGCCCCTCGCCCATACCCACCTCTTTCCCACCCTCCCGTTGATTCTAAATGCAACTGAGCTGACTTTCAAGTAGATCAACTTGATGCCAACTCCAAACTTCCAGCATCTACAAACTTGATGGCAACTAAGATGCAGATCAAAGGACAGCAGGATGGCAATTTCATAGATCCAGCTTCTACCAATGAATCATGAGCGCCAGGCATGGCAATTTTGAATGACACAGCTTTGTGTCAGATTTTGCAAATTTGTACGATATCTATAAGGAGAGAGGAGAGGAGAACAGTCGGATCCATAAGGTTTTTCACCTTGTGGAATTCGTTGTCGTGTTTTTCGACTAGGCGGCGCTAGGATTTCACTGTGGTTACCATGACAATTTGAGAAACACGAGAAGGGAGGTAGAGGAAGGAGCCGATCGAGCGGTGGGAGACGGAAGAGGGGTTAAGCAAGGTTTGGGGTGGGCGGGTGGCGACTCTCTCGCGGGGGACCCACTCCAGTTTGTGGGGAGGGAGTAGCCATTGGACATGGGGCCGCGAGGTGGGACATCGTACGTTCATGCCAACGCCCATACATGCGGCTACATGTGGGCTGTTTCACGTAGACCGCGAGGTGGGACACCGGACGTGCAGGCCACAAGGTGGATGCCCGTACGTGCGGCTACGTGCGGGCTGTTTCACGTAGATACCACACAGAACGTGCGGCAAGACCCCTTAACACCCACCCATGTGGTGAATATCGCGACCCTTTATTTAATGAAAATTACCATCAAACTATTGTTCTATGGTTCGGGGTAAAAAAAAAAACAATCGGCAACCTATATACATGGTGTTTCTATACTATATCGCCATATTTCTAATGCAAAATTTAAGATGAAGCAAGAATTCTGACAAGCATATAGTGAAAATTCGCTACAAATTCAAGATAGCATGAGCCTGAGTAAATCACCACATCACTTTAAGTTATAAACCTACATAATGTCAACAAGTAAAGCCTGGTAGTTCATTCAGCTCAGCAACGTTTTACAGTGCCAGTAGGCAATTGATCAATCACAAACAAGGCAGAAACTTGAGATTGATATCAACTCTGCGCCTCTCTTAAGCGAGTGATCAGTTCCTCCTACATATGGAAGGCCACCATAATATTAGTGCTTATTTGGATGAGATGACAATTCCAAACTGGAAAATACATTCGTAAAAAAAACATGAAAAGGTACAAGAGCACTCTACAATACAATAGTAATACCTCCTTTTTTCTAACACACGTAGTGGCTACAATAGTGTGAAATAGGACAAAACCCGTTATGTGCAACAATAAATAAAAACATCACTAGCACTGTCAGAATAGTTTGCTTTCCAAAACCTTTGTATTTCATCATTTTATTCTAGCAAACAAAATACTTGCATCGCTGATTTTGGGTTTTTGTCCACCAATTTATTTCTACCTTGGAGGCTAAATTCTGCTAATAATTGCAGAATACACAAACATACTAGCATGCTAGATAGTAGGTAGGTTTGTCAGAACGTTCAAATATCGCTTCGAATATTCTGAAATCACTACAAAATGAATTTTCAAGCATGTGGAGCATATTCAGAAATATCCAAAATGTCAAATGTACAAGATATATGTGATATTCAATTAAGTTCTTTTGAAGCAGAATTCAAATGGTTATACCATTGATTAAGGTTTTTAAGTCTACGAACTTTAAATTCAGAATAAGAAGTTTTAAGCATGATATGCCTTTTTCCCCTTGGTTGTGAGGCCTCTTTGTCGGAGAAGTGCACGCAACCTCTCTACGGTGAAGGACTGCAGTGTGTGCTGTGAAAAGCCAGATATTACTTCATCTGCAAGATTAGAGTGTCCATCAGAGTGAAAAACAACACTGCTATCGGGTTTTCGAAAAAGAAAAGAGCACACTAATTCTCATCTTAAAATGCTAAAGCATGCCTGGTTAACAAACATACTGCTTATTGTTGAATGTATGAAAACATATCTGGGTACTATTAAACCTAGAACTAATGGCTCGATGGCGTAAAAAAGGTGTTCTGGGTGGAATTGGTTAACGTCATACATAAAAACAGAATTTGTGGTAAGAAGCTGGATGGAAGCTGACAACAAATATTCAATTCTTCACTTAAATCGGCCATGATCGGCTTCTGCTGAACAATGTATGACAGATATCCCTTCGCTCTATCTGCCTCCAAGATTCAAATCTTATGCCACATGCATTCTTTTCAGAGATGATCAAAATAGAAGACACAGAGGTAAAGATAAAAGTTGAGAACATGATCAAGGCACTTACCAGAGGAAGGCAGTCCGGAAGAACTGCCCAAGTTGGGCTTTTTTGATGACTTTTGCACACCCAAACTTCTGGCAGCACATCTACAGAAAAGAAGTACAGCTTACTTTGAGAGTGAATTTATGTGATGTTAAATAAAATAACTGATAAGCCCACAAACAAAAATAAAAGCCTTTTTGGAACGAAAGAAAGACAAGCTTTATAAAAAGAGAAGTGAACATAGTTCATTTTATTGGGGGGTGGATGTACAACCCCACTGCCTAGGTTCAACTCCTCGCAGATGCGAATTTGGATTCTTATTTATACCATAGGGGTTTCCCTTACCGTTATCTACCAAATAGGTTACATAATCTATTTCATAATACGCAGAGATCACTGGTGATCAAACTGTAAGTGTCAAAAAAAATTCTGAAGTTGGATCATGGAGAGCACAGTTCTAAATGTGTAAGGGCATCTCCAAAGCCGACCCTCAAATCGCCCACAAACATCCGGACCAAGCTGTCCGGACAAAGTTTGCCATCCAGCGCCGTCACGCATACGTCCGCAGACTCATCCGGCTATCCAAAATCCGGCAAACCGGACGCAAAGCCGCGGGAGCTTTGCGGGCGTCCGGATCTCTGCCACATAGGACCCCGACACCCCTGACCCCCACAAAACCCCACCAGGTGCCCGCGTCTCTGTCCCTTCCCCCTTGCTCTGCATCCGCTTCTCCCCGGCCGATGCCACCGCTATACCACCCTGGCTGCCCACCAAGACCTTGCCGGACCTCCGCCGCTCCACCTGCTCGCCACACCCCTTTGCCTACGCCGCCGTTGCCGTCCGCTGCACAGGTACCATCCGCCCCTACGGATGCCGTCCGTGGGAGTCACCAAGCCCGGCAAGTGTTTGGCGAAATGCTCGTGCTAAATTTTGACAATTTTTCTCCCTTCTTTCATGCAATGGATTTGGACATGGAGTACACATACGACAACTTTGTTGAGTTGTCCAACAACTCGTCTTACAAGGAGGATTATGCAGATGACACGACGATGATGTGCGCGGTCCTTGCAGACGCGAAGCCGGCGGAAAAGCGTGTTCTCAGTTTCAAGGGATCAATCAAGGATCATCAAGTCATGAATCGGAACAGGGCACAAGGGCATTTGACGCAGATGGACAACTACTTTTCGCCAGCACTTTCGGATGCGGAAAAATGTGTTCGATGGCCTCTACAATGGCGTCTAGGCCTATGATGACTATGGGCATGTTTGGTTTCCATCCTCGAGAAAAAATGCCGGGCTTGCAGTGTGCCTGGAAGCTGCCTGGATCCTGTTTGGTTGATGACCTGGTGAGTCCTCACATAGCCTGGCCTGGAGCAACTGCAGGGACGCTTAGCCTGGCCAGCCATCCAGGCACACAGTTGGCCTGAGCCAGGCCACAAGCAATCCATACAAACTAAAAGGATTAGTAGCAATCACAGAAGTATAGTACTCGTCCAGGCCCAGGCAGCAAACCAAACAAGACCTAGCCCAGGCAGCCTGGTCAGGCAAAAAACTTTCGTTTTCCAGACCCAAGCCAGGCACCTATTTTATTTTTCTCAGGCATAGCCTGGTGCAGTGGTGAAGTCCTCCCCACTTGTGCCAAGAGGTCCTGGGTTCGAACCAGCCTCTCTGCATTGCACTGTAGCAGGGGTAAGACTAGGTTCCTATAATCCCTCCCCAGACCACACATTGTGTGGGAGCTTCTATGCACTGGGTCTCCTTTATAGAGCCCAGGTCACCAATCAAACAGCCCCTACTTAATCTTGAAGGATGCTTTAGCAAAAATCGGATTCTCTGGTTACCAGAAGTGCACAGCTGCATTACGGATGCTTGCATATGGCACGGCCAAAGATTCATGGGACGAGTACCTCCATGGTCAGATTTGCTATTGCGGTGGTCGAGGTGTTTTGACCTCAGTACTTAAAAGAATCAACTCTCGCAAACATCGAAAGGCTCATGGCACTCTCGGGAGGAGGATGGTCAGGTATGCTCGGAACTCTTGATTACATGCACCAGAGATGGAAGAACTGCCCAAATGCTCTACAAGGGCAATATCAGGGCTGTGTTAAGAAGTCCACCAGCATTCTTGAAGCAGCTTCATCACATGACCTCTGGATTGGGCACACTGTCTTTGGCATGCCCGGATCTCACAATAACATCAATGTGTTGTTGAAGTGTATATGTGAAATGCCTAGCTCTTTCCATCAGTTCGGACTTTTGGTTGTGTTGCATGAAACATAACATGGTATCAAGGCCTAAGGTCTTGCGTCAAGTCCTGGCTTTCGCAATTTATTCAAAAATTCAGCCATCCTCTGGGTCCACGTATAGGCCTCTTGAGCCATACCAATGAGTCTATTCACGTGTTAACTTCCCGTGTCACACGTGAGAGGGGGTGTTGAAGTCTATATGTGGATTGCCTAGCCTTTCCATCATGTCGGACTTTTCGTTGCGTTGGCTAGTGCATGAAGCGTAACACTCCAGCGGTCACCATTGTTTGCTAGATTGACTGAAGGGCAAGCTCCTCCGTGCAACTATACTGTCAATGGGCATGACTACAACATGGGCTACTATCTGGCTTATGGTATCTATCCTCCGTCGGCGACCTTCGTCAAGACCATCTGTGGGTCAATTGGTCAGAAAAGAGCTAACTTTGCCCAAAGACAAACAAGGAGCTAGAAAGGATGTGGATAGGGCATTTGAAGTGCTCCAAGCCCGTTTTGTCGTTGTTTGAGGACCTGCAAAATATGGGATCCAGAGACCTTGCTGATGCATGTGTGATCATGCTCAACATGATCGTGGAGGATGAAGGTGAAGATGCTGCCGGAGGTCTGGAATTTGAGAACATGGGTGATCCTATCCAACTTCCACATCAGAATCATGCCAAGTTTGATGAGTTTGTCCAAATGCATCACCAAATTTGGCATCAAGCAACTCATGAGCGGCTTAGAAGATCTGATTCAGCATCTGTGAGTGCTTAAACCCTAAACCCTAATTCCCTAAAGGACCAGTCCACGAACAAATATTATGTCCGTTTTGAGGTCAGCATTGGAGATGCCCTAAAGTTACCCCTATTATGGTTTTGGAGTTAATAACACCTGATTAGTTGGATTAATGGTTAAGTGAAGTGTTAACGCAGATTTTAGTTCAATGATGAAGTGAACGAATATATAGTTGGAGCGCCCCCACCCCGAAATGTCTGCATTTAGTGCAAAATTATGTTTCATGATTTAATCGAGTCATGTAGGAAAGCTAAAGCACGAGGAGGTTGATCATGGTTTGCTATAAACACCCTTGTCGTCCACGAAAAAGCCTTCTCAAAAGTACACAAGGAATCCTTGGAGTTTGTTGTATGAGAGGTCCATTCCTATTGGCCCATGAGGCACAAGCCCATTCAGTCAAGTGATTGGCGACCTAGATAAGAGGCACGAGGTTGACTGCTTCTAAGCGCCATCATACACACCAAACAGCCGTTGCCTGGTACGTCTCCCTCAGCCTACATGGTATCAAGAGGGCCGGCCCTGAGGAGACGGCAGCGACAGATCTGGGCAAGCAGCGCACGAGGCGAGCTCGTGGCACAGAGAGGCGTGCCCGGCAACAGCGGGGCTGGTTCCTTGTTGCGCCCGGACATCTTCTCTCTCCCTCTGATCTGTTGTGTCTCTCGAGGAGGAAAGAAGTGTTAAGTACTATATATATAGCCATGTAGCCTTTTGTATTACCCCATTGTATAGGGGGTTTTCTGCATATTTCCTGCACCTGTACATGTATATATACTGGCCTATGGCCCCATGGGAATACAAGTTGCATATTTCCTAACATGGTATTAGAGCTTTAGGTTTTCTTTTCCGCACGCGCAACTCGTGCTAAGATCCAATCGCGCCGCCGCCTTCCTCCTCTTGTCGGTTTCCTCTTGCCGGCTGCGCTGCTCCACGCCGTCCGCTGCTGCCTTCCTCTATTGCTCCCGTCCGGCTATTTTCTTTGCCGCCGCTACACTCTTGATCGTTATCGCTGCAACTCTTCCCCACAGCCGTCCGTCCAGCTGCATCCAGATCAGCTTCTGCGACCCCTTGTCCAGATCGAGCACCCAGCAACCGGCTGCTCAGCCCGGCCGCCGCCGCATCTACAGCCTCCGCGCCGTCCGCAACCATCGGTCGCTGCGTCCACCTTCGCACGGGTACAAGCTAGCTCGCTAGTTGCTCATTCCATCCACACAAGTGGAAGCTAACTCGTCCACTCGTTTGCCTTCGTTCCGGCCAGCACTCGTCCACGCGTGCTGCGAGCCTGCGACTGGTTGTCATATACTCCCTCCATTCCTTTATATAAGGTGTATTTGTTTTTTCAAAAGTCAAACGAGGCCAAGTTTGACGAGTTTTCAGAAAAATATATCAATATCCACAATACAAAATTTAATCATTTGATCTATCATGAAAAGTAGTTTCATATTTTAGCTATTTGGTATTGCATATGTTGTTAGTTAATTCTATAATCTTGGTCAAACATTCAAATGGTTGACTTGCACGAAAAACAATACACCTTATATTCTGGAACGGAGGGAGTATATATGTATGTATATATATACCGGCTCCTCTCGTGACTTTCACCGGCAGTGATGGTGCATATGAAGCCAGTGCTGGTGCATATGGCTTCATCGACTCTGCCTCGCACACGCGTCTACCCTTGGTACTTAGTGCTTGTCTGCATACGGACTCGTATTCTCAATCGGCCTTTGCGGATGCTGTTGATCATGCTACACCGCCACATCTAGCGGCTTCCACGGGTGGTGGTGGCTGCTCTTCCGGGATGTGTACTTCACCAAGAAGGAGGTTGTGCGACTTCGCAACCTGTTGATTGCCTCCGACTCTTTATTGTCGGGCGCATCTACATCGACCTCTTCAGTTGAGCCTCTGACTGAGCAAGAGATTACACTACTTCAATGCCAGCTAGCTGCATCTTCTGGTTCTCCACCGAAAGGTTCTGCTGGTTCTGCTACCGACTCTTCTGGCATTATGAGACCACCTTCTACACAGACAGGTACATCTTCGTGGATTGTTGATACTGGAGCATATTTTCATATGAGTCACGATTCATCAACTTTGTCCTCTATTCGACCTCTCGATTCTCCTACTAATGTTCTTACTGTTGATGGTACCTCCCTCCCGGTTAATGGCCGGGGCATTCTTAGCACTTCATTCTTTCATGTTCCCGATGTTGCTCATGTTCCTCAACTTACCATGCAGCTCATGTCCGGTGGTCAGATTGTTGACTCTGGTTGTCGGGTCATTCTCGACTTCGACTCGACTCTTGCTCTGTTCTAGACCGTCATACTGGTGCTCTCCTTGGTGCTGGCCCCCGGCATCGTGACTCCCAGGGCCTCTGGGAGCTTGACTGGCTTCACCTTCCCTCCGCTGCCACCACCGCCAGTCTCTCCTCCTCTGTTGCCTTGTCTACCAGCTCTTTTCACCAGTGGCATCATCGCCTTGGTCACTTGTGTGGCTCTGGTCTCTCATCATTAGTTCGACGTGGTCTTCTTGGATCCATCTCCGGTGGTGTGTCTTTAGACTGCAGGGTTGTCGGCTTGGTATGCAGGTCCAGTTACCTTATCCCCATAGCTAATGTGTATCTCAGCGTCCTTTCGACCTTGTTCACTCTGATGTCTGGGGTCCAGCTCCCTTTGCCTCAAAAGGGGGTCATCGCTACTATATTATCTTTATAGATGGTTTCTCTCGCCACACCTGGATATATTTTATGTCTTCTCGTAGTGAGGTCTTATCTATCTATAAGCGTTTTGATGCCATGGTTCACACTCAGTTCTCTACGCCTATTTGCGTGTTTCATGCCGACTCTGCTGGAGAGTATATCTCCAAGATGTTGCGTGGAGTTCTTGCTGAGCAGGGTACTCTTGCAGTTTTCTTGTCCTGGTGCTCATGTTCCTCAACTTACCATGCAGCTCATGTCCGGTGGTCAGATTGTAGTGTGGCTGAGCGCAAGCATTGTCACCTTCTTGAGACGGCTAGTGCGATGATGATCGCCGCCTCTCTTCCACCTCACGGCCGAGGCTGTCTTCACTTCCACCTATCTCATCAACCTTCAATCATCCACTGCTTTGCATGGTGGCGTTCCTTTCGGCCGTCTCTTTGATCGTTCTCCTGATTACTCGGCGCTTCGTTTGTTTGGTTGTGTTTGCTATGTTCTTCTTGCCCCTTGTGAACGTACCAAACTGTTTGCTCAGTCTGTTGAGTGTGTCTTCTTAGGTTATAGCGATGAGCATAAGGGCTATCATTGTTGGGATCCTGTCGGTCGTCGGATGCGTATTTTCTCGGGATGTGACTTTTGATGAGTCTCGTCCGTTCTACCCGCGTCCATCTTCATCGAGATTTTCAGTAGAGGATATATCTTTCCTCAGTTTTCCTGACACACCTATCACTCCCGTTGAGCCCTTGCTTGTCCGTCCTACTGCCCATGTTTCTCCGATTGTTGCAGATCCGACGCCACCATCTCCCATGGTTTCCTCATCTCGCTTGTCACAGGATTCTGCACCTTCATCCCCGGTGTCTTCTCCGTCACCTTCACCTATCTCGTGATTCCTCCTCGTATTCTTCCATCTTTTCCTCGGTATTATACTCGTCGTCCGCGTAATGTGGATGTGTCTACTGATATGCCATCTTCCTCGTCTCAACTACTTATGGCTTGCGTCCTCGTCCGCTTCCGCCTGTTGATTGCCTTGGTTTTTCACGCGCTGGTGTTGCTGTTCTTGAGCCGACTTCTTGTCGCCAAGCTGTTGTTCATCCCGAATGGCAGTTTGCGATGACAGAGGAGCTTGTTGCTCTTGAGCGCACCGGCACGTGGGATCTTGTTTCTCTTCCCGTCGGTGTTCGTCCCATCACTTGTAAGTGGGTCTACAAGGTTAAGACTCGCTCCGATGGTTCTCTTGAGCGTTACAAAGCTTTTTTTTCGAGAAAACGCAAAGGACCTTTGCGCTTCATTGCATTGAAAAGGTAGAGTTTGATACAATCCTCCTAGGAGGTCAGGTACAAGCTAGATAACATTGAAACTAATGCACATCCCATGTGGATGGCAGTATGACGCGTAGGCCACGTGCGCCGGCTCTTGCCCACTGCTCGGCCTCTTCCTTGATCTTGGATACCAGGACATGAACCAGGGGCTGGGCACCGTCAAAGATGCATTCATTGCGCTGCTTCCAGATCATCCATGGTGTCAATAGGGCAATGGATGCAAGGCCTTTACGCATCAGTGTCGGCGTGTTTTGCCTGGCCTGTAGCCACCAGTCCATGAGGGAGTCTTCATGACTTGGTCCTGCAGTGGTCATCCGTAGCCAGGAGAGGATTTCGTGCCAAGTCTGCCTAGCGAAGGGGCAATCCATGAGTAGTCTGCCTAGCGTAGCGAAGAGTGTTACAGAACTCGTATTGTGGCTCGTGGCTTTCAACAGAAGCATGGTCGTGATTATGATGAGACTTTTGCTCCTATGGCCCATATGACCATTTGTTCGCACACTTCTTGCCTTTGTGAAGGCCCCTCTTAATGAGCAATTTCTTATGCCTGATCTTGGTCCTCTTCGCTATTTCCTTGGGATCGAGGTCTCTTCTACCTCTGATGGCTTTTTTATTTCCCAGGAAAAGTATATCCAGGATCTTCTTGCTCGTGCAGCTCTTACTGGTGAGCGCACTGTTGAGACTCCCATGGAGCTCAATGTTCACCTCCGTCATACTGATGGTGACCCCTTGCTATCGTCATCTTGTTGGGAGTCTTGTCTATCTAGCTATCACTCGTCCGGATATCTCTTATACAGTCCATATTTTGAGTCATTTTGTCTCTGCTCCCACTTCGGTTCACTGAGTCACCTCCTTCGTGTTCTTCGATATCTTCGTGGCACGATCTCTCACCGTCTGTTCTTTCCTCGCTCCAGTTCATTACAGTTTCAGGCCTATTCGGATGCTACGTGGGCTAGTGATCCCTCGGATCGCCGTCCACTTTCCGCTTACTGTGTTTTTTTCGGTGGTTCTCAAATTGTCTGGAAGACGAAGAAACAGACTGCAGTTTCCCGTTCGAGTGCAGAGGCTGAGTTGAGGGCTATGACTCTTTTGATGGCAGAGGTGATTTGGTTACTGTGGTTACTTGAGGACTTCGGTGTTTCTGTCACTACACCTACTCTACTATTATCTGACAGTACATGTGCTATTAGCATTGCGCGCGACCCTGTGAAGCATGAGCTCACCAAGCATATTGGTGTTGATGCTTTTTATGTGCGCGCTGGTGTGCAGGATCAGGTTATTGCTCTTCAGTATGTCCTTTCGAGTTACAGTTGGCGGATTTCTTTACGAAGGCCCGGACTAGAGCGCAGCATGGCTTCTATATCTCCAAACTCAGTGTTGTTCATCCACCATGAGTTTGAGAGGGGGTGTTAGAGTACTATATGTTAGATGTGTATAGTCCTCTTTCGGTATATCCCCATTGTATAAGGGGTTTCTTGCACTTTACCACACATGTATATGTATGGCCTTTGGCCCTCGGTGAACGTCAGTTGCTCATTATCCAACATGGTATCAAATGCTAGGTTAGCCTCGCTCCCGCACGATGCAACTCCGTGCGCTCGCTCGTCGCCGTTCGTCCCCGACCGGATCTGACGGTCGTTCTCGTCTCCACACGTCGCTGGTCGTCCTCGCCCGGCGCTAACGCCCCCGACGGCCGCCTCCTCCTCGTTTTTCCCCGAAGCCGGCCGCCCCAGCCTCCTCCTCGTCCAGCAGCCGCCGCTTCTGCCGCTGCCTGCCTCGACCGGCCGCCGCCACCTGCCCATCCGGCCGCTGCTGCCCCCTCCTCGTCCGGCAGAAGCCGCTGCGGCCTGCCTCGACCGGTCGACGCCGCCCGCCTCAACCGGCCGACGCCGACGCCCGCCTCGACAGGCCGCCGCCGCCCCCGGCAGTTGCGTTGCCTCGCCCGCTCGGCCGCTGCGTGCGGGCTGCCTCCCGCCAGAGCCCGATCCAGATCGGGTTTTACTGTGACGGTTGACCAAAAAAAACAGAGAGCTCCTCATGTCCTGTTCGGGCTATGTTGCTATTCCTCGGTGCTCGGTGATCTTCGATGGCACCAACTATGCTGAGTTTGCGGGCTTCATGCGCATCCATATGCGCGGCCTTCTTCTGTGGGGCGTTCTTTCTGGCGAGGTCCCCTGTCCGCCGTGTCCTGTTGCTCCAGTGGCTCCTACACCACCGGTGCCGCCGGTTCTTGCTACTGACGCGTCCCAGGCTAAGGCTCTTGATGATGCTGCGGTTGACACTTATGATCAGCAGGTATCAGCTTACTCAGATGCTCTTTCAGTTTACCGCGATGATCTGTCTGCTTACACTCAGTGGTGCAATGATGATGCTCGGGCTGCTGCTGTTCTCACTGCGAGTGTTCTCCCTCAGTTTGCTTCGGAGTTCATGGGCCTCGGCACAGTTGCAGCAATGTGGTCGTATCTCTGTCAGCGCTATCAGCCCTCTGGTGATGCTCTATATTTGTCTGTGGTGCGTCAGGAGCACGCTCTTCAACAAGGTGACTCGTCTGTTGACGAGTTCTACACTCAGTGTTCTGCCATCTGGCGTCAGCTTGACTCTCTTCGAACAGTTGTTTGTGGAGCTTGCCGTTGCTGCAAGACTACCCGGTCTGACTTGGAGTTCCAGCGTGTCCATGAGTTCTTATCTCGCCTCCGCTCTGAGTTTGAGCCTCGACGTGCTCACTTACTTGCTCGTGGTCGTGTTCCTATCTCGGAGGTGCTTGCTGAGCTTCGTGCTGAGGAGACCCGCCTTCGTTCTGCTGGGTTGCTTGTGGTTCCTTCTGTGTTGGCTGCCAGGGCTCCTGTGTCGTCTGCTTGTCTCACCGCTCCACCGCTCCTGCCCACACCTTCAGGGGGGGTAGGTCGCCCTCCTTATGCTGAGAAGGGTCGGTCGCGGCGTGACACCTTCTGTGGCTACTGCTCCCGGCAAGGTCACCCAGAGGCTGATTGTCGCCAGAAGCAGCGAGACCAGAGGCGCTCCTCTTCCAGTGGGACTCATGCGTCTCCCTCGACCCCGTCACTCACTGATCAGGACATTGTGAGGCTCAAGCGCCTCCTGGCTTCCTCTGGCTCTTCATCGACTGGTTCTGCTGCTGCTGTGACTGCTGCCACCCCTCCATCACCACCGGCACCTACATCGTCAGGTACATCTTCGTGGGTTCTGGATTCTGGAGCTTCTTTTCATATGTCTTCTGATTCTTCCGCATTGTCTTCTCTTCGTCGACCTCTTGATTATCCTATTAATGTTCTCACCGCCGATGGTACATCCCTTCCTGTTGCTAGTCGTAGCACTCTTTCTACTCCGTCTTTTTCAGTTCCTAGTGTTTCTCATGTTCCACGTCTTACCATGAATCTCTTTTCCGCTGCCCAACTTACTGATTCTGGTTGTCGTGTAATTCTTGATCCCGACTCCTGTTCTGTTCAGGATCTCCACACCAAGGCCCTGGTAGGTTCTGGCCCTCGGCGCCGTGACTAAGGGCCTTTGGGAAGTTGACTGGCTTCATGTTCCTTCCGCTGCCATCACCTCTGCCAGTTCCCATGCTCTCGCTGCCTCCTCTTCAGCATCCTTCCAGCAGTGGCATCATCGGCTTGGTCACATTTGTGGCTCCCGCTTATCGTTGTTGGTGTGTCAGGGAGTCTTAGGGTCTGTCTCTGGAGATGTTTCTTTACACTGTGATGGTTGTAGACTTGGAAAACAGACCCAGTTACCTTATCCTCATAGTGAGTCGGTGTCTCAGCGTCTGTTTGACTTAGTTCACTCTGATGTATGGGGTCGTGCTCCTTTTGATTCGAAAGGTGGTCATCGCTACTATGTTCTGTTTATTGATGATTTCTCCCGCTACACTTGGCTCTACTTTATGAAATCTCGCAGTGAGGTTCTCTCCATATACAAGCGGTTTGCTGCCATGGTTCGCACCCAGTTTTCCAAGCCTATTCGTACTTTTCGTGCTGACTCTGCTGGAGAGTTTCTCTCCCAGATGTTGCGTGGTTTTCTCGCGGAACAGGGTACTCTTGCCCAGTTCTCCTGTCCTGGTGCCCATGCTCAGAATGGTGTTGCAGAACGTAAGCATCGTCATTTGCTTGAGACGGCTCGTGCGCTGATGATCGGTGCTTCCCTCCCGCCTCACTTTTGGGCCGAGGCTGTTTCTGCATCCACCTATCTTATCAACATTCAACCATTGACTGCCTTGCAGGGTGGTATTCCTATGGAGCGTCTCACTGGTCGTTCTCCTGACTACTCCGCTCTTCGAATGTTTGGGTGTGTGTGCTATGTTCTTCTTGCTCCACGAGAACGCACCAAACTGACTGCTCAATCGGTTGAGTGTGTTTTTCTTGGCTACAGTGACGAGCACAAGGGCTATCGATGTTGGGATCCTGTTGGTCGTCGGCTGCGCATTTCGCGTGATGTGACTTTTGATGAGTCCCGTTCTTACTACCCGCGTCCTTCCTCCTCGAGTTTCTCTGTGGATGATATTTTTTTTCTTCTTCCCGATACACCTTCCCCTGTGCCTCATGTTTCCTCCCTTCCTCCAGCACATCTCACTCTTCTTCCTCCACCACAGCCACCACCTTCACCTCCATCCACCTCTCCCCCATCCTCTCCAGTCCGTCGTCCTCTCTCTCCTTTTCCTCTTCACTACACTCGCCGTCCTCATTTTGAGGATGATTCTACTGACGCTCCCTCTACTTCCGGAGCCACTCCTTCCACGCCTCCCCCGGTTCATAACCTCCGTGCTCGGCCTCGCCCCGCACCTGATCGCTACTCTCCTGACCGGTATGGTCTCTCTGTTGTTGCCGAGCCCACCTCCTATCGGACTGCCATGACTCAGCCTGAATGGCAGCTTGCGATGGCCGAGGAGCTTGCTGCTCTTGAGCGCTCTGGCACATGGGATCTGGTTTCCCTTCCTTCTGGTGTTCGTCCCATCACCTGCAAGTGGGTCTATAAGATTAAGACTCGCTCTGATGGCTCTCTTGAGCGCTACAAAGCCCGCCTTGTGGCTCGTGGCTTTCAACAGGAGCAGGGACACGATTATGATGAGACCTTCGCTCCTGTGGCTCATATGACCACTGTCCGCACTCTCCTTGCTGTTACCTCTATTCGTCATTGGTCTGTGTCTCAGCTTGACGTCCAGAACGCTTTTCTCAATGGTGAGTTGCGTGAGGAGGTTTATATGCAGCCACCACCAGGGTACTATGCTCCTGATGGCATGGTATGTCGCCTTCGCCGTTCCCTCTATGGCCTTAAACAAGCTCCTCGCGCCTGGTTCGAGCGTTTTGCCTCTGTGGTCACTGCTGCCGACTTCTCGCCCAGTGACCATGATCCCGCGTTGTTTGTTCACACGTCTCCTCGTGGTCGGACTCTTCTCCTTCTGTATGTTGATGACATGATCATCACTGGTGACGACTCTGACTACATTGCCTTTGTTAAGGCTCGCCTTCGTGACCAGTTCCTCATGACTGATCTTGGTCCTCTTCACTATTTTCTTGGGATTGAGGTCTCTTCGACCTCTGATGGCTTTTTCATCTCCCAAGAAAAATATATTCAGGATCTTCTTGATCGAGCTGCTCTCGGCAATGAGCGCACTGTCGTGACTCCTATGGAGCTCAACGTTCAGCTTCGTGCTTCTGATGGTGATCCTCTTCCCAATCCCACTCGCTATCGCCACCTCGTTGGGAGCCTTGTCTATCTTGCTGTCACGCGCCCTGACATCTCCTATCCTGTCCATATCCTCAGTCAGTTTGTTTCAACCCCCACCTCTGTCCACTATAGCCATCTCCTCCGTGTTCTACGATATCTTCGTGGCATGATCTCTCATCGCCTTTTCTTTCCCCGCTCCAGCTCTCTCGAGCTCCAGGCCTACTCTGATTCTACCTGGGCTAGTGATCCCTCTGATCGACGCTCGCTGTCTGCTTACTGTGTTTTTCTTGGTGGCTCTCTTATTGCCTGGAAGACAAAGAAACAGACTGCAGTTTCTCGCTCGAGTACAGAGGCTGAGTTGCGAGCAATGGCTATGTTGACGGCTGAAGTGATCTGGTTACGGTTGTTACTTGAGGATTTTGGTGTGTCTACTACTACCTCGACTCCCTTACTGTCAGACAGTACCGGTGCTATCAGTATTGAACGTGATCCGGTGAAGCATGAGCTCACCAAGCACATCGGTGTGGATGCCCACTTTGTGCGTGCTGCTGTACAGGATCAGACTCTTGCTCTTCACTATGTGCCCTCTGAGTTACAGTTGGCGGACTTCTTCACAAGGCACAAACTCGAGCGCAGCATGGCTTTTTCCTTTCCAAACTCAGTGTTGATCCACCATGAGTTTGAGGGGGGGCGTTAGATGTGTATAGTCCTCTTTCGGTATATCCCCATTGTATAAGGGGTTTCTTGCACTTTACCACACATGTATATGTATGGCCTTTGGCCCTCAGTGAACGTCAGTTGCTCATTATCCAACACTATATATATAGCCATGTAGCATTTTGTATTTACCCCATTGTATAAGGGGTTTTCTGCATATTTCCTGCACCTATACATGTATATATACTGGCCTATGGCCCCATGGGAATACAAGTTGCATATTTCCTAACAAGTAGAAGGTGAAGAGAAGGAAAGGAAGCAGAGGGAGGAGGACGAAGTGGAGCTGCTGGAGTGGCAGCTGATGATTACGTGCTAGTTGCAGGCGTTACTGCTGCTGCTGGGAGCTGCAGCTGCTGATTACTGCTGATTGGAGAAAGAGGAGGTGTTGTGCTGCTGCTGGTGGTTGGAGTTGGTGCTGCTGGTACTGCTGGCTCACATAGCAGAGGCTCTCTTAGCTAAGTGAGTAGCTAAAGTGAGTGATCCTTGTGGTGGTGGGGCTGCTAATTGCGGAGGTAGGAGGCAGAAGAGGTGACACAGCTAGGAGAAGACGAGGTCGAGACAGTCATGGGAGGTGATGTTACCTCTGTGCTAGAGAAACTTGTGCAGCTCATACTGCGAAAGCTGCAGAGGGATCAACTCCTGCAGGTGGCGGAATTGTTGTGCCTCAAGCAGGTCACAGATTCGGATTCAAGCTTTTGAGCTCATGCCAAATGATGTCAAGCTCTGAATGGTGTGAGCAGCTACTTGAGCTGGTCGAGGCGGGCCTTGTTGATCTTGAAGACAAAAGGCCGGAAAGGGTATGTTCCTGGACGATTGAAGAGCCGACTGACAAGGAGAGCTCATAATGGAAGAAGTGGAGGGTTAACGACTCCCTGATATTGGCCTGGATGTTGAACTCCCTGATCCCAGCCATTGCAGTGTTGAGGCACTGCCGAATGCTTTTGCTGTTTGGCATTGCCGAATGCTTTTGCTGTTTGGCATTGCCGAATGCTTCTGCTGTGTGGAGCCTGTTGTCCATGAGACATTCCAGTAAGGGAAACCTGATGCTCATGTCTCAAATTGAAGACAAGATCATGTTCGTCAAGGTGACAGAAGCGTGATGGTGTATGTGAATGAGCTGCAACACTTTTGAGCGGATCTGGATTAGTGTGATCCCCTTGAGCTTCCACATGCATAGTTCATGGAGATTGCCAGGAATTGGGTTGAGCATAGGCATGTGATGCAATTTCTAGAAGGTCTAGATCAAGGTTTTGAGAGCAGGCATGCTGCACTGCTACATCAGCCGAAGCTTGTGTCCCTTGATGAGGCCATTGTTCCAATGTCCCAAGAAGAGGTGCGCTTTGCAATCGAGAAGAGGAGATGGAAATGAATCTGCTTAAGAGTGGTTGACCAGCAAGCTTCTAGGGAGTGTTATAATTGTGGTCAAACAGGGCATATCAGTCATTTCTGCATAAGACCCAGAAGAGGCAGAGGGTATAGTGGTGGCAGTGGCCACAGAGGAGGTTGGAATGGGAGTGGTGGTCAGAATGGGAGTGGTGGTTCTTGGAATGCTCCCAACGCAAATGTAGTTGCTTCAGCTGAAGGACAGGAGACTGCTACCAGCTATGCTAACTTTGTCGATACAAATAAAGGTAACATTAAACACGCAACAATAGCAGCCCATAAGATAAATAATGAACGAGTGCTCGACTCTGGGGCATTACAACATGTTGCTGGAGACTTTAATGAGTTTAAATCCTATGTTCCACACTCTCTCGCACATCAGAAAACCATTCACCCAGTGGATGGCACAGCGCAATCAATCACGGGTGTTGGTGTTAAGCTTCATGCACTAGCCAACGCAACCAAAAGTCCGAACTGATGGAAAGGGTGCAATCCACATATACTGTAACACCCCCTCTCACGTGTGACGGGGAAGACAAGTCAACACGTGCAACCGGAAGAGAGCGACGACGCGCGAAACTCACGTATGACTCAAGAGGCCTCTACGTGAACACAAAGGGGGGCACAATCAGCTGAGTACTGAATTATCCTCAGTGTTGCATGTGCCAGCTTTTCCTGTGAACTTAAGTGTCCTTGAGTGCTTTGATTGACCGAATTGATTACCGAATAATTTCTGACAAGGTTGTGTGCTTGATCCAGGAGAGACCGACGAGCAGGAATCTTGGGACTGGAGTGAGGCGTAGGGGGACTGTGGTACATGGACTGCAGCATGACGGACATGGAGGAAATGCACATGCCATCTGCAGTTGTTAGGATAAGGAGACTAGAGACCTAATCCATCATTGTAGGATGCGACATGTGTCTTTTGATAAAATGTATCGAGTATTTCCTGGTGTAATGAGTTGAGTCGACAAGAACAAGCTGAACTATGATGCATGAGTTTGCTAAATATACCAGAAACTCATATGTGAGTAAGGGGATCAGGAGCATATCTCCTTTTGCATTAATCCATTCTGATGTATGGACATGTCCAGTGTTGTCTGCAGTGGTATGAAGTACTTCGTTACATTTATTGCTTACAATTCTCGGATGGCTTGGGTCTATCTTCTTGGACATAAAGATGGACTGTTTCACTGTTTCGAAACTTTTTATGCACTGGTTCAGACTCAATTTAATGTGAAAATTCAAGCACTGAGTATGCTAACAAGGCCATTGGTGCCTTCATGTCGCACAAGGGTATCCTGCATCAAACATCTTATCCGGACACATCTCTTCAGAATGAGGCGGCGAAGAGGAAAAATCGTCACCTGCTAGAGGTGGACTGGGCATTGATGTTCACCATGAATGTGCCCTTCTGTGGAGTGAAACTGTCATGATGGTCACCCTCTTAATGAACCGCACGCCATACTGGGTAACAGGTAAGAAATCGCCGTGTGAGTTGATCTTCACAGGAAAAAAAAATCCCATCCTGGGTAACAGGTAAGAAATCACCATGTGAGTTGATCTTCACAGAAAATAAATTCCCAATTCCTCCAAGGGTATTCGGTTGCACTTGTTTTGGTCGTGATCATAGGGCATTAGTCAACAAACTGGATCCTCGGGCAGTCAAGTGTATCTTTATTGGGTATCCTTCAGGACAAAGAGGGTAGAAAGAGAGGCAGACATTTGTGAGCCTGGATGTTATGTTCTGTGAATCGGAACCCTTTTATGGTGAGAAAACTTATCTAAGTGTATTGTTTGAAGAACTTGATCAATGTCTCCAATAGGAGATTGGTCAAGAGGGGGAGAGTAGTAGCACACAGATGCAGTCACCTTTTGCAACAGGCGGCTCAATAGTAACTCATGTGGCTCCTGTGATACAAGCATAAGAGTTCCACCGACGATGTGCAGGTTGGCACAACGGCTCAGATTGGTAGTGTGCCAAGGTTGACAACAGAGCAAGAGGAGCTACTAAAGATGTATTTACGGAATCGTGCACCGGCTCAAGTTTGGTAGTGTGCCTAGGTGGACAGCAGAGCAAGAGGAGCAGCTAAAGGTGTGGTGCGGAACAACCCCTGGACATCACCATGGATCCTTCATCAACACCCGAAGCGCCAATTGGACCATGGATTCAAATATGCTAGACCCTGAAGGCTTGAAAAGTAGTAAATTCACTACATAATATAAGGGCAAAAGAAGTGCTAAATGCAACAGAAAATGCCACCAGGTTGATCTATCTTGTAGTGTACAGGGAATCCATATTTTATCCAATTGAAGAACAAGGAGATTTACAAACAAGAGATGCCCAAATAGCACAATATAGAGCGCTGGCTGCATGGCTGTGTAGTAACAACAAAAATAGCAGTTTTACCTTTTACCCTTTCCAGTTTCCCCTGGAGTCCTTGAACCTGCGTCTTTGGCCTCACTCTCTTTCTTCTTTAGTTGCAGATGTCTGATTAAGATATTTGTCGTATCCGTCTCGATCACTTGTCCCTCTAGAATATCACAGAGATCGACTAGTCAAATAATAGACAAAGGAAAAGGCATAAACATCATAGTTTAAAGGTTCTCGGTGTGCCTATAGCAAATTGGACAAAGGAAAAGGCATAAACATCATAGATTAAAGGTTCTCGGTGTGACTATAGCAAATTGCAAATATAGAACTATCATAGATTACCAAACAGCTAGAAGGTAGGCTGGCCCCAAGTCCCTGATAAACCAGATAACAGTTCTGCTAGATCATAGGCTACAATAAATTTCAGCCCCATTGGAGTGGACGAACGGAGACCAATGCCATGTCAAGATTGAGAGGGATGTCTTCTTTGCCTCAACATCCATGATTCTCGGTGACAGGAAGACTGCCTTATTTTTGGATGATCGATGGCAGGCCATTGTTGAGATTCTTGACGAACCTATCGCTGAGAGCCGTCAGCGGCACTATAGAGGAGTGTCTTATCGGTTGATCATGGGTTGTAGACATCACCAGAGTTCTTAGTGCCATAGGCCGTTTCATTTGACTCAAGATCTCCAGACCGAGAAGCGGCCATGGAACGCTGCAGTTGCTGCCTCCCAGTTCTGGTACAATTCGTTCTTGTTCTTCTCAGTTCCCCAGTTTGGACAACAGCAAGAGCTTGTAGAACTACCCGTCGATGTTATCCCTGTTTTTAACTCTGTGCTCACATTTATCATATATACCTTCGAATTTCTAGTGCTCTGCAACGAGTGAGTGTGACCGCAGTTAATTAAACTAAGAAGAGCTAGTGTCGGACGGCCAGACGAGTCAAGTAATTAACCGGCATACTTTTCACGCACATAAGTTTGTGTCTCAAGAGATCGATCTGAAATGTACTTTGCTCTTGCTGTGTACAATACAGCTCATTTTTTATTGTCTTCCCTTTGAATGTTTCAACAAGAGACGTGTAGCTGAGGAAAAAGATCCAAAATAACTAGTGATGTTATCCGTAATTAGAATTGGCAACCTGACTTTTCATGGAGCTACAAGTAATAATAAGAAATAAATCTGAACTTTAACAACAAAAGCTCCACAAGTCCACCAGCATTATGCAGAACAACTGTTTTTAGCCGATAAGCTTGATGAAAGCAGTACTTCCTTTTCTCAAAAAAAAAAAAAAAAAACGTACTTTCTTCGCTTTAGTCCTATTTCAACTTCTATAAATTTGTCCTTGTGTTGAAAACAAAATTTATTACTTATGATATGCAAATATGGAAACTCAATAGCAAATGGAAAAAAGAGCAAGCTTTGGGTTAATTTGTTATAGAACAGATTGGCATACAGCATGGTGAATAAAGTGTAAAAGTTACGAGAGCCTTATAGTTATTCTTCTACCAGGCTTCAGGTTTGCTTGTTTGTCAATCTATACTGATCGGTGTAAGCTTGTTTCTACTTCTTTCTGGTCAGATTGAATATGAAGTAGAACTATGAAAGTTGATTTTTTTTAATGATCTAAGAACTATGTACATATAGATTGTATAGCTTTCTGATATTGTTTTCTGACTGACCACACAGACATCTTAGCTTCGTGTGATGTGTTCCTTTTCATTGTTGCTATATGATACCTTTCTATTTTTCAGGTGTGCGGATCCCTGTCTGCCAGCTGGTCTCATAACAACCCTCTTCCGCAACAGCTGCCTAATCAGCAGGCCATGTTGCAGCATTACTATTACTCTAGTGGTCCTTCGCACTATGCTCCATGTCTGGCACCACAACCATCGGTGGCCACAAGGAATCCATCACCATCACTTTCCAACCCATGAACTCCAGTTACACTTTCTGGTTCACAACAAACCATCATTGTTGACAGTGGTGCGAAGGATGGAGATAACAGGACTGAGAAGCGACTTGCATGGACATCACAGCAGGATGTAAGATTGGTAAGTTTTCTGTGTACCCATATTTGGTAACCCAAATTATTATGTCAGCAAGAACACTAATGTACTTTGTCACAATGTAGATGAGTGCATGGTTACATTGGTCGACTGACCCAATTAATGGCAATAACAAGTGTGATCAGTATTGGGGAGATGTCACTAATGTCTACCACAGCACCACTCCAAGAAATAGGACAAGACAGGTGAAGCAAGCAAAAGACCATTGGCATAGTCTTAATAAGCTAGTCTTCCAGTTCCATTGCTCTTGGACTAAGGCTCCTGTCATAGATGCTAGTGAACAGTCCGGCGCCCAGTTTTGTTGGAGAAAGCACATACATTCTACGAGTCTGACTACAAAGCACAGTTCCATCACATGGATTGTTGGCGGGCTGTTAATGAGCACACAAAATGGACCGCATACAACGATTGGCTCAAGCAATCGAAGGAAAGAAAGACCCCAGAATCAGGGGAGATGGGAAGGCATCTGTCCACTCCTGAGGACGTCGAAGATATCCCACGCCCACCTGAATTTAAAAATGTCAAGGCAAAACGTAATGGCAAAGGTAAATCAAAGGAGGTTGCAGGTAATATGGAGTTGCTTGAGAAGTTAATAGCCACTGAGGAGGAAGTTAAGAAAACTCATAGGGATATGATAGAAATGCAGCAATGTTCCCGAGTAAGTAGCTTGAGACAGCAAGGCTCTCGGCAGAAACAGCAAGGCTCTGAGCCCTTGCAACAAAGGACAACATCGAGGCTAAGAAGCAAGAAAAAGGGGCTGAAATGATGAGAGCTTACAGAGCGCTCCTTGTGCAGGATACCATAGGGATGCCAGATGAAATGAAGGATGAGCTTGTGAAGATCGGGACATTGCAAGGTAGCATGGGATATGGTCTGTCGGCCTGTTGAATACAGTGGACTTGGGATTCACAACCTCCGCCTGCTTAATGCAGCGCTTAGGGTTCGATGGTTATGGCAGGCTCATGTAGTGCCTCTAGTCCGTGGCAGGGGCTGAGTATCCCTGTATCGCCAGAAGCAGCAGGTCTTTTCCATGCTTCTACGTTTGCTCAGTGGGGAATGGGTGCGCTGCCATTTTCTAGTCTGACAGATGGCTAGACGGAGTCTCTCCGAGGGATTTGGCCCCGGATATCTCTGATGCAATATCAAATGGCAGACGCCAGCTTTCGGTTCGAGATGGGCTGGCACCACAGCGCATGGATAAGTGACATAAACTGTGAATTCTCAGCTTCGATGGTCTTCCAATTCTGCCACCTATGGGTGATAGTAGAACGCTTGCGCCATTCGATGTCCGAGGCCCCGGACAGCTTCCGCTGGATCTGGACTGATTCCAGGACATACACAGCTACGACTGCGTGCAAGGCCTTCTTCGCTGTCAATTCAAGATTGCTTGCTGGGAGCGGAACAACTGTGACACTCGTCTGCGCCATTACGCCTAAAATTCTTTGGCTGGCTTGTACTGCACAATCGATGCTGGACAGCTGATTGACTCCAGGACAGAGTGCTCCCCCATCAGCCGGCTTGCACGTTGTGCAACCAAGATCCGAAATCACTCAACCATATATACTCATGCAATGCCCTTTCTCTAGGACAGTCTGGTTCCAAGTATCTCAGGCTCTTGGAATGGCTATATCCATTGCCCGTAGGCCTTCTTCGCTGCCAATTCAAGATTGCTTGCTGGGAGCGGAACAACTGTTACACTCGTCTGCGCCACTACGCCTAAAATTCTTTGGCTGGCTTGCGCTGCACAATCGATGCTGGACGGCTGATCGACTCCAGGACAGAGGGCTCCCCCATCAGCCGGCGGCTTGCACGCTGTGCAACCAAGATACGGAATCACTCAACCATACATACTCATGCAATGCCCTTTCTCTAGGGCAGTCTGGTTCCAACATATTCCGCTCTAGGGAGAACATCTCAGGCTCTTGGAATGGCTATCCCTTGCCCGTAGGCCAACTCGAGCCTAGTGGAATGGTGGGAGCAGGTGTGCGACGGATATCCGACGAAGAAGAGCAAGGAAATCAACACGCTTGCCACCCTGGTAATGTTCTCCCTATGGAAAGAGCGGGATAGTCACATGGCAGAATGGTCTCTAGGATCATGGCAGAATGGAAGCTCTAGATACTCGCATGGAAACAAAAGAAGCAGAGTAGGCAGAGGATCGAGGATGGTGAAACATTATCCATGTAGGTGCAGTGGTGGTGGATTGTGGTCGAGCTTCGCTTGATGTACCCCCTTAAATTTCTGTTCTGTCTCTTCCATTCATACATAGCATAGGCTCTCTGGAGCTCCTAGTGATCATGCACTGTTATGTGAACAAAGTTCTAGAAGGTTTGCTTTGTTTCCAGTCTTTAACTTGTGTGTCTGAAGCAAAGTTCAAAAAGGCACGCCTGGGCACGGCGTGTTGGCAAAACACATCGCTTTGCCCCTACGCACTCGGAAAAGCACAAGGCGCACCTGGGCATAGCACTTTTTCCCTCAATGCGTGATCAGGCGCGCAGACGCAGCGATTAGGGGCGCACCACGGCGCAGAACAGTGAGCAGGGAGCAGCAGAAAAGGAAAACGAACGGCATGGGCCAAAAGAGAGGGAAGCACATCTTCCTCCACTTTGAGCTCCTTTCGTCCGCACGTCGCCAGCCCCCTCAATCTACTACTCATGAGCGCCCCCCCCCCCCCCCCCAAGCTCCTCGGCTTGTCTTCAACCACCAGCTCTGTTCTCCTCGCCTGTCTGTATGGTGCCCGTAAAATATTGTACGGAACGCCTAAGCAGCGCATAAGCGAGCTAGGCGCATGTAGGTTCCAAAACGCATAATTAACACCCAGCGCTGTTTTGAAATTTGGTCTGAAGACCTAATAGAAGCTATCTATATTTACATACTCCCTCTCTTCCGGTTTATAGGGCTCAAATCTGAAATCTCACCAACCAAGGTGAATTGTGAGTGGATGACGCTAGTTTAAGGTGGCCAATGAAATATTTTCCACATTTTCGATTCCCGAAGCAATAAATGTAGCACCCTCCCTTTCATTGGACTTGCATGGTGCATGCACAAAAAGATGCATGCATGACCACTAATTTCCTTTCTCTTATCTCTATGAATTAAATGTGGCCTGGGACTCAAAGCACTTTAACTCAATTGGAATCAAAGTGAGCCTAATATAATGGAAATCTGAATTTTTTGAGATGAGCCCTATAAACCGGAAAGGAGGGAGTACTTCAGATTACATGCTATGTTATGTATTTTCTTGAATTGGTCAAGTTTTCTGTTGAAAGAATATATATGGTTGCTAATACAGAAGATTGATTTGGTATGTGCTAAACAAGTAGTACTCCTTGTGATGTGCTAGCATCCACTGCAATAGTTTGTATTTCACTTGGTCTATTGTACTAAGCAATCCAGCTCTTCCGCTGGTGCTAGTCAAGATTACATGGAAAAAGGTATTTTGTATTTTCACTTGGTCTATTATACTATATGGATGTGTGGAACTAATTCACCTCTTCCGCTGGTGCAAGTCAAGATATCCATAGAGAAAAACCTGGATCAAGTAGCTCGCCTCATTGACTAATTCATGTCGGTACCTAATTCTGTTGCAATAAAGTCAGTGCCCACAGTGACATCTTCCCTCTTCCATGAACATCTTCCCAGTTTGTTATTTGGCTGCACCTCCAAAGTGCCTTCGTAGCTGCGTTGTGTAGATCGGCACAATACCTATTGGGCTTCTTGATAACAAGTTGTAAGTCATTGCATTATTTATCATGAATAGAGCTACTTCATACATGACACGTCGATGTCATTGATTGTTTGTTCTTGATTAATAGTTACTCAATTTGGATAATTAATAGATGTGCCATTTTTACTGTATTATATAATAGTATAAGTTACATATTCATGTACCGTGTAAATATGCTGCCAATTTTCATACTTTTCAACCTTTGGAGCAAGATCTAAGTACCCACCTAATACCATAGGGAAAAGTAGAAACAATTTTCTTCGAGGCAGACACAGACATTGGGTTTCCAACAAATGGATAATTTTACGCAACTAGTAAGCAAGACCAATAATAATACTACACGATGTATGGTAGTATGGAATAAAAAATGCCGCAGCTAGTACTTTCAGTGTTATGCACACCAATATTTGTCTGGTATAAGTTCTTAACACAAGTGCTTTGTAAAGGAATTAAAGTGACAAAAATTGACATGACTAAGTTTTGAGAATCATGTAGGACCTCAGCGACACGACATGTCATATCAATCAATCTCTTCGTCTTCCATTAACATGGATGATAGCTTGAACAATTGTGACCCAATTGATGACATCGACACTTGGGAAGTCTTCATCATGGAGCAAGAAATATTTGACTGGGTCATTGATAGGTTGATCACCAGGCTCGAGGAACGAAATGTTGAGCAATCTCTCCGTCGAGGTGGTGGAAGAAGGTACATGCATAGGGTTCGTGAAATAACCCATCAGAACCTCTTGCACTAATACTTCTCTGAAAATCCAATGTACACCGATGAGATGTTCTGCAGAAGGTTTCGCATGAGAAGGCCTTTGTTCTTGCGAATTGTGAATGCGCTCAGTGTGTGGGATCCATATTTTACTCATAAGGGCATGTACAATGGTGGCATATGGATACAGATGCCCCATGACAAAAAGTAGTTTGAAGCATCTATATTGATTTTTTTCTCCCCAATGCAAGCTACCATTAGTGGGCCTCATCAAAGAATAGAAAATAAAGACTCTAGTAGACATGCATCTCTACTTTCCAATCTAACTTTTCAGCTTTTTGCATCAGACCATACTTTTTCTCTTCAAGCACCCGCCTCCTGCAAAGGATCCCGCTTCCTCATCCGAACCTACTTTTTCTGGCATCCGATCCTACATGGCATACGAGGCATCACCCTGAGGCTATGCATTGGCCATGCCCTAAGACACATGCCACCAACCGACCAGGGCCTTCACCACTATGGAAGTGTACGGTAGCAATCCACATGTTAGCATATGGCACCTCTGCTAACCAACTTGATGAGGTACTAATGCTAGCTGCAAACACTAGCTTAGTGTTTGGGGAAGTTTGCACAAGGGGCGATTGACATGTTTGGCAAAGAGTATTTGAGGCCCCCAAGATGTGATGAAGTGGAACGTTTGCTTCAAATTGGCGAATCTCATGAATTCCCTGCCATGTTAGGGAGCATCAACTGTATGCATTGGCCATGGGAGAAATGCCTTAATGCATGGAGAGGACAATTTACCTGCTGTGATCACGGCGTTCCTACTATGATCCTTGAAGCGGTTGCTTCTGACAACTTTTGTATATGGCATGCTTATTTCGGTGTGGTTGACTCAAACAATGATATTAACGTGCTTAACAAGTCACCTTTGTTCATCTGAGAGTTGAAAGGAGAAACTCCACGGGTACAGTTCACCATGTGCAATATGATCGAGGGTACTACCTTGCAGATGGAATATATCCGGAATGGGTTGTATTCGTGAAGACTATACCGCTGCCTCAGATAGAGATTGACAGATTGTTTGCCCGACATCAAGAAGGGGCAAGGAAAGATGTTGAAAGGGCATCTGGTGTATTGCAATCTTGTTTTAACATCGTGCGACGTGCAGCACGCCTGTGGAAGTGTTCTTTTTCCGGTAAAATCATGGAAGCGTGTTGCATTCTCCACAACATGATTGTTGAAGATGAGGGAGAAATGGTTCACATCACTTTGGACTTGGACGAAAATCCTAGAGCATCTTTCGCTTCACCGAAGGAGGTCAATCATGGCCCCAAGATCTGCTTTGCAGATGTGCTACAAATGAATCCATCCATTCAGGCTCGGCCAACACATCAGAAACTCAAACAAGATTTGGTCAAGCATGTTTGGCAAAAGTTTGGGAACAAGTGGATAACTACAATTAGTTTGAATAATCTTTTTATATATTAATTTTTCCCTTAAAGATTCCCATATGTAATAATTTTGTACCAATTCAAACTTAAATATTATTTTTGTTACATTTTATATAGTTCACGTACACATGCTTACCAGGACAAAGGCTATGCATAAACACATGAATCACTATTTTCGTAGTAGCATGTGTACTTTTTTTGTGCATTGTGTACTGATATGTTTAATTAGGCAAGTGTGATCAGGTCATATGCAAAACACACGTCAGACCCCAAAGATATCATTTCAGTTGATTAGCATTATTTACAGGTCGTTTGAGTATTACAACGAGTCAAACAGTCACCCTGCTGTACATGTTGTCTACACTGCAGTTTACAGGTGGCATGGACCGAAGCTACAGACGGCAGCCGTCTGAACTCTGAACCAATGTACATTCCGTAGACACGCTCACAGCAGCCATTGAAAAAAAAAACGCTCACAGCGGACATTTCAAACAAACAGAACATTCATCGAATGCACACTAGAAGCTACTGTAGAAGAGACCAGCAAACCCTAGAACCAAAATTCTAATTTCACAGAAATTGCTGAACCCTACATACAGCTTCTAATCCATAAAAGTTCCCTCATAACCTTCACCATTAACCTGATTTTTTTTAAATAACATAAAACGACCAAATCGAAATGGATAACTGCAAGGTCTTACTGACCTGGAGGATTTGTGTCGTGCTCGCAGACATAAACCCTGAGGCCTCCCTGCGCATATCACAGCAGAAAGATGGTTTCAGAAGCCTCTCACAAAGAGAATCGAGACGTCAAGGAACATAATCATCCGCGGTTTTAGTGTGTGTATGGGTCCGTACCAGATTGGAAGAGATGGAACTTGAGGAGAAGTTTCCTCGCGATGGCAGGCCGGTGAGGAATTTCGCCGCTCCGCGCTCTCTTGGGTGATGAGGCAACGGTGTTTTCCGGCCGCCGCCGCCGCCGCCGCCGCCGCTGGAACCCTCGGCTGCCATGGAGTCGTCTCTTTTTTCTGGCTCTTCTTCCTTTACGTCCCCAGCGCGAGCGACTCAATCTGCGTCATCCGATCGTCGACCCGCTTAGAGCATGTCTACCCGAGCCCGTATCTATCCCTGACAATAAAGCACGGATTGACTCCGTTTCTTCCCGTGAGTTTACGCCTTCAGTTTGAATTTAAAACATATACGTGAGGTGGTACTAATTCGGGGAACCACGTCGTGTAAAAAAAGACGATTCGTTTCCTCGATCCTACGTTCGTCTTTAGTCCGTTGTTGGCTTCGTCCGTCCGTCGTTCACGTGTGTTTCTTCGTACGTCGAACTCGCTCGTGTTTGGTACGTTGAACGGCTGGGCCTTCGCCCACGCTACTTATTGTTTGTCGCACGTCTGGGCCGTCCAGGCTGGTACTGGGCCTAAACTAGCAGGCACCACGGCCTGCCTACCACTCGCACTAAGTGCGAAAAAATTAATGGCAAAGATGGGATTCGAACACAGGACCAACCCGTCAGAGCAACACGCCCTAGCCACAACGCCAAGCAATTTGTTCTGTCCAAAGAGCCACAACGCCAAGTAATTTGTTCTGTCCAAAGTAGAGAGAGACTAAATATTATTATTTTTCTTCATAAGCGCCACAACACAAAAATTGAAATAATCCCACCTCGCCCCCTTGAATTAAATCCCACCAGTTTATATACTTCCTCGAGTTGTCTAGGTAATCAGCGAGCTGCCTCAGGAATCAATGGGCCGATGGTAAAACGTGGATTGGATTCTTCCCAATGAACCAAGGAGAGAGGGAGGGAGGCAAGCCCGCACAAGGAGGGAATTGATCGGCATGCACCGGTGGCATGGGACATGCATCATTAATATGGATGCACCGGTGGTGGGCTAATTAAAATAGTGGGCTAATTAATCTGGATTCATGACATGCATGATGCACATGAAGAAATTAATCTGCATGCACTGGTGGGTGGGTAAACGAGATTTGTGTTGCATCCATATATATTAAAAGGAGGACTTGCAACGTCATCATCAATTGGGGGGCATTAATCCCGGGGGGTCCGAATGAAAGATGGTGTGAACAGGCCGTCGCCCATGCACAAGTGCGTCCTCCCGACACAGTATGGAAACAACATGGCACACAACCACGGAAGTCGCCAGGAAAAAGAACACACGAGTTCAAAGCAAGCAGCTGATCGAAGCACGTGCGTTGTGCTAGGGAGCATGAGTGTGGGGATGGTGCATGCACCAAGTGTAGTTGAGAGAAGAGTGACGCCCACCATCATTATAAGTCTGCAAAATTTCAAGTCGGCACATGCGTACAGAGGCTCACGAAGGGGATGCTAGAACATGTTTTCTTGTGAATATGAGATTGGCCCATCAACATGGCATAGAAATTGTACCTTTGAGTACTTTCAATATTATTTTGCTACTTGCAAAGTTACCTAAATGGTAAACTGGTTTCACATTTCTAGGCACATATTTATTTTGTACCCGTTACAACGCACGGGCATGTTTGCTAGTATCACCTAAACGCAAAACTTCGTTTACACTTTCGGAAAAAACGATTTTACGGGCCGGCGCGGACAATGGCCGAGCAGACCCAGCATAGCAAAACTATAAAACAAAATATTCGCAGATCCAACCCGCAAATCAGATGGATTTTTATCTGAATTTGATACATATGTCACATATTCAGAATTATTAATTTAATATAAGATAAAATGTCAATATTACAATACATCAATCATTCAAATTACAATAATTATTGAAATCACCGAAGCAAACTAGATAATTCAATATAAAATTTGTCCCGAATACAAATCACACGCGAATTAAATGAAATAAATGCAAAAAAGAAATGTGTTACTGCCTGGACCTTTGCCAATGGTGCTCAATAAGATCCTCCTGAAGCTGGAAGTGGGTGTTTGCATCTTCAACATCCCGGTAGGTCTAAAGAAATGCTCTAATGCGTTTAGGGTCTCTAACTGGTTTGACACAGCTACCCACATTGTCGTAGAAGAACTCCAAGTTCATGCCTCTCTCATTTTTGAGAATCATATTGTGAAGAATCACACAACATGTCATGATGTTTTTCAGGGATCGCTTGTCTCAAAAACAAGCAGGACCACGAACAGTGGCAAACCTAGATTGCAAAATCCCGAATGCTCTTTCAATATCTTTTCGGGCTGCATCTTGTATCCTTGCAAATTCACATTGTTTCTTAGTTTTAGGCTCTTTGATGCTCTTGACAAATGTACATCAAGAAGGGTAGATACCATCTGCAAGATAGTACCCCTTTGTGTATTCATGCCCATTGATAGTGTAGTTGCAAGCAGGAGCATCACCATTAGCAAGCCTAACAAACAGATGAGACCCATGCAACACATTGATATCATTGAGAGTACCTGGCATACAAAAAAGCATTGCCAAATCCATAAATCCTCGGATGCTACGGCCTCTAGCACATTGTTGCATCACGAGACTTGCCACAATACATTTCCTGCCATGCCTTCGGGCAGTTTTTCCAAGTCCAATGCATATAATCAATGCTTCCTAGCATGCCAGGCCATCCTCTTCTCTCACTTGATGCCATCAACTTTTTTGTGTCTTTCTCGTTGGATGCCCGAAGATATTCAGGACCAAAGACACGGATGATCACTTTAGCAAACCTACGCACTGACTCAATTGTAGTATCTTCACCAACGCGAAGGTACTCATCGGCATAGTCAGCCGGAATGACGTATGCAATTACCCGCATAGCTGCCGAGATTTTTTTATATGCACTAAATCCCTTCAAGCGCGCGTCATTTCTTCTTTGAGTAAAATATCGACAATTGGACTCGCAAGCTTGCACTATTTTTACAAAGAGGGGTCGGCGCATTCGGTACCTTCTCCGGAAGAGGTGCGGCGGATATGTTGGATTGTCCGTGGAGTAGTCTTGCATCAACATCTCGTTCCCAAGATGGAGATTGCGAGGAATGCAAAGACAACCGACGGTCGATCCTCGTCGTCTCTTTCGGTTCTCATCGTCGTGCTCCTTCACGGCGAGGGCCATCACTAACATCTGCTGCCGATGGTTCTCAAGCAGCGTCTCAACATCTGAGTCGTCTGAATCGTACGGATCCTCAAGCAAAAACCTCTCGCGAGGGCTCAATTCCATCTGAAATCACAAATATCGAACGCCGCATGAACCAACTATACATATCACGTCCGAAAGCACTAGCACAAGTACTCACCGGCGGCTCGGGGCGATGGCTCTGCGATGGTCGATCCCGGGGCGGCGACGGCGACTCGGGGCGGCTCGGCTCGGCGGATCCGGGGAGCCGGTGAAGCGACTAGGTGGAACCGGGTGAGGGGCGCCCCGGCGGCGTGATTCCATCCGCAGATATGGCCGGAATCATTGGCAGCGGACAGGCGGAACCGATGGCAGGTGTCGGTGTACTAGGACAGGGGTATCCAGTGCCCCTGACTTATGCACGGGTAGTAGTAGCAAAACCCACCAAACCAAGCAAAGCATTCAAGACCCAGACTCCGGCAGCAGCAACCTACGAAAGGCCAAGCAACGCTGGCAAGACCAACGCAACAGCCCAGGAGGGGCCCAAGACGCACCAGCCACGTCCCCAGTGCCTGCCGGGGACCGAGGCGCGCACATCTTCAGGAAGACCAGGCAAGCCATCCCCCGGCAGGCGCGAGCTGATCGGCCACCGCTCCACCGCATCACGACGCCAGTCACTTGTCGATGCAGTGTCGAGCCCCCAGGTGGTTAAGTGGCTCTCGCTAAGCACATGGCGGCACGCCGGAAGACAGATTATGCTCAGTTGACACCCGTCCAGAAGCGTGTCAAGACCCTAACAAACAGCCAGCTAAGCGGTGGCAAGTGCTTGCCGAGGATGCATCCCCGCGCGCCACCTAGACTAGCAATCATGGTATTTTGTCCTAAATGCCAGAGTTAGGTATGATAGCTCTGTTAGCTATCTAATCGCTAGATAAAGATTGTTTTGCCACTGTGGTTGCCCCTTGCCCTATAAAAGGAGGCCCAAGGCAACCTAGATCAAGATTCGGACTTTCGGACACTTGTATTATCGTAGTAGCTCACCCGAAGGCAACCCTTGCCGGGTTAGAGAGTTGCGCGTGCTTCGTGTTCCCTGAGATCAATCCACCAAAGCAGGAGTAGGGTTTTACGCTTCCCAGCGGACCGAACCTGGGTAAAACCACTAGCGTCTCAATCGTCGTGCTGCTGCCATGGTCTCCGCTCTTTGTGCAACGTGACCTAACCCCCGCCGAACCACAAAGGGGCCTCTGGTCCCATAGGTGATCGTGTGCATCCGTGCCCCGACATCTTTGGCACGCCAGGTAGGGGAGCGCGTCATTTGTGCGAACCCGAGTTCGTGAGCAGCGAGTCGATCTTCATCATCGTCTTCTTCATCCATGCATCCCTCCACTTCAAAGGCTCCCTCGCATGCAGCCGCGGGCGCCAATGGCGCCACGACGGCTGCGAGTGAGGCGGGCGTCGTGGGCGACGCGGCTGGCGCAGGCGGCGCCACCGTCGTATCCCCCGCGGCTGAGGTTGGAGCGGGGAACGCCGGAGAGGAGCAACGGCAGCAACATCCTGGCGAACACGCCCCTGGTACTGAGGGCGGAGGAAACGACCAGTCTCCACCTCCCCGCCGCACGGATGGCCATGGCTGCCACAGCGGCGCTCAATCCGGAGCAAGCCGTGATCCCCCATATGCGCCCGTCACTGGCGCGGCTACTGGGCGCACACCTCGTCCGGAACAAGACGGAGCGCCGAGCGGGGCCACGAACCCGCGGGCTCGGCCTCCCCCACGTCAGACCGCCCCGGCGAGCGGCACACGGCAACAGGGACGCGGCGACGTGCCTCCTGGTTCCACCAGGAGCCGGGCGACGTCGCGGTCTGCCTCTTTCGCCATGCCGGACACGGCATCGGAAGCAATGGCGCGAGCCCAGCTGCTGCTAAACTTCTCATCGGCGGCTGATAAGATGGACGAATGGAGAGCTACCATCCAGAGCTTGATATCCTTCGTCGAAGCCAACAAGTCTCAGCATGCGGAGCCATCGCGACGCACGCGTACGGCAACGATGACCGGGGCCGGCGATCGTGTCGAGGGGGCCACGCCAACGGTGCAGTCCCCTCCACGACAACAGACCCAGGAGCAGCCACGGCGAGCTTCACATGCTGACGAGTTTGACGAGGCATCTATGGCCTCGTCCGGCCCGCGCGATCGCCGGGACCAGTGGCGTGTCCTGGAAGATCGGCGGAAAGAAGACGCACGCATCACCATAGAGCGGTGTCGAGAAGCACACCGTCAGTCTGACAGGCGCAACGGCCCAGGTGCTGGCGACCCCGCGCCCAGTGTTGGCGGCTACTTGCCTTACGAGGTTGGGTGCCCTGCCTTCACTCGCGAGCTGCGGCAGGTCCGCTGGCCATCGGCCTGAGCTTTCAAGCCGGAGCTGACGGAGAAGTACGACGGAAAACTGAACCTGGCAGAATTCCTGGGCATCTACACGATTGTCGTTCAAGCCGCCGGAGGAAGGGATGAGAAAGTGCTCGCCAACTACTTCCCTTTGGCACTCAAGCCAAACGTGAGATCGTGGCTGATGCACCTGCCGGAGAACTCCATTTCATCATGGGCTGACTTGTGCAACGAGTTCGTTGGCGCCTTCACAGGTGGCCACCAGGAGCCAGGGCAGCCCGGCGACCTGCAAGTCCTTCCGCAAAAGGAGGGAGAGACTCTGCAGAAGTACATCCAGAGATTCAGTCGAGTACACCGCGACATTCGAGAGATACACCCCGCTGCCATGATTGCCGCGTTCCATTCGAACGTGTGCAACAGGAGGATGCGGGCCAAGATGAACGTCAGACTCCCCAAGACCGTAATGAGTTGTACATGTTGGCGGACAAGTGTGCTCGTGCTGAGGAAGGAAGGCGACTACCCGAGGAGGAGGTTGGCGTCGAAGTCGATTCAGATGACGATGCCCCTGGCCCGAAGGGGAAGAGCCGAAAGCGCAATAAGAAGCGTAAGGGAAAAGCAGTGTTGGCCGTTGAGGGCTCCGGTGATCTCAGTGCCGGCAAGAAGGCCAAAGCTGAGGCCCCCGGCAAGGGAGCTGCCGCGTGCGCTGATTACCGGGAGGCCGCTGTCGCTGAGAAAACTAGAAAGTCCGACGGGCCATACTGCAAAATCCACCGCACTAAAGGCCATGATCTCCAAGAATACTGCCAAGTCGAGCAGCTTGTCGAGAAACAAAAGGCCGAGTACGAGAAGCGTGACAAAGAGAAAGGTCAAGACGGTGCTGCCGGGAAGGGCCGTGGCGGCAGAGGAGGCCGCCACGGCAAAGATTCGCAGCAGAAGGAAAGGCCAGCCAGAGGCCGTGAGAAGAAAGAAGCAGAGGATATGAGTGAGGATGAGGATGACGAGAAGGATTCCACTGATCGAAAATTCCAGAAGGCAACTGAAGCCATGTGTGTTGACGGGGTGCATCCTTGCATTCCTCTCGCCGCCAGATCAAGCAGTGGGCGTGCGAGGTTAACACTGTGGAACCAGCTACAGAGTCCAAAAGGCCACTCAAATGGCCCCGCACGCCTATCATCTTTGATGAAGAGGACCATCCTGATCGCACCTCTGCGGTCGGATGTTTGCCGTTGTTGGTCTCCCCAACAATTCGCAACCTCAAGGTTACCAAGATGTTAGTTGACGGCGGGGCAGGATTGAACTTAATCTCCCCAAAAGTGGTTGAAAGGCTACAGATCCCTGACGGAGAGCTCAAGGCTATGGGTACGTTCCAAGGAGTCAACCCCGGCAGGAGCCGACCTAAGGGAAAGATCACTTTGCCTATGACGTTTGGCGGGGAGTTAAATTACCGGACTGAGAAAGTGGTGTTTGACATGGTTGATCTCTCTCTGCCTTACAATGGAATTCTCGGCCGCCCAGCCCTGGCAAAATTCATGGCAGCATCCCACTATGCTTACAACACTTTGAAAATGTCGGGCCCCATCTAACAAGAAGGATGCGGTCATATGCGTGGACAAGATGTATCGGGACGCGATAGCAGCTGAGGCTGAAGAAATCCCAGCTCCCGCCAAGGAATCGAAGAAAGCAAAGAAGCCTAGCATGAACACCGGCAAGGACTCCAGGAAGCGCGCCTCTTCGGAGTGCGCTGTACCTGATGATGACCTGCCGGAGAGTTTCGCTAGCAAGAAGACCAAGGTCACCTATCCTGAGACGAAGAAGATCTCGGCAGGGCTGGATGGCACTGGTGGCACGTTCGCCATCAGTGCCACCCTTACTGACAAATAGGAAAGCGCGCTCGTTGCCTTCGTGCGGGCGAATGTCGATGTGTTTGCTTGGCAACCATCTTACATCCCTGGTGTTCCCAGGGAGGCGATTGAGCACCACCTTGTTGTCTGTCCTCATGCCAGGCCCGTCAAGCAAAAGGTTAGGAAGCAAGCCTTGGAGCGGCAGCAGTTCATTGCCGAAGAAATCAAGAAACTCGAAGCAGCTGGTTTGGTCAGAGGAGTGTTGCACCCAACTTGGCTAGCCAACCCGGTAGTGGTGCGCAAGGTGAATGGGAAATGGAGGCTCTGCATAGATTTCACGGACTTGAACAAAGCATGCCCAAAGAACCCTTTCCCCTTGCCGCGCATCGACCAAAATGTTGATTCCACTTCCGGGTGCGACTTGCTTTCCTTCTTGCACGCATACTCCGGATAGCACCAAATTTTCATGGCTAAGGAAGATGAGGAAAAGACCGCGTTCATAACTCCGTGCGGCACATACTGCTTTGTACGGATGCCCTTCGGGTTAAAGAGCGCTGGTTCTACCTTTGCCAGAGCCGTGCAGATTGGATTTGGACCACAGTTGCACAGAAACGTGGAAGCTTACATGGATGATATAGTCGTCAAGACCAAGGATGAAGCATCTCTCATACAAGACTTGGAAGAAACTTTTGCAAATTTGCGCAAGATCAATCTGAAACTCAACCCTGAGAAGTGTGTGTTTGGCGTCCCATCCGGCAAGCTACTTGGGTTCTTTGTATCTCAGCGAGGAATAGAAGCCAATCCCGACAAGATCAAGGCAATTAAGCAAATACAAGCACCCAAGACCATCAAGGACATCAGACGTTTGACCGGATGCGTTGCCGCGTTAAGTAGGTTTATCTCCAAATCCGCTGAACGCGCCCTGCGGTTCTTCAAGATCCTGAAGAAGGCTGGCCCGATAAAGTGGACCCCGGAAGCAGAGGCAGCACTGCAGGATCTGAAAACTTACCTTTCTTCCGCTCCCACCTTGGTCGCTCCTAAACCGCAAGAACCGTTGCTGCTATACTTGGCGGCAACGAATCAAGTGGTTTGTGCAGCGCTGGTGATGCAGCGAGAAGTAGATGAAGGTGCAGCCGCTGGGGGCAAAACTGAAGCATTCGCGGCAGGACCCAATGCAGACCCAGGGGAACCTCAGCAAGCTAGTGAAGGCAGTCCAAGGAAGTGACGAAGAAGAAAGTGGTGCAGCGGCCCGTGTACTTTGTCAGCTGCTTGTTGCGGGGGCTAGGTCAAGGTACTCTGGAGTGCAAAAGCTGATCTTCGGCCTCATCATGGCCTCGAGGAAGCTGCGCCACTACTTCCAAGCCCATGAGATCACAGTTGTCACTCGCTTTCCGCTGCAGCGCATATTAAGGAACCCCGAAGCCACTGGCAGGATAGTTGAGTGGGCACTTGAGCTGTCAAGTTTCGGATTGAAGCACTACTGGAATCAGGGACTTTGCCATCTGCCACCTCTTTGCCGTCTGCTGGCAGATGGCAAAGAGGATATTTGCCGTCTGCTTTTACAAAGCAGACGGCAAAGAACATGCTGATGGCAAAGAGGCTCTTTGCCATCTGCACTTCTTTGCCGTCTGCTGGCAGACGGCAAAGAGTTCTTTGCCGTCTGCCAGCAGACGGCAAAGACCAAAGTGGGGCCCACGGGGTACTGCGTTGGCTAGGTCACACGGGCCACTTCTTTGCCGTCTGCCAGCAGACGGCAAAGAGGTGAGGGGGGCCCCACAGTGTAACGGCGGGGACGGGCTAACGGTCACCGTCTTTGCCGTCTGCTGGCAGACGGCAAAGAATTCTTTGCCGTCTGCCAGCAGACGGCAAAGAGGGGGGCTTAATTTTCGCCCCCCGCGCCCAAACCCCCCCTCTCTCTCTCACATCTCTCTCTCTCTCTGTCTCTGCGCGCCGCCGCCGCCCCCTCCCCGCCGACCCCCTCCTCCCCGCCGACCCCCGCCGCCCCCCTCCTCCCCGCCGTCGCCCCCTCCCCTCCTCCACAGCGCCGCCGCCGCCCCCTCCCCTCCTCCACAGTGCCGCCGCCGCCCCCTTCCCTCATCCACAGCGCCGCCGCCGCCCCCTCCCCGCCGACCCCCTCCTCCCCGCCGACCCCCGCCGACCGCCGCCGCCACCCTCCTCCTCGCCGATCGCCGCCGCCCCCCTCCTCCCCAGCGCCGCCGCCTCGACCACCCTCCGGTGAGCTCCACCATTCCCCCATTTTTTGTTTTTTTGCTGTTTTTTTTTCTGTTTTTATTAGTTCATTTAGTTAGTTTATATTAGTTAGTTATTAGTTCATATTAGTTAGTTTTTATTAGGTAGAAAAAACTTAGATAGAAAAGAAGAAAAGAAAAAACCTAGAAGAAAAAAAAGAAGAAAAGAAGAAGAAAAAAAAGGAAAAAGAAAAAAGAAAAAGAACAAAAAATAATAAGAAGAAGAAACAGAAGAAGAGGAGGAGGAGAAGAAAAAAGAAGAAGAAGAAGAAGAAGAAAAAGAGGAGAGGAGGAGAAGAAGAAGAGGAAAAAAGGAAAGGAAGAAGAAGAAGAGGAGGAGGAGGAGAAGAAAAAAGAAGAAGAGGAAGAAGAAGAAGAAAAAAGAGGAGAGGAGGAGAAAAAGAAGAGGAAAAAGGAAAGGAGGAAGAAGAAGAAGGAGGAAAAAAAAGGAAGAAAAGGAAGAAAAGAAAGAAGAGGAAGAAGAGGAAGAAGAAGAAAAGAAAAAAAGAGGAAAAACCCTGACCCCGACACGGCACCTCGACCCCGACCCCAACCCGACAACGACCCGACACCCCGACCCCGACACCCCGACCTCGATCCCGACCCCGACACGGCACCCCGACCCCGACCCGACACCCCGACACCGACACGGCACCCCGACCCCGACACGACACCCCGACCCCGACACCCCGACACCCCTAACACCCCGACACCACGACACCCAGACACGACACCCCGACACCGACACGACACCCCGACCCCGACACCCCGACACCCCTGACACCCCGACACCACGACACCCAGACACGACACCCCCTGACACCCCGACCCTGACACGACACCCCGACACCACGACACCCCGACACCACGCCACCCAGACACGACAGCCCTGACCCCCGACACCTCTTCGGCCTCCTGTTGACCGAAAAGGTGCTCTTCGGCTTTCCAGAGGCCGACGGGGTCATATATTTGTGAATTATGAGTTAGGAAGTATATTTCCCGATTTTGTTAAGAAAAACATCATATATATTTGTGTTGATCGGGTGGATTTAAATGTGCAGTTCTTTCGGGGCTGCGAGGGTCTGGTGTTCGACGACCTCCCCGTGCGTTCGACGAGCTCCGCCCCTGCGTTCGTGGGTGAGAACAAATGACATCTCCTCCTCCCCCCTTCATTTGCTCTGTTCCGGTCTTCGTGCCGATGAAACTTGCTAGCTATAGGTGTCAATCATCAGTATGTGTGACCACTATGCGTCTCCCGTTCGAAAGGGTTACATCTATAAATATGCATGCATTTGCATATTTATAACCGTGATTCTTTCGAATTGTCCAACGTTATCCATGGACAGCCCGAGTATGTGTAGATTGGGTTCGTTTTCCCATATGCTCTGCTCCGGATCCGATGCAGAATTTCGTCAGTGCCTCCCTGTTGTTCTCCGGGTACACATCCTCTCTGCTTATTGCCGAGACATGTATCAGGAGAACAGCGGGGAGGTGCTGCCGAAATTTTGCGTCGGATCCGGAGCAGAGCATGGGAAAACGAACCCAATCTACACATACTCGGGTGGGATTAGGACCTACCTTTACCTACTAGCGTCTAGGTTGCATGGACGTAATAAAACTGACAAACTCTATTAACTGATGAATATGGTTTGCTGAATTATGTATATATTTCTTGTGTGTCCAGTAGCTAGGCAAGATGAGTGATCGTGCGTGGATGTACACCGGTCACACTAGTCAGAAAGACATGACCCATGAATGGCTAAGAAAAACCAAGGGGTTTGTGAGAGCCGCATTTGCAAATGGACAGGAAACAAACTGGTGCCCCTGTGTCGACTGCGACAACTTTCATAAGAAGTCCGAGTTTGAAATGATCAAACACCTGCAGAAGTTGGGTTTTACGCCTGATTATACGGTCTGGACATTTCATGGTGAGTCTGCCCAACGTGCCAGAGCTGAGGAGGGCCGTCGTCGCACCGACGAGCATGGTACCGGGATGGAAGACATGGTGGAAGACTTTGATGATGCTCGGGATTCGGACGATGAGATGGAGGAATCTGCAAAGGCCTTCAATGATATGTTGGAGTCTTCAAAACGTCCTCTCCACGAGCACACTGAGCTTTGTCAGCTGGATGCCATCGCACAAGTAATGGCTCTGAAGGCTCGATTCAACTTGGGCAGAGAATGCTACGACGCGATGATGACACTATTTGGACGCTTTCTACCCAAAGGCCATGTAATGCCTGCAAACCTGTACCAGTCGGACAAAATCCTCCGTGCACTTAAGATGCCCTATGAGAAGATAGATGCCTGTGAGAAAGGATGTGCCTTATTTAGGCTTGAGTATGCGGACTTGAAGTATTGTCCCGTTTGCCAGTCTTCCAGGTATGTTGAGGTAGACAACGGTATGGGTGAGAAGAGTCAGACAAAAATCCCAGTTAATGTTCTTTGGTATATGCCAATCATACCAAGACTTCAACGTCTTTTCATGGTCGAAGAGACGGCCAGACAAATGACATGGCACAAATTGGGCAAAAGAACCGAACTAGATGCAGATGGGGAGCCGATGTTGGTACACACATCGGACGCTTTTGCGTGGAAGCGCTTCGATGCAATACATCATGCTAAAGCGGCAGATCCAAGGCATCCTCAAATCGCCATAAGCATGGATGGGTTCAATGTGTTTGGTATGATGGCAGCTCAATACAGTTGTTGGCCTGTATTTGTCATTCCACTCAATCTCCCCCCCGGACAGATTATGCAAAGAAAGAACATTTTCCTGACGTTGATAATTCCGGGGCCCAACTATCCGGGGAAGAATATGAATGTGTACATGCAGCCGCTTAAGGATGAACTGCAAGAAGCTTGGGATAATGGGATCAAGACATACGACGCCGCTACAAAAAAAAACTTCCTAATGCGTGCGTGGTACATGTACTCGATGCATGACTTGCCGGCGTATGCGCTATTCGTTGGCTGGGGTGTGCATGGAAGGTTCCCGTGCCCCACATGCAAGGCAGCTCTTGAGTTTCGTCGGCTGCAGGCGGGTGGCAAGTTTTCTTGCTTCGACATGCATAGACAGTTCCTGGATCCTCGCCATAAGTTCAGAAAAGACAAGAAGAACTTCATCAAAGGTAGAGTTGTCAAAAACTCTGCACCACCTGCGTTGACAGGCCAACAGACCCTGGATCAGTTCAACTCTCTCGAACCGGATCCGGAGCATCCAGGGTATTTCAAGGGGTATAATTCCGAACACGCCTGGACTCACAAGACATGCTTGTGGGATCTGCCTTACTTCAAAGACCTCCTTTGCCCACACAACATCGACGTGATGCACACTGAAAAGAATGTCGGCGAGGCCCTCTTTGGTACATTGTTCGGCATAGAGGGGAAAACAAAGGATAATCCTAAGGCTAGAGTTGATCAGGAGGCTCTATGTGATAGACCGCTACAAAATATGCGACAACTGAAAGGAAAGCAGAACTGGATGAAGCCAAAGGCATGGTTCAATCTTGGAAGGCCAGCTATGAGGGAAATTATCCTGTGGGTGAAAAAGGAGTTGATGTTCCCCGATGGGTATGCAGCGAATCTAAAGAGGGGAGCGAGCCTTGAAAAATTGAAAATATTTGGTCTCAAGAGTCATGATTTGCACATATGGCTTGAGCAGGTAATGCCGGTGATGTTGCGTGGCTTTATCCCTGAGAATGAATGGCTAGTACTGGCAGAGATGAGCTATTTCTTCCGTGTTCTTTGTGCGAAAGAATTATCGCCTGGCTTGCTAGAAGAACTGGAAGAGTTGGCGCCGGAGTTGATCTGCAAGTTAGAGAAGATCTTTCCACCGGGCTTCTTTAATCCAATGCAGTTGATTTTGCATCTCCCGACCGAGGCACGATTGGGGGGGCCCGTGCAGAATCGTTGGTGCTACGCAACTGAGAGGATGCAGAAGACGCTTCGAGAAAAATGTAAAAATAAACGTCGAATTGAAGCATCGATGGCCGAGGCATTCATTACTGAGGAGGCGGCAAACTTCGTGACAGCACACTACGAAGCCAAAAATCGTCATTTGCATAATCCGAAGCCTCGGTACAATGCTGGCGACCCTAAAAAGGGTGGATCCAACCTCAGCCTATTCAAAGGGAAGCTCGCACCAGCCGGTGCTTATACTTCCTTATCGCTGGATGTCGACGAATGGCGGACCATTACGTTGTATATCTTGAACAACCTAACAGAAGTGCGGCCGTACATCGAGTAAGTTCTCGGTACATTGTTTCGCAACCTCTAATTCCTTTGAACTCCTCTTATTCCCGGATATTTGATACAGTCGATACGTCGCCAAATTCTCGTATGGAGCGGTGATCCAAAAGGATTCCGTCGAAGAGTATGAGCTTCTGGCAATGCATGGAGGCAGCTATCCCGGTTTCATCTCTTGGTTCAAACAAACTGTAATTTCCATTAGACCATTTCATTTCTTCGTCTAATTTCCGGCTAATGCAACAATCCTTTCGTATTAAACTTGTAGGCTAGTTCAGAGTCTATGGACGCCGAATTGAGACAAGTCGCTAATGGTTTTGACTATAAGGTCCGTTCATTTGACAAATACGACATCAACGGGTATCACTTTCGTACCTATGGCAAAGAGCTATCTATGGCCGACCGAAAGTCTACAAATTGTTGTTTCTCTGCTATCGGCGAAGGAGGTACCGAGTATTATGGAAGAGTTGAAGCAATTTATGAACTTCTATTCTATGGTGCAAACCCACCGAAAGTCGTAGTCTTCAAATGTTATTGGTTCCAGCCGAAGGAGACTAGAAGGACTCATGAACATCTAGGGCTAGTCGAAATCAAACAAAGCACCCATTTGGATGTTCCCGATGTCTATATTATGGCTCAACAGGCAACCCAAGTTTTCTATCTACCGTGGGCCTGCCAAAGTGATCCAAATCTCAAAGGTTGGGATGTCGTTTATGAAGTGCCGCCACATGTTAGACCACCTCCCCCCAATGAAGAGGATTATGAACCTCACATTAACCCAGACACATATGAAGGAGAATTCTTCCAAGAAACACGTCTTTCCAAAAAACGTTTCAAGAACCGCTCTACTTCACCTCAGAACATTGAAGTAGACAGCGGCAGTGAATCCGAGCCTGAACCGGAACAAGAAGAGCCGGAACAAGAAGAGGTTACTGCTGCGGATGACCTGTCAATGCTTGACCGATTACGTACAGGAGGCCTTCCACATGTTGATGCATTTATTGATGATGATGATGAGCACGTCATTACTGATAGTGATGATGATGATGCATTTATTGACCCCGAAGCATATATAGACGATGATGATGCATTTATTAATGATGACGATGAAGATTAATATTATAGTTCATGTCAGGTATTCAATTATTATTATGTACATATATATTATTAATTGGTTCATGTTAGGTATTTAATTTTTTATTATGTTCATGATGATGATACACTTAAATTATATTCATGTCAGGTATTCATTTTTTTAATGTTGTACTAACTTCGTTTACTCTTTGTCATTGCAGGTGTTGACAGATGGTGGGCGCGGGTCGAGAGCGCTCCGAGGCTCCTTCCTCGACGCGTGGTGGGAGGGGTACTTCCATCCCACCCCACCACCTCCGGAGAGCGCTGGATCTCAGTATGCAGACACCGGCGGGCGCTTCTTCTTCGACCGGGAGAGGTCGGGGGGGGGGAAGAAGGTTGGTAGAGGTGGACGTGGCGGCGGGAGAGGTAGGAAGGCTGCTACTACACCTTCCTCGCCGCCACCCCCAGCTGATTCACCCGACCACAGGAGTGCTCCGTCTGAGATGGAGCAGCCTGAGGTGCAGCCGTCTCGGACTCCGGTCCACGAGCCTCAGGCCGACGAGCCTACGACAGACGAGGCTACGACAGACGTGCCTACGGCCGACGAGCCTGGGGCCGACGAGCGTCGGGCCGCCGAGCCTTCGTCCCACGAGACTGGGGATCACGCTGAGTCGCAGCAGAACCCAGGTGCGGGCTCGTCGAGTGGCCGTGCTGAGGGTGGCTATAGTTCTGATAGCTATAGCGAGAGTGAGTGGGTTGAGGGGCGCAAAGTCTACCAGCGTGGTGGTACAAAGCTCCCGCCCACCCCGGCGACCCCCGACCAGAGGTGGTTGATTGCGCCGCAGGGGGAGAAGTAAGTGCATTTACTCTTTTTTAACCTTTTGTCTTCACGTTTCTTCGAATATCTAATGCGTTGGCCTTGTCATACTGCAGGTCTTGGACACACGGGCCTGGTTGCCGCAAGCCCAACAGTGTCCTTGGCGTGATTTGTCGCCAGAGCTTCCCGGGGTGGGTCACGTTGCCCGGTGAGGGCCGGGTTCCAGAGCTAGGAATGACCTGGGAGCACTACTTGGCTGCCCCGGCCCCGCCGGGGCATAGGATCGGCGATGTCGAGTGCCACACGGTCGCCGACATTGTGATCCAGACGTTTTGGGTAATTTCTCCTTTGCCGTCTACGTTGTGTTTTCTTCTTTGATTGGCAACCCTAGTGATTGTACTAATCCGTGTTTTCTTGTTTGATTGCAGACCTTCTACAGGTGTGCTGAGGGACAGGAGGAGGCCGCGGCTCGGGTTATCGGCAACGAGTGCAGGCGCCTACTTCAAAACTTTCGGCACGAGGCTCGGACGCAGGCTATTCGAGAGTACTACGCCTCAACTGGTATTCGGAGGAAAAAAGAGAAGTGCCGCCTCAACTATCTGAGTAAGGAGAAGTACATGAAGGTAATTACCTATTCTTAAGGCCTTGTACTTAGTTCCTTGATTTGATTCGTATGCGTAGCGCTCAAATTTCTCTTGCTTAACTTAGGTGCCCCTGAGATGGTGTGCGGATAGGATGGACTGTTGGGAGGCGTTGGTGGATGAGTGGTGCACTCCCCAATGGCGCAACGTCCACGACGGTGCAAAGGAGAAGCGTGCCCAAATGAAAGGTGTCCCACACCATCTAGGCAGCGTCAACCTACGTGGGTTCGGGGAAAACTGGGTATGTGGTTTGCTTCATGATTCATGCAAATTCATTCTTCATGCTAGCTTGAGCCCTTAACTAATACTCTGTTCCTCTCTTTTAGGCGCGGCACAACAAGGCTCCAGTGCCAGAGCTGTTCGACCTCTATGCCATGTCCAATACTGCCTCGTACAAGAAGGCCAAGGCATTCTCTGAGTCTGACCTCGATGATCCAGAGAAATTCAGCAACCGCGCCTCCCACAACAAGCTTGTGAGGTACAGAGACGAGGGGAAGGCGAGGAAAGGGCCGGAGTTTAACCCGAGCCAGCAACCTCTTGATCCAGAGCTGGTGATGATATCTGGTGGCGGGAGGCACCATGGCTTGTTAGCCATTGGGGATGGACTGATACGTTGTACTAGCACTCTCCCGCAGATCAAGAAGCGCCAGACCAGCTCCGATCCTGAGATAAGGCCTCGTGCACGGCCAATGGAGCTCGAATTCCAGGTTAGTTATACGGACTCAGATAC